>JADMNL010000033.1:38507500-39781666 GCA_016271365.2 Neoceratodus forsteri
CCTAAACGTACATCATGGGGGTGAATAAGGTACAGGAGGAGTATATTTTTCAGAAAACAATATGCACAAGAATGAGGAGGCATGCAATTAAGCTGGAAAGGGGAAACTTTAATAGGGAAGTACTTCTTCACCTAAAGAGTGGTGAATGCCTGGGACAGTTTTCCAGCGGAGGTGGTGGGGTGAAAACATTGGTGAGCTTCAAGCATGCATGGGAAAGGCACTAAGGAATCTTAGTAGGAAAGTGTGTGTGATGGGGGGGTAGCTGGAGATCAGGTAGGGTCTGTAGTGACAGTGTAGGCAGGGATTAAATGGGCAGACTGGGCAGGCCAAGCCATCTTTATCTGCTGACAAATTTTATGTGTCTAGCTATAGAAAGGGTTATCTTTGGCTTTTGTGTTTTTAGAAGCCCAAAGGACTGAGAGCAATCTTCTTGTGTTGTCACCTTCCCATCTATTTATAAGAAAACCTGTTTGCTCTTTTCCTATTATGGGATGTATTATGGATTGTAGCCTGAATCCCAGGATATTTGTGATAATTGTGTAGTCTGTATTCAGTAGCAAAATGGGATAACAGTTTTCTGCCAGTGTGGGTTCCTTGTCTTTTTGAGGTCTGAGGGTTATAAAAGCTTCTTCCATCATTGTCTCTGGGAGGGGTCCTTTTGCAAATGCTTCAGAGTAAGTTTTTATTAGATGGGGAACTATGGTTGGACCAAGTACTTTGTAAAGTTTATACGGTATGCCATCTGGACCAGGAGATTTACCTGTTGGCGCCTGCTTTATGGCTGTGATGACTTCTTGAGATGTTATGGGTTTATTTACAGCAAGTTTATCAGTTTCCAAAATGTTGGTAATTTAGCTTCTTTCAGGAATCTTTGAATTTCCTCTATCATTGTAGATCTAATTACTTGAGCGCTGGCTTGGGAAGTGGGAGGTCACAGGTTTGAACCCCACTAGAACCAAATACTCCCTCTGTGACCTTGGAAAAGTCACTTAACCTCCCAACATTCCAGTTCACCCAGCTATGGAAATGGGTATGAAGTAGGACCCCACATAAATGAGATATTTCATCTCAACTGGGTGATCCCCAGTAAATAAACTCTTTAAAAAATTAAAAAAGGAGGGGCTGCCCAATGGCCCAGGGAGTAGTGTTACGTGCTTCTGTCCTGGTGACTCGAGTTCGAAAGCAAGCTTAGGAAGCTGGTTGGTTGTCCCTCTGAGGAAGGCCATGTGACTGATCAAAGCACTAGGGAAGTTTTCTTGTCCCTTGTATCCTGATATGGTGTATGAGTAGAGCAAAACTTTGTAGAAGAAAGTATTTTTTACCTCCAGTTACCTACAAACATGTATGAACATGCCAGTACATAAAGGACTTACGGTCTGTCTAGACTGCTTGAGTTATTTACTGCTGCAGTGTTTTTTGTGCAGCCATCTTTGTTTTTCTATTATGGGTGGTCCCGAGGGCTGGGGAAGCGCTGCCACTCGACAGCACTGCTGGCCTGGGAAAAGAGAACATCTGGTTATTTTTTTTTTTATTTTAGTTGTTTAACCAGGTATAGCACACTAAGCTGAAAGCTTTTTTACAGGAGCGACCTGGGAGCACAAGGAGGCTAAGTGACTTGCTCAGGGTCACACAGTACGTAAGGTGAAGCTGTGGGATTCAAACCCAGGTCTGGTCTGCTGGATGTCACCAGATTTGCAGCTCAGAGCCTTAGACCACTGCACTATACTGCCATTCGACAGTACTGCTGACCTGAGAAAAGAGAACACCTGGTTCTGCTGCTCAACAGCGCTGCCGACCTGGGAAAGGAGGACATCTGGTTCTGCTGCTGGGAAAAGAGAATGTCTGGTTCTGCTGCTCGTCAGCGCTGCTGGCCTGGGAGAAGAGGACGTCCGGCTCTGCCGTTCGACAGTGCTGCCAGCCTGGGAAAGGAGAACATTTGGCTCTGCTGCACTGCTAACCCACTGCAGTGGGCCGTGAGATTGCAGAGAGCTAGATGGTGACATGGTCAACAAAGGAAAGCACAAGACATCATGGGAGGTGGGTGGGACTGAAGAACACAGGCGTAAAACACTCTACCTCTGCCCACTTCATCACTGATGCGCCTGCCATAATCTGGATTATTTCTCAGGGGGAGCAGCCCTCCCACTCCTGACCCCACCAAGGGGGGTAAAAATTGGGGGATTCTCTCAGCAGGCAAGCTTGGGAAGATGGGGGCTGGTGGAAGGACAGTGGGGACAGGGCTGAGTAGCCACCTGCCCACGTGAGGGGGGCAGAAAAACTTCTATGGAAAGAAAAGACAGACATCATATAACAACACTATGAGGTCCTCCTCTAGTTTTCTTCCAACTCTCCAAGGGAGCCAGCCGGGGTTATCGAGGTTGTGCTATAGTGGTCACTCGGGTCGTAAGGTCCCTGCAAGGTGGGCATGCTCCCCACTTAGTTACAGTAGCAAGATGCCACTACCTAACACCATCAGGCTTCCACAGATGTTGCCGGTGGCTCGTGGACTGTTGTCTCACTCAACAGGGAGGGGTGGTTCATGTCCAGTAGAAAACGAACAGGTGGTGCCTCCAGCCAGAAAAAGATTTAGGTGGGCCTGATGATATGACAGTACAGCCCCCCCGGATGCTTTACCAGCCCACCTCCGCACTGTGGTCATACCTCCCAGAGACCCCAAGCAAACACAACAGTTCCCCCCAATTAAAATGTACAGTGTTTAACGGGCACCATTTTTGAATATAAATGGTATTTATAAGCAGAAACCGGGAGCTACTTTACCTGAATGGGAGCTCCTCCATGAGGTTTTAAAACTGATTCCTGTAGCCTCCTAATGAAGGGAAGGGATTGTAACCGAGGGGTTGGTTGCACCATCCCTTCCACTTCCTGATAGCTCACTCTATCCTCCCCCCTTGGACATTTTGTGATGTCTTTAGGGACAGCACAGAGGCGCACACCATTCACTTACAAGGAGCATCTTTTTGAAGCACAGTCCCTCAATTTTAAATTGGATTTTAGTATTGTTTGTTGACAGGGTTTAACTAACTAGACAAACATGCACTTTACATGTAATTACCAGGATCTAAAGTTCTCACTCTTAAAACAATACTGAACAAAGCTGCAGGAGAGCAGCGCATGAAGCAGCAAACCAGAAATAACAGTTCCATCATTTTATTAACTCAAACACTGTGTGCAGATAGCACACCAGCAAAGGGCAGGCATACAGTGTAAAAGCAGGTGCACAGAAACAACAGCACACAGCACAAATGGCACAAACAGAGTACAATCTAGTACAAGGTGAAAATGAGTTTATATCAGAGAGGACACCAAAGCAACAGAGCTAAACGTCCCAACGTTTCACCTCAATAGGGAGGCTTGTGCTGGGGACCGATACTTATAATCCAGCCAGATGCCCGACTTTAACACAAACCTTTACAGGCAAAACAGGCTTCCCCCGAAGCAGGACCACCCTGCAACATACGGTTGCCCCTGATCATCGGGCACTTTTTGGCTTAGCTCCACCTGGGGTGTCTCTGTCTCTGTCTCATTGGGTTCCCTCTGCAAACCTCTCTCACACTCTAGCTGGTTGGCTCTGCCACTCATGATGTCAAAAGGTCAAACAGCACTCGCAAAAAATATGGTTCCACCACTTCAGAGTGCTGGCGGCAGTGCACCCGGTCATTATGATGCTGAGTGGGAAAGTCGCCATTGTCTCGTTTTGAAGGGGGCTGTGCCCCCATGTGCCCCTCCACACACCCCTTTCTAAGGATACTAACTCGGGAGGGGGAGGACCTCGAAGAAGGGGCAATGAATCTGGCATTTAGCGCCGTAATGATCCGGCGCTGTAAGGCTGGCGCCCCTTTGGCCGGAAAGGGAAAAATATTGCCGATATTTCCCCTGGAGCCATGGCATATCCCAAATACAGATGGATAGATACATACATACATACATAGACAGATAGATATAAATATACAGTAAAACCCCAGTTATCCACACCTCATGTAACCAAAACTCTCAATTATCCAAAACTGTGGTGTGTCTCCCAGCTTAACAGACTATATTGTAAAGTGCTCTCACTTACACAAAACTCATTTATCTGAACAATTATGTTGTCCCCCAGCACGTTTGGATAAATGAGGTTATACAGTGTACTGCATATTTACATAAATATGTTTCAAAAAGGAAAACATCACTGTGTACTCAGAATAAATAAGGGTTAATTGTGAATAAACAGTACAATTAGTTTGGACCTTGTGATGTAAGGCAACTGCTACCACAAGGTGGCAGCACATGACAAGGCCCGGAAATGTCTGCAGAATAATATATAAAGGATGAAACTGAGAAACATTTCAACGTAATGTTCCTATTTCTAGAGCCGGCCTGTCAGCGCAGTGATAGCACTACCTCTCACGACCCCAACGAGCTGGGCCAAGGAACAAGCCTGAGTCAGCAGAGGGCAGCTGGGGAAAGAGGATGAGTGTCCTGTTGGATGCTCACCTCCTTGTGGGAGGGAGGGCAGCCTTTCCTACTGCGCAGCCACCACTTGGTGGATCCTGGGTGGAGGTGAAGATGGGAGACTGAAAGAGGGAGGGGGAGATGCCCTTTGACTCGACAGGCCATCACCATGCCATGCATGTGCTCATCCATCAATGAGCCCAGCCCAGCATCTCGGGGATAAAAATAGGAGGCCACAGCAGCTGGTGAAGTGCACTAACTCTCTTGGGCCCTGAAGCACTGACTGCCTGCCCAGCTTCAACAACCGATTTGTTTGGGGACAGCCTGGCCTACTCCTCCACTCCACCTCAGAGAGGGAAGTCGCAGGTGATGGAAGCTGGAGTAACAGAGAACACGCAGATGGGGCTGGGAGGCTGGATAGCACTAATGGGGGTGTCTGTGGGTGAGGAGCAAAAACAAAAAAAATTGTCAAAAAGATATTTCTCTGTAAAGTTTACAGGCAGTGAAGAGATTACAAATGTAAGTATTGGAGTAGATTTTATTTATTTATTTATATAGCAATAGATTAGATATAGAATGTGAGGAAGAATTTCTTCACAGAAAGGGTGGTGGACAAGTGGAACACCCTGCCTGAGGAAGTGGTGGGGGCAGAAACAATCACGGGATTTAAGGCTCGGTGGTGCTGAGGTTTAAGGCACTGGACGCCACACCTCGCGCTATACTGGCTACCCAGGTTCGGGAACAAGCCCAGGTCGATGGGGGAGGGAGGCCAAGAGTTGGATTGAGAGGCCGTCAGGCAGCTCTTCACTCTCGGGTGGGGATCCAGCCGCTCCCACTGCAGGGCTGCCCCTGGATGGAGGCCCAGTGGTAGTGCAGTCAGGGAGCGACTGAAGTTGGGAGGGTGCCACGGGTCGCTGCGTGCATGTACGAGTGCCTCCCCATGTGTGCAGACAACTGCAGCAAGGGCGGGGAGAAAATTGGGAAAAACCTCGGAGCTGGCAGGCTCAGCGGCACCCACAGTGCCCATCAGAACCCCGGGTCTACATATTGGTCACTGGAGGGAAGAAAATTGACGCCTTCACCTTGTCCATACCACGGGGGGCAACCCGTGGGGATTGCCGGGTGGGTCAGGCTGGGAAAAGTTGGTTCCTGAGACCAAGCCCCTCTAGGAGGGACCGGAGCCACCTATAAGAGCTGCTGTGTGCCTCCCCGTCGCAGAAGAGGGAGGTAGCAAAGGGGAGAGAGCCAAAGAGCTAGATTTATTTATTTTTATTTATTTATTAAATTTTGTTAACCAGGTAAGCCCGCTGGGCCCCGGAGGTCCCTTTTTCAGGGGTGACCCAGAGTTAGTTACATAGAGTTGAACAAGTACAGTCAATAGATACAGAGTAGTACATTGCATAGAAGTGTACTACACTTTTGTACAATAATAGTTAGACAACACAACAACAGTAGCAGCTGTTAGGCTGAGGGCAGGTAGTACTTTAAAATACACAAAGTGGTGTAGTGTTACAATTGAAGATGCTAGCTTTATACAGGAGAGGAAAACTATTTACAGGGCGAGTACCCCAGGTCAAGAGTGGTAGTTAGGTGCCAGGGGGGGGGTGTGATCGAGCTAGCCTTCCAGAAAGACACAGGAGCTGACCTTTAGGAGGTGAGCACGTAACCTCGTCTGAAAAATAGCTGTGGAGGGTGCTTCTTGTAGTTGACAGGGAAGCTTGTTCCACAGTGTGGGGGCTATATGGGTGAAGAATTTACTGCTGGCTGCAGATCTGGGCCTAGGCAGTTCAAGCAGTTTTTTGCCTGAAGTGCGAAGGGGCCTGCTGGGCCGTTTTGGGGCAAGTAGCCTGATAAGCCCTGCGGGTGGATCGTTGGAGAGGAGCTCCCTCCAGACCACCCCACTGTTGCTGGTACTCTCTGCTGTGAATAAATTCTTTGAATATATTGGATTACCTGTGGATTTATCCAGATTGGTGGCAGGAGACCCGAGTGACACCAGATTCTGGATCTGTGCCTTCAGTTGTTCGAGCTGATTGCTCACTGTGGTGAGCACCGATCTGGACACGGCTTGTTGCAGCCTTTCTTGTCTGTCCGAATGTACGATGTAGGCCTTGCACATGACCCCGGTTGAGGTTGGATATACTAGGGCTCAGATTTTTCCATCTTCCTGTCCCTCCCAGATCCCGAGGCGATGTGGGTCTATGATGTCATGACGTACGCACGTTTGCTGCATCGATGTCTGCACCAGCCTCTCCCTCCAAGTGTGCCTTCCAGTCGCACTACCCTTGTGGTCACCCAGGTGGCAGTGCTAGGCCAGAGACAGTGTCCCGTCGTCCACGGAGGAGGAGAGCATTCTCTGCGACATGGTAGCACGAAAACAGCGAAAATCCTGACCTATACTTTTTTATTCTATTTTAGATTGCCACTTCTCTCCCGACTTGTATGATACCCAGCTTCCTGCAATCTCAATCTGTCTCAATATTTATTTTCACATTTAAAATAATAAAAGGAGCGCTCCTTTTAATATGACGCGGTACAGAGTTTCGTCACTAGTCCCAGCTGTTTTGGTGGAGTAGCTGTTTAGAATCAATTCTATTGTGACTAAAATCAACTACAATGCAGCAGGCAGTGCTCCCTGACCTTATAGGAAAATAGGTGTTCAAAATTAGCTGCACAAATTGATGAAAACCTGGTCTGAAAAATATATATATATTTTTTTTTTATTCTTTTACCCTCCGGTCACAGGCTCACAGGATCTCCCTCAGATGACTTCACTCAGTTGGCTTCCTCGAGGTCATTGTCATCCTTCTGCAGTCCGGGGTGTTTCACTTTTTGTGTGTCCCCACCCTCCAATAAAGGTGCAGATGTGCAGTGACAGCCAGCGCATGCACGCAGGACATCTGCCGACACCTTCCCCCTCCAGGCAACCCTGAGCTGCTGTGCTCACAGTCTCCACTAGGAGCCACCAGTGCCGTGGGTATCAGTCCCCCCCTCCCTTCCAGGAGAGGAGAGATATCCTCCGGATGCTCAATCCTCCACTCCCATCCGAACCCGGCGGCTTGAGCTTGCTCCCGAACTCGGGTTGCCGGATAGGTCCGAACCACATTAAAGGGAGCACTCCTTTAATTATTTCAAATGTGAAAAAAAGCACTTAAGCAGACTCAAAATGGAGAAAGAAGGGTATCATACAAGTCAGGCGATAAGGAGCAGTCAAACTATGGAATTCCCTTCCTGCCCATGTTCGTACTTCCGACTGCCATACCTGTTTCCGAAACTCCCTTTGGGATCACCTGCTGCTCTCCTTTTCTTGCAATTGCACTTAAGATGCTAGTAGGCTCTCATACAGGTATTCACACTTTTTGGCCTTCCTTGGGGACACACTCCCGGGCTCTGTATTGGTTGCCTGCCTAAACTTACCTGTTCATACTAATCATGAATTATAATTACTGTTGAATTGTCTCCCTGTTTTGGTTATAAACTCTAATTATTGAATTGTTTCCCTGTTACATCTAGCTATGTCTGTATATTGTTTACCTGTTACCTGAAATCTCTGTGCATCCTTGCCTGTCTGTAATTTGTCTCTATACTTTCCTTATAACCTTCTTGGTCGCACCTGAAAATAGGCATCTGTTTGTGTCTAGTGTGCTTACCTGGATGACAAAAGCTAAACAAATAAACACAGAACAGAAAAGTAAAGGTCAAAATGTTCACCACTATTATGCACTACTGCTTTAACCTTCCCCCCGTATGGTCCTCAACGACTTGTGATCACTTCCGAGCCCACTTCACCAGTACTGGAAGCAGTAGTGATACCGCTATGCTAACAGGCCGCTTTCATACATAAGTATTTCTTTTAAAAAGTAATCTGCTGACTGTTTTCATTTGGATATACTGGCACCAAGTATCTGTGTGAGGGTATTCTTGGTTTTAGCACACTGTGTGTTTCTAGCTCAGTTGTTGCTGCTGTTTCAGTGAGGGAGAACTGCGGGGTAGGAGCCAGCACACACCAGACTGTTGGGGGTGTAACTTTATTTAATTAATTAAAAGTTGATAACTGGGAAAGGCACCATGGGCCGGAGCTCGTTTCCAGGAGTGACCCAGGGGGAGGGGTTACAGGAGGAAAAAACAGACAGTGTAAGATGTACAATCACGTATAATCTAGGAACTAGGTACAGATAGACACAAAATGCAATTATAAAAGCATGCTGCTTGTGTTGCCAGCGCCAGCCAATCGGGACCCTCAACGAGGATATTACTGTCACTAGGGACCTAGAGTGAGAATATATAGGGCCATCATGGCAAAATATCACTCTTATGGACCACTTTATATCCTCACGAGCACGGCACAAAACATAGAATTTGTTGACAGAAAAGGACTGCTTGGCCCACCCAGGCTGCCCAGATGGTCCCTGCCTAGTCTGTTTCTGCAGACCCTAACTGGTCTCGGGTGACTCTCCCTCCTCCCTGCCCATTTACTAATATTCCTCTGTGTTTCTCCCATGCATGCTTGAAGCCACCTACTGTTTTCACCTCCACAACTTGTTCCCCTCAAGAAGACTAGTCGAAGCGCTGGGGAGTTTTTGTGCCAGTCAGCATGTATTTTGACTGGGAAATTGGCAGAAAATGAAGAGTTATTTGAAAACCTTAAGCTGGAGTAGCTCCCTGTTTGTGTGTGGATTCTGCTGCATAGCGCTTGGCAAGTGCTCTACTGTTCTGGCCCTTTGATAAAGCAGTTGGTAGGTCTTATTGTCGATGTCCCTGTTGAGCAGGAACAGCTCCTTAGCTAATTATTCTAGATTTTGATGAGTGGGCCCAGGCAAATGCATCGCCTCATCTGAATGCCGACAACCGAAACTGTGCCAGCTAAAATGCTGAAAATACAGAGGGCACAGTCTGTAAATTTACACTGTATGTCCAATATTTCTGTTCAGAACCTTGTCAGGGTGTCCAGCTCTTCCTTTACTGTCTCTCCAGATTTTTCACAGTGTCGGCAATGGCAGCCTCTGTCTTGTCCACTTTGCTGCTGCCCTCTGAAACTTGCTTACAGTAGAATGAGGCCTGGTCCCTTAACAAAGCCACCACCTGCTGCACTTCCGACAGTGGCCCAGGCCAAAGCCACCCCAGCATGTCCTTGTCTGTACGTACTTTCATCTGCAACGTAAAAAATAATCAAGGTTATAATATGGTTAAAACGTAATTACAGTCTGTGGGTACGCAGACATTTCAACACAAAATCAGTGGCTAAGAGTAAAGTTGGTTTGTGGTGAAACAATGACTTTTTGCCCAGTCTACAAACACAGGTGACTAATAAATGCTTTCAAATCAGCCGTGCAGTAGTCAGAGCCGGCCCCTTGGCACAGCGATAGCGCTACTGCTTGCAATGTCGGTGACCTGGGTTTGGGAGCAAGTCTGGATTGTGGAGGGCTGACTGGGGGGAGCAGGATTGAGCGTCCAAGAGAGCGCTGTCCTCCTCTAGGGAGGGAGGTCCGTGAGCACCCCTATACTACTGCCACCTGGGTGACCACTAGTGGTGGTACTGCCTGGAGCTGTGATGGGGAGGGAGGTCCGTGAGTACCACTGCACTGTTGCCATCTGGGTGACCACTGATGGCGGTACTTCCTGGAGCTGTGATGGGGAGGGAGCTCCATGAGTACCACTGCACTACTGCTACCTGGGTGACCACAGATGGTGGTGCTGCCTGGAGCTGTGATGGAGAGGGAGGTCCATGAGTGCCACTGCACTATTGCTACCTGGGTGACCACAGATGGCAGTACTGCCTTGAGCTGTGATGGAGAGGGAGGTCCATGAGTGCCACTGCACTATTGCTACCTGGGTGACCACAGATGGCGGTACTGCCTGCAGCTGCGATGGGGTGGGAGGTCCATGAGTACTATTGCACTGTTGCCATCTTGGTGACCACTGATGGTGGTACTGCTTGGAGCTGAGATGGGGAAGGTGGACACTTCCAAACTGCAACACATCCCTGACAGTCCCTGCCTGCAAGGCATCCATGGGTGGGTAGAACAGGTTAAAGGAAAAACACTGCTTGGTGGCAGGATGATGCAGTGTCTTCCCACAGGCCCTGCACAGCCTATGGGGTTGCTTACCACCATCTGAGCTAAACTCCTCCCAGGGCTTGGGGAACCCTGAGGAGCTTCCTCATTGGGGGGAGCAGTTCAGAACTGCATGGTAGGAGGTAAGTCCCACAGACAGCAGGTGACAGGGCTGGGGGGCATCTGTGCAGGGGGCTGTCTGGGCAGAGATGGGCGGGGGATAAAAAAAAAAATAGTAGTGCAGTGGGCACACAACTAGGAAGCAGGAAATCCAGGTCCAAATCCCGTAAGAGCCATTTGCTCACCATGTAGAACACAGACATAGAGAAGACGGACAGGAAAAGGGCACAAGTCCTTCACATCTGTCCTGAAGCCCTACAATGCTTCACATCTGTCCTGAAGCCCTACAATGCTTCACATCTGTTCTGAATTCCTACTATGTATCACATCTGTCCTGAAACCCTTTGATGCTTCATGTCTGTCCTCAAGCCCTACAATGCTTCACCTTTGTTCTGAAGCTTTACAATACTTCACGTCTGTCCTGAAGCCCTACGATGCTCCACATCTGTCCTGAAGCCCTATGATGCTCCACATCTGTCCTGAAGCCCTATGATGCTCCACATCTGTCCTGAAGCTCTATGATGCTTCATGTCTGTCCTGAACCCCTACGATGCTCCACATCTGTATGGATGCCCTACAGTGCTCCACATCTGTACTGAAGCCCTATGATGCATTATGTCTGTCCCAAAGCACTACAATGCTTCACATTTGTCCTGAAGCCCTATGATGCTTCACATCTGTCCTGAAGCCCTACGATGCTCCACATTTGTCCTGAAGCCCTACGATGCTTCACGTCTGTCCTGAAGCCCTACGATGCTTCACATCTGTCCTGAAGCCCTATGATGCTCCACGTCTGCCCTGAAGCCCTATGATGTATCACATCTGTCCTGAAGCCCTATGATGTATCACGTCTGTCCTGAAGCCCTATGATGTATCACGTCTGCCCTGAAGCCCTATGAAGTATCACATCTGTCCTGAAGCCCTACAGTGCATTACGTCTGTCCTGAAACCCTACGATGCATCATGTCTGTCCTGAAACCCCACGATACTTCACATCTGTCCCGAAGCCCTATGATGTATCACATCTGTCCTGAAACCCTATGATGCATCATGTCTGTCCCAAAGCCCTATGGTGTGTCACGTCTGTTCTGAAACCCTACAATGCATTATGTCTGTCCTGAAGCCTTACGATGCATTACTTTATGAGAACCACTGTTTGTATCATGAACTTTGTAACACCGGTTGTCCTCTCTGTGACGAGGTGCCTTTGTAAAGGAGTCTCTGACTCAAAGGTTATAACTCTGAAATGTACAAATGTATAAAGAACCCCCTTAAAGGTGTTGCACTAGGTACTAAGCTAGGTTATTAGGATGGCAGCGGTGGGTGTGTCCATCATTACCTTCTCCTGCTTATCAGCAGTTTGACCACAAGTTCTCCATTTTCATATAAATATCCAGGATTCTCTTGCAAAAATCAAAATCGCTGGATTCCACAACAGCTTGGGGCCAAAGTGTTCTATGGACCCACAACCCTCTGTGTATAATATTGGTCATCAACAGTTTACCCATATGTTGATGCACCAGGTTCAAAGACTGTGATGGTCCCAGATGTTACATTTCAACCGTGCAAGGCTCTCCTCACCATCCGACGGAATTTGAAGGTCAGTAATTGCGGTTGCCTAGGGTAACCCTGTGGGCCTATAGTCTCACGGTACAAAGTATCATTCATTTTCAATCTTGCCCACTCTCTCAGCAATAGTAAGGCCACTCCGCTGTTTGGGACAACTTCTGAAACATCTGTGCCCCCTCTGTGCAGCGCTCTCAGTTTGCCTCTCAACCCCAGGATCCTGGCTCTGCTCTTGAAAAAGGTCAGGTTGGATCAAATGGGGCCTGGGGGCCCTCTGCGTTCATGACCCCCAGGTTGGACTACTGTAATATTCTGTACCTTGGGGTTAGTGGGGGTACGTTACGACGCCTGCAGCTGCTGCAGAACGCAGCTGCCTGGGTACTCACGGGCCTTTATAAATCTTGCCATATTTCTCTGGCACAGCGAGCCCTGCACTGGCTGCCAATGAAGTGTTGTATCTCATTTAAGACAGGTTTATTAACCTTTAAAGTACTACACAGACTGGGCCCAGTCTTCCTGGCTAAGCTCCTGCACCCACACATCCCTGTTTGCTCACTCCAATAGGCTGGGGATGACCTCCTGGTGGTTACTAGGGCTAGGCTGAAGACCTCGGGGGATTTGGCCTTTGAGGTGGTGGGTCCGACCCTCTGGAATCCTTTGCCCAGGACCTGGAGGGAGACCTCTTTGGTTGAAGTTTTTAAGAGGGTCCCTAAAATCTATTTATTCCAGTAAACATTTGGCAATGTCTTGTAACACCTTCTCTCAGCACGTTGTAAAGTTTTATTGAGTTTTTATGTTGTTTTAGACAAAAATCAAGATAGTTATTGTTTTTATTTGGGGTTGGAATGGTTAATTTGTAGTCATTTTGTTTTACTGTAATGGCACCCTGGGCCTCTGGGGAAGGGTGCCATAAATAAATAAAGATTACCACTACCTACTCCTCCTCTGTAGGGATGGGAAACCACAGTAAGCAGGAGGCAAACCGTCACTGGAAGGCCCCAGGCTATCCAAGTGATTGGAATTGCCCAGCAAGGACTGTTAATCATTGTCGAATGTTTTGCACAGTGCCCTCACTGCAGACTCCGGAACTTCCACCAACTCAGAGACAGTGAGGTCACAGTCCAACAGGCACTGAAACAAAGCATTTGGAGAAGAAGAATCAGCATTTATATAGCACTTTTCATTCACACTGTACCCCAAAGTGCTTTGCAGGCAATGTTAGACTGGTAGTGAAGTGACTGAACAATGTAGTGGCAGCCATTTCGCACATCAACACCAATACACAGCCTTTGACAACTGTATGAACCAGTTTTATGGGAAGGGGAATGTTTTCCAGAACACCAGGGCAAGTCCTATACTCTTGCGAAAAGCGCCATTTCTTCTTTTACTTCCACCTAGACATCCACAGGACAGCACCAGAGAGGGGTAGAAGGGACCTCAGTTTAATGTCTCATCCAAAGGACGGCACACCCTCACTGTACAACAGCCCCCCAGTACCGCACTCGGGTGCCAGCATTTAGGTATGAGCCCAATCCCGGCGTGGGACTAGAACCCACAACCTTCTGGCCCAGAGGTGGATCTGCTACCAACTGAGCCACACTCATACCTTGCATGTACACGATTTAAACCTGGATGATATTCCACAGAATAACTGTAGCCAGATGAAACAGATAACCATTGATGCCCCACAGCAGCCAGTTTGGCAGTGGTTATATGTAAGTGGATTTTTATCAGTCTTAATGGTGATGTGGGCACCATACATATAATCATGGTATTGGTTGAAACTGGCCCATTTGAAGGCCAGGAATTCCAGCTTATGCACTGGATAATTTTGTTCACTGGGCATCAGGCTGCAGCTGGCAAAGACAACAGGCTACAGCCCTTCCATTAAATCTTGGTACAGCATGACTCCCAAACTCTGCAGGCAGCTAGGGTACCAACAGTTGTGCTGCCCACTTTTGGGACTTAACGTTTTGTGGTCTGCGTGTTGGGGTAGTGAGACCCTGCCTAGAAGGGCACTAAACCCGGGTCTGGTACCATGCGGGCCTGCTCTAACCTTCCTTTCCTTGTGAGGTTAAATAAAGCTTTGTTTAGTTCTTTCAATCTGTCATCATTGTTGACTGCAATCGCACTGCCTGTGTCACTTGGGGGAAATTGTTGCATTTCTGAAGGGTCTGCGGGAGGTGTGACCACAGTGGGGAGGTAGGGAGGTGTGATATCCCAGGGTTTTGTACTGTTACCACATCTAACCCACTTTAATCTGTCTCTGGGAGGAAGCACTGCACATTTCTCTTCTGGTGGATATGAGCCCCTCCCCCAACTGTAGAGTGAGAAAAGAACCCAGAAACCACTGCATACATCTACGGCAGAGGTCACAGACACAGTACTCTTTAAGTGCAAAATCTCTCCAGTTTCTTTGTTGCTTAGAGCCAAATGCCCTTACTCCTTGGGAGTGCTGTGTCTGTGACCTTTGTTGTAGTTTTGGGCTAGCTGCCCTCTTCACAGTACCGGACCCTTTTTCCACTGGATTCGCAGCAGCTACGTGTGGGTGTATACATGGGCCTTACAGGAGGGATACATGTTTGCACCATGGGGTAATGATGGTTTTTCAGTTGCTGCTGTGTGATGAGGGTGGAGGGGGGCACATCTCGCCTGTGAATCACTGCCTCCGATATGAGTCAGAAGCTCTGTGGATGATACGTTCCAGCTAAGGTAGAATATATAAATACCCTTTGGCTATTGCTTTTACAGACAGCAGCTGCCTTAAATTCAAAGGATGATGACAGCTAATCTGGCTGCTACCTGGAGAGGAGCCAGCTGGAGGAATCCATGTGCTCTCCCACCAGCAAAGTTGTGGCACAAGCTCTGCAAGTGCACCTAAATGAACCAGGTTCAAACCCAGGAGATCCCGATACATCTTGACTCAAACATATGTCAGAGCTGCATGAAGACGGTCCTAGTACCCCAGGGAGTGATCAGTCCCAGCATGGGTGTGACTGCAGGGTGAGGGGGGCTGAGGTGATACACAGCAGCTCAATTAACATTTCTGCAAGCAAGAGTTAAAAATTATTTCCAGCCACGCTGATGTTGGCTCCTCCTTGCTCTCTATTCTGGTTTTAGAATCACTTTCAGTTTGTTCTTAGCTGCTGCCAGACTCAGAGCAAAGACCACGTTGTGTAGAGAGAAAGGACTGGACCCAACCCAGGCCTGCTGTACTCAATCTTGAAGCCCGATAAAGAAAAGCTAGCAAGGTAAATGAATGCATCTCTGTCTTGTTCCGCTACAGATGCACTGGCAGCTCATGGGGGATCTTTATTTTAGGGTTTCTTTGTAGGATGGTGCTTAGGTGTAGGAACGGGGGGGGGTGGAAGGGGCGGCAGCCCCCCCCACTATTTATTTTTGTATGGCAAAAACTAGTTTAGAAAAAGTGCCCCGGCAGCAGCAGTAGTCCTAGCATGGTCTGCCCACATGTAGCTGCTGTGTTGGGCCTGTGGGTGGGTGTGTGGGGGTGGGAGTGGTTGTGTGAGGAAATAACTATTTAAAATACGGACCCTGGTAGCAGGGCTTCTGCAAGTTGCAGCAAGGAAATTGTGGCCAAAATGCCCTGAATAAACAAATGGGTGCCCCCCTCTGTGCCTGGGGTCCCTAATATTAATTAAATGAGCCCTAAGGGGTCCCTGCTGCTGTTCACGCTGCAGGTCCTGATGGATCCCTCGCCACACTATTTCTGCCAGCCTGCGTCCCTGTCACTTACTTCTCGTTCATCTTTTTTTTTTTTTTTTTTTTACTTTTTATAAGTTTTGCACATTACAATATGAAGCTTGATACAGGGGAGCAAAATAATAATATAGTCGTCAATAATCACATGTAGTTACAATAGGAGATGCTATTTCTTCCCTTTTGGTACATCTTGCGGGGTGACATGATGAAAAGTAAACCAGAATTTTATTGAAATAGTAAGAGCAACGGCAGCCAGGGGGCTGGAACCCATCATGTAAGAGAAACCTGAATACTTTTGTATTCATTTTTTCCAACTTGCAGCAATCATGTCACGTGGGTCCACACATCTTGTACTGAGGGGCAAGTACCTCTCAGGCCGAGCTGCTTGCTGCAGTTCTGCATAGTAACACTGCATTTTGACAATTGTTTAAGGCAGCAGTGCAATGAAATTGGGCCAAAAATATGACTACTTATTTTTCACTATAAAAGATTCTAGGCACTCTCCAATTTTATTTGGACATAAAATATTCCAATTCAAGCACATTTTTAGTATTTTATAAATGTTTTAAAGAGCTAGTGGAACCAAAATGGACATATAGGAAAATGATAAAAATGTTAAGAAGTAGCCAGTTTAAACTTTTTATTTCTGAAATATTTTTACTTTTTCCTTTTGCTCGTTAGAAAGTTTTCTATGCGATAGTATTATGCTGGATGTGTGGAATAGCACTCTGCCTGGCACCTAACATACCCATCTCTAATCCCCCACTACATCATCAACACAGTGACCTTACTTACAGTGACATCACAGGTGACTGCCCTGGCAGCAACTGAGTGGCTCTTCCTGAGCAGCTGTGATGTCACTGTCAGTAAGGTCACAATGCTGACGAAGTAATGAGAGGAACAGAGCTAGATATGTCAGTTGCCAGGCAGAGTGCTGTTCTGCACGCCACGTGTACTAACATCTGGTAGATAATCTTCTAATTAACCAAAAGGGAAGAGAAAAAAATATGTCAGGTATAAAAGGTAATGATTGATTGCTTTTAAAAATTAATATTAGGTTTTGGCAATGCACTTGCTCCCTAATATAGTTTTTTCTCAAGAAAAGAGATGGGCGCCACATTTGGCTTAGAAATACCATTGCAAACCTCGTAAGGGATAGGACAGAAAGAAAAAATGATGGTGCGCAGCAGAGAAGGGACATACAAAAGTAAACTTGACAGGGATGGTAATTATTAATAGTAGCTAAAAATACATGTAGCTTTTTGGAAAAACAGTTTTCATTACACTGCTGCTTTTAATGTCCACAAAAACTGCTCAATAAGGTAAATTTAGTCTTCCCTCTCCCACTAACGCTACCTGTACCAGTGCCGCATCAAGGTAAAACCTTAACCTGTAGGAAACATGTAAAGTACGAGGAGGCGCAGCCTTAGTCATTAGGTACCTGTATAGAAGACAGCCCGTGCACACGTAGCCGGGGGCCAGGGAGCTCAGGAAATTAACTCATGTCAGAGATTACGTTATAAAAAGACCAAACAGACAAGGTTAGTAAAACCAAGGGTTTCAGTCAGCATGGCCAGAAACAGTTCAAACCATTCGCTTCAACTCAGTCCTTTTCATCAGCAAGTGGCCAGTCGCCAGCTCACGGGGGAAGGAATGGCACAGTAACAGGACTAAATGCCATGTCCAGGACAAAACCTCTTACTGTAACAAGTGCCCCGCAGCCCTCAATGAATGTGAAAGGCAAAGTTTGTGACTTGTTTTAACAATGCGAGGCCCAAGTGGGTAACAGGAAACCAAAGTCACATGCCAGCCTGCCAGCGCAGCGATACAGCTACCGTTCATGAAGCTGACAACCTGAGTTCAGAAATGAGCCAGGGCCATCGAGAGGACAGCTGGGGGAGTTGAGGCGTCCCAGAGGACACTCTCTCCTCCTCCGGGGGGAGGGGGGAACTTGCAGCTCCATTGCCACCTAGGTGACCACGGGTGGCAGTGCAGAGGACAGCATCGAACAGGGAGCCTGGAGTGAGTGTTGGGTGATGGACTGTGTCGGCTTGCTGGCATCCACTGATGTGGCATGCTCCTGGGAGGAGGGAGGGATACAAACAGGGAAAAATCTCAGACTGGATGGGGGTAGATGAAGCCCCTGCCTGCCGCCCACCACCCAACCCACACCACCATCGGCCAGGGATTCTCCAGGTCTTCACCTCTGCTGTGGGTGGCCAGATAGACAGTGGGGAAGAAAGCGACGATGGCAGAAAGTGACCCTAGCCCGGGGGAGCAAGCCAGGGAGCCAGCACAGCAGTGTGTCATGGGTGGGTCTGGAGGCCTGGTTAAGAACGTGTTTGTGTCTCAGTAAATGGAAATAAGACCAGCAGGGGCAGATGGAGGACCCCCACCAGAGCTAGGGGGGAAAAAATAAGTAAAAAAACAACAAAACAGATCTCCCCTTCCCCTCAGTACTCACTGATCTCACAGACCTGTCAGGTGCAATTCAAACTCAGATGTCAGTGTCTGAATCCTCCCCGTTGGGCTTCAGCGGCTCCTTTTCTATTTTTTGCAGAAGCTTGTCTAGGTTTTTAGGGTTGAAGTAGCTGCAAGTTTGCCTCTGATGCTGTACTAATAGCCTGGACTCATAGCTTTGCTGGATAAACCAAAGAGAAAGACACACTACATTCCTGGAGTTTCATCTCCCACCTTCAAAGCATTTCTGATGTTGGTGTGTACCAAAACATAGCTCGGGAAATAGGTGGATCCTTTTGCCACTGACTTTGAAAGTTTTAGTCTGCCTTGCTGTTTTGCGTAGCATATCCTGCTGGATCACTGTACCACTTTTGAGAAGGAGGGTTTGAGAGCTGGCTGGATCTGCAACTCACCGCGGAGTCACACAATAGTATTTTTTCAAGGTCCAGGGATGTCATTTGTAGGTACAGGGCCAAGGCCTTCCTCATCCAGGCAGTGATGGTAGGTATTAGGTCTGTACCTTCGAATCCCTCCAGTAAACCACTGATTTGCACATTGGACTCTATTCACTAAGGGGCATAAAGTACATGCCAAAGGTGTGTACCCCACCTGCACAGCTCTGCACCCGCGGAAAGGTGTGCCCCAACTGGTATTCATGAATGTCTGCCACCTGTCTGTGGCCCCGCCCTTCCAGTGTGCAAAATCGCAGAAGGCGGACAATAGGCAGAGTAGTGGACCAAGGCGGGCATCCAGTCGAATGCCTGTCCTGGGTCCTAGAGTGGATCCTTCGCTCCACAGGAGCAGGAGAGCGTGGGTCCTGGTTAGTGAATATGGCACACAGGTATCTGGTAGATGAACCGTTGTTCCCTAGTACCTAGTGGTTTCTCCCCCTACATGATCCCTATCCTCGGAGTACAAAGTCAAGCCTGGTGCACTGATGCCCCCCAACCAGACCCCTGGCCCCATTCCCGTATGCAGAGATGTCCCCCCTCCCCCCATATCAGATCCCTGGCCTTGGTCCCGTAAGCCAGTAAAGCCTCCCCAACCAGAGCCCCAGCCCAGCAGCCCCTGTCCAGTAAGTCACAAATGTTCCCCATTCCATCAATTCGGTGGTTAGTGCCCCCACCCCGCGGTACCAACAAACCCCTCTATCCCCAAAGTCAGTGCTGCAGTCAACTCCTGTTGACCTTCATGGCTGCAAGTGTAACACCCACCCAGAACAGCCTAACCACTCACCTGGCACTTACAACACACCAGCTGCTGCACTGCACTGCTTTAGGTGACACACAGCACACCATCTGCAGCACTGCACTCCTTTAGGCGACACACAGCACACCATCTGCTGCACTGCACTGCTTTAGGTGACACACAGCACACCATCTGCTGCACTGCACTCCTTTAGGCGACACACAACACACCATCTGCTGCACTGCACTGCTTTAGGCGACACACAGCACACCATCTGCTGCACTGCACTCCTCTAGGCGACACACAGCACACCCTCTGCTGCACTGCACTCCTCTAGGCGACACACAGCACACCCTCTGCTGCACTGCACTCCTTTAGGCGACACACAGCACACCCTCTGCTGCACTGCACTCCTTTAGGCGACACACTGCACACCACCTGCTGCACTGCACTCCTTTAGGCGACACACTGCACACCATCTGCTGCACTGCACTCCTTTAGGCGACACACTGCACACCATCTGCTGCACTGCACTCCTTTAGGCGACACACAACACACCATCTGCTGCACTGCACTCCTTTAGGCGACACACAACACACCCTCTGCTGCACTGCACTCCTTTAGGCGACACACTCAAGACAGCCCTTCACACCAGCCCCCCCCCCAGCTGGACCTGGATCACCATACAGCCCCTCAAACAAGCCTCTGCCCAGCCAACAACCTAACCTACAGCTGGATCATCCCCTCCATAGCCAACCACCCTAGCCACAACTGAACCAGCCTACCCACCACCCTGCAGCTAGCCCCTTCCCCAGTCTGAAGGTGCGTCCCATATTGTCCCTCATTTTAAGTGTCTATGCTCCTTATTTAAATTAAGTGACAAAAAGTTTTAGTTATTTGGACTTGCGTTGTTTCGAAGATGCACCCCTCCGCAGCTGAAGCCATCTGGCCCCAATCTGCATTTTGGGAGAGGACAGGAGGCTTTGAGCCTCAGTTAACTCATGTTGTGGTTCTGTACATGCTCCCTCACCCTGATCTGAAGTCGAGAATGCCAGGATAGCAGATATATGTACAGAATAGATTTTCAGGGTAAGACAGCTTTCCTCTGGTGCTTTATAGTCTGTGCCCAATGTTATTTGATGGCAACCTCGAAGTAGCGCGGTTTTGCCATCCATAGTATGGCAATGTCAGTGGCTCAGTAGGTAGCACACTCGCCTCTGAGGCCGGGAGATCAGAGGGCTGTGGGTTCAGTTCCCATATCTGGCACTTGGGTTAATATCCCAGTACTGACACTGTAGTGCAGCATGAGAGGGGTGCTGCACTTCTGAGGTGCCGTCTTTCGGATGAGACGTTAAACCAAGGTCCCATCTGCCTGGATTGGTGGTAGTTCAGGTGGATGTTAAAGATCCCATGGCACTTATCGAAAAGAGTAGGGGAATTTTATTGGTAATAAAGTGGGCTTCATTACAAAAAAACAAAACAACTCAATAAACAGAAACAATCCAAACAAGGCAAAAATCAGTTAACAGAAGAAAGTATCACAGTGTTTCCAAAACAATACAGCTTACGAGTAGAAAAAGTAAGAAGTCAGACTTTTTACAGAACACAAAGCAACCCATATTACAAAATACTTCATGAATGGAAATAGTTTTTGGTGTAGCACTAGCAAACATCTGGCTTGCCATAAATAATAACGAATAATAGCAAAAATTATATATAAACTGTCAACATGATACTTTCTATTAAGCAGGTCATTCGTGCAAAACATAACATGTTCATAAGAAAGAGAGGCAGCAAGGGTTCTGCCCAGTTAGCAGATAGGGTAGACCAGGCTTCCAAAGAGAAGGGGATTCACAAAATAAATGTTGCTGAGTTTCACAAACATTGAGGCAAGAGGATCTAGGACAATATCTCAAAGACAAGGCTTTATGCTTATGATTGTTATTAACTCTAGTCTATCATAGTTGCATAACCATACCATATCCCATAAATACGATGGCAGCCGTTGATTTAGCAGTTGGTGGAGTACCCAGGGAGACGGCCAGAGGGGCAGAACGGAAAACAATCTCCTCCTGAGCCTCCAACCTCCAAAGCCTCATATAGTTGGGGTCTAGATAAGATACAAAAGTCCTGAGGATGAAGACACCAGGTCAAGGCCATCTTAAACTCTCTTTCCCATAAGAGGGATCAGTTGGGATTTGAAATAACCCCTTTATAACGGCTTGCCAGTTATCAAGGCAGAGGAGAACCATGCTAAAAATAGGGCTTCAAAAACAGTCCCTGGTTTCAGCACTTTCCCATAATTATAATGAAGAAAAAGGCTGTAAAAACAACGGGTGGATCATACCAAGTCCACCTTCCTTGAGCGGTCTGTAAATAATATGTCTTTTAATGGGGTTTAGCCTGGATCCCACAATCCCTGAAAAAATCCCCTTAATCTGGAAAATAGGGAAATGGGCGGGGAACACATAACAAAGATGCAGGAAGATCGGTATAACCAGAGTTTTAAGGAGCACAACCTGCTTTCTTCTTCCCAATTAAATGCTTTTTCCACCTAATAATCACATTATCTGCCTTTTGTAGGGCAAGATTCCAATTATAGATATGGATCATCACAACCAAAAAAAATACCTAAATACGAAAAAACAGTAGTGGATACAGAAACACCAGCATAAAGGCCCGTACTAGGGAGGAAGTATGCCTAGTGGTACACAAATACTTTTGTAAAATTTATCTTAGAACCTGAAACAGAAGAGAATGCCTGTAAAACCTGAACAATATCCTCTTGTTTCGTGGAAGAATCCACAGCCAAAATTAAATCATCCGTATAAGCTAATATTTTAAGTGGTAAAGAGGAGGGAGTACAGAGCAACCCAATAATCTGTGGGCAAAGAAAAAGGCTCTCAAAGAGTATCAATAAAAAGGTATATAATAAGGGACTTAAGGCACCCTGACGATCCCACGAGGCCAGAATAGTAGGAGGGCCTATCCAGCCGCTCACATTAGGACGATCTAACAACATTCCTATATAATAAACGGCCAGGAAAGGAAGCATACTGGAACCCAAAAGCCTTCAGGGCTAGAAATAAGAACTCATGAGAGACTGTATCAAATGCTTTTCCTGGTCTAAACTTATAATCCATCCTGTTACAGCATTTTGTTGTCCCAGAGTAAACAATTCTCTCAATAAAATCAAATTGTCAGAAAGATGCCTGCCTGGGATACCACAGGTTTGAGTTGGGCTAATCATGTGTGATGCCAAAGTAATCATTCTAGATAAAAGAATTTTGGCAAGGATCTTATAATCCATATTACAGACTGATTGGTCTCCAATTTGTAATGTCAAAGGATCCCCTTTTTCTTAAACAGTAAAATCAGTAAAGCGCCTTTCATAGAAGTAGCTAAGGCATCAGAATGTAACATCTCATTATAGAGAATAGTTAGAACGGAACAAGATCAGCAGAGAAAGTCTTGAAAATGTGGTTAGCCATCAGACCCGGAACAGAATGTGATTTTAAACTAGTAATGGCCGCCAAGACCTCTGGTTCAGTAATGACCGAAGAAAGCTTGTTTCGATCAGAGTCCGAAAGCTGAGGTAAGGACAGTGAGCGAAGAAAATGATCCGCATTGTCAAGGTCAGCTTTAGTAGCCAAACATGTTGAAAACATAATTTTCAACACAGTGAAGCAAATCCTCAGGTTTCTAAGTAACTCCCGATGGAGACAATAGAGAGGTAATTAATTTAGCTTCAACTCTATCTTTACAGGCCTTAAACGGGTCTAAACAACCTTTAGTAAGATGAGTGCCAAAACGCGCCTCCTGACCCAAAGAGTCAGCACGATTATACTGGGATAACCTCATTTTAGCGCTGACCTCACTAATCTGAGAGCTAAAATCATGAGTAGTAGAGCTAGCTAAAGAGAATAGGTGCTGTAGCTAATGCCGTAGTGACAGATAAGACAAATATTTAGTATTCTGTTTTTTTGCCGCTACCTTCTGAAAAAACTGTTTCCAGCTTAGCTTAGATTCCTCCCACCAATCCATCCCAGTATCATAAAATCAACTACTGACAACCGAGCTGTAAACTCTTTGTGCCAAGTTTAGAAAAAGAGGGTCATTAAGTAGAGAATCATTAAGACGCCAACTGGCTTCTTACATCTAGGAGCAGAGTCCCAGGAAAAAGTGGCACATAGGGCAACGTGATCCGAAAATTCGGTAGCCACAGTTGTACAGGAAAGTAAAATCAAAATCTTAGATAAAAAAGAAAATCTATCCTAGTATGTAAGGACCCTTTAAAAAGTGGACCCACCTGTTTTATGGAAATGTCTATAAACATCCACAAGCTTGGCCATAGAGACCACACTATTTAAAGCCACAGAGTCACAAAATAACTTGAAGTCTTTAGGCCTCGATCTGTTTGATGTAGGCCGCAATTGAAATCTCCTAACCATAGGAGTAATCTGGATGAAAAAGGTATGGCTTAATTTGGTGAAAAAGGAAGCCCTCTGAGCCTTAGTTTGAGGCGCGTGGGTCCCAATCATACTAAATCTCTGAGTTTATATGAGAAATCTAATAACAAAGCTCTACCAGGGGAATATCTACAAGTCTAGAGACTGTAAAATTAGAGCTGGAGAACAATATCCCGACCCCATCACAAGTATCAGGTCCAACAGACCAAAAAAGAGGCCTGCAGTCCATGCCTTAGAGGCCTGGAATAATTCCCATGGGTCTTTAATCTAGTGTCAACAAGGCAGATAATGTCACACTGTAAATCAGAAAGGGTTAAAAAAACTCTCCCTAATTTTCTCTTCCCTTTAATGCTGTTCACATTTAAAGAGCAGATCTTTAAGGAAGACAGGATTTAAGTAATAGGTGGTGACTTACCCTTCTCGCCGCTGCCTAGTAATGCTTTGCAATGGATCCGTATTGGCCCTATCACCCCATCCGGGAAAGAAAGAAGAGAGGAGGAATCAGTATCCTCACCCCCGAGTCTTTGTCTGAAAAATCTGTAGCTAAACCGCAAATTTGTTAGAGGTTTGCCAGTTCCGCGCAGGGGTTCCTTACTACGAGTAGCAACAGCTAAAACCCTTCCTAGTCCGCTTATGGGTAACAGTGGTAAACTAAAATTATCTCCCTTGACCCGAGGGGGAGGCATATCCATATCTGGAATAACGGGTGTAGTATCAGGGGAACCACAATGGCAGTAGGAGTAGGTATAACAGGAAAAGAGGGTTGGAAAACTGGAACAGAAGAGACATCTCCAACTACCGGAGGAGGGGTAACCTCTGAATTAGAGGAAGCTAGACTATGGGCAAGTGACTGTTGAGCAATAGTAATAATGCCATCATGAGAGGACAATCTTCTCTGTTATGAGAGGTCTAGGGCACTCTGCCATACGCATGGCCAGTCCCATCACATAAGTTACACTTAAATGAATTAGTACATTTAGCTGCACATGATCAGATTCAAAGCAGTGGCTACATTTAAGGTATCATGAGTCCAACTTAAATGGCACGTGACCCACATTTAAAACAGGACTTGGGTTGTCCGCGCAAAAATGAAGCCTCTTGTCTTTACCTAGAAAGAAAAATTAGGCAAATGTCGGGCCAGTGTTAGTGGAAAAAGCTTAACACGACCTTCAACTGCCATCCCAAATCTGTTCAGAGTCTAGATTAGGGTAGGCCTATTCAAGACTTCACAGCGCTTGTTTAACCAAAATAAAATGTCTTCAATGTGAACTCCTCATTTTTAAAAACAACAGTAATGTTACTAATGGCAGGTTTGTGAGAGGGATGGCCTGGAAGGGGACCAAATGGTGTAGTCTGAAGTTTGTCATATTGGGCCCAGAATCTATCAAGCCCAGACATTTGTTTAAACTAACATCAAAATTGGAATTACCTTAATCAGGGCAAAATCTCAGAAGAAAAATCTTCATGGAACCCTTAAGGAGGGTTTTAGTTATATACAAACGATCTGGTGGGAGTTCTAATCCACCTTATAAAGCAAGCGTGCTGCATTCCTCCTGGTGCAGGTTCTTTGGAGGAAAATAAATCAGTAAGTTTAAATGTTGAACTTTTAGGTGCAGCAACAGTAGGTAATAAAGTAGGTCCTGAGAGAAAACAGTAGGGGTTCAGGTACAGTAGAAATAGACTTAGAAACAACAATAGTGTCACTAGTAACAGTAGAAGAAGAAAGAGTCACACCGGGGTTCGTTGGAGCTCAGGTCATTATTCTTAGCAGAGTTTTGAAGCATATTAATGTAGACAGGGTCCTGAGAATCAGGAGTCCAAGTCCTCTCAATATCTCTTTCCCAGCCAGCATGTAATAAAGCTGACTCTGGTGACCAGTCTAAATCAGTATTTTGGCCAGATTTAATTTTTGTGGAATAAGGAACCCCTCGCTTGGACCAGCCAGGTTCCTGTGTAGCTGAGAAAAAATACGTGGGTTTCTCCAAAACGAACGAAGCAGTTGTAGCGCCTAAAGTCACTTACAGAGCAGGGAATAGCTGCAGGGATTTCAGAATCTGGCTTTTCCGACGCCGGTAGTCGAAGTGGGTCATTTGAAGTAGTCTGAGAAACAGCAGTAGCAGGGGCTGAAGAGAATTCTCCACAGCAGGAACAGAAGCCGAATCCATCGTAGGCCATCGACTGGGGGCTTTCCAATGCCGACGTCGCGAGAAGGAGAACAAGAAAGGGCGTCCGAGGCGATGCTCGCGCAGAAACTCGCATGCCGAATCTAAAAGCTGCAATTGCAGGACTAACGCCTCGCGCTGTCTCTGAAGACTGGAACTGAACGCGAGCCACTTTGCACATCAGGTAGACTGAAACAAGTTCTTTAGGGTCGTTTAAGAACGGAGTCAAATTCAAAATAGTCGACATTAACATCAGCAACAGCAAGACATGCATCTGGGGCCTCTTGAGAAGGTAGCACAGAGGAGGAGGCCGACTCCCCTGAGCTAACAGCGTCCATCTCCTCCAGGGGATCATGCGAACTGGCCATCTTGCAGCCAGCAGCAAAGGCTCCACCTACTCAGAGTAGGGGAATTTTATTGGTAATAAAGTGGGCTTCATTACAAAAAAACAAAACAACTCAATAAACAGAAACAATCCAAACAAGGCAAAAATCAGTTAACAGAAGAAAGTATCACAGTGTTTCCAAAACAATACAGCTTGCGAAGTAGAAAAAAGTAAGAAGTCAGACTTTTTTACAGAACACAAAGCAGCCCGAATATTACAAAATACTTCATGAATGAAATAGTTTTTGGTGTAGCACTAGCAAACATCTGGTTTGCCATAAATAATAACGAATAATAGCAAAATTATATATAAACTGTCAACATGATACTTTCTATTAAGCAGGTCATTCGTGCAAAACATAACATGTTCATAAGAAGAGAGGCCAGCAAGGGTTCTGCCCAGTTAGCAGATAGGGTAGACCAGACTTCCAAGAGAAGGGCATTACAAAATAAATGTTGCTGAGTTTCACAAACATTGAGGCAAGAGGATCTAGGACAATATCTCAAAGACAAGGCTTTATGCTTATGATTGTTATTAACTCCTAGTCTATCATAGTTGCATAACCATACCATATCCCATAAATACGATGGCAGCCGTTGATTTAGCAGTTGGTGGAGTACCCAGGAGACGGCCAGAGGGGCAGAACGGAAAACAATCTCCTCCTGAGCCTCCAACCTCCAAAGCCGCTCATATAGTTGGGGGTCTAGATAAGATACAAAAGTCCTGAGGATGAAGACACCAGGTCAAGGCCATCTTAAAACTCTTTCCCATAAGAGGGACTAGGGGATTTGGAATAACCCTTTATAACGGGCTTGCCAGTTATCAAGGCAGAGGAGAACCATGCTAAAAAATAGGGCTTCCAAAAACAGTCCCTGGTTTCAGCACTTTCCCATAATTATAATGAAGAAAAGGCTGTAAAAAACAACGGGTGGATCATACAAGTCCACCTTCCTTGAGCGGTCTGTAAATAATATGTCTTTAATGGGGTTTAGCCTGGATCCCCACAATCCCTTGAAAAAATCCCCGTTAATCTGGAAAATAGGGAAATGGATGGGGAACACATAACAAAGATGCAGGAAGATCGGTATAACCAGAGTTTTAAGGAGCACAACCTGCTTCTTCTTCCCAATTAAATGCTTTTTCCACCCATTAATCACATTATCTGCCTTTGTAGGGCAAGATTCCAATTATAGATATGGGATCATCACAACCAAAAAATACTCAAATACGAAAAACATTAGTGGATACAGAAACACCAGCATAAAGGCTCGTATTAGGGAGGGAAGTATGCCCTAGTGGTACACAAATACTTTTGTAAAATTTATCTTAGAACCTGAAACAGAAGAGAATGCCTGTAAACCTGAACAATATCCTCTTGTTTCGTGGAAGAATCCACAGCCAAAATTAAATCGTCTGCATAAGCTAATATTTTAGTGGTAAAGAGGAGGAGTACAGAGCAACCCAATAATCTGTGGGCAAAGAAAAAGGCTCTCAAAAAGAGTATCAATAAAAAAGGTATATAATAAGGACTTAACGGCACCCCTGACGCACTTAATGGCCAGAATAGTAGGATCGGCTTATCCAGCCGCTCACATTAGACGACATAACATTCCTATATAATAAACGGCCAGGAAAGGAAGCATACTGGAACCCAAAAGCCTTCAGGGCTAGAAATAAGAACTCATGAGACTGTATCAAATGCTTTTTTCTGGTCTAAACTTATAATCCATCCTGTTACAGCATTTTGTTGTCCCAGAGTAAACAATTCTCTCAATAAAATCAAATTGTCAGAAAGATGCCTACCTGGATACCACAGGTTTGAGTTGGCTAATCATGTGATGCCAAAGTAATCATTCTAGATAAAAGAATTTTGGCAAGGATCTTATAATCCACATTAAGCAGACTGATTGGTCTCCAATTTGTAATGTCAAAAGGATCCCTTTTTCTTAAACAGTAAAATCAGTAAAGCGTCTTTCATAGAAGTAGCCAAGGCATCAGAATGTAACATCTCATTATAGAGAATAGTTAGAACCGGAACAAGATCAGCAGAGAAAGTCTTGAAAAAATGTGGGGTTAGGCCATCAGACCCCGGAACAGAATGCGATTTTAAACTAGTAATGGCCGCCAATACCTCTGGTTCAGTAATGACCGAAGAAAGCTTGTGTCGATCAGAGTCCGAAAGCTGAGGTAAGGACAGTGAGCGAAGAAAATGATCCGCATTGTCAAGGTCAGCTTTAGTGCCAAACATGTTGAAAACATAATTTTCAACACAGTGAAGCAAATCCTCAGGTTTCTTAAGTAACTCCCCCGATGGAGACAATAGAGAGGTAATTAATTTAGCTTCAACTCTATCTTTACAGGCCTTTAAACGGTCTAAAAACCTTTAGTAAGATGAGTGCCAAACGCGCCTCCTGACCCAAAGAGTCAGCCCGATTATACTGGGATAACCTCATTTTAGCGCTGACCTCACTAATCTGAGAGCTAAAATCATGAGTAGTAGAGCTAGCTAAAGAGAATAGGTGCTGTAGCTGATGCCGTAGTGACAGATAAGACAAATATTTAGTATTCTGTTTTTTGCCGCTACCTTCTGAAAAACTGTTTCCAGCTTAGCTTAGATTCCTCCCACCAATCCATCCCAGTATCATAAAAAATCAACTACTGACAACCGAGCTGTAAACTCTTTGTGCCAAAGTTTAAGAAAAAGAGGGTCATTAAGTAGAGAATCATTAAGACGCCAACTGGCTTTCTTACATCTAGGAGCAGAGTCCCAGGAAAAGTGGCACATAGGGCAACGTGATCCAAAATCTGCAGCCACAGTTGTACAGGAAAGTAAAATCAAAATCTTAGATAAAAAAAGAAAATCTATCCTAGTATGTAAGGACCCTTTAAAAAGTGGACCCACCTGTTTTATGGAAATGTCTATAAACATCCACAAGCTTGGCCATAGAGACCACACTATTTAAAGCCACAGAGTCACAAAATAACTTGGAAGTCTTTAGGCCTCGTTCTGTTTGATGTAGGTCAGAATTGAAATCTCCGACCCATAGGAGTAATCTGGAGGAAAAAGGTAGGCTTAATTTGGTGAAAAGGGAAGCCCTCTGAGCCTTGGTTTGAGGCGCAGAGGTCCCAATCATACGAAATCTCTCAGATTTATATGAGAAATCTAATAACAAAGCTCTACCAGGGAAATATCTACAAGTCTAGAGACTGTAAAATTAGAGCTGGAGAACAATATCCGACCCCATCACAAGTATCAGGTCCAACAGACCAAAAAGAAGGGCCTGCAGTCCATGCCTTAGAGGCCTGGAATAATTCCTCATGGGTCTTTAATCTAGTGTCAACAAGGCAGATAATGTCACTCTGTAAATCAGAAAGGGTTAAAAAATCCCCTAATTTCTCTTCCCTTTAATGCTGTTCACATTTAAAGAGCAGATCTTTAAGGAAGACAGGATTTAAGTAATAGGTGGTGACTTACCCTCTTCGCCGCTGCCTAGTACGCTTTTGCAATGGGATCCGTGATTAGCCCCATCACCCCATCCGGAAAGAAAGAAGAGAGGGAGGAATCAGTATCCTCACCCCCCGAGTCTTTGTCTGAAAAATCTGTGGCTAAAACCGCAAATTTGTTAGAGGTTTGCCAGTTCCGTGCAGGGGGTTCCTTACTACGAGTAGCAACAGCTAAACCCTTCCTAGTCCGTTTATGGGTAACAGTGGTAAAACTAAAATTATCTCCCCCTTGACCCGAGGGGGGGGGGGAGGCATATCCATATCTGGAATAACGGGTGTAGTATCAGGGGAAACCACAATGGCAGTAGGAGTAGGTATAACAGGAAAAGAGGGTTGGAAAACTGGAACAGAAGAGACATCTCCAACTACCGGAGGAGGGGTAACCTCTGAATTAGAGGAAGCTAGACTATGGGCAAGTGACTGTTGAGCAATAGTAATAATGCCATCATGAGAGGGACAATCTCTCTCTGTTATGAGGCCCAGGGCACCTGCCATACGCATGGCCAGTCCCATCACATAAGTTACACTTAAATGAATTAGTACATTTAGCTGCAATATGACCGTATTCAAAGCAGTGGCTACATTTATGTATCATGTTTAACTTAAATGGGTACGCGACCCACATTTAAAACAGGACTTGGGTTGTCCAGCGAAAAATGAAGCCTTGTCTTTACCTAGAAAGAAAAAATTAGGCAAATGTCGTGGGCCAGTGTTAGTGGAAAAAGCTTAAACGGACTCTTCCAACTGCCATCCCAAATCTGTTCAGAGTCTAGATTAGGGTAAGCCTATTCAAGACTTCACAGCTTTTGTTTAACCAAAATAAAATGTCTTCAATGTGAACTCCCTCATTTTTAAAAACAACAGTAATGTTACTAATGGCAGGTTTGGTGAGAGGGATGGCCTGGAAGGGGACCAAATGGGTGTAGTCTGAAGTTTGTCATATTGGGCCCAGAATCTATCAAGCCCAGACATTTGTTTAAAACTAACATCAAAATTGGAATTACCTATATTAATCAGGGCAAAATCTCAGAAGAAAAACTTCATGGAACCCTTAAGGAGGGCTTTAGCTATATACAAACGATCTGGTGGAGTTCTAATCCACCCTTATAAAGCAAACGTACTGCATTCCTCCTAGGTGAGGTTCGCTTTGGAAGAAAATAAATCAGTAAGTTTAAATGTTGAACTTTAGTGCAGCAACAGTAGGTAACAAAGTAGGTCCTGAGAAAACAGTAGTGGGTTCAGGTACAGTAGAAATAGACTTAGAAACAACAATAGTGTCACTAGTAACAGTAGAAGAAGAAAGAGTCACACCCCGGGGTTCGTTGAGCTCAGGTCATTATTCTTAGCAGAGTTTTGAAGCATATTAATGTAGACAGGGTCCTGAGAATCAGGAGTCCAAGTCCTTCAATATCTCTTTCCCAGCCAGCATGTAATAAAGCTGACTCTGGTGACCAGTCTAAATCAGTATTTTGGCCAGATTTTATTTTTTTGGAATAAGGAACCCCTCGCTTGGACCAGCCAGGTTCCTGTGTAGCTGAGAAAAAATATCGTGGGTTTCTCCGAAAACGAACGGAAGCAGTTGTAGTGCTAAAGTCACTTACAGAGGCAGGGAATAGCTGCAGGGATTTCAGAATCTGGCTTTTCCGATGTCGGTAGTCAGGCGGGCCATTGAAGTAGTCCGAGAAACAGCAGTAGCAGGGGGTTGAAGAGAATTCCCTATAGCAGGAACAGAAGTCAATCCATCGGGTAGGCCGACTGGGGGCTTTCCAATGCCGACGCCGCGAGGAGGAGAACAAGGAAGTGGCGTCCGAGGCGATGCCTCGCGCAGGAAACTCGCAATGCCGAATCTAAAAGCTGCAATTGCAGGACTAACGCCCGCGCTGCTCCTGAAGACTGGAACTGAACGCGGAGCCACTTTGCACATCAGGTAGACTGGAAACAACTTCTTTAGGTCGCTTTGAAGAACGGAGTCAAATCCAAAATAGTCGTATACTAACATCAGCTACAGCAAGACATGCATCTGGGGCCTCTTGAGAAGGTAGCACAGAGGAGGAGGCCGACTCCCTGAGCTAACAGCGCCCATCTCCTCCAGGGGATCATGCGAATCGGCCATCTTGCAGCCAGCAGCAAAGGCTCCACTTACTCAGAGTAGGGGAATTTCCCGTGTCCTGGCCAAATTTCTCATTCACTAAAAAAATACCACCAACAGCTTAATCTGGTTCAAGGTCAGTTGACATTCATCTGTATCCCCCTCCCCCAGGTCGTGCCTGAAAATAGGCAGGATTTGTCTAGTGCACTTACCCGGTCAACAAAAGCTAAAATAAAAATAAAAAAATTAAAAAATGTGCTTTATGTACCTCAGAAGGGGACGCTGACATTCTAGTCTTCTTTTGAGTTCTGTGCCATGATTCCTTCAGGGTAAATTATGATCCCATCCCATCCTGTTTTTCATTATTCTGTTTCTCTACCCTCCGCTATGGTGTGGCAGATATAACTGCCTGGTGGTCTGGGTATATCAGATGTCACTTAGCTACAGGTGTGTGTGTGTGTGGGGGGGTATTTTTCTCTTTATTAGTTCCTCCATTTCTTTTTGAACCTTGTGACCCCAGATCCACGAGGGATGCCAGCATTTGGGACGCAGTCCCCAACGTGACATGCATTAGCACACTCGTGTGTTATGCAGTGCGGTGTCCCTAGTGCTCTGCTACTTGTATGTCTACAGGTGGCAGTACTGCTGTGGCACACAGCTCCCTCCCTCTGGGAGGAGGAGGAGTGCATCCACTGGGACGCCCAATTCCCCCCCCCCCAAAACTGGCCCCGACAACCCAGGCTCCTTCCTGGACCTAGGTCACCGGAGTCATGAGCGGTAGCCCTACACACTGCACTGATGAGCCAGCCTTTCTGAGTCCTTCCTTTTTTTTAGGGTGTAAATTGAATTACTGAGCTGCTCATAGGAGCTCCCATTAATGAAAGGGCAAGAAAATATCAAGAGTGGACTAGCACCAGTACATGCTGCATAAGCTTTTTATTCATACAAAAACATTAAAATCTTTACACAGAGGCCTGGACATTCAGACTGCGCCAGGCAGCGGCGCAAGCCTGGGCGCAGTGCAACTCTGATGCGCTAGGGCCACAGCCAGGTGATATTCAATGGGGAAGCGCCATGGCACAGCACCGTTGACTATGGCAGGGTCAGCGCATATACTGTGCATGGCGCAGTGGCACTGCACCAGCGCAAGCCAGAGATAGGGAGCACGGGGCTGCGCCAGCACAAGTGCAGTTGCGCTAGGCGCATCACCTGTGATATTCAGTAGGGGGCATGCAAATGAGTCCATTATATATGCAAGGTGCAAATGGGGACATTTGCATGTCATTATGGCCCCATTTGTATGCCTTGCGCAGGGCAGCCCAGCAACTTACGCCTGGTGCCCTGCACAGCATGACGTGTCCTGTGGGGATCCTGGGGCATCCCCTGCCCCATAGCCGCGATCGTGTGGCATATGTGTAAAAAGAAAGCCCTGGTAGTCTAGTGGCCCCCCTGTCCCAGATTCCCTGAGACATATAATACATGATCATCTCTGGTGGTCTGGTGGTCCCTCCCGGGTCCCGATCATGGTACATCGCTTACATATGGTCCCTGGATCCAGTGGCATACACCCACACAGGCCCTTTGCCCCCCGTCATCAGCGGGTGGTTGCATCCTGGCCGCATGACAGGTACAGTATGGGCTGTAAGTCCATTAGTCCCCTGTGGTGATGGGCTTGTAGGGCATACTGTGCTAGATGGTCCCAAATATGTGAATGAATCATTCACATATTTGGAACTATCTAGTACAGTATGCCGTGCAAGCCCATTGGTCCACACAGGGGACCAATGGGCTTACAGCCCATACCGCACCTGTCATTCGGCGGGCGGCCAGGTGGTATGTGGGCGGGATGCAGCCACCTGCTGATGATGGGGGGGGGAGAAGAGCAGGGTGGGCAAGGGGTCCTGTGTGGGTGGGGGGTGCCACTGGATCACCAGGGATTTACGTATGGGCTATGTACCGCGATTGGGGACTCGGGAGAGGGGTCCACTAGACTACCAGGGAATAATTTAATTTACATTTACCACGATAGCGGCAACAGGTGTGGGGGTTCCACTAGACCACCAGGGACGGTCATATGTACATATATCAGGGGACTCGGTTGGGGGGACCACTAGACCATCAGGGATGGTTATGTATTGTTATGTATCGGGGGCCCACTAGACTACTAGGGATTTGTTAGACATTTACTGCGCGATCGCGGCTACAGGTGTGGGGGGGTTTACGGGTTCAGTGTGTGCTTGTGGATGGTGTTCTGGGTAGGCAGGTGGCCACCCACGGCTGGGCTGCTGTGTTGCGCCCTGCAATACTACAGCCTGCCTCTGGGTGGCCGGGAGTTGTTCCTACTCTGCAAGGGCTCAACTTTGAGCTCCCCATGGGGCGCAATGCAGGGTTGTGCTAGCATATGCGCAACACATCCCGGGCTGAATATCATGAATACATGAGCACGCCCGCTGCATAACATTACATTGCACCCCGGTGCATCGGCTGTTGCGCTGCGTCGGACAGCCTTTTCAATACCACGCCGGGGTGAAATGCGGGGTTACGCCGGTGAAACTCTGTTGCGCCAGGCGTAACCCCTTTGAATATCTGGGCCACAGTGTACTCACAGCAAGCCCCCACCCCAGCCAAGCCTGAGGGTGAAAACGGTTGGGGGACCTTTTGCAGCCTCCCACTGCTTTGTTGGCTTGCTGTGAGTGCACACTGTCTGAAAATGTTAACTTTTATGTAGTCTAAACCGGTACCAAGTGCTTCTTGTTTGTTGCTACATATTTTTAACTAAGCACACTTATTTGCGGAGCGAATTTTTGTTTGAACTCTCTTAAAAGGATGTCGACAGTTAATGTTGCCGCCACTTGGAAATAAACCTGTTTCAGGCATGCACGGCTTTGGGGCAAAATAACGGCTCACGTTCTGTAGCTGCGCCTAGGAGAGCCAGGTTCAAAGCCAGCAGGCGCCTATACTTCTCGACTCTAAGACGTATCAGAGCCGCATGGCCGGGTGCTAGTACCCCAGTGACTGCTCAGTCCCAGCATGGGGTGTGTAAGCACAGGGTAAGGGGGGCTGAGGTGGCTACATCAGTTCCAGTAAACGGTCTGCTTCTTGCAGCGTACTTTCGTAGCGCGGTTGCATCTGGCTCCTCCTCGCTTTCGATTCCGGTTTTAGAACCACTTTCGTTTTGCTCGGAGCAGCTACCGCCACGCCAGACCTCACCCTGCAGAGAGAGGACCGGACGTCTCCCGGGTTTGTTGCGCTCAGTCTTGTAACCCCCCCAACAAAGACAAGCTAGGAGAGTGAGGTAAATGCATGCATCGCTTGCTGTTTGCGGTCCTTAGCTGCCTTTGCTCCAGGGGAGGGGATGGAGAGGAAGGTGGGGAAGGTTTGCAGCGGCAAGTCCACGTATACCTGTGCACGGCCTCCCGCTGCCGATCCATGGGCGGCGTGCACTCACGCGGGAACTGCCTGGGGCCACTAGTGCTCGAACACCCCCACCCCACATCACATCATCATATTGTGGTGGGATACTTGCTTTTAGACCAGCAGGAGTTAAATTGGGAATGTTTGGGGGGACTCTTTAACATGTAGATTTCAAGGTGGGGAATTCTGTAGTCAGTGGGGGAAAAAATGACACGAGGCGTTGTATGCAGTTTTTAAGAGATGGCTGGAACTGAGTTTATTTGGGCTCCAGGGGGACGTCGGTCGTTCGGACCCCCCGTGGGGTACCGGATGTTCTACGCCCGCCCGCGCTCTGGCGGGCACCGCATGTTGTACCTTAAGTCTCCGTCCTGATTGCTGCACTGTTGCAGGTGTGACGCTTCCTCCCCCGCGAGCTGTAGGGTACCGAGGCACGTGCAGTATGACCCGCGTAGGCTGCGGCACGGGAATTCCAGAGCCGGGAGATTCCGGGCTCGGTACGGCCCCGGGGGAGGGGGACGGAGGCGGGAACTCGGTACCGAACAAGCAGCCCAGGTAGGGTTACCACCTTTTAAGAAGCCAAAAGTGGGACCTTTCTTACTGAAACATTATTTTTTTTTTTTTTGCAGGACAATATGTAACCTCAACCAACACAACGGATGTTTTGCTCTAGTCAGAATTATGACTACACTTAGTTGCAGTTTTTAGGTGTTCCCTAGTGTTTATCATTTTAAAGTATTTTAATTAAGGTATTGTAGTTTTTTGCAACATTTAGAGGAAAGTCTTGAAAATATGTCTCTATTATGTCAGGACAATTCGTAATTTTCACGTTTTTCCCGCAGGACACAGCTGCCTAAATAGGGACAGGCGGTACCTGGTATTGTACCGACACCGTTTTACGGCCCCAGCCCAATCGGAGTCTGTATCTAGCCCGTTTCATTTTTCAGCAACCCTAACGACACAAAAAAACCTCCTTACTAGTGGACGAACAGATTTGATAAAGTTGCAAAGATCTGTAAAACACTGATTTATTACAACGTTTCGGTACTTTTGATGGGGTGGGGGGGGCGTACCCCCAATACCTTTATATTACCATAGTGAGCTGAATGTAAATTTAGGCTGGTGTTTGATCTTTGTATGTGTCTGGGTTTGTGTTCTCTGGAGACAAGGAAGAGAGGGGACAGGGTGGACACATTCAGATATGTGAAGGGGGTCAGTGAAGTGGGGGAGAGCTTATTTTCAGGGAAGGTAGATGCAAGAACTAGGGGGCATGGAGTGGGGAAGGTTTAGGGGAACCCTTAGGAAGCAGTACTTCATGGACAGCGTGGTTGAGCCCTGGAACGGGCTGCTGGAGGAGGTGGTGGTGGAGGCCAGTATAGTGAAGGGTTTCAGAAAGTCCTGGGACAAACACAAAGGCGGGGGCAGACTCCATGGACCAGGAAGGTCCTTTTCTGTTGTGAATTTCCGTTTTTGTTTGCATATTACTGTTTGTAAATAATTTAACATTTCAGACTTGTCCTTAAAGGTGACACCAGATTAATGGTTTGAGAGGCTTTAATAAACTTCAGAATTACAAATAAAATTACCTTCACCTTGTGAACAGTAGTACCCCAGAGGTGGGATATTCAAAGGGGTTGCTCATGGTGCAAAAGTGTTGTGCCATGCGCAAACCCACTGATGCGCCTCGGCGCAATATTCAAAAGGGGAATTTGCTCCATGCAAATCCTGATGCGCCAGGGCGCACCTGTAATGTGTGTGGTGCAAGTACTGGGGGCGTGCCCATGCATATGTGGCACATCCTGATATTCAACCTGGGATATGCGGCGCATATGCAGGCACACACCTGCCTTGCACCGCACAGGGGGGCGCAAAGATGTGCCCAAAAAAACAGGAGCAAGGACTGGCCACCCACGGGCGGCTGCCATGTGCTGGGTGCAGCTGCCGGCTGTGGGTGGCCACCTGAGCCTGGAGGCACTGTCGTTGGCGTGGTGCCCCCATGCCCGATGGTGGCTGTATTACATAATGCAGCCCTGGTGGTCAGTGGACCAAACTCCTTGCCCGATCGTGGGCTGTAATATTCTTTTAACTCCCTCGTGGCCCAGTGGTACCCATACCCCTCCTCCCAACCCGCCCACTCATAGCTGCCACCCCGCTTCCCCCAACTCAGCAGCAGTGGCAGCACCCAACCCGTAAGCCACCTGCCGACTGACTGCGTACAGTACAGCTGTTCACCCATTGGGCCAATGGGCACGCAGACCATACTGTCCTACACAGAACCGATATGTGCAGGCGGCTTGCAGGTGGGGTGCTGTCGCTCGCCGCTGACCGGGGGGGGGGAGCAGGGTGGTGGGTATGAGTGGGAGGGGGGTACGGGTACCACTGGACCACCAGGGAGTTACAATAATATTACAGCCTGCGATCAGGCAAGGGGTTAGGTCCACTGTACCACCAGGGAGTTAAATCATTATTACAGCCAATGGTCGGGTAATGGGGTGCGTTGCTGGTGGGGGCAGGGGGCGTCTGTTCCTGATGGCTTCAGCCTGGCAGGGCGCCAGGTGCAAGTTGCAGGGGATCAGCGCACCTGCATGCAAATAGGGCCATAATGACATGCAGATGGCCCCATTTGCGCCTTGCATACATTTTGGCCCCATTTGCATGTCCACCACTGAATACTGCGGTTGCGCCGTCTAGCGCGACACTAACGCTAGTGCATCTCCCTGCTCTCTCTGGCTACTGCGCGGTATTGGTGGCCTGATTGCCATATTCAGTGGTGCGCGAGCCATGGCGCAGCACCATTGAATATCGCCCAGACCACGCCATGGCACATCCCAGTTGCGCTACGCCTGGCTTGCGCCCCAGCCTGGCGCAGTTCTGAATACCCACTCGGGTGTGTCCCATCAGCCTGAGCCAAGGTTTAAAGAGTCTGAGTTGTGCTCCTTTACCACAAAAACGTTCACGTTTCCCAGCAGCAGCTTACCTCTGCAGGTCTATAAGTTCATTTTGCAGAATGTATGTATCTGTTTTTGAAGGGGAAGGGATTGTAATTCATCTGTTTGAGGAGCCAGAAGCTCAGTGATCTTGATTATAACCAGTTTGGGCTGTGTGCTGACCTGCACTCTCACAATTTGATGTATCATTTTGGAGAGCATAGGGATGTGCTGTGTTGACGGCAATGGGTGCCTTGTTTTTAAAATGATTTTTTTTTTTTTTTTAAATCGTTGGCCAGAGGAGTAATTTATTTATTTTTTTTAAGTCGAGATTTTTATCTTCCCATGGCAGGGTGGCTGACTGCCCTGTTCTGCTGGCCACCACTGTCTCCAGCTGCCTTCGATGTCCAGGGCCCCAGTGCCCCACAGGTTCACCCCAGTGGCAGGGCCAGAGGTGGAGGGCTGTCCTCTCCCAACCCCCAATTACAAATCTAGACTTGGCTCTTTTGGATGGATTAGCAGAGTGGGCACCCCAGACAGAGCTTTATGAAACCCATCCTTCCATGTTTCCATTTTTCTCCCCTTGGCTACCACGAATATGCACTGAGCACGATGTGCAAGCTTTGCCTCCGCAGAGATGCCCTCAGTGTTCTGGACATGGAGCCCTCCGCACGCACTGTTCCACGCACACTCCTCTCCACCTGCATTCCTCATGGTGGCAGTCGATCTGCGGGTCACAGACACCCCCTACCCTGAGGGAGGAGAGCTGTTCTCTGGACACTCATCCTTCTTCCCCCAGCAACCCGTGTCCGTTCCTGAATGCAGGTTTCTGGCTTGGCAGGAGGTAAGGGGCTTATAGTGCTGCAGTACTCCCTGCCACTGGTCAACTTTGCTCACTGGGAGCACCTTTTCACAGATGTGTTGTGTCTGGTGTGAAGGACTTTTTCCCTCCTGAGGCACTGCACCCTCTTTCATCCAGCGCTCCATGATGTTGTAAATAAACATGCATACCCGCAAAGGCCCATGCACTTAACTTTTACTGTTAACAATTGCCAAAGTTCTTTTGCACACTTGATCTCATGGATCCAGAGATCCTGATTTATTTGTTAACAGTCAATATTCTGTAGTATTCCACATTCATTGCCCAGGGTTCCAGGTAGCCTTCCGATCCCACTCTCAGGCTGTCCTTGCTAAACCACTTCTCTCCTTAGCCTGTTGCTGGGAAGTATGCAAACCCTGTCTCGTTCTCAGCATCATTCAGTTTCTCGGACTCTGTCACTGTGACACTCTGTCCCTTCCGTACGTGTCCTTTGTGCTTCACAGGTGGCCTCCTTGTGTATGCAGCAGTGTTCCACTGCCAAGGGATCCCTATCCCACATCTGATTGCCATATGGAAATTGTCTTGTTTTTTTTATAAAGCGGAGGTCCTGCTTTGCCTAAAACTTCACATTCAGTATGTTTGATCTCACACTGCAGGGGATTCATTCCTCTGTGTGTGAGTTCCAAAACCATTGGGGATTGGTGCCGTCCCCTGCGTGCACCATGATTCTCTCCTGATCCACGTGAGGGCCTGCTGGATCTCATCCTCACGACAGCTGTTTGTATTGTCTGGTAACCCTTGTTTTACCCACTCTGATCCCTTCTCTGGTGGGTCAGAACAGGGTACTACTGTTAAAGGGAGTTGACTTCTCATAACTCTTCTAGCTCTCCTACCTGATCTTGTTCCCACATCCCTCCTGCCCTGGACACGGATCTCCTGCCTGATCTTGTTCACACACATCCCTCCTGCCATGGACACGGATCTTCTGCCTGATCTTGTTCCCACATTCCTCCTGCCATGGACATGGATCTCCTACCTGATCTTGTTCCCACATCCCTTCTGCCCTGGACATGGAATCTCCTGCCTGGTCTTGTTCCCACATCCCTCCTGCCCTGGACATGGAATCTTCTCCCTGAACTTGTTCCCACATCCCTCCTGCCCTGTACACTGATCTCCTGCCTGATCTTGTTCCCACATCCCTTCTGCCCTGGACATGGAATCTTCTCCCTGATCTTGTTCCCACATCCCTCCTGCCCTGGACACGGATCTTCCGCCTGATCTTGTTCCCACATCCCTTCTACCCTGGACACGGATCTCCTGCCTGATCTGGTTCCCACTTCCCTCCTGCCCTGGACATGGAATCTCCTGCCTGATCTTGTTCCCACATCCCTCCTGCCATGGACACGGATCTCCTTCCTGATCTTGTTCCCACATCCCTCCTGCCTCTGATACAGATCTGCTACCTGATCTTGTTTCATTAAACTCTAGTCATAGTGCCTGCCTGTTGTCTGCAGGTGCGACTACTTGGCATGGGCCAGTTACCAGGGTCAGCAGCAGCAGTTTCCCACCCTGTCTTTGGGACTCATTTCACATTCACATCAGCTGTCGAGGTGTTTCCTTTGAGAGGAATCCCCTCGGGGTTCCAGCATCCCCTCAGTCACTGGTCCCCTGCTGCTCCTCTTCAATGTGCAGCCTCCTTCTTGGTGTGGCCCTCAGACCCCCAGTGTCATGGGAGCTGAATGGGAAATCCTGCGCTCCCCCTGCCTCCCAACTTTCCGTTAATGGCACTATCTGCTCTGACCCCCTTGGCATTGCGGACTGCCTAAACCATACCTTCTCCGATCTAAGTTCCGTCCTACCGAGTAATTTCTTTGACCCTGTCCCAGTGTTGCCACTGCCCACCCTCCATCACCCACCATTCTATCTACATACCATCTCCTCGCTGGAGGTCAGACCCTTTATTCAAAAAGCCATCAACAGTAATAGCCCTGGCACCGACCCTTTGGACACTAGGCTCCTTCAGCTGGCTATGGATGTTATCCTGGTCCCCCTTACTGAACTGCTTAATCACTCTCTGTTCCTGGGGTAGTTCCCCATCACCTGGAAAACTGCCATCATCATTCCCATCCTAAAGAGCGTTGATCGGTCCACCCGTGGTAACTACTAACCCATCTCCATCCTCCCCCTACCCTCTAAGGCCCTGGAAAAAATAGCCAGCCAACTTACTGAATACCTGGCCAAGCACAATATTCTGTGGCCTGAACAGCATGGCTTTCATGTTGGTCACAGAACCACAACCACCCTACTTGATTTCTTTAAATTTCTGTACTCTGCCCTTGATGCCAGAAACCCCGCCGGGGCTGTGTTCATTGACCTCTCCAAGGCCTTTGACACAGTTTCCCATCCCCTCCTGCTTGACTCCCTCAGATGCCTTGGTTTCTCCCCTGGTCCCCTTGCATGGTTCACCAGCTACCTCTCTGCCAGAGCACAATGCGTAAAAACCAACAGCACCTTATCTGACATACAGCCTGTCTGCTGTGGTGTTCCCCAGGGCTCTATTTTAGGCCCCCTCCTCTTCAGCCTCTACCTAAACGGTCTCCCCTCTACCTGTTCCAGTAGGATCCTCCTCTATGCGGATGACGCAGTGTTTTTCGCCTCGGATCCCAACCCCACCACTCTCCAGACCACCCTCCAACATGTATTTCATAGAGCTGAGCATTGGTTCGTGGCACAAAGACTGGTCCTGAACCTAAAAAAGACCAAGGCTATGCTCTTCTCACATTGCCAAAGCAAAGCCAGTGGTGCCCCCCTTGTGATACTACCCAACACGCTACACCCCATTGAGCAGGTTTCCTCCTACAAGTACCTGGGTATCACCTTTGATTCGTCCTTTATCTTCCATTCCCACATCAGCGCCCTTTCTGCTGCCACCAGTGTCAGGAGTGGACTATTATACCGCCATAGGGACTGCCTCCCTCAAGAGGCTCTCGGATTAGCAATCACCTCCTCTGTCCTGTCGCTAGTAGACTATGGGCTGCCCATCTACGCTGCCGCCGACAATACTGCCCTTGCTAAAATCTAGCTTTCCATAAACAAGGCCTGCTGGCTTCTGACTGGTGCCCCAAGGCGCACCCACACATGTCTGCCGTACTCCTCCACCAACTTGTGCAATCTAAAAGAAAGACTTCGCTTCCAAATCTGTCTTCTTGTAAAAAATAATAAAAGATCCTACCAGGGCTCCCCCCTGGGGTCTCTGCCTCCCTCCCTCCAGTGGGCCTCCCCCTCAGTATCCACCCGCAGCACTGTCAAGACTTCACTTACTGTCCCAAGAGTAAGGACCTCTATGGCCCAGAGATCCTTCAGCTATAGAGCTCCCACCTGGTTCAGTTCCCTCCCAGCCAACGTAGCTGACTCCACCAATCTAGGTCCTTTCAAGGCTGCCCTCAGAAGCCACCTGACCAGCTCCTGCAACTGTACATAACGCCCCCTCCAGGACAATTCACCCTTCAGGCATGTCATGGTCACCCTGACTATCTGTAGCCTTCTCAGGAACACTGTATGGACTTTGCTCTGAGTCCTGTGGTTGATGCCTCATTTACTGTCTGCTGTAATAAAACAGTCTCTTTGGTTGTCACCTGACGTGGTACTTGTGCACCTAAAATATGTTTACTGTGTCCTAACTATTGCTACCCTTGTACCACCACTGAATGGCTGTAATGCTGGTCGCTCTATAAGTCATTTTGTATGAACCGTATCATTGTATTGTTCTTGTGGTGTTTTCATGACGAGGTGCCTTTGTAAATGAGTCCTTAAGTCAAAGGTCTGTAAAACCGATACTCTCAATAAATAAAATAAGTAAATAAATCGGTCTCTCGTGCCTGTGGTCCCTCCCTGCTAGCCACCTGCATGGTGATAGGCAGCGCGTACCTTTGTGCGCAGTCCTCAGTGCCAGCAATAGCATTTTCCCCCAAGTAAATAGAAAAATAAAATTTAAAAGATTCAGTGCAGGATGATCAGCACTGATTCAAGCTGAAATGCTTTCGGTCCGTATTCCACACATAACCCAGTGCTGTCTCTTTTTAGAAATGTTTTTTTTTTTTCTATAGTCGTTTTGAAGCAAAAATACTATTATTAGCATTGGGCGTGTTTTTAGCAGCAGGAGCTGGGTTGGTTTATAGTTTTTGAACACTATACTAAAATGGAAGTTTCTGAATGGAGGAAGGGGACTTGTGGTTTTTGGTGAAGTGCTGAAGCTGCGTGTGGATGAGGGGTAAACAGCTGCCCATAGCAGATGGTATGCTTTTGGAAAACTGTTGTACCACAGTGTGGCACAGCGGTGTACCATGACCTTTGAACTATGGTACAACAGCATTCTAGTTAGGATGTATCTGTATACATAACTAAGAGCTGCCCATTTACTGTAGAACATTAGTGTGTATGTTATATAGCACAGCAGTAGATAGAAGAGATCATCAAACAGTGCATGAACCGATATTAGTGCAACAGTGGCACAGTTTTATTTCCTATAGCTGGTTAGCCCCTCGGTTGCTGCCATGTGCCTGCTTCTGGCGTTTGTCCAGTGCCCCCTCCCATCCCGAATGTTGTGCCAGTGGGAATTTACATGGGGTGAGATCCGAGGACACTGGTGCTACCATTAGTGGACACTGGTGCATATAAGGGTTGAGCCATATTCAGCGATGCTCCAGTGCATTCTAATGCACATGCACATTACAGGCGTCGGTGCCCCTTAAGTGCTTGCCTGTTACTACATCACCTAGTCGCCACAAGGTGGAAGTGCTGCGAGTCGCACCATCTTCTTCATCAAAGGAGGCAGCAGTCTGCAGGATGCTCATTCCTTCTTCCCTCGTTGGCCCCTGAGTGACCCACGTCTATTCCTGAATGTGGGTCACCGGTGTGGCGGTTGCTGAGGCAGTCAGTGTCTCTGCCCACTACTCCACTGGGCTGGCCTTCATCTTCTCATTATAAGATGAGTTAGCTCTCAAAGATTGACACTTGACTGCACTGAGTGTGGTGTACGTGTGCAGGGGGCTGAAGTGTGGGTATGTTACAGTTGGACTTGAAAGGTGAATGTGGTTACATGAGCGCTGGAAGAAGTATGTTTTTAAAGTGCCTGTATACCACATACCCCCCCCACCAAGTTTTTGCCCTCTGTGTAAGAAAGCGTGTGTGTGTATTGACACCCCCTGCCCCCCACCATTTGTGCCCAGTACATGTGTGAGTGAGAGGGAGTGTCGCATCCCTTTCGTAGGAAGGAGAGGTGGTGTTTCTGTGATACTTTGTGTCCCAGCAGTAGCTGGAGGCATGTGTGTGGAGATATGGTATATTGTTAGCTGTTACATTGTGTCCTGTCACCAGCAGCAGCAGAAGTGTCTGTGGTCAGAAGAGACTTGGTGTCTGTTACTTTGTGCTGCAGTTGCAGCTGGAGGGGTTTTTGTGTGTGGGTGTGTTTAGAGAGAATGTGAGCAAGTAACATGTGCAGAACAGTTACTGGGGTTGGGGGGGATATTACTGAGACCTTCAAGTTCCTGAAAGGAGTTAACAAGGTGGACTGTGAAAAGCTAGTTACCAAGATCAGAGAAGATAGGACAAGGGATCATGAGTGGAGCTTAGTAGAGGGAAGGTTTAAAAAAGCTGTGCGGAAGTATTAGTTTACAGAAAGAGTGGCTGAGCCATGGAATGGTCTGCCAGAAGAGGTGGTGGGTGCCAAAACCATAAATAGCTTTGAATGCAACTGGGATAGTCACAGAGATATTAACTACTCAGTGAGGGGGGGGAGAGAGAGGAAACATAACAAAAGGGAGAACAGTGTTAAGCGATCACCCCACAGAGACAGTAGATCCTGGGGTTTGATAGGGTGATGTGAGCAGAATAGATGGGCTCTTGTTTTTTTCTCTGCTGACATCGTGCATGCGCGCGTATATGTGTGTGTGTGTGTGTGTGTGTGTGTGTTTGTGTGTGTGTCCCTCCTGTAACCACTGGTTTCCTGCAGACTGAAAAACAAGTGAAAAACAAACGGTCTCTAGGAGGAGGGCAGCAGTGAGTCAGGGGATAGCAATGTGTGCAGAAACAGACTGAGTGATGAAGGGTGGGGGGCTGGGTTTTCCCTGCCGGAGCAAGCTGTTGACTGAGGGAGGAGGAGAAGCAGCACCACCAAGTGGAGCAAACTTGAAATGAGTGGGCGTTTTAGGGCAGTGATGAATGACATACTGTTATGGCACTGACCATGCTCAATGTTTTGAATGGGGGGACTGTTTGGGCACAGAACATGCTCAATGTGGTTAATAAGGGACTGTTTGGGATTGGGCAAGCTCAGGATTGACTGAGGACTTTTAAGGCATTGAGCAGTCAGAGTGTAGTGTGTGGGGAATGTTGGGATGCCGAGTATGATCAGTTTGTTGAATAGACCTGTTAGGGCAGTGAGCATGCTCAGTATGTTGAATAGCCCTGTTAGGGCAGTGAGCATGCTCGGTATGTTGAATAGGCCTGTTAGGGCAGTGAGCATGCTCAGTATGTTGAATAGGCCTGTTAGGGCAGTGAGCATGCTCAGTATGTTGAATAGCCCTGTTAGGGCAGTGAGCATGCTTACTATGTTGAATAGGCTTGTTAGGACAGTGAGCATGCTCGGTATGTTGAATAGCCCTGTTAGGGCAGTGAGCATGCTTACTATGTTGAATAGGCTTGTTAGGACAGTGAGCATGCTCAGTGTGTTGAATGAATCTCTCGTGGCAGAGTTCCCATATGGCAAGCACTGGCATGCGTTCTGAATGTGGCAGAGACCATAGGGCATGGCAAGGGCTGCCTATGTGTGTTTTAGTGTGTTAGCAGTTTGCTCTCACTACCATGGCCGTGACTTGTCAGTTAATTCCATTTCCAGTGTGTCTGCTTCATGAGGTCTGGCTGCAAAGTAATGCCTATCAATACATTTGCTACCCTTTGGGTTGGCACTGTACATGAGGAAGGGGGCAAAAGCAGCTTGGTCCTGACCCCAAACTGCAGCTTCGGGGAAGTGCACCTTGCTGAAACACTAGGTGACATGCCATGCTGGTATACCTATATAGCAACATGTCAAGGAACAGTTATTGAAGATTTGGGGATAATGGAATATGGGAGGGGGGCACTGAAGTGGGGGACCATATTTTTTGTTAGTGTCCAGACTACAATAGGAATTGACATGGATGCTTGACACAAGATGGAGCACCACTTTTCAGATGTGAAGGGTGGGGGGGCCTTACATCTGCTTATCTAGGAAGAGGCAGAAGAATTGGTAGTTTAGTGGGGGGGTTACTAATGAGGGAGAAGGGCTTTTTTTTTTTTTTCATATAGTAGTTTGACCACCGAGTTGTCACCTGCTCCTTCCTTTGGGTATTCCCGTTGTCAGACTTGGTGCCATCTGCCCCCCACCGTAATAGCCATCGGGGATCCACATGGAGCAAGGCCAGAGGGTGCTTGCAACCTCCGAGCCCAGTCTCCCCCTCCCCATCGTAACCAGAAGGGATCCACATGGAGCGAGGCCAGAGAGTGCCATCAACCGCTCCCCCAGTCTTCCCTACCCCCCCTTGTAGTCAGCAAGAATCTCCAAGGAATGAGGCTGAGAACGCTAGCAACCCCCAGCCACATCTGCCGTCTTTTGGCATAGCCAACGGGAATCCAAACTGAGTGAGGTTAAAGAGTGCCAGCAGTCCCCCAGCCCTGTCTTCTGCCCCCGTGCAGTAGTAGCCAGCGAGATCACACAGTGAGGTCAGAGAGTGCCAGCAGCTTCCCAGCCCTGTCTGTGCTCCCCATTGTAGTTGGTGGGGATCCACTAGGAGCAAGGCCTGAGACTGCCAGCAACTCCCCTTTTAGTCCTGGTCCCCACTTTGTAACCAGCAGAGATCAACGCAGAGTAAGGCGTGAGAGTATCGGCAACCTTCCAGCTATAACCAAAAGGGATTCATGAGGAGCAAGGCCTGAGAGTCCCCCATTGGGGCCCCCCCAATCGAAGCCAGCGGGGATCCACAAGGAGCAAGGCATGGAAGTGATAGCAGCCTCCCATGTGCCCCCTCCCCCCATCGTAGCCAGTGGGGATCCTCAGGGAGCAAGGCCTGGGAGTAATGGCAGTCTCCCACCCACCATCTGCCCCTCCCCCATCGTAGCCAGCAGGGATCCACAAGGTGTGAGGCCTGAGTGATAGCAACCTCCCACCCTGGTTTTTGTCCCTGCCCCATTGTAGCCAGCGGGGATCCAGAAGGAGCAAGGTCTAAGACTGCCAGTCCTCTCTCCCCCCCCCCACACACACTGGACACAGCAAGTCTTGGTGTAATGCAAGGGAGCGTACCCTCCAGATCCTTACTGGGCACAGTAAGGCCTGGTGTATTATGAGGGTACCTTACCCTACTGGTCCTTACTTGACACAGTAAAGCATGTTGCAGTGCGAGGGTCCATTACCTTCCAGATCTTTATTGGACACAATAAGTCCTGGTGTAATGCGAAGGCCCTTGCCCTCCAGGACCTTAACTGGTACAGTAAGGGCTAATGTTGTGTGAGGGTTCATTACCCTCCAGGTCCATATCCAGTACAGTAATGGCTGCTGTAGTGTGTGAGGGTCCTTAATCCTCCTGGCCCTTATGTGGTGGAGTAAAGGCAGGTGTAGTGTGAGGGCCCTTATCCTCCAGTCCTTATCTGGTACAGTAAGGGCTGGTGTAGTGAGACAGTCCATTACACTTCAGGTCCTTATCTGGTACTATAAGTTCTGGTGTAGTGCAAGGGTCCCTTATCCTCCAGGCCCTTATCTGGTACACTAAGGCCTAGTGTAGTATGAGGGTCCCTTATTCTCCAGGTCCTTATGTGGTGCAGTAGGGGCTGGTGTAGTTTGAGAGCCCTTACCCTCCAGGTCCTTATTGGACACAAGTCCTCGTGTAGTACGAGGGTTCCTTACCCTCCAGGTCGTTATCTGGTATAGTGCAAGGGTCTCTTACCCTCCAGGTCCTCGTGGTGCAGTAGGGGCTGGAGTAGTGAGGGCCGTTACCCTCCAGGTCCTTCTCTGGTATAGTAAGGACTGGTGTAATGAGAGGTTCCCTTACTCTCCAGGCCCTTATCTGGTACAGTAAGGGCTGGTGTAATGAAAGGGTCCCTTACCCTCCAGGTTCTTATCTGGTACAGTAAGGGCTGGTGTAGTGTGAGGGTTCCTTACCCTCCAGGTCCTTATATGGTGCAGTAGGGGCTGGTGTAGTGTGAGGGTTCCTTATTCTCCAGGTCCTTATATGGTGCAGTAGGGGCTGGTGTAATCCGAAGGTCCCTTACCCTCCAGGTCCTTATTGGACACAAGTCCTGGTGTAGTACAAGGGTTCCTTACCCTCCAGGTCCTTATCTGGTGTAGTGCAAGGGTCTCTTATCCTCCAGATCCTTATCTGGTACAGTAAGGGCTGGTGTATTGTGAGGGCCCTTACCCTCCAGGTCCTTATCTGGTATAGTAAGGGGCTGGTGTATTGTGAGGGCCCTTACCCTGGTCCTTGTCTGGTATAGTAAAGGGGCTGGTGTATTATGAGGAGCCCTTACCCTCCAGGTCCTTATCTGGTATAGTAAGGGCAGGTGTATTGTGAGGGCCCTTACCCTCCAGGTCCTTATCTGGTATAGTAAGGGCTGGTGTATTATGAGGGCCCTTACCCTCCAGGTCCTTGTCTGGTATAGTAAGGGCTAGTGTATTGTGAGGGCCCTTACCTTCCAGGTCCTTGTCTGGTATAGTAAGGGGCTGGTGTATTGTGAGGGTCCTTACCCACCAGGTCCTTAGCTGGTATAGTGATAGCTGGTGTGTTGTGAGGGGCCCTTACCCTCCAGGTCCTCATGTGGTGTAGTAGGGGCTGGTATAGTGCGATGGTCCCTTACCCTCCAGGTCCTTATCTGGTATGGTAAGGGCTGGTGTATTGTGAGGGCCCTTGCCCTCCAGGTCATTGTCTGGTATAGTAAGGGGCTGGTGTATTGTGAGGGCCCTTACCCTCCAGGTCCTTATCTGGTATAGTAAGGGAAGGTGTATTGTGAGGGCCCTTACCCTCCAGGTCCTTATCTGGTATAGTAAGGGCAGGTGTACTGTGAGGGCCCTTACCCTCCAGGTCCTTATCTGGTATAGTAAGGGCTGGTGTATTATGAGGGCCCTTACCCTCCAGGTCCTTGTCTGGTATAGTAAGGGCTAGTGTATTGTGAGGGCCCTTACCCTCCAGGTCCTTATCCGGTATAGTGATAGCTGGTGTGTTTTGAGGGGCCCTTACCCTCCAGGTCCTCATGTGGTGCAGTAGGGGCTGGTATAGTGCGATGGTCCCTTACCCTACAGGTTCTTATCTGGTAGGTAAGGGCTGGTGTATTGTGAGGGCCCCCTACATGAGTCTTTATCTGTATAGTAAGGGCTGGTGTATTGTGAGGGCCTTACCCACCAGGTCCTTATCTGGTATAGTAAGGACTGGTGTAGTGCGAGGGTCCCTTATTCTCCAGGTCCTTGTCCGGTACAGTAAGGTTAGTTGTAGTGCTAGGGGGTCCTTTCCCTACTGGTCCTTACCTGACAGTAAGGTGCAGTGTAGTCCGAGGGGCCCTTACCAGGTCCTTTTATAACACAAGGCCTGACATAGTGCAAGGGGCCCTTAGCTTCCAGGTTCTTATTTGACATGAGGCCTGACGTACTGTGAGGTACCCTTACACCCTCCAGGTCCTTATATTACTCAGTAAGGCCTGATGAAGTGTGCAGAGCAGGCTTATTCCTTCCAGGTCCTTATTGGACACAGTAGGGCACTGCATGGAGGGCATCACTGGTTTTATCAGCCTCCAGTCAGGGTTAAATAAAACTAATGCTTAAAAAGAAAGTTGCAGAGCTGTCTGTGTGTAACAGGTTCCTGCACTCTGTTTAGCAGTTTATGAGCTGAAGGTGAAGGATCAGTAGTGAACCAATTGGAACGCAGGGTTCCACAAGCCATATTCCGGGAGGTTTATTACACGGTCACTGATCTGTACCTATTCCTTTGTTTTGCTGTTAGGTTAGCAAATTGGTAATTTTGTCTCCTCTGGTCAGGGTGGGGATTTTGCACCATCGGTCTGAATATACTGACCATCATGGAGGATTTACCTCCTTAGTTCCTCCCACCCTGGGCTGCAGCTACTTCTCAGCCCCTTGGGGACGCCAGTGTGGGGACCACCCAAATTCATCTCAGCACCCCCACGCCTTGACAGCAGCTCTGCCACTCGTACAACTACAGGTGGTGGCAACACCGTGAAGCAAGTGGCCCTCCCTCTCCAAAGAAGTGTGTCCTCTGGGACACTCAATATCCTTCTCTCCCTGGCCACCCTCGGACGACTGTGGCTCGTTGCTGAAATCTGGGTCGCCAGCACCGTGAACAGTAGCTGTACTGCTGTGCTGACAGGCCAGGCAGGCACAAGTTTATTTTAGCAGGGACAGTGATCCAAAGGCCTGGTTTTCTACTTTATTTTTTTTTATAAAAATCTGACATTTATTGACACCAAAATGATTTGAGTACGTCTGTATCTGGATGTACGATACAGTGCTTTCAGTCAATGTTCAATGTATTTGAAGGTGTTCTATAACGGGGAACACACAAAAAAATAAATAAATCCCAGTCCTTTTGATCTCGAAACCAACAGAGCATCTTTCCTTAACCCTTGCAGCGTCGTGGATTAATATACCAGTCCAGAACTCCAATGTGTTCTAATCTGTTGGCAGTCTAAGGCTGAGCTGAGGATTACTTGATGTCATGAGGGTGTTAAAAGTTCCAGCAATGGTGTAAAAAAAAAAAAAAAAAAAAAAAAAAATGGAAATAAGTCCATTGCTATTAAAACTGTACTTTCATTGTCTTCTCAGTCCAGTGGTAGCAACAAGGTCCTCAAAGAATTTATCAGGCTTGGTAAATTAGACTGCATGGATAACTGCATCAAAAATGAACATAAAGAAAAAAAAAAAAGATAAACAGGAGTTTTTAGCATCACAGATATTCCTGTGGTCTTTATACATCTAGTGCTTCAGAAATAAAGTCAGATCTAGATTGTCATTTGATGTTTTATTTTCCTTTCCATATTTCTTTCCAGGTGAAGGGTCACTGTCAGGTGCAGTATATACTGAAAGGAGGGAGGTGGAGGTTCTGTTCCTGGATATTCTCTGTGCTGTTACCCCACTGGGGGTAGACCTGATAAGGTACCTGGTAGTAAATTGGCCTGCTTCTTACTGTGTTGTGAAACAAGGGAGACTCATGCACCCCCCATCTATTGGCCATGTAAGAACATCCCTGCTACCGTCCCCAAACTGAATTTTGCTGCTGATTTGTTTCATTCTTTCCTGGCTCCATCTGGAATTGAAATTAGCAGGGCTGAATATAAGAAAAGAAAACCCGGCAGAGCATTACTTTTGATTGCTTCTAGGTAGGCTGAGAAAGTTGAAGGTAGCACCTGCCATCTGTTTAGTCTGCCTGCACACTCCGCTTTAGAGGGGCATAGTTTACGGCATGGAAGCTACGAAGATCAAGAGGAATCGGCACTCCCGAGTATCTGGCTTTGTCCTCTAGTCAAGTAAAAGAACTGTTCTCTTTCAGAGTCTGGCGTGTGTTGGAGATGAGATTAAGGGTGGGGGGTTTACCCAAGTGATGGTTTTTGTTATTTCAGTAGACTTTGAAACAGTCTGCTTCTGTTTTTTGTGGAAAATGACTGTAACCATTTAGTTTATTTCCACAGAAAATGCCGTGGCCCAAGAAACCAACCGAGGCCAACTGGCAGAAGGATCTAGCCTCGCTCCTTGCTAGCTTGGATGCGGACGAGAAGAAGACGTTTGTTAATGAGATTGTGACAGTGGGAACCAACAAAATCCCCCTGTCGAAGCTTAAGGACACTGACCAGGACACCATGGCGCAGGTCATCATCCGACATCATGGCTTCGCCGGCTGCGTGGAAGTTGTTGCTGAGGTGATGGACAGGGTGCCTCGCCGGGATGAGTTTGTCGTTAAAACACTAAAGAAATATCAAGGCAAGTAAGGGAGAAAGGGGTGGGGGGGAGAACACAGGATTTTAAAACTCTGACTCCGTGAAGTAAAGCAAATTGGGGAGTAAACCAAAAAAGTAAGAAACATTGTGAACAAGTTTTCTTTCTTGTTCTGTAGAGCATTGTTAAGAGGTTTTGTGTTGCGCGTGCGCACACACAGCGTAGAGAGTCGGGTATACCGTAACACATAGAATGGTTGTTAGAAAAACTGGAAAATCATTTTGGGACAGTGTGGGGCTCAGGAAAATACAGAGCCGTTACTTTAATTCCCACGCTAATAGCACCCTGTAATGAAGTGTTTAACCTTCGCAAGAAGGGAGGAATTTAACTTTTGGGGGGATGGAGTAAAAAGGACTACGACATGCAACAGTATTCCACTTCTTCCATTGTATGAAGATAACGAGGTTAGAGTACAAGGATTGTGACAGAATGTTTTGCTTCTCTTATCAGGAAAACGTAAATCGGAAGGAGATGCCTCAGAAGAAACGTCGTCGAAGAGGAAGAAATCGCCCCCACCACCTGTGGTAATGTTTAAGTTTTGAATACATTTTCTGAACTGTATAGAATTTTAGATTTTTTTTTTTACTGATAGTAAGTTGCGGTCCTAAATATAGTTCCTCTAACCATCACAAACCTCACTGGCTAGAGGCTGGGGATAGAACCAGAATCACCTATTTGTTCTGACTAGTAAGACACCACACTGCCCGGGACATAGGGGTGGAACCAGATCTCCAGACTCGCTGCCCCTTGTTCTAACCATCGGACACCACACTGCCTGACAGCCGGGATTGGAACCTGGATCTCCTGACACACAGCCCTTTGTCCTCACTATCTAACACCACACGGCCTGGGAGTTAGGATCGGAAACAGGATCTCATGACTCCTAAGCCCTTTGCTCTAACCATTAAGCACTATACTGCCTGTGAGCTGGGACTGGAACCAGGATCTCCCAACTTGGTCCTTTGCTGTAACCATTAGGCATCTTACTTCCTGGGAGCTGGCATTGGAACCAGATCTCCTGACTCAGCCCTTTGCTCAGACTCCGTCTTGAATCCCCTTAGGGTAATGGAAATATGCCTGTTTTTTGGACAGTTCTGTGTGGAAGATTAGGCCAGAGTTATAATTTGGTAGGGTTTTTCAGAAATAACAGATGTCAGCGACTTACTGAAGGTAAAGGTTTTAAAAATCTTACAGAGCAGTTTGTCCCTCAGTGTAGAGTTTCTTTCCTCCCTCTACACCATACCAGGAGGGGGGGGTGGAAGGCAATTCTTCGGAGAGTGTAATGAGTTTCTTCTCCTCCCTCTTCACTATGGGGGAGTGGATGGCTGGGCCCATTTTCTTAACTTTTGCACTGTGATGATACCATATTAATGTAGGTTTGATTTAGGAAGGCCCTCCAAATTTCCTGCAGCCTGAGATTGGGGGCTTATGCGTAACATTTTTTGACTGCTGTTTTTCTTACTTCGGGCAGTTTTTCTTCCACTTTGAGCCTTTTTGTGGGACAATATTTTCTGCAGATGCTACTACATACAGTAACCAAAGTAAACTTCTATCTGAAAGTGTTGCTAACACTTTTAATTTCTTAAAACAATGTTGAATTTTTTGAAATCTTTCTTGGATCTCATCCTGACGATGACCGCAGCACAGGCAGGAAGCTGTTGGAAGCCTCACGGCCTCGTCTTGATGCTGTCATTGCGTGATTGCGGGGGTAAGCAGCTGTTGGCAGGCATGTGGTCCATCCTGATTTCATAGCAGAGCAAGCAGGAAGCGATTGGCAGGCCTGGAGGAGTGGTTTTTTTCCCCCCCCTTAAAGTCACCCTAGGGGCAGTCACATTATTCGCATATATTCCTTTTTTTTTTCCATAGCTAAGTCACTTTTTCTGTATATTTACTATTGTAATGCCACACCACCATGGACCACCACTCAAATTAAATGTGCTTTTAGGCAGCACAGACGGGGAGATTAAAGGAAAATTGCACCCTCATATCTTCTAAATGTTGTTTGTTTCCATGTCAACAAATAATTCTTTTCATGTAGCTGGTAAAGATGTATGCAACTGCTTCAGTTAGTTTTCACACTTCATACTAGACCCTGTCACTCTCCTGGGAGGGTCCATTTCGTGGTTGTTGAAATCTCTTTTGTCCCTGAGAGCTGCATTCGCATATGAGAACATGATGTCAAAGCAACCATTTATACGGTATCCTGTATTCCTATGCTGAAATAACAAATACCGTGCAAAAACTCTCTGGAAACTTATAAACCGAATGGAGTTTAAAGGGGAAAAAAACTGCATTACAACTCAAATAGCTTGTAAAACTCACTGAAGGTTAATGTGATATTTCACACCTTCTTGGAGCTTGGTTCTTTTAAAACTACTTAAGCAGACAGGCAGGCATACTGGGGAGTTTGAAGGTTGATTACGCATCACATTCTTATATGCTAATGCAGCTCTCTGGGACAATGAGATTTCAACAACCACGAAATGGACCCTTCCAGGAGAGGGACAGGGCCTAGTATGAAGTGTGAAAACTAACTGAAGCAGGTGCATACATCTTTAACAGCTACATGAAAAGAGTTGTCTGTTGACATGGAAGCAGATGGCATTTAGAAGATATGAGGGTGCGGCCTTGCCCTGGGGTGACTTCAGGGCAAAAAACCCACTCTTGTGGAAGCCCCTCAGTCTCAACCCTGATGATGTCATTGTAGGGCAAGTAAGAAGCTGTTAGCAGCCACATGGTCCCATCCTGATTATATTATCACAGAGCAAACGGAAAGCTTTTGGAAGCCCTCAGGAGAAGGTATGCTGGATGCACTGCAGTCTTATCCTGATGATGTCATCGCAGTGCAAGTAGGAATCTTATATTGGGGATGGGCGGGCTTCATGGACTGTTGTTGTTGTTGTTGTTGTTGTTGTTGTTGTTGTGTCCAGTAAAATGTCTCTGTACCCATGATGGGCCAAGACAGAATAGGCTGAGCTGTAAAAGTACTGTATCTGCGCCTCTGAGTTTGTGGTTCTTTTCACAGGTGCTGGACCTCACCTCACTAAAGAGCTCTGGTATAAAGGATATAAAGGACCCCAAACTCGTGGTGCAGGTGCTGTCTGTTTCCAAACCCTTCACTTACACTTCCTTCAGCAAGGAGACCAAGGACTTGTTCTACGTCACTGTTGCTGACCACTCCGACTTCATAGAAGTGAAAGTCTTTGATGCAGCCAAGAAATCAGTCTTTGTCAAAGACGCTGTCCTTGAGATCTCCAAGTTCCGCTTCAAGGATGGGTACTTGGAAGTGACAGACAAGACCTTGTGTGAAGAACAGAAAGGCAAGACCATCACCATCCCCAAAGCCGTTGTTGCAGATTCCCAAAAGTGTCTGACTATCAAGGAGATTCTGGCGCTGCCAGCGAAAACCTACGTAAAGGGCTCCTTTGAGATTTCAAAGGTGAGTGTCTCTATCTACCCCCACCCCCACCCCAGTGTAGCAGGTATCCTAGAGATTAAGAGCCACATTACTCGAACCACTCACAGGTCACCAGCTCAGATTTGTGCAAAGTTCCGATTGGCACTCTTGTCGCCATTAGATGCTGATATTGGGATTTGCAAGAACACAGGAACAGTCTCCCCACAAGAATCTGTAAATCATATTCGGCCCTGTGGCGTGGTGGGTTGAGATGCTGGATACCACGCTACCACCCATGTTGCAACCCAGATTTTTTTTTGGGGGGGGAGGGGAGTTGTGTTTTTTTTGTTGTTGTTGTTAGGAATAAGATAACCATTGAGCATAAAATTATTCATAATGGTGACCTAATTATAAAATTACAAATACATACAACATACATTAGATAAAACTGATCCGTCTATAACAATCACAGACATGTACACGAGATAAGTACCATTTCAACATAGAAACAGTTGGAGGTGAGATATCTAAACTCCTAAATTCATGCAGAAGCTTGTTCCTGAGGATTCGATGACTGTGCTGCTGAAACCCTGCCATCACGCAGAGGTGTGGTGGTAGAGCAGCAGGAGCAACATACGAGGAAATGGCTGGCGGAAGATGCAGAGTACATGAGCACCTCTGTGCACGTGTGTGACTGCATCACTGCCTGCTACTGGTCGGGGGAGAGCAAGGAAAACATGGAGCTGGTGGATGATGCTCGGCTTTCCTGCCGACACCTTCTGCCAGCCAGAACCGCCTTGTGTGGATACAATTTTGGTGGGGGGCGGTAAGGAAAGGACATCCTTCCCCCTCCTAGTACTACCACAGGGTAAATCTATGGGGGATTTTAAGGTGAACACTCCGGCAGCAGCTGCTAGTTGGGGGTGGACTGGGACAGAGCAGGGTGCCAGTTCTGGGAGTTATTGAAGGATGATGGGAGGAGAATAAACCCTTATTATAAAATAGCAGGAATGTTTCCAGCCTCCTGATTGGTCAGTGACCTCTTTGAGCAATGAGGTTATCTTAGCACAGCCTCACTGTATCAAGAAACGGTGCATTACTGACCTGCTGTACTAAAAACAGAAACAATGCAGACTCCCACTTACACATGTCTTACACACACACACACACACACACACACTTTATTAAATTTAATTACAGGGCAGCTGCCATAAAAGGCAACTTTCGAGAAAACCGACTACAACTTTTCCCCCCAAAATGCCGTTATGAGTGGCTTCTCTGACTGCAAGTTAGTTACAGAAACCACCGCACTATGTAGCTTTCCTGTTATGTTCTTCAGCAGACGTCGGATATGAGTGCGCTTGGCTGCTCGTTCTGCCATAACCCTGTACCCAGCAGCTTTATGGTAGGGGGTTACTAAAAGTAGAACCATGCTGACCCTATATCAAGTACTCCTACCAAAGAACTTAGCGTAATCCTGATGACTTACTGAAGTCTGTGATGACCCAGAAGTTTCTGTCCCTGACACTCGCGTCCCTGTCCGATCCTAACAGAAAATTCAGATGTCTTAAAACACGTTCACAGGGTCCCAGGGCAGGCAGCGGGACCGGCTGAATTAAACTGCATGGGTGGAGGTGGTGGTAGCAGTCGGAACACAGACTGAGGCAAGAATGAAGACAAGATAAAGGTGTAAGACTTGAGTCCATACTCGGTTAACAGAACCGCAGCTGCAGCACCAGGTACTGGGCAAAAACGTACAGCTGCACTGTTTGTCTAATATTGTATACCTATCCAGTAAAGTGAGTAAAAATGAATTTTAAATATATTTTTCAATCAGTTTGCTTTTTTTTTTTTTTTTTTTTTGGAAAATTAAAGGTAGACAAAGTACTGGGGCCAGATGGTTTGCATCCAAGGTTTCTTGGGGAGTTGAGCGATGAGTTGGCAACACATTTAGCAAAGTTATTTAACTTGTCCCTAGATACAGAGTGTGTTCTGAGTGACCTGGAGGACAGCAGATGTAGTATCGCTGCATATGGGAGGCTGCAAGGAGGAGGTAGGGAATTACATAACTGTCAGCCTCACATCAGTGGTGGGCAAGGTGTGATGGAGGTGCTAATAAAGGAAAGAGTGATAAAATACTTAACTGAAGACAAACTATTAGATGAAAAGTAACATGGATTCACTAGTGGGAGATCTTGCTAAACAAATCTGATCCTTTTTTTTTTTGATGGGCTAACGAACGTGGTTGATCACGGAGGGGCGGTTGATGTTGCCTACCTGGACTTCAGTAAGCCTTTGACTCTGTCCCTTACTGCAGGCAGGTAAATAAGACAGAGAGCCGGGGACAAAATGACTAGATGGGTGGAAAACTGCTGAAGGATAGAAATCGGAGGGTGGTGGTAAATGGTGTACATTCTGGGGTAAGGAAGGTTATGAGCGGGATTCCTCAAGGGTCTGTACTAGGACCAATCCTTTTTAGTGTGTATATTAGTAATATATCGGAGAAAATCGAAAGGAAAATGTCTGTTTGCAGATGATGCAAAGTTATGGAATAGGAGCAACATAGGAGGAGGAGTTGAAGCCATAAGGAGGGATTTGGGTATACTAGAGAAATGGTCAGAAACATGGCAGCTGAGGTTTAATACAAAGAAAAAGTGGTGCACGGGCGAAAATTGACTGGATAAGTACTGCTAGAGGGAGGGCAGTTAAAGTAAACAACAGGAAGGGGATCTAGGGATTATAATATCAAACAACCGTAGGGTAAGTGACCAATGTAGTAAGGCAGTTGGCTAGGCTAATAGAATGGTGGAGTGCATAGGAAGGGGCGTAACTAGTAGGAAGACTGAGGTGCTGATGCCATTATAAAACAATGGTTAGACTGCACCTGTAGTATGGGGTACAGTTCTGGAGATCTCATTTAAGAAAGGACATAGATGTAATAGAAAAGGTTCAGAGAAGGGCAACCAATATGGTGCAGGGTATGCAAGGGAAACCACATGAGACAAGATTGAGAGAATTAAATCTGTATCTGCTGGAGTTTAGAAGAGAGAGCGGAGACATGATGGAGACATTCAGGTACATGAAGGGGATAAAAAGAGGGAAAGAAGTCTATTTAAAAGGAAAATCGAAGTTAAAACAAGAGGTCATGCTTTAAGATTGGAAGGAGGAAGATTTTAAGGTAATATAAGGGGTGTTAATTCACTGAAAGGGTGGTTGAACCTTGGAACAGATTACCTAAGGAGGTGGTAGGTGTTGAAACGGTGGAGGGATTCAAGACAGCGTGGGATAGACATATGGGGTTGATTAGAGGATAGGCTCCTTGTACACCGGTGACAAGTAGGGGAGGGTGTAGATGGGCAGACTGGATGGTCCTTTTCTGCTGACACATTGCTATGAATAATGCACACGAGTATGTGTCGTTGTGGGAATAACACCACTTATGGGTGTTGAATGTAGTCGACCTGTGGCCCCATGCTTCAGCCACCTGAGGCGTGACGTTATCCCACAACTACACACACCCTGTTGTGCATTATTGCATAAATCTATAAATCCTGTCTCCAACCAGGAACTGCTCACTTATTACTGCTGTGTGTGCTTTTGATTGTATTCCCTTTCCTTGGGTCTCACCTGGAAACGAGCCTCCGTGTGCCTTTCCTGGTTGTCAAGTTTCAAATAAATAAAAGCAGTAATTAACTTGACCGCAGTGTAAGGCAACAACGCTCCTTAGGGTAGTGACCGGTATTCACTTGACCACAGAGTAAGGTGACATCTCTCCTGAGGGGGACAAGTGGTGTTCACTTGAACGCAAAATAAGGTCACACAACTCCTCAGAGTGACAAGCGATACTCTGTAGGGCACAGAGTAAGGTCACAGAATTCCTCAGGGTAGCAAGCAGTATTCACACTGCTGCAGAGTAAGGCCACATCACTCCTCAGGGTGAAAAGCAGCATTCATTCGAATGCAGAGTAAGATTACAGAACTTCTCAGGATGACCAGCAATATTCAGTCGGCTGCAGAGTATGGTCACGGAACTCCTCAGGGTAACTATCGATATTCCGTAGTATGCAGAGTAAAGTGACATCACTACTCAGGGTGACAAGCAGCATGCACTCAGATGCAAGTGAGACAGCATCACTCCACAGGGTGACAGTCGATACTGTGCCTCAGAGTTATGGTCACAAAATCCTCAGAGTGGCAAGCAATTTTCACTCGACCGCAGAGTAAGGTCACATTACTCCTCATATTGGCAAACGGTACGCACTCGGAGGCAGAATAGTGTTGCATAATTCCTCAGGGTGACCAGCAGACTTGACCACAGAGTAAGGCTGCATTACTCCTTGGGGTGATGATTGATATTCCATGGGACACAGAGTAAGGGTTGCATCACCACTTGGTGACGATCAGTATTCTGTGGGACTTAGAGTGAGGTCACATTACTCCTCAGGGTGAGGATCAGTATTTCATGGGACACAGTAAGGTTACATCACTACTCGGGGTGACGAGTATTACGTGGGACATGGAATGAGGTCACATCACTACTCAGGTAATGAGTATTCCGTGGGACACAGAGTAAGGCAAGGCAAAGTTTATTTTGATAGTGCCCAATCCCGCGAGGCTCTGAGCGCCTCACATTTAGAGTAAGCAAGGTAGTACAAAAACACACACAGATACAGCTAGAACAATAAGACAAGTAATGCAAAATCAATAAATAGCTCAGTCAGGGTGACTCAGTATTCCATGCGACATAGTGAGGTCACATCACTACTCGGGGTGACTCGGTATTCCATGCGATACAGTGAAGTCACATCACTACTCGGGGTGACTCGGTATTCCATGCGACACAGTGAGGTCACATCACTACCCGGGGTGTCTCAGTATTTCATGCGACACAGTGAGGTCACATCAGTACTCAGGGTGACTCAGTATTCCATGCGACACAGTGAGGTCAGATCACTACTCGGGGTGACTCTGTATTCCATGCGACACAGTGAGGTCCCATCACTACTCGGGGTGTCTTAGTATTCCATGCGACACAGTGAGGTCACATCACTACTCAGGGTGACTCAGTATTCCATGTGACACAGTGAGGTCAGATCACTACTCTGGGTGACTCAGTATTCCATGCGACACAGTGAGGTCACATCACTACTCAGGGCGACTCAGTATTCCATGCGACACAGTGAGGTCAGATCACTACTTGGGGTGACTCGGTATTCCATGCGACACAGTGAGGTCACATCACTATTCAGGGTGACATCAGTATTCCATGGGACACAGAGTAAGGTCTCATCACTCCTCAGGGTGGCAAGCGATATGCACTTGGACGCAGATTTAAGTCCCAGAAGCTGGCCTGGTGGTGTAGATGGCTGAGGCAATTTGAGCACCTTACCTCTTACCACTCTGGCAACACTTATTAGGCAGTGACCATAGTTTGCCGGGGGTCAGTTGGGGAGGGAGAGGCTCAAGCACCCGATGGGCTGCTCTCCTGTTCCAGTGAGGGGAAGGGGGGGTTGGACTGCATGCTCTGCTGAATGACTACCACCTGATGGTGGTTGTAGGCAGTGCGGGTCGAGGACGGCAGGTAGATGGGAGGTGCTGCAGAACTTTGTGACACGCGCACGCTGATGAGTGCACCTCAGTGTGGGGAAAGGAACATAACAATGGAAATAGTGGAAGGTCAGGCATGAATTATGCCTGCACGCTGATTTGCCTGCAGCACTGCTGGGACCCTAAGCTGTGGACTAGATTGTGCTTTGGGGGAGGACAGCCTCCCCTCCTGACCCTCCACATGGGGGGAATTTATGGAGGTACAAAGGCTCAGGTATGTCCCCGGGGAGATGCAGGACAGTGGGATCGATTTTGGGTGGAGCTGAGGGGAGCACAGCCTGTCCTGGCTACAGGAGGATAAAAAAAGGATTGTGGGGTGAGATTTTCATCACAGAACTCCTCATGGTGGCAAGCAATGTTCACTCAGTCACAGAATAAAGTCAGAACTCTTCAGGGAGGCAAGCAGTATTCACTTGGATGCAGAGTGAGGTGACATCACTTGTCAGGGTGGCAAGTGATACTTGCATGCACAGTAAGGTCACAGGACACTTCAGGGTGGTACGTGATATTCACTCGCCTGCAGAGTAAGGTCACATCACTGGACTGACTACACTGTTCTTCGATGGATAGCTGCCCTCCCTACAGGGCTGTAAAAAGGGGTCTCCCCTACACCCCTGACTCTGTGCTGGTCTTCCATGGCTTAGTTCTCCCCCTCCTATACAGGGCTATCAGAAGGCCCCCCCAGTCCCTGACACCCCATTACTCTGAGCTTGTCCTCCATGGATTACTGCCCCCTCCTCCATTGCAGGCTGTCAGACGGGCCCCCATCCCTGACTCCGTGCTGGTTCTCCATGGATTACTGTTCCCTCCAGTGCAGGGCTGTCTGAAAAGGTCCACTGCCCCTTTCACCCTTACTGTGCTGGTCCTCCATGGATTACTGCCCCCCCCCCCCCATGCAGCGCTTTCAGAAGGGGTCAACCCCCGTCCTCCATGGATTACTACCCTCCAATGCAGGGCTGTCAGGGTCCACCTTTCTTCCAGACTGTACCGATCCTCCTTGGATTACTGCCCCCCGCCCCAATGCAGGGGTATCAGAAGGGGTCCATGCCACCTCCCCTACACCTACATCTTGCCCCGATGCTACTTTGGCTCCTATGGATTACTACATTCTTCTTCTCCCCTCCCCCCCTCGACAGTGCAGAGCTATCAGAAGGGATCTACCACCCTCTCATCCCGGACACCCCCTTACTCTGTGCTGTCCTCTAGGGATTATTTCCCCAAAATGCTGTGCTATTAGAAAGGATCCACCTCCCCACCCATCTTGACACCCCCTGTCTCTCCTCTGGTCCTCCATGACTTGCTTTCCCCCATTCTATACAGGGCTGTCAAAAGGACCCAACACCCCCCTTGACTCTGTGCTGGTCCTCCATGGATTACTGGCCACCCTAGTGCAGGGCTGTTAGAAGACCCTCCCCCCCCCAAAAAAAAAAAATCCTGACACCATACTGGTCCTCTGTGGATTACTGCCTCCTCCAATGCAGTGCTGTCAGAAGACCCCCCCATTCCTGACACCCCTGACTCTGTGCTAGTCTGCCATGGATTACTTCCCCCTCCAAAGCAGGGCTGTTAGAAAGGGTCCAACCCCTCACCCTGAGTGTGCTGGTCCTCCATGGCTTACCACCACCCCCATGCAGTGCTGTCAGAAAGGGTCCAACCCCTCACCCTGAGTGTGCTGGTCCTCCATGGCTTACCCCCCCCCCATGCAGTGCTGTCAGAAGGGGTCCACCCTCTCGCCTTGACTGTGCCGGTCCTCCATGGATTACTGCCCCTTGCCCCCAGTGCAGGGCTATCAGAAGGGGTCCAACCCCTCACCTTGAGTGTGCCAGTCCTTCATGGATTACTGTCCCTATACAGGCTACCAGAAGGCCCCCCAATCTCTGACACCCCTGACTCTGTGCTGGCTCTCCATGAATTACTGCCCACCCTTGTGCAGGACTGTTAGAAGGCCCCCAACCAGTTTCCAAACCCCTGACTCTGGTGGTCCTCCATAGATTACTGCCCCCACATTGCAGGCTGTCAGAAGGGTCCCCACCTCCCATATTGACACCCCCTGACTCTGTGCTGGTTCTCCATGGATTATTGCTCCCTCCAATGCAGGGCTGTCAGAAGGATCCACCTCTCACCCTGACTGCTGGTCCTCCATGGATTACTGCACCCCAATGTGTGACTGTCAGAAGCCCCCAAAATCCCTGACACCGTGCTGGTCCTCCATGGATTACTGCCCCTATTCCCTGACACCCCCTGACTCCACACTGCCCCCCCAATGCAGGGCTGTCAGAAGGCCCCCCCATTCTTGACGCTTCCTGACTGTGTGCTGGTCCTCTGTGGATTACTGCCTCCTCCAACGCAGGACTGTCAGAAAGGGGTCTACCTCTCTTTCACCCTGACTGTGCTGGTCCTCCATGGATTACTGCCGCCACAATGCAGGGCTGTCGGAAGGCTCCCCCCCCATCCCTGACACCCCCAACTCTGCTGGACCTCTGTGGATTACTGCCCTTTCAGTGCAAGGCTGTCAGAAGACCCCCCAAATTCCTGACACCCCCTGACTCTGTGCTGGTCATCCATGGATTACTGCCCTCCAGTTCAGGGCTGTCAGAAAGAGTTCACCCCTTCACCCTGGCTGTGCTGGTCCTCCATGGATTGCTGCCTCCCCTGCTCCAATGCAGGGCTGTCAGAAGGGTCCCCCATCTCTGACACCTCAGACTCTGTACTGGTCCTCCGTGGATTACTGCCACCTCCAATGCAGGGCTGTCAGAAAGGATCCCTACCTTTCACCCTGACTGTGCCGGTCCTCCATGGCTTACCCCCCCCCCAATGCAGTTCTATCAGAAAGGGTCCAGTCTTGCCCTGACTCTGCCAGTCTTCCATGTATTACTGCATGCCCCCAAAAGTGCAGGGTATCAGAAGGTGTCCATGCCACCCTCTTCCACCCATATCTTGCCCTGATGCTACTCTGGGTCTTCCATATGAACATACGAAGAAGCCGGCAGAAGGCAGCCATTTGGTCTATAAAGTCTGCTCACATTGCAGGCTCCACAGCTTGAGCTAATGTCCCTGCCCTCCCTCCCAACTCCTCCCATTCTCCCTACCCAGGATTCTTACCTTCCCCTTATGCCTATCCCAGCCTCTCTTAAAGCTGCCCACTGTCTTCAACGAAATGACCTCTTCCGGCAGTGCATTCCAAGTGTCCACCACCCTCTCTGTGAAGAAACGCTTTCTGATCTCCCTTCTAAACCTCCCACCCTCCAGCTTAAGACTGTGCCCCCTTGTGATATGATTGTCACTCAGCTTAAAGAGGCTCTCCTTATCAACCTAATTTATCCCTTTCAAGTACTTGAATGTCTCAATTATGTCCTCCCTTTCTTTCTCTCTCTCTCTCTATCACCTGTCTTCCAGGGAGTACATGTTCAGTGCCCTCAACCTCTCCTCATATGCCTTGACCCGCTGACCGGCTGTCATCTTTGTAGCCCTCCTCTGTACCTTTTCCAGCAGGTTACTGTCCTTTTTGAGGTGTGGGCACCAGTACTGAACTCCGTACTCTAGATACGGCCTTACCAGTGGCCTGTACAAGGGCAGTATAACCTCCTCTCTCCTGCTGCTGATCTCTCTCGCTATGCATTCCAGCATCTTGTTTGCCTTTGCTGCTGCTTTCTTGCACTGCGTGGAGTGCTTCAGGTCACTAGTGATCATCACTCCCAGGTCCTTCTCTTCCTCTGATACAGATACTTGGACTTCACCCAGGTAATACTCTGTCCTGGGATTCTTGGCTCCAATATGCATAACTTTGCATTTCTTGGCATTGAAGCCAAGCTGCCAGATTCTGGACCACCTTCCTAGCTTTTCCAGATCTTCCTGTAGGTCCTGTATCCCTTCAGTTGTGTCTACTCTCCCATAGAGCTTGGTGTCACCTGCGAATAGGCACATTTTGCCTTTAGTGCCATCCCCAATGTCCTTGATGAAGATATTGAACAACACTGGCCCCAGCACAGAGCCCTGTGGGACCCACTGGTTACCTCTCTGGTGCGAATTAACTCTTCCCCCCACCACCACCCTCTGGGTTGTGTTCCTCAGCCAGTTTTCCACCCATCTGACTGTCTTTTCCCAACTCCAAGATCCACCAACTTCCTGATCAACCTTTTTAGAGGCACGGAATCCATGGATTACTCCCCCAATGCAGAGCTATCGGAAGGGATCCACCCCTCTCATCTGTGACACTCCCTTGCTCTATGCTGTCTTTCATGGATGATTAACCCCCTCTTAATTCAGGACTATCTGAAGGGGGCCATCCCCATCACACCCCCATCTCCCCTTGACTCTGTGCAGGTCCTACATAGATTACTGCTCCCCGTGCATGGTTATCAGAAGGGGGTTAACCCCCTCTCATCCTGATTCCCCCTGATTCTGTGCAGTCCCTTCATTGATGACTACTCCCCCAAATCAGGGCAATCAGAAGGGGTCCCCCCCTCCCATTCCTGACACCCACTGATTACGTTGGTAATCCATGCATTACTGCTGCCCTAATTGAGGGCTGTCAGAGGGGGTCCCACCTTTTATTCCTGACACCCTCTGACTCAGCGCTGGTTCTCCATGAATTTCTGCCCTCCCATGCATGGCTATCAGAAGGGGATCTGACCCTCCCATCCTAGACACCCTGTGACTGCGCTGGTCCTCCATGACTTACTGTCCCAGGGTTTTAAATAGCTGGCATAGTATGGCAAAACACTGCGCAGAACGGGGGGGGGGGGGGTGCGCGCGAACCATTTCAAGAAATGCTCAGTAGTAGACTGCCAACCATTTTTTGAGTGAATCCATGACACAGTACAGGACATTAATAAAACCATATAATTTTTTAAACGTTTGCTGATCAGTCTGTGCCAAGTGCTATGCAATTTCAAAACTGATCAGCACTTTCACTCATCAAACTGCTAATCAGTTTTTGTTTTAGCTTGTATAAAACCTTGCTGTCTCTCTCCCCCCCCCCCCCAAAATATGCAGGGCTGTCAGAAGGAGATTAGTCTTCCATTTCCGACACCCTCTGACTCTGTGCTGCTCTTCTGTGGATTACTGTGAAGGGGGGGTAAGCTCAGGTGAGATGTAAGGAAGTACTTCTTCACAGAAAGAGTGGTGGATGCTTGGAACAACCTCCAAGTGGAGGTGGTGGGGGCAAAAACTAGCGGGATTCAAGAAGGCATGGGATAGGTATAAGAGAACCTTAGCGGTAAGGAAAATGGGGGGGTGGGGATAAAATAGGGTCTGTGGTGTTACAGTAGGTAGGAAAAATGGGCAGACTAGGTGGGCCAAGCGGTCCTTATCTACTGTCAGTTTCTCTGTTTACTGCCTTGCCATGCTGGGGTATCAACAGTCTCTCCCCCCCTCCCCCAAATTCGTGACATCCCTGGACTCAACACTGGTCTGTCATTGTCACCCCCTCCCCAAATGCAGGGATATCAGAAGTGGTCCACACCCTTGACTTGTGCGGTTACTCCATTTATTGCACCCCACCCCATTGCAGTACTATCAAGTAGGACCAGTCCCCACCCGTTCCCTATACACCCTGAGTCGATGCTGGTCCTCCATGGATTACTGCCCCCCTGCCAGACACACACACACAATATGCAGGGCTATCAGAAGGGTTCTTCTATCCCTGATACGCACTAACTCCCCCGCCCCCATGCAAGATTATCAGAAGGGTCCTCCCTCCTATCCCGATACCCACTGACTTGGTTGCCGATCCTTCATGGATTACTGCCCCACCCCAACACACGCACATACAATGCAGGGCTATCAGAAGTTCCAAAAAAAAAAAAAAGCCATTCCATAACTGTGTTCGATGCTAGTTAGTTCCATCATGTTGAAGTTCTGTGTTCAGTTGGGATAGTCCATTTCCCCACACAGGGGTAATTTTTTTCAAAGTATAACATTTTATTTTCAATCCAAGTACCATTTTCTGGAACCAGTTTATGATGTTTACATGTACAATTAGGACATCTCATTCTCTCCACCCCCCCCCCCATACTCCACCCTTCCTTCCCTACTCCTTCTCTCCTGCTCTACTCCCTCCACACACCTTTCCTGTCCCCTGCCCCACCCCACTCCCTCTTTCTCCTTCTTTACACCAGCCTCTGGCCTCACCTCCCTCAGCTATCCGAATCTATATTGTTTAAATTGTGTTATAAGTGATTTGCACAATTGTGATGTTTTGGTAATTGACAAAACCCTCCAGCTGCTTTGTTTATTTCACTTTTGCACAATACCACTGCCTGTCCTAATGTTTCAAGTAACCTGACGTGGAACCTTTGTAAAAGAGCCCCTGTCTCAAAGGTGTATCTGATTCCCTTAAATAAATAAATGAAAATCTCTGATGGTTCACATTCGTAGTTCTCATCTCACCCAAGAAACTTCAGAAGGCAATTTTATAACTGTAAGAGAAGTTGTAATACATTTTACTTTATTCATTTATTTATTGAAGTGTTTCACCAGGAAGGCACACTGAGCGACAAGTCTCCTGGTGCGACCTGGGGGGGGGCAGGATCATGTAGAGCGTATACCTCCAGGAGGCTTGTTGACCAATCTGATCACTCTGGTTCCCCCTTGTCACTTTATAATCTTTGCTTCTTTTCTGGTATCTCTCAGCTCAACAAGGGATGGAAACATCTAGGTTTAACCCTGAAGGACTCAACAGGGGAGATTGACGTTGCCATGTTTGGGTCGCTGATGGAGCTGGCTCCAGAGGTTGGGAAAAGGCTGACGTTTCTCTGCTTTCAAGTGACTGAGTTCAACGACACGATCCAGCTGAAATCCATGTCTCACAGCTTTGCAGAGGTGAGGACTGAGTGTGTAGTGTTCCTACATTACATAAGTATGGTCAAGGCTTGGTTTTGTGGGGTTAATGCACGTCCGGGTATGTATAGTGAAACTTAGACATGCATTGACTCCAGACAGCCAGTGACCTGGAGTGTCTCATATGAAATGGTTACACCGAGAAACAATTTAAAAAAAAACAACTTTTTTTTAATTGTTAAAATTAACAAGTAAGAGATGGTCCCTCCCCACCTGAAAGTCATCTTGTTTTTCCACACATTCAATATGTAGAATGTCTGTTTGTTTATCATAGAACACACAAATTCAAACTTCTGCAGAATTCCTCTGGCAGAATGCTCAGCCCCTCGCCCACAACAAACCCAAAGTGTCAGTCTTTTGAGTGGCAGGGTAAGCAGCAGAGATTGCCTTGGCAGATGGGTGAGGATAGGAGTGGGATTTTTCATGGTTGCTAAAGAAACTGAGTGAATTCGCTCTAGAATTCTGTATGGGATTTGCCTACATTCCAACTCTCACTGCCAGAGCTTCTTCAGATTTTGCATTTCAGGGGGATGAACATGTGGCATGGAACTTATTTAGCCAAGCAGGAAGTTTCCAACGTGTTTTATAATCTCTAATCAGTGGCCGGCCCCCTGGTGCAGCGGTAGCGCTACCGCATGCAGCACCGACTGCCAGAGTTCAGGAATGAGCTTGGGACGTCTGAGGGTTAGCTGGGTGGAGGATTGAATGTCTGTAGGACTGCTTTCCTCCCGGGGTTGAGGATTGGAATGCCCGTAGGACTACTGGCTGGGGGATTGAATGTCTGTAGGACTGCTTTCCTTCCGGGGTTGGAGGATTGAATGCCCGTGAGGACTACTGGCTGGGGATTGAATGACCGAGGACTGCTCTCCTGGGTGGGGGGAACGGGTTGAAGGGGGGATTGAATGTCTATAGGACTGCTGTCCTCAGGTGTGTGGAGGTATAGGATTAATTTACTGTCTCGCCTATCCAATTCCTGTTAAGCTGTTTTTGCTCAACTGTATATAACTGACTCCTTCACTGTTCTTGTATGCTTCTACCTTTGTAACCCTCCCGGGTCACACCTGAAAATAGGCACTTGGCTGTCTAGTGTGCCTTACCCGATTAACAAAAACAAATAAATGCCTGAAGGACTGCTCTCTGTGGGGGTGGAGGAGGATTGAATGCCCATAGGACTGCTCTCCTCGGGGAGAGATGGAGGAGGAGGAGGATTTAAATGCCTGAAGCACTGCTCTCAGTGGGGGTGAAGGAGGTTGAATGGCCATAAGACTTCTCTCCTTTGGGGGTATGGAGGAGGATTGAATGCCGTGAGGCAGCTCTCTGTGGGTGGGTGGGGTGGAGTAGGATTGAACGCCCATAGGACTGCTCTTGGGGTGGAAGATGGCACAAGCCTGGCCCCCTAGTGGAAAGGGGCAGGCAGCTTGGGACCGCAGAATGGGGAGGAGGGATAGCTGCCGTAAGGCATGTTGCACAGAACTGTGCACTGTGTGTCATGACTGCCTTGCGCCTCCACTCTCCACTGGGGAGAAAATGGCAGAAAGCCCTGGCTGGCAGGATAACTCTGACTACATGCATGAATGCCCCGAACCTGACGACTCTGGCACTGCCACCAACTGGATCTGTGTCACTGTGGGGGTTGGGAAATCCTGCTTTGGGGGGGGCACACGATGAGGTAAGACCTGCTTGAAGCCTGGGTAATGGTGCTGGGATGGCTGGCAAGTTGTAGGACATTTGGAATGAAAGGGGATAAATAGATGTAAAAAATTTGTAATTGGTATAACTGCTGTTGTGACTGCACCTGCACCCATCATATAATCAGTGTGACTGATACCATGACAACACCTATTTCGATCATGTAATTGGTGTGATTGCGGTCGCAACAGCACCTGCTCCCATCATGTAATCAGTGTGATTGCTGTTGTGACAACACATACTCATATCATGTAATCAGTGTGATTGCAGTCGCGACAGCACCTGGTCCCATCATGTAATCAGTGCCATTGCAGTCGCGACAGCACCTGGTCCCATCATGTAATCAGTGTCACTGCAGTCGCGACAGCACCTGGTCCCATCATGTAATCAGTGTCATTGCAGTCGCGACAGCACCTGCTCCCATCATGTAATCTGTGTGATTGATGTCGTGACAACACCTGCTCCTGTCATGTAATCGGGGTGATGGCTGTCATGACTTCACATGATCGGTGTGATTACTGCTTTGACAGCACCCGCACCTGTTGTGTAATCTGTGCGATTGCTGTTGTGACAGCACATACTCCTATCATGTAATCATTATGACTGCTGTCGTGATTTCATACTCCTGTCATGTAATCAGTGTGATTGCAGTCGTGACAGCACCTGCACCCCTCATGTAATCAGTGGGATTGTACATACTTCTATCATGCTGTCATGTAGTCATTGTGATTGCTGTTATGACAGTACCTGCTTCTTGCACGTAATCACTCTGATTGCGTTTGTGACTGCACATACCCATATCATGTAATTGCTGTCATGACTGCACATGCTGAAATCGTGTAATCAGAGATACTGATATGATATAGGCACAAACAAGACCGGGATGAGGGAACAATGATATTATATAGGGCCAGACATTACCCAGGCGAGCAGCTATGTGGTATAAGGCCAAACAATACCCAGATGAGCAGCTATACGATACAGGGCCAAACCACACCTGGGCGAGCAGCTATATGATGTAGGACCAAACAGTACCAGGCAAGCAGCTATATGATGTAGGGCCAAACAGTACCAGGCAAGCAGCTATATGATGTAGGGCCAAACAGTACCAGGCAAGCAGCTATATGATGTAGGACCAAACCACACCTGGGCGAGCAGCTATATGATGTAGGACCAAACAGTACTAGGCAAGCAGCTATATGATGTAGGACCAAACAGTACTAGGCAAGCAGCTATATGGATGTAGGGCCAAAACAGTACCAGGCAAGCAGCTATAATGATGTAGGGCCAAACAGTACCAGGCAAGCAGCTATATGATGTAGGGCCAAACAGTACCAGGCAAGCAGCTATATGATGTAGGGCCAAACAGTACCAGGCAAGCAGCTATATGATGTAGGGCCAAACAGTACCAGGCAAGCAGCTCTATGATGTAGGGCCAAACAGTACCAGGCAAGCAGCTATATGATACAGGGCCAAACAGTACCAGGCAAGCAGCTATGTGATACAGGGCCAAACAGTACCAGGCAAGCAGCTATGTGATGTAGGGCCAGACATTACTCAGGTGAGAGCTGTATGATGTAGGGCCAAACAGTACCAGGCAAGCAGCTATATGATGTAGGGCCAAACAGTACCAGGCAAGCAGCTATATGATGTAGGGCCAAACAGTACCAGGCAAGCAGCTATGTGATGTAGGGCCAAACAGTACCAGGCAAGCAGCTATGTGATACAGGGCCAAACAGTACCAGGCAAGCAGCTATGTGATGTAGGGCCAAACAGTACCAGGCAAGCAGCTATGTGATATAGGGCCAAACAGTACCAGGCAAGCAGCTATATGATGTAGGGCCAAACAGTACCAGGCAAGCAGCTATATGATACAGGGCCAGACCACACCTGGGCGAGCAGCTGTATGATACAGGGCCAAACAATTCCAGGGCGAGCAGCTATATGATGTAGGACCAAACATTACCAGGCAAGCAGCTATATGATACAGGGCCAAACAGTATCCAGGCAAGCAGCTATATGATACAGGGCCAAACAGTACCAGGCAAGCAGCTATATGATACAAGGCCAAACAATTCCTGGGTGAGCACCCATATGATGTAGGGCCAAACAGTACCAGGCGAGCAGCTACAGTGACTTGCAAAAGTATTCAACCCCCTTGAAAGTTGTCAGATTTGTCTGGATTACAAATGAGAGACTTACATATATTATTCCAGTCAGTATTTTTATTGCAAACTCATATGCTCTAACAGTATATCCTCAAAGCCAAAATTAATTATCCGTCAGCACATCTTTTAAAGTAAATTAAAAACTGGAAAATGCTGCTTGCAAAAGTATTCAACCCCTACACATTAGAATTTGGTAGAGCCACCTTTGCTGCTATAACAGCTTTAAGTCTTTGGGATAAGTATCTACCAGCCTTGCACACTGTTCGGGAGTGATTCTTGCCCATTCTTCTTGGCAGATTTGTTCCAGGTTGTTCAGGTTGGTTGGGTGACGCTTGGGACCGTAATTTTCAAACAGTGCCACAGATTCTTGATGGGATTGAGATCTGGACTTTGACTTGGCCACTGTAGGACATTCACCTTCTGTTGTTTAACCACTCCTGTGTTGCTTTGGCCTTGTGCTTGGGATCATTGTCCTGCTGAAAGGTGAATGCTCCCAAGCTCAGTTTTTAGCAGACTGAAGCAGGTTCTCTTGCAGTATCTCCCTGTATTTTGCTCCATCCATTCTTCCTTCAATTTTAGCAAGATGCCCAGTCCCTGCTGATGAAAAGCATCCCCACTGCATGATGCTGCCACCACCATACTTCACTGTAGAGATGGTGTTTCTCTAGGCATGGCAGTGTTAGGTTTATGCACACATAGCGCTTTGAATTTTGGCCAAAATCTCTAACTTGGTCTCATCAGACCACAAAACCTTGTGCCACATCTTAGCTGGGTCACTCTATGCTTTCTGGCAAACCCAGACGTGCTTTGATATGGTTCTTTTGAGTAATGGCTTTTCTAGCCACCCTCCCATACAGGGCCAGTATTATGCAGAGCTCTTGATATGGTTGACTGTGCACCTTCACTCCATTCTCAGCCACTGAACTCTGTAGCTCCTTCAAAGTGATTGTTGGCCCTCTGTGGCTTCCTTACTAGTCTCCTTCTTGTTCGGATGCTGAGTTTTGAGGACGGCCTTGTCTAGGTAGTGCCTGGGTGGTGTGATGCAGCTCCACTTCCTCACTATTGATCCAACAGTGCACACTGGGATATCCAAACACTTGATATTATTTTGTACCGCTTCCTAATTTATGCATGTCTATTACTTTATCTCTAACTTCCTTAGAATGCTCTTTAGTCTTCATTGTCACACCTTCCTTCAGATTCACAGTCTGACCAATGGTCATTAAACTGAGGAGGGGGGGTTTTATCCAGAAAATGTGAGCTACTTTAATGTTTCAGAGGTGAGGCCAATTGTAAGCCAGTTGTGTCCTTGTTAGGGCAATATTTTTCATCTGTGTAAACTTGGAGCTTCCAGAGCACAGGGGCTGAATACTTATGCAAACAACATATTTCAGTTATTTATTTTTCTTAAACATATTTTCTAACATAAAACCAATGTCACTTTAAAAATAATTATTTTGAGGGTCAGTCTTTTTAAATAAATATTACACAGAACAAAATCTCAATGTATCATTTGTAATCCAGACAAATCTGACAACTTTCAAGGGGGTTGAATACTTTTGCAAGTCACTGTATATGATACAGGGCCAAACAATACCTGGGTGAGCACCCATATGATGTAGGGCCAAACAACACTCTGGCAAGCAGTTATATGATACAGGGCCAAACAATACCCAGGTGAGCAGCTGTATGTTATAGGGCCAAACAGTACCAGGCGAGCAGCTAAATCAATCAATACCTTTATCCAGGCGGGCACCATTGAGCAAGCTCATTTACAAGGTGGACCTGTGGTCCTACAGTAATAATACGGAAAGACAAGTTACAGTAGTACAAACACTAAAAATAGCTGCTATTATAGTAAAAATGCACATTTACAGGTAATATACATTGAACATAGAACTTCAAGGAGTCGTGGATAATGAACTTGTGCTGGATCCAAGCCCAAAAACTGTGCATTTCGTAGTGGGAAATGTTAGGGAGAGGGTAGGCATACCAGATAGAAGATATTAAGCGCATAATGTAGGAAGAGGTGGGGAATAGGGGCAGTGAAGAGGACCCAGTTGTTAGAGCAGAGTGAGGGACTGGGAGGGTGGAGAACCGTATGAAAGGCGATGAAGCAAATTTTTTTTTTTTGCCCCAAAATGCGGCAACATGTGGAGGAGAAAAGCTGCCGTTGTACTAAGTACAAGAGGAGGAATATAGTAGCAGGGGCATAACTGGGAGGGTCCTGGAGGCTGGGGCAGAGGGAGGTGTTGGATGGACGAGGGACCGAATATTTTTTGGGGTGAAAGACGATAATTATCCCCAAGTGCAGTATCATGTGCTAGAATCAGGCTGCTGCTGTTCAGAGCGTCAAAGAATAAGATGTGGGAGTTCGGCAATAAATCCTGTGGATCTGTTGGTGGGCATGCTAGAGGCAGAGGCACACATTTCAGCTAGGGGGCTGCCGTTTGAGGGAGGGATATTAGTTAGTGTCTAGTAAAGCAGTTCCAACTTTCTGTAATGCTATCACGGTAAAGCCTTTTGAACAAAAGGGTACTTACTGGGGTTTTCAGCTTAAGTATTTTTTGGGTTTTATTCCATATTGATGGGAGTGAGAATCCAAAGGCGGCTCTCCCGACTTGTGTAAGTGCCCTGGGTATATTTAGCAGGAGTTGTGAGCAGCTTCTAAGGGAATAATTCCTGGGCACAATTGGAGACAGTCGACGATGTATTGAGGGAGTTTGCCACTGAGGGCTCTAAGCGTCCAGAGTGCTGCATTAAAGTTGTGCCTATAGTGAAGTGAGGTCCAGCCTGTGGCGGCATATAGTGCGCAATGATGGGTAGAGAAGGGGAGGTCAGTGACGAAGCGTATAACTCTGTGGTAGAGCGTATCCAATTTTCCAAGATATGAAGCCGCACAGCTACTGTATATGAAGTCTGCGTAGTCAGTGGCTGAATGGTGACTTACTTGCCCAGATGCGGGAGAGAGACAAATGCTGGGCAAGTACTAAGGGTTCCAGAGATCCTGCTAATCTCCTGAGATATCGGCAACTCAGGAATTGGTGTAAAAAAAGCCATTAGGGCTGCCAAAAGTAACTTCTGTAAATCGTCACTACTTAGCTCTGTCAGAGATCCTAGGAGGTTCTGGAGGAACATTAAATCCCTCGTCAGTGGGCCCTCTCACTCGGGTGTCGTGGACATGATTATTGATGGAGTCTTGTGCAGTAAACCCCACACTATAGCCGACCACCTCAATCTCCACTTCTCCGACCTTTCGGCCCTCATCTCTCGTTTCACGACCATTGGGGGTTGCTCGCTTAATATCCCTCCGATGCAGAGTGAACATCCTCCTCGGAGAGTATTTAATCTTAAGGCCGTGTCTGTCCTTGATGTTCGGAACTGCTTGGCTGCCCTCTCCCAGCACTTCAGTGCAGGGCCTGACAACCTTGAGCCCAGGCTTCTCAAGCTGGGAGCAGCTTACATTGCCCCTCTGATTGCCCATATCTTTAACCTATCCCTTAGCTCGGGATAATCCTGACATCTGGAAGGAGGCAAGGATAGTCCCTGTTTTGAAGCAGGAAATCCCAAACTCCCGACAACTCATCGCTCTATTGCTATTCTCCCATCCCTTGGTAAACTCCTGAAAAAGGTTGTGCGGAGCAACTCTCGGAGACGTGGATACCATGAGCTGCTTTCTGGGGCCCAACATGGTTTCCGGAAGGGTCATAGTACCACTACTGCCCTGATTACTGTAACCTCTAGTATTAGATCCGCCATGGATCAGGGCAAACTGTAAGGTGCTATTTTTATTGACTTGTCAAAAGCTTTTGACCTTGTCAACCATGACCTACTGGGGGAGCAGCTCAGGGCTCTCTGGTTCTCTCCGCATGCCATGAGTTGGATGATGGGCTACCTAACGGGTAGAAAGCGCACCTGCTTTAACAAGGTCCTCGGAGCCTAGGGCTGTGACCATGGAGTTCCCCAGGGATCGGTACTTGGACCCTCCTATTCTCACTTTTATTAATCAACTCCCACGGGTGACCTCTTGCCAAGTCACGCTTATGCAGATGACCTTGTGCTAGTGGCCCATGCTCGTAATGCTGCTGACCTTAACAGTGCCTATCTGAAGACTTCAGCAGAGTCTCGGCCTGGCTTACCAACCATAGACTGGTACTGAATCCTAACAAAACTCAGGCCATGCTCTTTGGTTCCACGGCCAAGTTAAAAGCCCCATCAGCTATGCTCAAAATAGCTTGTGATGGAGGCCCCCTGTTGCCAACAGCGAGCTCAATTAAATATCTTGGGGTCACCCTCGACCCACAACTTGACATGGGAAGCCATATCCAAAACATCTGCAGAACCACCAGGTGTAAGCTTGGCCTGCCTACAGGGCCAAATGCAACCTGACTCCGGGAGCGAGGCATTCTGTGAGGAGTGCTTCTCCCTCCCTAGTTATGGATAACACCTATTTGCCATGTCACCTCAAATCCTTCTTAATCGGTGGAACACGCATATGATGATATCTGTCGGTTTGCACTTGCTGCTCCCAAACTCACCCACCGATGTGAGCTCTATGACAAACTCAGCTGGCTCCCCCGCGGAATTCCTGATCCTTGGTGTAGAAACTTCACCAGGAAAGTGCTTGCCACTGGCATACCGTCGGGACTGGCGCATCTCCTCCCAAAACCGGACGCCATCCCCACCAGCTCAGGTCACAGACCGCCGAAGTTGCTTAAAGTTCCCCTACTGGACCCTTATGGGGATCGTGACTTTGCCGCTTTTGTGTCTAGGCTCTGGAACTCCATTCCGGACTCTGTTCGCTCTGCCCCTTCCCATGGGACCTTTCGCTTCCTTGTGGTCCCACCTAAAACAAACGACAAGATGTGACTGCTCCTAGTCTCTGTAATGTAATACTCTGCAGTCCACTATTGTCCACTCTGAGTCCATGATGGTCTATGAAATATGTATTCAGTGATTCTAATGTCTATCTATGTCCTGTAGCAGTTTGTACTATGTGTGGCAGTATCTCTGCCCTTATACAAGCGTCGTTATAGCTGTTTTTTACTGTATCATGCTGTTTCTCCAGTATTGCCATGTATGTATACTGTATGTTTTGTGCTCTCCTGGGTCGTTCCTGAAAATAGGCATACTACTTGTCTAGTGTACTTACCCGGTAAACAAAAGCTAAATAAATGAATTAAGGACAGGAACGTGGCTTGGACTAGTAATTTCTTTGCGTCTGCTGTAAGAAGTCTTCTTATCCTGTAAAAAAGGCCAAGTCTTTGCCTTAATTTTTTCAGCAAGTCTTCCAGGTGGTCAGTGAAGGAGAGTTTACAGTCGATCCAGACCCCAAGATATCTGAATTTCGGAACATACTCTAAGCACTCTCCGTGCATCGTGGTTATTGGGGTGGAGAGTCAGTGGCGCTTCTACTGTAGTTCTTGAGGAATAACATGGCTTTAGTTTTCTTAGCGTTTAATAGCAGTTTTTTATTGATAAGTTGGAGTTGCAGGAGATTGAAATCTTTTTGTAGGTCAGTACAAGCTTCTTTTGGTGTGGGACGGCTTGGGTACAGCACTGTGTCATCTGCAAATAAGTGAATACTTGCATCCTTGATTCCCTCATCAATGTTGTTATATGATGCCTGACATCGGGGCCGGGGCAGACGTCTGGTGCAGTCCCTGCTGGATACTGCTAGCTAGAAAATTTCCGTGGGTCCTGGCGCCTGCCGGCTTCAGTCCTAATGGTGTAACCTGCTGCAAGTTGATTAAAGATTGCACTAGCCTGCAGATGGTTACACTAGCCCACAATAATAGTGGTAAATTTTGGTTATACAGGAAAGGTGCACGCCAAGAAATACTCTAATTATTGCATATTTATCCTGCTCCCACATTGCTTCCTGCCACAGCAAAAAAAGACTGCAAAACAATCACAAGCAGTGGGTACCTACTTTTAACCATGTGCCCCTTGCTTCCTCTTCCTTCACCTCCTCCCCACCAAACCAGAGAATAGCATACTAGCAATGTTCAGTCAAGCAGTTCTAGCTCTGCACACACAATAGCCATCATCATGCACCTCACCACAGTCCCAACCTGACCTGCAGGGCAATGTACAGTCAGGTAGAGAAATACAGTTTCATCCCATACCCTGTGATTAACCAGGCCTGCACTTCTGGAAGTTTTCTTACACTGCAAAGTGAGCCTGGGGCCGTTCTAGGATTTCTTTGAAGAGAGTTAAACACAGGGGGCTTGGGATGTAAGAAACTTTGACATATCTGTTTATATATACCAGGCACAAAAGTATTGATTTAACATGCTCTGCCCTAACAGATTTTTCATAAGTGTCCTTTCATCAGTCAAAGGGAGAGCATTATATAGACGTGATGCTGTACTACCTCTTTTCTATATAGGATGATCTATGCACACCAGGAATACCTTTTTTAACCTTTCAAATTATATATTTTACTAAAGTTTTGCTTTGTACCATACATGCTCCAAAGCATTGTTTTTAGGATGAAATGACATGCTGGGTGGTATAAGGGTGGTACTACACGGATAGCATTGGCTGATGTGATCCATTAAGAGGAGCTGTGGACCCCTACACCAGTCAGTAATGGCAGCTATGGGTCTATGGATGGCCACTTCAGAATCTACGTAGTCTGCAGTAGTGTTCAGAGAAAGTATAGAGTGGGCAGACCACCTGACTGGGCAGACTGTGTATACATCATAGCATTCTGTCACTGCAGTGTTGGATACAGACACTGAAAAGGTTGGGAAATGAAGCACACTGGTCTTAATATTGTGGGACAAATCAAAGACAGGTTCAGCAAACTGGAAGCTAGTGACTTGACCACTCTACCTTTGATCACAGCCTGCACACTAGCTGAATGTCCTAATAACTGAGTGATCAAGGGGCCAAGCGGCGTTCAATTATCTCATGCCTAAACTTTGGAATGCTCTCCCAGAAGACGTTCATAACTTCACTAACCCGGCTCACCTAAACAACCTTCTCAAGGCCCACTTCTCCCCTACATGTGCCTGCACCTAGGGCCACCTAAAGGGCTGTTACCCCAAGTTCTCTATTCTTATTAATCTCTCTTGACGTGCTCATAGTACACCATACCTGCGTTGTTTACACACCTGTTGTGCAACTTGTTAGGGGTCGAGGTGCAGTCCTTTCTTAGAACTGTCTATAAACTCTCTTGCTTCACACGTTTCACAGCTAATTATACCTCTCTGTTAATTGTCACATGCACAATTTTGCCTACTGTTTTTGTAATATGAAAGCTGCACACATGTGCTTCCACTTCATGGCTATTACTTGTATGCACCTGTCCTCACCTCTGTATAATGACTTCCTGCATAGTGTTCTGTTCAAAATGTACAGTCATCCTCTGTTGTATTTAAATGTAGTTGCATAGCTTGTGTACATAGAAACATAGACTTTGACGGCAGATAAGGACTGCTTGGCCCATCTAGTCTGCCCATTTCCCTACCTACAGGATAGGCCGCAGATCCTAGTTAACCAACAGCCTATTTCTTCCTGCCCCCCACAAGAATTGCCTTATGTCTGTCCCATGCATTCTTGAATTCTCCCACAGTTTTAGACCCAACAACCTCTCAGGAAGGCTGTTCCATGCATCCACTACCCTCTCTGTGAAATAATACTTCCTCATTGCCCTGAACCGCCTCCTTCTATCTTTAAATTGTATCCCTTGTTCTTGCACATCTTTTTCTGAAAGATGCTACCCTCTTGGACTTTGTTGGTTCCACTGAGGTACTTAAAAGTTTCTATCATGTCCCCCCTCTCCCTTCTTTCCTCAAGGGTATACATGTTGAGCTCCTTTAGTCGCTTCTCATACGGCTTCTCTTGCAGACCCTGCACCATTTTAGTTGCCCTCCTCTGGACTACCTCTATCCTGTCTATGTCCTTGCGGAGATGGGGTCTCCAGAACTGGACACAGTACTCCAGATGGTCTCACCAACTGTCTGTACAGAGGATAACAACTTCCTGTTTTCTGCTGCTGATGCCTCTCCCTATACATCCCAGTATACCCCAGCCCTCCCTACTGCCTTCTCACATTGCTTGCTAACCTTAAGGTCATCTGATATGATTACCCCCAGGTCCCTTTCCTTTTTGTTGTTGTTACTACCTCCCACCCATTGTGTATTCTTCCCTGGGTTCTTGTTTCCCAGGTGCATTATTTGCACTTCTTTGCATTGAATCTTAGCTGCCATACTTTGACCATTCCTCCAACCTTGCCAAGTCCTTTTCATCCTTTCCATGCCTCCTTGTGTATCAACCCTGTTGCAGATCTTTGTGTCATCTGCAAAAGGCATACTTTCCTTCAGTCCCTCTGCAATGTCACTGATGAAGACATTAAAAGGACTGGACCCAATCTGAACCCTCGTTGCCCACTAGTAACCCTCTTTCTTCAGAGTGGACTCCATTTACAATTACCTTCTGTGTCCTGTTGTGCAGCCAATGTTTACCAGGCTACCACCCTGGGACCCACTCCCAGGCTGGTTAATTTGACTAAATCTTTGTGTGGGACTGTGTCAAATGCCTTGCTAAAGTCTAGGTAGGCCATGTCCACAGCCCCTCCCTGGTCTACTATTTTGGTCACCCAGTCAAAGAAATCTATTGGATTCGTCTGACATGACCTTCCCGCTGTGAACCCATGCTGCCTTGGGTCCTGTGCTCCACTGGCCTCTAGGTATTCAACTATTCTTGCCTTCAGAAGTGACTCCATCACTTTCCCTATCACAGAGGTCAGACTGACAGGTCTGTAGTTTCCTGCCTCTCTTGGTCCCACTTTTGTGAAGGGGAATCACATCCGCCTTCCTCCAGTCCTCGGATACCACACCATCCTCCCATGATTTATTAAAAAGAGTAGCCAGTGGTTTCACTAGTTCCTCCCTTAATTCTTTTAGAATTCTGGGGTGAATTCCATCAGGACCCATTGCTTTGTCCACCTTTAGTTTTAGGAGTTCTTGCAGAACCCTTTCTTCTGTGAAAGGACTGGGATCGACCCCCCTATCAAGAGTGCTTCTGTTAATTGGATTAGGCACTTCCCCCTCCTCTTTTGTGAATACTGAGCAGAAATATCTGTTCAGTATCCCTGCTTTTTCACTGTCCCCCTCTGCCCACCCACTGTTCATTCTGTTCAGCCTCACTATCCCTCCCTTTGTCTTTCTATGCTCGCTGATGTACCTATATAAGTTTTTATCCCCCTTCTTAACTGAGTTGGCTATCTTTTCCTCAGTTTGGGCCTTTGCTATTCTTTTTTTTTTTTTTTTTTAAGCCCCTTCTCCTCTGTCGTGGTGGATCTTCTTCGGGGAATCCCTAGACTGTGCTTCCCTAGTCCCTCCCTGGGTACCTACCATGGTGTCGCTCGGACCTACCTCCATGCTGCCTCGGCCCTACCCCGGGCGAGGAAGGAGGGTACCCTATTTACCCCTCCAGTCCATTAGTGTGCGTCAGGAGGTCCATCTATGGCATCCATTGGTAGCCCAGTTATGGGTTGTCTGGGGCAGTCGGGTCCCGTCTCCGTCCTCCACGACAGGTTCCTTCTGTTTTTCTGTCCCTTCCCCCAGGACGTGAGCACACTAGGGAGACCTAGGTGTGGCGCGCGTCGCCGACGGTCGGCTCTGATCTCCGGCCCACGTCCTCCCTCCCATCTGTATGCAGTCCCACTGCACCTCCACCCGTGGTCACCCAGGTGGCGGTAGAGCATGGGACAAGCATCCCTCCCTCCCAGAGGAGGAGGAGGCAACCGTTGGGCGCTCAATCCTCCTCTCCGGCCGACCCTCAGCTGCCCGAGTCCGTTCCCGAACCGGGGCCGCCGGGCGTGAGGTGTGGCGTCCAGCGCGCCAACCCTCAGCGCCACCGGGCCGGCCGGCTCTTGCTATTCTGACTTCCCCCTCCTGCTCTTCTGCCTTAACTGGTACAGCTTTCTGTCCTGCTCCTTCTGTTTCCCTTATACTTCCGGAAAGCTATCTTTTTCTTCTGACTTTCACAGCCACCTCTTTTGAGAACCATAGTGGCTTTTTCTTTCATTTTGATTTGTTTATTTGCTTGCGACAAAGGCTTGTTGCCTCTGTGATGGCAGTTTTGATGATTCCCCATTGTTGCTCCACACCTCCTTCTAGCCTGTTTGCTAGTGCTTTCTGAGGCACTCTCCCATCTTGCCAAAGTCAGCCCTCCTAAAATCCAGTACCCTCACTTTTGTATGGCTTGACTCTGTAGCTGAGTTTAACGTGGAACCACACTGTTTGATGGTCACTTGTCCCCAGATGGCAACCCACTTCTAGATCTGAGATCCTCTCACTGCTCCCGTTTGAGAGTACGAGGTCTATGATTGCTCCCTCCCGAGTGGGTTCAGAAACTAGCTGTCTGAGGCCTGCCACCTGTAGGGCATGAAGAATGGCCCTTCTCTTGGACGTGGCTGCAGCAAATGTGCTCCAGTTAACATCTGGCATATTCAGGTCTCTCATCAACAGAATCTCCCCTTTCTCTGCTATTCTAAGAATGCCTTCTATCATATCCTTGTCCATTCCCTCCCCCTGACTTGGGGGTCTGTACACAACCCCTGTGCGGATTGTGGTGCCCTTTCCAGTCTCCAAGGTGACCCACAGTGCCTCATCTTCTCCCTGTTTACTCTCTTGTTCAGTTGCTTTTATCTCTTCCTTTACATAGAGAGCTACTCCTCCCCCTCTTCTCCCCTCCCTGTCTCTCCTGTAGGTTATGTACCCTGGTATGTTAACATCCCAGTCATGGTTCTCTGTGTACCATGTTTCTGTGACTGCTATGATATCCAGGCATCCCTCTTCTATCAAGGCCACCAACTCAGGGAGCTTGTTGCCCAGACTACGGGCATTGGTACTCATTACCCTCCATTTCCTGATGGTCTTACTCCTTTTTGCCCCATCCCTGTCCTTCTTGCCTTTGTCACTTTCTCCATTTACCCCTGCCCTTCTCCCTATCGACACCTCTATGTTGGTATTTGCCGCACTTACTACCATGATTATTTTGGGGGGCTAGGATTTCCCTGCTCCTTTCCAGTGCCTCCCCTTGGCTAGTTTAAATGCTTGCCAATGAAGCATTTAAACCTATCACCTAGGATCCTGGTTCCCCTCCCGGACAGATGCAGCCCATCATGCCAGTATAGGCTTGCATCACTCCAGGTGGACCCCCTGTCCCCAATGAAGCCAAATCCCTGAGCTCCACACCAGTTTTTCAACCACTGATTGAATCCCATGGTGCAGAACACCCTAGCCTCTCCTATGCCATAGATGGGCAGCACCTCCGAGAAGGTTACTGTGCGTGCTACTTGACTAAGGCCCCTCCCCAATTCCACAAACTCTTCCTGCACTTTCCTAATCCCTTTCTTAGCCAGGTCATTTGTTCCTAGGTGGACAGTGACATCCAGCTCCCTCCCCTGTGCAGCTGCTCCGGCAATCCTGAGGATTCGCTCCCTGTCCCTCCAAGCCATGGCGCCAGGTAGGCACCTTACCTCCGTCTCCCCTTCCTCCCCCAGTTCTACCTTCCTAACAATGGAGTCCCCCACGAGGAGTTGTTTCCTTCCCCTGCAGGGTCCCCTGCCACCCTCCTGTGGGTCTCCTTTGTGGAGGTTCCCAGTATCCTCCTTGGTCTCCACTGCGGGTGCCTCCAAAGAGGAACCACTCTTTGCCAGAATGGCATAGGAATTGTGGAGAAGTACGACTGAAGGGATGCACCTCTGTTCCACCACCCTCACCCTCCCTGAGCCCACTGTGGTCCAACCGCTCTTCTTTCTTACACTCTTCTTATGCTGTATTGATCCTTATGTCCCTATCCCCCAGGACGCATCTGGAATCGAGCGGTAACCTGCTCAGTATGTTTTCCTGGTAAAACTCTTAAATAAATAATGACTCACACTGAGTCTTTTGTTGGATCCTCCTCTTGAACTGTCAGATAATTGCAGTTCTTAATGAGCTGTTAATCATACCAGGCCACCTGGAACACTGAGGGAGATTAGCAAAATGACTACAGCCTGCTAAAGCAGGGACTTTTTTAACTTAACAGCCATGAAAAACCTGCACTAGTCAAGACGGACAAGTAGAGGGTTAGCTGCACTAGCCCTGGCCAATTTGCACTAGGTTCAGGGCTAGTAAAACAATGTTAAGGTCGAACCCTGATCGAGGTACACCTTGCTGCAATCTCTGCCTATCATGTGCCGGTGGATGGCAAATATGTTGCCCAGACGGATCTGGCCCGAACATTTTTGAGGGGAATGGTTCATCTTAAACCTCCCATTAGGGACCTCATCCTTCCTTGGAATCTTTTGTTTTTGTTAGAAAAACTTATGTTGTCTCCCTTCGAGCCAGCCGCGGATTGCGAGCTACATTTTCTGTCGTAGAAAGCGTTGTTTTTAGTTGCCGTTAATTCTGCGCTGAGGATTTCTAAGCTTCAGGCTCTGATGGCTAAAGAGCCATATTTGATTTTCCACAAGGACGATGTCCTTGAGGACCAATCCTAAGTTCCTTCCTAAGATGGTGTCCCAGTTTACCCTTAATCAGGACATCAACCTTCTGGTATATTATCCAGAGTATACTAATCGAGGGGAGGCTGTCCTTCACACTCTGGATGTACATAGAGTGCTTAGGTACTATATTAACTGCACTTGAACTTTCAGAAGGTCTGACCAACTTTTTGTTTCCTTTGTCCAGAGAAGCCTGGGGGCACTTGTGGCAAAGCAGGCTCTGTCCAGATGGCTAGTCCATTGCATCACCTTGTGCTACAGAAAGTACAACAAACCCTTACCGGGCTCAGTTAAGGGTCATTCCACCAGGGGTGTTTCTGCCTCTTTTGCAGCACTTCATAATGTTTTTGTGGCAGACATCTGTGCAGCAGCTACCTGGGGCTTGGTGCACCCCTTTGTGAAGCACTACAGCCTGGCCATTGCTTCCCGTTGGAGAGCTGGGTTTGGGTTAGTGGTACTGCAGGGCCTGTTGTCTTGAAGACCGCCGCTTCTAAGGTTTCCACCTCCCAGTCTGTCCGGGATCCTTTTAGTACTGCTTGGTACTCGGTCCTTGTGGTGTAGCTTGCTGCAAGAGCTCCCACTCAAAGTAGGATAGTACAGTTATGTAATAACTTACCGTAACAGTAGATCTTTGAGAGGAGCTCTTGCAGCAGGTGTTATTTCCCTCCTTCCCTCCTTCCCCTGGTCCTTTTCTCCTTCTTTCATTACCCTAGGTGGGATATTCCGCTAATCTCTGTTCTCTGATTTGTCAGCTGGGTCTCTCTGGCGAGAGAACTGGTGTGTGGCCAGGGACCACCCATTTTATAACATTGGCGTACGTCAGAGGCGGTTCGACATTTATTTATTTAGTTTTGTTGACCGGGTAAGTGCACTAGGCAAATCCTGCCTATTTTCAGGCACGACCCAGGGAAGGGGGAATACAGATGAATGCCAACTGACCTTGCACCAGATTAAACTGTTGGTGGTATTTTTAGTGAATGAGGGAAATTTTGTCCAGGACACTGGGGAATTCCCCTACTCTTTTCGATAAGTGCCATGGGATCTTTAACATCCACCTGAACTACCACCAATCCAGGCAGATGGGACCTCGGTTTAACGTCTCATCCGAAAGACGGCACCTCAGAAGTGCAGCACCCCTCTCATGCTGCACTACTGTGTCAGTACTGGGATATTAACCCAAGTGCCAGATGTGGGAAATGAACCCACAGCTCTCTGATCTCCCGGCCTCAGAGGCGAGTGTGCTACCTACTGAGCCACTGACACCGACGTCAGGGAGTAGTCCCCACTGGGTACTACTAGCTAAGAATTTTTTTGGGGGTCCTAGTGGCTGGTGGCATAGTCCTTATGGTGCAGCGTGCTACAAGAGCTCCTCTAAGATCTACTGTTATGGTAAGTTCTTACGTAACTGTATTTTTTTGGTTTTAGTTACTTCTGCTCGTAGAGTTTCTGAGCTCCAGGCCCTGATGTGTAAGGAGCCTAATTTAATATTTCATAGGGACAGGGTGTCCCTGAGAACCAGTCCTAAGGTTTTGCCCAAAGTTGTTTCTGAACTGACATTGAACCAGGATGTCAACCTTCCGGTATATTATCTGGACCACTCAAATAGGGGGAAGCGCTCCTGCATACCCTGGACGTCCACAGGGCACTGAGGTATTATCTAAAACGCACTGCTCCACACCACAATATGGAGCAGCTATTTGTGGCCTTTGCACCTCGATGCCAAGGCACTCCAGTGTCAAAGCAAACTCTCGCGAAATGGCTGATCAGATGCATTGTTTGTTGTTACAAGTATAACAAAACCCTACCGGGCTCAGTTAGAGGTCATTCTACCAGGGGAGTGGTTACTTCATTTGCACCCTTGTGAAATGTCTCCATCGGAGACATCTGTGCAGTGGCTACCTGGAGCTCAGTGCATACCTTCATTAAACATTACAGTCTGGTCATTGTTTCTAGGTGTAGGGCTGGTTTTGGCCTAGCAATCCTTCAGGGCCTCCTTTCTTGAAGTGCCCTATTAGCGCTGGAGTTTTCAGCCACCTTCCAGTTTCCTGTTCCTTTTTGCGGGACTGCTTGGGATTGAGTCTTAATTGTAATACCCTGCTGCAAGAGCTTCCACTAGAAGCAAGATAGTACAGTAGATCTTCAAGAGGAGCTCTTGCAGCAGGCTGTTACAATTAGGATTATGCTGCAGGCACTAGGACCCATCGGAAACCTTTAGCTAGCAGTACCCAGTGGGGGCTGCCCCCAGCGTCTGCTCCGCCCTGACGTCAGCCAATGGTATATCGGGGGTGGTCCCCAGCCCCACCTCAGTTCACCCACCGGAGACCCGTGAATAAAGCAGGCAGACCAGGCGGAAGCTTGCCGTAAAAAAATGATCCAACACAGCTCACCAGAGGGAGGGAGGGTGGGAAAGCAGTGCCTGCTGCAAGAGCTTCTCTCAAGATCTACTGTTATGGTAGGTTCTTGCGTAACTGTACTTTCCCCCTCCAAAAGTCTCGCTAGGTTGAGATTGTCCTGAGCCCATTAAGTGGTGTGGGGCCTGTGGCGGGCTGTCCGCATAATGCTGCCACTGCCGGTGGGATTTTCTTTTTCTTCTCCCTTCAGGATGCTACAAGGAGTGGGCGGCATGACACTGCACACAGTGTGTGCTTATATGTTCTACACTGAGTGTCCTCCCACCCCTTAGTCGCTCTACTTGCACCACCACCTGTGGTCATATGTTACAGCAGAACATGAATCCCACTCTCCCCGCAGGAAGAGAGCATCCTCTGGGGTGCTGGACCCTCCTCCTCTGAGCATCTCCCGACAACTGTGGCTCGCTACTGAACTCTGGTCACCAGTGTCGTGAGTGTAGCTCTATCGCTGTGCCGATGGGCCAGACCCAATGGCTGCCATCTTTAATGACTTGAGTCATTAATTATAAATTAATAATAAAAGTTGCTTTAAAACCATCTGAGAGAAGTCAAAATATACTGATGAAACTATGTCACGTAAAGTAATATTAGCGCAAACCCAAATGCAAGTATAATTGCACAAATTTATTTTGGCTCTAAGGCATTAGTGCCACATTAACTATAATGGAAAAAAGTGGTAATATTGCTAATTAGCGCAAATTTATTTTAGCTCAAATTACTACTTCAGTGAAAATAGGACAAATTATTTGACAGTGAAAATTCCTAGTTTTACAGTATATTCTTACAAAAGATATATGATGGAATATTTTGCAGACTAACACCACTGCTGCTTTAAGGGTTTTCTTCAACTTGAGTTTAATAGATTGCAGATACGGAACAACATAACGCAGTACTGTAGCAACACACTTACAAAATGTAGACTGTATGACACTGGGAGTGAAACCTAACATACTATGAAGCCAGCAGAATAGGCCCTATGGTCTATCGAGTCTACTCGATGGTCAGTGCCTATGCCGGGCACCGATTTTTTTTTTTTTTAGCCCTCCTTCCCACCCACACAAGGACCCCCTATTTCCCAGCTGGGCTCCTGGATGTACCCTCCCACTTGCACCTATCCCAGACCTTCTTGAACTCCTTCACCGTAGTAGCAGCCACCAGCTCTCGGGGCAGTGCATTCCAGGGCTCCACCCCTCTCTCAGTGAAGTAGAGCCTCCATGTTCTCCCTGTCCAATCCAGCTTCATGGGGTGGCCCCCAGTTCCCTTAGCTGTAGGACCCCTCAAGGCTTACGCTATTAACCCCCTTGAGATGGTTGAACACCTCTATTATATCCCCCTGTCTCTTCTCTCCTCTGAGTACAGGTTGAACTTCTCCAGTCGCTCCTCATAGGGCCTTTCCTCCAGCCCTAGTACCATCCTGGTCGTTCTCCTCTGTACCCTCTCCAGTAATGCAGTGTCCTTCTTTAAGTAGGGATGCTAAAACTGCACGCAGTATTCAAGGTGTGGTCTAACCAGGCAATTGTACAGCGGAAGGAGCACCTCACTAATCCTTTAGGTTATCCCCAGGCTGTGCAACCCAACATTTTATTTGCTTGTGCTGCCGCCCTTCTACACTGCTCTGAGTTGTTCAGTTTGGCATCCACCACTACCCCGAGGGCTCTGTCCCTCTGAAAACTGCAACCCCCCAAGGTGTATGTATGAGTCTGGTTTTTGGCTCCCAGGTGAAGAACCCTGTGTGAAAATCTTATGTAACTTCTTAAAAATGTTGCATTTCTAGAAGCTGTTGTTTAATGTTGCTCACTTCTGTAGTATATACTCTCATTATAAGTCTAATTTTTGATGCTAACAATTGGCCTCCAGGAAAGGGAATGCGTCTCTGAGGCTAACCTGTCTGCAGGGTTTGCAGTGGTAAACCAGTTTTGCTACTGCAAACTTGTCTGGTTCTGGCCACAAAGGCAAATTCTTTGCCTGATGTCAGTCATAAAACAGACCCCCCAATTTGGGCAGCATAATAATGTCTGTAATTTTGCAAAATTGACAAGGTAAAGGGAGAAGGTGACACGAGCAGCCAACCTATTGGCAAGTATATAGAGTTTAAGAATGAACTATTGTGCAATGTTGTAAAGGAACGATCTTTAAAGAAAAAATCTTAGTATTATATAGAAAGGCAAAGAGCATTGAGGTGCGGCACTCAAACTCTTCAGCATTCCTTCTGTGCTGAATAGTCCTCAGAAGCAGCCCGGAATTGGTGGAGTTGTGAACTGAAATTTATGTTTTCTCATTTGGTTTCTAGGTGAAGTCCCTTTGAAGTTTTGGAAGTTTGACATCAATGATTCCGAGGGATTCATCCCTGCGATGCCCGTGAAGTTTGACAGTTGACAGTTTTGAGAATTTTGTTTTCTATTGGACACCTTCAGAACTTAAGTTTCAAGAACTTTTAGAATTGTAAAAGTTACCAAATCCGTTATGTGAATTTTTTTTTAGTCTTGTTGCCTGACATGCTGTGTCTGACGGCCAATCTTGTAGCTGCCTCTCTTTTCATAAAGAATACTTGTTAATGTTGCTTATAAAATAATAAACAACTTGCTTCTGTTGAACCCTTTGAGTGTGATGTTTGTATTTACACGCAGATGGAACATAGTTGCTGTGGCTGCAGTTATACACAAAACGTGGATGTCGTGTACATTTACACACAACGTGGATACGTGTCTACGTTTACACACAGTGTGGATCCCGTGTCTGCATTATACACACAACCTGCATATCGTGTCTACATTTAGACACACAGCGTGGATATTGTGTCTACATCTACACACAGAATGTGGATGCCGTCACTACATTGACACACAGTTTGGATGCCATGTGCCCGATATTCAGAATTGTGCCTGGCAGTGGCTCAAGTGGCTGCGCAGTGCTGCTGATCTGCGCTGGAGCAACAAAAGGAGATATATACATACATATTCAAAAGAGATGTGCCATGGCACATCTCTTCTGAATATAGCAAATAATGTGTGCGGTACAACTACAGTGTGCTGGCGCATCCCCCAGACTGGTCTGAATACCAGGACTGGGAATGCTCCAGTACAACTGTAGCTGCGCTGTGCACAATATCCAGATATTCAGACCTGGATATGCAAATGGAACCATTTGCATGTCATTATGGCCCCATTTGCATGTGTTGTGCAGGGCCGGCCAGCGAAATGCACCTGGCGCCCTACACAGCATGCGGTCCCTGTACCAGGGACTGCAGTAGTGCCCTCTTCTTAACCTGTAGCCCCGAGCTCTGTGATCTATGCCAACATATCTTCCATGGTCTCTCTCCCCAACCCCCACTCCCTGCCCATACCTCTGATCACTGTATTTTAGTAATAGTAATAGCCCTGGTGGTCCAGTGGACCCCCAATCCTGACCCACTGATTGTCAAACAATGCATTACACAGATCCTTGGTAGTCCGGTGGAACCCACCCGTCCGTAGCTTTGATTGCTGATATGAAATGTAATTCCATCCTTGGTGGTCAGTGGTCTCCTCCCCGGTCATTGTGGGCAACATACCCGCCGCATACCACTGCGGTGTTACCTGCGCGAATCACAGCTTACAGTAGTTGCTGAAACTCATTGGTCCACACTGTAGACCAATGGGCTTGTAGTGCTTACTGTAACGATTCATAACTTTGTGTGCATGGTGTTTGGGGTGGTCGCCATCATGTCAGGCGGTTGTGTTGCACACTGCAATACAGCAGTTCTCCGTGGGTGGATAGCACTTTAGCCTGTTTTTAGGGGCTCAGTTTTGAGCCCAGGTACATGACATATCTCTAGGTTGTGCCTGCAGATGCGCCGCACATCCCGGACTGAATATCTGGATGTGCCGCATGGGCACGCCTCCTGGAGATGTGCTACATACATTGTCTTTGCACCTGGCGCATCGGAAATTGCACTGCGCAGTTCCCACCTTTGAATATTGCCCTGGGGCGCAGTTCTGGGGTTGCGTTGTCACAACTCAATTGCGCCAGGCGCAACCCCTTTGAATAACTTGGCCCGTATCTACATTTACACACACAGCATGGGTGCCGTGCCTACATTTAGAGTTTAGATGCTGTCTGCATTTACACACACTGTGGATGCTGTCTACATTTACGCATACAGCGTGGATACTGGCTACATTTACGCACACAGCGTGGATGCCGTGTCTACATTTACGCACAAAGCGTGGATGCCGTGTCTACATTTACGCACAAAGCGTGAATGCCGTGTCTACATTTATGCACATAGTGTGGATGTCATGTCTACATTTACGCAAACAGCGCATGGATGCTGTCTGTATATATATATATATATATATATATATATATATATATATACACATACACACACACACATATATATACATACACAGCGTGGATGCCGTGTCTGCATTTACACACACACAGCATGGATGCCATGTCTGCATTTACACACACACACCCCGTGGATGCACTGTCTGCATTTACACACACACACACAGCGTGGATGCATTTACACGTGGCTAAGGGAATGGTGTTCGTCCAAAGGGTATGGGCTAGTGGAGGTGGTGGGAAAGGACATGAGGGCAAGGATCTCTATGCCAGGGACAGGCTTCATTTAAGTGGGAAGGGAAGGAGGATCTTGAAACAGAAGCTAGAGGAATACTTGGCAAACAATGAGAAGTTAAACTGATAGTGGGGAGTGGCAAGTGAACTGGAGTCCGGCAGGGAATCCAAACTGGCTTACCCCGGGGCTGTCAGCAGGGAACTTTGGGAGAGGTCAGGAGGAGGTGCTAAAAAAAAAAAAAAGCAAGTAAGGAGAGGGGTGGAGGGTGGTAACCTTGAATGCTAGGAGTCTGGGGAACAAAGTGGCAGAGTTGCAGGCTTTCATGGCGGATTGGGAGGTGAATGTGGCGGCCATAACAGAGGCTTGGGCCACCCACTGCCACAACTGGGACCTGACAGTGCCAGGATATAGGATATTTCAGAGGAACAGGGTAAAAGGGAAAGGAGGGGACTGGTGCTGTATGTGAGGGAGGTCTGAAGTGTATCAGGGAGGCAGGGGAGGAGGGCAACACAGAGTCATTATGGGTGCAGCTCCAGGACTCCAAAAATAGGACCCTCCGGATGGGAGTGGTGTACAGGCCACTCTCTGACTGAGGAGTTTACATAGGGATCTAGCAGGGCAGATCAGAAGGATCTGTGGAAGGGGTAGTACAGTGATTGTAGGAGACTTTAACCTGCCAGGGGTGGATTGGGGTACCCAGCTACCACAAATGGGAGGGAGCAGGTACTTCTGGATGCCTTCTAGGACGGCTTCCTGTTGCAGATGGTCAGCGAGCTAACCAGGTTAGGGAACACCCTTGACCTCATGCTGGTGAATGGTGAGTTTGTGAGGGAGCTGAGGGTGGAGGAACCACTGGCAGGGAGTGAACACCACTTGGTGTGGATCAAGATAAACGTGGAGAAAGGGAGTAGGATCAGGCACAAGGGTGTTCGACTTCAGAAGGGCCAACTTTGGGAGGATGAGGGAAATAGTATAGGGGTATCTGGCCAGGATGAATCCAGATAAGGACACTAATCGGAGATGGGAGGTCATTAAACGAGGTATTGAGGAGGCAACTGCAACATGTGCAAGGGTCCAGAGTAAGAGGGCAAGGGCCAAGAAGCCTAGTGGGGGGGGAGGGGTAAGAAGGGAAAGAGCCACCTTCAGAATGTTCAAAAGAACAGGGAGGGGGGAGGACAGAGGAATGCCTGAAAGAGTCAAGGGAGGTGACAAGGGCAGCCAAGGTGTCCTGGGAACTCGGGCTAACACAGGGCATTAGAGATGGGGAGAAGGACTTCAGATACATCAGGGAGACAAGGAGCTGCAAAGACCAAATTGTGAGGATTAATAAGGAGGGTGGGGGTGGATGGAAACAAGGGCAGAACAGGCAGAAGCATTAAATGGATACTTTTGCTCAGTATTTACTAAAGAGAAATGGGGAGCAGTACCCCGGGGGATTGGGGGGCACGAGAGGGAAGAGGAAACAGAAATCCCAGTGGGCCGGGTACTGGAGGGCTTAAGTGGACGGAGGGTGGACAAGGGGCCGGGGTCAGATGGCATGAACCCTAGGGTGCTAAGGGAGCTAGCAGAAGTCCTGGCGGAACCCCTAGCAGACCTGTTAAATACCTCCTTGGACTCAGGTTGTGTAGCACAGGACTGGAGGATGGCACACGGGGTGCCCCTCCACAAGAGCGGCCCCAAGGATGAGCCAGGGAACTACAGACCAGTAAGCCTCACATCCATCGTGGGAAAGCTGATGGAGGCAATCTTGAAGTAGAGGCTGGTTTCCCTCTTTGAGGCTAATGGGCTGCAGGACAGCAGGCAGTATGGGTTTGTCTCTGGCAGATCCTGTCATACTAACCTGGTTGTTCCCAGACCCTTGGGATTGATATATCTGGGGAGGACAAAGTGAGAAGGATGTCGTCCGCAAATAGTGAAATTTTATGGTTTTTGCCTCCTATAGGTATGCCCTCAGTCTCCAGGTGAGCTCTGATGGCTTGGGCTAATGGCTCGAGATACAGAGCAAATAATAGGGGTGAGAGTGTGCATCCCTGACGAGTTCCCCTCTGTAGAGGAAAAGGCTCAGAGACAGAGCCATCTAATTTTAAGTAAGCCCGAGGGTGTTTATACATATTTTGCAATTGTTGTATGATCTCCAGGCGAAAGCCGAAACTAGACAAGGTAGCCCACAGAAATGGCCAGGCCACACTGTCAAATGCTTTTTCGGCGTCCAATCTAATGAGTACCAGGGGAATCGAACATGTTGCTGCGTACTCTTTAAGTAGATGTGTTCGTCGCACTGCATCGTGAACCTGTCGTCTCTTAATAAAGCCCACCTGATCATGATTGATCAGTAAAGACATGATGTTTTCAAGTCTATGTGCTAGCACAGACATATAAATTTGTAATCAGAATTTAACATTGAAATTGGCCTGTATGATGAGGGTAGGGTTTTTGTTTTGTTTAAATATGGTGGATATTACTGCGTATTGCCAAGAGGGGGGAGGAATACCTCCTTCCTGTATCTCATGGATAGCCTGGAGTAATGGTGGTAGTATTTCTTCTCTATGAGTTTTATAGAACTCCAACGGATATCCATCTGGTCCTGGAGCTCTCTGGGTCTTAGCTTTCTGCAATACTGGCTCTGTCTCAATCAAGGTAGTAGGGTCTCTCAGAATATCCATCTGGGAAGCTCTAAGTTATTAAGGTATGCTTCTGTCTGTTGACTATGGTCTTTGGACTCTGCCCTATATATATATATATCCTGATAATATTCAGCCATGACTCGTCTAATGATCTTAGGGTGATGTTCTAGCTTCCCCGTAGTAGGGTCTTGCATGGCCAGAACACAGGCTCTAGCCTTATGCATTCTAAGTTTATGGGCCAGATTCCTGGCTCCTTTAGGGCCCCCCTCATGTGCTGCGAGTCTGAGATAAAAGAGCTGTTGCTCTACTTTCTGATCTAGGCATTTTTGAATTTGTTGTTTTATTGTTAGTAGTTGTACCTTTACAGTTCCATCCCCCTGGGCATATAAAGACTGCAGTGCTTTCAACTCCCCCTGGAGCTTAATAAGATGTGCCTCTCTAAGCAATAATATCCCCAATGCAACACTGTCTTAAGGGTATCCCACTGAATTGCTGCTGAAACATCTGGGTCACCATTCTCCCACACGATCTACAGGATCCTGTCTTTAACCATTTGATTAAACTCTGGAGCTTTCAAGTGCATCAAGTTGAAGTGCCAGAAGTTCGTTTTATGTCCCCCGCCCAAATCAAATTTGGCACATACTGGGGAATGATCTGATAATATGGTCGCCCCATGCCACACGTCGTGTAATGTTTCTAGATGTTCTGCTGTGGTAAACATATAACCTAGTCGAGACGCCACCCCTGGTTCTGGTGCTGTATGGGTATATCGCCTTTCGGATGAGACATTAAACTGATGTCCCATCTGCCTGGATTGGTGGTAGTTCAGGTGGATGTTAAAGATCCCATGGCACTTATCGAAAAGAGTAGGGGAATTTCCCCGGTGTCCTGGCCAAATTTCCCTCATTCACTAAAAAAAATACCACCAACAGCTTAATCTGGCTCAAGGTCAGTTGGCATTCATCTGTATCCTCCCCGGTCTTGCCTGAAAATAGGCAGGATTTGTCTAGTACACTTACCCAGTCAACAAAAACTAAATAAATATTCTCTCTGTGTGGGGCAACAGTGATGCCAGATGTCTACCAGCCCCAAAGAAGCAATTCTACCCCACAAGTACTTCTGAAGCGGGTTAACCCTGTGAGGAAGATGGACTGAGACATCCCTTGCAGGGTTCAGAGTAGTATTCAGGTCGCCCCCCCATCAGAAGTGTCCCCTGGAGGATCTCCAAAAGCCGTACAAAAAAACGTCTGAGCCAATCTCTTTGAGGTCCCCGGGGGGAAATAAACAGATGCAAGAGTAACTGGGCGAGCATGAAGCATGCCTGTCGCAGTAACGAATCGTACCTCCGAGTCTATTACCTTCAGATGGAGGTTGAATGGTACCCCATGTCTGATCAGGATGGCTGCTCCCCATCTCCTACCCGAGCTGTGAGATGAAGCAGTCACTCTGGGGAAACCCCCATTTGGTGAATTTTTCATGCTCAGGAGAGGATAGGTGAGTCTCCTGCAAAAATATGATTTCAGGATTGTCTCTTTTAATAAATTTTATCAAATGGGATCTCTTAACTGGGCTGTGGATCCCATTAAATATTAAGGGACGATATCAGTGATGATTTACCCATTTTGTATCATTAACAAGTACTGTATTTTATATTGCATAAGCCCAGTTTCCTACTGTTCTCCTTGTCATCCAGTATAGTAAACATTTCCTCTACATATATTCTCAGCCAGTTTCAGTCCTAAGCAAATACACCAAAATAGCCTCTTCTATGTTCAAGTCCTCATTGCCTAATTTTAACAACACATACAAAATAATATACCCATAAGATAGGGTACAAATGTTCAAAACATATTTGTATACCTTACAAAAGATCAGTAATAGATGACAGTATTTTCCCCCTCTAGTGGTGATTTGGTGGTACTCCCAACCATGTATTGTTTCCAGCTAGGTTTAACGCATATTTTAATTTGTGTTAGCCTGCGAGAGTAACAAAAGTAAAAGAATATTGGTTCGGGGGAGAATTTGTAACTTTCATGCCTAGGTTTCTTATCATAACAGTGCAACATTAACTTATTTACATGGATTACAGAACAAGTCTGTAATGACTCCCTAGGTAGGGAAGGATCTGTACTCCCTCCTGTGCAGGGATGAATGTTATTTCCCTGTGGGGGAAGCTCACGAGGCCAACGTGGGCCCCCAGCACCAAGTACAAAAATTAGTAACATGGAGCAGGCAAACACGCTTAACTCTGGACTGCACCAAATAAATTGATGCTGTCCCGATATCCGCTGCACGTGACTGTCGCCATGTTGCCATCTAGCTGAATGCATCTCCATTAGTTTGTCGCATGGGACCCAACAATATTATTTAAAAAAATTGTTTTAATAGGGGAGCTCATCAACAAATGAGGAATGGTAGCCAAGGCTATTTACAGAAGTAGATATAAATTGGTTGGGGGTGGTAAGATAAAATGTTCAGTTGTTTTACCATAATTGTCCCAGACTTTTTTTTTTTTTACATTAAACAATAAAAAGAAATCCGATTACTATGCATAGATCGCTTGAGTCTGTACCTCAGCCCCCCATTTCCCTTGATTAATATCTCTGACTAGCATTCTAAATTACAAAGATTCAGCCCTTATAACATCGCACCACCTCGGCTAGTTTTTTAGATGGCTCAAATAGCTGCTGTAAAAGTAAGTGAATGCCCAGACTCTCATCGTGGGCTTGAAAGATTACCAGAGCCCCTTTCTCAGACAATCCATCCAGGGCAGTCCTCTGGAACTTGAGTAAAAGTTTTTTAACATCTTGTAATGTGGAGTAGCCTTGTCTCTTTCTGGTTTGCATGTTCTGCGCCTTCTTCCACACGATTCCTGACTTGAGTGCCTCTAGGTCCAGAGTTTCCGATGTTATCTGCTGGGGTACCACAATGTTCTTGGCCTGGAGAGCTTTGCTGGCTTCCTCTGGAGTTTCAAATGTTTGTGGGCCTTCAGGAAACATTATTATAAGCTTTGCAGGATATGGTGCAACGAACTTCAACTGCTGCTGTTTCAGGGTGCGAAGTATCGGGCGTAGGCCCTTTTCCTTGCTGCTATTTGTGGGGAGTAGTCATTATCGAAATAGACGTCTGCCCTTGTATTGAATGTCCCCCATGCTCTTGACAACAACTGCTGTTTTGCATAGTTTAATAGCTTGAGCACTATAGAGCGCGGCATCTGATCACTATGTTGAGGTTTCGGGGTGAGGGCTCTGTGAGCTCGTTCTGTGTCTCTTTTGGTGGCTGGACCAAGTTGGAGTACATCCCGTAATAAAGTATCCACAAATTTAAGCATATCATGTCCTCCTTCCTCCTCTGGTACTCTATGAATGCGTAGATTATTTCTTGATCTATTCTCAAGGTCTTCACATTTGTCTGTTGAATAACTTTTGTTCATGTATTAAGTGCACCACAACTCTCTCCAGGCTATCGGTTCTTGTAACAATTGCTGTGCGAGCAGACTCCAGTTCAGATACCTTCTGATTTATTTTAGCCAGTTCTGTGGATAGTTCAGTGCGAAAGGAGCAAACTTCATCTCTGAATCCTTTGAGTTCTGCCAGGATTGCAGCATTGCTGGATTGTCCATTAGGAGACAGTGGGGGCCATGCCATGTCTGGTAGGCCGGAATCACCAGTCTGAGAGTCTTTCACTTGTCTGGTCTGCTGTGCAACTAAAGCAGCTGATTTTTTCTTGTTTTGGGCTCCCATTCAGTTCTGTAACTCCTCTAGCCTCTTGTATAAAAAGTTTTTCCTGGTTTTGATTTGTTTTGTACTGATTCTGGGAGTTTTTTTGTCGGGTCCCTGGAGCTTGATCTTTCAGTGCTGCATTCCAGCCGACAGCTCAACCGGAAGTCAGCATGTAAAGATCTGACTTCACGGGGCAGAGCCTGAGGATATACCACCTGGATGGTGGGAGACGCCTAGCTTGAAGACTTCCAATGGCTCAGTTGTCTTCGGGAAGACTGTCAGTGTGTGGATTTGAATTGTGTACCACTAGTACAACTATGGTTACAGGTGAGTAATCCATATATCTATTTCATATGTATTCAGTTTTATTGTTATACTATAAATACATCGGTGACTCACTGCCTGAGGGAGTATCGTAGGGGAGGGGGTGTGGCGATTTGTTTTAAATAGTCTGCACCTTGCGGCCCTCCCAGTGGAAACAAACCGATCCTTTGAATGCATGGCAGTTCAAGGGTTTGCATGTTCAGGTTGCAGGATACTTTTCATTAACCAACCTCCTGGAAATGAGCAAGAATTCCTGCAGGAGGTTGTGGACATCGTTGCCCAACTGGTGTTGGAGTTGCCCAGATGGATTATTCTGGGCGACATTAATGCTTGGGTTGACGTTGAACTCTCGCCATTTGGACAAAGCTTCCTCCAGCTGATGAATTCGCTGGACCTGACAAAATAGTTGCTTCTGCAACCCGTTTATGTGGTCATTCATTTGACCTGGTCTTCTCACTTGGAGTGGAGGTCCCTGACCTTATGGTGGAGCCGGTCATTTGGTCGGACCATCATACCATGAGGTTCTCATTCGAATCCCCCTCCCTAAAAGACATTCCTCTGTGGAGATGGTCCAGTACTGCCCTTTAAAGGGTTTGACCCTGGAAGATCTTATGGCAGTGCTGGACCAATCAGGTGTAATGAGTGCTTGTGGGGAGCTGGGGGAATTGGTGTCAGCCTACAACAGGCTGGTCACTGAGGTCCTCGACTCAATTGCACTGACCATGTTTAACCCCTCACTTCACACCAGGGCTCCTCTTGGTTTGACAGGAGTCTCAGGGAGTTGAAGATGAGGGAGTCGAAGTTTGGAGTGGCATTGGTGAAAGTCTTGGCCTGATGGGGACATGCTTATTTTGATGTCTCATTATAGAGCCTATCAATCGGGAATCTCCTGTAAGAAGGCAGAGTTCCTGTCCAGGGAGATTGCTGCCGCAATAAACAGACCAGCTTGGCTCTTTTGGACTGTTGCTAAGCTGTGTAATCTGGTCTGTCTTTGGTCCGTGAGAGCTTTTTCACGATTAGTGTGTGACAAGTTTGCTGTTTTTTTTTTTTTTTTTTTAAATATGGTATTTCTCTCCTGTCCTGGCCGGCACTCCTAGAACCATCAGCTGTCCTCCCGGCACAGTCCTCCTAGGATCAGGCCCCCCTCCCTTATGCTCCCATGACTTACCATGCATGGCAGGGTGGTGGGGAGCATCTCAACCAACCCAAAATGGATCCAGCCAGGGAGGTTCCTTCTTAGGGGTGGCGTCTGTGGGGGACAGTGTCATGCTGCACGGCCAGGACCTTTTCTGTTTTTTTTTTTTTCCTGAGGTGAGATGTGCAATTACGCCCGCAGAGAGAGCCTCGTGTCCGCACCCACTCCTCCAAGCATCTTCCCCATCTCCTCCCCTTTCTGTAACATCGGTGCACCACCCCCCAGCTGCCGCTATGGACCAGTAGAATGCTGATTGCTGGTGATCCCCCCTCCCCAGACAAGGAGAGCTTTCTGTTGGATACTCGATCCTTCTTCTTGCTTGCTGACCTCTGGACATGGGTCACTGGCATAGCACTAGGTAAGGCACCCAGCTCCTCAGTCCTCAGTGCCACCGGGCCGGCATGCTTTGTTTTTTTGCTGATAAGATTGCCACAATCAGATCTGGGATCCAGTCAACACCCTCTATGGGGGCTTGCAGTGGCGAGCCACAGGTCATGGGTAATCAGTTTGATCTAACCTCGATCAGTTGTTAGAAGAGGATGTTGTGAAGGTCATCTGGGAGTTGAGGCCCACCTACTGTAGTTTGGACCAAGGCCCAACATGCATTCTTATGGGTTGTGTTGAGTCCATTGGCCCAGTCCTGGCTGGGATAGTTTGATGTTTTTTGTACAGGAGGGTCTTTCCTGAGCCTCTGAAGGGAGCAGTGGTAAGCCCCTCTTAAAGAAACCATCCCTGGACCCAGACTGTCTAACCAACTACAGACCTGTCTCTAACCTTCCCTTTGTTGGAAAGGTTATTGAGAAGGTGGTGGTTCTTCAGTTGGAGGACCATTTGTCAACTCATGACATCTACGACCCTCTCCAGTCTGGTTTCAGGAAAAGGCACAGTACTGAGACTGCTCTGGTTCGGGTGCTTAATGATCTCCTAGTGGTGAGGGATTGAGGAAATTGTGATTGTATCATTTGTTAGGAAATGTTACTTTTTATGTCTTGGAGCTCATGTATGTCATAAAATTACTGGATAATGCCATGATTTGTGGAGAACGGGGCTAGTGGGAGTATAAAATTGACTAGGAGGATGGAGATTTTCTTGAGCATTTTGTTATATAGATATGCTAATTCGGGAGCCACGTGGACCAGGGGGAACTGCTGGTCAGCAATTTTCCTTTTAGTTCTGTTATTAAATTTTGTTATTTTTGGCTCACCTTTATGCTTCCTTAGCTGCATGCTGTGGGTTCCAATGTTTTTCTTTTTGATAGATGGTTCTTCCCCCATGTGGTGACTATATGAGAGGGGTAGCTTTAGTACTGTTTGCTTAATACTGTCTGATAACATCTGCCATATATATCCTATGTTACCTCCTGTACTGTAAGATTTTGTATGTTTTTAATGCAAAATTATAAATAAATGCTCAAAAAAAAAAAAAAATCCTGTCTTGACTACTGCAGTGCCCTTTATCTGGGGCTAGCGGAGGTTGCACTCTGCTGCTTGCAGCTGATGCAGCATACAGCAGCCAGGTTATTGACTGGCCTTTCCCAGTCTTGACACATTACACCTGTGTTCCGCTCTCTGCACTAGCTGTCTGAAAGATGGCAATTCACCTTCATGGTCAGTTTGCTGACCTATAAGGCCCTGCAGGGACAGTGGCCCGGGTACCTGCAAGACCTTCTACAGCTTTACTGCCCACTCTGTCCCCTCTGATCAGCAGATGTGGACCTCCTGGTGATTCCAAGGGTGCGCCTACAATCTGTTGGTGCCTGAGCATTTTTGTTTCCGGCACCGACCCTATGGAATTCACTTCCTTTTAATATCAGAGAGGCCGCATCAGTAAATGCCTTCAAAAGGGAGCTGAAGAGATTTTTCAGTGAAGCTTTTCCCTCTCATTAATTAATCTGAATTGAATATATGGTTGGATATTACTGTAATTTAAATTTGTTTTAATGAACTTGCCCATGTGTACAGTGCCTTGAGTCACAATTGAAAAGGTGTGTTTTATAAGCAAGTAAATAAACTGAACTATACATGTTAGTACATCTTTGACAGTAAATATTGTGAACTTTAGAATAAAGCATTTGATTTTACTTGGCATTATTTAGACACGGATTATGCAGCATGTAGGTAATACCACTTCTGTTAGTGCATCTTATCAGTACCATGTAGTGCAGATCTGTTGCCACAAGAGAGAAGCTTTGAGATAGCATATTAAGCAACTTGCTCCAGCCTGCCATCTGGTGGCAGCAGTCATATGCTACATTCCATGTTTGTTTGTTTTTTATAATAAGAGGGATGTAATGTGTATTTGTTGCCACAGGAGGGCAGCCTTGAGATAGCAACTTAAGCAAATAGCTCCAGCTTGCCATCTGGTGGTAGCAATCATATGCTGCATCCCTTTTTTTTTTTTTTGCCTGAATTTTGTTGTTTCAAATATTTTATTAAAATGCATCTTTTATAGAAAACAGCACACATGAACAATGATATAAAGTGGTATACTACATAATATAAATTATATTCATTATATAACTTAACCTGAAATAGCATTTTATTCTAAGGTGAACCAGAGTAGTAGCAAAGTAATGACTCAGAGGGATGAAAAAGAAATCATTCCACCTACAGATGAATTAATAAATCCTAAGAACCATAATCTAGTCCATTATAGAATAATTACCTGAGTATATAACTGATATCTGCAGTTAGTGTTTGCATAGGGGATAGCGACACCGTGCAGGGGTAGACAAGGTCTCCCCGTTGTGTAATTAGTGGTTTTGCATGCAATTGTTGAATATGGCGCACAGTGCAGTAATACAGTAACGATGCCCTATCCATGGATCCCAATGCGCTAAGTGTGAAGTCTGAAAGTGATGTCATCCTAGGATGTGCTGGACAATGCTGTGATGTCAGGGCGCACACACAAAAAAAAAAGACATTTAGGCAGAAAAGAGATGAGCTCTAGGGGACTGTGCCTGGCAGTTCAAATCTCCGGGAGCTGAAGCCAGTCAGGGAGAGATGGAGTGCTGCATCTGCCTATAGTAGACCCAGTTTCAGGTACCATCCACCAACTGAGTTCATGGCTAGCAAGCTGGACTGGAGCTGCTTTCCCAAAGCGTACCTGGAATCTTGCTCTTGAGGGCAGGCTGGGGAGCACCCTGCAGCTGGCTGCGTTCAGCATCAGACCCCTAGTGCAGAAGATGGAATCCCCCCAAGGGAATCCTGAAGAGAGAAGAAGAGAAGGGAGAAATCGGCTTATATGCACCAACAGAACAAAGGCTTCAGAGTTTGGGGGGTAGGGTAAGTAAGGAGACAAAAGAATTCTGTAAAGAGATGAGAAATTAAGGGTGCTTAGTTAGCCAGAGAGGGAGAGAATGGCTGTGGGAGTGGCTGGTATTAAGCACCAGCAGCATCACCAGTATACAGAGGAAAAGGCAAGTAGGGTTTGGGGGTGCAGATGTGAGAAACAGCAGTTCAGCAGCTAGACAAAGCAGTTTTTAACTTCAAACTGTGTTAATACTTAAATAGCTTAAGGCAGTTGAAACACTGTAAAAATGCTATGGATTTCTATTCTTAATTAAAAAATGGTTGTAGTTCCCTACGCTAACAATTCAAATTCAGCAGTGGGCATGCTTGTTCTAGAGCTCCAACTGAACTGAGTCATGACTCCAGAACTAAAAACACCTCATGGATTAAATTTTTGCACACCTGTTCTAGAGATTGAACTGAACAAAATGGAACAACTCCCATGCCTGAAATCGATCTTGAACCAGCTGTTCAAGAAGAATGAGTCATAACTCCAAAACAAAAAACATTTCAGGGATGAAGCTTTGCACGCCTCTTCTAGAGCCCAAACTGAGCAAAACAGCACAACTCCTAACCCAGAAATTGATCTGGAACCTATTGTTCCAGAACAAATTGTCATAACTACAGAACCAAAATCAGTTGTTGGATGAAACATGCTTCATCTGGACCTCCAGCGGAACAAAATGGCACTTCTATTCCTGAATTCGATCTAGAACCTGCTGTTCTAGAACAATGAATCATAACTCCAGAACTAAAAACACCACCTGGATCAAACTTTGCATGCCTCTTCTAGAGATCGAACTGAACAAAATGGAACAACTCCCATCTCACAGTTCTACCTGGAACTTATTGTTCTCGAACAATGAGCCATAACTCAGAACTAAATTCAGTTCATGGATGAAACTTTGCATGCTTGTCCTGGACCTCCTGCAGAACAAAATGACAGAACTCCCATCCCAGAAATCTGCCAGAGGAAGCGGTGGGGGCTGAAACAATCACGGGATTTAAGAATGCATGGGATAGACATAAAGGAATTCTGGAGGTCGGGGTAAGGGGCAACAGACTTCTAGGAAAACAAACTGAACTTACAAGCTCAAATGGGCAGACTGGGTGGGCCATAGGCCCTTATCTGCTGACACTGTCTATGTATGTAATCTAGAACCTGCTGTTCTAGAACAAATTGTCATAACTCCACAACCAAAATCAGTTCATGGTTGAAACTTTGCATGCTTCTTCTAGACCTCCAGCTGAGCAAAATGGCAACTCCCATCCTTGAAATTGTCTAGAACATACTGTTCTAGAACAATGAGTCAACTCCAGCACCAAAAACACTTCATGGATGAAACTTTGCATGCACATCCATCTGAAAATGGCACAACTACTATCATTGAAATCACTCTAGAACCCACTGTTCTAGTACGAGTCATAACTGCAGAACTAAAAACATTTCGCTGATTAAATTTTGCATACCTCTTCTAGAGATTGAACAGAACAAAATGGAACTCCCATTCCTAAAATCCATCAAGAACAATGAATCATGACTCCAAAAAAATTCAGGGATGAAGCTTTGCATGCTTCTTCTAGAGCCCAAACTGAACAAAACACACATTCTAACCAAGAAATTAATCTGGAACCTAATGTTCCAGAACAAATTGTCATATATCCAGAACCAAAAACAGTGCTTGGATGCAAATTCTACTGTTCTAGAACAGTGAACATAACTCCAGAACTAAAAACACCACATGGATCAAACTTTGCATACCTCTTCTAGGGATCAAACGGAGCAAAATGGAACATCTCCCATCTCTCAACTTGATCTAGAACCTATTGTTCTAGAACAATGAGCCATACCTCAGAACTAAATTCAGTTCATGGATGAAACTTTGCACGCTTGTTCTGGACCTCCAGCAGAACAAAATGGCAGAACTCCCATCCCTGAATTCAATCTAGAATCTACTATTCTAGAACAAGTCATATCTCCATAACCAAAATCAGTTCATTGATGAAACTTTGCATGCTTCTTCTAGACCTCCAGCTAAACAAAATGGCACAACTCCTATCCGTGAAATTGATGTAGGTTGTACTTTTCTTGAACAAATTGTCATTACTCCAGAACCAAAATCAGTTCAAGGATAAAACTTTGTATGCTTGTTCTAGAGCTGACACTGAACAAAATGGAACTCCCATGCCTGAAATCGATCTAGAACCAGCTGTCCTAAAATGAGTTATAACTCCAAAACAGAAAACATTTCAGAGATGAAACTTTGCATGCTTCTTCTAGAGCTCAAACTGAACAAAACAACACAACTAACCCAGAAATTGATCTGGAACCTAGTATTCCAGAACAAATTGTCATAACTCCAGAACTAAAAATTCTTCTGGGATGAAACTTTGCATGATTGTTCTATAGCTGACACTGAACAACAAGGCACAACTCCCATGTCTGAAATTGATCTAGAATCTACTAGGCCAGAACAAATTTTCATAATTCCAGAACCAAAAACTGTTCTTGGATGAAGCTTTGCACGCTTCTTCTAGACCTCCAGCTGAATAAAATGACACAAGTCCCATCCCTGAAACTGATCCAGAACCTACTGTTCCAAGAACAAGTTGTGATAACTCCAGAACTAAAAACTCTTCCGAGATTAAATGTTGCACGATTGTTCTAGAGCTGACATCGAACAATACGGCACAAATCCCATCCCTCAAATCGATCTAGAATCTAATGTTCTAGAACAATGAGCCATAACTCCAGAACTGCAATCGGTTCATGGATAAAATTTTGCATCTCTTCTGGACCTCTAGCAGAACAAAAGAGCACAACTCCCATACCTGAAATCAATCCAGAACCTACCTTTATAGAATAATGAGTCATGGCTTCAGAACTAAAAACACCTCATGGATTAAATTCGACTCCAGAACTAAAAACACCTCATGGATTAAATTTTGCACATCTCTTCTAGAGATGGAACTGAACAAAATGGAAGAACTGCATCTCACAACTTGGTCTAGTGACTGCTGTTCTAGTACAATGAGTCATAAATCCAGAACCAAAAACATTTCAGGGATGAAGCTATGCACACTTCTTCTAGAGCCCAAACTGAACAAAACAGCATAACTTCTGACCCAGAAACTGATCTGGAACCTACTGTTCCAGAAGAAATTGTCATAAGTCCAGAACCAAGAACAGCTGTTGGATGAAACTTAAATCAATCTAGAACCTATTATTCTAGAACAACAAGTTATAACTCCAGAACTGAAAACATTTCTGTGATGAATCTTCACATGATTGTTCTAGAGCAGTCACTGAATAAGGCAACTCCCATCCCTGAACTAGAACCCACTGTTCTAGAACAATGATTCATAACTCCAAAACCATAGCCACTTCTCAGATGAAACTTAGCACGCTTGTTCTAGAGCTCTGAGCAATATGGCACAATGTCTATCCCTGTAATCAATCTAGAATCTACTGTTCTAGAACAAATGGTCATAACTCCAGAACCAAAAACTCTTCTGTAAAGAAACTTTGCACACTTTAGAGCTGACACTGAACAAAATGGCACAATTCCCATCCCTAAAATTGATCTAGATTATACTGTTCTAGAACAATGTCATAACTCCAAAACAAAAACACAGTTCATGGATGAATCTTTGCGCACTTCTTCTAGACCTTCAACTGAGCAAAATGGCACAACTTCCATCCCTGTAATCACTCTAGAACTTGCTGTTCTAGAACAAATGGTCATAACTCCAGAACCAAAAACTCTTCTGTAATGAAACGTTGCATGCTTTAGAGCTGACACTGAAGAATATGGCACAACTACCATCCCTGAAATGGATCTAGAACCTACTGTTGTAGAACAGAGTCATAACTCCAGAACCAAAAACAGTTCATGGGTTGCACGCTGTGCATGCTTCTTCTAGATCTCCAGCTAAACAAAATGGCACAATTCCCACCCCTGAAATTGATCTAGAACCTATTGTCCTACAAAAATTAGTCATAACTACAGAAACAAAATCAGTTCATGGATGAAACTTTGCACGCTTTTTCTAGACATCTAGATGAACAAAATGGCATAACTCTGATACCTGAAATTGATTTTTAACCTACTGATCTAGAACAATGAGTCATAACTTCAGAACTAAAAGCACCACATGGATCACACTTTATGCGCCTCTTCTAGAGATTGAACTGAATAAAATATAACTCACATCTCAATCTAGAACCTTTTATTCTAGAACAATGAGTCATAACTCCAGAACCCAAATCAGTTCATGGATGAAACTTTGCACACTTTTTCTAGACCTGTAGCTGAACAAAACTGCAGAACTCCCATGTCAGAAATTGATCTGGAACCTACTGTTCTAGAACAATGAGTCATAGCTCCAAAACCAAAAACATTTCAAGGATGACACTTTAAAAGGTGGGGATACTGGGGCCCTAATAGAAGGATGAAGGTGGGGGTACAGGGGTGGTTATAGAGGAATAAAGGTGGGTGGCACAGGGGTGGTTATAGAGGGATAAAGGTGGGGTATACAGGGGCCTTACTAGAATGATCCAGGTGGGGGTACAGGGGTGGTTATAGAGAGATAAAAGTTGGCGGTACAGGAGGCGGTTATAGAGGAATAAAGGTGGGGCTAGGGGCCTTAATAGAGAGATTAGGGTGAGGAACGGCCTTAATAGAGGGATAAAAGGATTACGAGAATTGAATAGAGAGATACAGGGGTACAGGGGCCTTATTAGAGGGATAAAGCTGAGGGGTGCAGGGGCCTTAATAGAGTGATAAATGAGGGGGTAGAGGCTGTTATAGAGGCTAAAGGTGGGGATATGGGGCAGTTATAGAGAGATAAAGGTGGGGGTTACAGGGGCCTTAATAGAGGGATTAGGTGAGGGAACAGGCCTTAATAGAGGGATAAAAGTGGGGGTACAGGGGCCTAAATAGAGAGATAAATGTGGGGGTACAGGGGCCTTATTAGAGGGATAAATGGGGGTACAGGGGCAGTTATAGAGGAATAAAGGTGGGGTATGGGGCAGTTATAGAGAGATAAAGGTGGGGTACAGGAGGGTTATCGAGGCATAAAGGTGAGGGTACAGGGGTGGTTATAGTGGGATAAAGGTGGGGAGTATAGGTGCAGTTATAGATTGATAAAGGTGGGGGTTCAGGGGTGGTTATAGAGAGATAAATGTGGGGGCTACAGGGGCCTTAATAGGTGGATAAAATGGGTCATACAGGTGCCTTAACAGAGGGATAAAGGTAGGAGTACAGGGCCATTAATAGAGGGACAAAGGGGATAGGCCTTAATAAGGGGATAAAGGGGCCTTAATAGAGGGATAAGGGGGTACAAGGGCTGTTATAGAGGGATAAAGGTGGGAGATACAGGGACCTTAATAGAGGAATAAAGGTGGGGGAACAGGGTCAGTTATAGAAGGATAAATGTGGGGGTACATGGGCCTTAATAGAGGGATAAAGGGTGTACAGGAGCCTTAATAGAGGGAATAAAGGTGCTGGGTACAGCAGTCTTAATAGAGTGATAAAGGTGGCGGTTACACGAACCTTATAAGAGGAATAAAGGTGGGGATACAGGGGCCTTAAAAGAGGGATAAAGGTGAGTGGTACAGGGGCCATAATAGAGGGATAAATGTGGAGGGTACAGGGGCTGTTATAGAGGGATAAATTTAGGAGGTACAGGGGCCTTACCAAAGGGATAAAAGTGGGGAGTACAGGGGCAGATATAGAGGGATAAAGGTGTGGGGTACAGGGTCAGTTATAGAGGAATAAAGGTGGGAGCTACAGGGGTAATTATAGAGTGATAAAGGTGGGGGTTTAGGGCCTTAATAGAGGATAATGGTGGGGGTTATAAAGGATAAATGTGGGGGTACATGGGCCATAATAGAGGGATAAAGTGGTAGGGGGTACGGGGCAGCTATAGAGATATAAAGGTGGGGTACAGCGGCTTTAATAGAGGAATAAAGGTGGGGGGGCAGGGTCAGTTATAGAGGGATAAAGGTGGGGATACAGGGGCCTTAATAGAGGGGATAAAGCTGGTTGTACAGGGGAGGTTATAAAGAGATAAAGGTGGGGGTACAAGGGCGGTTATAGAGGGATAAATGTGGGTGGTACGGGGCAGTTATAGAGGAATAAAGGCGGGGAGTACAGGGGCCTTAATAGAGTGATAAAGGTGGGGGTACGGGACGGTTATAGAGAAATAAAATTGGGGGAACAAGGGCAGTTATAGTGGGATAAATGTGAGGGTACAGGGGCTTTAATAGAGGGATAAAGGTGAGGATACAGGGGTGGTTACAGAGAGAGATAAATGTGGGGTGTACAGGGGCCTTAATAGAGGGATAATGGTGGAGGGTACAGGGGAGGTTATAGAGTAATAAAACTGGGTGGTACGGGGCGATTTATAGAGGACTAAAGGTGAGGGGTACAGGGGAGGTTATAGAGGGATAAGTGTGGGGGGGTTCAGGGGCCTTAATAGATAGATAAAGGTAGGGGTACAGGGGTCTTAATAGAGGAATAAAGGTGGGGTACAGGGGCAGTAATAGAAGGATGAATGTGGGGGTACAGGGGCAGTTATAGAGGAGTAAAGGTGGGGGATACAGGGGCAATTATAGAGCGATAAAAGTGGGGTACAGGGACCTTAATAGAAGGATCTTTTGTGACCCCATTTTCTGTGTTTTACTTTACAGGCCCCATGACGCCATCCCTTAAAAACTCCAGCCTCTGACTCCTAGTACTCATATAAGAGACTCTCAACTCATACCTATATTTGGTGGGTTGACTATAATGGTGTGGCCACGCCCATTACTGTGTGTGCTCACGCAGTGTGTGATGTGTGTGTTTGTGCTCAAGCAGAGTGTATATGTGCGTGCTCATGCAGTGTGTGTGTGTGTGTGTGTGTGCTCATGCAGTGTGTGTGTTTGTGCTCAAGCAGAGTGTATATGTGCGTGCTCATGCAGTATGTGTGTGTGCTCACACAGTGTGTGTGTGTGTGTGTGTGTGTGTGTGTCCTGTGAGGACATGAATGTTACAGGTGTTTTTCAAATTCTGCCCAAAACATATTTTTGCACTTGAGATGTGAAATGATGGCATGGCTATTAGTTCTTCTTCTTTTCATAAATTATTCCTGTCAAGATCAGAAGGGAGGAGTCATAAAAACTGTATTTAAAAATGCTTAAAAAAAGGTAAATGTGTGCAGCGCCAGCCACTGGTCCAGCTGGTACTGTGTTGGCCTTCTGTGCAGATGAGCAGCATTTTGGTAGACACTTAGACAATGGCAGCAGAAAAAGACCAATGGGTCATATACTCCGTCTGTACTTCCCATCAAACCCCGGGACCTACTGTCCATTCAACGTACTAGCACCACCGGGCACCCACCCATTCTGCTCCATACTACTACCACCCTGAACAACAACAACAATACACTCTGCTCTCTCCCAGCCATGCTTGTAACCATTTATGGTTTTGGTGCCCACCATGTTTTCTGGAAGACTGTTCCAGGGTTCCACCACCCTTTCTGTTAAAGTAAATTTCAAAGTTTTTAATTTCTCAGTTTGGATTTCATTGCCCATTGCCTTATGCTAGCATTCACCAATCTGTGTAAAAAGTAAACTTTTTAAGGCTGCTGCTTTCAGGAGGGAAGGGATCATAACTAAAATCAAACCCATGGCCTGCCAATCCCTTCCAACTTCCTGGTCCGCTGGCCCTGTCCTTGTGCTCAGGCATTTTGTGATATCTAAGCAGTGAGAGCATGGGGTGCACCACATACAAGCCTATGGGGAGATTTTTTCAATGCTTATTTGTGTATATTTAAGCAACCTTGCTGAAAAACAAAAGCCACCACTTAACTCCTACGTGCCTTATGAATTGAGTGGTGGCTTCTGTTTTTCTACAAGGCTGTTTAAGCATTCATAAATAAGCAGAGGAAAATGTCCTTCCAGGCTTGTATGGGGCATACCTCCATGCTGTCCCTGCTTAGATGTCACAAAACATCTGAGCATGGAGGTGGAGCCAGCGGACTGAGTAGTGAAAGGGATCAGATGCTTGTGGGTTTGGTTTCAGTTATGACCACTTCCACCTCAAAAATGGCAGGATTAAAAAAGCTATTTTTTACACAAGTTGACTAATGCTGGCATAAGGTAAAGAACTAGAAAGCCAATGTTTATCTTTATATTTGAAATTTCCTGTAAATAAAACTTTCACGTTTCCCTCTTGAACTTCCTTCCCATCTGTTTCTACTCATGCCCCATGTACTTGAACTGTTATTCATGTTACTGTTTGCATACTTCTAGCATAAAAGTCACAGAGGTACAAGGAACACAGGGAGGGGCGGAGATACTGTGGGTCACCCTAGAGACAAATTATGGAGCCACTGTCCATACTGGTGTGATCTATAGACCTCCAGCACGGGGTGAAATGGATAAGGATTGGGTGGGAGCCATCCATAAGATGGCACAGAAGGGGAAGGTGCTGCTGGTGGGGTACTTCAGTCTGACGGATGTAGATTGGAGCATCCCAGCTACAGCTTCAACTAGGAGCAGGGACATCCTGAACTCCCTGCAGGGGGCATTCCTCAGGCAACCAGAAAAGGAGCCCACTCGTGAGGGTGCAATATTGGACCTTGTACTTACTAGCGGGGACAGTAGTGCAGACATCACAGTGGGTGGCAACCTGGAGACCAGTGGTCACCATATGTTGTGGCTCAGTATATGAAATGTGGTAGAAGTGAATGACACAAAGGTGAGGGTCCTGTACTTCAGAAAGGCCAATTTTACAAATATAGGGAAATGCCTCAGGGATGCCCTGGCAGGGGGAATGGACTTGGGTGGAGTGGAGGGACAGTGGGCAAAACTAAAAGGGGGGATAATGTGACAACAAACCTCGGTGTCAGGCAAGTAAGCAAAACCAAGAGGAAAAAGAGAAAGCTACAGTTCTAAAAACTGGTGGTGGTGAATGTAAAGGCAAACAAGTTAGCATTCAGGAGGTATAAAGAGACACAGAGGGAGTTGAAGTTTGAAGTTTATTGTTCTAGGAATTAATATGTTTGAGCCAAGGCTCTTTTACAAAGGTTCCACGTCATTAAGTACAAAAACATAGTAGACAGTGTTACAAACAATCAGTAAGCCGTTTAACAAGGCCACAACTCAAACAGTAACATTTATGTACAGAAAAGAAAAAGGAACTCAGAGGCAGTGTCAAGGACAAGGAATAAGGATTGGAGAGCTTGAGAGGGAAGAGAGGGAGAAATAAGAAGTTTAGGAGCAGACAGAACCAGGTTAGTGGTACTCAGGTTGTCTTTGTCAAAGAGGAGACCATGGTGGTTGAGTGAAACAAATGTAAGTGCACTCAGTGGGATGAGACTTTAGTCAATAGTAGAATTAGAATTTAGTAGAATAGGGAGGGATGTATCAGGAGAAGCAGAGGGAGGCAGGGAAAGCAGTCAGGAGTGCAAAGGCACAAACGGAGGAGAAAACAGGTCAGGCAGTAAAGAAAAGGGAGAAGACAGTTTTTAAGGGGGACTTCCAGTGACGTCACGCTCCGAATGGCTGCCTAATCTAACAGGCTCCCAACTTGCCCCGGGTAATTCCTCCATAACTACTGATACTTCTGACCAATACATTACAGAAACAATGGAGGACACACAGAAATGTCACGGAGAGGTGACCAAAGCATCGTAAAGCCCGATGAAGAGCAGGATGATGGCGGCTTCTTGAAGGGGGATTCGGGCAGCGAGGGCTCACAGGCCTCAGTCTCGTCACACTGCAGCCACCCACCATCAATATACATGCCCCTGACAACACTGCAAGGGCAGATGACTCTAATGCTAGCTGAGCTAAGGGACTTTAGGAAAGAAATGTGGTCGACAGCCATCATGCTCCTCACTGATATTTCTAAACTGGAGAAACAACATGAGGCCCTCGAGACTCAGGCCACAGAAGTAGACTGGAGGGTAGATAGTGCACAGCATGCTATCCTGCAACTGCACTAGACTGTACAAGGGCTGCAGGTGAGAGCCGAGGGTGCTGAAAGCCGTAACTGGTGAAACAGCGTTCGCATCTCGGGGGTGCTGGAGGAAGCAGAGGGCTAGAACATGCTCTCCTTCATAAAACAACTTCTCTAGGATGCCATTAAAACACTGAATACCCTCATGTTGGAGATAGAGAGGGCTCATTATACCCTGGGCCCCAGGCCTGCACCTGGAGTGCATCCCTGAACGATTCTGGTACGTTGTCTCCGTTTCCAGGAAAAGGAAACTGTGCTGTACTCAGCATGGAAGCAAGACACAGTTATGTTCCAGACCCACAGGTTATACCTGGAGAACGACTATGCCCCATGAGATCATGAACCACTGAAAACAATTTATTCCAGTGTTGGGGGCCTTAAAAGCAGCAGGGCTCCATTTTAGAATGCCATATCCAGCTCGTCTGACGATGCACTTCTCCGAGGGGTCCCAGACCTTCGAGTTTGCAGCAGAGGCATCTGAAGAACTAAAGAAATGGAATATAGAGGTGGTCCAGGGGCAAGCTATACAAACAGCAACGATTGCTTCAAAATTGTCACAGTGTGTTTGGATCTCAGGGCAGTGTGACACCTGTAGATGACAAGGGAGGAAAGCCATACAGCAGATCGCAAGTGCTCTGCACGGCCAGACACAGGCACCATCCACCGCAATCCCCTCCATGACGTCAGCTAGTGCCAGACCACCTCGATGAGGGCTGCTCAACCGAATGGGCAAAAAACATGCAGGACTTTCATGGAACTGGAAGTTCACCTTATGAGACTCGACGTTGATGGAGGGGGCCAGGGGTCAGAACTGAACTCTCTGGAACTCTCTACCCTTATGCCCTGACTGTATTCAACATTCAAATCATTCCTCTCTCTGAAGACCCTCACAGATGGTCCTAGTCACCCATTCAGGCACCCTGGGGGATCAGTGATCAACTATTCAGATGAGTCCCAATCTATACTAATTTTCTTACTTTTGTAACCAGAAGGTCTTCAAGCTGCTTCCTAAATGTCGTCATATCAACACTAATCTCACTAAATTACCTAGCCCCACTTACCCATATGTCATTACACCCTTCTAATACGGACTCTCTCTTGGAATGAGGGAGCCTATCTTTAACATTTTTTTTTCAGGATCCCACTTGCCTGTGCTGGACTTGCCCAGTAACTTAAATTAGAAGTCCCTAATGGTAAGGGATCCATAACTCTTCATCTATCAGACTGGGACAACTTTAATTAACAATGCATGTTTATGTCTAACTAAAGTAGAGGATTACTTAATTGGGGGGTGGGCGGGACAGGATATAGCGAGCAAAATAATTTCTAAGCAAAAGATTGATGTTAAAGTAGGTAGAACTTATGTATAAAGAAGGAAGGAGGAACCTTATGCATAAATGAGTTGTGGGGACCACCCTTCCCCCATCTTTGGGGAGGGCATGTGTTCCCAGAAGGGATCGTACCCTGGATGGGGCCTTTTCACTCTGTTGGGTGGGGCCACTTTTGGCCACGTCCCCGACGGGTGGAGGCAGTACCCTCCAGGCAGTGGACCCTGAGCTGTCCCCCTTCCACTGCTGTGTTGGCAGAAAACATGCTCTTAACAGTGCATTCCTCCTCATCCCTCTACCACAGTATATTGCCTGAATAAAGGTGATGAATAGGGGAGCATCCGACGTCCCAAACCCATCACCCCCCTTTCCCATTAACACTAGAAGTGTTACAAGGTCCCCTTGCTTTAAGGGGATATACAGCAGTAGGCCTTGAGCCTACTTCTGGGTCATGAGCATTGACCCCACTGTTGGAAGTTCCATAGTTTGGTTGTGGCTTAGGCTAGTTCTAGTGCCCAGCTGGCCCTAAAGTTTGCCCCCAATGACCAGATGTTGGAGGAGACCTTCTTCCCCAGTTGACTAGTTAAGCACCCCACCTTAGCACCAGTTAATGTGATCAAGTTTAATATTTTATGTCTACTGACACCAGTTATGGATGCCCTGCTGTTTAGGTCCCTCCCCAGTTCCAGCACGGAGGGCATGCACCCATGGATATTAGCAAACAGTCACAAGGTTTCCTCAATGATGGCAGTGGTTGTGTTAGAGTCAGAACGAGCTATGATGTATGAGACACTCTGTATTTGCAAGTTTTATAGATGGCTAGTAAGCCCTTAAAATTATATTCCTTGAATGTGAATGGGCTAGGTAGCCCTATAAAGAGGTCCAGGATTATTACCCTGTTAAAGAAGACTGCAGCTGAGATCATTTACATGTAAGAAATGCATATTATTTGTGTAGAAATCATATGCAATGTTCTTTATTTCCAATTCTGTACTTTAAATGTTCTTCTGTATGCTATGTACTGGGCCTAGGCCCCCAGGTCGCATCTGGAATCGAGCATGTTGCTCAGTATGCCTTCTTGGTAAATCTCGTAAATAAATAAATAAATGACTTCTGGGGAACACAAGAAACTGAAGGGAAGGGGATTTACACAAGTCTTTTCCTCAGCAATGGAGGGGGGTAGAAAAAGGAGGGTCGCCATACTCATCTTTGGCCACACTCCCTTCCGAGTGATAAGGGAATGGGCGGACCCAGAGGTCTGATTGGTAATTGTTCAGGGGGTTCTGCAAGAGCAGGAGGTAACATTAACAAACATATACCTCCTGCTGGGCTCAAATTCATCAACAATTCAACTTCTGCTCGACAAGGTGGTCGAAATGACCAAAGGGACTTTGATTTTTTCGGGAGATTTCAATATTGCCCCAAGCCCCTCCTTAGATACTATTAAGGTGTCCAAGGGTAAACAACCAGCACCACACACATTTTTCAAACAGTTTGTTCGTGAGGTGGGCTGGCTGGACATATGGTGATCTCTCCACCCAAGGGACAGGGGGTATTCATATTACTCAGCAGTTCACGGCACCTATACTCGAATAGATCACTGCTATATGCGGAAGGAATGTTTGGGCTCGTTGGTTAGTACCACAATGGGTGCCATTGCACATGTAGACCATGTGCCAGTGATAACCACATGGGATTTAGGCACAGAGAGACGCAACACTAGGTGGAGATTCAACCCAACTCACTTAAAAAGTGAAATATTCTGAGAATTTCTCAAAGAGAAAATTGAGTAACTAATCAGAGATAATTCAGGCATGGAAACCCTCGCAACTACCCGCTGGAACACCCTGCAGGTGGTCCTGAGAGGCCACCTAATAAAACATACAGCCATGCTTGCCAAAGCATGCAAAGAGAGACAAACACAGCTAGAGCAAACACTACACTACAGTTCTTGCAGGTGGAACATCAATAGGGCGACCATTCTGTACTAGCTCAGATCAAACAGACCAAGAACGATCATGATGACATTTGCATTCAGCAGACAGAGATGGCACTGTCGTTCCTGAGACAGAGGTATGGCAAGATAGGGGGAAGGGAAAGGGGAAATTGTTTAACCAGGAAAGGCACACTAAGCCGGAGCTTGTTTCCAGATGCGACCTGGGAGCACAAGGAAGTTAAGTGACTTGCTCAGGATCACAGAGTATGCAAGTAGAAGCTGTGGGATTCAAACCCAGGTCTGGTCTACTGGATGTCACCAGCTTTGCAGCTCAGAGCCTTAGACCCAAGGGCATCCCACCTATTGGCATACCACCTCCATAAACAATGCAAAATGTCCACCATTGCAGTAATACAAGACCCTCTCACAGGTGCCCACCATACCCAACTTAAAAATATCACCCAGGCTTTTTGACAGTACTACAGGGATCTGTATACTCCAGTGCTACCAGTGGACCCTACATCCATGGGCTCCTTTCTGTCAACCCTGGACCTACCCAGACTTACCACAGACCAGCAGATTAGCCTACTGATCCCTATTACCCCCAGTGGAACTTGAGGCAGCCATCACCAGATCCAAGACGCTGAAAGCCCCAGGCCCTGATGGGTATGGAGCAGAATTTTATAAATGCATGACACAATCCATTAGCCAATTACTGCTGAGTGCACTTAATGAGGTAGTGCAGGGAGACTCCCCACCCAGCTGGTCATATGCAACAATTTTACTTATCCCTAAACCTGACAAAAAAACCCTGTGCGGTTCATACAGGCCGATCTCAGTCCTTAACATGGACTACAAATACCTTATGTCCATCCCGTCTCGAAGAATGGATGCCATTCTCCCAACCCTGATAAACCTGGACCAGACAGGCTTTGTAAGTTCTAGATCCACTATGGACAACATCCGCCTGCTCAGGGTACCAGCTTAACATGAGCAAGATAGATGCCCTTGCCTTTCCATTGGGATCTTGATAAATTGAAATATCTGGGAATATATCAGTCCCACAAGGTGGAGGATGCTATGCGCAACAATTACCACCCTTTCTTCTTACAAATGAAGCAGGATCTTGATAGATGTATTATTCTCCCCTTGAACCTGATTCAGAGAATTGAGGTGGTGAGGATGGTGATTCTCCCTAGGGCTCTCTATCTCTTTCAAAATGTCCGCCTCAACCTACCGACTAAACTGTTTCGCTCCTGGAACGGGGTTATCACCAGGTTTATCTGGGCAGGAAAGTGCCCTAGAATTAAAATAAGTACCCTCTCACTTCCTAAAACACAGGGGGGACTTGCACTCCCTAATCTTAAACTATATAACTGGGCCTCCCACCTGTCATTCATAATCCAGCGTTATATGGGGGTTACCCTGGCTCACTGGAGGGAGGGAGGTAGTGGAGGGTGCACTGCCTTCTTCTGAGCTGCTAAGGACCACCTTGTACCAAAATCCACCCCCAGTGGGGCAGACCACCTCAAACCCCGGGATTACCCACCAAATCCGGGCCTGGTCCTCCATCCGCAAGTCCCTACAGCTTACCCCATTCCTGACTTTGCTATGCCTGATCGGACTTCTGGAGAATTTCACCCCAACTGTAATCGACCATACCTTCTGTGACTGGAGGCACCTCCATCTCACAAACCTTACACAGTTTTTAGCAGAGGCCCTCTTCAAAACATTTTGTGAGGTCCGTCGGGAGTTCAACCTGCAACAGTCGAACTTCTTTTGATATCTACAGTTGCAACACTACTATGGCACTCTCCCGTGGGCTGTATGCAGCCTTGAGGAGCACCCCCACTTGGTAAAATTGTTACAGCAATTGCTCCATGTCAGCATGCTGCCCCATGCTATTTCGGTCCTCTACAAATCTCTGATGGAGACAACTGGTGATAGCACAAGGTCAATAATGGAAAAATGGAATGTTGAGCTGGGTACTCAACTTACCCCCACAGCTGTGGGGCACTATCTGCCTCACAACTTCTAGAATTACCTGCTCCCATACCTTGCGGCTGTTTTCCTGGCAGATGCTCATAAGATTCTTCCATACCCCAGCCATAACCACCCATTACCATACCACCAGTTCAGCAGCGTGCTGGCGCCAATGTGGCAGAACCACTGCCCACCACACCCACGTGCTATGGTCATGTCCCAAGTTACAACCATTTTTGTGGGGTTTGTAGGATGAGCTGGAAGAGCTCTTTGGGCACATGATACCTCTAACTGGGGAACTCTTTATTCTGCTTGTGCTCCCGCGGGAACTAAGAAACTCCCATAGTCGCTACTTAGTCGGGATATTTCTCCTCGCCCGCTAAGAAGGCTATCACTAAATGCTGGCTTTCTACAATGACCCCCACAATAGCTGAGTGGAGGGACATAGTCAACTGCATATATAGGTCATAGAGAATCACATATAATCTGAATGATAGATCAGAACTCTGCTCTACAAAGTGGAACAGGTGGATATTGTACATTATGGCTAAGGACCCAAATTCTGTGCCCTAGGGCCGTACAACACCCCAATTATACAGTGACCTAGATCATTCCGGTCCCTTCCCCTTAATAATCAGAGCCAAGCAGAGGTGATGGAGGTGCATTAGGGGATATTGAACAGAAAGGGTAAAAACTGGGACAAATAGGGGCGCAATGGAAGAGGAGTGGATATGAGCGGAGGGTGGCAGGGAGAGGAGATGGGGAAGGTAGGAATTTAAAAACAATAATGGAATGCTGAGGTTACTGGAACTAGTGCACTGACTGCCTTATTTGTATTATTGACACTATATATGAAATGTAACCCTGTCATCCTAGAACTGTATAAACAAGAAACTGTGACTGTTGGAAAATATAAAAATTGTTTAATAAAAAACAAAATTACACACAAAAAAAATACAGTTTTTAAGTATTTGAGCGAAATGAGAATGACCAGGGAAGGGGAGTGGAAGGGGACAAGGAAAAGCAGACATCCTGAACAAATACTTGTGTTTACTCTTCATGGAGGAAATGGAAGGAGAGGGGCCACAGATAAGTGTCAGGGCATCGAAGAAAGGGAGGTGGACACTAGTCCATTTACAGAGGAGAGAGTCCTGAAGGAATTTGAAAACCCGAAATGTAGACAAGGCAGTGGGGCCTGATTGGAATACCCAAGGCTACTGAGGGAGCTTAGAGAGGTGCTGGCCCCCCCTTTGACAGTCCTATTCAACCACTCATTGGAGCTGGGAGTGATCTGGAGGACAGGTGAAGGGCAGATGGGGTCCTGCTTCACAAAAGGGGGAGCAGGGAGAAGGCTGGCAGAACAGCTCAGTCAGCTGGCGTCAGCGGTGAGGAAAGTAATGGAATCACTGCTGAAGGAAAGGATAGTGGACTATCATGAATCCAGTGGCTTAGTCGAGCATTTGATACAATTCCACATTATAAAATAATAGAAAAACTTATTGATATGGAAATAGATAAGAACATTATAAGATGGGTAGAACAGTGGTTGAATAATAGACAGCCGCAGGCAAAGATACAGGGATATCTGTCTGAACCAAATGGAGTATGGAGTGGAGTCCCCTAGGGGTCGGTACTGGGCCCCCTGTTGTTCTGTATATTCATAAGCGATCTGAAACTATCTAGTAATAATAAATTAATTCAATTTGCTGACTGTTAAAATTGGAGCAGTAGTGGATACGTTCAATGAGAGACTCGTATTTGGACAGGATTTGATGTATATTGCGGATTGGGCAAGAAAGAATGGGATGATCTTTAGTAAGGATAAAAATCATACTATCATGCACTTCGGTAGACAAAATATTAAACAGATCTACTATATGTATGATCTGAAGCTTAGGGTCTCGGAATGCAAGAAAGATCTGGGCATTTATGTCCAAAATGATGCAAGAAATGAAGTTAATAGTAGACAATCATCAAACAAAGCAATGCAGATTGTTGGTTGTATTAGGAGAGGTTTTCAATCAAGGAGCAGAGAGGTGTTAATGTGAATGAAGTCATTCATTTACATGTTTTTGAATGACTATTACACTATGCACTGCAAGCCCATTGGTCCGCAGTGTGGACCAATGGGCTTACAACTGATACTGTAAGCTGTCATTCGGCAGCACGGAGGTATGCAGGTGGCTTGCTGCTGCCTGCTGATGATGGGGGAGCTGGGTGAGCAGGGGTCCTGTGTAGGTGGGGGGTGCCACTGAACCACCAGGGAAATATTTTCATTCCTCATATGGGCGATCAGGGTTATGGGTGGGGTGGGGGTTATCACTAGACTACCAGGGAAGACTAACTATTATTTTACGGGCATTGCAGCTACGGGAGGGGTGGGGGGACCACTAGACTACCAGGGAGGATTGAAATATTTATTTTACGGGGATCGGAGCATTGGGAGGGAGAGGGGGTGCCACTAGACCACCAGGGAAGATTTATTTATTTTACAGTGATCGGGGCTATGGCGAGAGCGGGGGGTCCACTAGACCACCAGGGAAGATTTATTTATTTTACAGTGATCGGGGCTATGGCGAGAGCGGGGGGTCCACTAGACCACCAGGGAAGATTTATTTATTTTACAGTGATCGGGGCTATGGCGAGAGCAGGGGGTCCACTAGACCACCAGGGAAGATTTATTTATTTTACAGTGATCGGGCTATGGCGAGAGCGGGGTCCACTAGACCACCAGGGGATGGAAGCCTACAAAGAGTGTACTGGGTGGGCAGGCCACCCACAGCTGGCAGCTGCTGTGTTGTGCCTTTGCAGTACAGCAGCTCACCTATGGGTGGCCACCATTTGAGCAGTTTTTTGCAGGCTCAACTTTGAGTCCAGGTATGTGACTCATCCCAGGGTTATGCAGGCATATGCGCCGCACATCCCGGGCTGAATATCAGGATGTGCTGCATATGCATGGACACACCCCCTGGAGATGCGCCGCATACATTATCTTTGCACCCCAGCATATCAGGACTTGTGCTATGCAAGTCCCTCCTCTGACTATTGCCCTGGGGTGCATTTCTGGGGTTGCACTGGTGCAATCCCTTTGAATATCTGGCTCTGTATGTATACATGGAAGAAACATGATGCATGTTTTTGGGGCACTTGGAAACCATATGCAAGCAAGAAGGCAGTATAGCATAGTGGTTAAGGGCACTGAGATTCAAACCTGGAGAGCTGGGTTTGAATCCCATCAGCCCCCGCTTACATACCTTGTTTCAGCCATTGGTTGGAAGACATGGGGTCCGATATTCAAAAGTTTGCCTGTACGCAAAGCTTGGTTTGCATGTGGGAAAACTGTGGAGGGGAGTGCAATGCAAATAGAGGGGCGAGGACCTGAATGTTGGTGCAGTCTAACATTCAGAGTATTTGTACCACAAAAGGTCAGTTTGCACAGTCTCCTTGCATGGCACAAAAAACACCAACTGAGACCACAGCTTACTCCCGATCAACCCTAGCTGTTGGCAGAGGGAGTGCAGTGCCCCCCCAGTCAGTCCTGAGCCACCAAAACAGAGTCTCTGGTGTCCAGTGGCCCCCACCTGCACCCATGGCCGATGTGTGAATCTCATTTCCCTGGTGTCATACTGTCTCTCCCCCTACCCAATCACATGCCCAATGTTTGAAACCAGTTTCCTGGGTGTCCAGTGGTCCTGATCCTATGTCCGATGTTTGAAGCCCATTTCCCTGGAGTCCAACAGTTCCTCCCCACCCACCCCCATATCAGATGTACACACATGTTCCCTTGTGTCCAGTGGTCCCTCCCCTTGAGTATCCCTGTCCCCAAGAAGTCACTGTGATGGGCCAAAAGCCGTTCTTGTGTTCCTCCCCCAAAAGATTGCTGAGGCAGGCATACCGAGGTGAAGTGCTCCCCCAAACCGGTCTGCAACAGGTACTAGTAGCAGTGCCCCTTGTCTTCCAGAACCCCCCACCCCCACCTCATCCAATGATCCACATCCCCATTTCAGCAGACACAACCTGTCCCCTGCTATGGGGTGTGGACCAGGGATTGCTGGGGTGCCACAGAGTGGAGTACTCAGTTAGCAGTCACAAGAACCTCCCCCCACCGCTGCACCAAACATCCAACCCCTCTTATCCCACCCATCCCCATCCCCCAAACATCGGTGCCATGCTCAGTGGATGGAGAGCAACATGACCTTCCACACACCACCTTGGGGTACCATATGATATGAGCGAGTATTATTGAGATGCTCAATATGAGCGACTCAGTAATACCGCTCGTACTTAGAGCGAGTGGTAAAAGATAGCGCTATATCCTGTAGAGCGAGTGTAGCACAGAGCTACACTCACTAAAGCAGGATATGGGACATCATTTGGCCAAGTCCTACCGAGCTGGCTGTTTAGCATAGGGGTGTAGGTTACCACCCCATAAGCCAGCAGATCCGAATTCGGGTCTAGCGCTAGGAGTCTAAACTTTGTTTTTGCTTCTAAGTCCGTGCCCCCCCCATGAAGTTGATTATATTTAGTTTGGGGGTGGAGAGCTTTCCCCCATAGTAAAGGAGGGGCATAGCTCTCTACATAAAATGCATATTGTGTCTGTTTTTTGTAATTGAGTAAGCGGCCGCGCTATTTGTGACGACTGCTGTACTATTAGTCTCCGTTTTGACATGGGGCGATTTTGTTGTCAATCTTTGTGGTCTGCGAAGAAAAGTACTTGTTGCTATCACATAAAACCCCTTCTTGGCTACCCGCTGTCTGACAGAAGTCGGGAGTGTGCTGGTTATTTATCGGAGATGACAAGCAGCATGTTCCCCGCTTATGTCAGGTGGCGGTGTCACTCACCATCCACTGACCGCGGCACTTGTGTTTTGGAGACAGATGGATGGAGAGGAATTGGATGTTTGATGCCACGGGGCTAGGGGTCCACCACACACTAGGGACCTGGACCATGGCCTGCGGTATATTGGTGGGGGATTTCTTGTGGCTGGTAACCGAATACTCCACTGTGTAGCACCACTCCACTTCCCAGTCCGCACCCTTTAGCAGGCAACAGGTTGTGGCTGCTGAAATGGGGAAGTGATTGTCAGGGAGGGGGATGGTTTATGGAAGATGGGGTGCCATTACCGGTATCAGTTGTAGACCGGTTGGGGGGCACTTCGCCTCAGTATGCTCACCATGGCAACCTTTTGGGGGAGAAACATACTGTATGAATGGCCTTAAGGCTATCAAGAGTAGTTTCTTGGGGATGGTGATACTCCAGGAGAAAGACCTCCAGACACCAGGGACAAGGATTTTCAGTATTGGACATGGGATCAGGTGCGGGGAAAGGACCACTGGACACCAGGGAACGTGTGTGTGTGTTTGTGTGTTTGTTGGACATGTGTGCAGGTGGAGGGAAGGACTGCTGCATACCAGGGAAATTGTATGCATGTACCAGGCAAGGGATCAGGTGGGGAGGGGACCACTAGCACCAGGCATAGCTCCACGTCTGGGGCTGGGCAAATGGGGGGGAAGCTGCAAAAAAATCACCCGGCAACCTATGCAAATGGACCCTTAGTGCCTTGCATGCCCAGTGGGCTCACTTGCATGGGTCCATTTTAAATACTGTAAGTTGCACTTCAGCACAAACCATTGCGGTGACATACTTCGGGAGCCATGCCAAGGCAACACTAAGTGGCTTAGCACATTATCTGTTTATTTAGTTTTTGTTTACTGGGTAAGTACACTAGACAAGAGTATTGCCTGTATTCTGGCACGACCTGTGAGAGTACAAAACAGGAGAAACAAAGTACAAACAGGAGTGACATTGTTCGTGGCACAGCATGAAATGGGAACAAAAACATAGCAATGTTTACAGACTAAGAACAAGGCAGTCTACAGAGCCAAGCAAACAGATAAAGTACATTACGACCTTATATTCAGTCGAATAGCATCAGTGAGGTATTCCACTGAATACAGTATGTTTGGGCACGCGAGCTATTACAATGCAGAGCGCAAATTCTTGCACTGCACTTTAATAAAGGGCCCATTCTGCATTAATGGCACCAATGCCATGCTCCGCTTATGCCACAGTTGCTGCCAGATGAGAAGGCTGGCTGCACCCTCACCACATACAGTGGGATAATCCAGCAGTTTCACCAGTAGAGCGGGCTACCAACACCCTCCTTTTCCGGAGCTACAGCACATTACTTTCATATACTGCAGTGGCCCCTCGGACCTGGTGGATGGGAATCTGGATCGGGAGCTGATCCCGGGTCTCCCACATTGTAGTGTGACTCACTATCAGCTAGCACTACTTGGGTCCAACAATGAGACCTAACCCAGGCCCCCAGAATGCGAACATGTGTTCTCTCAACTGATATTAGAAGCAACCTGAGCTTAACGCGATGATTTTAGGATGTTTTGTTTCAGATGCAAGTTCTTAAGATGATTTTCCACTTGCTTTGCAGATGCACACATTAAAGAATGATTAGGACACTTGGAGACATGGAGACATAGGCAATCATAAAAAGTTTGGGTAAGCATCTTTTTTCCAAATACTGTGTATATCCAGTTTTCAGTCTACTTCTCCTTTTGTTACACACCCTGCTCTCATATAAATAAGGTTTAAGAAGGAAGCCTTTTTCGGCTAAAAGGATGTACAAGAACAAGGGGCCATGTGATGAAGCAGGAAGGGGGTAAACTCAGGAGAAATGTAAAGAAACACTTCTTCACTGAAGGAGTGGTGGATGCTTTGTACAGCCTCCCTGAGCAAGTGGTGGGAACGGAAGCTAGAAGGATTTAAGAAAGCATGAGATAGTTATAAGGAAACTTCAACGTAAGGAAAGGGGTGGTGGTGGTAAAGCCAGACACCGAGTAGGGTCTGTGGTGTGAGTTTAGGTAGGGAGCTTGGACTAGGTGGGCCCAAGTGGTCCTTATCTGCTGTCAAATTCTAGGTTTCTGTATCCAGCTGTTCATCATGCATCACCAAATCATTGTGCTCTCACAAGCAAGTTTACCTTGTGCTGCTTTTCCACAAGCATACCCACTTTGCCCACCCTGGGACTTACCTGTGCCTCCTAGTGATTACATACTCGCTTAACCCCCAGGGTGGATGGAACCATTGAGTAGGGGCTCTACCCCAGACAGAGACTTGGTACTTCAGACGGGGGTGCCTCAGTTGGATGTGTGGCACCTGCGTTGAAGGATGCATGTCCTCCTGTAGCTTTACCTCTACCAGCCAGCCTCCCACTTGCTAGTAGCACCACCTCATCAATCAGCTGGTTAGGAATTGGTTGTTCTTAACTAATTACTATGCATTACACATGTGGTATACAGATAATTATTAGCTAATGCTCAACAAGTTGAATGTTGATTGTAATTAAATTAATTCATCACATAAGCTCAATTAGTAATTCATGAATGCCGAATTAATACTCAATTCATCGGGATTGGTTAATTCTTAGGCAACAGATCAATAAATAACTGCTGAAACGGTGAAGAATTAGTTGGCACCAGGTTGAACTAGAAGGGATCAGCAACTAATCCATTTGCATGTAAAAATTTCAACCAAGGCAAAACTCAAGATTAGTTTAAAATGTATTAATTGTTAGTAATTTGAGGCAGTTGAGCATTAGGCCTATTTTTGTATGGGTATTCACACTATTTGACTGATTTGCAGATATAATGGTTTATATTTCTTCATAAAATTCTCTACAGTTTGAATAAATCCTTGAAATACTGCTTATCAAGCACAAACCCCTAATCAATCCATAACATTTTGATTTCCAAATAAAATCAATATGCCATTATTGTTATAAAAGACTTGATATTCTGTATTTGGCTGGCTTTTACTTATCAAGATCTGCTGTATCATGACTTCTTGTTTTTATTCTGAGCTCTGGCCATACTAAATGCTGCGGTATGGTCTCAGATCCTTTATGTACAGCTGTGTCTATGTGTGTGCGTCTCCTTTAAACTAATACATTTTTTAACAACAAATAGGCCATTATTGTGAAGAGCCAGCATTTACCAAAGGGTAACACCGCTAGTATTTAACACTTGTTTGTGCAGTTCACCAACATACAGGACATACCCCCAAAACAAGACAAAGTCCAGGAACATGAATCTCACTGATTGTTAATTAAAGGGATACAACATATTTCACAGCACGAAAGATACCAAAAATATACCATTACTAAAAAGGACTACTACTGTTAGGTATGAAAATTCTAAAATGCAACACAACGTGATGTTTATAATTAAAGAAAAACAATATAATGTATACATCTAAATATCTGAAAAATAACCCCAGTAGATACAGTTACTATTATTATGTTTGCTGTTCATGTAACATTTTAGGTTACTTACACTGTGGCAGAGAACATGAGTATAATGATTATACATATTATTATTTATTAAATTAACTCATTTAATTTTAACTATGTTTAATCACAGTTGATTCAGTATGTTTGTATATATATATGGATACATGTCTTCTGTTGTCATTTACTAGTTCTCATGAAATAGCTATGATAATGTTATCAGCATTTGGCATAAACAATTTTGCTGAAACAGTTAATCTGCTTTCCACTTCATATCTATTTGATAACATGTTAATGTTGATTTGGCTTACAATATTACATAACATTCCTGTAAATATATAAACAATAAATAAAGACCTACTATAAAATTACAGTAGAGAGCTGTTATTTTTCCGTAACAGAAAATTAATAATTTAGGTTTTCAGCAGTACTCTGAGTAGTCTTCTTCAACGTAGTTTGATGGGAACCAGCCAATCTATAAAAAGCAAATATATGGAAAAGAGTTACTCCTCTTCACTATGAAGGGCACTACAAATCTGTACACAACATTGTATTGGCACTGGCTTAGTTTGCCTCCACTCCTACATTAACAGCACAAAGCACTGCTTCAACAGCATACAGTGATTTCTACTTTTGGGTAGGAGAATCTCTAAAATGTAATAGGCTTACAAACATTACATAAAATGGTGATATCTGCTGATAACACCATAAGCTGTGTTTACACGGCTGAGCTCGCGCCTTCTTTGGAGCGTTGCAGAGCTGCCCCAACCCAAAAGATGTTTGGCTAATGCGTCTACACAACCCCCCCTCAACGCTGATGTAAGACCCGCTGGAGAGGGGCTGGGAGTCGGGGCAGTCTGCCGATGGAAGTGCCCGCAAGTGGGAGCCAGCGGTGCAGCCTGTCCACACAGCCACTTAAACCGCTCGCTCCCGAACGCATCCCCAGACGTTTTGGAACTGCCGAGCAGCACAGGGAGTGGCTTACCATGATTCAGTAAGTGTCCACACGGCGGCATTTGCACCGCAGCAATCCGAGCGCTTGAGTTGCTGCGGTGCAAATGACACCATGTAAACACAGCTATAGACTGAGGGGCAACGTTTAGCAGGCAACAGGAGCAGGCATGTGTCATTTGAGCTCCTGAGAGGAGACTGATTTTTTGCTTTAAAAAAAAAATATCTAACATTTCTGCTGATTTTAAACTACGGTATTTAGATCCAGGATAGTCCCTGCAGCAAAACGGGCACATTAAAAGGATCAGCCACCGCCTGTGACCTCTTTAAACCCAAGTCAGCCATCCAGGTCTCTAAGCAGCAGCAACATATGGCCCCTACAGGCCCAATTGCATCCAGCCTGAGAAAGTGACTTTGCAGACTCTAAACAGGTAACACGTAATAATGGGGAATCAAATAAGACAAATCAATAAGGGTGAATGCACAAAGGGGGACTGTATACAAATGGCAAACAGGCAACAACAGCAGCTAAACAACATTTGTGATTGTGTGAGCCAATGTGTGACTTGGAGTTAGATAATTAAAATAGGGGTGTTCAGGAGGCACATCCCCCTGTGTGTGGGGGGGGGTGGAGCCCCTGCATTAACACAGGTGACGTGAGTTGTCCGGGGTTGAATAGGCTACTGTAAGGAAGAGGTACAAGGACCTGAATGAGCAGCTGGGTCTTGTGGTATCTGAGTATTCTGAGCAGGGTCGGTAAGAATATCTGCGTGGGCTAGCATATACTTTTCACTTTCAAGTGTAGAGTGGTATATCAGTCCTGCAGTGTGTCCCTGATTATGCCTCTGGAGAAGTGATATTGCAAACAGCAATCATTATTATTTATGGTCACTGTTTTGTGTTGTCACTATTGTTGTACTCACTGTAATTGCCTCACTGTTTTGCATTTCACCATTAAGTATTCACTGTTATGACATGGCTCTCTCAAAACACTATAAGGTGTCCACAGTTCAAGACATGGATGAACAGTTCAATACACTTGATTTGATTTGTTTACTTAAAAATCCTGTAAATCCACATGCTAAAAGTCAATTTTAATGGCCAACCAGAATACACATATAAACAAAGGTGTAAACACAAATACAAAACAACAATAAAGAGTACAAAATCAGGCATATGAACGTAAGACACGCAAATTAGGGGCAGAAACATTGGACAACATACAAAAAACTTCTTAAGAGCAAACTTACAACTAGAAATATTGGACATGGTATTGGGTAAGTACAAAGATAATGAAATGTAGAAAGGAGACAATTTATAGAACAATGGGTTATGACCAAGACGTCTTCTCATAGTAGGAATGTGAAAAAAGATTATGTAAGACTGAACATGTCAAAAACAGTGCAATTTTGGCTCTGAAAAACTGAGTAAGACAACCTAGGTACTTTATTTATAACAATTATCCTGGCCAGAGATCCAATTTGCATATGGAATCTTTGGTGAAAAGATGGCCATTCTAAGGTACTAAACAAACTACAACGATGAATGCAGTTTGGCAATTGGGTAGCAAACCTGGCAACTTGATTGTAAAGAGTTCTAACGCTAGACAGCAGACCCTACCATGATGCATAATAAAATGTCATAGCCAACAAAGGGAAGTAAAAATAATCTAGTTAAAGGAATTAAGAAATAATTCAGTCTATAAAGGGCACCTAACCTCTGGCAAACTTTTTATCATGATGTAAATGTATAATTCATAAGAGACAGTATGCTGTCCAGGGTGAGGCCTAAATATTTGACATTCGTAACTTTGGTGTCTGTTGCCAGCAAGGGGCTGTTGTGCACTGCACTTCCACATTTTGCATGGTGCTAACACAGCCATTCGCACAGGCAACATGCATCAGATACGGTACACTGCCTGTATAACTATGCCTCCCTACTGGACACATGCCACTGTGTGCACAGTGCAGTTTTGTGTCATGCAAATGCCTGTTTCTGAAGATGGGGGCATTATATTCTATTGGGTTCTAATGCTCACATTCCATTTACACTGTTCTGTCCACTCAGATCAGTTTGGTAGAATTTGTTGGCTCTATTCCTTTCCACTGTCCATGCTTTGACAGGGTTCTTGTTTCTGGGGCATTAATTATCTAGTACATCTGACTTTTCTAAAAAAAAAAAAAAATGTTTGAATACACCTGTTTGTATAGTAATGAGGCCTGATGAGAATCAGGCAGACACCTCCTCCTAATTCTGTACCTTTCTTTTGTAACAGCCTATACCGATCTTATGTAATCACTTACTTTTCCATAGATCTCCCCTTTCCACCAACCCTGATTACCCTTCTTGCTTATAATTTTTATTATGTCTCCCTCTCTCATGGAGAGTTCATTCCGGTCCCTTGCACAAAAATCATAACGAGCTTTAGCAGTCCCAAAGAATCTTGCACTGCCACCTGAAAGGAAACACAACATATTATTATTTAAGCAATTTTGCAGTGTATAAAGTTACACAATACACAGAAATGTTGTCATGTTATATGGATATAATGGCGTAAATTTTTACAAATTTAGTGCTGTGCTTGTAAGGCAGTCTCAGCCATCTTTATCTGGAATTATAAAATTGATGAAGAGATCTTTATGATCTGATTGACAGAGAACATCAAGTTATTGTCCAGTTATTCACAGCATAACTGTTTATAGAAACATAGACTTTGATGGCAGATAAGGACCACTTGGCCCACCCAGTCTGCCCATTCCCTACCTATTGGATAAGCTGCAGATTCTAGTTAACCAACAGCCTTACTTCTTGCCACCCCCCACTACAATTGCCTTATGTCTATCCCATGCATGTTTGAATTCCCCCACTGTTTTAGACCCAACAACCTCCCTAGGAAGGTGGTTCCATGTGTCCACCACTCTTCCTGTGAAAAATAATTTCCTCACATTACCCCTGAGCCGTCCCCTCTCTATCTTTAAATTGTGCCCCCTTGTTCTTACACATCTCTTTTTCTGAAAGATACTACCCTCCTGGACTTTGTTGATTCCCTTGAGATACTTGCAAGTTTCTATCATGTCCCCCCGTCCCTCCTTTCATCAAGGGTATACATATTAAGCTCTCTCAGTCTCTTTTCATATGGTTTCTGATGTAGACCCTGCACCATTTTAGTTGCCCTCCTCTGGACTGCTTCCATCCTGGCTATGTCCTTGCGTAGATGAGGTCTCCAAAACTGCATGCAGGACTCCAGATGGGGTCTCACCAACTGTCTGTACAGAGGGATAACCATTTCCCTTTTTCTACTTGTGATGCCCTTCCCTGTGCATCTTAGTATCTCCCTGGCTTTCCTTACCGACTTCTCACATTGCTTACCCACCTTTAGGTCATCTGATATGACTACACCCAGATCCCTTTCCATTCTTGTTGTTGCTAGTACCTCCCCTGCTATTGTGTACTCTTCTCCTGGGTTTTTGTTTCCCAGGTGCATTACTTTGCCCTTCTTTGCATTGAATCTAAGTTGCCACATGTCTGACCACTCCTCCAACCTTGCCAGGTCCCTTCTCATCCTTTCCACCCCCCTTGTGTATAAACTCTGTTACAGATCTTTGTGTCATCTGCAAAGAGGCATACCTTTCCTTACAGACCCTCTGCAATGTCACCTATAAAGACGTTAAAGAGGACTGGACCCAGTACTGAGCACTGAGGTGCTCCACTAGTAAGCCCCCTTTCTTCGGAATGTGTTCCATTCACTATTACCTTCTGTGTCCTGTTGTGCAGCCAGTTTGCTACCCAGGCTACGACCCTGGAACCCACTCCAAGGCTGGCTAACTTGATTATGTCTACACAACCAGACATTCTGGCATGTGTTATGGTTTCTCTATAAAATTAGATATATTTTTGTGTTGACTTTTTTTATTTCAGTTTTGAACCTTTGTTCACTGGGGCCAGAAAATGAGATCTGTGTGGCATGTGCTGGAATTCACATGTGTCGTGGTCATGGTACATGAAGATTCCTTGGCAAAGAGATTCCATTTCAGCAGACCCCTCACAGATGTTCAGGGCTAGGGACTGCTGTTGTCTGTAGCATGAGATAGCCCAGTGGGGATATTTTAGTGCACAGCAGCACAGTGATTCCTCACAGTGTGCCAGGGGTGTGGAATGCTGCCAACTACAGTGTGACACCTGCCATGTTACACTATGGAGGGAGATGTTGCTGCAGAGCAGCACAGTGACCCCTCTTAGTGGGCCATAGTTAGGACGTGCTGCAGCATGTGATAGCCTGGGGGAAGATGTTGGTGCACAACAGCACAGCAACCCCTCACAGTGGACCAGGGAGCCTGCTCCCTTGCAAGGGGTTGTGCATGTAGACTGCTCCCTTGCAAGGGGTTATATATGCAGCCAGATCCCTGGCAGAGGTTGTGCATACAGTCTGCTTCCATGCAAGAGGTTGTGCATGCAGTCTTCTCCCATGCAAGGGGTTGTGCATGCAACCTGCTCACAAAGAGTTGTACATGCAGCCTTCTTTGCAAAGGTTGTGGATGCAGCCTGCTCCCTTACACGAGGTTCTGTATGAAGTCTGCTTCCTTGCAAGTGGTGGTTCATGTTGTTTGATCCCTTGCAATGGGTTTGCATGTAGCCTGCTCCCTTGCAAAGGGCTCTGCCTCAGTCTGTTCCATTGCTAAGGGTTGTGCATATAGCCTGCTCCATTGCGAGAGGTTTTCGTTGAGTCTTCTCCATTGCAAGGGGTTTGGCATGTAGTCTGCTCCCTTGTAAGGGGCTCTGCATGCAACCTGCTCCCTTGAATAGGGTTATGCATGCAGTCTGCTCCCTTGCAGGGGTTGTACATACTGCCTACTCCCTTATAAGGGGTTGTGCATACATCCTGCTCCCTTGCAAGGGATTCTACATTCAGTCTTCTCCCTTGCAAAAGGTTCTATAGTAGCCTTCTCCATTTCAAGGAGTTCTACATGCAGTCTGTTCCCTTGCAAGGGGTTGTACATACAGCCTTCTCCTTTGCACAGGTGTGTGCATGTAGCCTGCTCCATTGCAAGGGGATCTGCATTTAACCTTCTCCATTACAAGAGACTGTGTGTGCACACAATGTTGTGCACCTAGCAATGCGAATGTATGCTGTGGTTAATTTCTGTGGAGAAGGGTGGAGGGCTTCATGGTATGAGTGCTCAGCATGACAGCAGAGGCCATTCTGCCCCACTGGAAACCATGAGCCATGTTGGTCGAAGGCTTTACAGTGTGAATGTACCAGCAGATATCATTTAGATAGACGGCAAGCTGTTCCCCTCTGTTGTTCTTTCCTCCCTCCACCCTTCTCCCCAGGACTAGACATACTTCTGGGTAATGTTAAAGCCAGCGATCAGGTGACAATGCAACACAAACCAAGAATATGGAACAACATGTTAAGATTCATACCAAAAGGCCTTGGTGTTGCTCCCTCCTCTACCATTTTAAATGGAAATTGTAATGTTGTATCCAGTGTCTTGAAACACTCCTTGAGAGAGTCCTTCTTATAAAACTCCACAAGCTCCTGAAGATTCAAAGTTTAAAATGGAATGAATACAGCTGCCTTTACAGTCTGATTAATTTCTTAAATACAGTATATCAATTTATTCACATCTCAGCCAATGTTACACGAAAATATCCTCACTAAGGATTCCGTAGGAAACTACAATATTCTATATACCTCAACAACCCACTGCAAGTATAAATCAGATCAGTCCTTGGAGCTTAACTATATTCTCAATACTGGTGCCTATATAATACAATACACTGTACTATCTTCTAATGATTTGATTATGGCATTACACAAGGGAAATTATTTTTTTTTAGATTAAACCACTTCAGTAATTTAGAATCCTCTCAAAACCATGGAATTGTTGATGTTTTAAAAACTAAACATGAAATAAAATGCAAACATTTAAAATAAAACAAAATTAAAAACTTATAATTGTATGTGTATTGATATATATTGATGCATTTAGACAACTACCAGCATGACTGTATCATATTGAGCAGACTGTAAGCATTGCAGCCACAGTTGCACATAGGGCACACAGAGCAGACTGCAAGCATTGCAACCACACTTGCACATAGGACACACTGAGTGGCCTGCAAGCATTGCAGCCACACATGCACATAGGACACACTGAGCAGATTGCAAGCATTGCAGCCACACTTGTACATAGGACACACTGAGTGGCCTGCAAGCATGGCAGCCACAGTTGCACATAGGGCACACAGAGCAGACTGCAAGCATTGCAACCACACTTGCACATGGGGCACACTGAGCGGCATGCAAGCATTGCAGCCACACATGCACATAGGGCACACTGAACAAACTGCAAGCATTGCATCCACACTTGTACATGGGGCACACAGAGCAGACTGCAAGCATTGCAGCCACAGTTGCACATAGGGCACACTGAGTGACATGCAAGCATTTTAACCACAGTTGCACATAGGACACACTGAGCAGACTGCAAGCATTGCAGCCACACTTGCACATAGAGGGCACTGAACAAACTGCAAGCATTGCAGTCACACTTGCACATAGGGCACACTGAGCAGACTGTAAGCATTGCAGCCTCTGTTGCACACAGGACACGCTGAGCAGACTGCAAACATTGCAGCCAGCCACAGTTGCACATAGGTCACACTGAGGAGACTGCAAGCATTATAGCCACACTTGCACATGGGGTATACAGAGCAGACTGCAAGCATTGCAGCTACACTTGTACATAGAGCAGACTGAGCAGACTGCAAGCATTGCAGCCACAGTTGCACATAGGGCACACTGAGTGGCCTACAAGTATTATAACCACACTTGCACATAGGGCACACATAACAGACTGTAAGCATTGCAGCCACAGTTGCACATAGGGCACACTGAGCAGACAGCAAGTATTATAGCCACAGTTACACATAGGGCACACATAACAGACTGTAAGCATTGCAGCCACAGTTGCACATAGGGTACACAGAGCAGACTGCAAGCATTGCAGCCACAGTGCTCAAAGGGCGCACTGAGCGTGCGTTGTGCCAGTCAAACCTGTTGCAAGCTATCACTGAAGGAATAATGGATTTCACTTCTCAGTCACAAGGAGGTCATTATGCATATTTAGCCCCAGTTCCTTGTCTGCCCCTCAAGCTATGATCAGAAGGATTTTATACCCCTTTCACATCTACACACATCTACCACTAGTTCAGCAGTTGTACCACTTTTGCAATTCTCCCTGCATAAGACTGTTTTTAATAGGCAGTAGAGGCATTGCGCAGTTGCACACAGATGTCAGGGAACAAAGATCATCATGAGATCAAAAAGTCAAACAGATGTGGGTGGGAGATGGAGCTGGATGAGGGATATGAGCTACCAAGCACTGTTATGGCACTGAACAATTGACTTTGTAAATGTCTCAATCATATCCTCCTGATCCCTTCTCTCCTCCAGGGAGTACATATTCAGCTCATTCAGCTTCCCCTCGTATGGCCTGTCCTCCAATCCTTGGATAATCGTTGTTGCTCTGTGTTGTACCCCTTCCAGCAATCCTACATCCTTCTTCAGATATGGGCACCAGTACTGCATGCAGTACTCCAGGTGTGGCCTGACCAGTGACCTGTAGAGAGGCAGGATCACCTCCCTGCTCCTGGAAGAGATTCCTCTCACAACACATCCCAACTTTTTGTTGGTCTTTGCCGCCACCTTCCTGCACTGCTCTATATTGTTCATTTCATTTCCCCAAATACAACCACCCCTAGATCCTTTTCCTCCTAAGTGGCACCTAGCTGCACTCCTTCCAGCTAATAACCCCTCCCTGTGTTCTTTGCTCTGAAGTACAGTACTTTGCACTTTTTAGCACTGAACCCCAACTGCCATGCTCCTGACCACTCCTCAAGTTTGGTCAGGCCATCCTGCAGCCCTGACCATCCTGCTATGTCATCCACCGCTGCCCCCAGCTTGGTGTCATCAGTGAACACCAGGTCCAAGCACTGACAGTTTCACAGTTTGTAAGTTTCATAGAAACCATCATGGTATAAGAGATGTCTCTCACGAGGGTTGAACAGACAGACCCACTGAGATTTGCTTCACAGTCCTCTCACAAAATCTCAAGCTCTGAATCTGTTACCATAAGAGACACTCTCAGAGGCCCTATTAACTTATAGTGCTAGGATACAATATGTATACTTATTGAAAATTGATAGCCTTGGCTTTCCAGCACTATACAGTATGTGTCAATGGCATTTGCAATCACAGAACAATGTGACAGTGAAGTAAGGGTATTCTAAGAAAGACACAATATTAAAACTCCTTAACACAGAACACAACTCCCCCTTACATAACAATATAACAAATACCTAAAGTTTCTGCAATGAAAAATAACGAAGAATCTATACTCACCACTAATCCTTTAAATGCCTTCTTTTCTGTAATACGGTATAATCCATCTGATGTTGTTACTTTAATATGTTTGATTTCTGCGTTAAACCTGCATAAATAATTAAATCAGTTTCTGGCTGATTCTATGTAGCAGTTCTTAAAAATCTGCAAACATTTTGTCACATTGCATACCTGTCAATTAATCTAATTTCTCTGGTATAAACTATTTATGTTCTTTAATGGATCAGGAAAGATCACAAGATAAAATAGATTTCATGTTCGATTAATTTCAGCTTACACAAACTTGTTGGCTATGAAAGGAATGCACACTTTTGGCCACAGGAAAAAAATGTAACAGGCCACTAAACTCAACACTGGGGAATCAGCACCAAAAATACATGTAGGGCTGGAATTCACTGACACACCCTCCTGTCAAGCATGTAACAGTGTGGATGGCAAGGGATGATCTGGGGATGGAGTCAATAAAGACATCAGATTCCCATTTTGGATGCCTTGTACTTCTCCAAAGTGGATTACCTAGTCTGTGGAACAGTATATCATGGGGTTCAGCATCCCAAACTAGGACTGCCATATCCCCTTCAGGGACTTGTGTTTCCCTTCAGGGACTTGTGTTTTTTTTTAGATCACATGAAAACCCATATGGCACCCAGCTCTGCATGCCATAGGGAAGGTCTGGAGTTTGTTGTAGTACTAGCCCTCCATGCCATAGGGAAGGTCTGGAGTTTGTTGTAGTACTAGTTCTCCATGCCATAGGAAAGGTCTGGGGTTTGTTGTAGTACTGGCTCTCCATGCCGTAGGGAAGGTCTGGAGTTTGCTGTAGTACTAGCCCTCTGTGCCATAGGGAAGGTCTGGGGTTTGTTGTAGTACTAGCCCTCCATGCCATAGGGAAGGTCTGGAGTTTGTTGTAGTACTAGCCCTCCATGCCATAGGGAAGGTCTAGAGTTTGTTGTAGTTCTAGCCCTCCATGCCATAGAGAAGGTCTGGAGTTTGTTGTAGTACTAGTTCTCCATGCCATAGGGAAGGTCTGGGATTTGTTGTAGTACTAGCCCTCTGTGCCATGGGGAAGGTCTGGAGTTTGCTGTAGTACTAGCCCTCTGTGCCATAAGGAAGGTCTGGAGTTTGTTGTAGTACTAGCCCTCCATGCCATAGGGAAGGTCTAGAGTTTGTTGTAGTACTAGCCCTCCATGCCATAGGGAAGGTCTGGAGTTTGTTGTAGTACTAGCTCTCCATGCCATAGGGAAGGTCTAGAGTTTGTTGTAGTTCTAGCCCTCTGTGCCATAGGGAAGATCTGGGGTTTGTTGTAGTACTAGCCCTCTGTGCCATAGGGAAGGTCTGGAGTTTGTTGTAGTACTAGCCCTCCATGCCATAGGGAAGGTCTAGAGTTTGTTGTAGTACTAGCCCTCCGTGCCATAGGGAAGGTCTGCAGTTTGTTGTAGTATTAGCCCTCCATGCCATAGGGAAGGTCTAGAGTTTGTTGTAGTACTAGCCCTCCATGCCATAGGGAAGGTCTAGAGTTTGTTGTAGTACTAGCCCTCCGTGCCATAGGGAAGATCTGGGGTTTGTTGTAGTACTAGCCCTCCGTGCCATAGAGGAGATCTGGGGTTTGGTACAGCACCAGCTCTCAATGATATAGAGGAGGTCTGGGGTTTGTTTCAGCAGGCATGATCAGAATCTCAGGAGTCCTGGCAGTGGGGCTGCACAGCCGTTACAGAGAACAAATATCTTCATGCACGTCGCACTCATTTGACTCAGCAGTACCACCTCTCACCCAAACCCTGAACAGCAGTGCAACTTTGAATGGTCAGGTGTGGTCAGGGTTTGGGACAGCAACACTGCTGAGCAGGAGAAGAAGCTGGTGAAATGGGTATCTAACTGGTTGAAGGATAGGAGGCAGTGGGTGGTGGTAAACAGTCACTTAGAGGATGAGATAGTGATCCGTGGAGTACAACAGGGATTGGTACTGGGTCCTGTCCTCTTCAATGTCTTCATAAGTGACAATGCTGAGGAACTAGAGGAGAAGGTGTGCCTCTTTGCAGATGACACAAAAATCTGCAACAGGGTGGGCACCAGGAAGGGACAGAGAGTATGCAAACAGATCTGGGGAAACTATAGCAATGTTCTAGATAGTGCAAGCTGGGTTTCTTTTTTTTTTCTTTTTCAGTTAGTCTGTTTATCTGCCTGGTCCCTGGTGGCGATGCCTCCTATCAGCTCCCCTAGCCCTATCCCCCACTCGCAGCCTACCCTTCCAACTGCCCCATGGCTTACCCTCCATGGTGGGGCGGTGGGGATCCCTCAACCTGGCTAATTCCAGATCCAGTGCTGTAAAGGTTACTGCCCATCACGGGGGTGGCACCTGTGGGGACTGACCATCATTCTGCAGCACCAGTACCTTGATTTTTCACCTGTAATTTGACCCCATAGGTGAGGCGTGCAATGACACCGCTAGGCGTGAGCACGTACACTCCCATACGAGCACCTCCGAGCGTCTGCCTCATCTACCCCCACTCTGTAGCACTTCGATGCGCTAGCCCCTACCCTCCGCCAGGGGCCAGTTGTGCACCGAACATCAGGTGTCCCTTCTCCCCGGAGAGGGAGAGCAGTCCTATGGATGCTTGATCTCTCTCCTCCCTGCTGACCCCCGTGGCCCGTGCTCATTCCCAAACTCGGGTTGCTGGCGTAGCGCAAGGTAAGGCGACCAGCGCCTCAGCCCTCAGAGCCACCAGGCCAGCCGCAAGATGGGTTTCAATGCTAGAAAGTACAAAGTCGTGCACCTGGGGTAGGGAAACCTGAGGGCTGTGTATAAGAAGACGAGGTACTTACAGTTAGCAAGACGGGGCCTTAGGGTAATCACACCTTTTGGCCGCAAGGAGGCAGGGCAGTGTAACAAGGCAGTAGGCAAGGCTAACCAGATGCTGGGGTGCATAGGGAAGGGGATTTATAGCAAAAGTAGGGAGGTAGTGTTGCCTCTGTATTGCTCACTTGTTAGACCTCACTTGGAGTATTATATCCAGTTCTGGAGGCTGCACCTCAACAGTGAAATCAACAGGCTGGAAGCAGCCCAGAGGAAGGCTGCCAAAATACTGCAGGGATCACACAAGAAACCATATGAGGAGAGGCTGTGAGAGTAAGACATGCAATCCATGGAGGAGAGCATGTGAGAGTTGAGCATGTAATCCATGGAGGAGAGGCTGCAAGAGTTCAGCATGTAATCCATAGAGGAAAGGCTGTGAGAGTTCAAAATGTAATCCATGGAGGAGAGGCTGTGAGAGTTCAGCATGTAATCCATGGAGGAAAGGCTGTGAGAGTTCAACATGTAATCCATGGAGGAGAGGCTGCGAGAGTTCAGCATGTAATCCATAGAGGAAAGTCTGTGAGAGTTCAACATGTAATCCATGGAGGAGAGGCTGTGAGAGTTCAGCATGTAATCCATGGAGGAGAGGCTGACTCCTGGGATATTTGTGGTTCCCTTTTACGGGTCTCCAATATATATTTAAGGTTATTCCCTCGGTGGTTTAGATATTCCAGCATATATTCGTGTCTTACTGGGGATAGTAAATATGGTTCCATTTTGCTATTTTTATCTTGTATAAACTAGATAATTTCATATTTGTACTATGTTTGCTGTGTTTGTTGAGGATTCTCTTGAGAACCTAATTCTTTCTTAGAGATGTCTGTGTTATAGGGTCATAGCACTCTGGTTAGTGCATAGCATTTTTATTTTCTCTCTCCCTAAAGGTTACTACCCTTGCCATTGAAGGGGCTGGCATTCATGGGACTTTTTATTTGATGGACAATCTTTACTGTTATAGGATTCCCCCTATTGCTACTGTTCCAGATTGCAGGACTAATACATTTGTTTTACTGTCTCTTTTACTCCTTAAGGTTCATGTATGCTGCCTTTATAGATTGCATCTTGCCTGCATGAACTCTTGTATTTCTATATTGTTGTTTCAAATGACAATAAAAAGAAAGTACAGAAAAATAAGCTTAAAAGGTGCATTAAATCCAATACAGTGCTGCATTACTATGGCTTGTACTGCAATGCAGGGGGTGTTTGTAAGGGAGAAAACTAAGGTTTATTACCCAAGACCACACTGGAAACAGTGGTTCACAAAAATGGTGTCAACCACACAGTGTGTAGCTTCCCTGCTGGCAATAAAAGTAAGGAGAACCATTGGCAGTGGCAGCACTCGGAACTGGATGAAAGGCATGCAATGGGAGGCATTCACAGGTTGATATTATAACAAAAAGTGAAAATATTTTATCATGATTTACTTTATACTGATAGCATATTCTCCAGAATCCTTCACCCTCTGTCTCACAAGGTATGTACCATCTGAGCGGTCGCTAAGCAGGGACTCGGCTTCAGATCTTTCCATAGGCCCAGCATACCTACATGAAAACACATTGGCAAAGAAAAAAGCCTCGGTTATTGATGTATGTATGTATGTATTTATCTAGTCCAGCAGAGAACACACTGAGCTGCAAACAGATAAGTTTTAGGTCTGTCCAGGGGAAGGGTACATGGAAGCAAACAAAATACAAAAATATAACAACTAGAACAATGTAGAGCCAGCTACCGTAAGTAAATTAAGCAGTAATGCAGTACAGGGTGTACATTATTGTAGGATAACACCATCTCTTGTAAAGTAAGGTGTGCAGCAAGGTGAGTGTATTCACACCCGAGAAGTGCCATTATTCCACACTTATGCACACCCTGGTGTGCCTTATTTTTATTGTAAAATGGCTTCCTTGGCTGTTAATTTTAGAACCGTTTAATGACATTCAGAAAGTTCTGACCTGTGCTGCTCTCCGGTTTCACCAAGTTACATTGGCAACAACGTTGTCAACATCCCCTACAGTGACGGAATCAATGCCAACTGTTGGCATTGTTCCATCAGGACACCAAGTTTTTTTGGAGGGGGCTTCGCCCCCCACACTCCCATGCAGCTAAGGTACCTGCTGGGGTTAGGGTCAGCAGCTGAGGTGCCTGTTGGGGTTAGGGTTAGCAGCTGAGTTGCCTGCTGGGGTTAAGGTCAGCAGCTGGGGTGCCTGCTGGGGTTAGGGTCAGCTGCTGAGGTGCCTGCTGGAGTTAGGGTTAGCAGCTGAGTTGCCTGCTGGGGTTAGGGTCAGCAGCTGAGGTGCCTTCTGGGGTTAGGGTCAGCAGCTGAGAGTGCCTGCTGGGGTTAGGGTCAGCAGCTGAGAGTGCCTGCTGGGGTTAAGGTCAGCAGCTGGGGTGCCTGCTGGGGTTAGGGTCAGCAGCTGAGGTGCCTGCTGGGGTTAGGGTCAGCAGATGAGAGTGCCTTCTGGGGTTAGGGTCAGCAGCTGAAGTGCCTTCTGGGGTTAGGGTCAGTGGCTGAGGTGCCTGCTGGGGTTAGGGTCAGCAGCTTAGGTGCCTTCTGGGGTTAGGGTCAATAGCTGAGGTGCCTGCTGGGGTTAGGGTCAGCAGATGAGAGTGCCTGCTGGGGTTAATGTCAGCAGCTGAGGTGCCTGCTGGGGTTAGGGTCAGCGGCTGAGGTGTCTTCTAGGGTTAGGGTCAACAGCTGAGGTGCCTGTTGGGGTTAGGGTCAGCAGCTGAAGTGCCTGCTGGGGTTAGGGTCAGCAGATGAGAGTGCCTGCTGGGGTTAGGGTCAGCAGCTGAGGTGCCTGCTGGGGTTAGGGTCAGCTGCTGAGGTACCTGCTGGGGTTAGGGTCAGCAGCTGAGAGTGCCTACTGGGGTTAGGGTCAGCAGCTGAGAGTGCCTGCTGGGGTTAGGGTCAGCAGCTGAGAGTGCCTGCTGGGGTTAATGTCAGCAGCTGAGAGTGCCTGCTGGGGTTAGGGTCAGCAGCTTAGGTGCCTTCTAGGGTTAGGGTCAACAGCTGAGGTGCCTGTTGGGGTTAGGGTCAGCAGCTGAAGTGCCTTCTGGGGTTAGGGTCAGCAGCTGAGGTGCCTTCTGGGGTTAGGATCAGCAGCTGAGGTGCCTGCTGGGGTAAGAATCAGCAGCTGAGAGTGCAACAATGGAAGACATGCAAAATGGAATGAGGGGATTAGGGAAGCCTTTGCTACTGAGCTGTAGAAAATGCCCCCATAGTTAAACACAGGGAGGAACATTTTGTGAAATATCTTCCATTTGGCATAGTAAGTAAGTAAGTAAAATCTATTTGTTTAGTGCCTCATCCCGGATGCTTTGGGCGCTGTACAGGTAGGTAGGAAATTAAAACAGCATACAATGATACAAAGCATAAAATGAAATAACCCTAATAAAACAGTTTAAACCAAAATAAGGCTTAAATTAAAATAAATGATGCAGCAGTTACTAATTGTAAGCTATAAACAGTCTACAAACCCTTCTTTAAAAAGATGCACCATTAACCCCCGCTTAAAAACCTCAACCAATGGGGCCTCCATCAGAGATCTTGGTAGTGAGTTCCACAGTAATGGGACCACCACCTCAAACAAACGATCTCCACAGGACTTCATACGGGCTCTGGGAACTGCTAGGAGGCCCTCAGTAGAGGAGCGGAGAGAATGCACAGGATGGACAGGAGTCAAGAGGTCACTCAGATAGCCAGGGCCCAACCCATGTAGGGCCTTGTAGGTGAGCAAGCCCACTTTGAAGATGAATCTCCACCTAACTGGCAGCCAGTACAATTTGCGCAAAACTAGGGTCACATGACAGGACCTCGGAAGGCCCATCAACGACCTGGCTGTCACATTCTGCACTAGCTTCAGATGCCGAAGAAACCCTCCGCTGACCCTGAGATAAGGAGGGTTTCAATAGTTGAGCCATGATGTTACAAACGCTTGTACTAATGAGGGTAGGTCATCTGGCAGAATCAAGGCTTTAATCTGGAGAGACAGTGAGGCATGGCCCTCTACAGAGGAGGGCACCAAGCTTGGGGGAGAGTTTGGAGGAGATGAAGTCAATGTGGGTGAAGAAGGTAAGGAACTGGCAGACTCCAAGGTATTTAAATATTATTAAATGTGCCAGAACCCTGACTGCCACTTCAGTGGTCCAGCAACTGCATGTCTCACTACTGTGCAGGCAAGCTGGCATCAGAAGTGGACTTGAGTCCCCACATCAGTAAGCAGGCCAGGCTGTAGGCAGTTGCTGGGAGGTAGTATACATTGACCAGGGAGGACTAATGGCAGATTATGGCATGACAGTGACCTATGTGAGTGGACCAGGGAGTGTGCTCTTTCCACAAGGTTGTATTGTTTATTTATTTATTTAGCTTTTGTCGACCAAGTAAGTACACTAGACAAGTTACAATATATGCCTATTTTCAGGTATGACCCAGGAGAGTACAATGAGATACAGATGCAGTGAGATACAGGTTCATACAGAGGACAACACGACACAAGTTAGGCAGTATACAGAGTCAAAATAGAACCATGTTTTATTTTTATTTTATTTATTTCAATCTAGGATTAAAAAATACCTTTGAGCACAGTGGAGCTCATTTACAAAGGTTCCATGTTAATAATGGGAAGGGGGTTACAAAACAGACAGAGCATAAAGCACAGTAACATGTACAGATAATTTCAAACACAGCAAACAGTAGAACAGCACAATGCATGGTAAACATAGGTGATTGCAATTAGATACATAGTTGGCATTCCAGGACTTTATAGGTGAAAACGTGGGTGGGTAATCCCATTTGGAAATCGGGATGGGTGAGTCAGGGGATGAAGAGTAGCAGCAGGACAGAGAATGAGGGTGGGGATGCAGCCAGGCGACATTGTCAAGCATGTTGAGCGAGGCAGGAAGGGGTAGAATGGGTGGGAACGGGGGCAAGCACAGAAGGAGAAGGAGACAGGAGGGAGGGGATGGTGGGGTGTGGGGGGAGGGAGGGAAGAGGAGAGAAGGAGGAAGAAAGGTGTGGAAAAGAGTCAGTCAGGGGTCATAATGGGTGAGTTAGTGGGACACAGTAGGAGGGTCCGGATGTGACAGGTAGGAGGAAGGGGGTAGAGAGGCGATTGGGCATGAGAGAAAGGATGCAGCTAGGGGCCTTGTCGAGGAGGCTGGGGAATGCAGATTGCCAGATGAGGTGCAAATCACATGACTAATTAAAGCAGGTACACTCACTTTCCTTCGAGATGTTCAGATGCAGGAGATGCTTGAACTGAGTAAGTTGAGATATGCTAGTCAGTTCACAGCTCAGGCCATTCATCCAGTTAGGAGCTCAGTAATGGAAGGATCGCTGGCATTGGGTAGTTCAAACCCTAGGAACAAGAAAGAGTTCAGAGACAGAGGACCGGGTGTGATACAACTTTTGAGGCTTTGATCGAAGACTGGCGATGCCCATTGGTAGGGCTGCAAGCAACACCTGCTTGGCAAGTATACATGAGTGGTACTTGATGTGGCCTGGTAGTTTGAGCCACCTGGTTAGGGTGAATAGATCACAAGTATACGTGAGGTAGCCGGCACCAGTGATAAGTCTACCAGCTTTGTTTAGGGCAGTATTTAGTCTTTTGAGGGATGTAGCTATGGCAGCTCCATATATAACCAAGCCGTAGTCAATAACAGATAGTACCGAATTATGGATTGCAAGTTTAAGTGCTTCTGGGGTCAGACTTCGTCTGTGTCTGTAGAGCAGTCCTAGTTTGGCATTTACATTCTTAGCAACAATATCAATGTGTTGCTCGTAGATAAGGTGGCAGTCCAGGGTTACTCCAAGGTATTTTGAAGTACTGGATTTGTTCAATGGGGGCTCCTTGGTTATTTTTAACTGTGAGGGCATGTGACCTGTGTTTATGGCAGGAGGATGAGAACAGCATAAGTTTTGTTTTTTTATAGTTTAGAACTAGCCTGTGGGATTGGAGCCATTTTTCAACTTCAAGGAACCCACGTTGGAGGTTGTCTTCAAGCACGGTGGGATTTGGGTGACTTGCAAAGATGACAGCATCATCTGCATAAAGGAGGGTACTTAAATGACAGGCCTTTGGTAGGTTGTTTAGGAAGATACTAAACAGAAGGCGTCCCAGGATGGACCCTTGGTGTATGCCTGATATGACAGAGTGCAGTTCCGAGATGCAATTTGAAATCTTCACCCTCTGTGACCTGTTGGCAAAGTAGCTGCTGAACCATTTTAGTGTACTAGGTGAGAGACCAGTTTTTACGAGTTTGTCAAGGAGGAGTTTGTGATTCATGGTGTCAAAGGCCTTAGTAAGGTCTATGAACACCGCTCCTACCAGACTGCTATTGTCAACGGACTGACGGATGAAGCAAGTGAATTCTAGCAGAGCTGTAGTTGTGCTGTGCTTTTTCCTAAAGCTGTGCTGCTGTGTGCATTGCAGGGAGTACTTATCAAGACAGTCCACAAGCTGGTTGGTTACTATGCGTTCCAGAACCTTTGACAATGGAGGGAGGATGGATATTGGTCTGTAGTTGCTAGGTTCCGTGCAATCACCTGATTTGTGCACTGGCATGATCAGTGCAGATTTCCAGACTTCTGGGAACTGGGACAAAGTGAGGGATAGGTTGAGTATTTTAGCTAGAGGCAGGAGAACTTCTTCTAGGGTAAGTGCAATAAGTTTGAGGTCCAGTGAGTCCCCACTATGTCTGGTTTCCCCAATACTTTGGATAGCAGTTTCCTGACCTGGGTGGCAGAGACCTGTTTGAAGTAGAATGGAGGGTGATCAGGCTTCTCTGCATCCGAGCGTGGGGCAGCCGATGGGGGAGCATCTTCAAAGAAGTCTTTAGGGAGGACCTCTGATAGATTAGTGAAGGCAGTATTAAAAGTATTTGCAGTTGTGAGAGGGTCGGTAGTGGGATTGCCTTCAAGATTTAACGTAGTCGGAGAGACCTTCTGTACTTTGCCCGTGATGTCTTTTATGTTCGTCCAGAATTTCCTGCTGTCATCCCAGGAGTTTGACAGAAACTGTTTATGGAGGTTTTGCTTTGCATGATGAATGACCCTTGTACAGGCATTTCTGGCCACTTTGTATGCCTGAGAGTCATGCTGCATCCCTGTTGACTTGGCAATGAGCCAGAGATGGTCACGTTGTTTCATTTTGGTAATGAGTTCTGGTGAGATCCAGGAGTTAATAGTTCCATGGACCTTCATCATTGTAAACTGAGCATGGGTGTTGCAGGCCGTATTGAAAACCTTGATGAAGTGATCAAGAGCAACACTGATGTCACTGACAGAGTCCAGGAGGGACCAGTCATGGGATTGGAGTTTGTGCTTTAGTAGATCTAGATGCCCACACTTTAACATTTGGTTGTAGATGGTTAGGGGTGGGGGGGAGCGGAATTTATTTAACCAGGTACACGTGATAGGGGAGTGGTCACTGATGGAGTCAGGGTGAACTCTCCCACTAGAGATGCGATCAAGGTGACTTGATATGATCCAGTCAATGGTGGTGCTAGTACCTGTTTTATAGTTTATCCTGGTGGGTGAGCTGATGAGTTGAGTGAGGTGTAGGGATGCTAAGAAGTCCTTTATAGCTCCATTTGCTGATGACAGCCAGTTTATATTAAAGTCCCCCATTATTACTGTCTCAGCAAGGTGCTTTTCCTCCCGAAGATGGTCCAGAATACTGTGTAGGCCAGGGATTGGGTCCTTAGGCAGTATGTAGACAGAGAATATAGTGAGGCTTTTATTGTGTGCACCCAGGAGCAGTTGTACAGCTAGTGCCTGTGCAGGGCAGCCGAGGTCCACTTGAGGTAACGCCAGCCCTCTAATATTATTTTTTAAGTATATTGCGCAGCGCCCACCACGCTTAGAGGATCTATCCAGTCGATAGATCGTATGTCCTGGCAATGAAACTGATGCATTCGGCACTTTGGGTGACAGCCAGGTTTCAACGATGGAGAGTATGTCTGAGTTGTTCATGGTCACCCAGACTTTGAGGGTGTCAATTTTGTTGAGGAGACTACAGATGTTGATAGTGGCCAGTGTAATGGAACTCTGTTTGGGGGGCCCATTTATTAGGTTTACCGCCTTAGGTCCAGTGTTTGGGTGAATGATTCTCGATAGCATCAGTAACAAGAGTGCTAGGCTATAAAGGTACAGTCTTTGAAGTTTGGTTGAGTGTTTGGTGTGCCTTCTGTAGCGGGAGTATTTTTCCTTTTTTTTTTTTATTTGAGTCGAAGATGAGGTAGAGATCCAGGCAAATGTGGTGGCAGGTATGCTCTGCCACCTACAGTGTTGAGGTTGTGAAAAGAAGGGGGACCAAGGTCCGCAGTTTAGAGTGAAGAAATTTCCTGTTGTGCAGCCAATGGTGTAGTAAGGGCTGCTAGCCATGTACAGTATTTGTTTGTCAACTGAGTGATACCTGGTGGTTAAGTCAAGCCAAAAGAACTGATCAACAGCTGAGGTTCAGAGTCACAGAATGTGTTAGAATTCATGAAGGTGATTAACTGTGCCTGTGCATATACAGGATGTGAAATCCTTTTGTCTGTATGCTTCTTTGTCATTCAAAGAGGTTGTTGAAAAGCCCACATACAGATCATGGAGCAGGTCAGACGAAAACGTGGATTCAAGCAGGATCCAGAGTCACTGAGTTTGTCTGACTTAGTTGCTTCACTGTGTTTTGCTTGGGATAGCATCCAAAAAGTTGATTTTAAAATGAAAATGCAGATACCTGGAGATGATGTTTTGCAGAAACCCAGTCCAGGAGACTTTCACAGATGTAGTGAGCAAGAGTGGTATAGTTACTCCAAGCCGAAAAATGAAAATTACGTACCTACCGTAATTCTTGATCTTCTTGGACGAGTCTCCACCACTCATTCACACTAGTGGGATCTGCGCCGGAGGCACCAGGACCCATCGGGAGCAAACTTTTTGCTGGAGGGTCGGCACGAGAGATGGCGCCGCGAGGCATGGTGCCGCGAGCGCTGGCTCGCGTGGTAATGACTATCTCGGGCGACGACCCTCCAACCGCCTCAGTACCTTTTTTACCAAGGAGGTGCAGCGCAACTAACGTAAAGAGTAAACCTAACCTTAAAACGGACATAAGATAGTCCGGACGACCCGTGTAAGAAGGGTCAACAAAGAAGTCTTCACGGCCTAAAGATTTGAGGGAGTGAAGACCAACACAGCGGTGAGCTCGGGGGATGGAGGGTGGGCGTGTGAATGAGTGGTGGAGACTCGTCCAAGAAGATCAAGAATTACGGTAGGTACGCAATTTTCATATCTTCCTGGACATAAGTCTCCACCACTCATTCACACTAGTGGGAGAGTACCAAGCTGATAATCCCCCAAAAGGGCGGCAGGAGAGCCAGAGCTCATGCGTCTAGGACAGAAGTCCATTAAGGATAGTTCTGCCGAAGGCAGATATAGCCTGGCATGAACATCCAGTGCATAATGCTTAAAGGTATGCACTGAGCTCCAGGTGATGCATTGCAGATATCTGCAATCGGAACATTGCAATTTCACTAGGGATGCACGACTGCCCTAGTAGAGTAAACGAAACTCTACCTTCTAACTTAACCTGCACTCCATGAATAGCAATGTCAAGACATGCCACCAACCACGATGGAGATGCATCTGATAGCTGACAGGCTGACCCAGCCGGTCTCGCTGAAGGAAACAAACAATTGCTGAGTCTTGCAAAAGCTTGGTTCTATCTAAGTAGAACGCAAGTCTCTCTTAACATCCAAGGAATGAAGAGACCGTTTCTCCTTCATTTTGGAAGTTCGCAGTAAGAGGTTAGGACCAGAGGTTGATTTAGATGGAATTCTGGCACAACCGGGAAGAAATTTAGGATGATACGAAGAACTACTTTGTCCTTATGGAACACATATACGGAGGGTCCGTAACTAGGGCATGTATCTCAGAGACCCCTGCGGGCTGAGGTAATGGCCACTAGGGAAGGCTGTCTTCCAGGTAAGAAATTTTAGCTCACAGGTAGCTAGGGGTTCGAAAGGCTTCCGAGTGAGCATGTCTAGCACAAGGTTAATGTCCCAGGCTGCAACCGGACGTCTTACAGGGGATCTGGTATGCAGAATTCCTTTAAGAAATCTCTTTACTATAGGTAACTGAGCCAGAGTCAAGGAAGAAACCGGCTCATGGTACGCTGAAATGGCACTAAGGTGAACTTTAACTGTAGAGTACTGGAGACCTGAGTTTGATAGGTCCAAAAGGTACTCCAGAACCTTGTCTGGAGGACAGGAAAAGGGATTCCAAGAGGACTTTGCACACCAGAGAAAACGCCCACTTAGAAGTGTAAGTTTTCGATAGCTGGCTTCCGGCAGCCAGAAGGATGTCTGAGACTCTTCGAGAGAGCTGTGAACCGTTCACTTCTACCTCTTCAGGAGCCAAGCGTGAAGGTGAAGTGACCTCAAGTTGGGATGAACCAACGAACCCTGAGTCAAAAGGTTGATTTGCAAGGGAAGTGGTCTCGGAGAGGTTGCTGACATACTGTTGAGTAGAGGAAACCATAGTTGCTGAGGCCAGGCGGGAGCAATGAGAATCATCTTGGTCCCCTGAGACTCGAATTTGAGAAGTACTCTCTGAATTAGAGGAAGTGGTGGAAAGGCGTAAAGAAAGCGTTTTGTCCCTTTGTTAATAGGTCGAGCTGTAGTAGCTTGAGGAAGAACGACCTTATCATTCTCTGCCAGGACTACAATAGGATCCGCAAAGGCTTGAGATGCCAAATGGACGATCCTTGGGGGCTGAATATTTCCTATCAATGGATTTAGCCACCGAGGGAGTAAGAGCAGGATTATTCCATACCATTTGAGACAACGTCCTCGAAGGAAGGTTGAATCGGAGGGTCAAATCCATAGGGCTCTCCGAGCATGAAGATACTGGAGTCTTAATCTTTCCCAGGATCGATGGCTGTAGTCTGAGAGAAAGAGGGAACTCCAAGTTCCTCAACAGAGACTTAAAGGACAGGTCTCTCACCACAGGCTCTGTAGCAGTGACAGATCCTGCTTCCTCCACTTCATCACCCAACCGAAGGTCTGGGTCAGGCTCAACATCATCTCCTGATAGTCCAGAAAGGACTGTTTGGACAGGAAAGGAGGAAAAATAGGAGAGGAGGAAAGAACTGATAGAAAGGGAGAGTCCTGAGGGCCCCGGGCCAAGAGGTGAACGGAGTCGAGAGCGGGCGCGCGGAGGCGACGGCGCCAAGAGGCACGGGCCGCAGGCGGTGCCGCAGGACCCACTGGCACCACAGACGGCGCCGAGACTCCAGCGGCGCCGCTGGACGGCGCCGAGAAGGCCCCGGTGGCACCGAAAACGGCGCCGAGGACACCCCTGGAACTTGGAAACATGAGAAGAGAAAAACAGGAGATAAGTAGCATCGGTGCGCCCCTCGCTGCAGAGCCATGTGAGGAGGGGGGACACCTAAGCACGGAGTCGCTGGCGACTAGGAAGGTCCAACCGCCCTACCTGATCGCCCGACGAGCCCGAAGGCTCCGGGGCAACCGAGCCAGGCAGAAGAACCAACCTCCAAGCCCATCGCTCCATAAGAGCGCCCATTGATGAAACTGCTCATCTGGAGACCTACCTATAGGCGGGTAGGACTCGATGCGTCGAAAACGACGAAACCGGAAGTTGGCGCATCTGGGCGAGGAGACTGGCAACTAGTTACTATAACCGACCGCCGACGCCGCATCGTGACACAGAGGGTGACCTTTAGGATGCCTTCTTTTTGACCTGTGGGTCAAGAAGAGCCGAGGCCGAACGGGTGCCGAGAATGCGACTGCTTGTTTTATGTCGGCTGGGGACCGCCCATCCCCAGGCATCGGACTGACCATTGTCAGAACCCCGCTGAGGAGAAGGGGCGACCGGACCCAGCCCGACTGACTGAACAGCTTTCATACTAAGTCTCTCACCGTCACCTGACCTGTCATGGTCGACTCGCCAAGTAGGCCGAGACTTCTTTATTATATGTTAAATTTAAAATATAATAGAAATATGATGAAATAGAATAAATCTAAGCGATACTACTATCGAGATAATATTACAAAAATAAACTGAAAACTGTCATAGTTTGAAGTTTGACTCCGACAGGCGAGCGACGCTGTTACTGAAGCGCACTGACGGCGGGAAAAAAGGAACTGAGGCGGTTGGAGGGTCGTCGCCGAGATAGTCATTACCGCGCGAGCCAGCGCTCGCGGCACCATGTCTCGCGGCGCCATCTCTCACGCCGACCCTCCAGCAAAACATTTGCTCCCGATGGGTCCTGGTGCCTCCGGCGCAGATCCCACTAGTGTGAATGAGTGGTGGAGACTTATGTCCAGGAAGATCCATGTAAATCCACAAAAACTATGCTACAGACACAGACAAACACAAGCAGCCACCGCACAGACCCAGGAGGTGGAGTCAGTATTGAACATAACCAGTAGACAGTAAGCACAGTTAAGATAGTGTGGGTGTACAAGGCAGATAATGGCACTTCCCATGCTACAGAGAGAGGGATGAACATGGGCAGAAACCAGGGCAAAACCCATACCCCCTTGCCATCTTCATGATGGCTTTGGCTATTACAGGGTATACCTCTGATATCAGGGCCCAAGGGAATAAGGGTAAGAGAATAAAATCCAGATTGTAAAAAATGTGCCAGAGCCCTATCAATGAGAAATAGGTATAATGAATATCCTCGAGGAGGAAGGAGGTGATTCTGCCACTGTATAGGTCATTAGTTAGACCACACCTGGAGTACTGCGTGCAGTAATGGTGCCCATATCTGAAGAGGGACATTAAGTTACTGGAGTGGTTGCAGCGCAGGGCGACAAAGATGGTCAAGGGGCTAGGGGACTTATCATACGAGAGGAGGCTGAGGAAGTTGAACATGTACTCACTGGAGGAGAGGAGGGACAGGGGGGACGTGATTGGAACCTTTAAATACATGAAAGGAATAAACAAGACAGGTACAGAGGGGCTGTTCAAAGTAAGAGAGGGGAGGGACACCAGGGGCCATGATATGAGATTGGAGGGTGGAAGGTTCAGGAGGGAGATGAGGAGACACTTTTTTACAGAGAGGGTGGTGGCTGGGTGGAATGCGTTACCTGCAGAAGTGGTATCCAGTAGAACAGTGGACTGTTTCAAAAGGGGATGGGACAGGACAAGGGGGAGGGTTAATGAAGGGGAAGGTTGGAAGGGAGGGGCAGCTGCAGAATAAGGGGTGCTAGCTGCACATTTGAGTAGACTTGATAGACCTCTAGGCCTTTATCTGCTGGCAAATTTCATATGTTCGTAATGATAATTTTTCTACTTCCGTCTTACTCTCTTCTCTTTGGTCTTGTCCTGTTCAGGTGTGCCTTCTACACTACACCACATCCCAGTGGTATATTGTTCATTCACTGCATGTTTTGTACTCTCCATAATCAGATTAAGAATAATCAGTCAGATCAACTGCATGATATTATTACCAATAAATGCATGCATGTTATTTCCTATTACATGCATTTATTGTGAATGTCTGTCAATGGGATTACATGTAGCCATTGCAGTAAATGTTTCCGGACACCTACCACTAACGTGCCATGGCATCTGTGACATGGGCTATGCCTATGGTTCCTTTCACAAGAACCTGAGCAACTTCCACCCTGAGGGTGAACAAAGTGTCCTGTGACACTGAATACTCTGTCACAGCATGAAATTGGTAAAGTGAGAGAGCCTTGAAGTTGAGAAGCAACCTGCTGCATACCAGCTAGAGAATCCACTTGTCCGTAGTAATGAGGGGTCAGTGAGGCCAGGAGTGATGAAGCTGATCCCCCACAGGAAGCTGGGTCAGGGACTGGAGAAGCAGGAGGTAGATACCCCCAATCCTTCACTTGGCAGCTTTGGAGGGACAACAGCTGCTGCAGCAGGAGGGGCACCACTTCCCCTACCCCTTCCTCTTCTTTGCCCCTAAATGGAGAACTTGGCCTTGGGGCACCAGGCTTGGAATTGCTCCACTTGGGCTGTTGCTGCCAGGACTGCTGTGTAAGCCATCATCAAGGCATAGCTTGCCTGATAGAGACCAAGTGAGGAAGTGACACAGACCTTCTTGGCAGTATGATCAATCTTCTTCAACTCCTAGTCGGGGGGCGGGGCTCATCATCATTCTCAGTGTTTCTGGATTTCCAGAAAACAAAGTCTAAAACCAGACTCTTGGATAGGGGGTGGCCTGAGCACCAAGACAGAGAGCTGGTTGGGAGTGCATATTTGTGGATCATACAGGCTGAGGGCACCAGACAGGATGCTGCCAAATTTCCAGGACCAGTCACATAATAACCTTAGCAATAGGAAAGCCAAGCCCTGGGGAATTCATCTACCCAAGATGTCAGTAAAGGGGTATTTAGCCCTTTTTTGATGCTGGCCTATGGTTGGTGGTTAGTTCCTTGACCAATTGCTGATCAAAAGTATGCATCCTCGATGACTACATGCGAGACCTATTAGAATCATCTGTGGACTCTTCAAAGACAACTCTTGACGGTCTATTATTGTGGACCACCGTACAATCATCCAGTTTCTACCAATAGCCAGCCTGGCAAGCCAGTTGCAACATGGGAGTCTATGGGTGGAGCTCCCACAAAGGCTGTGGTGGGGACAATTCCACCTATAATGGTGGACAGACAGCTTTTGGCAAAGGTTGTCTGGGAAGGACTGGTGTGGGCTTGACTGCCACTGGTCAGTCGACCACAGAGGTTAGAGGTACAGCCATACACTGTCCCGCTAAAGCCCACTGTTGACAGAGGAGCTCCTCATAACATCATTGTAAATGCAGTAGGAGCATCTCACCATCTGAGGATGAGGAGAATGAGGAGCATTAATGGTGACATCTCCTAGTTGAGAGGGATCAAGAGCTCAAAGAGTGCCTTGACCTCAACTGTTTACAGTGGGGCTGATGTTGAGGAGAAGATGCCAGAGGTACCGTATAAATAAAGTTCACCAGCATTGGCTGCACGACTTCTGGTGGAGGTTGTTCCTGAGTAGGCAGAGCCCAGGAACACTGACCGTTCCTCACTGAAGACTAGGGAGACCAGTGTCTTGGAGATTGACTCCTTGTCGATCCCGTCCAACAACTGGTTGACTGAGCTGAGGAAAATCTTGACCACCTGATTGACAGTTGTTGAGGTCGTGAAGCCTGATAGGAGTATCGTGGAGCTAGCGACCTGCCCCTCAACTAATTTTGACTTGGCTGAAGCCAGACACTCGACAGGTTTTGAGCAGTCTAGGAACTCAAGTGAGTAGGAGGAACATTTTTTGTAGCAATAAAATTTTATTGAATTAAAATACAGTACACTAAAGTAATGCCATAAGTAATCAACAAAAACAATACAGCAATAATCATTCATGCCTCACTTAAAAGATACATAAATATTACTTTAGTAACTTAACAGAGACTTCTAAAACTACACACAGTACTCATTAAATTATTAATTATAAATTATAGACAAATTACCTTAGTAATAGAGGGAAGTTACCCCACTAATCCTTGAACAACATTCCCCTGAAGAAATGTCAACATGAGATATATAGCAGAAAAAGCACAAGGGGAAGGGGGAGGACTCCGATAAGGAGGGATAAGTTACTGGCAGCCTAAAGGCTTACTAGGTTGGTGAAGAGAAACAGTTACAAACTGTGCCCCACTTAGAGCTGAAAATATGAGCCTGGTCTAGCATTAAGTGAATGAGTCTCTCCAGTCTCAAAACTTCCAGGCACTCAGCCTTCCATTCATTGAATGAATCTGTAATATTTTCTTGATGAAGACACCTGGATCAGTGACCAATAGTGATGTGTCATCAGAGTAAACTGAGAGTATGTATTCTTTGCCATTCAATACCTCTAATGTCTTTGTCTGCAGAGAATTTTCTTATCAAGGGATCTAAGGTCAAGTAAAAGAGTAAGGGGGAGGTAGGGCAGCCCTGCCTCATACCTCTTTTTAAACAGAAGGACTGGGATGTGATCCTGTTAGTAATGACTGAGGCAGAGGTTTTTTTTGTAAAGTAGTTGCACCCATTTTATAAAGTTTGCTGGGAAGCTTTAGAGTTTCAAAACCTCAAATAAGTGAGACCACAGCACCCTATCAGATGCCTTTTCTGTATCCAATGAGAACAGACCTGCTGCTGATTTTGACTTGTTAGCTACCTCCATCAGATGGAATAGTTTTCTGGTGTTGTTGACAGCAAGTCTACCCTTGATGAAGCCTGTTTGCTTGTTTTCAATTAGCAGTGGAATAACTTTCTCCAACCTTTCAGCTAATATCTTGGCCAATATTTTAGTATCGGGACGGTATTGATTAGGGTTATTGGTCTATAATTCTTGGAATCGTTTGGATCCTTGCCTACTTTATGAATCAGGGTGATGAGGCCCAGAGTCATATTCAGAGGCAGCTGACCTTTGTTGAAGGCTTCCTTAAGCACATCCAACAAAATGGGAGCAACTTCATCTATTAGTTCATGGCAAAAATGAACCAAATACCCATCTGGCCCTGGGACCTTCTTCATTTTCAGCTTATTAATCGCTTCCCTAATTTCCTGAAGATTTATGTCTTACATGAGGGGTTTTCGAGATCCTCTGGAACACTAGGAATGTTCAGACTAGAGCAAAAGGTGCCTAGATCTGTTCGACAGGAGGGATCTGTTACATCATATAGATTCTTGTAAAACTGAGAAAAAATATCATTAATTCTCTTATCCTCTGTTACTAGTCTATTACTGTTCAGATCTCTAATGGTACAGATTCTTGTGGTATTATTACTGTTCTGCTTAAGCCTTATGGCAAGTATTCTGGAAGCTTTAGGGCCAGAATCTTTGTAGCTGAGTTTAGATTTCCATATGGCAAACTCAGCTTCCCCCCTAATTAGTTCGTAATATTCAGTTTTAAGAGTAGACCACTTAGCCCATACTTCTTCAGAGGCAGTGGATAATAGTTCCTCTTCTACTGCTTTAATGTTTCTCAGAATTTCTTCAGATTTCTTTTTCTGTTTCCTTTTTAAGAGTAGGAGGAACATGATCTCTCTCAGTCCCATAACCGATGGCACTGCTTTTTGTGCTTCTTACCATGGTGGGCAGGGCTGTCCCCCACAGGTCTGGAGGGCCTGGCACATCTCACAAAATTCTCCTGTGAAGGACAGTCCAACGCTGGCTCCAGTCTGGAGCAGGGATGAGGCTAATGATGTACCTGCTGTGGTCTTTGTCTCCGCTTCTTTTACGGATGTGAGTTGAGCCAAGGAACACACTGCAGTGGAGGCCACCTTACAAACGCCCTTCAGCTGTGTTTAGGATCTTGGTCAGTCAGCTGGCTGAGGAGAAGAGAAGCCTTGTGATCCTCAAAGGAGACAGGGAGCATCTGCTGATACAGGCCACAACCTGTGATACTGTGTGCCATTTCTAGGCAGTAAAAGCATGACTCATGTATCCGTCTGCAACATCTTCTGTTGGTACATTACTCATTGCTTGAAGCTGGGAGCTTGCTTCTCTTTTTTGTGTTCCATTTTCCATTCGGAGAGCTGGAGAAGAACTGAAGGTATTAGTAAAAACTAAAAACTTGAAGAAAAAACATTGAAATTTGCCAGTAGCACACTTAAGTCCTACAGTGCACACGGCTGTGAAGGGGTAGACCAAACTCTTCCAGCGGAAAGGAAGATCTCATGTCATGGGTCAGAGTCGGAGGATATACCACCCAGGTGGTGGGAGGAATTTCACTTACAGACATTTTGACAAATCAGCTCTTCTAGTGGAACTGCCATCGTGTGGTTAAGTGAACCATAACCACGTCCCTAGAAACAGATGTTTAAATCCAATGAGACTGTCTTGGTGTGAACAATTCTAAATAAAAAAACTCACTGATAAGAACTTTACTGAATAATTGCCAATAAATGTAATTGTTAGACCTTATTCCAGAATTTAGCCCAAACATTTTGAAAAGCATAAGTATAAACATTTTCTATTGCACTTCTGTGCTAAAGAAACTGTAAGTTTACAGCTGCTTGATAGAAACGTACAGATTTTTGGAAATACATTAGTACTTCAGAAATATTAAAAATGTAAATGATTTTTGCAATGAAATCAACTATTTTACTTACCAGGGATAAACGCTTAAGTCTGATGGGGGTTTCTATAAAACAAAACATTTAAAATAATGAATATGTACATTTAAGCAAACAGACTGGACACAAGTGTCCTGTATTCACTGTACTGTGACATATGTTATCTTGGTATTAGCAGAGTATTAGAGTAAGGCTGACGAAGGACATTATCTGCAGCTGCAAGATTTTGTCATCTACACAATGGTGTCCTTTGGGGGATTGTCTGTTTCCTTATTGTTTTATATGGTTGACATCAATCACTGTTATCTTCAGTTTTATTGTTCTAAGTGGAGCATTGAGGACTATGTTGCAAAGCATGCCAGTCAACTGGCCCTTGAGAAGTTATCCTTCCTTATACCCTGTTTTTCATTTTTATTTCATACTCCCCAATGTCCTGTATCACAGTGCACTTTCTAAACCAAAGTTTATTGTTATTAATTCTGATAAGTTTGGAGTTACATTTGTTTCAAAAGAGAGTAGAAAACCTATGAAACAAGCTCCCAAAAGGACGTGAGGAGTGTAGAATCATTTTGACTCACACTGGAAGCATTTCTCATAGAGAATAACACTTCATGATACTGTACAGTATTTAATTCACTGGGAAGGGTCATGAAGTCATGAAGAGTGCACCTAACAGAGGAATTGCTATGTCCAGGAGGAAATGATTCTGGCTATTTTATATGATATGGAACACTACAACTGCCTGGAGGGCAGGAGATGAACCAATAGGCTGACAGTCCTGTCTGTCCAAACCTCACATAAGGAGTCTCTTACACTGCAAGGGACAGCCCTCTGAGGCCCTATTAACTTATAAGTTATTTGAGGTTGAGTGAGCTGCAAAAACGTTGACTATTTTAAAAAACTATTTTACTGTACCTTCCTCTCCCCCCCCCCACCGATACCAAAGTGGAGTGTTCACTCCTAATACTCCTGCACGAGAGCACATGGTACTCAGAATAAGAGGCACCGCACACTGATTGGCTGAAACTGCATTAATGATTTATTATCTTTCTGTCTAGCATTTACTGTGCTCCTATGTTTGACACATGTGGCTGAAAAACATAAAGCGTAACAATTCTGTGAACTCATTTAATTCTCCGTTCCATCCCACATCTAATACAATTCGCACTTCTAGTTCTTAGCCTATGCTATAAGCATGTTTTTTTTACTCCTAATATCTCAAAGTATAATACACTATTATAATATTCAGTATGTACTCTGTATTACAGGGGAATGATATAACCACTTTAGTTAAGATTAGATCATTATTATAATTTCCGCATATCAATCAATCAATCTTTATTTTACCAGGCAAAACACCATTGAGCGAACTCATTTGCAAGGTGGACCTGGGAGGTATACACCCAAACTACAACAAATGTAAGAATACACTTAGATACAAACATGGGTACAATAACAAAGGTAGTGATATTCCAAAAATACACAGAAAACATAGCTAAATATGTACTACAGTAACATAATAAGTACGATGTATGCATGGAGGCCCTGAGGAAGGTACAAGGCGATGAGGGGAATATTGTGAGGAAAAGTGGCAGAAGGAGGATAAAGGGACATGAAGGTAACAAACAAAAAAAAAACTATACAATAGAGTGAGTATACGAAGGGGATCGGGACTCTAGGAGTAATAGTAGAATAAGCCAGGGAGGGCTAGAAATAATCATAACACAAGGAGGCACAGGGGATAGAAGGAGAATATAGTAAGAGAAGGGTAGCAGGGGGAGGTAAAAGGGCGTAGAGGTGAAAACCAATTATACATGTGAGTGAGTGTGAGGAAGGGATGGAAGGGCTCTGGAAGATGTGTTAGGATGCAAAGGGAGGGGATGGAAGTCATCTGGTGACACATTTGCAAGGTTCCTTGAAGGAGCAAGCAAACAGCATTTTAAACGTGTGCATTGTTATTGGGGTCGCCAACTTCAGGGTTTTTTGTGCATTTCATTTCACAGTTGGGGAAATGTGTGACTTATGGAAGCTCTGCCAAAGTGTGTATGAACTTTAGGGATAACTAAGGAAATATACAAAAGGCTTCTCGGGGCATAGTTACCTACAGTACAGAGGCGCAGGCAATCAGAAATGTACTGAGGACGTTTTTTAGATATAGCTCTGAAGGTCGAGCATGCGGCATTTTTTTGCCTTCTGTAATTAAGTGATGACCAACCTACAAAGGAATAGAGGGAACGATGGTGGGTGGAGTAAGATGCACCAGTAATAAACCTTACGGCTCGGTGATAAAGGGTATCGAGCTTCATCAGAATAGAGTTAGGACCTTGACCATAAAGAAGATCTGCATAATCCAAAAGTATTAGAAAAGTGGTTTGAACCAGTCTCTTTCTTGCATCATAAGTAAACATTTAATTCTATAGAAAAGACCAAGTCTCTGCTTAAGTTTTTTAGTTAATTCCTAGTCGTGGTTGGTAAAGGATAGTCTGAAGTCAATCCAGACCCCTAGGTATCTAAATTTATCCACAAACTCTAGGGGCTCACCCAGTAATGTAGTAATCTGCAGTGATCTGCCTTGGTAGGTGGGAGGGGGTTGACGTGTTAACCACTGGGGAAATGAGCATCACTTTGTTTTTGTTTTTTGAGTTTAAGAGGAGTTTCTGGTTCAGAAGGTTTAGCTGCAAACAACTGAACTCCAGCTGCAGATCCCTGCAGGCCAGCTCTGGAGTCAGCCTATCAACGTAAAGGACTGTATCACTGGCCAAGAGGTAACTGTTAGCTGCTTTGATGCCAGTATCAATCTTACTGATATAGAGTGCAAAAAGGAGAGGTCCTAAGGTGAGCCCTTGCAGCATGCCTCTCTGCAGTGGTTTCAAGGGGGAAAGGTCTCCATCAGCTTTGTCCTGTTGAAGATGACCAGTAAGGTAACTAGTAAACCATTTTATTACTAGGGAGCCCAGACCAAGTTTTCGTAGCTCTGCCAGAAGCAAGTCGTGATCCACCGTGTCGAATGCCTTGATTAAATCAAGGAACAAGGCACACACATAATTCTTGGCATCCAAGGCACACTACCAGTCATTGGAGACCTTAGCAAGTGCTGAGATCATACTATGGCATGGCCTGAAACTTGACTGAACTGGGTTGAGCAAATTAGAGGACTCCAAGAAGTTCCTAAGTTGATTATTAACTAATTTCTCAAGCATTTTTGAAAGGATTGGAAGCAGGGGAATAGGTCTATAGTTGTTTAGATCACTTGGCTCTCAAGATTTGAACAGTGGGATTACTTGAGCGGTTTTCCAGATAGGCAGTAAGATACCTTGAGCAAGGGATAAATTGAAAAGATGTGTGATTGGGGCACACAAGAGGTAATAGCTAAGTTTTAAGTAGTAGGGGTCAATGGAGTCCACACCACTGCACTTTTTTAGTGTCTAAGTCTAGTAATAAGTCTTCAACTTGCTTCAACGACACAGGACTGAAGGAGAAGACAGTGCAATGGGCCAGGAGGCTAGAGATCGTACATGCCGAGTCCTCAGTGCAAAGTTGAGAACGAAGGCTATTGGCAGGGGAGGTGTTGAACGCTAGCTCGGCAGTAGCGAGATCGAGAATTGACTGCTTGTCAGTAATGAAAGAGCCTGCAGAGGAAATTTTCATGAGGAGGGAGTTACATATACTCTGTATTATAGGGATTGACAGAGTTACTGCGGCGGCCACCCCACATGACTCTCAGCACAATAGTCCCTGTTGTCTACTGGTCCCTCCCACCTCCCACTCCCATGACCAATGTCAAAAACTTTTTCCCTGGTGTCTAGTGGTCCCTCCACACACCTGATCCCATGCCCAATGTTGCAAACCCTTTTCCCTGATGTCTGGTGCTCCCTCAACCCACCTGATTCCATGCCCAATGCCTGCAACCCTTGACCCTGATTTCCAGAGATCCCTCACCCACAGTAGCCCCATCCCAAAGGAGCCACTGTGATGGCCCGAAGGCTGTTCATATGTTCCCCCCACAAAGGTTGCTGCAGCAGGCACCATGAGGTGAAGTGACCTCCCTCAACAGGTCTGCAACCAGTACCGCAGTAGTACTCCCGTCTTCCAGGAACTTCACCCCCAACCAATGATCCCCACCTCCATTTCAGCAGCCTCAACCAGTCCCCAGTGACAGGGTATGGACTGGGGACTGGTTTGATGCCATACAGTAGCTTATTCTATATACAGTCACAAGAAATCCCCCCTCCCCATTACTTAATACTGCACTTACATGGACCAACATTCAATGCCGGTCCACTATCCAACTGAATATAGGAACTGCTGGGTTGAACACCAGTGCAAACTGTGCCACATTTGCACCTCCCAATGAATACCCAGCCCCATAACTCTTCTGTGGCCCAGATCACAAAACGTCACAAAGCACATTTGCATTGCACTTTGCGTTTGCACAGGTGTCTAAGGTTATTATTCTCAGTCAGATAGCGCACCTGTACTATCCAACTGAGAATAGGGCTTGGTCATGTCAGCACTAACCCACTAGCACTAGCACTAACCCCATCAGCACCACCCCAGCATGGAGCCAGGAGTATGGCTCTGCAATGGGTGGCACAGGTGTGCTATTTCCAATTCTCAAAACAAAGCAGCCATGTAAATGCATCCATTGGGCATTCAGAGCACTATATGGCCATTTGTGTGCCCATTATGAGCCCATCAATATAGGCTGTTCCAGAGCTTAGCATGCCCCCAGCCCCTGCCCAATAGGCAGCCCCAATCTCTGGTATCCAGTGGTCCCTCCCCCAATGCCCTTCTGATGTGAATAAACAGTTGTCCCTGGTGGCTAGTGGTTCCCCTGCAGTCACTGGCCTGACGTGCAGTAAGAAACTTTCCCTGGTGTCTAGTGGGATCCCCCATCACCACCACCAATCACTGGCTTGATGTGAAGTAAGAAAATGTTCCTGTTGTCTAGTGGTTCACCCACCAATTGCCAGCTCGATGTGAAGTAAGACATTTTCCCTGGTGTCTAGTGGTCCCCTCCCCGCAATCAACGGCCCAATAACTGTCAAAACCTTTGCAGGGGGAACACATGAACAATCGCCTCATGTACACATATGATCTGTATACAAACTGGATGGCTTCAGCTAAATGGTAGGATTCAATACCAAACCTGCCTGTTAACTAAAAAAGCACTTCTCAGGCTCACACCTCCTGGTGTTGAAAAGATTCTTAGCCCCAATTGCAGCTTACAACACACTTGAAGCTCAGCAAATCAACTTTTCCTTGTTCCAAGATGCCGGACAACCCAAGGGCAATGATCCTTTGCTTATAGAGCGCCTCTTTGGTATAATGCCCTGCACAGAAATATCTCGCCCGTACCGAAATTGGGCCCACTCAAACACATGCTCCATCGGCATCTCGTGGCTAGCAGTAACTGTTTCACCTGACAGGCACCGCCTCTCTCTGATGTTCCACCTCAGCACTCCTACTCTCCCCCAACATGCCAGCCTTGATCCCACTCCCCCCTCTCTTGCTTTTCCCCCATCCCTCACCTATCTCACGTCCCCTCTCTTTTCTGTACTCCCCACCCCGCTCACCCTCCACTTGCCCTCCTTGTTTTTTCCTACCCTACCTGTACCTTGCACCTCCTATTATCTAACCCTACAGCATCGCCAAGGCCTCCTAGGCTGTCTCCTCTCTTGGGTTCACATGTTTATTGTCCTTTTACTGTTACATTTGTGTATCTTCCAGTTTGTAGATTTCTAGTTACAATGTTCAGTCATTTTTCTAGATTGCTTCTACTTGGAAATCTGATATAATGTTTACCTTTGTATGTTTGTCACCCTTCCCCACTGATGTGGAGCCTTTGTAAAAGAGTTGTTTTTTTGTTCAGAGATATTGCAATCCAAGACTTTATAAATAAATAATAAAACATCAAGCCAGTGATCACGGGAAAGACCAACAGACAGCAGGGACAGTTTCTTACTTCACATGTGGCTGGGAATCAGTGAGTGGTACAGTAGCACAAAACTCTGGGGCAAAGTTTTGAGAATTGAGGCCCTGGGGCTAGACTCACAAAAAATCACAAAGCACAGTGTAAAAGTTTGCGCAGCACTTTGCGCTTGCCCAGGTGTCAAATGTCGCCACTCACAGTCAGATAGCGCACCACACTATCGGACTGTGAATAGGGCCAGGTTGAGTCAGTGCTAACCCCAATACCACAGTGCTAACCCCACTAGTGCCACCCCAACATGCAGCCAGGAGTATGGTTCCGCAGTAAATAGCACAGGTGTGCTATATCCTGTTCACAATAACAGCCATGTAAAAGAGCCCATTGGGCATACAAGGTACTGTGTGGCCATTTGCATGCCCACTATGGGCACATTTTACATAGGTTGTGGCGAGTTTATAAGGCCCCCATCCCATGCCCCAGGGGCAGCCTTGTGTCAGTACATTTAACAATCTACCTGGTGCTAGTGGTTTCCCCATGATCGTTGATCACTGGCCTGACCGAAAAATAGTACCTCCCTGGTGACAGTGGTCCCTCCCGCTGATCACTGATTGTTGCCCGATTGTACATATATCAGTTTACCTTAGTGTCCAGTGGTCAGTGGTCCCCCACCCAATGCCTGCCTGTTAGAACTTAAAGGTTCCCCTGGTGTCCAGTGGCCCCCCCCACCCATATACATGCCCAATGTTATTTCATATGCCCTGGTGTCCGGTTGTTTCTCCACCCACCAGCAGACATGCCCAATATTATTTCATATTCAGTTCCCAGGTGTCCACTGCTTCCCCCTCTGAAAATCACTGGCCTGAAAATAAACATATACGTTATCCCTGATGCTAGAGGTCCCCCACACTCAGTGCCCTGCCTGATGTTGGAAATCCATTTCCCCTGGTGGCCAGTTGTCCCTCCCCCTACCTGATCCTCCCCAATGTCTGCATACATTTTCCATGGCATCCAGTGGTCCCTCCCCCACCTGATCCTCCCCCAATGTCTGCATACATATTCCATGGTGGCCAGTGGTCCCCCCCCACCTGATCCTCCTCCAATGTCTGCATACATATTCCATGGTGGCCAGTGGTCCCTCCCCAACCTGATCCTCCCCCACTGTCTGCATACATATTCCATGGTGGCCAGTGGTCCCTACCCCTGTCCAATCCCGTGTCCCAGTAGGAAAATATGATTCTTCATCATGTCCAGTGGTCCCACCCTCTAGTCCCCGCCCCCATCAGGGTGCAAGCTACTTGAAGGTGGGCCAGCAATGTGAGAGGGCAGTAAGGAGGGCTGGGGGGATACTAGGATGCATAGGGAGAGGCATCACCAGTAGAAAACAGGAAGTTGTTGGCCCTCTGTACAGACCGTTGGTAAGACCACATCTGGAGTACTGTGTACAGTTCTGGAGACCCCATCTCCGCAAAGACATAGACAGGGTGGAGGCTGTCCAGAGGAGGGCAACCAAAATGATGCAGGGTCTGCATCAGGAGACATATGAAGAAAGGCTAAAGGAACTAAAGATGTATAACCTTGAGGAAAGGAGGGAGAGGGGAGACATGATAGAAACTTTCAAATACCTCAAGGGAATCAACAAAGTTCAAGAGGATAGCATCTTTCAGAAAAAGAAATGTGCAAAAACAAGGGGGCACAATCTGAAGATAGAGGAGGACAGCTCAGAGGTAATGTGAGGAAGTATTTCTTCACAGAGAGGGTTGTGGATACATGGAACAGCCTTCCTGAGGAGGTCGTAGAGTCAAAAACTGGGGAATTCAAGAATGCATGGGACAAACATAAGGCAATTCTAGTGGGGGGGGTAGGAGGAAGTAGACTGTTGGTTAACTAGGATCTGCAGCTTATCTGTTAGGTAGGGAAATGGGCAGACTAGGTGGGCCAAGTGGTCCTTATCTGCCATCAAATTCTATGTTTCTATGTTTCTATTTGAGCAGACCAACCCCTGCGATCACTGGCCCAACATGAAGGAGATAACTTTCCCTGGTGTCTAGTGGACCCTCTTCCCTGGCAGGTAGAGCCCCACCACCCCCTTCCCCTCCATTTCAATCCTGAACCAGCAACTGGCACAGCCCTCCGCTCTCCACCACAGCCAGCCACTAACTGAACTGTCAATGAGTGCATATTGTATACATTACGAGTTCACTGATTGAGTTGCCACTCAATGAGCACATAATGTACACAGTACATGTAACGTACACAGTGCATGTAATGCATACAGTACATGTAATGCATACAGTACGTGTAATGTATACAGTGCATGTAATGCATACAGTACGTGTAATTTATACAGTACACGTAATGTACACAGTGCATGTAATGTATACAGTGCATGTAATGCATACAGTACGTGTAATTTATACAGTACACGTAATGTACACAGTGCATGTAATGTATACAGTACATGTAATGCATACAGTAAATGTAATGTACACAGTACATGTAATTTATACACTGCATGTAATGCATACAGTACATGTAATGCATACAGTACATGTAATGTACACAGTGCATGTAATGTATACAGTGCATGTAATGTACACAGTACATGTAATATATACAGTGCATGTAATGTACGCAGTGCATGCAATGTATACAGTACATGTAATGTATACAGTGCATGTAATGCATACAGTACATGTAATGCATAGAGTAAACGTAATGTACACAGTACATATAATGTATACAGTACATGTAATGTATACAGTGCATGTAATGTACACAGTGCATGTAATATATACAGTGCATGTCATGCATACAGTACATGCTCATTGAGAGTTCAGTCGACAGCCTGCTGCGGTGGAGAGCAGAGGGCTGTGCTGCTCACTGGCTTGGGTTTGGGATGAGGGGAGGTGGGATACTACCTGCCAGGGTGGGGTGTCAGCTAGACACCAGAGAAAGTTACCTTCCTCACGTCAGGCTGGTGTTTGTGGGGGGCGCGTGGTCTACCCAAATAGCTTGCATCTTGATGGGGATGGGCATTGTTCAGGGTGGAACCACTGGACTACAGAGAGAATCATATTGTCTTACTGGCACATGGAATCAGGCGGGGGGAAAGGACCACTGGCCACCAGGGAATATATGTGACTGTCGGGCAGGGCATCGGGTGGGGGAGGATGGCTAGCCACCATGGAATATACTTTTCTATGTTGTGCAGGGCATTGGGTGGGGAGGGACCACTAGACACCAGGAATATACTTTTCTATGTGGGGCAGGGTGTTGGGTGGGGAGGATGGCTAGCCACCATGGAATATACTTTTCTATGTTGTGCAGGGCATTAGGTGGGGAGGACCACTAGACACCATGGAATAAACTTTTCTATGTTGTGCAGGGCATTGGGTGGGGAGGGATGGCTAGCCACCATGGAATATACTTTTCTATGTTGTGCAGGGCATTGGGTGGGGGAGGGACCACTAGCCACCATGGAATATACTTTTCTGTGTGGGGCAGGGTGTTGGGTGGGGGAGGGACCACTAGACACCATGGAATAAACTTTTCTATGTTGTGCAGGGCATTGGGTGGGGAGGGATGGCTAGCCACCATGGAATATACTTTTCTATGTTGTGCAGGGCATTGGGTGGGGGAGGGATGGCTACACCATGGAATATACTTTTCTATGTTGTGCAGGGCATTGGGTGGGGAGAGGGATGGCTAGCCACCATGGAATATACTTTTCTATGTTGTGCAGGGCATTGGGTGGGGGAGGGACCACTAGCCACCATGGAATATACTTTTCTATGTTGTGCAGGGCATTGGGTGGGGAGGGACCACTAGCCACCATGGAATATACTTTTCTATGTTGTGCAGGGCATTGGGTGGGGGGAGGGACCACTAGACACCATGGAATATACTTTTCTGTGTTGGGCAGGGCGTTGGGTGAGGGGAGGGACCACTGGACCCAAGGGAAATGGTAGTGTTCATTCCAAGTTGGTGATCGGCAATCATGGGGGGAACCACTGGCACCAGGGAATATACTGTTTACAACTCAGGCCCATGATTGGTGGGGAGCCACCGCAGTATCTCCACCATTTACTGGGATTGTGGGGGATTAAAGCAAACTCTCAGTCAACAGGTTTTGCTCTGCTCAAGGGGACCAAGCAAGAGGCCCTTGCATGGAGCAAACACTTTGTGAATCAGACAGTGCCGAGATTCACATCCCTTCCCCTTCATTTGCATTGCAGCCCCTCCACACTTTACCTTGGTGCAGACCCAGTCTGAGCACATAAACTGGGCTTTTGTGAGTACCAACTCGGTGCAAACCCCATTTTTTTTGTGCAAAGTCAGGTATTTGCCGGGGAAATGTTTTGTGAATCTAGCCCCTGGTGTTTAAATATCAAGGAAATTATAAATGCACCTCAATACACAAACACACACTAGATTAATTTAAAGTGCTGCACATTTGGATTAAAAACAATAGCCCAAACACCAAACACATATTTTAATTTATCTGTAGAATGCCAACTTAAATCTTATTTGCAGTTGGACTCTGCATGCACAGAACTTTCTGTTAGAGGCCAAAGTGTGGATTAGTAATCTAAGTTTCTTGTGCTCACATTGTGCCATTTGAATAAATTGATATTCAAAGCCAAATCTTTTGAGTCATAAGCTTTTGCTCCAAAATATTAGCCAATGTTATCTCCAGAATATGGGATTGTGAATTGCCAGCTGAAGTAACAGTAAATCCTCATCAACATGAAATGCCTTTGGATGTTCATTTCTCAAGTTTGACTCTTTGTCTTTTATTTATTTCGTTTTTGTTGACCGGGTAAGTGCACTAGACAAACCCTGCCTATTTTCAGGCATGACCTTGGGGATGGGGATACAGATGAATGCCAAATGACCTTGAACCAGATTAAGCTGTTATTTTAATAGACCTTTTTAAAATCCGTACTTACATAGACATAAGGTCTCACTTTGGTGCATGGAAACCAGCCAACCTCATTTGAAGATATGTTCTGACCCTATGAAACATTTAATTTACAAAGCATTTATTTTTAAATAGCATAATTAACTAATGACACGTATAGGCATTGTATAAGGATGTACAGTATACAGTACCATTTATACACATATTTAAAACTGCAAGGTACATTTCACAGCCTTAACCAGACTGCTACCACAAATTTATTATACTGTTAATGCAACATAAGTAGACAGTTATGATCTCATCACACAAATATTATTTGAAGAAGTGGGTGACAACGTGTGCTGTGATCTTAAAATGATCGGTCTAGGAGCCAGCTCGCTGCACAGAGGGCTGAGGGTTGGACACCTTACCTTGTGCCACACTGGTGACCCAGGTTTGGGAAAGTACTTGGGTCATAGGAGAGCTGGCACGGGGGAGAGGGTGGGAGCAGGATTGAGCAACCAGAAGGCAGCTCTCCTCTCCTGGAGTGGTTGCTGGCCCCCCGTAGTTCCGCTGCCAGCAGGTGATGGTCCAGTGGACAGCGTAGGCAGAGGGGGTGACATGTAGTGGGAGGGCAGCTCGAGACACAGCATGCACAGGCCTCCACATGTGCACATGCGTCAAAGGTATTGGGATGGGTTACTGGGAGAAAACGGAAAAAACGCTACAAAATATAATTAAATGATCAGTCTATTAATCTTATAGTTATGTAAAGTGATTACTTCTATCATACCAACATTCAAATATTGAATTTGAAAATCTTTGCTGGATTCTGTTTCCTGTCACTCACAACATTTTAGAGAGAAATAATCCACATGGGTCAGATTTTGGACGATGCAGGTTCAACTAGTTAACAGTATTTTCCAGAACAGGTACCCACTTCAGTGCCATATGTTAGAGCTACAGGTCTGATTCTACCCAAGAATCAAATACCTTGACCTTTGAGTATTCGATTCTGTTGGACATCTGTAACCATTTGAGCCCAAAGTCAAACGTTTGGTTTGAACCAATCAGCTGAGTCACAGTAGCTACCACCAAACCAACACTGCCCCTCCCTCTCCCATGTACACACACTATTAATTTCCTGTGTTCACGACTCCTACAGTAAAATGCAGAGGAAATATAATCTGCCAAAATGGTGGAACAAATAATTTTCCATGATTAGACATGCAAAGAATTTGGCTTCCTTTAAAAAAGGCACCGACGAGTACATGTGCTTGTTACTAAAAAACATTTAAATGGTTTCCTAGGTTGTGGGTGGAGGTTGTGATGGAGCTCACGTCAATATTTAATCTTTTGTCCTAACGCTTGTATGTTGTTGTTTTTTTTACATTTCTCTCTTTTTAAAATTGTTGGTGTTTTTTGACACAGATGCTTAGCTGTTTATATATTTTTGTTTAATTGTAAAAGATATGTAATGAACTTTCTCTGTATGTGTATGTATCTAGTAGGGCTGGGAGAATTCGGTGAAGTTCTGACTCTTATTAAATAATAACTGGAACACGGTGAAGTTCTGATTCATTCTGATTAGTTCCGATTAGTTCTGATTTGATGACCAATATTTGAAAAAATGTGAAAAAATGCATAAAAGCGGCCAAAGTTGCTCACATTTGACACACAGGCCCAAAGGAAATAATTTAATGGATTATTTGTAAAAACATTAAAGTAAAACTGCTAAATAAAAAAACAATCAGTCACTACTATCTCCTTCATGGCTGGCCTATAATGGTGGCATATCCTGCTCAGGTCTGTGACATAAGTGTGCTGGGAGAGATGGAGAGAGAGAGAGAGAGAGACAGATGCAAATATCTATATCATAGCACCACCAAGTACTGCAGGCACTGCCAGGCAGCTAAGATTCTTTTTTATCAATGGTGCGGTGTGGGTATTATTTTGATGGATGTTCCAGTCCAGAGTGGAACAAGCCAAAGAAATGGATATGAATGATTAAATGAGCAGCACTAAGACAGCCCACCCACCCTACCCATGCAAATGAGGCAGCTGCTTTGCATGCCCCAGTGTACTGTGGTGTATGGTACACTACTTGGTCCAAGAGGTGCTAATGTTTTCTAGTACTCCGACTACTCTGACTGAATCTGATTGACATGCTGAGGAATGGATGCCGAATCCTCAAAGAAGAAAGACGAAAGACATAGTGATCACCACCCAGGCAGGCAGCCAGTCACACATCACATCGGTCAAGTGCAGTGCAGTCATAAAAACGTTTGCCACTGCCACCTGAAGACCTGATGACACACAACACAACACAATTGCATCCTTCCTAGTTCCACAACTGCTGCCAGCCACTGCCAAATAATTTAAGTCTAAAAAAGAAAATATAATAATCTCAGCCCAGTTACTGTAAGTGAGATGTAACCAGGCTAGCATACCAGACACACACAAACAATTATATGAATTTTCAATTTAGTAGCATTTCTTCTGTGAAGTATTCACAGCCAAATATGGGGGACGTGAGAAATATACAAAGGGTATTCAGTTTCTGGGTTTCAGGTATCTGCTAAGCCATTCACTGTACAAAAAGTAAAACAGTACAGTCAGGATCAGTTGCAGAGTGCAAAAAAAAGTGACAAGTAGTAGTAGTGACTGGAGTAAGGGCTAAAAGTGATAAGCAGTAGTTGTGACTCATGAGGACAAAAATTGATATTACAGTAGTAGTAGTAGACAGCAGTACCCTACCTTCCAGATCAGACAGTGGTACCAGGTACCACCAAGTATGTTTGTGACATGAATTGCAGTTGCTTGCTGCATTTGGACTCTGAACCCACTGATGTTGTTATTTTTTTTTCTGTTCTGTGCTGCTCATGTGTGATCATAGTGGCCTCCATCCTGACATGACTTGTTGCAATTAATTGCTACCTCATATAGTAGACCCTATTCACAAAAGATTTTCACCACAGGCACACATTCTTGAAAGTGTTTTGTGGATAGGGCCTGCTCAGAGCAATTAGTCTAGGTTTTATTCAGGTATCCTATTTGAAATTAAAGTGAGGAATGCTGACTTTGAGAAATGTGAGGCGCTTAGCATTTTCTGGTGTCAAACGGGATCTTGTGTCAGTACTGATGTTACCAGCTGAACTTAACAATCATTCTGAACAGATGACAGTCAGAGGGCAATTCATGTACTACAATGCAATGTTTACTAAAGCAGGCCACTTATTTTGTTTGGATTTCTAGTAACAATAAAGCACAATTTAAATGCAGGCAGGATAATCATATCTTAAAGAGAAATAGGATGATCTATTATGGGTAAATGGATAGGAGCAAGTACTGTGCTGATAGGCTGTCTTGGCTCCTTGGTACCTTAGTATGACCCTTCGTATGCAAAAGATCAGCATTCCAGCTGATATTGGACTCTGCCAGGTAAGCAATAAGACACAACAGAGTGTGCGTTAGATACTTTAACACATGGCTAGGAGGTGTAGTGAGGTACGAGGCTGCAGACTGAATGGGTCCAGCCTCCTAGCCATGTGTTAGAGTGTCTAACACACTTCCTGAAGTGTCTTATTGTGCTCATGAAATGAGTCAAAAAATTAGAGACATGAATAATCACATTACAAGTTTTAAAATTAAGGATTAATCAGTTTATTAAAGGCGATTACATTACGCTGAGCAAAATAGTCCCATATTTGGGGGTATTTGGTAACAAGAAATTTCACTGAAACTTTTTTATAAGTTTATATTATTTCTTTCGATTTTTAAACTATGTCATGGGTAATAAAATATTGTGCAGAACACACTGAAACATAACATTTACTGCCACTGTAACATGAACTAGGTGAAAAGATGCTATTATTAACTATGGGATAACGGTCACCTAGCATAACCCTCCCCAAACTCTGGAACAATCTCCAGAGAGAGCTCCAGGACTGCAACTCTCTTGAGGGGTACAAGAAAGGGTTAAAACTACACCTAAGCAGTGGGTCTTATTGCAGGTGCCTCAACCCATAAAGGCACCTGTGCTAAAGGGGGATGCCTCACATAAATACAGACAAAAAGGGAGGGAGGAACAGTAAGGAAGGACATAACGTACTGAACTGTACTTACGTCTATTATCTACTCATGAACGTGTGTAACTAACAAGGTTGTTCGAACGTAAACTCACCTATGTCAACTGTAGTAATGTCTATCTCTGCGACTCGTATACATGAATACTGTACCATCTACTGTAGTACAGTCAAAAGCATTGGTTTCCTTTTCCCCTCTAGGTACATGTAACTAATCCCGGGTCACCCCTGAAAAAGGGACTGTCAAAGTCTCGTGAGCCTACCCGGTTACCAAAATTTAAATAAATAAAAAAAATTGTAAAGATTGCCTAACATTTACTGGCACGTAGCATGAACTAGATGAATAGATACTCTTATTTTATTTATTTAGTTTTTGTTGACCGGGTAAGTGCACTAGACAAATCCTGTCTATTTTCAGGCACGACTTGGGGAAGGGGGATACAGATGAATGCCAACTGATCTTGAACCAGATTAAGCTGTTGGTGGTATTTTTAGTGAATGAGGGGAATTTGGCCAGGACACCAGGGAAATTCCCTTACACTTTTCGATAAGTGCCACGGGATCTTTAACATCCACCTGAACTACCACCAATCCAGGAAGATGGGACCTTGGTTTAATGTCTCGTCCGAAGGACGGCACCTCAGAAGTGCAGCACCTCTCTCATGCTGCACTACAGTGTCAGTACTGGGATATTAACCCAAGTGCGTGGTGTGGGAACTGAACCCATGGCTGTCTGATCTCCTGGCCTCAGAGGCGAGTGTGCTACCTACTTAGCCACTGACATTTTAAAGATGCTCTTATTTTATTTGCCAAAGTAAACATTGAAAGTCTTTTGAAGACATTTAAGTCTAAACGAAAACATTTAAGCGTTGACAGTCATGCTGCAGTTTTGCACTGTGACTCTTGTGAATTGTGGATTTGGGGACTGCTGTTGCTGGCTGTGTTCAGTGAGCTGCTGTTCTGTGTGGTGCTGCAGCATTTTACCAGCAGGTGTCAGTGTGGTGCATGGCTGCTTCACATTTGGCTTCTGGGATTGTGTATTGCTTGAAGACAGTTTTTCCAGTGTCCTGATTTCCTGTTTTGGTGCCAGTATATTGCACCATTTCCTGCCGTCATCTGGCTTTGCACACCAGTAGCTCTGCAGGCTCAATTAATTTCAGCGGCCCATGACAGACATAATTTTATGGCTCTCCAAGCCAGTGTCAGACAGGAGTTAGGCTGCGGTCGCTCGCAGACAGTGATTTGTGTTCCACAACAAGAGACCAGCTTCTTCATTTAATCTGGACATTAGAGTGGATAAATAATTCAATCCCATCGGCTCTGACAAAAACCATACCAGGAAGGAGTCAAGCTGGATTTGTGGCAGTCTCTGGGGGTGTAAATACAGGGCTTTCAGCTCTGGAGGAAGCTTGCTCAGGTACAATTTAAAACTTTCAGCTGGGCAAAGTGGATTGCCCAGTTGGGCATACATAAAACCACGGTGTCCAGGTTTGGCAGTTTCGAGGGGGTTGTTATGATTTTTGGGATGCTCACTAAAGTTGAGTATAACAAACTCTGCACCATTTCCATCTCTTTTAAGTGCGAAATGTTCAGGTTTCAACTGATGGAGCCCTTCCCACCGTGCCTGACCATATAAAGTTGGATGTCTAACCATACTTTTCTAACTAAGCCAGTCATGGTTCGGGGAGAACAAATGTCATAATTTCTCAGTTTGTGTGCATTTGCTGCTGTGAGGGCCTCGTAATGCTGGGATTTATCTTGCTGTGATCATCGGTATGTTTTCATTTTTGTCGTAAATGCAGCGTTGCTTGATTGAAATTCAGGGTCTCTCATTAGGTTTATAGGCAGTCCAATGGCTGGCAACCCCAGGTGGTGGTCCAGTGCAGCACGGAGACCGCAAAAGCTCGAGATAGCATACTCGAGTCCTGCGGTCATCTGCGCTTCAGCATAGAATTTCCGTGGGCCTGTGTTCAGATCTTCGTTTGAAATTGAGTGCCAGTCTGCTACAGTGTTTGTTGCTGCTGCCCACTCATCAAAAATTCTCAGTGCCCATGCAGTTGACCTTTTAGTATTCTTCTCATTTATTTATTTATTTCTAGGAAGTACCTTTGAGCCAAAGGCTATTTTACAGAGGTTCTACGTCGTAGTAATACATGGGCATTACATCATTTACAATGGTTACAAGTATATAAGCAGATACAAGGAGGTTCCATGCCTAGAAAGACAGGAGTATATCAGGTTACACAATTACAATAACAGGGAGTACATAAGTAAGAATATACAGACACATAATTTAAAGCAGGCTAGGCTGACAGGGTGTTAAGTGAACAACCTGAGATTCTACAGGATATAGAGTAAATCAGGTAGAGAGCAGAGGATGATATAGTCTGTAAAATAATTAATACTATACACAAGGAGGTGAGGACTTGATGGGCAGCAGTTCTTTTGTCATAAGTGCTAAAGAGTGTAGTCATAAAGGAGGGCTAGACTCACTTGGGGGGGGTGCTAAGGCGGGGCCCTGGAGCCTACTAGGGGAGTGTTAGTTAGCAAGAAGAGAGGAGAAGGCCAGGGTGCAGGTTAGAATGAGGGTAGCAGGAAAGAGGAGGGGAGAGTGTGGGGGAGTTCAGGTCTCACAGTCACAGTTCCTGTTTGTGGTGAGGGCCACTCAGAGTTTATCTTTAAAGGGGCCCATTTTGTCCTCTTTTGTGATGCCTAGGTCAAGCTCATTAAGCCAAAGTGGTACCTGGCATTCATAGGACCATTGGTCTTGTGTGGTTCTATGGAAAGGGACGCAGAGGGCTGAGTTGTTTATACCCCTAGTGCATGTGAGTTAGATGGAATTAGGTTGGCTAAGGAGGCTTTGCAGGCCTGGGGTGTTAAGTCCTAGCATAGACTTCTTGGCGAGCATGCATACTTGATACTGGAGGTGACTGTCAAGGTTGAGCCATTTTGTTTGAGTTACAACTGGCGGGTGTGAGTGAGATGGGGTACACCTAGGACTAAACGACACGCTTTGTTTAGTGTTGTTTTGATACGTTTCAAAGCAGTTTGGGAGGCAGCCCCATATACTGCTAGACCATAGTCTATCACTGAGAGGACTGAGCTATTTACAGCAGTTTTGAGTGCCTCAGAAGTCAGGCCTTTTCGGTGTCTGTACAGTAATTCTAGTTTTGCATTTGTCGACTTTGCGACTGTGTCTATGTGTTGGTTAAACGAGAGGGTGCAGTCCAGTGTCAGTCCTAGGTATTTAAATGTTTGAATCACCTCCAGGGAAGTATTCTGATTGTTCTGAATGCGTGATGATCTTTGGTGGACTGGGAACACATCTGCACTCTTCAAAGCCTACCGTGAACTGAGGAAATACTGGTAAGCTGTATAATGGCATAAACAGGGTTTTTTCAACTTTGGTGCATATCTTGTGCATTTTTGGGAATTTTGGCACCAAATTTTCAACATGGAGTTATTGGGACCCTTTCTCATGAATTCAGTCACTGTCATGGCATTATTTGGTCCCAAAAAGTGATTTTGCGGTCACTGCGTGGAACCACCTTTCAGGACCTATTAACGAAATGACAGTGCCACTGTTCATGAGGTGGGCTCTCAAAAAGCCTATGTTGCAAATTTGGTGAAAAAATCCTAAAAATGACTGTTTTACGAGCGTGTGTTGCGCAGTTTCCACACACACGCGTAGCTTCACGAATTTGTAATATTTTCACTCCAGATTTTCAACACTGGTATTTTTATACACCTCCTTATGAACAGTGCAGCTGTCATTTTACACATCCTGGCCAAAATGTGTTTTCGCACTTCTGGCACAGAATAGCATGGTCACTGTGGGAAATCAGTTTTCGGGATAGATTGAGAAAATGGCAGTGACACTGTTCATAAGCAGAGGTCCTAAAATGCCTATGTTGAAAATCTGGTGATGAGCATCCATTAAATGACTGCATTACGAACGTGCGTTGAGCAGTTTCCACGCACCCATGTAACTTCGCAAATTTGTAACATTTTCACGCCAGATTTTCAACACTGGCATTTTTTCACACCTCCTTATAAACAGTACAACTGTCATTTTTCATATCCTGGCCAAAATGTGTTTTTGCACTTCTGGCACAGAATAACGCGGTCGCTGTGGGAAATCAGTGTTTGGGACAGATTAAGATTGAGTGAGTGAAAGGGGAGTGAACAAGCTTAACCAAGCTCTGTTGGGACTGCTGCAGATTTCTTTGTGGGCAGAAAAAGGTGCCAACGCAGGCAGGAGCCCAGCACAAAAGGGCAGCCTGCAGTACTGGGATAAACAGAATGAGCGAGTGAGAGAGGGGGAGTGAACAAGCTCAACAGAGCTCTGTTGGGACTGCTGCAGATTTCTTTGTGGCAGAAAAAGGACCAACGCAGACAGAAGTCCAGTACAAAAGGGCAGCCTGCAGCACTGGGAGAAACAGAACGAGTGAGGGAGAGAGGAGGAGTGAGCAAGCTCAACAGAGCTGTGTTGGGACTGCTGCAGATTTCTTTGTGGGCAGAAAAAGGCGCCAAAGCAGATAGGAGCCCAGTACAAAAGGGCATCCTGCAGCACCGGGAGAAACAGAACGAGCGAGTGAGAGTGGGGAGTGAGCGAGCTCAATGGAGCTCTGTCGGGACAGCTCTGAACTTCTTTTTGGGCAGAAAAACATGCCGACACAGGCAGGAGCCCAGTACAAAAGGGCAGCCTGCAGCGCCGGGAGAAACAGAACGAGCGAGTGGGAGAAGAGGAGTGAGCGAACTCAACAAAGCTCTGTCAGGACTGCTGTGGATGTCTTTGTGAGTAGAAAAAGGTGCCAATGCAGGCAGGAGCCCAGTACAAAAGGCAAGTCTGCAGCACCGGGAGAAACAGAACGAGCAAGTGAGAGAGGGAGAGTGAACAAGCTCAACAGAGCTCTGTTGGGACTGCTGCAGATTTCTTTGCGGGCAGAAAAAGGCGCCAGCGCAGGCTTGAGCCCAGTACAAAAGGCAAGTCTGCAGCGCTGGGAGAAACAGAACGGGCGAATGAGAGGGGGAGTGAGCGAGCTCAAGGGAGCTCTGCTGGGACTTTAGAGTTGCCCACCCTCCCCCAGGGTCCTCTGTGGTCCTATATTGTAGCAGGGTCTCTGGGGTGGAGACAAAGCAATGATTGGATACTTTGAGGATTGCTGTAATAATACAGATTTAGTTCTGTTTATTTCTCTAATTGAGCTAAATACTGAGCTATACTGTTATGATTGCTGTAATAATACATATTTATTTGTTCTGCTTATTTCTCTAACTGAGCTGAGTAATACTTGGAGGGCAATAGGATTTCTAACTGGGCTAAGTGAAACTATATGAGAGCTGAAAACAAAAAAGTATGGTAGATGAGGGATGAAAAATGGACAAGGAGGCTTTAGGATTGCTACAGTAATACAGTATATAATGGATGAGATTTGAAACTGAATTAGCCCGGTCGGCAAGGGGCCAGTAGGGGGACTAGTATGGGAGCGTGAACAGGAATTTGAGTAAATAGGGGCCTAACAGTTGTAGTAGGGTACAGAACCTGGGAGTAAGAGCCCGTAACATAAGATGGGGGCCAAAATGGGGCAGGTGCCACATAGCAATAGGGTGGGCATCTTTGGAAGGGTGGCGGGGTGTACAGGGTGTGGGTCTGCCATGATCCTGGACTGGGCTTGGAGGATGGGGGGTGTATGGTCTGTAGATGACTGGCTAGTTTGAGGGAGGAACTGTGGAGGTTAAGGAGGAGTCTAAGTGGCAGGGCAGATGAGTATGGTAGGCATCCTGGCTGGGGGAATAAGAGTGGCGGGGGCGGAGGAAGAACAACTAGGACTAAACCAACCCCAGTATCAGAGGTACTAGCAGAAAAGAGAGGAGAAGAGAGGGGGTGTCTGAGGTGTCGGGGGGGCCTCCTGTTGGGGGAGGAAGAAACCATGAGGAGTACCAGGGGAGAGAGAGCAGATGGCTGCAGGTAGGGAGGGACCAGGGGTGGCACGGAGGGGAACAAGTAGGAGGGGGATCCAATAGGGGGAAGAGCTGTAGGAGGAGTATCGACTAGAAATAGAATTGAGCCTCTGCTATGGGAGAGAGGGGAGCAGAAGCATACTGAAGGGGGGAGGATAAGCAGGGCATGAAAGGGATGGCAACAGCTAGGGAAACAGATAGCGAGGACGAAAGGGTAGAAGGGGGACTAGTAAGGAAGAAGGGGTGGTAACTGGAGGAGAGAAGGCTATGGGAAGGATGGGAGGGGCATCACTATCGGGGTAGAAGGGAATGGGGGCTCTAAATCAACAACAACAGGGATAGGAGAGGGGTTGGAAATCAGCAAGGGAGGAGGGGAGGTCGACATGGGAAGCCCAGTAGGAAGTAGTCAGGCTGTGAAGGGGATGGGAGGAATAAGACAGAGAAAAGGGGGTGAGGAGGAAGTAGGGGGTACAGATACAGAAGTCACAGAGGGTGCAGCTGGTGAGGGTAAGGGGCAGAGAAGAATGAATACTGGGGTGGTGGAAGGGGCATTAGAAGTGAAAGGGGCTAAGGAACGGGGGGTACTCATTCTTGGGGATTCTACACTGAAAGGGGTGAGATGGGGTGGAAGGGGGGAAAGGCACAGCCATATTTGGGTTGAAGCTATCCCCAGGTTGACTGCAAAACTACAAACGTGCATTCAAATAAACCCTTTGCATTTCCCCTTGACGCCCATGGAGGGGAAACTCCAAATCTTAGTTCGGGGCTTCCTCTCCCTTACTGCCCTCTATCTCATTCACCTCCCATCTTCAAAGTATAAAATCAGGGTCTCTGCTGGAAATGTAAAATACCCATGGTCTCCCTAATAACTCAGCCTGTGGGGCTTTGTTGTGTAATTTAGCCGTAATAGTCTCCAAACGATAGATGCTGGATACTGTCTTGTTCCAGTCTCCTATGGTTGGAACTATCTCTGACATCCAGCGTCTTGTTATGGCCTTTTTGGCAGCTGCTATGTAAATGGGTAACCAAGTTTTATGCCAGGCTGGGGTATGTGGGGGAAATATTGCCAGGAGAACCATTTCAGCAGTCAATTTGATCTCTTCTCCCAAACATTCCGACATTGCCTGCTGAAGACTACACCAATATGGCATTATTTTTATATTTATTTATCAAGTCTAGGATTACAAATACCTTTGAGCCATGGCTCTTTTACAAAGGTTCCACGTCAGAGAAATACAAATTATGGGGAACATCAAGACAGGCATTACAACAATGTGGACATTGCAAACAGAGTACAGATTAATACAGTTCAAGGGTAGCATTGTAACAAGGCAGCCAGCGGCATTTGTCAGAGAAAATAGACAACAGATAAGAAGTGCCAGAGTCATAGGGAGAGGGAAGAGGGTAGTGGGGGAGAAGGAATGTAGAAAGGGTGAAAAGTACAGCATTGGGTATACCAAGATGTGAGGGTAGAATCCAGTGGGGGGGAGGGGGGACAACTAGAGCAGAAAGGGAAGTGGAGAAACAAGGTTAAGTTGGGCAATCACAAGAGCTGTTGGTAGTGAGATAGTCCCGGAGCCTAGTTTTAAACATACCAATAGTTGGGGCAGAGGAGATGGTTGGGCTGTGGCCATTGAACCAGAGTGGTGCTCGATAAGCAAAAGAGCGTTGTCCCTGTGAAGTGTGACAGTGGGGACTTTCAGTAGCTGTAGCGTGGATCTCCTAAGGCACCATTTGTTAATTCGGTGTTGTAACAGAGTTGAGACCCCAGAAGGTGCAAGGCCAAGGTAGATTTTTTTGACCATGGAGCAGGTGAGAAATTTTATGCGGTTTGACAGTTGGAGCCAGCTGGTCTGAGTGTACAGGTCACATGTGTGGGTGAGACGGTGAGCACCAGTGATGACCGACATGCTTTATTTAAGGCAGTTGAGAGGCGTCTAAGGGTTGTGGTTGTGGCCGAGCCATAAATGATGAGACCATAGTCTATTACAGAGATCACAGAGCTCAGGACTGCAACCTTCAAAGCTTCTGGCGTGAGGTGTGGTCTGTGTTTGTAGAGGAGACCAAGCCGTGTATTAGCAACTCTAGCTACATTATCGACATGAAGTCCATAGAAGAGATTAGAGTCAAGCTGTATCCCTAAGTATTTGAAGGACACCACCTGATCTAGAGTGTTCCCCTGGGTGGTGGAGATAGCCAAGTGGTGTAGCTTGTGTGGGTTATGAGAGCTGCATAAGAGCATAGATTTGGTTTTCTTGTCATTGAGGACCAGTTTATGATTAAGAAGCCATGTCTCTACAGAACTGAAACCAAATTGAAGGTTGTGTTGAAGAGTTGCAAGATCTTTGTGAGTGGAGAATACAACAGCATCATTGGCATATAGTATGATCTGCTCAGAGCAGTGGTAAGGGAGGGAGTTTAAGAAAAGGCTAAAGAGGAAGGGTCCCAGTATGGATCCCTGTGGGACACCCGAGCGAACAGGCAGGGTGTTAGAAAGAGCATCCACAATTTTTACTCTCTGTGACCGGTTTTCTAAGTAGCTTTTAAACCAGAGAGAAGAGTCAGGTGATAGCCCGGCATTCAGTAGTTGGTGTATTAGTAGTCCATGGTGTACTGTATCGAAGGCCTTGGAGAGGTCGATGAAAACGGCCCCTGTGAGAAGGCCGTTGTCAAGGGATTTGTGCAAAGCTCCAGTGAACTCAAGAAGGGCTGTGGTGGTGCTGTGACCTTTCTGGAAGCCGTGTTGTTGTGGACAAGGTATATTGTATTTATCCAAGTGGTCGGTAAGTTGATCAGCCACGATGCGCTCAAGTGCCTTAGAGAGTGGGGGCAGTATGGAGATAGGGTGATAATTTGAGTGAATCTCAAATTATCCCAAAACATATGGGCAAGACCAGCTACCTGGCATCTGCAAGACCTCCAGCATTTGCCATAGGAGAAAGGGAGATATTTAATTAGAATGGCTGGGGATCGGAAAAAACGTACTCTGCATTTCCAGGCAAATTCCCTCCAAATACATGAATGAGTTATCTTACAAGCCATAGGAGAAGCTCAAAGCCAATCCTGTTTGGAGATTTCCGTCTCCAAATCTCTACCCCAGCTTCTCATGACAGAAAGTGAGGAGTCACCCAAACCCTGGCGTAGGATCTGGTAAATGTGGCCCACCAGATGTTCCCAGAGCTGACCAGTTATAACATCTTCTAGGAGTTTCCAAACAATTGGAACTGGATTGGGCCATTGAGGTGTTATATCCCTTTGTCTTAGAAGATAATTTTTAACCTGGGTATATCTATAGATGCCCCCTTCAGGTAAACCATAGTCACTCTGTAATGTTTCAAACTGGACAATGCTCTTATCCGTTATAAATTGTCTAAAGAATTGAAGTCCCACCCTCCTCCATCTAATAAAGGTGTGATCTAATGTTGCTAGGATGAAAGAACCATCCTCTGAGATCAGAGTAAATAGGAAAAAAAATTCTTGAAAGCATTTATATTTCTTTAGATGGTACCATTGTGTTAAAACTTGAGCTGTGAAGGGTGTAAAGTCCCTCAGCTGTGGGGCCTTGTTTACTGAAGCTGTGGTTATTTTCAAAATGTTGTATAAATCATTAATGGCAAACTCCAAATCCTTCCAAGACGCCTCAAAAGACGGGGAAAGCCACAGTATTAGGATCTTGATAAAAGATGCCAAGGCATACAGCTTTAAATTGGGAAGGTTTGCACCTCCCTCTGTCAGTGGAAGCTGCAGCAAGGACATCCTTACCCGAGGCTTCTGGCCATGCCAGATAAAATTGGAAATGATTCTATCCCATGATTTGAAGTAAAAATTAGCAGGGAAAGTTGGAATATTTTGGAACAGATATAACACTTTTGGTAGGATGATCATTCTAATGGACACTATCCTCTGAAAAAAGCTCAAGGGTAAAGTTGACCAAGTTGTTAACTCTGATTGAATTTGTATCGACCATGGTTCATAATTTAGCAACTCCACATTTTCTTAATTTTTTGGGATTATTATACCTAAGTACTTAATTTGTGTTTTATACCATTTTAAGGGGTATTTGTTCTTTAATGATTGGGTTGGGGAAAATTTTAAAGCCAGCAAATCTGTTTTGGTTATATTTAAAACAAATCCCGAAATCTCAGCGAAAAGTGTCAGGGAATCCCACAGGGCCGAGAGGGAAGTCTCTGGAGAGAGGGCTGAAACCAAAATATTGTCGGCAAATAAAGCCACCTTGTATTCCCTCTGACCCATAGGGACCCCCTCTACACCTACATTTCTCCGAATTAGCTCTGCTAGAGGTTCAGCATAAAGAGCAAATAGTAAGGGGGACAAGGGACATCCCTGTCTCATTACCCTTTGTATAGGTATTGGTTGGGATAATGAGCCATTAATTTGAATATAGGCCTTAGGAGACAAGTATATATTCTTAAGGCATGTTGAAAAAGAATCTGGAAATGCAAATTTGGACAGGGTAGCCCATAGGAAATCCCATCCCACCTTGTCGAATGCTTTGTCTGCACCAAGGCTCATTATAATAGAGGAAATCTTTCAGACCTGAAGAAGTTCCATAATAAGAAATAATCTACGGAGATTATCCAAAGTACTTCTTGATTTCTCAAAGCCCTCCTGATCTTTATGTATTAAATCCAGTAGGATGGGTTCCAGTCTTTTGGCCCAGAAGGCCATAAATAATTTATAATCTACGTTTAGGAAAGAGATTGGCCAATAAGATTTGGGAATGGTGGGGTCTCTTTCCGGTTTAAGTATCGGAGTTAAAATAGCATAATTCCAAGAAGGAGAAGGGGTCTCTCCCTCAGAGACTGTCTTACAGGCTGGAAGAAAGCTAGGTAATAGTTGGGGGATAAACGTTTTGTACATTCTGGATTAAATCCATCCGGGCCTGGACTTTTCTGAGATTTAATTATTTTTACCTGGTAAAGTATCTCCTCTGGTCTAATCGGTCTTTGTAGTTGAGAAATCTGGGTTTCCGAAAGTTTAGGTAAAGGGATTTGGTCTAAAAACTCCTGAACTCTATGTTTGTGTCCCGGGTTGGGGAGGGGGGCTGTATATAAAGATTTATAAAATTGTTTAAAAGTCTGTTTGATTTGGTTCTCTTTATATGTAGTAGAGCCAGTAGATTGGGATTTTATTTTCAAGATAGTAGAGGCTCTTTTATTGGCCCTCAGCTTCCTTGCCAGGTTTCTTGCCCCTTTTGCCCTCCCTTCATAATTGTATTGTCGTAGATATGCCAGTTGTTGGAAGGTTTTATAATCCATAATGTTTTGTATCTCTTGTTTTAAGCCTCTTATCCATCTCTGGAGATTAACTTCTCCTTCTCTATATAAAAACTGATAGGAGGACAGAAGATCTAAGAATTTTAACCTGGCATTTTGTTTTTTTAATTTCCGGGAGGTGTATTCCAGAATCTCCCCCCTCAGAATATGGCCTTCAATGTATCCCACTGAATAGTACTAGAGACGCCGGGGTCAGATTTTCCTGGATAGCCTGGGGGATATGTTTCCTCATGGCATCAAGGAACTCCTGATCTTTTAAAAGAGATGTATTAAATCTCCAAGTTTTACATTTTCGCTGTTTCCCTAAGTCAATTTTTAGAATCAGAGGATTGTAGTCAGATAGTATTCTTGGTTCAATTATCATATCCTGAACTAATGTAAGGTGTTCCCCAGTAATAAAAAAGTAATCCAGCCTAGAATATGTTCTGTGTTGTGCCAAAAAAAAAGTATATCCTGGGACTGTTGGGGAAAGTCCTCCTCCAAACGTCTTCGAATCCTAAGTATGCTAAAAAATGTTTTAAATATTTTCCTGTATTGGGTAATCTATTGGGATTTGGATTGGATGAATCTACATAGGGATCTAATGTCAGATTAAAATATCCTCCCATGATCAAAATTCCTTTATATCTTTCCATCACCTTTTGAAGGAATGATCGAACAACCGGAAGTGGAGTCTGTGGAGGTAAAGAAGCATTAACTAAAGTTACAATCTGTGAATAAATTCTTCCGGTTAGAATCACAAATCTACCCTGTGGATCCGAAAAGGAATCCAGAACTTCAAATGAGGTAGAGGCCAGTATCAAAATAGCCGTTCCCCTCTTATGTTTTTTTGGATGAGAGGAGGCAAACACCTGATATCTGCTCCCCCAATGTAACTTAGAGTGTTCTGACAGGGAGAGGTAAGACTCCTGTAGGAAAAATAAATCTGCTTTCTGCTTACGCAGATATTGCATCATTTTATATCTTTTAACAGGGAAATGCAGTCCATTCACATTTAATGACTGAATATTCACTGGGGTGTTAGTCATTTGTATCTAGGGGGATTATCAATATTATGAAGGCAGGGCATTGTCCAGTTTCCAGAGAAAATTGTATGTATTTGATTATATTTGAAGTATTCTTTCCTCCGTACTCTGGTGGCCCTAGATGACCAAGCTCAGCATCTCCAGAGATAAAGGAAATATCTTTATCAACTATCCCTCCAGAAACCACATGTCCAACCTTTTTTGAGGACAGTAGTATCAAATCTAGATTTGTGTCACCTTCTCTCTTCGATTTTAACTTAGTCAAGAACAAATAACCCATTAATCTAAATAACTGTTGAAAAACCTTTTGTCCTCTTACCAAGGAAACTATATACATTTGGTCTTCCATTCGTGTGGGAAAAAACACCATTTCCCACTTTGTCCCAGACCCACAAAACCTGTGGTCTGGGGAGACAGGGCAACACTTCTCTAAAGAGAGTATAGACCTGTCTGAGGGGAAGCCCCCCCTCTGGAACAGACACGGAATTACCGTATCTGTTTCTGTAGTGGTTGGATAATAGGCATCGAAATCTCAATTAGATCAGAACAGAATGTTTAGTATAAAGCATAAATATTCTCACCCCGATTCACCTTTTCCTAAATCTAATTAAATCATCTGTACCCCCCTTATCATATATTTAATACCTAATTCTCCCACTCCCCGCTATATAGAGAATCATTCAGCCTATCTAAATCCAGATTTTGGTACATATATCACAGTATTATCCCTTCAATAAAAAATAATAAATGATTACTGATTCGATGGCATGTAGAATCGAGGCGAAGTTCCCTGCCACTTTCCCTACCCATCAAAAGAGGAAGAACCATTCTCGGAACCCACCCCCTTTCCCCCCTTTCTAACTATTAACATTAGATTTTCCATCCCTGAATCAAACATCCTCTCAGTTCCCTCCCATCTCCCAAATAGTAACCTTCCATGACTTCATTCTCCCCCCACCCCATCAATAGAGAATAGTCACATCCATGTACTTTCCCTTTAAGGTTTACCTTGTCCTCCAATGATAAGAATAGAGTCAAGTCTAGAGCTTAAAGCTCAAGTTTGAGTCATATACTTCCATCTTTGAGTTAATCCATAGGAGATCATCCATGCCGGTAAAAGGAGCAAACAAAAAAAAAAAAAAAAGAGGGGAGGGAGAGGGTCGCCTTCCGAAACAAGGGAGGCCGGGGGAGAGAAAGGCAGTCTCCATGTCCTGCTATCTATTTCACCCAGTATAGAGGGACATTTATTGTGCAGGGTTCCTCTAGAAGGAGATGCCCATCCTCAATCCCGTATGTCCCCAACAGATCCAGAACTCAGGGGCTACCCTCCGAGATGGAGGAGGCGGGGGAGAGAAAGGCAATCTCCATGTCCTGCTAACTATCTCACCCTACACAGAGGGGCATTTATTATGCAGGGTTCCTCTATAGGAGATGTCCTCCCTCAACCCCACAAACCTCCAAATGACCCAAATACCAGCGGCTCCCTCAAACCACCTCCCCACCTTATCTCAGTTTAGCTCCCCTCTTCAAAGCCTCCAGGCTTTCTTATTAATAACTATTGGGGGGAAGGTGTAGCAAGGGTAACCCCTCTACCCTGTTACTTTCAAGCCAAGTTATATTTGGTTGGTGGGGAGGGGGGGAAGAAAACGGGTTTATCCCTCAGTCTAGGGAATGGAGAGGGGGGAGAAAGGCATCCATAAGGAAATTGCCAGGTGATTGTAGTTCTCGCCCCATTGAAGAGTGAAGGTAAAATGTGGCTCCAGTTTTAGCGAATAAATTCCTTTCCTTCAACCCCTCAAAGCTTTGGGTCAAGGCCACAGTAGTCTCTCTTCCCTGGCTGCCTCCCCCTTCCCTCAATGAACCTGCACAGTTATATCCATTTAAGGCTGCAGAGGAGGATTCCTTAGGTGCTGAATTTTGTCCAGTATTGTCTGTAGTCTCTGGTCACCAATTTCCATTCTGGACACTCCTCTAATCCCTGGCCTAGTTAAGGTGTTCTGGTCTCTCATCGCCATCTTAGGTATTTCTTTCACATCTAGGATTCCTCTTTGTAAAAGATCCGATCTGGCCTCTGATGCTGACTGGTAAGTTATGGGACCTCCTGGGAACTGAACTACCATTTTTGCAGGATATGGAGTATGAAATTTTAAGTTCTTTGCTCTGAAGGCTGGAAATAGCAATGTGTACTCCCTTCTCATGCGTTGTGTAGCCGGGGCATCGTCGTTATCGAACAGAATTCACTGTTCTCGCCATTGAACTCTCTGTTTTCGCCAGGCCTTAGTTAAAAGCTGGTCTTTTTGGTAAAAGCTAACAAATCGCATCACAAACAATCTAGGGCGAGTGTCTGGCTTAGAAGGGTGGGGACCTAATGCTCTATGCGCCCTCTCTATATCCAGCTGGCATTCCGGATCCAGATCTAAAGTTTGTCAAAGCAGCATATCGGCAAAGGCAACTGGATCGTTGCCCTCCTCTCCTTCTGGTAATCCGAATACATGTATGTTTTTCCGTCTGCCTCTGTTCTCCATATCCTCCAGCCTAATCGATGTGTGTAATTGTTTGTCTGCCAATGCATATACTGCTTTCTCCATGATCAATATTTTATTTGAGTTAGTTGTAGTCTGGGTTTCCATCTCGGCAGTTCTAGATTGCAGCTCTGTCAATTCCGTTCGCATATCTCGAAGGGCCTCTCTCATCTCTGACCGAAATTCGGTTATTGCTGCCAGAATAGTTTCAGAGTTAGGAAGATCGGGAATCTGTTTCTTTTTTTCTTTATCTCTTCTACCCCTTTTTGATTCCGATTGTGGGAGAGCAGACTGGCTAGAGTCAGAGCGTTGTATTTCATTTTCGTCTTTGTCTTGTAAGTCTCTAAGCTGTTGGAAACGGTTATGATCCAGGCGAGCCATGTCTCTACGTTACCCCGTCTCAGTAGCTGATTTATTTCTTTGTTTGAGCTTAAATCTCTCTTCTCTGTCCCCTTTCAAATTTGTTATTGTTTGTAAATACTTAAAAATCAATGCTGTAAGGGGGAGATTCTACTGCAAAAGTGAACATGGGGTGAGAGCTGAAATCCGTTGCGTCCTCATGGTGCCATTTCCCAACCGGAAGTCCTTCACTCCAGATTTTCAACATTGGCATTTTTTCAGATCTCCTTATGAACAGTACAGCTGTCATTTTTCACATCCTGCCTGAAATATGCTCTTATACATCTGGCGCAGAATACCGTGGTTGCTGTGGGAAATCAATGTTCGGGACAGATTAAGAAAATCATAGTAGCAGTGTTCATGAGCAGAGGTCACAAAATGCCTATGTTGAAAATTTGGTGAAATAATTCTACTAAATAACTGTGTTACACGCATGCATTGCGCAGTTTCCATGTATGCTTGGAAGTTTGAGCATTTTTAATACTTTCACTACAGATTTTCAAAATTGCCATCTCTTCACACCTCCCTATGTATGGTACAGCTGTCATTCTTCACATCCTGCCTGATCTGTGTTTTCGTACATCTGGTGCACAATGGCACGGTCGCTGTGGAAACTCAAATTTCGGGACATATTGACAAAATCACAGTGCCACTGTTCATGAGAAGAGGTCTCAAATGCTTTCATGAGGTGGGGGCCACAAAATGCCCATGTTGAAAATTTGTACTGCAAATACCAACACATGCCTGGGGCGTTCGGGTTTCTAACCATAACATCCCACCCCATATAGACTGACAGGCATCAGGGGTGTGCTTTTGGATTGCTGACTGTAATGCTCATGCCATTCCAACCCCACCCCCCACCCTGCAGCCACTGACAGGCATCGAGCTGTGCCTTGGACTCTTTGGCCCCACAGTTCACCCCATTCTATACTGCATCCATTTCAGCCTATATCCTTATGGACTGGGGTGACTTTAAAGCCGAACACCTCAAGGCACACCTCAACACTTGTCAGTGTCCGTAGGACAGGGTGAGGTGAAATGGCATGAATGTTATGGGTGACAACCCAAACACATACCCCAATGCCTGTCCATCTCTGCAGGGTGGAGGTGGGGTTGGCGTGAAGTTCAATACTTCACTGCCATTCCAACTCTGCATCTGTCTAACTCCTGCATTTCCAATGCTAATACCAGCAAGCAAACATTTGGCTTTGATAAATGCTTTTTTTTACAATGTGATACAGCAACTTGCATAAAAGTTTGAAGGCACACATGCCATCACACCCATTTACAGCAGTTGGGCTTTAATCTTACTGCCTTACTGGTGGGCAAAGGGTAAGGGCTGTGGGCAGGGTAGAAAGCAAACTGGCCATCCGATACATTAATTAGGGTATGGATTAAACTCTTGTGCATTGTGGGTGGGCAGAGGATACACATACATTTCCATTTACCCTCTAGATCTCAAGAGTAAAAATATTTTTTAATATGTTTGGGTATACTTCTTTAACCGATGAAAAGAGAGAAACTGTAGGATGAAGAGGAATACATCCAATGTGTTTCTCTTTTTCTTCTCCTCTCAGTTGGAGCTACTGCATTGTCTTATGTATCTATCTTGCTTCATATACAATTGGCTAATGTGAATAACTGACCTGATCAAGTGTTGCATCAACTCTATAGCATATGTTGTTTTGTGTATGTGATTTTGTCCCAGTAACGTCTCTAAAAAAGGAATAACTTCCAATTGCTCTGCATTTTGTCAAGTGAAAGTAAGTTATACATGAAATATGTCTGTGATTATGTTTTCCAGTGTTGTGTTTCTGTAAATAAATATTGACTTGTCATCATTAGTTCTATGCTGTGCTTTCAATGTCATGTTGTGTTTTTGGTTGACAGAAATCCAACAGGACATAAATCATTACTGTAGTCGTTTTGGTCTGCATGGAAAAAAATAGCTAAACACAATACAAGCTGTAAACAGCAGTTCAGCAATTAAAGCCATAGACATTAGCTTTAGTTATGCATTTTGTATTTCCAGAGGACCAAGGGGATGATAAAACTAACAAAGAAAAAATAATACATATGTAAGAATTACCTCCCACCAGTGTTGTTCTACCTCGGCTTTTGTCAGCTCAATTATGTCTCCCAGACTTAGTCGTAATGCTGTACCGAAGGCTACAGGTGGCGGTGGCAAGCCGTAGTATTCCTCACAAACTTCCATTTTGGGCAAACCTAAGACACAAGAAGTGAGTTAATAAACATTCTAATTTGGATTGAAACCCTAGTCATATCTTCCAGAAATCAGTGATAAATGTTTTTAATAATAATATTGATATAAACACTTGTTTATTACTTCCACTGTCTACTTTAGCACATATTTTAATATTTTGTGGTAGAAATAATGTAGAAATAATCTCTTTTAGACTTGTGTTTTACATTGTGTCTGTTAATTTTCAGGAGATTGTGACTAGTAACAGAAGGGACATGTGACACATTAAATGATAGAAAGGTGTGCTTTTACCAACCCAGTCTATCCATCACACCTTTGGTCTATCAGATATGATTATTTATGGAGGCCTGGGTATTCAAAAGGGTTGCATAAGGTGCAACAGGCTTTCGCCATGCGCAACCCACCAATGCACCCCGGTTCAATATTCAAAGGAGCAAGTTGCACTGCGCAACTCCCGATGCGCTGGGGCACATCGGTAGTGTATGCAGTGCAAGTGCTGGGGGCGTGCCCATGCATAAGCGGCACATCTTGATATTCAGCTCAGGATGTGTGGCACATATGCTGGCACGACTCCACCTTGCACCGCTCAGGGGGGGTGCAAAGTTGTGCCTGGTAAAACAAGGAATAAATCGAAGCCACCCACAGGCGAGCTGCCATACTGCAGGGTGCAACCCGGCAGCTGCCAGCCGTGGGTGGCCACCCGCCCACTCAGAACACTGTCCACAAGCTCCCTGCCCTGGGAGTGTTGTGCCAACCCTCCCATCGCCCGATCGCGGGTATACATATCATAAATCCTTGGTGGTCCAGTGGACTGCCCTCCATCGCCCGATCATGGGCATATGTACAATAAATTCCCTGGTGGTCCAGTGGAACCCTCCCCCAGCGCCCGATCATGGGCATAAGTATTATAAATCCCTGGTGGTCCAGCAGAAACCCCCGAGTGCCCAATTGCGGGCGGATATAGCCAGTAACCCTGGTGGTCAGTGGTACCCCTCCCCACCCCACTGGGGTTCCCTTCCACCCAGCCCCCAGTCAGCGATGGGTGGCAGTACTCTGCCTAAAGCTGCCAGCTGCCCACTGACTGACATGCATAGCAGTACAGTCTGTATGCCTATTGGTCCACCGCAGGCTAATGGGCGCTAGACCATACTGTACTACACACGCTCATTCTCATATCGGGCCTGTGTAGTACGGGTATGGTCCACGCAGCGGACCAATAGGTGTACAGACCATACTCTGTGGTGTCAGTTGGTGGGTGGCTGGACAGCATGTGGACGGGTGCAGCCACCTGCCACTGACTGGGGAGGTGCTGGGTGGCAGGGGACCCCAGGGGTGGAGGGAGGGGGTACCACTGACCATCAGGGTTGCCTTCGCTGTATCCACCTGTGATCAGGTGCTGGGGGGGGTTCCACTCAACCACCATTGATTTATAATACTTATGCCCACGATTGGGCACTGGGGGGGTTTCCACTGGACCACCAGGGAGTTTATTGTACATATGCCCATGATCAGGTGATGGAGGACGGTCCACTGGACCACCAGGGATATTTTATACATATGCCCACGACTGGGCGATAGAGAACGGTCCACTGGACCACCAGGGATTTATAATACTTATGCCCACGATTGGGCGATGGGGGGGATCCACAGGTCCACCAGGGACCTTTTACTGTCATATGCCCGCAATTGGGCAAAGGCGGGGGTCCACAGGTCCACCAGAGACCTTTTAGTTTCATATGCCCATGATCGAGTGAACGGGAGTGGAGACCACCAAGGGTCAGCAGGGCGTCGGTCCCCGATGGCTGCAGCCTGGCAGGATTGCCAGGCACAAGTCACCGGAGATCGGCGCACCACATGCAGATGGGGCCATAATGACATGCAAATGGCCCTGTTTGCACCTCGCATGCATAATGGCCTCATTTGCATGCCCAGTGCTGAATATTGCAACGGCACTTGCACTTGCGCATCCCCCTGCTCCCCTTCTGCTACTTGCGGCGCTGGTGCAGTGCCGCTGCTCTGTGCACAATGCGTATGCTCTCAGTGCCATATTCAACAGTGCTGAACCATGGCACAGCACCATTGAACATCGCCTGGTCCATGCCCTGGCGCAGCCCAGTTGTGCTGTGCCCAGGCTTGCGCCCCTGCCTGGTGCAGTCTGAATATTCAGGCCGTAGTAAATAGTCTTTGTTTTCAACCTCCCATCTCCTTGTTCCATACTTTACAGATATTTTTCTGAGTTTTCTTGTATTCATTTTTGAATAATCTCCCCATGACAGAATTTTAAATTTTTATGTTGAACAAGGTTTTAAAATACAAAGGTCACATTTATTGAATATTATAAAAGTAATATAATGTTGGAGTCAGAAACCAGGACAGAACTGTTACTGCTGTCTAGGAAAAGACCAGTAATATAAACAAATAGGGCTCAGTTCTCAAAGCTCAGCACAAGTTGTGCCAATGGTGGCTTAGGTCGATTGCTGGTGCACCAGAGACCCTGTGCTTGATTCACTATTGGGTAGGGTCCCAGGGCCTAAGTCCCGCAGCTTGCAGCAAATGCGACTGTGCACCAAAAGGATGGCACACCTGAGGGGTTTGCCACAAGCTGCGGGGTGGTCAGGCGCAGGACGGGTAGGAGTATGTAGTGGGGTACTGCACACAATCTGGAAATGTACGGGACTATATCTGAAGTACCCAACAGCACAGAATACTATAACCAATCTTCGTGACATCAAGTGACAGTATATGCAGAAGAATTGGGCATGGCTTTAATGTAACTACCTACTATACATTATATAACACTATATAATGTATAATATTAATGTAGAGTAGGTACTGTTGATTGTGAGACTAATACATCTATATGTGGAGGTAGTACCCTTTCCTCAGGTCCCTATTGGTGACCCCAAAAAGTGTTGTCTGTCTAAAGTGTTGTTCCATTATAGTGGAACTCCTTTGGTCAGGATACCACCCAAAAGCAAGGCCGTCATGGGGGCACGGGTGACCACAAGCATGCAGCGGCACATGTTCCGTTCCACCCAGAGATGGCTTCAAGGGTGGTGCAAGGATAGTTAAACCAGCCCTGGCTGATCTAATGATACTTGGAAGTGTGCCCTCTGTGAGGGCTTACAGAATCCTGACTTCAGGGATATGGCAGCCTGCATCTGCTGCGAGCCCCCTCGCACCCAGGTGCACCCAGCAGTTTGGCACAGACCTGGCACAGGGCCCGTCCGGTGCACTGGGTCACTGTGTGGTGCAGGGGGGCTTACAGAATCCTGACTTCAGGGATATGGCAGCCTGCATCTGCTGCAAGCCCCCTCACACCCAGGTGCACCCACCAGTTTGGCACAGACCTGGCATGGGGGGGGGTCAACATTTCAAAGCCATTAGCCACAAAGAATGCTAATTTGGGGGGAGGATGGTTTCTCGGGATGATCACCACCACAGTAACAAAAGTAATACTATAAAACACTGGTGCCCTCTTCTGGAAATTGTTGGCAGTTGTGCCAGTTGAGGGACTACTTTACAATAAACATTTTTTTTTTTTACTAAATTGTATCTGTTTTATTTTTTTCTTAATGTTTCACATTTTCTACTTAAAATCTGATATGCAGCCCATTTTCTAAGTGCAATAATACTCTCTAGGGTGGGCATTGTGGGATATAATGGATCTTCCAGGGACTATAAGGCCCTCTGCCTGTAGAGTCATGCCTCATTTCACCCCTGGGTGGTCCTTATATCCCAACAACGCCCACCCTGAAGGGTATTATTGCTTATGTAGATGACTGCAGTACAGTGATGACAGAGCTGATTTGGCAAGTTATTTTCCCAAATCTATGGAAATTTTCAAAAAGATTGTTGTGAGATTTCTGGCAGCTTAGATAGTCTCAGCAACTTTTTTCTCTGGGTATCTCTGTAGAACCTCCGGATATAAATTTACCGTTACCACTGATAATTTGTCATTTCTTACATTCTAAAGCAGAGCACTTTGGACTTATACTCCACCTGCTGTTTGGGCTCGCTTACTGGTCAAAGTATATTTTGCAGTTCATAATAAGAACGATATGATTTGATACCCACCTGCCTCTGCTTGTTTGCTGGAAACAGATCTGGTGCTTTTGTTCTGCCAAATAATGTAAAATGAGTCTTGTTTAATGAATTAAATACAGATTGCTAAGCTCCAATAATTTTCACTATCACAATTTAAATGTCTTTTGATAATGTTATCCTGACTCAGAGGGTTACATTTGTAAACATGTTATTACTGAATGGCTCCACCTCACACATGGACACTGCCTTTCTTCTGCCTGTTATTTAAAAAAGGTCAGTACAAGAAACAGGGCCCATATAGTTGGTCAAATGTCACAAGAAGATTCTTCACCATTTCCTTACTTTTTCCAGTTTCTTGGGGAATGTCCTGGGAAATGTTTTCCCAAATAAAATGTACTGTATCAAATAAAATGGACACGTTCACAAAATATACTGTAATATGTATCAGTCATCAAAACAACCTGCAACCTGGGGTGCCACGGTTGGTATGTAGCTCATGGCTACTAGGTAGCTGTATCTGACACATCCGTTATTTAGTGCCCTAATGATGGGCGCGCTGCCGCCAGCACCCTGATGGCCGGAACTGGTGTCTGACACATCTGAAATGGCATCCACTTGCAGTCTCAATAGAAGCCATGTTTGCACCCCAGTCTACAACCATATGCCATTTATTTGTGACAGCACATGGTTACTTTTCAAAAAACACATTACTGCCATGTGAATAGCCAATAAATCTCTTGGGAAGAAACAGTATCTTGTAATTTAAAATATACTGTAGCTGTGCAAATATAAACTTCTCAGAAACATGAATGGAGAGATAGAAACTGTCTGTAGAAAGATATAGATAGATAGATAGATACTGTCTGTCGATAGATAGATAGATACTGTCTGTAGATAGATAGATAGATACTGTCAGTAGATAGATAGATAGATAGATAGATAGATAGCTAGATAGATAGAGTCTGCAGATAGATAGCTACTGTAGATAGGTAGATAGATACTATCTGTAAATAGTTAGATAGACAGAGGTAGATAGATAGATGGACTGATACATAGATAGATAGATAGATAGAGGATACTGTCTGTAGATAGATAGATAGATAGATAGATAGACAGATAGATATATACTGTCTGTAGATAGATAGATAGATAGATAGATAGATAGATAGATGGACAGATAGATAGATAGATAGATAGATAGATAGATAGATAGATAGATAGACAGATATATACTGTCTGTAGATAGATTGATAGTTACTGTCTGTAGATAGACAGATAGACAGACAGACAGATAAACAGATACCTGTAGATAGATAGATAGACAGACAGACAGACAAACTTTTTAATTTACAATATTTTAGCTGGGAAAGACACGCTGAGCTGAAGCTTGTGTCCAGGAGCTTCACAGGAGCACAAAGAGGTCGGAAAGAAGTTGAACAGGACTTGCTCAGGGTTGCACAATGTGAAAGTAGAGGGTGTGGGAATGAGCCCCTGTCTCCTGGATGTACCAAATTTGTTCACAGTTGATTGCTAAGAGATAGACAGACAGACAGACAGATAAATAGATAGATAGATAGATAGATAGATAGATAGATAGATGCTGTCTGTGGATACATAGAACAATATACCACAGAGTCATAAAAAGTGCTTCATTATTTGTAGAAGTTTAATGAATACATCCTTACCTTTTTTAATGTAGATGACCCAAACTCTACAAAAGAAATAAAGAACAGTTATAATAAGATTTAGTAGCCCTTAAAAGAAACATGTAAATTAAGCACAATGCAAGATGGTAAACATGAAAAAATGTAGTTAACTACTCATACTATTTTATATAGCTTTTTTATTTGGACCCAGTGGTTGACGTTTTTATTCAAATGTTATTGTCTGTTTCAAAATGCAGTTAATTATTTTGATTTTTTAGACATAGGCAGGCCTAGTCCTTTTTTTTGTTTTGTTTATTGTTTTTAGAGTACAAAATTCTTAGGGCATTTTCACAATAATTCCAGGTTGCTACAAGTATCTCTACCTTTTATAACTAAAAGGTAGATGCGGAAGGGGAAAATGTTAACATGTTTTGCTTCATTTTATCTAATTTTCCATGCATTACTCTATTTCAGTATTCTTGGTAATATATATTCAGGCACAAATGAAGACTTTGTAAGCATTGTAACTTAAAGACATTTGTTTAAAGTTTCTTTCTATCTTCTTAACAAGGTCTCATGTCCTAAGTCCCCCCTGATATCAGATTCTTATGTACTTTGTGGTACTTGTCATGGACTCCTGTTGCCTATCAAAATCAATAGATGTTTTTGGCTTGAATTTATGTCTGTGCATTTTATTTGGGTGTGGATTTGCTTTGATGTTTAGATGTACAAACTTCTGGGCCCCATATTCAAATCCGACCTGTAACGTCATGTAAGCGACAGTGCAATGGGGTAATTAGCTTGCTGCCTGTGAGGTGTGATATTTTTATAACCAACACCCCATGCCTGGCACATGATGTATGTATGAATATCAGGCTGTGGGAGCACCACACTAAGGGCAGATGTCCAGTGCACTACAGGTCCCTACTGGAAACAGACACACAGAAGCAAAAGAGAATAGCCCATCCCAAAGGGGATATTGCTTTTGCTCCTGGATGCTCTATTCGAACAGCAGTATGCTGATGAGCACATGGTACAGGCAAGATACTAAGAAGCCATTTCTACACCATCATGTGTGCAGAGGTATTGTGCAGCATAGCGGACATTGTCTCTTCCTGTTCCGGTCCACAATTGAAATAGCACATATTCCCTGGGGATAGTGGTAAACCCCTCCTATTCCAATTGCCATTTTACATAGCACATCTTTTCTGGCGACAGTGGTGTCCTTCTCAGTCCCCAGTCCCCATTTTAAATTGCACATCTTCCCTGGTGCTAGTTGCACCCTCCTGCTGCCCCAATCTCTGATTCAAATGGCACATCTTCCATGGTGCTAGTGGTACCCTCTCCCTGATCCTTGTTTGAAATCACACATCTACCCTGGAATTTGTTGCACCCCCCTCCTGCCCTGATCTCTGACCTCAGCTAAAATAGTTCATCTTCCCTGGTGCTAGTGGTATCCCAGCCCCACTAAATAAGACAGAGTCCCTCCCTCGCCCACTGAACAAACCCACCCTCTACTGTACTCCTGTCTGGTATCCAACCTATCTGAATAACCTAGTTATCCCCTCCTACCTCAATCCCCATTTGAAATACTACATCTGTATGCTAGTGGTTATAACAAAATAGACCCCCTCACTCCACTTACATAGAAACATAGAAGTTGATGGTAGATAAGAACTGCAAGGCCCATCTAGACTGCCCATTTTTTCTACCTTATGAATGTGCCATAGGCCTTTACTCTGTCAATGATCCATTTATTCATAGTCATCTGTATTGCTCCCTTATTTATTTATTTATTTATTATACATATCGGAATTACAACCCTTTGAGTCAAGGACTATCCCATGCCTGTTTGAAGTAATGCATTGTACTCATATCCACCACTTTCTGAGGTAGGTCATTCCATGCATCCACCATACTTTCTGTGGAAAGTAACTTCCTCACATTACCCCCTAATCAGCCTCCCTCTAATCTCATGCTGTGTCCTCTTGTCCTGCTATTTTTCTTACATTTAAACATGTTAGACTCTTTCACCTTGTTAATGCCCTTAAGGTGTTTGAATGTTTCAATCATATCACCTCTCTCCCTCCTTTGCTCTAGGGTATACATATTAAGCTCCATTAATCTGTCATCATATGTTTTCTGATGCAGTCCCTGCACCATTTTGTTTACCCTTCTCTGGACTGCCTCCATTTTGTTAATGTCCTTGTGCAGGTGCGGCCTCCTGTACTGCATGCAATACTCCAGATGATGCCTAACCAGTGTTTGTAAAGAGGGATTATTACCTCCCTCTTATGACTTATGATATCCATACTAATACACACCAACATCCCTACTGCTTTACTGGTCTGCTTGGATGATTTCAGGTAATCTATGATGATGATGCCCAAGTCTCTTTCTTCCCTTGTGATTACCAGCAACTCCCCTCCAAACCTACAGGTAGCTTCAGGGTTTCTCTTCCCTGTGTGCATGATCTTGCACTTCTTTGTGTTAAACCCCAGTTGCCACTCTTCAGACCATTTTGCCAGTTTTTCCAGATCTCTTCTCATTCTGCCCACCCCATCTGGATCATCTACTCTGTTGCAGATCTTGGTGTCATCTGCAAACAGGCAAACCTTACCCTCCAGTCCATCTGTAATGTCACTGATGAAGATATTGAAGAGGACTGGCCCCAGGACTGATCCCTGAGGTATCCCACTTGTGACTTGCATCTCTTTTGACTGTATACCATTTACCACCACTCTCTGTTTTCTGCCTGCCAACCAGTTTGCCACCCAGTTGACCAATGTCTGACCCGTCCCAAGCCTACCTAGCTTATTAATCAATCTTCTATGTGGAACAGTATTGAAAGCTTTGCTGAAGTCAAGGTAGGCAACATCAACTGCACCCCCTTGGTCCACCACTCTGGTTACCCAGTCAAAGAAATCTATGAGATTAGTTTGACAAGACCTTCCTATCTCCCAAGTGTGGTTACTGGTGAACCATGTCTTGCTAATGACTACTATGGCTAGTTTAGCCTCCGTCATTGTTGCCTCCAGGTCTGGGATCTTGTTTCCAAGACTGTGGGCATTTGAGTACATGATTTTCCATTGGCCAGATTTCGGTGCGTTAGTTGTGGGGTGAGGTCCAGCTTTTCCCCTGTGCATCGTATGGTGAGCCGGACCTTTTTACCTCACCTGGTGATGCAAATGAACTACAAACATACCACCCTCCACCCTCTGTTTGGCACCCAACCTACCCAAATAAGTCATTCATCACTGGTGGGTGGAGTGAAGAATGTCAACTGGCACAGAGTACCCTCTTACCACCTAAGCCAGCTGATGTCTGAATAAATAGACCTGAGTGCATGTGTATTGTTGAAACTGCTGTTTCTACAGTATACACATGCTCAGTCCAATTCATTCAGATGGCGGCCAGCCAAGATGTTGGGAGGAGGGTCCCTGCTAGTCACCATCCACCACTTTGCCCACCAATGATGACTAGCTTATTCAGGTTGCTTGGGTGCCAGACAAGTTGTGGAGGGTGGTAGGTGCTGAGTTGGGGGTTGTCTTATTTTGCAGGGATACCACTATTACCAGGGCAGATGTGGTATTTTAAATGGGGAATGGAGTGGGAGGAGGGCTACATTATCACCAGTGAAGATCTGCTGTTTCAAAGGAGATCAGGGTAGGAAGGGGTACCACTAGCACCAATGAAAATGTGCTATTCAATGGGGGATTGTGTTGGGATAGGGTATAACTAGTATCATGGTAAATGTGCTATTTCACCTGAAGATTAGGATGGGTGGAAGTACCATTGGCACCAGGAAACATGTGGTATTTGTAATGGGGGATCAGGGTGGGGAGTGTACCACTGGCACCAGAGATTACTTTACAAGGGACTTGGATAATGGAGGGGGCACATTGTGTGTCCCTGTGGCTAGCACCAGTCATAAGAGTAGGGTTATGACTGCCATGGCAATCTTTCAGCAATTCTAAAAATAGTTGAATATACCACGCACCCTGCATGCTAAAGGTTCACCCCATGTGCATGGGTGAAGAGCTAAACACTCAGCAATGTACAGAATGTACCTTTGAGTATAGCAGTGGCAGTACTATTAGGCCGTCAGCTGCACTTTAACCCATTAGCTAACTATATCCCATGCCTTTAGCATCATGGTAATCCTTTGAAAGTGGAACCTCTGAGTACTACTGATGAGCAATTTAGAAATAAATGCTACTATTAATATTTTCTTTTCATTCCTATTACTAGATACCGTACTTTGAAACACAATGTAAAGTGGAGTAACTGTTATTTCAAATGTTGCTGTTTTAATGACACTTTACTTCTCCAGACTGTACTAATGAGGAAAATTAAAATGAGAACCATCAGCCCAGAATATACCCCAGATGTGAATGAACCCTCATATGACCATTACCTGAGCTCTGTTTTCCACATGCTGCAACTCTTCCTAAGCACTCTTTGTGAGCTGCTGTCTTACATTTTGTACATCGATACCCTTGGTAAAAAGTTCCCCTGTTTATAGATGTAAAAGAACAATTAAACCTGCATGCCATGTAGAATACTCCTTGAAATAGAGAGAATATAGTGTGCAGTCTATGGTACACAACATAACGGTGACCACTAAACGTACTAGAAATGTTCTATTTACCAACATTGTCAGTTGGGTGCTTCACATGAATGCTGAAATCAATTGAAAGTTATTGAATATGTACTTGCAATAAGGTATAGTCAGATAAACTCAAACTGATCTCACACACAGTTGATATTTTGTGGTGTTACTGCTTGCCATTGAATCTCATCAATTCCCGGACAATTAATCATCTGTGATATGTGGAAAGGAATTTGCGTTTAATTGATTGCTGGCGATAGTGCGTTTGAGTTGATGGCTGTACAACATGCATAGACTATGTTGCTGACCCATATTATAGTTCATGCTGACTGTTGCTATACTGCATTTTAATAGCATCAACTAAATAATTCAATTGATTACGTTACAGGTAAACTGGAAAGTGACGCAAAAGAATTATTTGGGTGATACCATTATTTTACAAGATGGTCCTTGGAACAGCATAGTCCTTACTTAACAGAGTTACAAGCATGTGCAGCATTGGTTAATCCATACTTACTGAGACTGATATCATATGGCAACAGTATACACAGATGTAGAAAGGTTCTAGATGGATGGAAGGGATGGGGTGAATAAGAAAGCAAAGTAGTGCCTCGCAGTCACACAGGCTTTGTAGATTATCAGACATGGTATATTTAAAGGAGCCTAGCAGCACTTTGTTTTTACAATTTATTTACCTGAGATAGTCAAGCTGAGTTTCAACATCTCATTTTCAGTGGTGTCCTACTTCTACCCATTTCTATAATTGGGTGGACTGGAGCAGGTCAGGTGACTTGCCCAAGGTCATTTTTTTGTTCATTAGGTGACATCTCTCAATTTGAAGGTTGTTGCTCACCACATTCCACTTTTCTTGGTCCCATACCATGTCAACTTTTCATCAACTTCCAGTCCACTCCACCATGTGAGCCATGTAGCTTGTTCTCCTCATTCCTCTAGGTGGTTTTCCTTCTATCTTAACCTGTAGTGTTAGTGGCAGTAGGGAGTCCCCGCAAGATTGATGCATGATATGTCCACAAAACTGCATTCTCTTCCAGGCTGTACTCTGGCCACTACCATCCTCTGTAATATATCACTGTTTCATACTTTTTTCATCCAGCTAATTTTCAGCATGTTCCTGTAACACCAGGAGCAGGATTCACAAAAAAGTGCAAAGTGCAGTGCAAAGGCTTACGCTGCACCTTGCAATTGTGTAGGGTCCAAAATCTGCTATTCATATGTAACCCCTACAAATGGGGGCTCCTAAAAACCTTCCTTGGGTGTGCCTAAATGCCCTCTGCCAGGCTGGTGCCCTGTGTTTTAGCTGTTTAAAAAGAAATTGCATGACAGTGCCTAATTGCCTCTGCGCCTGTCTCTTTAAGAGCTGCCTATTTTGCAGTGTATAATTATTCTAGGTAGCAGCTGAGTGTCTAGGCTTGAGTCCCACCCAGGCTTCAGTGTTATCGCTTCATTCTGCCATCGCTAATTGCACAGAGGGAGCTTTATTGGAATCTGTAACTGTTTACTGTTTATCTGCTTTAATGGGAATAGTATTGTAGGTTGTTTAACCTGCCTTCTTTGCAGCATGGACTTTATGTATTGCACCACCATTTTGGTTTTGGGCTGCCAATCAGCACCAATCAGTACCTTTGGGGACTCTAAAATGGAGCCTGTCCCAAGGGGTCTTGTGGGAGCAAATTTCTGTAGGAATTGTACTTTTTACATTTTGGTGTCAAAACAGACCTGGAGGGGGAGCCCTTGCTTTGACAGACAGATAGATCAACCAATTGAACCTTTTGGATCAGAGAGAAATTCCCATGCTGCCTGTAGCAGTGGGGCAGAAGTGAGTTGGAACTGGAGGAGTGAGCAGCTCGTGGAGCTGCTGCCCCGTGGGGTAGCGTGGGGATTTGGTGGGAAGGCTGAGTCTGGCCTGCCTGCCTTCAGCTGTCCCGCATGGAGAGATAAGAGAAGCTTTAGTTCGGACCATGTCTCCGAGCCATTTCATTATGCCCCGATTTATGGGCACAGCGAGCAGAAAGTCAGTCTGGAGTTAGAGTTTGAAGAGTAAACAGCTCGAATGATTCAAGCAGCAGCTCTTGCGTAGTTTGCATGGGAGGCTGGTGGAAAGGCTGAGTCTGGCCTGTCTGCCTGCAGTCCCTCGAGAGGGAATGCTTTGAAAGGCTTAACAACTGGACTGTGTCCAAATTGGAGTGTGATAGAGCCACTGAAGAGTGACCAGATTTAAACCTGAAGAAGACCAAAGATTTACTGTACGCAGTTGGTCTATCAGGACATCCATTTACCACAGAATTCCCAGTTTTGCTCAGAGACACTGATATTGCGGCCAGACTGCCATCCGCATTGTGGTATGGTGATTGCTTTACTATAAATGTGCTGTGTGCGGTTAGTGGGTCGCGATTTGATTCCCCACTGTGTAAGTGCCACACTTGCTGGAAGCTGCATCCAGCACTACCAGACTCAAAATCCGAACTGTTCCACCTGGCCTGTGCCTTGCCACCTGGCCCAGTCAGCTACTTCAGGTACAGAAACCATCATCGACAAGTGACTCACCCGGGGATCAGCCCCTGCTCAAATAATCTCGAACAGGAACAACACCTCGGTGATTCATGTGGGCCTTGCTTCTCCTGGCAAACCAGTCTTCAGCCTGCACTCTCCATTTCGTCTAGCCTGTGTCTCATATTGGGTAGCATGAGAAACAATCAGGGTAGCTCCCTGCAACAATAGCTAAATCTCAAGTGTTGTCATCTGATTGCATTGTTGTTTTTCCTTTCATGAACTGAGCCTTCAGGCTCAGGATTACAAATTGTGTGTGCTTGTGCATGCCTTTTCTTTTCATCACAGGGCCCCAACCAGCTGCGACGCTGGCCTACCCCGGGCAACATTCCAGGCTAGCCCACCTTACTTCCAGTTGGGAACCCAGAGCATGTGACTGTGCAGGGACTAAAAGTGCATGCATAATTGCTTGACAAGATCAGTTTTAGAATCAATCAACCTGATTATGCCCCTCCCTTGTTCAATTCCCCTGAATAAATCAGATCTAACTCTTTTTGCATTTAATCTGACTGTGGTTCCAGTTTGTACCAAAAGCACTGTACTGTTGTTATTTACTGTGCCTAACCTTGTTTTACATGAGGTCTCCAGAGTCGAACAGGTGGAACCAGCCCTGGTGGTAAGTGCAAACAGTGTGGGGAATTGTATTCTGAATAGGGGCTACTGTGAAAGTGTTTGTTGCATATTGTCTAGGCCACTAGAGGGGAAAGAAGGGGGTTACAGTGTCCCAGAGGGCTATACCCAGGTTAGTCTTGTTATTAACAACCCTGTCCTCCGGGTGGAGGCACCCATTTCAGTACCCAGGCCCCTTAACCTGCAACTAGCCTCGCAGGCAGGGGTAGTAGCCCTTGGGATAGCGCTACCTAGGGGTTACACATAGTTCAATAGTGCAACACCCTATCAGACTGTGAACAGGGGCCAGGTTGAGCCACCACTAACCCCTGTAGCGCTGTCCCAGCCTGGAGCCAGGAATACCCTGCTGTAACGGATAGCGCTGCTGTGCTGTAGTGCAATTCACAAAGCCAGACATACAAATGAGCCCATTGGGCATGCATGGCTCTAGCTTACCATTTGCATACCCATTATGGGCCCATTTGTATGGGCTGCAGCGAGTGTAGTATGCCCCCCCAGTGCCAATCACCAACCCTCCCTGGTAGTGTAGTGGTCCCACCCTGTCTCTGATTACAGTAGCATTGTAATAAAAAAGAAATCCCTGGTATTCCAGTGGTGCCCTCCCCATGTTCTGATTGTCATCCCATAATAATTTAGTGTACTCCCTGGTATTCCAGTGGTGCTCTTCCCCATTCCCCATTCTCTGATTGCCATCTCTTAATAACAATGTATTTCCCTGGTAGTCCAGTGGTACCCGCCTAATGCTCTGATTGCCATCCTATAATAATTTCTTGTACTCCTCAGTAGTCTACTGGTGCCCCCCCTCCCCATGCTCTGATTTCCATCCCATAATAATTTCTTGTACTCCCCAGTAGTCCAGTGGTGCCTTCCCCTTCCCCATGCTCTGATCACCATCCCATAATAATTGAATGTACTCCGGGGTAGTCCAGTTGTGCCCTCCCCATGCTCCGATCACCATACTGCAATAATGGAATTGACTCCTCTGTAATTCAGTGGTGCCTCCTCCCTCATACACCAATTGCTGACCCATAATACACCAAAGTGTCACTGGCAGTCTAGTGGACCCCTATCCCACCCGATCACCTGCATGAGATAGACAAGTACACTGACTGTCCCCCCCCCATCCTGACCCTGGTAGATGACTTTCCAACATGTCCTGGAGGTCTAGTGGACCCCTCCCATCCTGTGAGGTTGTGACTCACCACCACGCTCTCACCCCAAACCAACCCCCAGCTGGCAACCAGCACAGCCCTCCACCCACCACTATGGCTGGCTGACTGAGTTTTCAATGAGCAGGTACTGTATACAGTACGCATTTATTGACAGTGATTGACAGCTTGGTCAATCACTGTCAGTGAGTGGGTACTGTATACAATGCGTGCTCATCGAAAGCTCAGTTGGCAGCCAGCCATGGTGGTGAGTGGAGGCTATTCTGATTACTGGCCTGAGGGTTAGTTGGGGAGGGGAGTGGTGGGTCACAACTTCACAGGGTGGGGAGGTGAGAGTCCACTAGACCACCAGAACATGTTGAAAAGTTGTCTACTGTGGTCGGGATGGAGGAATGGTCAGTGTTTTTGTCTGTCTCTGGCTGGTGATCGGGTTGGATGGGGGTCCAGTAGACTGCCTGGGACACTCAGGTGTATTACAGGTTGGCAAGCAATGTACAGGGAAGGGGGTAGGTACCACTGGATTACCAAGAGGAACATTTCATTATTACAGGACGACATCAGGAATGGGAGGGGGTGGGGCGGCAGAGTACCTCCACCAAACACTAGGGTTGCACAGAATACTGCCAGGTCTCGATCAGTGGTATTTTTTCCATGCAAGGGCCTTTGCAAAAAACCCTTGCTTGGGGAAATATCTTTATGAATGGGACTGCGTGGATATACAGGTCCCCTCCCCCATCATTTGCACTGCGGCCCCCCTCTCAACTTTGCCCCAGTGCAAACCCAGTTTGTGAGTGCAAATTGGGCTTTATGAATACCACTATGGGGCAAAAACCAGTTTGCACCACGCAAACTGGGTTTGTACCAGGGCAAAGTTTTGTGAATCTGTCCCCAGATTTCAAAGCCCTTGAGACATATTTCGGTGTCCTTCTTGAGGGTCCAAAACTCGCACCCATAAAAGATTATCGACTACATGTAGCACTTCAGCAACCATAATATTAACTCTAGTTTCATTTTGTGGCAACATAGAACTCTCCTAAGATTATTAAATGCAGATCTTGCCTGCTGAACTCTGGTCCTGATCTCATTATCACATCGACCATCCGCTGTTATTAAAGTTCCCAAATATCTGAAGAAGTCAACTTGCTCCACTGGTACACCTCTGATAATTATTTGACATGTTGCATTGTTCAGTTTGCTTACTCCCATACATTTAGTCGTTTGGGTATTGATCTTCATTCCAGATTGCTTGCTGGCCTTGTTGGCTGCATTGATTATACATTGCAGCTTCTGTTCAGATGACGCTACGCACAACACATCGTCAGCATAACCGATGTTATTTAAGTACATCCCATTCACCTGTATGCCTTGGTCATCTTTCAGGCTGTTGTTGATGAGCCTCTCAAAGAAGATGGTAAATAGTCTTGGCGAAAGAACACACCCCTGCCAGACACCTTTTTTATGCTGCAGCTCTCTGAGTTCTCACCTCCAATAAGGATGGATGCTTTTTGGACTCAGTACAGGTTCTTTATCAGTTGTAAATCGTGCTTGTTTATGCCACACTCCTTTAGGATTTGTGCCAGCCTTTCATGTTGGACTCTGTTAAAGGCTTTTCTGTAGTCCACAAATCACAGCTAGACCTCCCTTTACATTTTCAAAGCTCTTTTACATAGCATTCTTAAAGTAAATATCACTTCTCTGGTGCCTGAACCTGGTAGAAACCCAAACTGACTACTGCTAATATGTGCATTAATGCGCGTTCTATAATTGGGTGGACTGGATCAGGTTAGGTGACTTGCCCAAGGTCGTACAGTGAGTATTTGGCTCTAGGTTTGCACCTGCAGTCTGATAATTCCTAAGTCAGTGCCCTTACCATTAGACCACATTTCAGGTTGCCAGAGCTGTTATAGTGCAGACTTCTTCATCAAAGGATTAGTGTATCCTTCATAGCTGTAGAAGGTCTGTAGTCTGGAACCACTTTTGACATTTCTGCACTAGTTTGCCTAGCAAGCTGCTTGTATAAGCTAAAAGGATGCTGTGCGTGCTCTTGAATTCTATAGTTGTCTGTTTAGCTGCTTTGCTTTCTCAGATTATAGAAGTCATAGACTGCTATACATTAAGTAGTGGTCTATTCTTGTGTCACCACTCACCACCCCAATGCAAATCTTCAAACATTTTCTTTATTTTTTTCCATCTTGCTTTTTCCCTCTGGGGAAGTCAAGTGGTTCTCAGCCCTGTCCAAATCTCAGCAACCAATGCCCTCCTCCCTGAATCACAGCAGGGGCCATTTCCCTGATAGATTTCCCCTTGGTGGGGCTAGGAGGGTGGCATGTCCTCCCCCCAGTCAAGTATCCACATGTGCCCCTGGTGGTTGAGCAGTGGTGCGGGCCATGAGGGAGTGGACAGAGCTTCATGAAGTCTGCCCTCCCCACTTTTATGGGTTTGCTCTCCTACTGACCCCTGCTGCAGCAACTCTGGCCCACCTTTTCAGCTGCTTACTTACCTGCACTATGACCAGGCCTTCAGCAAGTGGCAATCAGAGGTCAAAATGGCTGGCCACCCCACCCCAGGAGAGAAGAGCAGTCCCTATGACACTCAGTGTTCTCCCACTCTGTCAACCACTGGCAACCTGTGCTCATTCCCAAACATGGATAGCTAGTGTGGCAGGAAGTAAGGCATTCAATGCCTTAGCCACTGGACTGGCAATCTTCATACATTTTTAAAGTAAATCACAGGTTTGTAATGTGAACCACATGTACCCATTTTACACCACAGAAACATGTTCTGCTGACAGAAACAAACTAATCAAACTGTTGTACTGTTTCATGTCCACCAACTCTGTACCAGTTAGGGAAGTTCAACAGGTTCCAAGATTTTTCAAGCAGAATTCCACAAAATTTTATGGAATTTTTTAGAAGACAGATTTCCCAATTTTCAACTCAGTACTAGAGAAACTCCATCTATTGTTGTTCATTTAGATAGACCTGTTAGTGCGCTCTGCACATAAGAGTTTACTGCTGAGCCAGATTCTTGGGTGATTAAAATACTGCACCTATTCCAATGCTGGTGCTATAGTGCGGTGTTCTTCAGGGTTTGAACAATCAAGTTAGGATTCATGCCTTGTTTCATGCTCTGCCTGCAGGGCCTGTGCATCCAGCTTTGTACAGAGCCCAAAAGACCCTGCATCAAACAAGTAAGGATTCAGATCCCATTTTACATAGAGCTGAAAGGGCCCTGTGCATGCTGCCTCACACAGAGCCAGAATGGCCATGTGCAAAGCACGTTAAGACATCGCTCTTCATTTGTGCAGGGCCTGAAGGGCACTGAATTGCTTGTTTTACATAGGGCTTTAAGGATCCTGCACATTCTGCTTTTCAAACCCCTGCATAAAGCATTAAGATGGAGCTGCTCATTCATGCAGGGCCTGAAGGACACTGCATTTCTTGCTTCACATAGGGCTTAATGGACCTGAACATCCTTCTTTCCAAACCCCGTTACAAAGCAAGTTAGTACTTATCTCATGTTTTGTACAGGACCTGAAGGACCCGGAATAAAGAAATTTGTGACTTACTATCACAAAAAGTATGGAAATTAACTGCAAAAAAAACCTATATTAACACATTTATTAGGTTTTAAAACACAAAGCAGGCAAAGTAAGGAAACGAAGACATTATGGTGTGAAATCTCGTGAGTCTTGGCAAATCAGTAGTGTGGTGTTCCTTGGGGTTTTCAACCCTAATGCCCGACTATTTCCCCAGTGCCTAGACTCGTGACTTAAGCTACAGGTCTGGGGCCATTGACTGATCTACTTTCCACAGGACCCTCAGGGCTCAGAGAAAAGAAACTTCTGAGTGATCTGCTTCTTTGCAGGAAGGTCAGTTGAGTGCTGTGTAAAGACAGTTATGAGTGATCTCCTGTACCAGAAAAAGTTATAGCACATATCCTGCTTCCTGCATGAAAGGTATGAATGATTCTGTAGGCTCTATGTGAAGAAGAGGAGTTATAGGACATGTCTCCAGACCAATAGCATTAAGAAGCAGACCCTAGGACCACCAACCTTTAGTTTGGCCTTGTTTCATGATGCTAGGGTCTGGGGAGGTGTGGGCATTAGTGTTGAAAATCCTGATTAACACCACACCATGGAATTAAGATTCATGAGACTTTGAACACTATTTTGTTCATTATTTGTTTAATTTCCCTACCTTATCTGTTTTGTGTTTTTAACCCTAATAGAGGCACAAGGTTAGCTGTTTTTTGCAATTAATAGTATATCTATGTGACTCATTGTGTCTCTCTCCTGCCATGTAATGTATAAAATTAGAACCTCTGGAATTCTCCTTTTCACCAGTAAATTAAATACTGTACCCAATTACATTATTCTCATTGAGGAACTGATCCAATTTGAGTTTAATGATGTGGTACCCCTCTACTTGTTCTCACCAGGGGCTTGCTTCACAGGGTTCTGTTCCCTGGCTTAAAAATGATTCACCATGGATGCTGGCCCATCGGCACAGCAGTTGGATTTCCATTTGTGACGTTGGCGACCCGGGTTCGGGAATGGACTCGGGTCACCGGAGGGCCGGCCAGGGGGAGAAGGCTTAAGCGTCAGTTGCCTTCTCCTGGGGGGAGAGTGGGGATGTAGCCCAGCACTTGCTGACTCTTGGCAGAGGCCAGGGGAACAGCAATGCATCGGGCCCCGCTGAATTGGGGGGTGTGGTGGACAGTGGCATATGCCCTGATGTCAGTGGCACACCACGCCCCCAGGGGAGAACATGGTAAATGTCTCCCTAGCCAGCCGGATGATGGTTTCTGGCCCCCACTACCATGGAAGCCCCTGGATGGCCCTGGACCACGTCAGCAGCACCTGGACCAACTACAGAAGAGTGCACTGGTCGGTCCCTCCTGGAGCCCTTCCCCTCAGAGGAGGGGGACCCACCCAGTGTAGGATTATACCAAGTTACCCGGGGGGGGCTGTGATGTGGGGCTGTGGTGGCTGGCATTGGGGTAGAGTGCCAGCGGGGTCCCTAGGTGACCGGAAGGAGTGGCCAGCCTGGGAGTGGGGAGAAACATAAAAAAAAATGATTCGCCACATTACCCCAACCCTTTATGTGAAATAAAAGTAATTATTGGAAGTAAAAATAATAATAATAATAAACTTTATTTATAAAGCGCAATTCAACAAGTATCAAAGTGCTGTACAGGGATTAAAACACAAATAAACAATAAAATATCTAAATTGATCAATAAAAAATACAGTATTGCAACTTCAACAATCCCCAAAGGTGCGGCTAAATAAATATATTTTTAAAGCTGTCTTACAGCTCTCCACGGTTAGGCACTCTCTAAGCCGGTGAGGTAAAGAATTCCACAGGGTCAGGGCTGCATACATAAATGCTCTCACACCAGAAGTTTTCAATCGAACCCTGGGAACCTCTAGCAATCCCTTGCCGGCTGAACGGAGGGGTCAGAGGGGGCAGTCAGGATCCAGGAGCTCTTGCAGGTAGCCAGGACCCAGTCTGTGCAGGGCCTTATAGGTCAGTAAACTGACCTTGAAGGTGATCTGCCACTGAACAGGCAGCCAGTGCAGTTCGCGCAGCACAGGGGTGATATGACTAGTCCGGCAAACCCTGACCAGTAACCTGGCCGCAACGTTCTGCACCACTTGCAGGTGGCGGATATCAACCCCTGGAAGCCCTAGGTATAGGGAGTTGCAGTAGTCATGGCTGGAGGTCACGAAGGTGTGGATCAACATTGGAAGGTCACGAGATGGAACAAGATGCTTAATCCGAGCGATATTCCTCAGATGGTAAAAAGAGGATTTGACTACAGAAGACACCTGCGAATGAAGTGTCAGCCCTTCATCAAATATCATGCCCAGATTCTGCACCTGGACAGAGGACACGAGCTGGCTACCCCCGAGCCAAAGTCCGGAGTTAAGCCGTGCTCCTGTCCTCTCTATCCCGTGACCTGGATCCACCACCAACACCACAGTCTTATCAGAGTTCAACCTTAGCCAGCTGACTTGCATCCAGTCCTGGAGCTCTGCAAGGCAGCTATTAAAGACAGAGGCCGCACTATCCTGGTCGGGGCCAAAAGACAGGTAGAGCTGGGTATCATCTGCATCACAGTGAAACCGCAGCCCACACCATCTTACAATGTCTCCCAATGGCAGCAAGTACACCACGAACAACACAGGGGACAGCACAGAGCCCTGAGGAACCCCACATGGCAATGAGAATGAAGCCAAGGAATAAAATCCCCGACACCACTCTCTGAGTTCTGGCTGATTAGAATGGTTTTGATGTACTCAGATGCCATACACAAGTAGTATGGAACTGAGATAGTAATAATCTCAGCTGTTTTGTTTGCTCAGCACTGTCAATGATCAAGAGATTCCAAAAATTAGCCAACAGAATTTCTAAATTTAGAGATTATGTATCATAAAACTGTATATTCTTTTATCTATATTGTTTTTATGAGCATTTTTACCTGAGCAGCATCTGACAAGCCTTGCAAGATGTTGTGTCTTCAAAGGAGAACATCTGAAATTCATGGTTGTTTGCTGTGGCATTGTCAGGGTAAATATTCGACCTAACAAATAGAAAATGACAGAGCGATGACTTCTCCTTCTGTCTGTCCGAGGACAGTGGGGGAAAACATAGGGCATGTAATCTATATTTACAAGTATGAGGACAGATACAGAAGCAAATGATTTGATACCTTTTGATGGACCGACATAGATGTAATGACAAGAACAAAGTGCTTTAGCTTTTGGACCAACCAGTCCTTCTTCAGAAGCCTAATGGCAGTTGTTTAGAAAAAAAAGTACTTTTAATAGCTAGATGTATAGCATTGTTTTTTCTGAACAACTGCCATTAGGCTTCTGAAGAAGGACTGATTGGTCTGAAAGCTAGCTCACTTTGTTCTTGTCGTTACCTCTATGTTGGTCCATTAAAAGGTATCAAATCATTTGCTTCTGGATCTGTTCTTGCAAGGACCAATACGGCAAATACTAAATCTAGATTTCAAGTATGAAGACATAATTTGTGCTTGGTGAGGAAAATATTAAACAGAGAGAGAGAGAGAGTGTGTGTGTGTGTGTGTGTGTGTGTGTGTGTGTGTGTAAGAGGTTACCCTTCTTTAATTCTCGGACTCATGGACATTTAATTCACCATATTTTTCTGTAGTTAACATGCATTACATTCCAGTTTCTTCATTTCCCCTCACTTACAGTTTCTGATTATTCCTGTCACTTATCACAGCTTATATCCTGTATAATTGTACATCTTGAGCATGTCCTATGGTTATTTTCCTCATTCTCCTCTCAACATCCCTCCCCGTCACCTGTCAGGCTGTTATGGCATTATTTTCCCTTTCTCTTGACTACTTTCCCCTTCATAACTGCCAATCCATTCCTCCATAATTCTTTGCATATATATGGCTCCCATCTCTCAATGTCTTCTTAGTCTCTGCCATGCCCCCCATCTTAACCCCCACACTTCCATGCTGTTTTGTTAAACTCCCTTCTTTGTCTCCCTTTTCCCCTGTTTTTGTCTGCTGTCCTGTAGTTCATGACTAATACTACAACTCTACTGGCATCTTGTATCAAGCTCATCCTTGCTCTGTCACTCATGACAGTAACTCCACCACTGTTCTCACTGTAGGAACTGTTACTATAGTTAGATGTGCAACACCCTCAATATCATGGTCTTGGCCCCAACACCCAATGGTGGAGTCCAGAATGTGATCTGAACCTAGATCTCACATGTGGTGCTATAATATATCACTATCTGGTGAAACAGGGCTGGGCCAAATCCTTTGTTGTTTCTTGCTTAGAACCCATAGGTACGGTGTGTACTTGCAGAATACTGTATCTTCAAATGTTTCCAGTTAGAACGTTTACCAGTCATGCCACAGAACCTTGCCCATATCCAGTAACAGGAATTTTATAAAATCAGGCTCACCATCACTGGGATTCAGGGTAGACAGCATGGAAGTATATAAGAGATAGCTGGAAGTGGCAACACAATAACAGATATGAATATTAAGAAAAAAGGGGACTGATGTGACAGGCTATACCTCCTTCTAGCCTAACAAACACAAGAGACTTGCAGTCATAGGGTGTGAAATGCCCCTTAGAGTAATGCAAACACTTTTGGTATATCCCATCTTATAATTTTTCCTTCTATTAAGATGGGGACTTAGATGGTGACTTAGAAGAAGTAGCTGCTTGCCTCAATATGTTTGACATCACAATCCAATCAATTATGAAAATGGAAACAATGTTATATTTCTGCCAGTCCCACAACAGGTCAACCCAAAGAAAGTTTGGGACTTGTCGGGGGTAAGCTATAGTGTTTGCAGGTAAATCATTTGAAAAAGATATCAAATGTAAAATGGTTTCTTATTTATTACACATGGCTGCAAAACAATTTAACTACATAGACAGTGATCCTTACAGAGCCATTTCAAACTGCTCCAGCCATTTCTTCTTGTTCTCTCTGGTTTTGAAGAATAGCTCACATCCTTGTCTTCGATAATTGTCAATTAGAAGAAATGTATGACTCCACTAGAACACATGAAACAAGAAACAATGGCATGTTATATTTTTTATGACTTCCTGTTATAAAAACATACTATATGAAAGATTCAAGAAAATGTTCTTTTAACTGAAATATGATTGTAGAAGGCTATCATGGTCTTCATATAATAATGTTCGTCTTGAAAATTTTACTTTATTCACATATTTTGCTTAGTGTTAGATGGTGCACTTAATTATTTTTACATGTTGACCCCTTAAACAAGACAGCGAATAAGCAATTTAGTATGGTTTTATTGATGCAGAAACTGTATTTTGAGTCTTATCTGGCACCTACAGCCGAAGCCTATTTTACTCACAGTAGTGGGCGATGGACTATTGATATATTGAGTGCTAACTCAACTACTGTACTTTGTTTTAAAAAAGCTGTTGGACCACAGTTGTCGTTTTTGTTTTAAAGTTGATGTAAAAACACATCATTGTAACCTACAATATATAATCTGTTAGAATGGTTCTCGTTAGATGAAAGACTTCATTATGTATAGGCAGTTTTGCTTTGGAAAATCTTAAATACATTTGTTCCTCCTAGCCTTAAATACTTGGTTTACTATCACGGCTGCAGAATTAATGGGGTTAATACTATTTAAAGCCTTTCAGTTCCAAGGCATAAAACAAATATGGGCCGGAATTTGTTTTCTTATGCTGCTCCCAAAGTATGGAACAATTTCCAGCACCAATAACAGCAGCTCATACAATAGCATATTTAAAACTGCACTGAAAATGTGTTTGCTAGTTTCTTGTAAATGCACATGCGTTAATACCTGAATGATGTATTTATCTAATTTTATCTTGACAGCATACTAATTTTGTACTGCACCTATTGTGTGCATTCCGTACTGTGTATTAATGTTGTACTACACTTACTGTATGCATTCTGTGCTGTGTACTAATTTTGTACTGCACCTATTGTATGCATTCTGTACTGTGTACTAATTTTGTACTGCACCTATTGTATGCATTCCGTACTGTGTACTAATTTTGTACTGCACCTATTGTATGCATTCCGTACTGTGTACTAATTTTGTACTGCACCTATTGTATGCATTCCGTACTGTGTACTAATTTTGTACTGCACCTATCGCATGCATTCCGTACTGTGTACTAATTTTGTACTGCACCTATTGCATGCATTCCGTACTGTGTACTAATTTTGTACTGCACCTATTGCATGCATTCCGTACTGTGTACTAATTTTGTACTGCACCTATCGCATGCATTCTGTACTGTGTACTTATTTGTGCTGTGCAATCAAGTTGTCCCTGAAAATGGGTATTTGTACTCAGTGGACTTACCTGGTTAACACAAATAAAGAAACAAACAACTTTAGGCATCCATTTACAGTCCAAACAAAACATACAATCAAGATTCATCACAAAATAAGCTCATGCTCAAATTGTTTTTGCCAGATGAGATCTGTTTTCAGTGGAATGAGAAGGTTTAAGTCTACCAGCAGGTGAAATATTGGTCCAACACATAAACGTGATCAAAAACTACATGGTCAAAAAGCATGCTGCACAGACAGTCCATAAGTGCGCTGCCAAACATTGCACCAATATAACTAAATAAACTCCAAACTGTGAACACTGTTTTGACTGTGTGGTTTTTAACTGCACATTTATTTATTTTAGGTATTGACAGTATCTGGTGGAATGTATTGTTCTGCTGGCCCAATGATGCTGAGGGCTGAGGCATCTCACTGTACCTCGCTCTATGCTGGTGATCCAGGTTCAGGAATGACCTTCAGCCACAGGGGTGCCAGTGGGGGGGGGGGGGAAGCTGGATAGAGTGTTGGTTCTCCTCTCCCGGGAGGAGGGGTCACCTGTCCGTAGTCCCTCCGCCACCGGATGGAGGTCCAGTGGCTGGCGCAGATGGCAATGGAGTGACTGGTAGGGTGGGGCGTCCCGCAAGGTGAGACGTGTCGAGGACACACGGGTTGGGACTGGGAGAAAGTAAAAACTTAATAAAGTACATATGGGGGAAAAAAAAAAAAGAAATGTATTATTCTTTATGGTCTTTTTAAAGATGTTACCTTAGATTTTAAAACACTTATTTCAAAACAGTAACTGTGTGTGGGAGTTATGCAGTAATATTTTACATCTGAAAAAATATGCTGTTTTACAAGAACAATGTACTTTAACAATAAAAATAACAATCAACATCTAAATAAAGAAGTTAAACCTGTTTACAAATCACTTAGTCTGTTACAATATTTTTCACCATTTTTTGTGTGAGACAATAATTATCACAAAATGATTGTTTTGCAAATGCAAATATGCCATAGTTATTATGCTTTCATAGGTCTGTGTGACACACAGGTGAATAACAAACCAAACTGTGTATGGGCTCAAAAGGAATGCACAAAAGCATCCTGGTATTGTATACAAAGGGCCAGATGCCACTTCCTGAGATGTTCCCTTCTATTTCCACCTTTACAGACAAGTCAGATAACTGACGCCCTCCTAACAAGCTGGGGCAGTGTTTTATCAGATAACAGTGCAAGGGCTATTGTCCCCAAAGAAGTAGAGTCTTCAAATAAATGTTCTAGACATGAGGATTCATTTATCTTTCATTCATTCACTTACAAACTTGGATCAAGCACTGTTCAGCGAAAGCAAAATCAAACAATGTGGTGAAGATCACCTACCTAATGGACTGTGTTAACTTCCTGTTGGAACCACTGTATATTTAATTTTACTGTGATATACAGTACCTAACATGCAGTATTTTAATATTATGATATCTCTCAGCAATTCAAATGTACTGTAATTTGCTGAAAATTTTGTGTAAGTGCACTATGTCTGACTTCTACTTGTCCCATGATGTTTCCTTGTCTCTACTATTGTCTACATACCCTTTGTTGTAATCTCCTGGGTCGTACCTGAAAATAGGCAGCTATGCTGTCTAGTGTACTTACCCGGTTAACAAAAACTAAATAAATAAATAAATACATTATTTTGTTTTGCCAGTTTCTAAACACTAATAAACAAAATATTCAAAGAATTGTGCAGCTATAAGAGTTCTCAATAAAGCTAACAACACCTGCAAGTTAAGTGCATCATTACCTTTTTGTTATCTCTGTCTCCTGAAGGGTCATCTCTTACTTCAAAACATGAAAGGTCAAGTAATTCCTTCAATTCAAAACTGTCACCTTTCCGCTTACAAATAAGCATAGCTTTGTCCAATAGAAAGGCATATCTACATGGAAAAATAAATGTTAGTGCAATTTAACCACGTTGTTTCAAAATACAGGTAGGTAGGAAGGAAGGAAGTGAAGGAGGGAGGGAGGGAAGGAAGGAAGGAAGGAAGGAAGGAAGGAAGGAGTGTTTGTGTGACACATAGCGTGGCGCAAGACACTGCCCAGAAAAAGGTAGTCTTAACTCTGGGCAAAACAAGGATGGAGGGCATGAACAAAGCAGCAACAGGGCTGTATGCAACAACAGCATTATGATGCACCTGATGACTGCAATCACTGGGCAGGAAGTGAGGCAGAAGGTCACCCTGGGCCACTTCATATGCTAACGAAGAGATATGCTGCAAACTGATGGTACTGGCCATGAGTCCTAGCATGGTACCCTGGCAGTGCCCATGACACCTTCATCTGGCATCAGTCCCAACTCTGACAGATAGTTGAGGGTGGCCTAGTACCCAGTGGACACCCTGTCAGCAGGTACATGCAGCACACACACCCAATCCCTCCATAGAAAGTACACCATCACAATACAACACACACACATGCTGCACTGAGGAGACGGAGGGTGGTGAGGGGAGGGTGTACAGGTGCCCGGGATGTACCACATAGTAGGTGGTGCCACATGGCTGGGGTCATCCACACAGTGCACATATTCCAGTGACGGGAATGCCCCTGACATCATTTGGCCTGTATGATGTTATGTGTCTGCGCCCCGGCACATACTGCACACCTGTACATGCACTCCATCACACACGGTCGGCCATGTGTCTGGTACTGTGAGAATCCCATGCCATTGGCACAGTGTATGTGGATCATAAACCAATGTGACAGTATTGTCCACTGTTAGTACACACCTGCCAGCTGGACCTGTCTATGTCTGGATAGCAGCTTTCAATGTTAGTTGACACACAGTGTGCATCGATGTGTTCCTCACAATACTGGCTACCCATGGTACTGTAGCGTACGATACACACTGTAGTAGGACTATCACTATGTCTATGGCATGCAGCACAACCACCCATGCCTGTGGTGCTTGTCCCCTGAGGCACAATAGTCTGTGCATCTGTGTACAAACCTAGCTTGCTGCTACCGACTTGTAGTTCCAATCTGACATACAGGTGGTGCTGAGTGCACCCCTGAAATAGCCCAGGCAATCTGCACATAGAAATGTATGCACATCAGGCCATTATAACCCTAAATATGGCAAACATTTGCCCTGGGTAAACATGTCTGAGCCTTAGCACAGCTCTACAGTATTTTGCCTGCACTGTTGTTTGCAGTTGTTCTCCACCACTTCTTTGCTGGCACCCACAGTGGCCACATGGTTTACCTGTGCCTGACTCCTCCTCTGTGTGCACTGGGCTGCTGTTGTTGTTTGCACTGCCCTGTTGCTATAATCAGAGTTGTCTTCTTTGCCACACTGCCTTTGCTGCACTCACAGCCATGTTTGCCCACCTTCATTTGCCCACTGTATTCAGCAGTGTTTGTCCCTGGGCTATTCCTTTGAATATTGCATGTGGGCTAAATTCTGCCCACAGGGCAGTGCAAATTTGGCCCCAGGCAAAGTTTTGAATATCTGGCCCCAAGAGTGTAATTATGGGTAAATAATTACATAGTTCTGAGCTGCTATCAGCCAATCAAATCACTAGAATTTTTCTACACATGTTATAAAGCTACTTATCAAACAATCATGCTTGGACCAAACTCTTACTAACCTGAAAATTCCTGGTTTGAACTCATAACCATCTGTGTGCTGTAGGTGAGCAAAATACTTTGGGTGGGATATTCAGAAATGTGCCAGGCAGGGGCGCAAGCTGGGCACAGTGCAACTGGGCTGCGCTAGGACATGGACAAGGCGATATTCAACGGTGCTGCGCCATGGCTCAGCATCATTGAATATGGCACTGGTGCGCCCGCACTGCGCATGGCGCAGTGGCACTGCACCAGGCACAGTGGCACTGAGCCAGTGCAAGTGGCAGTTGAGGAGCAGGGGACTGCACTAGCGCAAGTGCAGCTGCGCTAGGCGCAACAAGAGCGATATTCAGACATGAGCATGCAAATGAGGCCATTATGAATGCAAGATGCAAATGGGGCTATTTGCATATCATTATAGCCCCATTTGCATGCAGGTACGCTGATCCCCAGTGACTTACATCTGGTGCCCTGCCAGGCATGCAGCTGTCGAGGACCAGTGCCCCCTGCCCCTCAGCAGCAACGTGCCCCAATGCCCGAATGTGGTCTTTGTAAAGAAAGAGAATCCCTGGTGGTCCAGTGAACCTGCTCCCCCAGCTCGATCGTGGGTTAAAATAGAAATAAATAATCCCTGGTGGTCCAGTGGACCTGCTCCCCAGCCTGATCGTGGGCTTAAATAGAAATAAATAATCCCTGGTGGTCCAGTGGACCTGCTCCCCAGCCTGATCGTGGGCTTAAATAGAAATAAATAATCCCTGGTGGTCCAGTGGACCTGCTCCCAAGCCCGATCGTGGGCTTAAATAGAAATAAATAATCCCTGGTGGTCCAGTGGACCTGCTCCCAAGCCCGATTGCAGGTTTATGTATGATGAGAAAATCCCTGGAGGTCCAGTGGACCTGAACCCCAGCCCAACCGTGGGCTTCAGAAAACGTAACTTCCCTGGTGGTCCAGCGGTCTCCCCTCCCCACCCGCCGCTCAGACCCACCACCCACTCCCCGGTCAGCGGCAGGTGGCAGCTGCCCACCATAGCTGCCCGCCGACTGACAGCGTACAGTACAGCTGTATGCCCATTGGTCCGTGCGTAGGCCAATGGGCATACAGACAGTATTGTACTACACAGTCCTGATATGTGAATGGTTTCATTCACATTTCGGGTTAGCATAGTACAATCGGTCTGCACGCCCATTGGCCCATGCAGTGGACCACTGGGCGCACAGCCGCATTGTATGCTGTCAGTCGGGCGGATGGCTGCGCAGCTTGCGGGTGGGGAGGGGGACCGCTGGACCACCAGGGATGTTACATTTTCTGAAGCCCACAGTTGGGCTGGGGTTCAGGTCCACTGGACCACCAGGGATTTTCTCATCATGTGTAAGCCCCCAATTGGGCTTGGGAGCAGGTCCACTGGACCACCAGGGAATATTTATTTCTATTTAAGCCCGCGATTGGGCTGGGGAGCAGGTCCACTGAACCACCAGGGATGATTTATTTCTATTTAAGACCGCGATCGGGCTGGGGAGCAGGTCCACTGGACCACCAGGGATTATTTATTTCTATTTAAGCCTGCGATTGGGCTGGGGAGCAGGTCCACTGGACCACCAGGGATTATTACAGTCTACATAAGCCCGCAATCGGGTGAGGGGGGGGCAACAACACCTGGACTTTGTCTCTGGAGGTCGACTGGCCACCCACAGCTGGCGGCTGCCGTGTTGCGCCCTGCAATATGGCAGCTCACCTGTGGGTGGTCAGGCCTTGCTCCTTTTATTTACGGGCGGATCTTTGCACCCCCTGTGCGGCGCAAGCTGGTTGCGTGCCTGCATATGCGCCGCACATCCGGGGCTGAATATCGGGATGTGCCGAATATGCTTGGGCACGCCCCCTGAACTTGCACCGCATACATTACTGGTGCGCCCCAGTGCATTGGGATTTGTGCAGCGCAACATCCTCCTTTGAATATCGCACCAGGGCATATCAGTAGGTTGTGCATGGCACAACACTGTTGCACCATGCGCAACCCCTTGAATATCCCACCCTTTGCATGCATTTCAACCTTCCAGAACATTTAAGCCACTCAGCCAATCATTTCCAGATTTTCAGGATCCAGGGGATCCTGCACATCAGAATATGTACAGTATGGCAAATGTCAGGCTGCTCTGCCTTGGGACAGCTGCATTATGATGGTGCAAAAATAGAGGTTTAACATAAAGCACTATTTGTAACCCTAATAATAATACTCTGCCCCGTATTACCACTTTACATATTAGACCATGGTGTTTTCTTATATGTAAAAACATACATATCATAATGTTATCTTACAGCACTGTACATCTTTTATCAAAAACATCATTGTGCATACCTATCTACTTTGCTATTTTTCTCCAAAGTTGAAACTTTTAACTCTCCATCCACCTTGGGTCTTCCATATTGAGCTAGTGATATATCCTTGAATAAAATAACACAACAAAGTTAACAGGAATACTTTTTGACAGCAGCATGTGTGCTAGTATTAGAGGAGATCAGTAACGTGGAAAGGTATTACAAAATATAATTATATTATGTTTATATAATGCTGAGAAATCTTGTAGCAACATAAGAAACTAGGGCAGTAATATTTCTGGACACTTTGCTTTTATGGTTATGATTTGCCTTCTATCTCTATCATGAAGCAACATCAATGTATTTTAAAAATGAGGAATGGAGTGTTGTAACATTCACCAGTATTGGATGTTACTTAAAATGTAGGTGCCTGGAAAGAAGGGTGGGAATGGGTCTACGTGGTCTGGGGGATTGGAGTATTCCTTACATACAAGGGGGAGGAGGGTGACATAGGTGCTGTTGGGTGGTTGGGGGGTTGCATGATTGCCTGACACTGAGATTGTCTCCAGTGTTGAGAATACAAAACAGGGAGGAGCTCCTGTTTGGTATGCCGCCCCCCGACAGTGACATCAACACAGCGACCAACCAAACTGTCGACAAAATAGACAGGTTGCCGACAGGTCACTGTATTGGTATGCCCAACACAGGGGAACACTGTCTCCCGGCCCTGCACCCCTTCCCCGAGTCAACTATAACTGGAGTTGACAATCATAAATACGGGGGGTGCGGAGGCAGAGACCCCCACATTGGGGGTTTGGGGGCAAAGCTCTCCAATAAAAAAACGGACCGGGAGAAAAACAGGAATTGTGTCAACCACAACTTGCAGTCGACATAATTTCTGTCGATGAGATGCCGGTTGACAAAACTGTTGTTGAACCGGCATCGTAAAGCCCTCCTGTTTTTTTCCCCATTGGCACCCTTTGGCTTGCCCACCACAGAGCATGCTAATTATTGAAGTTCCCAGTTGTACTGGTCTCCTGGGGATTCTGGTATTTCAATGCCTAAGTCACTCAGGAACTTACTGTCATGTTGGAGGGAGTCATAGAGAACTAGGCCTTTCTCTGCATACGCGACTGGCTTAACTGTGTACTGCAACTGCACTGGCCTGATGTTTAATATTAAACTGCCCCTGGTGTCTATTGGTGCCTGCCCCCCAATCGCTGGCTAGTGTTTAACAGTAAACTTTCATTGTTGTCTAGTGGTCCCTCTCCCCACCCGATCCCATGCCCACAATTTCAATATATATTCTCTGGTGTCCAGTGGTTTCCCCCCATCCCTGATCCCCTGTATAATAGAAGTAAAGTTGATCCCTGATGGCTAGGGAGCCCCACCCCACCCCAGCAGGTAGTGCCTCACCACCCCGCTCCCTCATCCCAACCCTGAGCCAGTGATCAGTACTGTCTTCTGCTCTCTACCATGGCTGGCCACTGACTGAGTTGTCAATGGGTATGTGCTGTACAATCAGCTGTTACAGTACATGCCCACTGACAGCTCAGTCAGCAGCTGGCCATGGTAGAGAGCGGAGGGCTGTGCCAGTCACCTGCTTGGGGTCAGGACGGGGGTGAGGTGGTGGGACACTACCTAGCAGGGTGGGGGTCTGCTAGCCACCAGGGAACAGAATTATTTTTGTTATACAGGGGATTTAGGATTGGGAGACCACTGGACACCAGGGAAGAATACTTATTGACACAGCAGACATAGGATCGGGTGGGAGGAAGGACTGCTAGACACCAAGAAAAGTTTACCGTTAAACATCAGGCCAGTGATTATGGGGGGGCACTAGACACCAGGGACAGTTTAATTTTAAACATTGGGCTGGTGATTGGCAGGGAGGACAACTAGACACCAAGGACAGTTTAATTTTAAACATTGGGCCAGCGATTGGCAGAGAGGACCAGTAGAACCAGGGATAGCTCTCTGGGACCGGGCAAGTGGGGGCAGCACCGTGCTAAACTGCCAGGTGACCCATGCAAATGAGCCTATCATGGGCATGCAAATGGTCCCTTAGTGCCTTGCATGCCCAGCAAGCTTGTTTGCATGGGTCCATTAGAATACCTGAGATTTAGTAAGCCATTGTGGTGCACTGTTTTGGGAGCCTTGTCTGCTCAGTGCTAACTGGCCACCATGGTCCTACATTCAGTGAAACAGTGCCCCTGCCCCTGCACTGTTCCACTGAATATAACATTTTTAGACACCTTGGCAACCGCAAGGTGCCACGGGGAGTGTTTAGTATATCCTAGGAACGAGTCTGTGCCCTGAGCCCAGGACATCAAGAAGTGGAGGCGAGGCCCACATGGATTGTTCTAAATAACCTAGGGATGGGTTTGTACTCTAAGCCCAGGACATCAGGAGAAGAGACCCAAAGGGAGTGTTTGGAGTATCCAAAGGATGGGTTTCTGCCCGGAGCCCAGGACATCAGGAGTGAAGGCTGGCAGAAACTATTTAGAGTATCCTGGGAGAAGGATTTGTGCCCTCAGGTTAGGACATCAGGAGTGGAGGCCACAGGAAATGCTTAGAGTGTGCTGGAGTTGCTCTCCTCCTGATGGTCTCAGGTCAGCAGTGGTGTAGCCCAACAACAACAACTCCTGGGGGAGCCCGTTGAGATGTGTGGAAGAATACATACTACAGGATGTCCCCCCAGGCCTCTAGGATGTGTGCTTTCATACAAGGGGAGGGACCAACCAGAACAGGGTAAATGGCCATTGGCACACCAGATGATTACTCATAGATGCTCACACCATGACAACAAGCCATGCAACACATCAGCTGTGCAGCCCTCAGCTGCTGCTCCCCACTCACACACTCTGTTTTGGGGTGTCATGAGGCCCCCAACTCAGTAAAGCCAGAGCTGTGAGAATGTAAGGTTAGAACGGTGGGGGTCTGCAGGCAGCTCTTGTAAGCAGGCAGTGAACACAGCGGACGTGGGAGAATCCTTGGAAAGGCCTGAAGTTGAGAGGTGTCTGGAGGCGGGACAAGAAATATATAAAGAATATAATTAAAGAAGTGTTGAAGATGACTGGCTCTGATGAGTTGTAGAAAATTGAATTACTAGATTTTTATAATGGCTAACCCTAGTAGGCAATTAACGTAACTTGGGAACAAGCTTACCAGGTTTTCTATCGATAACTGGAAATGAGTTATCTGTTTTAGAGTTTCATTATCTCTCTTCACTTCATTTACACACTGAGCTAAATCCTAGAAAGAAAGAATGAAAGACATAGTTTTACTGTCAGATACGTGAAATACAATGTTATGTCTTTACTCTGGTTTGCAGGCTTGTGTATATTTTTATTAAGACAAGAAGAACTTGTTTGGAGATCATTGCTTGTTCCAGGACAGTATATAGTGGTCTAAAAACAATGTTCATGGCAAAATGGCAAAATACTGCTACTAACAACATTATTCGTTTTCCAGCTAAAATGTAATGTGAAACCCACTTATTAAAGTAAATATATTCTCAACTAAATGTTAAAATTAAATAACACAGTTTTTAAGACAGTAAATGTCACAGTCCAAAAGGAATGCCCAGATATGTGCAAGTGGTATATATATCCAGATGTGTACCCCCACATCTACACATACACACTTGCCTGCATCCACACACCCCGGGTCTCCCTGATCTGCATGAGTAATGCAGCACAGAGGGCTGATGGAGTCTCAAGGGTGGCATGGGGCTGTACAAGTGGATGCCCACTTTTCATGTGAGTGGATCCCTGGTTCCATGAAGGGGATTGTAGGATACAAAAGCATATCCCAATTTTTAAAGGGCTTTGTTTATTAAATATTGTTTATAATACTTGGAAGATGTCTCTGAAAATCATGAACTTTCCTTATAAAATGGATAGTGAAAATTCTGATTCCTGATTGGTGGAGAAGGTTCTAAGGCAGTGTGGTTCAGGAATAGGAACTGTACTGCTATAGTTATCATATATTTATATATTTTTTTTTACAGTGGACCCATTTTATAGGCATAATCAGACATTGTAGGTTTTGGGTTGCTATTCCAGACTCTCATTTCCAGGTAGTTGAAGGCACTCAGCGCAAGTGCCTCATGTCTCACAATGTACCTGGGCATGTGGTTCAGGAATAGTAACCTACACCCTGTTTTGGCTTATTGCGTTAATAATTTCCAGAGGTGTCTTGAAACACCAGCACTAAATCGATACACTGACTGGTATATTGCTTGTATTTTTTGCAGTAGTCATAAAGTGGGCAGCCAAGGAGCTGAGTAGATGTTTTTTGCTGGCCACTGTCCGAGACCTAGTAGGGGTTGGAGTGCTCCAAGGGGTGAGGGTGCTACTGAACACCAGATAAAACTGACATGCTGATGGGGAGAGGGAGGCAGTTTTTACTACCACAATCACTCAAACACTAGAAATACCACACCACATATCCAAAATTTAGGAATATTTCTACCATAACATTACACTGGTACTATATCATAATATTGATTGAAAAACAGCGATTGCTATTATGAGAGTGTATGTTGCTGAAAAGCAAATTGGCGATATACACCACAAGGTGACCCGACATCCGGATTTTTAAAAAGTGTTTTTGCGGAGGCTGTGCATACCTCGCACCCTAGATAAATTCTCAACTCCAGGTGGGGTGCATGTCGGGAGGCACAATTTGGGGTTTGGCAAAATATAAGTGCCGCAGCTTGCGGCTGTGACAAAATATGCACACTCAAGGTCCCGAACCCAGTACCTGCAGTGCCAGAGCTAGCCACCCACACCACCATGCCACACGGCTAGCTCGGCGGCAGCAGGTACACCAGTCCCTGAAAATCCCTGCCCTTCCCCTCGCTATTCCTCCCTTCTATTCTCCCTTCCCCATGGTCGCTTTCCCATTCCCTCGCTATTGTGCAGGGTAGCCCAGAGTAATAGCGCCCAAAATGAGTCGCTATTTTTGTAGTCGCTCATTATGGGTTGCTATTGTCATGTGATACCCATTGCACTTCCCTTCTTTTGTGGGCGTAAGCTGCAGCCTTAAGTATTGTTTAACATAGTTCTTTGAAATTACAGCAGCGTGAGGGATACTACATTAAACATGCTCCACCAATGCCAAGCATCATGAGAATTAAATGTAAATTACCATGAAATACCTAAGACTGGCTTGACAGAAGTACTGCTGCAATTTTGGTACCATGGATTTTATGGTGCCTGCTCTTTCACAACCAGAGGTCAGTGTGTATGTCTTAATTCTGTGGCTTCGGATGCAGAGGCCCCTCAGGAGCCTGCACTTCTCCAGACAGAACTGTTTGCATGTCTTACAGTGTTGATGAATACCTGTGGTTACAGAAGTGCAGGCTACATAGGGATGCCCTCTTGGTGCTGTCAGGCCAGCTAGGGAGGGGTGCTGCCACAGTACCTCCACCACCCACTAGGGTTGTGGGGGATCAAAGCAAGGTCTCAGTTGCTGTACACAAGGGAACCCTGCCAGAGGTCCTTGCATAGAGCAAATGCTTTGTGAATTGGACAGCACCAATATTCACATCCCCTCCCCCTCATTTGCATTCCAGCCCCCACCACACTTTTCCCCAGCACAAACCTAGTTTGTGCATGCAAACCAGGCTTTTGTGAATACCAGCTCAAGTTCAAAACCTGGGGGGGGGGGCACCTGTGAGGACGTCATCATGCTGCATGTGGAGACGCCCAAGATGGTCAGGTGAACACAGCGCTAGCGTTCCCGGCCAGGTCACAGCTACGGTAGATGAAGGGAAAGCTGTTTAGAATTTGAACAATGAAGGAAAGCGGCAACGGTGGTCTAGTCAGTAGGGAAGAGGAATGGCGGTGGTAGTATGCGATGGTAAACAAAAGAGATAGCAAAGTCGTACTGCAAGAACATAAAACCGTCTGTGCACTTTATTTTCCCAGTTACTGGACCATGATGTTAGTCTGGGCGCTTCTGAGTAATAGCGTTTTGCTTCTTATCTTTTGCCACCAGAAAGGATAATCAGAGGGGGTTAAGGGAGCTATTTAATTCGTCGTCAGTCGGTAGAGCGGTGAAGTAAGGAAACTGGCGATAAGAGAAAAAACAAAGCTGCAAATACCGCTCCCAAATGTTTTGTGCTATGCTCTTTATTCTTCCTTTTTTTCTCTCTCTGTTTCAACTGGACGTGGCGGGCAGTTTTTGGCTTTCTTGCAGTGTATAACGCAAGGAATGTCGAAGTTGGTTCGATGCGTGAAGGATTTATCCGAAGATACAGCTCTTCATAAAAGTAAGAAACTTAAAGAAGGTAAAACAACTGGAGCAGTAAAGAAACAGCTGAATCAGCATTCGGTAAATTTAACGGAGCTGGCAGCTGAAGCAGAGGTACAGTATGATTTACTTTCCCCAATACCTAACACGCCACCAGTAGAAGGCACGCAGGGTAATATTTTATACTTTTTCAAACCAAAGGAGCCATTGAAAGAAAACTCTGGGGTAAAAACAGCTCAGCAAGGGGAGGGGTCGATGGAAGGGGAAGGTGCCTCAGCAGAACACTATACCACGGAGCAGGCTGATGACGTGGGGGATTGGGACGTACAGAATGAAACTCTCCCTGTAAACAGCTCCTCTATAAAGACTCGGCCACAGGAGGCAGAGGGTCAGAACTCTCAGAATGAACACCCAATTCTTCAAGCGATATCAGACTTAAAAAGGGAAATGCTGACTGCTTTAAAAGAAATAAAAGGGGGCCTTAACTTCAGTAACAACCTCAGTACAGGAACTTACGGCTAAATTTGAAGGTCTTAATTTAAGAACAAATGAAATGGAAGAGAGAATCTCTAAAATAGAGGATGATACTACTCCCCTACCCTCAAAAATAATAATTCTGGAGAGACAATTGTCTCTGCCAAAAGAAAAGATAGCAGAGCTAGAAGACTGGCTAGACAGGGAATTATGAGACAGTGTAAGATCCCAGAGGGCATAGAGGGTATGGGGGATCCATTGCCATTCTTTGAAAAAACTATAACTACAGCTCTGAACAGAAAATATCCTGAGGAGAGAGTGATTTGGGATGGAGCCCATCGTGCAGGCTCAGGATTTGTGGGAAATGCCAATTATCCATGTACTGTATTTATTAAACCCTTGAATTTTCAGGATTGTAAAGCTATATTGCATAAAGCAAGAGTGGCAAAAGGTTTAGAATTTGAAAATACTAAGTTTAATGCTTATCCAGATATGTCAGCAGAAACGGTGGTGAGAAGAAAAAAGTTTATTCCTGTTAAGCAAATTCTGTTTAAAAAAAATATTAGGTTTACAATGACGTATCCTGCAAAAATTAGATTCCCACTGAATGGTCACCTGCATGCATTTGATACACTGGAAGATGCGATGGAAGCAATTAATCTGCATTTTGGTAAAGAAGATGGGAGTCAAAGTCCTTGAAACAGAGTTTCCCCATACCCTCATGTTGAAGCAGCAGAATCTTGAAGAGGCTGAATTGTTCTTTAGTCTTTCCTTCTCTTTTTGGTGTTTTTCTTCTTTTTGGCTGTGTGGGAGCATGACCTTGGCCGGGACACTGCATAGCGCACCAAGATGGTCGTACTACCATCTGGTTTGAAGGGCGAGGGGGTCAAGATAGTGGTATGGAGGGGCAGGGGGGTTTATAATAAAAAAAAAGAAGAAAAAAGTATTTATTTAAGGAAAGATTATTGGGGGATAAGGGTGGGAGAGAAGAGGGGAAAATAAATTCACAGAGCATGGCTCAAATAAATAGATTGGGTTACTATTCCAGACTCTCATTTTCATGGCTACATGGTTGCATGGTTCCATGGATGTATAAGAAGTCTATTATGACAATTTTATATGCATGTGAAAAAAAATACATAGAAAGGGTCGAGTGCCCTGAATAGGTGGAACCTCTCTCACACTCCTTATGTACATAGCTTGTACTGTCTAATTTTATATCTCTGTATGACTTTTTGTTTTATTGTATAATCAATTGTTCTATTCTGTACCTATATCCCTATTTCCTCCTCCTCCCAGGACGCATTTGAATAAGCGCTATTTTAAGCTCAGTATGTCTTTCCTTGTGAAACTTTTTTTTTTTATTATTTATTTCAGTCTAGGATTACCATACCTTTGAGCTGAGGCTCTTTTACAAAGGTTCCACGTCATAGGATAAAACAGGACACATACATATAGTAAATGGCAGTATGAACATTAGAGACTGGTACATAAAACAGATACTGAATGATACAGTGCTTAAGTGTGAACTAGTAGACAAGGAAGGAGGGAGAGAGAAAAAATAGAAGGAGAAAGTGAAAAAAGCAAAAAAAGGGGTGAAAAAAACAAGAAAACAAGGCAGAGGCTACGGCCAAGTGGCTTTGTCAGAGAGCGTAAATGTTAAGGTGGGGTAAGGTGAAGGGCAGTGTAAAAAAGGGGGGTCAAGTAGTTAGACCGGTCAGACCCAGGAGATTTGAGGTCTGTTTATTTTGAAAATAAATAACTTACACAGGGTGGAGCTTGAGGCATTAGAAAAGATAGACAGGCCATAGGATAACTTGGGGAGTAATAGACTACGTGCTATTGCAAAGTGAGCTGATGGGGAAAGATTAGGGCTGACTCAATAGGCCAATCTAGGACTTATGTCAACAGCCTTACAAATGGAAGTTATATGAAGTGAGAAGTCAAGGGAGGAGTCAAGCATCATACCCAGGTATTTGCAGGAGTTTACAGAATCCAGTGGGAGCTGTTATCACAGACCACTCTGAGCAGGGTACAGATGTTTTTTAGCTGATGGGTGGTTCCAGATAGCATGGCCTGTGATTTGGATGGGTTCATAAGTAGCCCATTCTCCTTGAACCAGGACTGAACAGCCTTCAGGTCCACTGTGAGGGTACTAATAATGTCAACTGCATACTGTGTGTAACCCCCACACCACTTTTGGCAAGTTGGCACTCCCCATTAAAAGAACTAGTACACACATATGGCATACCATTTACTTTTGTCAGAAATACTCAAATGGTACCAACCCTAGCTTTAGAGTGTATACCAGGCTCATTATCTAAAGAACAGGGGTTGGGGGTACAATTACCAAAATGAACCTTTATAAATACAACCAGGTCCAGGGGCGAGGATGCTAGACGTATGCTACACCTGACTGCTGAGGGGCCCCAATAACTCCACACAAAAAGCAATGATCAGAATGTCCAATGCAGCAACTGGGATTTTATAGTATAGCTTTATTCTCCAGATGTTACCAAAAACATGGGCGGACCCCCACAGGTTTATCATTGCATACTCTGGTACGTGGCTCTTGCAGGCACTTGCTAGGCTGAATTAGTTCTCCACAACACATGTCATTTCTCTTCTCGTGGTGTATGCTTGCGGACTGTTGCCACACATCTAAAAACATCCTCCTATGGCAGTGGCCTTTGCCCAGGGACACCTGGTGCCCATCAACAAACCAGTTAGCCCTGCCTTGTAGACTCCAGATGGCGTTCCTCCCACCCTTTGCCCCAACCAAAAGTCTCTGCCATTCCTTCAGGGTTACACCAGTGAGTCTTCAATCCCCACTGAATTGCTAAAGACTCCAACTTTATCTTTAAATTTAACACCAAAGTGCTGAGGGGGCCCTGACAGGTGTGATCTAGCCTTATCCTGGGCACACACACACCTCAGCCAACTCCCTAATGAGAACAGTTTCAGCATCTGTACTCACATATTTGTTGCTCCTTCCTTCCAGCATGGAAAGCAACCCAGAAAGCATCCTTTTTCTCCATGGTAGCTTGTCAGATTCCCTCACAATGTCATTTTCTAAGGCAGCTGTAAACATCTAGGACCTTCAGGGGATTGCCCCTTGGATCCACTCTAGCTTGCAGTCCCGCTCACTCCCCCCTGGAGTGAAATCAAGGATTCCTGCAACAAATGGGCTCCACCACTTCACTGGCAAACTGTAGATTTAATCCAAACTAGGGTGAGCAACACAGGACTCCCTGTGACAGAGCCCCAACTTGCAGACCTCCTGCCACTCTGACTCTCCAATTCAGAATAACTGAACATTCTAAGCTTCCCTTGAGCAGCTGACTCAAAAGTGGTTATGCTGCTGCGAGAGTTCTAAATGACATAATCATCCCCACTCAGGCTAGCTGAGTAAACAATGATGTAATTATGTAAGAAGCCCCTAATGAGCTCCCTACCAGCTGCCTTTTTACCTGCTTAAGACTAGTACTAATAGGATTCTAGTAATGCCAGGGGACTGGGTGGTTGTTACATGTGCATTAGTAAAGAAGCACAGGTCACTGGTGTAGAGGAGAGGGGTACTGTTTACAAAGCAGTGGTGAACTGAGTTGACATTACAGAATCGCAGAATGTTGTCGGCAAAAAAGGATGCCATGGCCCATCGAGTCTCCCATGCCCACCCTTTACACATTACCCCTAGCACTGCCCCCATCCTCCCTCCACCTCCCAACCCCATGTGTCTATCCCATGCCCTCTTGAAGTCCTCCACTGTATCTGTCACCACCACTGCCTCTGGCAGTCTGTTCCAGGGCTCCACCACTCTCTCCGTGAAGAAACTTCCCCTCACATTTCCCCTGTATCTTCCCCCCTCTTTAACCCTCAGACCATGCCTTCTTGTTTTTGCTCCCGCCTTCATTTTAGTTAAGCTTCCTTCCTTAACTTTATTGATGCCCTTTATATATTTAAAAGTTTCAATCATATCCCCCCTCTCCCTTCTGGTCTCAAGCGTGAACAGGTTCAGCTCCCTGCACCTTTGCTGGTATGATACATTAATCTGTCTATTGAAATTGTATTTTTTCATATGATGGTGTTTTTAGTAATTTGTTTGCCTGCATTGTTACTTGTTGTTGTATGACATGGAACCTACGCAAAAGAGTCTTCTGACTCATAGGTAATTGTAATCCAAGAATTAAATAAATAAATAAAAATAAATATGATTTCCCCTGCATACCCTGCACCATTTTGGTCGCCCTTCTCTGTACTGTCTCCATGCTTTTTATATCCTTTTGTAAGTGTGGTCTCCAGAACTGTACCCCATACTCCAAATGAGGTCTGACCATGGCCTTGTAGAGTGGCATCAGTACCTACCTCCTTCTGCTGGTTATGCCCCTCCATATGCAGGCTAACATTCCGTTTGCCTTTCCCACTGCCTTGCTACACTGGTACCCCACCTTTAGATTTCTGTTTATTATGATCCCCAGATCCTTTTCCTGCTCTGTTTCCTTGATTTCCTCCACCCCCAACCCCATCCCTGAGAGTATACTGCTTGCGGATTTTTCCTTCCTGAGTGCATTACAGCACATTGTTTTGCGTTGAACTTGATCTGCCATGTCTCTGACCACCTCTCTAGTTTCTTCAGGTCCTGCCTCATGCCCTCCACCCCTTCTGGAGTGTCCACCCTGCTGTAGATTTTTGTATCATCTGCAAACAGGCATGCCCTACCCTCCAGCCCCTCAGCCAAATCACTGATGTACACATTGAAGAGGATGGGTCAAAGCACAGACCTCTGGGACACTCCACTCATCACCCCCCTCCCCAGATAGCACCACATTTACCACCACCCTCTGATTTCTCACCTCCAGCCAGTTTTCACCCACCTAGTTATCTTTTCCCCCACCCCCAGGCTTTCCAGCTTGTTTACCAGTCTTTTGTGAGGGATGGTGTTGAAGGCCTTACTGAAGTCCAGGTGGGCCACATCCACCGCCCCTCTCTGATCAAGTCTCTGTGTCACACAACTGAAGAATTCAATCAAGTTGGTCTGACATGACCTCCCTGCTGTGAATCTGTGTTGTTGGTCATCCTGCAGTCCACTTTTCCCCAGGTAATCCACCACCCTTTCCTTAATTAATGCCTCCATCACCTTTCCTACTACCGAGGTAAGGCAGATTGGATGATAATTTTCCACAGCCTCTTTGTTGCACCCCTTGTGCAACAGTACCACAGTTGCCCTCCCCCTGTCCCACAGCATTCTCCTGGTGTCCAGTGACAGGTTAAATAGTCTCGTCAGCGGGACTGCCAGCTCTTCCCCCAGCTCCCGGATTACCCTCAGGTGTAACCCATCAGGTCCCATCATCTTGTCCACTCTTAACCTGGCCAGCTCCTCCTTCACCCTGGCTATGCTGAACTGACTGATATCTACTGATATGTCCCCCCTTCCTCTGCTCCTCACTTTAGGCCCCTTCCCCTCCCCTCTGCTGTAAATGCTGAGCAGAAGAATTTATTTAGTGATTCAGCCTTTTCTCTATCCCCTTCTAGTTCCCTCCTCCCCTCAGCCTCACTATCCCCTGTCTTGCCTTCCTTCTTTTTTATTTAACTCTTGGATTGACAGCTTTGAGCTGAGAGCTCTTTACGTAGGTTCCACATCACAGGATTACAAGCATATAAACAAGTAAGCAAGGAGCTGTGACAAGTTAAAAATTACATACTAGAATTACAAAGTGAGTTGGAATACATAGGATCAAAAAACACTAACATGGTCGCAGATGGAGAAAACAATTAATTGACATTGAGGTTAAACAGGCTGGCACAGAGCACTGAGACAAATGATCGGGGGAGCAGTCAGCCCAGTAGGCTTTGTCTTGTTGGTGGATGTGGGAAACAGACCCAAACAATATGAGGGGAGGTAAGGATCAGCCCAAGGGGCATTGTCATATGGCACAAAGGTCATGAGGGGTAAGGAGGGGTAGGGGTCCCAGTGAAGGGGAGAGGAAGTATGGGAGATAGGTAGGTGATAGGGGGAAAGAGGATGTACATGGAGTCCAGGAAAGAGGGGAGGGAGAAGGATAGAGGGTAGCATCTCTTTAGTGTCAATATACTCCCCCTAGGTCCATCCCCCCAGCACTTATCTGGCTGTCCTGGAGGCCACCTCCCCTTTAGTGTTGTCCCCTCCTACTTCTTTTGTTTGTCAACCCCTCCAACCTTCTCTGTGTCTCCCCTCCCCCCACGCACGAGGTTGAGTATTTAGAGTAGGCGATTTGGCTATGTCTGTATTCACCACCTAAGCTATGTTAAGTTGTTCTGACTTTTTATTTAAGTCTTGTATCGAATATGTCCTTTGTTTCCAGGACCATCTTGAAAAAGAGCCTGCTCAATGATGTAACTGCCTGGTTAAATAAAGTTTGATTGATTAATTGACTGAAAAGTGCAGTTAGTTCTAGTTACTGGAAGCAGTCACAACTAGAAGCTGCAACAAGGTGTTGTCTAGCCTTCTGTTTAAAGGATCCAGGTGGGGAAGCAGAGGATATATCATACGGGAGGAAATTAAACCATAGCGAGGCTCGGTAGGTGAAAGACCTTTGACCTTGGGAAGTGCAACAATGAGGGACCTTGCAGATCTGGCTATCAGAGCTTCTGGTATGGAGTCAGTTGATGTAGGGGATAAAAAGCATCTGGACCCCAGGGAGCACTAGACCTAGGCATGATTTTTTAGCCAACAGACAAGTTTGGTAGGAGAGTCTACTTTTGAACTGGAGACAGTTAGCCTGGGTATAAAGGTCACAGGTGTGTGTCAGTCTCGAGGATCCACTAGGAGTCTGAAAGCTTTGCTTAGGACCAGTTTAATGTGACAGAGGGCCATGTCAGTGGCTGACCCATAGATAACCAGACCATAATCAATGAGTGAGACCACCGAGCTGTGAATAGCCACTTTAAGAGCATCAGGGGTCAGGCAATGCTTGTGCCTGTGGAGCAACCCTATATGCATATTGACAGCTTTGGCAATATTGTCAATATGGAGTGCATAAGACAAGGTGCTGTCTACCGTAATCCCCAGATATTTAAAGTGCCGGATGAGTTCCAAGTTAGTGCCCACGTCATTGGTGATAGAGTGTGGGTAAGCTTTATGTTTGTTTTGGGGGCTGGTGAACAACATAATTTTTGACTTTTTGTAGTTCATAATAAGTTTATGTTTATTAAACAATTGTTCTGTTTCAGTAAAGTTTCATTGGAGCTGAATCTCAAGAGCCTTAGGATCTGTATCATCAACGAATAGAACAGCATCATCGGCGTATAAAAGAATGCATCCTTGGCAGGCATTAGTGAGAGTGTTCAAGAAGACACTAAACAGGACAGGTCCCAGAATGGACCATTGCGGGACACCAGAATAGACAAGTTTACTGTCTGAGAGTATGTTTCCTGTCTTCACCTGTTGTGAACGGTTATGTAGGTAGGATTTAAACCAAGATACCGTGTCATGGGAGAGACCGATAGAGGTGTGCTGGTCCAACAGAAGGATACGGTTAACCGTAACAAATGCTTTTGTCAATTAATGAATGTTGCACCAATGATATGATCTTGGTCAAAGGAGTTATGGATAAAGCCTGTGAATTTGAGTAAGGCAGTAGTGGTGCCATGTCCATTCCTAAACCCGTGCTGCTGCTGGCATTGTAACATATTTATCCAGGAATTCGACCAGCTGGTCCGCTGCCAATACATTCCAGGGCTTTTGAGAGTGGAGGAAGGATGGAGATGGGTCTGTAGTTACCTTGAAGGGAGCGATCCCCACCCTTGTGAACAGGTGTCACAATAGCAGATTTCCAGTTTTACAGGAAATGCGCATACTTGAGTGAAAGATTAATTATACGGGTTAGAAGTGTCAGGATTTCATCTAGGGTTAATGCAACAAATTTAAGATCAAAGGTATCTCCGCTGAACCTAGACTTCCCCAGGATCTTGAGTAGGTATTTTCTTGCTTCATGTGTCGTAACTATTCTAAAGTAAAAAGGTGGGTAGGTGGATGGGTGATCGGACTTCCAGGGGCCATCACTTGTGGAAGATGGACAGAAAAAATCGGGATTGGGGGGACACTGCTGAGATCAGTAAATGTATTGAAAGTGTTTGCAATTGATCTTGGGTAAAGAGAAGGAGCACCATCTACATCGACCATGGTGAGGGCTGACTTGGGGTCCTTCCCTGTGACTTCTTGGAGGTTACTCCAGAACTTTCGACCATCATTCCATGTGTGAGAGAGAGCTTCTTTGTAGTACAGGCTTTTGGCTTTGCGAATTGCCCCAGTACAGTCATGTCTTGCTTTTTCATATTTTTGTATGTCAGTTTGAGTACCTGTAGACCAAGCCTTATACCAGAGATGGTCCCTCAGGTTCAAAAGTTCAGTAAGGTCAGGACAAATCCAGGGATTACAGCGGCCTTTGATTTTTCTTTCCTTAAGTCAGGCAGGCTTGTCACACACATCGTTGAATTGAATGACGAATTGTTCAAGCACAGCATCGACGTCACAGGTAGAGAGGACTTGTGTCCAATCCTGGTGACAAAGGTTTGATTTCATTAGATCAAGGTGACCATGGATGAGGACCCTGGTAGTGATTGTTCTGGCAGGGGGCTTGGTGAACTTGCTGTCCAGCAGAACAAGACAGGGGAGTGGTCGCTAAGAGCATCAGGCAGTACAGTAGTGCCCAATATATGCTCAGGACAGTTTGAGAGAACCCAGTCTAATAAGGTACTTCTGCCAGTCCTGTAGTTAATTCTAGTAGGAGTCTTGACAAGCTGAGAGAAGTGAGCTGCTGAGATAGCGTCCTTGTAGTGGCTTGCATCTGGGGAGAGCCAGTTGATACTGAGATCTCCCAGCAGGATGACTTCTGAGTTTAGCCTCAGACTGCCAAAGCAGTCTAAGAGAGTGTCGAAGCCAGGGGCTGACAGACTGGGTGGGATATATACAGATAATATAGTGATGGCTTTATTATGTGCACCAAGGAGCACCTTAATAGCAATAAGGGTGACACATTGTCCAGTTTTAAAGAGCCTAGTAGGATGGGAGATTAATTGTGTAAGGAGCAGCATATCTATGGATAGTTCTATTAAGTGTCTACTACATTTTAGCCAGTCTATACTGAAGTCATCACGGATTACAAAGTCATCATTATTCACAAGGTGACCAATGGTGTTGATTAGGGTGGGGAGGCATAGATGGTAGCTGGCAGTAGGTAAACAAAAAAATATGTGGAGTTTATTGGTGTTTCCCAAGGTTAGGATACTGTGACACAATTCAAAGGATGTTTCAGAAGGTGATAGGGGAGCTAGGAGCCATGAGATTAAGGTGGCACTTAAAGTAAACCATTGTACCCCCACCATGTTTAGGGGAGACCCTGTTACATCTGATAACATTGTAACCTGCAATATTAATGAGACTGTTAGGTATTGTGGGCTTCAGCCAGGTCTCGGAGTATGTCAAGATGACAGTGGTAAGTCCAGGTGGTAAGCTCATCCAGGTTGTGAAGGAGACTTCTGACACTGAGATGGGATAATTTGAGACCTTTAACCCCTTTACCAGGGGAGAGAGAATAGAAGACAAGAGTGTAGGAGGCCCAGGATTGGGTTCAATATCACCAGCAGCCACTAAGAGTAGACACATCAGGAGGACAAGGGCTATGACTTTAGGGCAAGTGCTTCGGGGAGAGAAATAGCAACAGAATTTACTTAGCTAGCAAGACATAAAGTACCAATATTTTGGGGGACATAAAGCCTAGAATGCTAATAGTCTGCCACGTTGGACAAAGGTAAGTCTGAGGAGGGAGAAGGGTTACTATTAGAAGGCATTGAAACAGGTGTGGTGTCTGCAATGTAGAGGGGGCAGAAAGCGCTAATAAGAGACAAGCAGACACCAGAGTTGTTCCATTATTCCACTGTTTAGGGGTGTGCCCAGAAGTTGGGGGCAGAGGAAGAGGGCAGGAAGTAGGAGAGCTAAGGAGAAGGAGCTCAATAACTGAAACACAAGGGGACTCTAGTTTTACTACTGTTATAATTAAAAGTACAGCATATCAAAGGTTTTACAAAGGGTAACTGTAGTTACATTGTATTAGTGATGTGGTATTCATATATTTAGCATTTGTATTGACTGTGACTGATGATAGATGTGTGTAACTGCCATAGTTTGAAAGGGTATGCCCCCTGTACGGCGACACCATTACAGCAAACACGTCGATATCGACAACATCAACAGTTCACTGTAATGGTCTGGCCGAGACCCCGGCACTCTGTCCCCTGGTTCTGCACCCCCTCCCCAAATCAACTCCGACTAGGAGTTGATAATCCTTAAGTTCAAGTGGTGTGGGGGGCAGATCCCCCAGCATGGGAGCGTTTGGGGGACAAAGTCCCCGACAGAAAAAGAACCGAGGTCTCGTGCTGGATTTATGTCAACACAACTTGCGATCAACATAAATCCGTCGCTGTGATGTTGGTCGACAACATAGTTGTTGAACCGGCATTTTAGAGCCATTTGAAAGGGAGTAGCAACACAAAAGAATGCATGGAGGTTCTAAGGGAGAATAAACAAGTTCCAGCACAGAATAACATGTAATTTTCCTGGAGAAAATTAACAATGTATAATAACCACATTTATCCAGCCTTGTTATGCACCCTTCTAATAGTATACACAGTCATACTGCATTAGATTCTGTGGCAGTTAGAGAGAGGCGATGTTAGAAACACAGACAATGTCAGCAAAAAAAATATACAATCCATCCATCCAGTCAACCATATCCTACCACAGAACATAGATACAGTTTTTGTCTTTGCCTCCCCCACCTTAACTTCCTGCCTTACTGCTGCCTCCTGAGTAACTATGAAGCCCGTAACGCTGGCCCAGCCATGCTTGAAACCATCAGTAGATTTAGCAGCCACCCACTCAGCTGGTAGGCTGTTCTAAAGCTCAACCTCCCTCTCTTCTGAGTACAACTTTCTTACATCTCTCTTGTAGCTCCCCCGTTAGCTTCCACTCATAGCTCTGTGTCACTAACCCCTACTGCTAAATAGTTTTTCATGGTTTGCCTTTTTCATTTCTTTCAGGAATGTGACGACCATTATTATGTCTTCCCTGTCTCTTTTGGTCTCCAGCAAGTACATGATCAGTGCCCTAAACTGATCTTCAAAGGATCTGCTCTGTGGACCCTGAATCATTTTGGTTACTCAATGCTCCGCCCCATAAAGTAGAAAAAAGGATTAGAAAGAGATGATAATTACAGTGTTTTTAAGTTTAAAAAAACAGTCCTTGTAGCAGGTTTTGTGCCACTACCTGGCACTGTAGTGAAGCAGTTTATGGTAAACTGAGGGGTTATTTTTGTACAATTTTATCATATTTATTTCTGTGGCAGTAGAGATGCCTTGCTTGTTGTGTTTTTACTGCTGTACAAAAAAAGAGAAAGCATTCAGTATCATTCTCTGGTGCCAGTTATCACAGTGAGTATGAAAGAGAGACAGACATAGAAAGAGATAGACAGGAACAGCATGAGAGAGAGAGAGAGAGAGAGAGTGGGGATTCAGCATTGCTCTTGGTGCCAGTTATTAGGGCAAGGGTAAGAGTGAGAACAATGCAACTGATGCTGTGTGCTATGAGCTGTCGTGCTAACTGATGCTGTGTGCTGTGAGCTGCCGTGCTAACTGATGCTGTGTGCTGTGAGCTGCTGTGCTAACTGATGCTGTGTGCTGTGAGCTGTGGAGCTAACTGATGTTGTGTGCTGTGAGCTGTCATGCTGACTGATGCTGTGTGCTGTGAGCTGTCGTGCTAACTAATGCTGTGTGCTATGAGCTGTCATGCTAACTGATGCTGTGTGCTGTGAGCTGTCGTGCTAACTGCTGCTGTGTGCTATGTGCTGTGAGCTGTCATACTAACTGATGTTGTGTGCTGTGAGCTGTCATGCTAACGATGCTGTGTGCTGTGAGCTGTCGTGCTAACTGATGCTGTGTGCTGTGAGCTGTCGTGCTAACTGATGCTGTGTGCTATGTGCTGTGAGCTGTCATACTAACTGATGTGTGCTGTGAGCTGTCGTGCTAACTGATGCTGTGTGCTGTCGTGCTAACTGATGCTGTGTGCTGTGTGCTGTGAGCTGTCATATTAACTGATGTTGTGTGCTGTGAGCTGTCGTGCTAACTGGTGCTGTGAGCTGCCGTGCTAACTGATGCTGCGTGCTGTGTGCTGTGAGCTGTCATACTAACTGATGCTGTGTGCTGTGAGCTGCCGTGCTAACTGATGCTGTGTGCTGTGAGCTGTCATGCTAACTGATGCTGTGTGCTGTGAGCTGTCGTGCTAACTGATGCGTGTGCTGTGAGCTGTGGTGCTAACTGATGTGTGCTGTGAGCTGCGGTGCTAACTGATGCTGTGTGCTGTGGTGCTAACTGATGCTGTGTGCTGTGAGCTGTCGTGTTAACTGATGCTGTGTGCTGTGAGCTGTGGTGCTAACTGATGCTGTGTGCTGTGAGCTGTCATACTAACTGATGCTGTGTGTTGTGAGCTGCAGTGCTAACTGATGCTGTGTGCTGTGAGCTGCCGTGCTAACTGATGCTGTGTGCTGTGAGCTGTGGTGCTAACTGATGTTGTGTGCTGTGAGCTGTGGTGCTAACTGATGCTGTGTGCTGTGAGCTGCCGTGCTAACTGATGCTGTGTGCTGTGAGCTGTGTGCTAACTGATGCTGTGTGCTGTGAGCTGCCGTGCTAACTGATGCCGTGTGCTGTGAGCTGTCATACTAACTGATGCTGTGTGCTGTGTGCTGTCATACTAACTGATGCTGTGTGCTGTCATCCTAACTGATGCTGTGTGCTGTCGGCTGTCATACTAACTGATGCTGTGTGCTGTGAGCTGCCGTGCTAACTGATGCTGTGTGCTGTGAGCTGCCATGCTAACTGATGCTGTGTGCTGTGAGCTGTCATGCTAACTGATGCTGTGTGCTGTGAGCTGTCATGCTAACTGATGCTGTGTGCTGTGAGCTGTCGTGCTAACTGATGCTGTGTGCTGTGAGCTGTCATACTAACTGATGCTGTGTGCTGTGAGCTGTCGTGCTAACTGATGCTGTGTGCTGTGAGCTGTCATACTAACTGATGCTGTGTGCTGTGAGCTGTCGTGCTAACTGATGCTGTGTGCTGTGAGCTGTCATACTAACTGATGCTGTGTGCTGTGAGCTGTCGTGTTAACTGATGCTGTGTGCTGTGAGCTGTCGTGCTAACTGATGCTGTGTGCTGTGAGCTGTCGTACTAACTGATGCTGTGTGCTGTGAGCTGCCGTGCTAACTGATGCTGTGTGCTGTGAGCTGCCGTGCTAACTGATGCTGTGTGCTGTGGATGCTAGCTGCTGTGAGCTGCCGTGCTAACTGATGCTGTGTGCTGTGAGCTGCCGTGCTAACTGATGCTGTGTGCTGTGAGCTGTCATACTAACTGATGCTGTGTGCTGTGTGCTGTCATACTAACTGATGCTGTGTGCTGTCGGCTGTCATACTAACTGATGCTGTGTGCTGTGGGCTGTCATCCTAACTGATGCTGTATGCTGTCGGCTGTCATACTAACTGATGCTGTGTGTTGTGAGCTGCCGTGCTAACTGATGCTGTGTGCTGTGAGCTGTCGGGCTAACTGATGCTGTGTGCTGTGAGCTGTCATGCTAACTGATGCTGTGTGCTGTGAGCTGTCATGCTAACTGATGCTGTGTGCTGTGAGCTGCCTTGCTAACTGATGCTATGTGCTGTGAGCTGTCGTGCTAACTGATGCTGTGTGCTGTGAGCTGTCGTGCTAACTGATGCTGTGTGCTGTGAGCTGCGGTGCTAACTGATGCTGTGTGCTGTGAGCTGCTGTACTAACGGATGCTGTGTGCTGTGAGCTGTGGTGCTAACTGATGCTGTGTGCTGTGAGCTGTGGTGTTAACTGATGCTGTGTGCTGTGAGCTGTCATGCTAACTGATGCTGTGTGCTGTGAGCTGTCATACTAACTGATGCTGTGTGCTGTGAGCTGTCGTACTAACTGATGCTGTGTGCTGTGAGCTGTCGTGCTAACTGATGCTGTGTGCTGTGTGCTGTGAGCTGTCATGCCAACTGATGTTGTGTGCTGTAAGCTGTCATGCTAACTGATGCTGTGTGCTGTGAGCTGCCGTGCTAACTGATGCTGTGTGCTGTGAGCTATTGTGCTGATGCTGTGTGCTGTGTGCTGCCATGCTAACTGATGCTGTGTGCTGTGAGCTGTGTGCTAACTGATGCTGTGTGCTGTGAGCTGTCGTGCTAACTGATGCTGTGTGCTGTGAGCTGTCGTGCTAACTGATGCTGTGTGCTGTGTGCTGTGAGCTGTTGTGCTAACTGATGCTGTGTGCTGTGAGCTGTGTGCTAACTGAGCAACTCAGCATATTGAGTGGCACCAGTCATAAGCAGAGGCATTTCTGTTATTTTTTCAATGTGATTTTTTTTTGGGGGGGGGCAGGGGCAGGCCAGCATTCTGACTGGTGGGCAGGATTCAAAGGCTGAGTGAGGGAGTAATAGGGAGGGTGGTCAGTGAACAACTGTCCCAGAAACATTAAAGAATGACAGTCTATGGGACAAACTAATGAGAAGACTTGAAGGCATTTAACAGAAAAGGTTAACAAACATACAAAAAGTGGGTGAGTTCAGCTTTTAATTTTTTATATGATAGCTGCTTGAGATGTAGGGGCTGAGGTGGGAAGTTTTTAAAATATGCTAAAGTGTAGTTTTTAATGTAAATATTGTAAACAGGGTGTTAAGATTATTAACATTACAAACAGCAACTTGATCAAAACCGCAAATGTAAAAGAGTGCGGTTGAAAACCATGCAAACTGAATAGCTGGATTCAAAACAGCGACCTGGAAGCCAGAGAAATCAGAAGCAGCACTAATCACTCCCAACCCAACACAGGAGAAATGTGGCTTGGGGTGACAGACAAGTTGGGGAGTGGAGACAGTCGACAATGCAGCACATTTCTATGGAGCAAGCAACCGGGGGAGGTTACCCATAACAGCAGATCTGATTTCTACACTTTGTTCCCTGCACACCCCATGCAGGTGGATGCACCCCCCAACACACACACACATCCCACTATATAAATATACATCCTCCAGATTGCACACACCACCACGCCAGTGCATCTTGGTGGTGGGACACAGTTGGGGGGATGGGGCGCCATGACCCAAAAATACAGTAATACAGGAGGACTCAAACCCAGGGCAACCAGACACTGCTGTTATTTGCAGGATATCACTCTAGCCACTACACCAGGATGCCAGCACTCTGACACAGCTCATACTTGCAAACTTCTAGTGGATAGCCTGACTGAGAACAGTTATAGGTACAGCACTATAATGGCCACACTAGAATTGCCCTGTCGCTGTTTTCACCCACTCTATTTTGTCCACATATTTTTACTGTGCTCTTATTGAAACACACTTGTGAATGGCTATCGTACAGTAATCTTAGTGGTTGCTAAAAAATATTGAAAAAAAAAACTTTGGGAGGGTAAAATGCCACGGCCTGCTGCATCCCGGTTGCCGAAAGTATTCCTGCACAGGTGGTTGTTACTCTGTAAGCACTTGGGTTCTGAACCCTCTGCCAGTCGGTGTGTAGGAATTTTCCTACCCGTTTTATAATGACAAGTGATTTTCTTAAAACTGCCACTTTGTTGCATGTTCTCAGGTCTTGGGGCTAAAATATTGTATATGTTATCTACTGACCTACAAGTAAAAACATTGAAGAAGAACATGTCACAGGTCCACAAGCAATGCATGAGTGTGCAAGGCTAAATGACAGAAGGCATATACAATTGTTAAATAAATAACAGTGGTGTGTCCTTACCCTGTTACAGTTATTAAAGAAATAAAAGTGGTACTTTCTTACCCTCATAGCATCCAATGCTAATCGTAGATTTCCTTTTTCTGTGGGGTCAGTAGTGTGTTTCATTAATTCCTGTAAATAATTCAGAATGAAGGCATGTAACAGATCAACGATTTATGCACTATTCTCGTTATGATGAATGATTATAAATCTATTTGCAGTTCTCAAAACCACTGAACAGCTGACCCTCTAATCAAACGTTACCTGTAACAAAAGGTGATATTTTAGAACTCTTTGCATCGGTACCATAAGAAGATCCCGTAGAGTGAATCGACCATTGTTTGCTCTTTTAGAACATTCCTAGAAACAGAATTATTAATGTTATATTTGGCAACATGTATCAGCAGCTAAAACTAACATCTAATTTACTGCAATAATTACATTTCATAAAAAAAATTATTCTATTATTTATCTAAAACATTGACCTCAAATCCCAAAATGGCAATGCAAGAGAAGACAGATAGGAAGATAGGTAGGTAGGTAGACAGGCAGACAGTTGGACAGACAGCTATAGATAGATAGATGGAGAGAGAGAGAGAGAGAGAGAGAGAGACAGACAGACAGACAGACAAACATAAATACATAGACAGATGGCATGGGGCTACTAAAAATATGCCTTTCTTTAACCATGGGTGATGTCATGGGGTAATGGGTCTCAAGTAAAATATAATGGATGTTTTTATTAAGCCTAAGCCATATTTGATTTATGAAATGGCATGGGTTTGTGTCGTAAAACTATTGTACATGCTACTGTAGCTAGAAAGTTACAATTAAAACTCTATGGGCCAGATATTCAAAACTTTGCACTGAGCGCAAACCGTCTGTGCAGGTTTAGCAGAGGATTAGCGCGGGTATGCTATATTCAAAGGGCCAAATAGCGCGCACAAACTGGATTAGCGCTGGGCAAAATCATAATGTATGCAAGAGGCAAACTGAGGGTGTGTGGCCATGAATACAGGCGCAATGCTATGTTCAGTGACTAGCGCCGCGCAAAGTGGTTTTGCATGACTTAGCGTGACACTTAGCACGGTGCACATTACCTCCCAGGAAAGGATAATCTTTTTTTTTTTTTTAGATTCTGTTTTTATTCACTCCAGAGGGCTGGGCATCCTTCCGGGGTACTTACTGGGCTAGGGCCTCTAACTCCCTATTTGAACCCCCATGCCATGGAACTTCTCCACCCGCTCTGCTCAGACCACACCCCAGCCCCCCGGCACAAGCTTAGGTCCACGCAGCCTACGGGTTGGCAGCAGGGAAGATCCCGACAAGCTGGGCCAGCGGTGGGATGTAAGCCATGCCTCAGAAGTCCCCATCATCTCCGCAGTCCCTCTGGAGGGTTTTTCTGCATTTGTGGATTCTTGTGCTGTCCCCCCATCCCCCCGTCCCTTGCGAGGACATGTCCGACGATCTGGCACATGGCAACTCAGCCAGCGTCGGCCCCACTACTATGTGCGTGCCTAACCTGCTGCAGTGCCCCCGGTCTCCACCAGGGGCCGCTAACAGGCCAAGACATCCCACCCCTGCTACCCGGGGAGGACAGCACCACAAATGCACTCATCCTCAATCCCCCCCACCGACCCCCGGCACCTGAGCTCGCTCCCAAACTCAGGTCACCGGTGTGGCACGAGGTGTGGCGTCCAGCGCCTCAACCCTCAGCGCTACCAGGCCAACGGAAAAGGTAATCATAACCCTGGGCAATCAGCTTTGCATGACATTTTGGCTTTGCGTGGTGTTTGTACAGCTTTGCGCAACCCTAACAAATAAATATGACACATAGACAAAGCCAGACATAGAGGAAACATGCTGCTCACTGATGGCATCACAATGATGCCATCATCTGCCAGCAGTCCCAGCCATGCTAGGCAGTAAGTGGTGACCCTGCCGCCAGTGGCCAGCATGGCAGTGTGGCCATACAGCACTCATCTGCGGACCACTCTTCTGTGGACACCAACAGATGCCAGCACACACATGCAGCACTGTGGGCATGGAGGATGTTGAGGGGAGAGTGTATGGGTGGCCAGGCTGTGCCACAGACCAGGTGTGGCCATAAGGCTGGGACACATCACGCAGTGCACATGGGCCAGTATTGGGAATACCCCAACACCAGTGTGCCTTTCTGATAATATATACCCCCCAGCCACATACCGCACAGCTGTTCAACTGCCACAGCACACAAAGCTGGACATGTATATGTCACTGTGAGCATCCCATGCCAGAGGTGCAGCATCTGTGGGTCACACAACAGCGTAACAGTAATGTCCACTGTCAGTAAACACTTGCATGTTGGGCCTGTTACTGTATATAGTGCAGTCATCAGCATTACCCTACACACCATAGGCAGTGCTGTGTCCACACACTACTGGCCCCCTTGCTACTGTAGTGTCTGCTGTGTACTGTTGCATGACCTACAGTGTGACAGTTGCATGCAGCACCACCATCATCATCTGTGCCTATGTTGTCTTGTCCCCTGGGGTACAATATGCTATGCTATGCTGTACTGTTTACATGTAGCCTCAGCTATCATCATGCACTGCCAGACTGACCTACAGGTGGAGCTGCGGTCGGACGTGGCCAGCCCCTGTACTTCCAGACTGACCTACAGATGGAGCTGTGGGACCCTGCAGTAACGCTGGGCAAACTGCATGCAAATCAGGGCATAATGAGATGCTAATCTGGATGTTTGCCCAGAGACTACCTAAGTAAGCTCATTTGCATGTCACTTTTGAAAATGGAAAAGTTTAGCGCTGGGCAAACATGTTTGCACCGGGCTAACGGTTTAGCCCTGTGCTAAACCCTTGCAAATGTGTTAGCACTGCGCAAACAGTTCGGGGAATATTATACAGTTTTGAACACTGTACTTTCACATGTGCTGCTGCCTGCAGCTGTACTGGGTCCACATATTTGCTGACACACACGTTGGCTACATAGTTCACCTCTACCTACCGTCACGTCGCTGTACACTGTGTTGCTGTTGTGGTTTGCACTTCCTGGTTGCTATATTCAGAGCTGTCTTATTCCAGGGCTAAGTTTGCCCTGCACTCCCAGCCCAGTTTGCCCGGCCTCATTCCCATGCTATATTCAGAAGCTGTTTGCCCCAGGCTATTCCATTTGAATATAGCTTGCTTTGTGCTCCGGGCTAAGTTTGCCCGTTGGGCAGTGTTAATTTAGCCCTGGGGCAAAGTTTTGAATATCTGGTCCTATAAATAGAAATGTTAGAGTGCTTTCAAGTTCTGAAATGAAATCATGTAAGTATTCTGTTCTGAAGGATTTTTTTACAATTTACCCAGGATAGTCCAAATGAGATGTAACATCTGATTTTCAGTGGGGTCTCTCTTTTACCTAGTTCTGCAGCTGGATAGACTTGAGCACTGGGAGATTAAGTGTCCTTGGTTAGATGAAGTTGGAGCATTTTAATTAGGAGGTCACTTTATTTAAGTTACTTTTATTAAATACTAAGATACTAAGATACCAGCAGAGTAGGCCATACGGTCTATCAAGTCTGCTCGAGGGTCAGCACCCATGCAGGGTACTGCTGCCACCCTCCCTTCCCCCCAGTAACCCCCCCCAACCTTCGACCAAACTACATCTCTACTTTCGATGTTACTCATTTTGCCTTCCCCTATACCTGTCCCATCTCCTCTTGAACCCCTCCACTGTTTCTACAGCCACCAGTTCTACAGGCAGTGCATTCCAAGGTTCCACCACCCTCTCAGTAAAGTATCTTTTCCTTGTCTCCCCCCGTATCCTCCCGCCCACCAACCTCATTGTGTGCCCTCTGGTGACCCCCAGTTTGAACACCCTACCTAGGCTTCTCCTATTCACCCCCTTAAGATACTTAAGACCTCAATCATATCCCTTTTGTCCCTCCTCTCCTCCAGGGAATACAAGTTTAGCTCCTCCAGTCTCTCCCCATAGGACCTATCCCCCAGCCCCTGTATCATCCTGGTCACCCTCCTCTGGACCCTCTCCAGAAGAATGATGTTCGTTTTCAAGTATGGGCACCAAAACTGCACGCAGTATTCGAGCTGCGGTCTAACCAGGCAGTTATACAGAGGGAGAGACACCTCCCTCCTTCTCGAGGTAATCCCTCTGGCTGTGCACTCCAGCATTTTATTGGCTTTGGCTGCAGCCCTTCTACACTGCTCAGAGTTGCTCATTCTGGTATCAACAACCACGACAAGGTCCCTTCCCCCATTCAAAACCTGCAGTATCTCACACCCCAAGAGGTACTCATACCTTGGGTTTCTAAGCCCTAGGTTTAGTACCCTGCATTTCTTTGAATTAAACTTCAGTTTCCAGGTGCATGCCCACCTCTTGAGGGTCTCCAGGGACTTTTTAGCCAGAATAGAGAGAAAGCACACAGTGTAAGCTGAGCTGAAGCTGAGGTAAGGGGGAGAGAGGAGGTAAATGTTTTTTTAGTTTGCTGCATTAAAGCCAGATTTTCACACATGTCATGTAGTAGTAGATTTTATTTGTTTGGGGCACCCTTCCCTGAAGGCTCAGGGTGCCCTTACAATAAAATTACAAATACAAACATACGTAAGTATCAAAATAAGAACAATAAATAAGACATACATATAAAATCCCAAACACAATTAAAAGCAGCTAAACTTATTCATATACTTAAATGGTCCCCTCAGACCCAAAAAGCTTGTGCAAACAGGAATGGTTTCAGTTGGCATTTAAATATTTCAATTGACTATGCCTCCCGGAGGTGCCTGAGCAGTGAATTCCATAAAATCAGGGTAGCAACTTCAAACGCCCAATATCCAGTCTCACTCTGGGAATCTCCAGGAGAGCACTGGTAGCTGAACTGAGGGGATGAGATGGGATGTAGAGATGCAGGAGATCCTTCAGGTAACCCGGACCCAAACCATGTAGGGCCCTATAGGTCAAAAGACCTACCTTGAAGGTGATATGTTAGCACACCAGCAGCCAATGCAGTTCACGCAGCAATGGGGTGCTATGACTGAATCTGGGGTGACAGTCAACATGCATGCTGTTGTGTTCTGCAGAAGCTGCAGGCACCACAGCACGTCACCTCTAACCCCAAGGTAGAAGGTGTTGCAGTAGTCTAGTCTCGAGGTCATGAAAGCATGAACCAGTGTGGCCAGGTCTTCGGGCGGGACAAAGGGATTGATCTGGGTGATGTTCCGGAGATGGTAAAATCTGGACCAGACAACAGCTAACACCTGAGCATCAAATATCAGCACGTGACCAGATTATTCACCCTTGATGAAACCTCCAGTTCTGTTAGGCCTATAAAAAGGCCTAACCTAGGAATGGGGTTAAGGGAGATGAAAAAGAAGGAGTGAACTCTGGAAAGGTAAAGAGCAGGTTCTGCTAGAGGTAAGTGAGTCCTAGCTGTCCACCATGTTACTTCCACAGGTCCATGTGGCCCCTCACATGAGCGACTCTGGGACTGAGGCTCATAAGAAGAAGGACAACATCTGTAGGGATATCTGCAGGTTTGCAGGGGGCTCGCCTCATGGTAACTCACAGATGTAGGTAAGGCATGTTCCTTCCACCAAAGGAGTCAGTCCCTAATTGTTGGGTGCAACTGTGCAACTGTGTTTGGTTTATTCCCTACACAGCAGGTACTAGGTCAGTTACACTCTGTGCTACTTGCTAGGCAGAGGGAGTAGGATTCCAATAGTGGGGTGATCTAGGAGTCAAGGAGAGTAGAACCTGTCACGAGGTATTTCAGAACTACAAAAAACCTTTCTGGGCACCCTGGTAACCAGGTCTGTGTAAGGAAATCAACTTTATTACCTCTGGTAGACAGCTGGGTGAGTAGCCCCTAGAGTAACAAGTGAGGCAGGAGCACAGGTAGCCAGTGGGGCAGGATGGGGAGGGAGATGGTAGCCTAGTATGATGCAACACCTGTGAAGCAGTAATTTTCAGGGAGATCATTTGAGGACAGTGATACTTCCTGGTGTGCAATAGCATTGCAGCACCTACTGTGGAACTAGTTGCAGTGAAGGCTAAACTTATCTTTCTCTGGAGATGTTCTAAGTGGGGGCTGATGCAGGCAGCCACTACTCCCCTTCTCTAAATGATCACAAGTGTCCAGATGGGGGTCGAGTGTAATCAGTGGGGGAAATGGGGACAATTTGAGTCAACTTTGGTGGGGCCTTAGGGTGGTGACAGTGAACTGGCTTGCTCCCCATGTGACTGCAGGTCCAGTTGCCCAAGGACCAGAATGTTTAACCTCTCAGAACACCATGTCTTTCCCTAAGGTTGAAACCTGTATCCAGCTTAGATGTCAAGGGGAAGGGAAGATCTAAAAAGGTACTCATGGTTCGGGACAACATCTTTAGGAGAATGAAGGGATAGTGGGTGATCACGGAGACGGAATAGTTAGGTGCCTTCTGGGAACTTTGGCTGGTAGGGATGCACACAGGGTGGAGAGGATTGTCAGAGGCATTGGGAAGGGTTAAATGCCATTATAGTATATGGTTAGGGCTTATAATGAATAGAAAGCCGTGGCTTTCAAAATCTTGTTGTAGGACAGTTCAAAGGTCAAAAAAGTTGTTGTACTATCGGTCTGGCATCACATCGATAGTACAACAACTTTTTTGCCTTGCCCTGCCACTTGATTGGCTTACTTAACAACGCTCTGAGGAGAAAAAAATGTGGAACAAGGCAGCACAATTAAGCGAGCGCCAGTCAGAGGACCCTCGTCTTCTTGACATGGAGAGCCTCACAAGGCTCTGTGTCACTAAAGTGAATCGCTGTTTTTTTTAATTTTTAAACTAAGTGGTGCTGAGCTAGTGGGATGGGGTGAAGCTGACCTGAGAGCGGGACGAGTCGGAGTGGGAGCAGCATGACATTATGAAGGTAACCATCAACTTGGGGGGAAAAAATGAAAAAAGACACACAAGCCAGGAACCATATACTATAAAAAATAGTGGATGATTAACCATCCACAACTATGGCTGTGTTTCCCTCTCGGTTGTTGAAGACATCATGGAGACCTTTCGAGCTTCGCTCTCGAGGTCTCCATGATGTCATCAACAACCTCGATGGAAACACAGCCTTGTTGTGGATGGTCACTCATCCACTATTCTATATGTTCACCTAGGGAATAATAGGTTATCTATCAGATCCCTAGTGGAGGTGAATGAAGATCACTTTAGGAGTCTGGAAGGGATGCTTAGACAGAGTTTCGGCAAGATTTGAAACCAACTTTCAGAACATTAAACTGTTACTTCTTTGTTGCAGTCAGCTTAATTAGTTTTGGCTGAGACTTTTAGGCTTGTCTAGGTTTGAATGAAACTTGGTGAAAAGTATTACTTCAAGCTGATAAATAATTTATTATTAAACTCCACTGCACATGGCAGCCAGGTCACCGACCGGCCTTTTGAGGATGTTATGTTTCTCTGGTACTGCGTGAACTGTGCTGTCCGCCAGTAAAGTGGTACATCTTCTTCACACTGTGATCCCACATAATGATGGCCTGACAGCACTGCAGCAGAATGTCATCGATGATGTCAGTGGTAGTGCTTTTAGGTCTTGCTGTAGGCCCACACAAACCTGTGATTGATCCCCAGTGCAGAACATTCTTTCTTTCTCATTATAATTTATGGAGTATGACAGAACTGCTAGGCTGTCACTGCTGCTATCAGTGATAGAGTTTCATCAAGGTTTATAACAGATTTTCAGAACACTGAACTACTACTTTGTTGCAGTCAACTTAATTAGTTCTTGATGATAATTTGAGGCTTGTCTAGGTTTGAATGAAACTTGGCAGAAAGCGTTACTTCAAGCTGGCATACAGTTCATTACTAAACTCCACTGATGCTGCATATTGCACAAGGTTTGCAGTCAGTGCAGGAAGTGCTTTCTCATAGCATGGATCTCTTGTCTGGAGACCTTCTGGCTCACCATGTGGAATGATAGCACAGTGGCAGAGCACCAAGACAGTAATTGAAGGGGGCCTGGGTTTGCTCCACAATGCAGCCCCTTTTTTCTTTCTCACTACAATTGTTGTAGTATAGATTGATTGTTAGATGTTATTGTTGATGTCAGTGATAGATTTTCAACAAAGTTTGAAGCAGACTTTGAAAAATATTGAACTTTAATTTTGTTGTTGCAGCCAGCTTAATTAGCTCTAGCTGAGACTTTGAGGCTTGTCTAGGTATGACTGCAACTTGGCAGAAAGCACAACTTGAAGTTGGCAAAGAGTTTATTACTAAACTCCACTGTGACTTTGTATGGGGGGGGGGTGTTGTCGGTACTGAATGCAGGATGTGCTTTCTCATAGTGTGAGTCTGGTCTAGACACTTTCTGTCTCACCATGTAACATGACAGCCCAGTGGCAGAGCCGAGGCCTGGGTTCAGTTCTCAGTCTGCAACATTTGTTTGTTCTTTCTCGCTAAGGTCTGAAGCAGAATTACTTAATTAGTTCACCTGGCATGTTGTGGCTTGTATAACCTTGCATGCAACTTGATAGGAATCATTACTTCAAGTCGGCAGATAGTTCCTCACTAAACTCCACTGCAGCTGTGTGGAAAGGGCTGGACTCAATACAGGAAGTGCTTTCTAATAACATGGACCTTTTATCTGAAAACCTTCTGTCTCAACCCTGTGCAACAGCAGCACAGGCGCAAAGCACCAGGACAGTCATTGAAGGGGGACTGGGTTTGAATCCCAGCCTGGAACATATTTTTTTCTCACTCAATGCTTGTAATATGAGAGGAATTGTCAGAACAGTAGATGGGAGGGGAGGCCTGGGTTCGATTCCCAGTTGTGAACATTTGTTCCTGTTCACCAAAAACAAATAAATAATGACTTGCTCAGGGTTTAACAGTGAGGAAGTGGCAGTGATGGTATTCGGACCTGAGACTCCAGAGTCACAGCTTTACACTCTGAGTGCTAGGCCACAGAACCACCATTTCAGATTTTTAATCATATTCCTTAATTCAACAGACACCAGACTTTGGGACAGATCTGAAATAAAACATTAAACAGTTATTTGTTAAGTTTTCAGTATCATTCTAGCATGATGCCATAACATTGCAGTTGTAGGACTTATATTTGATTTCAGTATTAAAAAGAACAGACTGTTGCTTTAAGTCTGACCTCTAGTCTCATTTGCACATCTTCCCTTGAGCTGGAGAGTTGGTCTAAGTATCTGGTAGCAGATTCCACCTGACTACAATACCGGCCATACAGTAGCAATCTGAAACAGCAAGGAATACAATCAGATATGATTCTACACCCCGTCAGCATAACTATAGTAGGGTTCATTGGCATCAGAAGGATTGTGATAATAGTAGACATCAACAATATTAGAGGGAATGTACTGTAGTACGTGTGAGCGTCTTACATACTAACATACTGTGGAATAGCACTGAAAGGCAACTACAAGGCCCATCGAGAACATCCCTTTATTGTCTCAGTGATAATAACATTTTATATTAGAGCCCAGCCGTTGACATAGGCCCCTTTTAAGGTCTCATTATTCTCTACCACCAATACATCCATTAGGAGCATGTTACATAATCTGAACACCAATTGTGTGAAAAAGCACTTTCTTTTTTTCTGTACAGAGTGTTCTACTTTTTATTTTAAAGGCACGACTCTTAGTGCAGCTACTGTCTTCTACAAAACTGAAGCCTTAATTGATCAGCGATTCATTGGGCCTGGTTTTCAAATGATGGTGCATGGCTTGCATCAATGGTGGTGTGGGGCTTGCATCAATGGTGGTGCAGGGCTTGCATCAATGGTGGTGTGGGGCTTGGATCAATGATGGTGCAGGGCTTGCATCAATGATGGTGCAGGGCTTGCATCAGTGGTGGTGCAGGGCTTGGATCAATGATGGTGCAGGGCTTGCATCAATGGTGGTGCAGGGCTTGGATCAATGGTGGTGCAGGGCTTGGATCAATGACGGTGCAGGGCTTGGATCAATAGAAACACAGAAACATAGACTTTGACAGCAGATAAGGACCGCTTGGCCCACCTAGTCTGCCCATTTCCCTACCTAACGGATAATTTGCAGATCCTATTTAACCAACAGCCTATTTCTTCCTACCCCCACAAAAATTACCTTATGTCTGTCCCATGCATTCTTGAATTCTCCCACAGTTTTAGACCCCACAACCTCCTCAGGAAGGCTATTCCATGCGTCCACCAACCTCTGTGAAAAAATACTTCCTCACCTTGCCCCTGAGCCGTCCCCCCTCTATCTTCAAATTGTGTCCCCTTGTTCTTGCACATCTCTTTTTCTGAAAGATGCTACCCTTTTGGACTTTGTTGATTCCACTGAGGTACTTGAAGGTCTCTATGATGTCCCCCCTTTCCCTCCTTTCCTCAAGGGTATATACATTAAGCTCCTTTAGCCTCTCCTTGTATGGCTTCTCTTGCAGACCCTGCACCATTTTAGTTGCCCTCCTCTGAACTGCCTCCATCCTGTCTATGTCCTTTCGGAGACTGGGTCTCCAGAACTGGATGCAGTACTCCAGATGGGGTCTCACCAACTGTCTGTACAGAGGGCCAACAACTTCCTGTTTTCTACTGGTGATGCCTCTCCCTATGCATCCCAGTATCCCCCCAGCCCTCCTACCACCTTCTCACATTGCTTGCCAACCTTAAGGTCTTCGATATGATTACCCCAAGGTCCCTTTCCATTTTGTTGTTGTTACTACCTCTCCCCCCCATTGTGTACTCTTCCCCTGGGTTTTTGTTTCCCAGGTGCATTACTTTGCACTTCTTTGCACTGAATCTAAGCTGCCATACATTTGACCATTCCTCCAACTTTGCCAAGTCCCTTTTCATCCTTTACACGCCTCCTTGTGTATCAACCCTGTTGCAGATCTTTGTGTCATCTGCAAAGAGTCACACTTTTCCTTCCAGTCCCTCTGCAATGTCACTTGTAAAGACATTAAAAAGGACTTGTCCCAGTACTGAACCCTGCGGTACCCCACTAGTAACCCTCCTTTCTTCACTGTGGACTCCATTCACTATTACCCGCTGTGTCCTGTTGTCCAACCAGTGTTTTACGCAGGCTGCCACCCTGAGACCCACTCCCAGACTAGCTAATTTGTTTATTAATCTTTTGTGCGGGACTGTGTCAAATGCCTTGCTAAAGTCTAGGTAGGCCATGTCCACAGCCCCTCCCTGGTCTACTGCTTTGGTAACCCAGTCAAAGAAATCAATTAGATTTATCTGACATGACCTTCCCGCTCTGAATCCATGCTGCCTTGGGTCCTGTGCCCCACTGGCTGCCAGTTTCACAGGCTGACTGTGTTTTCTACTGGGGGCTTTGCCCCCGAACCCCCCATGTGGGGGGGGGCTGGGCCCCCTGCACCCCTCTTTAACATTATCAACTCCGAGTCGGAGCTGATTGGGGGGGATGCAGGACCCCCGACAGACAGTGCCAGGTGCCAACGGGTTTCCTACAGTGGCATGGTGCTGTAGTCGCTGTGGGGGACCTCGCTGGCAAAATGTCGCTGTCGGTGGGGGGGTAACCACCACTAGACAACAGGATAACGTTAAATTGTTATGTGGCTGGTGATCAGACAGTGGGGTGTTGCCACTAAACACCAGGACATCTCTTAATTCTTATCTGGCTGGTGATCAGATAGTGGAGGTGTGTGTTGCCACTAGATGCCAGAAAAACTTTTAATTCTTATGTGGCTGGTGATCAGACAGTGGGGTGTTGCCTCTAAACACCAGGAAAACTCTTAATTCTTATCTGGCTGGTGATCAGATAGTGGAGGTGTGTGTTGCCACTAGATGCCAGAAAAACTTTTAATTCTTATGTGGCTGGTGATCAGACAGTGGGGTGTTGCCTCTAAACACCGGGAAAACTCTTAATTCTTATCTGGCTGGTGATCAGATAGTGGAGGTGTGTGTTGCCACTAGATGCCAGAAAAACTTTATTCTTATGTGACTGGTGAGCAGACAGTGGGGAAGGGGGGTGCCATTAAACACCAGGAAAACTCTTAATTCTTATGTAGCCTGTGATCAGATAGTGGAGGTGTGTGTTGCCACTAGACACCAGAAAAACTTTTAATTCTTATGTGGTTGGTGATCAGACAGTGGGGGTGTTGCCACTAGATACCAGAAAAACATTAAATTCTTATGTGGCTGGTGATCAGACAGTGGGGGTGTTGTCACTAGACACCAGAAACATTTTAATTCTTTTGTGGCTGGTGATCAGACAGTGGGGGGAGTGGTGCCACGAGACACCAGGAAAACATAATTCTCATGGAACTAGCAACTGGAAGGTGAGGTGTCACTAGACACCAGGGTGAAGGAAATGTTAAACTGCTGAAAGAAATTCCACAGAACTGAACTGACCTCTGACAGTGAGCAGTTCTGTTGAACTTCTTCCTGTAGTTTAATACATTCATCCGCAGTTTATACATTTATTCCCCCGCTCAAAGGAAGAATTTCCATGAAAGTTGCCAAAAAGATTTCAGAATTTTCATGAAAAATTGCACTAGCAGAATTGCTTTTCACACAGTTCTAGAAGGGAAGGTATGATTAAGTATTATACCTCCCATTCCTGTGCGAGGGAACATCACAGGCAGCTGGGCTGAGAATGGAATGGTTTAAGTTTATTGAGTTCAAGTTTATTAAATCAAACTGGAAATAATGGAACTGTAAAAGGAGGGAAGGGGGTGTGCTGTGTTTGTTACTGAATGTGAAGAGAATTCTGCACATCGTTTAATGGATTCAGGTTACAACAGGACTCCCCACCTCCCTATGCTGTTGTCAGTGGTGGCCAATTCTTACTTATTAGAGCTAGAAGTGCCAGAATATAGCAGGCAGAATATTTTAGTAATTTTTAAAATTAGTCCCTTAGCACTTTTATTCCTAAATTTTTTTTGCCTTTTTCTATTTTCCCATTAGATGGTTTTCTACGTGATAGTACTGTATGGGATATGAAAAGCAGTGTTTTTCCTGGTAGAAGACATATCTAGTTCTATCCCCCCAATGTGACCTGCCACAGCATGGTGCCACAGGGGTCCGTCCTGGGTTCTTCAATATTTTCATAAGTGACATCACTGAGGAGCTGAGTGGGAAGGTGAGTCTATCTGCAGATGACATGAAGATTTGCAACAGAGTGGACACTGCTCAGGGAGTGGAACAAATGAAAAGTGACCTGCTCAAACTACTACAATGGTTCAACATGTGGCAGTTAAAATGTAATGCAAAGTGATGCATCTGGGCAGGAGCAACCCAGGGACGGTCTACTATCTGGGAGGGGAGCAGCTAATAGCCACCGAACAGATGTGGGATCTTGGGGTTATCATCTTACATAACTTGAAGGTGGGCAGACAATGCGAAAAAGCAGTACAAAAGGCCAGCAGAATGCTGGGATGCATAGGAAGGGGCATCACAAGTAGAAAGAGGGAGATGATCATGCCAATAAACAGGTCCCTGGTGAGGCCCCACCTTAAGTTCTGCATCCAGTTCTGGAAGCTGTCAGGAAGGACATGGATAGACTAGAAACAGTGCAGAGGAGAGCAACAAAAATGGTACATGGTCTCCATGAATTGCCATACGAAATCAGATTAAAGGAACTCAACATGTACTCCCTGGAGATAGAGGAGACATGATTTAGACATTCAAGTTCCAGAAGGGCATAGAGTCCCTACCCAGGAACTCTTTCTGGTCAATAGCTCCACAAGGACAAGGGGTCACAAAATGAAATTAAGGGGGGAAAGATTCAGGGGCAACATGTGCAAGTTTTTCCTTTATGGAAAGTGTAGCGAATCCATGGACTAGTCTACCTGCAGAAGTCATTGACTCCAAAACAGTAGGGCAATTCAAATCTGCTTGGGATTGGCATAAGGGGATTGGGAAATTCTAAGGGGGGGTAGGGCTCAGGGCAGACTAGATGGATCTTTGGTCCCCATCTGCCGTCACTTTCTGTTTCTATGACCTCACTCGTTGTCACATCACAAGCCTTGCTGTCTGATTGGTTACATGTGTCACAAATTACCAAGCAAGCAGCAGGAGACTGTCTCTTCTTGGTTATTAGCGATGCCACAGTCAGTGAGGCCACAATGTTGCTGGTGTATAGGGAAGAATAGACATGTCCATGCCAGTCTCCGGGTAAAGTACCGTTCTGCACATTACACCAACAGTAGTACTGTCAAGTAGAAAATCTTATACTTAGCAAAAAGGAAAATACTTCAGACATAAGAAGTCGTAGCTGACTATTTGGAAAGTTGCTATTAATTCCAGGCATTACACTACCTCTTTAAGTCAACTAGCAGAAAGTTTGACAGCCCTGATTTCCAGTTACCGCAGCCATACTTTACCATTTAACATAATGGTTTTGTTGTTGGTGAGAAATCAGAGAACTTGATACCAGTACATGAAAGTAAATCCTGTTACGACAGGCAGTATTCCAATTATCACCCTGGTATTAGCTGCCAACAAGACATGCATTAGCAAACAGTCACTATGCCTTATATTCTAAAAAGATAAAAATACATATTCACCGTTCTTTGTATTTGAGGAACACTTGATGGAGGTTCTGAGCATTGGTGGTTGCGAATGAATTCTTGATATCCTCAAGTAAATATCTGTGGACTTTAAGAAGTTCCTGAAGAGAAAAATGGCAAATATTTCCAAACAAATTTTAGCTGGAGCACAATACTTTTTAGTAACACCTTCCAGTTACATATGATGAATATTCAGTAAATAATCTGAAAGGGACTCTGCCTAAAGTTTTGAATGTGTGGTAAAGTATCTGAAATAAAGGGACCTAATATTATGCCTTTTTGTATAGGAGCCCTAGCAATATCACTAGATCACGATCACATGTCTGCACCCCCTCAAAGAAAAAGCATGTGAGTGTTGTACCCAACAGTCAGGGGCACTGCAAAGAAAATGGGGACCCTTTCCTGAACATGGAGATCTTTCTTTTTCTGCAATCCCCTCTCGTTCCTCCTCCATTCTCCTCCATTCAATTCCCCACCCACTTGGCTGCAGTCCCACCGACCTACCCAAGATTTGCCCTTTTTGCGCTGTTTGGCACTGGGAAGAGGGGTCAGAGGCAGGAGACCTTCCCTGTCAAGCTCATACTGCCCAGTCCTCTGGCCAGAAAACAGGACCTCCCCTGCCCTACAAAAAGGCTGCAGAGTGGCCAACAGGGAGCAGTTGGCGGTACAGTACAGAGGGTGGAGGATGCGGGGAGCATGGACAAAAAACGGTACCTGCAAGTGGGTCCATGGCCTCTCTGGCGTCGCTCCCCTCCAGTCAGCATCCTGGGTATGTGGCAGCAGCGGCAGCAACAGCAGGGTTAGTCGGGTGGAGTGTGGCTCCCTGATGCAACCTGTTCCCCCTGGGCAGAGCCCCGATTGGCAAGGGTGGAAAGAAAAGGCAGAGAGACCAAGTTGTGCTGCAAAGAAATAGGTCCAGGTGAAAAATACGTGCAGGACCTGTAGTTCCACCTCAGCAGCTGCAGCAGTTTAAGAGTGGTGCCGGGTGGGAGCGCTGCTCCCCAGCCAGGTTTCCTGCCTCCCTCTCAGCGGCACTGAAGTCCTGGGCCATGGCGGTGAGTGGGCCGAGTGCCTGATTCTTAATTTATACTTGCGTCACGGGCGCTAGGGAAGTGTGGAGGGGAGGGAACAGAGGATTCAAGGAGCAGAGGGCGATTGTGGAGAACCATGGACTGGTCATGCACTTTTTTCTCAAACTTGAAATTTTATGGTGCAGACGTGGTGATGCAGCTGACATGCAGAACAGAAGCAGCATTACAGTTTTGCCTGTTTTCCCCAGGACATTTCAACTTTACTTGCTTACCTGGAATTTTTCCACTTTGCTTGCTGTTACAGGAACAGTGATCATTACATTACAATTTTATCTTCTTTCCCAGGAATATTTCTACTTTACCTGCTTCTCAAAAATTATTACATGTAAACTTCACCTCTCGCACAATAAACATGATTTTATTTACAGTAAAAGCAAGGTTTTGCCAGCCCAGAGGTGCTGAGGGTTGAGGCACTGGATGCCACACCTTCGCCACGCTGGTGACCCGGGTTCAGGAACAGACTTGGGTCACCGTGGGCAGCTGGACAGGAGAGGGATTGAGCATCCGTCGGACTGCTCTCCCTCTCCGGGGAAGGGGGGTCTCCAGTGTAGGTGTGCTGCTGGCTCCTAGCAGAGGCTGGGGGTGGTACACCGCTGCTGCATGTAGGGGGTGAGAGAGGGCAGGTGCCGGAGGGAGCATGTGCAGACGTGTGCGGGCTCCCCACACTGGCGTAATTGCAAATGAAAAAGGATGGCATCCCAGGTCGAGACAGCTTGATGGCCGTTTGAAGGGTGCCCCAGCTTCGGAGACATCACTGGAACTGAATCCGGACTTGGTGGTGAGTGAGGAGGGGCTCACACCATCCCACCACGGGGGGACAAGCCATGGGAGTTTGCTGGCAAGGGTCCAAGGCAAGCCGGGGTCTGGACAGTGGCTGGAACCAGAGATGCGTGGATGAGGTAGTCAATCTGGACACCAGGTAGGAGAAAGCACATAGCTGAAAAAAAAAAATAAAAGCAAGGTTTTCTGTTGGGGGCTCTGCCTCCACCCTCACCCCCGACACCATAGTATAAGCATATTAGGATAACAGTTTTTAATTACACTAAAAACAAGGTTTTCTACTGGTGGGCTCCGCCCCCCCCACCACACCCCCAGCATTACAAAGTTCCACTGAAAACCAGGACAGAAAAAAAAATAAGCTCACAGTGTATCACAGTGCGTCACAGTGAACTCAGTAAAATCAGGGAAATGCAGCAAACATGCACAACCAATGCCTACTGTAACTGGGGGGGGGGGGCAGATCCTCCAAATGCAATGCCTCAAGACCCAGCAAAACAGCAAAAGACACAAAGTTGAATTTTTTGTTTGTTTGTTTTATAACGGGGAGTGTGGGAGGTGGAGACTCCCAACTACAATGAATGCCCCAAATGGAAATGTGTTTTTTTTCCAAAAGTTTGATTGATCCTGCAAAAGTTTGAGAGAGCGGAAACATTTCTGCGATTGTGGAGCACTGTCGGGGGAGCAGGGTGTGTGCAAGCAGCACAGAAACAATACTGGGCACAGGTAAGCCTGCAAAAGTTTCTGCAATTATGCCGAAGTCTTCACTGTCGGGGAGCACTGGATAACGCACAGCCTACAGGATTACTTGGTTACTTGACTATTGTAAGTAGCCGTGTAAACACAACATCCATGGTTCTCCACAATCACTGGGCAGAGTGCCCCAGAAAAACTCTTAAAGGACCAGTGCCCTAGTGGGGGCTGCAGTGGTCTCCCTAGGCGAGCTGCCAGCCTTGAGAAAAGAAAGAATCAGGGCAGGGGGCTGAAGGACCCGTGAGGGAAAGAAAGAAAGCCCTGGGAGTTACCATTCCCCCTAAAGTTTTTTTTTTTTTTTTATCTTTGTTATAGTGAGACACAGGGAAAGATGATCTGGAAGAATTGGGGAGGGCCAGAAAGCAAAGGCCCCTAGCCAACTCCTGGAAGAGAGGGACTGTCTGGGAGGGAGCAGGGCTTAGCCAGGCTCCCCGTCTGGTGGGCCCTCATTAATATGCATGAGGTGGGTGGAACCAGGTCTGGGAGTCCCAACGTCCCAGTGGTAGTGGTGTTTCTTAACATTCATGAAGGGGTTGACTTGGCAGAGATAGCCACAGCAAACAAGATCCTTAGGGGTACAGCACTAGCTTGGGTGGGGGAGAGGGAAGGGTTCTATGGCCTAAGTTGCCCACAAAGTCTACTGGAGCTGTTTTGAACCCCACCTGACCCAAATTGTGCTGCAGCCTATCTGGCACCCCCCTAGAGACTGCACCCTTTGCAAGAACCGAACTGTCTGCTTAAAAGTTTGAACTGTGTGCTTGTGTATGGATTGTGTTATTGAATGGCTCCCATGCATACCTGATGCCCAGCATTGCCTCTGCTGCCTGGGCCAGCTTTTCCAGAGCCTGACGCCGACCCAGGGAGGTCCCCGGCCCATCCTCCACCTGCAGCAGGACTGTCTCCAGTGACGTCAACCTGCCTCAAAGTTCCACCACGAGTGCTCCAGCATCACTCCTGTGACAGCAAGTAGTAGAGGGACGCTAGCTAGGTATCCAGTAGTGAGTCAGCTTAGGAGCTGCCCTGGCTCAAGCATGAGGGACCACAGTTAACACTGTGCATGCCACTGTTTTCTTGTTTTGCCAGCCATCTGTAAGTGTGTGCATTCCCATGTCGCTCCTTAAAGGCAGCCCGAAGTTCACATGGCCAGCAGTCTTCTTGCTGGGAGGTGGTCTGGGTGCTGGGGACCTACCAGTGGTCATTGCTGAAGATGGTCCAGAGAGTCATCTGCCGACCAGAAGTCTTCAACTTCTTGCCCGGAGATGCAGAGGATTGCCAAGTTATTTACTGGCCAGCTAGCAGTGTTCCCCTTCATCCAGGGGATGCCCTGCTATAGCCTGTTTGTAAAAGCATTTTGTGGGGGTGAGTGCACACCCACAGATGCATAGGAAAGCCCAAGCTTGGTTTGTCAGTTGTTTCATCATCTCAGCCAAGTGCACGCAGGACTTGGACTAAAAAGGGTGAACCCCCTGCTCTTGGTTCGACCAGCTGCTGGTCCTGATCAAACTGTTCTGTTGTTTATTTCATTTTCCTGTAGTGTTGTAGAGAACAGTTATTCTGTCTGTTAAGGAACCTTTTGGCCTGCCACATGAGTACAGTGTCCATTCACAATGTTGACGACAAACCACCTGTTTCAAACTATTGAACAGCCTTTCTTCAGCCTATCCCTTCTAATGTTATAAAATGGATGCTACAGTATCTAATCCTGCTCTCTCACATTTCCAAACTACCTCACTATATCATCTAATCAGTATGGGCTTCTTACTAGACAGAGCATGGGAGCTGCTCTTTTGTCCACCCTCCATCCTTGGTGACATATATTTGATAAGGAATTAGTCCCAACTACAGTATTTTTGAGTTATCCAAAGCTTATGATAAAGTTCCTCATAAACCTCCTCTGCTGTTACAAATGCAGGCATTTCTGAGTTTGATTAACTATAACTGTAAAATAGGATGTGCGTCACTTAGAGTCTCAATGCCTTAGTGATTGTATAAAATCCATAAAGGCTGAACGATTGCATTATGCACTGTGGGCGCAACTCTTAGCTTCTACGCCCAACCTCAAAGCATGGCGTCAACTAACACCACTGTTTGACTTTGAGAGAGATAACTGAAATGCGTAACATACCTCAATATTGATGAAAACATTTTCCATTTCAGAGCGCTTCAGAAATGACTGCAGTGGTTTCATAAAGTGCTGCAATAAACAAAAACATTCTGAGGGTCTGATTTTTAAATGCCACAATGCATCAAAATCACAAAGTTATGGATGCAACATTTCAGGCTCTTTAAAGATGCCGTGATAATGGTCGCTATGAGTGTAACCTTAAGGCTGGAGCACGGATCTACGAGCCTGGATACCTCAGACATTAAGGGTACCAACACTAATCATGTGACCAGGAGCAAGTCACTGAATGCAGCACAGCAACATATCAGACTACAGCCATCAGGGACTCAGGGCCACAGTTCCAAAGAGGATCTGTCACACATCTGCCAGCTGTATTTTCAAAGCAGAAATCCATTTGGCATTATTAGACCATCTGTTAGAATGTCTAAAACTCAGTCACGGTAGTAGCCAGAAAGTCAGCACTTGCTTTGAAATAATAATTCTCTTAGTAGGCAGGAGTTTCTTCAAGCTTACCTTAAAAATCTATACTATCTTCATATCCATTATTTCTGCTGATAGACTATCCAATAGGTTCACCATTCTCTGGGAGAAGATGTCCCTCCTAATATTTCCCTGAATTTAGCATCTCTGCACTTCAGGGCATGTCCCCATGTCCAGCTGTCTGCACTTCAGGTCATGTCCCCATGTCCAGCTCTGCACTTCAAGGCTTGTCCCCATGTCCAGCTCTGCACTTCATTGCATGTCCCCATGTCCAGCTGTCTGCACGTCATTGCATGTCCCCATGTCAAGCTGTCTGCACTTCAAGGCATGTCCCCATGTCCAGCTGCCTGCACTTCAAGACATGTCCCCATGTCCAGCTCTGCACTTCAGGGGATGTCTCCATGTCCAGTTCTGCACATCAAGGCATGTCCTCATGTCCAGCTGTCTGCACTTCAGGGCATGCCCCTGTGTCTAGCTCTACACTTCAGGGCTTGTCCTCATGTCCAGCTGTGCATTTCAGGCCATGCCCCTGTGTCTAGCCCTACACTTCAGGGCTTGTCCTCATGTCCAGCTGTGCATTTCAGGGCATGCCCCTGTGTCTAGCTCTACACTTCAGGGCTTGTCCCCATGTTCAGCTGTGCATTTCAGGCCATGCCCCTGTGTCCAACTCTACACTTCAGGGCACGTCCCCATGTCCAGATGTCTGCACTTTAGGGCATGTCCCCATGTCCAGCCGGAGAAATTTAACATCTTTGTTGATTTGATACTGTTGATACCCTGGAGCTCATGGAATGCTGAGATCATATTCCCTCATCAGTTCCTTGTCTCTAAGGTGAACATGTTAAGGAAGGGAGACACGGAGGCCAAAACAAAAGTGATGTGTATGCCAGGGATGACAGCAGGGAGGGTGGGTCCAAAAATAGGGGGTGGCAGTAAAAGGGAGTGGGAAGGGGGACCAAGCACAATTATACACCTAGGCACCAACAACCTAGCAGGGGAGGAGATGGAGGTGGTAAAAAGTAGTTTCAGGAAGTTGGGGAGGACCTGCAGGGTGGTGGCAAGATCACTGGCATTGTCAGAGATGATCCCAGTGTCAAGAGTTAGCACAGTAAGGAAAATTATTTTATTATTTATTTATTGAATTTTGTTGACCGGGTAGGCCCACTGGGCCCCGGAGGTCCCTTTTTCAGGGGCGACCCGGGGGTAAAAATAACATAAAAGTAACAGAACAGTACAAGTTGATAGATGACATATTGTGTTACAGAGCTGGATTACATAGGGTTACAATCAGAGTAGGAAGAGTTGGAACATACAGTCAGAGACCTCCAGAGTAGGAAATAAAACAACATGTTGCATGCACATAAACAAGAAGATCTAGGAGAGCACGGGATAACAGCTACGTTGCTAGGAGTCAGGTCACCTTCCTAAGAGGGATCAGGGGGTGACGTGAGGTCAGGTCCTAAGGCATTGGCAAGTACTCCTGTTGAGCAGGTGGGCTTTGAGTTTGGACGGAAGCAGGGCCCGACCTGCCTCCCTTACCTCCTGTGGGAGGTTGTTCCAGCTGGAAGGGGCTGTGAACGAAGGATCTGGACCCAGCTTTAGTCCTTGTTTTAGGAACCACGAGGAGAGTTTGTCCTGAGGTGCGGAGGCTCCTATGAATGGACTTGACCGTGATTAGCCCTTTGAGGCTAGGGGAGGAGGAGGGGCCCAGTAACTTGAAGCCAGGCAAAGAGTTGGGTAGATGAGGCGGGCTTCCAGTGACAGCCACCTGAGCCTGGCCTGGGCCTCACAGTGGTGTGTTCTAGGGTGGGACATTGTGGCAAACCGGCGATCTTGTTGTATAAGGTCTGGAGCCGGCTTGGTTCCGTGAGGCCACACCGTGTAGAATGGAGGCTGCATAGGTGAGCTTTAGGGAGTAGGGACGCTGGTTGCAATGGCAACCCTGGCTACGGGGAAAATCTGGTCCTTTAATCTATAGAGGATGCCGAGTTTCACATGGATGGCTTTGGTGAGTTGGTCCACGTGATTTTTTAGGGAGAAGCTCTGGTCAATGGTTAGACCGAGGTACGTCGTGTGGGTAGCCACCTCGAGTTTGTCTCCCCCTCTGGACTACAGTTGAAGGAGCATCAAACGCTCAGATGCCAGGGATCTGGGCCCAAACAGCATCGTCTTGGTTTTGCTGGTGTTTAATACCATTTTGTTCAATGTGAGCCAGTCCTCCATCTGAAGGATGTCCTCTTGGAGGGCAATCTTCAATTCCTTTACATCAGGGAGGCTCGGTGTAACAGCATCGTCCGCATATTGGATGGCGCTGCTGCTCTCACAGTGTAAGTGCAGGTCATTTATGAACAGGGTGAAGAGAAGGGGCCAGTATTGACCCCTGTGGTACACCCTCTTTGAGTGCGGTCTGTGAAACATTGTCCCTCCACCTGACCCTCTGGGTTCGGTCAGTGAGGTAATTCTCAAACCAACCTAGTGCATGGGTGTCCAGGCCTATAGCGCTCATGTTATGCAAGAGGAGATTATGATTTACCAAGTCAAAAGCTTTGGAGAGGTCAATAAATACCTGCCTGTACTGGCCCCTGAATCAGTATGCACAGGACATCCGCTGAGAATTTGGTTAGGGCAGTATCTGTCCCATGCTTGGCTCTGAAGCCATGCTGAGCGAGAGAGATTACCTGGTGTGTTTCAAGTATTCGCGAAGTTGAGAGTAGACTAGCTTCTCTTGTATTTTCGCTATTGCAGACAGCAAGGAAATAGGCCTATAGTTCCCTATAGGCTCAGTAGGCCCTCCCTTGTGAATGGGAATCACTATGGCCTGTTTCCATGGTTCGGAGACCAACTCCTCCAAGAAGGACCGGTTTATCAGCCAGGTTAGTGGCTTCGCTAGAGCTGGGGCCCCTTCCTTAAGGATTCTTGGCTGGATCCCATCAGGGCCTCCAGTGCCTCTTGCCTGTAGGGATTTAAGGATAAGCAGAACTTCCTTTACCTTAACCATCCGCAGATGAAAACTGTGGGCGGTCAAGTTCACGGGCAGAGGCTCATATGGCTTATGCCGTTGTCTATGTGCCCCACCTTGTATGCATCCAGATTTGTAAAGTAGTCGTTTAGGGCCTCTATGGCGAGGCCCCTCATCATACTTGCCCGCTCACCAGATAGGCTGGTTGTGATTTTGTGACCCTTTAGGAGTTCATTAATATGTGACCAGAAGAACCTAGGGTTTCCCAGGTTAGTTTTTTGGAGATTAGAGATATAATCTTTCTTAGCTTTTTTTATGTTCTGTTTGCATTGGTTTCTCAGGGCTCTGTATCTGACTAAGTCCTCAGGAAAATTAGTTCTCTTGCACTTTTTCCAAGCTTTGTCCCGGGTGGTCATCTGGGCTTTTAGGTGGGGAGAGATCCACTTATAGCAGTTCCCCTTAACCCTGTGGGTTTTCATAGGGGCTACAAGGTCGGTGAGACCAGTTAGGGTGGTTTGGAAAAATTTGACAGCTTCCTCCAGGTTGGGTAGAAGTCTTATGGGGTTCCAGTCAATGCCATTTAGGTAGCCAATGAACTGGTCTGGATGGAAGTTAGAGTAGTCCCTGGCAGTGATAATTCGAGGCGGGACTTTAGTCCCATTATTCTTCCATATGGCAAATATCGGTGAGTGGTCACTTAAGGCATCTGCCAGAGTCCCAGCCAACTTTACGTTACTTGGGGATGAGGTCAGGACCCAGTCTTTTGTGGGATAGAAGAATTCAATGTGTGGCTGAGGGATTGGTGCAAGCAGGAGGGGTTTGACTGCATAGGAGACTGGGGAGAGACTTGTCAAGTAAATCCCCTATACGCCTGACAGACTACACCTCAACAGGAAGGGCACGATAGTACTCAGGGACAAACTGGGGGGGTACATTACTCAAAAGCTTAATTTAAACTAGTGAGGGGGGCAGGTAAGTCTAATGGCACAAAGACCCTAGGAGTCCAACAAAAATGGACCTCCCCATAACGGTAGAGCAGGACTGGAATGTGAAGGGGGAATGGAGCAGTTTGACAGTTGGGGAGGGGGAAAGCATATTGAAACAAAGAGGAAGCAGAAAGTGATGGAAAAGATGGGGGCTCAGACTCAAAGTGGAAGGTGATGTCCCTGAATGCACATAGTTTCAGAAACAAGATGGACAATCTGCAATCGCTACTTACAGAAGGGAGTGAGGACACTGCTGGCAATAACGGAGACTTTGGTCCACACCTAACCATGACAGGGACCTTTCAGTTCTGGGATATAAACTTTACAGGAGGGACAGAGCAGCAGGCAAAGGAGGAGGGATGGCAGTATTCATTAGGAAGGATATAACAAGTACAAGGGAGGGTTCAGAAGAGGGGAGGGTGGAAGCATTGTGGGTCCAATTATAGACCAGTAGAGCAAGGACTATGAGGTTGGGGTGGTTTACAGCCACCAATCAGGATGAAAAAATGGGCAAAGACCTGAGTTCACAAATTCTGAAGGCCACTGAGAAGGGTGATGTGATAACAGCAGGGGATTTCAACCTAGCCAGGGTCAACTGGAGTGTACCATCCATGACATGTTCCAGGAGTCAGATCATTCTGGAAGTGATTCAGAATGGGTTCCTGACTCAGGGTGTCACTGAACCCGCTTGGGAAGAGGCAGTCCTTGACTTGGTGCTCATGAATGGAGAGCACGTACAGGATATCACAGTTAAGGAGCCACTGAGTGGAAGTGATCACCACTCTGCATGGTTCCGGCTGGACATGGACAGGGAAAATGTCCCCACTATGACCAAAATCCTAGACGTTAGGAGGGTGGACTACAGGAGAATAGGCGAGGTATTAAATGGGCACCTGGTGAAAATTACAACCATGGAGGTGGACCAAAAATGGACTATTATTAAGGAAGGATTAAGGGCTGCAATGGAGAAGTGTGCTAGACACAAGGGGAACATATGAACATTCGAAAATTGCCATCAGCAGAAGGCCATCATGGTCTATCTAGACTGCTAGTGAATGCAGCTAGTTCCCTATTCAGCAGCTGCCTCACTCCCCTTCCCCTTATCTCGCTTTTCCCTCCCCTTTGCCCTGCCCAACCCCTTCTTGAATCATTCCACTGTGGTACATACCACCACTTCAGCTGGTAGTGCATTCCACTTTGCCACCACCCTCTCTGTAAAGAAATGCCTCCACACCTCCCTCCTGAATCCACCCCCCTCCAATGTCATGTTATGGCCCCCAGTGTCTCTCCCCACCCTCCTCCAGAATAGACCCTCTGTGTCCATTTTGATTATCCCTTTCATGTATTTGAAGGTCTTAATCATATCCCCCCGCCCCTCCTCTCCTCCAGTGTGTACATGTTTAACTCTCTTAGTCTAACCTCATATGGCAATTCCCCAAGGCTCTGAATCATCTTTGTTGCCCTATGCTGCACCCCCTCCAGCAGCCTAATGTCCCTTTGTAGGTACAGGTGCCAGTACTGCATGCAGTATTCCAGGTGGGGTCTAACCAATGATCTGTACAACGGTAGAATAACCTCCCTTCTTCTTGAGGTAATGCATCCCATCATTTTGTTGGCCATTGCTGCTGCCTTTCTGCATTGTGTGGAATTGTTCACTGCTCCCATGATGAGCACCCCCAGATCCTTCTCCTCTTGTTACCTCCAGCTGCACTCCCCTCAGATGGTAGCTTTTCCTTGGATTTCTTTTTCTGAAGTGCAGGACCTTGCATTTTTTTTGCACTGAAACCCAGCTGCCATCTGTCAGCCCATACCTACACCCTTGCCAGATCCTCCTGTAGCCCCCCCCCCCCCGGTCATCCACCACCGCTCCCATCTTGGTGTCATCTGCAAATAGACTGATTTTGCTGCTGATGCCCTCTGAGATGTCTGCAATAAATATGCCAAATTGCACTGGGCCCAACACTGAACCCTGTGGTACACCACTTGTCACAGGCTTAGGGGATGAGTATTCCCCACCTACCACAACCCTCTGCTGCCTATCTTTTAGCCAGTTCTCCACCCACCCCACCAGTTTTGCTCCCGCCCCTGTGCCCTGTAGCTTGATTCCAAGTCTCCCCTGTGGAACTGAATCAAAGGCCTTAATGAAGCCTAGGTACAGGACATCCACTGCATGGCCCCTGTCAATTTGCCTAGTCACCTTGTCAAAGTATTCCACCAGGTTGGTCTGGCATGACCTGCCCTTGACGAAGCCATGCTGCCTTCCATCCCGTACCCCATTCACCTCCAGTAGGGCCACTGGCTTACCCTTTAGGATGGTCTCCATTAGCTTCCCCACTATGGATGTTAGACTTACTGGCCTTTAGTTCCCTGGTTGTCCTTGGGTCCACTCTTGTGGAGGGGAACCATGTGAGCTAGTCTCCAGTCCTGCAGTATGCATCCTGTGTCTAGAGATGAATTAAAAAAGTCTGCCAAGGGTCCTGTCAGGACCTCTGCCAGCTCCTTCAGCACTCCATCCAGTCCCGGAGCCTTGTCTACCCTCAATGCCCTTAAACCTCTCCAGCACCCTCCCCACTGTGATTTCTCCATCTGTCACCCCTCCATCTTTTTTTATCCTCCCTCCTACTTTGGGTAGCTACGCTTCCTTTTCTTTCATAAAGACTGAACAGAAGTAGTCGTTGAGGACTTCTGCCTTTTCACCCCTTCTGCCACCCATCCCCCCTCCTTCTTAATTCTTACAATTTGGTCCTTACAGCTTCTTTTCTCCCTGATGTACCTAAAGAAGTATTTTTCCCTTATTTTATGCCCCTGTGCCAGCCTGAGTTCTCTTGCTGCCTTGGCTCTTACTCCCCGGTCACTTCCTTCACTTTTCAGTATTCCTCCCTGTCGTCCCTCCCTCCCCAATTTTCTGTATCTCCTGTAAGCTGCCCTTTTCTTCCTCACCTGTCTAGCACCCCTTTACTTATCCAGCTGGGTTTCTTACCCCTAGCCTTCTTAGTCCTTGTTATCTTTTGTTCTGTGGGGGTCTCTGGAAAGCAAAAAAGACATCTAGGAAAAGAAAAAAGATGGGAGGAATAAGAGGGATGGGGGTGGTCAGGACAAGGAGGCAGTGGGGGTGACACAGGTACGGGAGACAAACGTGCAAGGAGAATAGGAGATGGAGTACAGGGAGTTGGTAATGCTGGGAGCTCAGATGGGGGCAGACCTCTAACAGAGGAGTCAAATGAGGGGAAGGAGGAAGGGGAAGCGCAGTCCATGGGTACAAAGAGCAAAATCACTGAGGAGGGAAATGGAGAAATAGGTGAATTGGGGCAAAAAGGGTTGAGTACAGTGGAGAACACAACAAGAAAAACAGAGACAATAGGAGGGAATATTGTTCAGGATGAAGAAGGAGAGGACAAGGGGGAGGATGGGAAGGGGAGGAAGGGAGGTGTCTTGGGACACGGGGAGAAACAGAGACAACAGGAGGAACATTGTTCAGGATGAAGAAGGAGAGGACAAGGGGAGGACAGGGAGGGGAGTAAGGAGGTGTCTTGGGACACGGGGAGAAACAGAGACAACAGGAGAGAACATTGTGCAGGATGAAGAAGGAGAGGACAAGGGGAGGATGGGGAGGGGAGGAAGGGAGGTGTCTTGGGACACGGGGAGAAACAGAGACAACAGGAGAGAACATTGTGCAGGATGAAGAAGGAGAGGAGAGGGGAGGATGGGGAGGGAGTGAGAGGTGTCTTGGGACACGGGAGAAACAGAGACAACAGGAGAGAACATTGTTCAGGATGAAGAAGGACAAGGGAGGACAGGGAGGGGAGTAAGGAGGTGTCTTGGGACACGGGGAGAAACAGAGACAACAGGAGAGAACATTGTGCAGGATGAAGAAGGAGAGGACAAGGGGAGGATGGGGAGGGGAGGAAGGGAGGTGTCTTGGTGTTGGGGGACTCGATACTAAGAGGGGTCAGGTGGGGAAGCAAAGGGGAGAGGCACAGTAGAATTTGGGTGGAAGTCATGCCAGGAATGAAGGTAGAAAGGGTGGGGCAATCTGTGCTAAGGTATGCAAGCAGGGAAAGGGAAAGGTCTCACCTAATAATACACCTGGGGATGAATGACCTGGCTGATGGGACGGTAGGGGAGGTTAAGAGGAGGTTTGAGGAACTGGGACCTCTGAGGGAGCGGGCAGATCTGTCACCTTCTCGGAGGTACTTCCCGTTTCTCAGGGCAAGCATGGCAAGAAAAGGGAAAATTCAAGAGTTTAACAAATGGCCGGGGGCCTGGTGTCAGGAAAAGGGGTATGAGCTGGTAGGAGGTGGGGGGGGGAACCTGGGAGAACAGCAGTCTGTATGCAAAAGATAGACTGCACCTGAATGAGGAAGGAGAAAATGTACTGAAGGCAAGGATAGGGCAACACATTGAGGAGCATTTAAACTAGGAGAGGGGGTAGCAGGAGGGATAGTGGTGTTCAGAGGCCTAGTGATGTGAAACCAAATGGGCTCCCCCGTGATAGCAAGGTAAGGAGAAAGCCAATTACTAAGGGAATGGACATAAGGGGAGGGAGGTGGGGGGAGGGTAGAGACAAGGGTTGGAGGGTGGTAACACTAAATGCTAGGAGTCTGGGGAATAAGGGGGCGGAACTACAGGCTCTATTGGAGGAGGGGGTGTGGGCTTGGTGGCTGTCACCGAGACATGGGCCACCCAAATCCATGGCTGGGACATGATGGTTCTGGGGTACAGATTACACCGGAAGGATAGGGAAAAGGGAAGGGGAGGGAGGGAGGGAGGTGGTGCTGTACATAAAGGAGGGATTAAAATGTGTAAGGAAAGAAGGGAGATGAGAGAGGTACAGAAGCACTGTGGGTGCCCCACAGGAGGCTGAGCAGGAAGTTTGTGGAGCTTGGAGTCAGAAAGTGGATGGTTAGATAAGTAGAAAACAGGACCTTAAGGAGGATCTAAAAGACTTGAAAGGTGTTCTGGGATCTGGCAGCTGATCTTCAATGCCAAGAAGTGCAAGATTATGCACATTGGAGCCAAAAATCCCAGGACAGAGTACTACCTGGGAGGGGTCTATGTATCTTCAGCAAAGGAAGAGAAGGATCTAGGAGTGATGATATTTAGTGACCTGAAGCACTCTGTGCAGTGCAAGAAGGCAGTGGTGAGGGCAAACAAGATGTTTGGGTGCATAGCCAGGGGGTTCAGCGGTATGCAACAGGAGGTGACATTGCCCTTGTACAGATCATTGGTGAGGCCACAGCCAGAGCATGCAGTGTAGTTCTGGCAGCCTAACCTTAAAAAGGATGTCAACCTGCTGGAGATGGTCCAGAGGAGGGCTATGAAGATGACTGCAGGCCAGCAGGGTAAATCATATGAGGAAAGACTGTGGGAGAGGGGAGACATGACTGAGACCTTCAAGTACATGAAAATGATTAACAGGGTGCACAAAGAGGGTCTCTTCAGGATAAGCTACAGTCAAACCACAAGGAGGCACAGCCTTACACTGGGGGGATGTTCAAGAGGAAGTTTTGGAGACACTTTTTCAGAGAAAGGGTTGTGACCAAATGGAACATGCTGCCAAAAGAGGTGATCTGATCAGGAACAGTGGGCAGCTTCTGGACAGGCTGGGATAGATATAGGAGAGGAGAGGATGAAGGTCATAGGAGGAGAGGAGGAAAGGTATGGAAAGGTCAGAGGCAGGGACAACAGCCTGAGCTGTGAACCCTGCACAATGAACAGACTAGATAGACCAAATGGCCTAATTCTGCTGGTTTCTTTGTATGTTCATATAGTATGTTTGCAAGGCCTGCAGCCACTCCTCATAGCTTGCTGCCCCCACTCCTGATCATGTTGGTGCCCCTGCATTGCACCCTCTCAACTGCCCCAATCTTTCATTTGCATTGATGAGCCCAGACCTGCATGCAGAATTCCAGTTGGGGAATGGCAGGGCCTTGTAAAGTGGTTGTTTTACTTCCCCTTTACTGCCTGTCATCCCTTATAATTCACACCAGCAGACACATTTGTTGTCCGACGGCACAATGCCGACCACAATTGCCGTCAACATAGTGCCATCACTGTGATGTCATGTCAACATATTTTTGTTGATGTGGCATCATAGATCCATGAACGAGCACTGTGAGGGGTGTATCCTCTCGACGATTACCTTTTTTGATCTTTGCCAAGAAGTCAGCTACCAGGGTGTAGGTGATGTCCACAGGCTGCACTGTGGCAATCCCTGATCCGAGGATCCTTTAGTTGAGCATGAGCACTCCAAGTTGTTTGTTGAACACTGAAGTGAAAGTAAAGTATTGATCTTTGACTTTTCTCCTGACTCCTTAACAGGTTCATCCCCTCGGCATCCTGTTTTCAGAGGCCCAGTCCCATCTTTCACTTTCACCCAGCTCTGTAACAGGTTTATCCCTGTCTCCCCTTATCTTCAGAGGCCCAGTCCCCTTTTTCATGTTTGCCTTTCCATGTGTGTACTTAAAGAGGGGTTGCTGCTGTTTGCAGGTCACTGCTATCCTACTTTCAAGCATTTGTTAGACTTCTTAATTCACGCCTTGAAGTCTCTCCGTGCTGTTCTGTATTCTGTTATGGTCTGGAGGCAGCCCATGTCTTTCCAGTAGTCACTGACCTTTCTGCTCAGAATCAGTTGCTTTAGATCCTTGTTGAACTGGGGGAGGGGCAATTCTTGCTCATCCTCACCCCCTGTGGTCATGAGATTCTAGACATCTTTCTCTAACCACTCGCAGCTGTGCCAGCTGTAGCACTATCTGCACCTCATTAGCAGTCCCTCTACCTAGACAATTACTTAATTGTTTCTGGGTAAACTTTTTATATGTCGCTGGCATGGTGTGTACACCCATGCATAACCATGCAGTGCCGACTAAAGAGTTAACAGTTAGATCCACCCTTTCTAGCTGCCTGCCTTCCAGATCCCAGATTGTCAGTTGGAATAAAGGGGAAGGGGCATTTAGAATGAGACCAGTCCGATCTGACAGAGTGTGAGGAGAGTAGGTAGGCCTCTTCACAACCCGTGCATTAATGACATCATCAGGATGACAGAGGTGCTCAGACGGTGCAAACCATAAGTAAATGCCTGAATGGACGCCCACATAGGCATTAGAACCATTACATTGTTATACAATTGCTTATTCCTTCAATGCCAAGAGACTAGCATAATGTAGAACGTTTGTCGGTTCTCTGATTTCCTACCTGCTGGATGGATTCTAGTGTATCTGTGTACTTCTCTTCTGTTTGCTTGATCTCCTGAAGGCAGCAGTTTCTCTTGTCAAGTTCTGTCATTTTGTGCTGAGATATGAGACATTATATTTCAAAGAGGTTTGACTTTTCATAACATGTTTATATTTTCAGCAAACTCTATGATGAAAATTAATTCATGCACTAACAGATTCTTAATTGATGATCACTGGTTATACCAGTCATTAAACAACCGGATTTATGGTATTTAGACAAAAATATTGCCCATAGCTTTTTGTATGCTATGTTATCTATTTAAACTTTTGTGCACGGCTCAGTGAAGACCAGCTTGGGTTTGGGGACCCTGGCTGCCACCCCAACACACACCACATACACACTGTAGGGGCATGGTAGGGTTGAGTATGCCATTTAATGTTAAAGCCCTATTTTTGCACCATGATAATGTGACTGTCCTTGCTGGAACAGCCTGATAGCACATGCGGAGTTGATGCCAGGATCTCTGGATCTTGTAAATTTGTTAATGGTTGGTTCAGTGGTTTAAAAGTTTTGGTATTTACTTTTTACATTGCTGGTAGTTGGATGGGGTGCTGGTGACGAGGATGGGTCCTGACGCGCAGATAAACTTGAGGGGGCTCTGGTGTTGTCAGCAGTGATGGACTCCCAACTACCAGCAATCTAAGGACAGCAGCTGGTTGATTTCTTAACTCAAAACTGCAAAAAATGTATAATTTTATGTCATGAAAACTGAGAACCTCTCACAAAACTGATGTTCATAAGTTTTGCAAAAATATAGTTATTGTTAGAATATTGAAGAAATGTTTTGTGCATGTGTAGAAACCACACTTTATTTTTCTAATACCTTAAAACTACACAAGTATCAGTAAAGTCATCTATAAAAAAAATCACTATTTGATCAAATTATAAAGAATCTGAATTTTTAGGTTTCAACTCCTAGCCATTTTTGTGCTATCAGTGGAAAAAATATATTTTAAAACATATTTTAGGAGTTTTCAGCCTTCTAGATAATAAAACCACTGAACCAGCTGTTAAAAAATGTACAGGCTCCAAAGAGCCTGGCAATAGCTCTGTGAATGCCAAATTACAGCCTATTTGGTTAAGGGCAGCAATGTTATTAGGGTGCAAAATGTAGGGTTTAACATTAAAGTGCCTACTCAGCTCTAATATGGAGTACTATGTTATGCTGGATTGAAATTCAGTACTAAATTTAATTTTTCTAAACTATCATTAGCTCCTCGGTTAAACTGACCCAAACCTAGGCCAGCCCAGTGGGTGTCCACAGTGGGATACAACCCTAGACCAGCCCAGTTAGTTGTGCAACAGTGAGATGTAAACCTAGATGAGCCCAGTGGGATATAAACCTAGGCCAGTCCAGTGTGGTTGCAGCAGTGTGATACAAACCTAGCCCAGCCCAGAGAGGTCACAGCAGTGTGATACAAACCTAGGCCAGCCCAGAGAGGTCACAGCAGTGGGATACAAACCTAGGCCAGCCCAGAGAGGTCACAGCAGTGGGATACAAACCTAGGCCAGCCCAGAGAGGTCACAGCAGTGGGATACAAACCTAGGTCAGCCAGTGGGGTTGCAGCCATGGGATGTAAGCCTAGGCCAGCCCAGTGGAGTTGTAACAGTGGGATATGCTGCCATCTTGGGGACTGAGGTGCAGATGTGAGCCTGAAAAGTCAACTCAGGGGTCAACTGGGGTGTAAATATGGATACTTGAAGGAAATGAGGTGTTTGGACTCTGTTGAGTGAGCGCGTTGATTATATATGTATGATAAAAATGAGGAGCCAGGACCATGGGGAAGAAAACACTGATTATTAATACATGAAGGAAATTAGGTGGCTGGACCCTGGGGAGGAAAGCATTGATTATTAATACATGATGAAATGACATACCTGGACCCTGGGGAGGAAAGCATTGATTATTAACACATGATTAAATGACGTACCTGGACCCTGGGGAGGAAAACATTGATTATTAATACATGATGAAATGAGGTGCCTGGACTCCGGGGAGGAAAGCATTGATTATTAATGCATGATGAAATGAGGTGCCTGGACCCTGGGGAGGAAAGCATTGATTATTAATACATGATGAAATGAGGTGCCTGAACCCTGGGGAGGAAAGCATTGATTATTAATACATGATGAAATGACGTACCTGGACCCCGGGGAGGAAAACATTGATTATTAATACATGATGAAATGAGGTGCCTGGACCCTGGGGAGGAAAGCATTGATTATTAATACATGATGAAATGAGGTGGCTGGACCCTGGGAAGGAAAGCACTGATTATTAATACATGATGAAATTAGGTACTGGGACCCTGGGGAGGAAAGCACTGATTTTTAATACATGATGAAATGAGGTACCTGGACCCTGGGAAGGAAAGCATTGATTATTAATACATAATGAAATGAGGTGCCCAGACCCTGAAGACAGAAAACATTTATTATGAATATGTAATGGAAAAAAGGTGCTTGTCTCTGTTAAGGGAGAGCATTGATTAAGAATACATGATTCAAATAAGATGCTTGGGTTCTGAATAGGAAAGGCATTGATTATTAATACATGATGAAAATGAGGTGCCTGGACTCAGAGAAGGGAAAGCATTGCTAATGAACACGTGATGGAATGAGGTGCTTTAACTGTTAAAAACAGGGGTGAGGGGAAGTAAAATGGGGGGGTAAGCAACTTACAAAGTTGACACCTACTCCTAAATATACACACTCATTCTACAAAAAAATTATAAAACCAGCACGGTCAGCACATACCGGCATAACTGCTACCTCAGTTCGCATCAAGTCTTCATAAATTTCATCTCCTTCATCTTCTTCAGCTTCCACGAAGTCATACAAATCATCATCATCCTCTCTGGTGTCACTGAAACACAGAACACATGAGGCTTGTGATGTGTGTAACAGTTACAGGAGTTCTTTACATCATTACAGAAATAAAGCAAATGGTTAAACCCTGCAACATCTAAATTTTCCAAAACTTAATTTAAACTGTAGATCAAGAGCAATGAATCATAGCATAGCTGCATTACAATCAAAGCAAGATTTTTTGAATTCCACGTATTGTTCTGTATGAGTGACCATTTAGAGTCATATCTGGTCCAGGAAAACCACACTCTTGGAATAGTGCTTTTTCCAACACAACTTCTTTTTTCATTTATGCTCCTGACTTGCCTCAGCTCATGGTCCCCTTTTGAGCCCCCACTGCACCCTAGGCCTGTCATCTTGTCTTCTCCCAGAACTTACCTCTCCCTATATTATCCCCCCCCCTTCCCATCCATAGTTTGCTGCCATGATGGAGCTCTCTGGCTAAGCCAGTTCCTTTGGGTGCCTATATCCAGTCATTCAAGGAAATGCCCAGGTTGGAGAGTGTAGGGCCTACAGGTGTTGTGGGGGCTATTATGCTGCACATGGTAAGATTTCCCTTCCTGTTTCTTTCCCTGCTCTGAGACACAGATGGCTTGGGTTCACATATGCATGCATAGTGCAGCACCAACCTGCATCTACTCTCCCAATAGCTGCTCCATTGCACTGCCACCTGTGGTCACCCAGCTGGCAGTATAGCCACAGAGCAGGCCGCCCTCACTCCTCCTTGGGGGACACTGTCCTCTGGGATGCTCAATCCTCCTCACCCCCCCAGCTGGCCCTCAGTGACCCATGCTCAATCCTCCTCACCCCCCCAGCTGGCCCTCAGTGACCCATGCTCAGTCCTCCTCACCCCCCCAGCTGACCCTCAGTGACCCATGCTCAATCCTCCTCATCCGCCCCAGCTGGCCCTCAGTGACCCATGCTCAATCCTCCCCACAGCTGGCCCTCAGTGACCATGCTCAATCCTCCTCACCCCCCCAGCTGGCCCTCCAGGACCCATGCTCAATCCTCCTCACCCCCAGCTGGCCCTCAGTGACCCATGCTCAATCCTCCTCATCCCCCAGCTGGCCCTCAGTGACCCATGCTCAATCCTTCTCACCCCCCAGCTGGCCCTCAGTGACCCATGCTCAATCCTCCTCATCCGCCCCAGCTGGCCCTCAGTGACCCATGCTCAATCCTCCTCATCCCCCCCAGCTGGCCCTCAGTGACCCATGCTCAATCCTCCTCACCCCCCCAGCTGGCCCTCAGTGACCCGCGCTCAGTCCTCCTCATCCCCCCAGCTGGCCCTCAGTGACCCATGCTCAATCCTCCTCACCCCCAGCTGGCCCTCAGTGACCCATGCTCAATCCTCCTCACCCCCAGCTGACCCTCAGTGACCCATGCTCAATCCTCCTCATCCGCCCCAGCTGGCCCTCAGTGACCCATGCTCAATCCTCCTCATCCCCCAGCTGGCCCTCAGTGACTCATGCTCAGTCCTCCCCCAGCTGGCCCTCAGTGACCCATGCTCAATCCTCCTCACCCCCAGCTGGCCCTCAGTGACCCATGCTCAATCCTTCTCACCCCCAGCTGGCTCTCAGTGACCCATGCTCAATCCTCCTCACCCCCAGCTGGCCCTCAGTGACCCATGCTCAATCCTCCTCATCCGCCCCAGCTGGCCTCAGTGACCCATGCTCAATCCTCCTCACCCCCAGCTGGCCCCAGTGACCCATGCTCAATCCTTCTCACCCCCAGCTGGCCCCAGTGACCCATGCTCAATCCTCCTCACCCCCAGCTGGCCCTCAGTGACCCATGCTCAATCCTCCTCACCCCCCCAGCTGGCCCTCAGTGACCCATGCTCAATCCTCCTCATCCGCCCCAGCTGGCCCTCAGTGACCCATGCTCAATCCTCCTCACCCCCCAGCTGGCCCCAGTGACCCATGCTCAATCCTTCTCACCCCCCAGCTGGCCCCAGTGACCCATGCTCAATCCTCCTCACCCCCCCAGCTGGCCCTCAGTGACCCATGCTCAATCCTCAATGCAGGTCTCCAGCGTTGTGAGAGGTAACGCTACCACCACACCAACGGGCCAGACCAACATAACTTGTTGTCATATGCATACATGTCCAGCTCTGGATGAAGGGAGAGCAGTGGATGTTATCTTCTTTGATTGCTCAATGGTTTTTGACACTGTGCCCCACATGGACTTATTACATAAATTACAGAAGAATGGTAAATCTTGTCATTTACACAAGTGGATCACAGACTGGTTGTTAGGAAGGAGGCAGAGGTTAAAAGTTGACAGAGAAACATTAGATTGGACTGATGTGACTAGTGGAGTCTCACGGGAACTGGTGCTAGGCCCACTACTCTAACTTCTACGTGTGGGACTCTTGCATAGGATTGGAGGGATGGGCATCTACTGTAGAAACAGAGACAATAACAGCAGAAGAAGACCACTGCTGCCCAAGATCCCTGTCTATCCTTGGACTTACTGTCCATCCAGTATCCTAACCCTCTCCTCCTACCCCAATTCCCCCTCCTGAACTTGTTGCCCCAAGTGACCACTGTACCTACCACTTTTCCCCAACTGTGCTTGAAACCATAAACAGTTTTAGCACTCACTACTTTAGCTGGTACACTGTTCCATGGCTCCACCACCCTTTCTGCAAAATAATTATTCGGCATGTTCCTCCTGAACCACCCTCCTGTCAGTTTCCACTCATACTCTTGTGACCTCAGACTAGCATTTAAGCTAAAAAAAAAAACAAACTCACTGATCATACATGTTGAAAAGGGTTAGACAAGGTCTACATCTTCAGGTGTAAATATTTATTTCCTTAGAAATGTATTTATTTAGTTAGTTCATTATGTATGTATGAATTTAAAAATTGGTAACCAGGAGAAGCATGCTGAGCTAAAGCTTGTTTTTAGGTGTGACACGGGGGGGGGTGCAAAGTGGAGACTGCAAATGGGTCGAGTCTTCTTTTAAATATGGAAGGAGCCAAAATCTTGCAAAACATGGGAAATGCAAACCTGAGGCCATTAACAAATGTTACCATTTGGGGGCTTACAGGCTGTAATCATTGGCACAGCTAATCCTTACCCTTTAAAGATACTTTAGGAGTATCTGATAATAAAACGGTTTGAATGCTGAGCTTTGCTAAGTTGGTACTTACTCAATTTTATCAGACAATCCGCTGTATATTTCATCTTCTGGCAGACTGTCCTCCTGGGGGAACGGGCTAAAATAAAATACAGTGTTTATCATTGATTGCTGCCCATCACAAAGAGTACAGTTACAGACATTTAATGATATGATATAGTCAATCTCAAACCTTACTGGTCACTACTGCATGCAGTAGAACCAGCATGATGGAGGAGAGGTTGACTGAAAGGACCCAGAAAAACAATATATACCATTTTCAAAATCATCAATTTTTTACCACACAGTTGTTTAACTCTATTACAGAGCATGCACTTCAAAACATATTTACACTTTAAACAAGTGAACTACCTGTATGGGACCAGTCTGTAAACCATTATTGCCCAAAACATCACACCTAATGGGTATGAATATTTTTGAAAGATAATTATCATACTTCCTCCTTAGAGTGCTGCTAAATAAGATAACTATTTAAATATCAGACATTAAACACAGATACTGATAGCCAGCTCCTTGTCACTAAGCATTGGAGTCCTCTCTGGCATGCTAGTAATGTGGGTTCATACCCTGAGCCAGGGTAACAGGAGCAAAGATCATTAAGCAGGGTGAAGGAGAATCTATAAAGACAATACCCACAGTGGGGAGAGCTAAACAATTCAACACTCAGATAGTGGCACCTAGTGGTGGCTCCTGGCGATGGTTACAGTGATGGTGTGGGTGACCATGTGCCATCAGGAAAACCAGGATGCTGTAAGCATTCATACTTCAGTTTGAGGTAGCAAGAAGGTAGGAGAAACATGGATATCAGCTGGTGTCTAAACACCTAAAGGTGTCAAAGCAGAGTACAAAGGCTGCAGGGAGGGCCAGTGGCATGATGGGATGCATAGGCAGCAGTATCACTAGCAGAAGGCAGGAGGTAGTGATTGTAGCGGGGTTGGGATAGTCAGGATAACAAATCAAGCAGACCCACAAATTTAGTGCATAAAAAGTGCTGGAAAGGCACTTATCATTTTATTTCTGTCAGGAAACGCTGACTTCAGGATTCACAGAAATCAGGAAAATAAAGTTAGTTCAGTCATTTTCAAAGTCTCAACGAAATAATGAACAGATGAGCTACACTCAGGATGAGCTACTGCTCTGCCCAGCAGTGCCACCAGGCTATCTCCTTGCAAACATATATACTTCAGAGGTCCAGCACCTCTGGCAGTCAGCTCCAACTGACATCCCAACCCCGCTACAATTGGTGTCAGAAGTGGGATACCGGCTGAATGTCCATGGTATAGTGGGGGAGTTCAGTCCGGGGTGCCAGACTTGGCATCACAGGATAATAGCAGACAAGTGCATGGTGCCAGATATTGGAGTGTCTGAGGGAGCTAGTGACCTGGGAGAAGCTCCACCGAAGATGGATGGAGATCGGATGGAAGATGATGATGAAGTCAGTGAGACCCCAGGTAAGACTATATCCGGACATTGTAAACTGGGGGAGAAGTCTACAAGCAAGACTGAAGAAGCCATTGAGGCTGAAGGGACACTGTCTTGTTCCAATACCCATGAAATGTTTAATAGCATATATAATACTGACTGGGGTAAATTGCAGGCTGAGGATCCAGAGGTAGCCATGTTAAAGCAAAACGTTATAGAGAAAGAAGGTAGCCATGTTAGTAGTATTAATAGGGTCAAAGTCAGAGTGGTGGTATGAACAAAAGAGGGTGTCCTTTACCACATGGTAACCCCGCACAAAAAGTATAGATGCACAGGTTGTGGTGCCTGTGGCCTATAGGCAACATGTAATAGAAGCTGCACACTTCAGTCCCTGTGGGCACCTGAGCCATGGTGGGGTGTTGGCTAGACTCATTCCATTCTATTATTGGCCAGGTATGTATAAGCAAGTAGCAGTTTATCTAAAGAATTGCCATGAGTGCAACCAGACAGAGGTTCCTGCTACTGGTGGGAATAGAAGGTATCAGGTTAGCAAAAATACTAACACAGGTACTGTAAAGAAAAGGTACCAAAGAGAAGGGACCACCATGAAGTGGCACTCTTGGAGGCGAGAGAGATCTCTTTGCCTGGTCTGGGACCAGATGTTCGACAGAAAACAGCCAAAAAGGAAGGAGAGCTGGAGGAGGAGGGCAAGGATACCTCAGAACAGACCACTGAAGAACCACCAGAAGATATACACAGCCTGTTGCGTTGGCTATGTGTAAAACAAATTGCTATGGACAAGCAAAGAGAGATGGATCTACAAAGGGCTGAGGCAAGGTGGAATGATACCCTGAGAGCCATCCGAGATATAGGGGTACATAATCCACCACCAGCACAAACCCCTAAAGACATTAAATTGACTAAACTGGGTGTGAGCGATGACATCGAGGCATACATGACTACATTTGAGCGAATAGCTCAGGCTTGTGGGTGGCCCCGAACCCAATGGGTCATCCGCTTAGTACCTTACCTATCTGGGAAAGCCCAGCTGGCATACAGCCACACATGGACAGTACCCAGGCAGAGAACTATGACGCTGTTAAACAAGCCATCCTACAAAGGTACAACATCAGCCCTCTCCGGTTGGCCAGGGATAGCCGGCCGCAAGGTCGGTGTGGAGAGCCGTTCGTTACTGGGTCGGAGTGCGGACAGAAGGGGGCCGCCTCTCTCCAGCAGTGCACCGCATGTTCGTGGGGAACCGGGTGCTAAATCATTCGTAGATGACCTGATTCTGGGTCAGGGTTTCGTACGTAGCAGAGCAGCAACAAGCTGCGATCTATTGAAAGCCAGCCATCCCTCTCCACTCCATTTTTATGCTGTGTGTAAGTGTAGGAAGGGGTGGAGTCTGATGTGGTCACCTGATGGGTTCCTAGTATAAAAAGGGAACTCATCCTGTGGAACAGGCAGATTTTGTTGGAGGATCAGTAGGTGCTGGTCCAAAGTGTTAGTCTGCAACTCTTCAGACTAAGATTCTTTTTGAATCCAGGACAGCTCATTGCTGGAATAGTCCTTGGAAGACTGGAGTATTGTTTTGTTTTTTTGTATCTTTTGTATTTCTTTTCACGTTGCCAGTTCGCAAGTTTTATTTGGTTATTTACTTGTCTTTACTTAATAAAAGATTTGGCTTGGTAACATTAGCCTTGCCACCTTACTGTGGTCTCAGTGTCCATCATTGCACCCACACCCTTTGACAGTGATGCCATTGTACAAAACACTAGTGAGGCTTCACCTAGAGTACTGTGTGCAGTTCTGGAGGCTGCATCTTCATAAGGACATTGACAGGGAGGAGGTGGTCCAGAGAAGGGTGACTAAGATGGTGCAGGACTTGCACCAGAGAACATATGAGGAGAGACTAAAGGACCTCAGTATGTACTCGCTGGAGGGGAGGAGGGATCAGGGGTCATGATAGAAACATACAGAGAAAGCAGGGGGACCGCAGCTCTGTAAGGCAAGTTAAAATGTGATGCTACAGCATGAGCCAATTAAGGGAGGTGTAGCTCCCTCACCTCACAACCACTGTCTCACAGTGGCATCTTTGTTCAAAAATAACCCCACAAAGACCCTAGCAGTGGTAAGAAAAAAACTTTGTGATGCATAAAACATTGTTTACAAGGTAATTCAAAAACAAATTATTTATGAAACAGGCAGATACTGCACTATATATAATACAATAACCTCAGTGAAGAACTCTCTGGTAAACTCATACCTTGTGTGGGTGGTGGTGACATTATGAGGACACTTGAGCTGTGCTTTTGTGCCCATGATGTCACTACCCTCATTCAGTGTGAACGTACTGCCTTAGTCTTCATGGAGGTAGGTTAGTTATTCTCTACATAGTATACAAAATGATAGAAAAGGTAGTAGAACTTACAGAACGGCAGCAGTAGCAGACTAACACTAAGGTTTCACTAAGGTGTGCACTTTCCAAGGTCCTTATAGTGAGGTTAGTAAGCACAGCTCTTTGTAACATGGCAAAAAAAACTCATAGACTAATACACTAAGTCAACTGGCACAAACGCAGCACATGGTACAATCTGAAGCGGGATTAATTCCCCAGTAATGCCCGTTACAGAATGTATCAGTGTTTGCAGCGATAACAGGAGCAGGCAACAAGAAGAATTAGAGCACTGTTGTCGATGTGGATGTGCCTCAGAAATCTTGAGTACGTGTGGCGGCCGACTTGAGCAAACCCATGAGCACCACAGTGGAGAGGGATGTATGTGCATGATGATGAGAGTTTAGTGGTTTGTGAGGAATTAGCAGGCTTCTGACTTACCCGACAGAGTCCTTCATCGAGAGGCAGCTCAACAAGCATACTGTGAGCACTATTTGTGTACATAAACCTCGAGCAGTGCTTGCAGAGATTACCTGGTAATCAAGAGTGGATTTTGGGGATTTCATGAATATTTACATACCTTGGCATCCACAATGAAGTGAGATGTGACATATGCAAATATTTGTTATGTCCTCAGAATGCAGTACTTCAGCAGAAATAGAAATGAAGGAAATGAGTGAAAACAGCAGATTAGGTACCAAAAAAAGTGACCTTGTTTCGTCGTATCTGCCGCAAAGTGCCTTTTAAACATCATTTGGAAACGTACATAAAACAGCAGTCACAATATCAATAGTGAATTGTGAACGTGCATGTGCTCGTTCGACATGGACATCTATTCAAAAGTACACAGCTAAACAGCAGTAAATATTGTATTAAACCATATTATAACTTGCTGCTCATTTATCTCCCACGTGACATTGACTTCTAACATTACTAAATTTGCGCTTGCCATGTTATAAGTGCATTATTCCACTCCAAAGTCAGGCTCTACTAGGAAATTAATGCCTGGTTGGTGATTGGAGGCACTCGGCAACCCCCCCCCCCAACCAGGCATTAATTCACTAGTAGAGCCCTCCTATGTTGTGGATTAATGCTTACATAATGCCCGCTCCAACACGGCAATAATCCCCGCTAGGCATCAGGATCGTGCTTAGGAAATCACTGTGTGCTCCGTGCTCCATTGCTTCCTATAGGTGATGCTTCAAATTCTAGCACTCTGTGCAAGTTAATTCCCCGCCACCCGCCCCGTGGTACTGGAGGGATCACTGTGTCTGGTAGATATAGCAGACACTGATGGACCTAAACATTTCTCGGCATGTTATAAAAAAATTGTTGTAAAGTCGTGGAGTAATGCTTCCATGTTTTTCCTGAGTGCATGGAGTCAGTCTATGGAAATTCAGCACCACAGAGATTACTGTCGCCATCCAGAGAGAGAGACAGACAGAGAAACTGGCAATAATAACTCCATCTGTCTCTTTTTCAGTCTTACTGTGCATATCTAGACTGCAAAGCATGGAGTGTGAGCGTTACTACTTTTTTCCCCATCAATAATGCATTCTGGGGACATTAGAAATATTTGCATACATTGGCATGTACAAGCAAGTGACATGCCAGATATGCAAATATTCCTACTTTCCCCATAATGCATTACTGAATTAGAACTAAAACCGAAGGAAATGAGTGAACAGAACAGTATGGTAAAAGGCAGAGGAAACTGGTTATCTAATTGTTTTGTGTAATTTTATTGAAAACATCACGTTCAGACATCTACAAAAACAGCAGTCACAATGTAAAGAGATGTTTAACACTCAACGTGCACGCGCACCATCAGACATGTAGTTAGCCTATGATATAGTTTTATATTTAACCATTTAGTTTTGAAATTATTTGTACTTATATGTTTATTTTACATTTATCATGCTAAAATGTTTGTTTTAAATTGATTGTATGGCGCCCAGAGCCTCAGGGATTGGGCGTCTTTTAAATAAACTTTGCCTTGCCTTGCCTTGCCTATTAATGTAGAAATGCAGACTTGAACAGCACATAATATTGTATTCAGCAATATTGTGACTTGCTGTTACGTTCTGTCCCACATGTAATTAACTTGTAACATTATTGACCTTGCACTTGCCATGTTACAAATAGAATAATACATAGGAGTGTATGCATTACAAGGGAGTAATCCCATTGAGAGGTTCGCATGTCCCCAGAACCTCGAGATGGGAGTACTCCCTTGTAATGCATACACCCCTTTGTGTTATTTTTTGTAATATATGGAGCCAAATTCCATATCAAATTGTGTCAGTATGATTTTTGTTCTCCGAACAGCCGGTGAAAATGTCCGCGGAAGCACTGCAGTGAAAACTTGCTGGCTGGTTCTCTGCTGCCACACAGCCGCTCTGCCCCCCCACTCGCTAGCAAGTCCTCGCTCGTTAGGAAGTCCTACCTGTTTTTTCGTCCGTGTAAATGTAGGATCAGCGAGGTACTGTTGTCTTGTGGGTTAAAAAAAAGTCCAGATGAAAGTAAAGATCCCAAGTTCTGTGGGTACGAGTTACTCTCACCAAGCAAGAGATAGCCGTCATTTTTTTGAAAGTATTCTGCCCTCTCTGAGACAAAAGGCAGCCAGTCACGAAGCACGGTTTACAAATCTCATGTCATGAGTCTAGTAACTGCAGTTGGCTGCTTAGCAACCAGCTCTGAGTCTTGGGCTTGCGCTGTTCCGTTTAACTGATAATACTATCGTTCAGAGCAGCAGCGATAGTATTATCACTTCTGAACGATAGTATTGTCAGGGACGAACGATGGTATTATCACTTTGGCTGATGTGGTATTACCGGGATTTTTTTGTATGGGTTAGTATAGTATTATTTAAGCATCTCCATATATTACAAGTGCATTAATCCACTCCAAAGTCGGGCTGTACTAGGGAATGAATGCCTGGTTGGTGGTTGGAGGCAATTGGCCTGCGGTCTTGTGCACCAACCCCCCCCCCAACCAGGCATTAATTGCCAAGTAGAGCCCTCCTTTGTCGTGGATTAATGCTCATTTTATCTTTCTTCGAACCATACTTTTATTAATAGTGTTTCGTTTTTAACAGTAACAAATATTTTTTTTGTTAGTTTGGAGTACTAGAATAGTATTCAAATACACATGTGTGAATGTTCATACTATTTTGTATAAATGGAAAGATCTTTAAAACACTTTCTAATTTATGACCAAACATTTTATATACACTTACAGTTCCAGAACATGGTAAGTAAAGAGTCTTTTGATCTTTTACTATAAGTACAGGTTGAATTCCAGAGAACACCCATGTTATATATTTTTACTGGAATAAAGTCCCAGATTCGAGAACTGTGAAGTTCTGCATGTCAAGTTATAGAAATAAAAGTGTGGAATCTAAGCCCACCCTGTCTTTAGATCGGGTTTGTTTAACATATGCATATCTAGTTTTTTTTAAAGCACTGTAAAAAATGTATCAACTGTGACTATATTTTAAGGCATGCGTTGTTGGGGTTGCATGTTAGTAACTCAGAAAATGTATACCATTCTTGACAGAGTATTCATTTATACTACTTCCAACCTGTCCCAGAAGCTAATGGGTATTTTGTTACACATATCTTTCTGTCATTTTAAGTAAGTTAACTGATACCATTTTGTGGTGGGTCTTTGTAACTGAAGTCCTAAGCATTCTAAATGTTCCGTAACCCAGATGCAACTGACTCGGTTTTCTCTCTTTTATCACATCTGTAGCTTACTGGTAAAACCAATGTTTTTTATTTAATTTGCTACCCTAAATCAGAAGGTTGGAGAAGGGCTCATGTGATCCGGCTCCACAAGAGTGGTAGCATAGACCAGTCAGTCTTACCTCAGTAGTGGGCAAGATTATGGAGGCACTCCTTAAGGAAAGGATAGTGCAACACCTGGAATCCATAGGAGCGCAGGATCCAAGACAGCATGGGTTTACAACAGGAAGGTCTTGTCAAACTAATCTCATAGATTTCTTTGACTGGGTAACCAGAGTGGTGGAGCAAGGGGGAGCAGTTGATGTTGCCTACCTTGACTTCAGCAAAGCTTTCGGTACTGTTCCACATAGAAGATTGATTAATAAGCTGGGTAGGCTCGGGCTGGGCTGGAAGTTGGTCAACTGGGTGGCAAACTGGTTGACAGGCAGAAAACAGAGAGTGGTGGTAAATGGTATACAGTCAGAAGAAATGCAGGTCACAAGTGGGGTACCTCAGGGATCAGTCCTGGGGCCAGTCCTTTTCAATATCTTCATCAGTGACATTGCAGATGGACTGGAGAGTAAGGTTTGTCTGTTTGCAGATTACACCAAGGCCTGCAACAGAGTAGAAGATCCAGATGGGGTGGGCAGAATGAGAAGAGATCTGAATAAACTGGCAAAACGGTCAGAAGAGTGACAAATGGGGTTTAACGCAAAGACGTGCAAGATCATGCACATAGGGAAGAGAAACCCTGAAGCCACCTATAGGCTGGGAGGGGAGTTGCTGGCAGTCACAAGGGAAGAAAGAGACTTGGGCATCATCATCACAGATGACCTGAAATCATACAAGCAGACCACTAAAGCAGTAGGTAAGGCTAGGGGGATGTTGGGGTGTATTAGTAGGGGTATTACAAGTCGTAAGAGGGAGGTAATAATCCCTCTTTACAAGACACTGGTTAGGCCCCATCTGTAGTACTGCGTGCAGTACTGGAGGCTACACCTTCACAAGGACATTAACCAATTTGAGGAAGTCCAGAGAAGGGCAACCAAAATGGTGCAGGGACTGCATCAGAAAACATATGAGGACAGATTAACGGAACTCAATATGTATACCCAAAAGCAAAGGAGGGAGAGAGGTGATATGATCGAAACATTCAAACACCTTATAGGCATTAATAAGGTGAAAGAGTCTAACATGTTTCAGTATCGATCACTCCGCTCAGCCGACGAGGGGTTGCTAGAGGTTCCAAGGGTAAATATGAAATCTTCGGGTGCTTGGGCATTTGCGTATGTAGCCCCCACCCTTTGGAACTCTCTACCCCATCGGTTGCAGGAGTGCACTTCTGTGGAGGGCTTTAAGAGAGGTCTGAAGACTTTTTTATGGGAAATTGCATTTTAGAACACTGACTGTTATGATTGTTTTGTTTTAATTGTATGTTTTAATGATTTTTTCTTTTACTGTTCTGATTTGTTATTTACGTACAGTGCCTTGGTAATCAAAAGGCGCCTTATAAATAAAATTATTATTATTATTATTATTAATATAAGAAAAATAGCAGGACAAGAGGACACAGCATGAGATTAGAGGAAGGCCGATTAGGGAGAATGTGAGGAAGTTCTTTTTCACAGAAAGGGTGGGGATGCATGGAACGGCCTACCTCAGGAAGTGGTGGCTATGAATACAGTGCAGGGCTTCAAACAGGCATGGGATAGGCATAAGGGAGCAATACAGATGAGTATGAATAGATAGGCCATTGACAGAGCAAAGGCCGATGGCACATTCATAAGGTAGAAAAAGAAATGGGAAGACTGGTTGGGCCTTGCGGTCCTTATCTGCCATCAACTTCTATGTTTCTATGTTTCTATTAAACTGGGGCCTACCCATTATACTGAACAAACAATCAGTGGTTAAAATAACTCCCAAATATGGACACAGTGACAAGTACACTAAATAAACACGAAAAAATGGAGAGAAAGATTTGTGAAGGGGATGTATGCCATTAAAGATGGGCTTTTGCCAGTTATAGACAAAATGTTGATTGGTCTCGCTCACCTCTCTGGGAAATAGGCTGCCCCCACCCCCCTATCCCTTCTTCTCATGGGAATGATCCTTTGATACAGCTCCAGGTTAATATTACAGATTAGAAGGAAACAGCCAGGATAGCAGGGAACAACCCCACCCACCCACCCCCAGTCCCATGCCATCTTCTCCATAGTTAGTAGCTCTGTTGTTTTTGCTTAGTTTTTTTGTGTTTCAAATGTTATGCCACAGCAGACCACTAGATGGCATGACATTTCAATATTATTGTCAACTAGCACCGTTCATGGAAGGTAGTATCATAGTAATAATGTGCTGAATATTTTTGAACAGTTCAGACTTCTCAGTGTACATGCATCATGGTAAATGTCATACCGCAGAGGGAAACTTACATGAACCCTCTGCTCTGTGCTGCTTCTGTCCAGGATAAAATTGACAAAGTATCCATGACCTGTGAGAGAAGGACAAACACAGCAGTGAGATAATCTGAAAAAAACTATTACAACTGTGTGGTTGTGTTAACAGAACACCACAACAAAACATTCAAATACTTTCTAAACTGTTCTCAGAGACACGCAGAGAAAATATTGGTTCCATCCCACTTCTACTGACTTGGTTAATATTAATTAATATTAAAGTTTATTTATTTAACCTACATATGCTTCAAGCTGGGTGATTTCAACTGTCAGACTTGGAATTTGGCAGAAGCAGAAAACTTAAAGATTACGGTACTAACTTACCAACACTACAGAAAAAGCACTGTGTGGCCCTGAGCAAGTCACTTAACCTCCCTCTGAACAACCACAGAAAAGCTGCTAGCTTGTTGCCTAGCCCAGTGGTATAGGCACACTGTACTATGCCCCCCATATGGGACACCCAGGTTCATGCTGAAGTGCTGGGCACGTGGAACCTAGAGGACACTGCCGAGGCAACACTTCAAGCAATCTACAGAGGCCTCCTCACTACTTCAGTGCCTTCTGTGATGGTGGAATCTAGGGGACGCTGCTGAGCTCACACTTTCACACTCTAGGGAAGGCCTTCTCACTACTTCAGTGCCTTCTGTGATGGTGGAATCTAGGGAATACTGCTGAGGTAGGACTCTCATGCCCTAGGGAGGGCCTTCTCACTACCATACAACCTCCTGTGATGGTGGAATCAAGGGGACGCTACAGAGGCAGCAGTTTAGCCATATAGTGGGGCCTCCTCACTACTTAGTGCCTTCTGTGATGGTAGAATATGGGAAATGCTGCCATGGCAACATTTTGACTCTCGGGGAGGGGGGCCTCCTCGCTACTCAATATTTCTATGGTGGTGGAATCTAGGGTAGGAAGTCCCTGTAAGTTACATACATGTTTTCACAGATACTGCTTTCATCCTTCCTTATGAATTGGGGATGCAGTGGACATGATGGACATACTGTCCCTTCCAACCTTAAATTAGTATTTTTATAGTGTTACCAGCAGCCAATGGGTAGCACAGTTTTCTTTTAGTTTTCTTTTTGCTGAAAATATGTACGATACAAACAACCAGCAGTTCTTAAACTGAGCTGTCATTTTCCTGTAACACTCAGAGTAATGGTGAAGAGGTCTGAACAGCAGAAGTGACAGATGGGTGCCTTTGAAATTCTGCTAGGGGTCCACTGACCATTTGGGTGCAAAAACAGCCTCTCAGAAAGAGGATGTTTAATGGAGAGGGATTTCAACGGAAAAGGCGTCACACCTTCACTGGACAGCTGCAGGACAAGAAGGCATGTAGTTTTCAAAGAGGGAGATAGATTCGGAATGGGACGGAACACACAGGACATAACACCATCAGCCTTGAAAGAGAAAACAGCTAAGCATCAGACCCTGTGTATATGGCACAATGTTCTATTTTGAAGACTCCTACATGTATTTGCAGTGACTTCTGTAAATACTCAAGAAAACAATAATATTTTTCCTATAATACATGATACATGATTGCACTTGCATAAAATACGGAACATTGCAGGCTTATGATAAACCAGTCACATGTGAGAATATTTAATAGACTATTACCTGCAGATTGCATGTGCATGGCTGTATACATAATGCACAGGACTAACAGTCAGCCACAAAGGGTCCCTGCAGTGACTCTTAAGCTCAGTCTACAAGTCCACAAGTAAAAATTAATTCTGAGCTTTACACACTGAATTCTTTTTTCTGGATTTCTATTTATCACCCTGCTCTCTGAGCAACACTTATACATTCAGCCTGTTCCCAGTCCCCCTGCTCTCCAAACAACACTTAAGAGCTTCCCACTCTGCAGGGGACAGCAGGGCCTCTCTTCCCTCTGCCACTACCAGATCTGGTGTGGAAGGCCACACCTAGGCAGCCAGGTGCAGGGCCTGCGAGCTGATTGGCTTCATCCTGCCTCTTGGGGCTTTTTCCTTCTTTTTTCTCCCAGGATGCCAGCATCAAGGGTGCACCAAGCACAATCACATGAAAGCGAGTGTTGTACTGTGCACCAAGCACAACCACATGAAAGCATGCATTCTGTGGTGCCTCCCAGTGTCCTCCCACCCCCTAGCTACTCCAGCTGTACTGACACCTGTGGTCACGCAGGTAGCAGTATAACAGTGGAGCTGGCTGCCCTCCATCCCACAAACCACTCCAGCCACACTGACACTTGTGGTCATCCAAGTAGCAGTATAGCAGCGGAACTGGCTGCCCTCCATCCCATGAGCCACTCCAGCTGTGCTGTCATCTGTGGTCACCCAGGGAGCATTATAGCAGTGGAACTGGCTGCCCTTCATCCCACGAGCCATTCCAGCTGCGCTGTCATCTGTGGTCATCCAAGTAGCAATATAGCAGAAGAACTGGCTGCCCTCCATCCCATGAGCTACTCCAGCTGTGCTGTCATCTGCGGTCACCCAGGCAGCAGTATAGCAGTGGAGCTGGCTGCCCTCCATCCCACGAGTCACTCCAGCTGCACTGCCACCTGTGGTCACCCAAGTAGCAGTATAGCAGCGGAGCTGGCTGCCCTCCCTCCCATGAGTCACTCCAGCTGCACTGCCACCTGTGGTCACCCAGGTAGCAGTATAGCAGTGGAGCTGGCTGCCCTCCATCCCACGAGCCACTCCACTGCACTGCCACCTTTGGTCACTCAGGTAGCAGTATAGCAGTGGAGCTGGCTGCTGTCCATCCCACGAGCCACTCCAGCTGCACTTCCACCTCTGGTCACCCAGGTAGCAGTATAGCAATGGAGCTGGCTACCCTCCATCCCATGAGCCACTCCACTGCACTGCCACCTGTGGTCACCCAGGAAGCAGTATAGCAGTGGAGCTGGCTCCCTCCCTCCTCCTCCCTCCTCCCACAAGCCACTCCTAGAAACATAGAAACATAGAAGTTGACGGCAGATAAGGACCGCAAGGCCCATCCAGTCTGCCCATTTCTTTTTCTACCTTATAAATGTGCCAGCGGCCTTTGCTCTGTCAGTGACCTATCTATTCATAGTCATTTGTATTGCTCCCTTATGCCTATCCCATGCCTGTTTGAAGCCCTGCACTGTATTCATAGCCACCACTTCTTGTGGTAAGCCATTCCATGCATCCACCACCCTTTCTGTGAAAAAGAATTTCCTCACATTCCCCCTTAATCGGCCTCCCTCTAATCTCATGCTGTGTCCTCTTGTCCTGCTATTTTTCTTATATTTGAACATGTTAGACTCTTTCACCTTGTTTATGCCCTTAAGGTGTTTGAATGCCTCGACCATATCACCTCTCCTCCTTTGCTCAAGGGTATACATATTGAGCTCCGTTAATCTGTCCTCATATGTCTTCTGATGCAGTCCCTGCACCATTTTGGTTGCCCTTCTCTGGACTGCCTCAATTTGGTTAATGTCCTTGTGAAGGTGTGGCCTCCAATACTGCACGAGTACTCCAGATGGAGACCTAACCAATGTCTTGTACAGAGGATTATTACCTCCCTCTTACGACTTGTGATACCCTACTAATACACCCTAACACCCCCTAGCCTTACCTACTGCTTTAGAGGTCTGCTTGGATGATTGTAGGTCATCAGTGATGATGATGCCCAAGTCTCTTTCTTCCTTTGTGACTGCTAGCATCTCCCTCCCAGCCTATAAGTGGCTTCAGGGTTTCTGTTCCCTATGTGCATGATTTTGACTTCTTTGCATTAAATCCCAGTTCCACTCTTCTGACCATTCTGCTAGTTTATCTAGATCTCTTCTCATTCTGCCCACCCCATCTGGCTCATCTACTCTGTTGCAGATCTTGGTGTCATCTGCAAACAGACAAGCCTTACCTCTAGTCCATCTGCAAGGTCACTAATGAAGATGTTGAATAGGACTGGCCCCAGGACTGATCCTGAGGTACCCCACTTGTGACTTGCATCTCTTCTGACTGCATACCATTTACCACCACTCTCTGTTTTCTGCTGATCAACCAGTTTGCCACCCAGTTGACCAACTTCTGGCCCACCCAGCCTACCCAGCTTATTTATCAATCTTCTGTGGAACAGTGTCAAAAGCTTTGCTGAAGTCAAGGTAGGCGACATCAACTGCTCCCCATGGTCCACCACTCTGGTTACCCAGTCAAAGAAATCTATGAGATTAGTTTGACAGGACCTTCCTTTGTAAACCCATGCTGTCTTGGATCCTGTGCCCCTATGGATTCCAGGTGTTGCACTATCCTTTCCTTAAGGAGTGCCTCCATAATCTTGCCCACTACTGAAGTAAGACTGACCGGTCTGTAGTTCCCACCTCCTCCCTGCTACCACTCTTGTGGAGCGGGATCACATGAGCCCTTCTCCAGTCTTCTGGGACCTCTCCTGTGCTCAGAGACTCACTAAACAATTCTGCTAATGGCTCTGCTAGTTCCTCCTTTAGCTCCTTAAGTACCCTGGGATGTATGCCATCAGGGTCCCATTGCCTTATCCACTCTGGGCTTAGCAAGCTCTTGTAGGACCCTTTCTTTTGTGAAGGGAGTAGTGCTTACCTCCCTCCCCTGTGTCCATGATGCTGAGCTGTGGGCCCTGCCCTACCTTCTCTTCAGTAAATACTGAGCAAAAGTATCTATTTAGGATAGATGCCTTTACAGGGTCCTCCTCCTCACATGCTCCCTTTTCTCCATTAAGCTTAGCAATACCCCCTCTGGACTTTCTCCTTTCACTAATGTATCTATAGAAAGTCTTGTCACCTTCTTTTACTGTTCGTGCTAGTGTTTCCTCAGTTTGGGACTTTGCCTGCCTTACTGCCTTACCTGCTTCCCTTAGGGCAGTTTGGTATAACTCCAGCTGCACTACCACCTGTGGTCACCCAGGTAGCAGTACAGCAGAGGAACTGGTTGCCCTCTGTCCCATGAAGGACTCCAGCTGCACTGCCACCTGTGGTCCCCAGGCAGTAGTATAGCAGCGGACCTGGCTGCTCTCCATCCCACAAGCCACTCCAGCTGCATTGCCACCTGTGGTCACCCAGGTAGCAGTATAGCAGCAGAGCCGACTGCCCTTTGTCCCTCAAGGGACTCCAGCTGCACTGCCACCTGTGGTGACCCAGGTAGCAGTATAGCAGTGGAACTGGCTGCTCTCCATCCCATGAGTCACTCCAGCTGTGCTGTCATCTGTGGTCATCCAGGGAGCATTATAGCAGTGGAACTGGCTGCCCTTCATCCCACGAGCCACTCCAGCTGCGCTGTCATCTGTGGTCATCCAAGTAGCAATATAGCAGAAGAACTGGCTGCCCTCCATCCCATGAGCCACTCCAGCTGTGCGGTCATTTGTGGTCACCCAGGCTGCCCTCCATCCACGAGTCACTCCAGCTGCACTGCCACCTGTGGTCACCCAAGTAGCAGTATAGCAGCGGAGCTAGCTGCCCTTCCTCCCATGAGTCACTCCAGCTGCACTGCCACCTGTGGTCACCCAGGTAGCAGTATAGCAGTGGAGCTGGCTGCCCTCCATCCCACGAGCCACTCCACTGCACTGCCCTTTGGTCACTCAGGTAGCAGCATAGCAGTGGAGCTGGCTGCTGTCCATCCCATGAGCCACTCCAGCTGCACTTCCACCTCTGGTCACCCAGGTAGCAGTATAGCAATGGAGCATTGCTACCTCCATCCACGAGCCACTCCAGCTGCACTGACACCTGTGGTCACCCAGGTAGCAGTATAGCAGTGGAGCTGGCTGCCTCCTCCCTCCTCCCACAAGCCACTCCAGCTGCACTACCACCTGTGGTCACCCAGGTAGCAGTATAGCAGTGGAGTTAGCTGCCCTCCATCCCACGAGCCACTCCAGCTGCACTGACACCTGTGGTCACCCAGGTAGCAGTATAGCAGTGGAGTTGGCTGCCCTCCATCCCACGAGCCACTCCAGCTGCACTGACACCTGTGGTCACCGAGGTAGCAGTATAGCAGTGGAGTTGGCTGCCCTCCATCCCTCCTTGCAGGGGGAGAATGTCTTCTGGGATGATTGATGCTCCTCCCCTGGCCAACCCCCTGTGGCCTAAGCTTGTTCCCAAACTTGGGTCACTGCTGGCCTGGGAGAGGAATGGTGTGACACACCTCAGCCCTCTGTACCACCAGGCTGACTTCATTTCTTAAGTATAAAGTAAACAAAATATGAGTTCAGTTTAGCCAGTCTGTGACTTTTATTTTTGAATTTAAAATACAGCAGTTAAGCTCTTGTGACTCTGAGGCCTTGTCAGCTTTTACTCTGTTTACTACCTCAAACCAAAACTTCTAAATGCAACTTCAGTCACACTGAGCTTCCTTTACAGTACACAACAACATAATGTAGCTGTCAGTTAAAGTTATTACCATTTTGTTCACAATTTCTTGCTGAATTTTGAATCTGTCACACTGTCACAGTTTCTTGAGTCACACCCTTCCTCAGTCACACATATGTACACTGTTAATCATTTTATTCACCAAATTGTATTGCAGTGAATAAACTATACCTGACTGTAGAACCCAACCTGTGGAATTTAGAAAATAAAATGAAGATTAATGGCTACTTTCATATGAAACCTATTGAGTAAGTCAATATATTGCTTGGGCCTAATTATCAAATCAATATTCTACAGAGGTTTCCCAAGAAATCAGTGCCACTACCCCTGCAGAACATATAACGTAGTTTCAATGATAGCCCTGATCATTTACTGCCTCCATAATCCACTCATTCACCACAACATTTTTCCCTTGAGTCTTGGAGGTTTCCACCACTTGTGCTTCTCCTCTCCATGATTTGTGTAACCAGTGAATTGATGGCATCCATAGTATGTAGGTCTCCACCATGGCATCTATAGTATGTAGGTTTCCACCATTAGAGCATTAACTCTCATGCTTGGGGGAAGCAGGTGGATCACTGGTATTGGGATTTGGAAGGTTTTTAGTGCTTTTCCTCTACAGCCTGAGGGAACTGGTAGATCACTGTCCTCAGATCCTGGAGGTTTCCACCACTGGTTCTTTTCCTCTTATGCCTGGCGGAACTGATAGATCACTAGCATATGGATTCCAAATGTTTCAACCACTGGTGCTTCTTCCCTCCATGCCTGGAGGAACCAGTGGATCGCTAATCTCATAATCCTGGAGCTTTCCACCACAGGTGCTTCTCCTCTCCATGTCTCAGGGAACCACTGGATCACTGACCTCATGATCCTGATGGTTTCCACCACTGCCGTTTTTCCTTTCCATAGTGTAGATATCCATAACTGTTACTGGTACCACTTTCCAGTAAACAACAGCTACGGCTACTTCTCTCAGTCACAGTATATACTGTATATCTGCAACCGCCTGGATGACAGGACATGCACACAGTGGACCCTGGTCTTTCTTCCTTTGGCATTTCTTATGCCCCAGTGATGTGTGCCATGGTCACTGGGAGGTCACTTAACTGAAGATCATACTTGTATGTGGAAAGACACAGAGACTCCAGGACAGTGGAATGGGGGAAAGGCAGGAAGCAACATAAATGAACCAGAGAAAGTGGGATAGAATTACAGTTAAGAGTCAAGGGTCAGATTAGGAGTAGATTAAGGTTGAAGTTAATGACTTCATTTCATTTAGAGCAGGATAATACTCACTGAGAGAAAAGAATCACACATTTAGAGTGATGTCCTGTACTTGAGCATGTGACACGATGAGAAGTTGACCCCAGAATTATTTCTTTTCACTCTGTCCTACCATCTAGATCTCTTCTAACTATCCTAAATTCCTGTCAGGGTGGCCAACCTGATGGTTCTTATCTTATCTGTACTTTCCCTTTATTTAAACTTCTTTAAGTGCTTAAATTGTCACATGACGTTTAAAACCAGTCTCCTCGTGATAAAATACCTTTATGCCATGCTTAATCTGTTGATTTTGTTGAATCTTTGTGTTAAAACATTAATCCTGAGTGTTGTTATCACCAGAGTTATTTGCCAAACTGTTTTCTGATTGAAGAGCGAGCCTCTGCACGCACAATCTCATTCCTGCACGATCGCACTTTCACGCAGGAGTGTGCGCACGTTCGTGCAGGCAGAGTGCACATCTTTGAGTAGTCATGACTTTATTTTGAGCCGTAGAGCTCCTAGAAAGCAAGATTCCCCTGCTGTAAGCTGTTTTGTGCAGGCGAAGTCACTGTAAAGTAAGGAGCGAGCGAGTAGGCTGTTGCCAGGGAGGCTGTAACCAGACCCTGCAGCCGCTCATTGCAACGCTCGTTCTGCTCTATGAAAATTAAAGTAAAACGCTTAAATAAGTGCTGCAAAGAGTGTGCAGACTTAGTAAAGCCATATATATATATATATATATATATTTGTGTTTAACTTGTTGTTTTCCAAAGAAAGGAAACCAGGAAAGTGACAGTACAGTAGGGGTGTGTCTACTGAAATGTTTTGCCGATGGCTGAAATAGTAAAGTCGCCTGGAGGCTGCAAAATAAGAAATAAAGTAGTAAAATGTGCAGCTTAGTATATAAAAATGCTGAGAGATAAAAGAGACTGATTCTGGTATATTTTACAATTGTAAAATAAATAATATGAAACAGTTTGAAGCACAAACAAATCCTGAGTATAAAATAAAAAGTAAAGCAACTCAGAAAAAGGTTTCTTTTTAGCAGAGCTCCTCTACCTTTGCAGGGCAAATAGGGAGGGAGCACGCCCCTACTCCGTTTATCTTGGGAAGGTTAGAGTTCTCTGTAAATTCAGAATATAGTATTTTTGGAAATGTTTTTGTCTCTTACCTAACGAGGACAGGTCATAGGTCTTCTATAGGGTTGGCAGCCCTGACAATGACTGCATTTATGGAAAAGAGGATGAGGATGTGACTGAAAGGGAAGGAGCTAAAGAGCCCCTAATGATGTTATACTGCCAATTAAGGTTCTTCTAGGTTACAGTAGTACCTTTTCTGAGTTACTTATGTCATAGCTGTAAGAAGATATAGGAAGCTATTTACCAGGAGATTTTTAAAGCCTAACCTTTTGTTCCAGACCAGAGGAATAAGGTTTTCAGTATAATTATTAAGTCACATGACAGTGATGTCAAAATTTTTGTATTATATAACCTGTCCACTAGGGGTCCAAGGAGGGTGAAGTTGGTCAGTGCCTTCTGATCAAGTGAGGTGAGAGGAGGTGTGAGCATTTTCACACAGTATTGAGATAAAGAAAATATATCGTATATACAGAGGAGAACAGGGAGCCGAAGGAAGACTTGCCTGATTTTGATTTATTTTGGTGTGAAGAGTTTTAACACCATTTATTTCTTTTCTGTAGATATCTTAATTGTATTTATTTATCATTTGAAATAAAACGATAAACACAGCACTTGCATTGTTTATGTACTATATTGATTGACTGGAAAATCTGTTATTGAACCCATACGTTTACAGAGCAAACATCAGGTGTTGGACACACAAATAACACAAATAGATATGTAAACTTAATATAAATTAGATAAAACAGAATAAAAACATATAGCGCTTTACAAGTAACAAATCACAAAGCCTAGTCCACAAGCAAGTTATAATCCATGTTAACAAGTGCAGCCAGCCCTCAACACAATTTGGGACTGAGAGAAAGTTCTACGAAACACTTAATATTTATATTTTTAGGGGAAGGATTTGCTTGACTTTGCAGAGTGTGGGTGAAACAGCATTCCAAACCAGTGGACATGTGTAGTTAAATTATTGAGAACCCCTACTGATATGGTTCCATGTCATGATGGCGATTGCCAAACCACGATCGCCGTTAGAGTGAATGTACCGCACCAAGAAGAAAAATGGCAATGTACACTCCCAGCTAGTAAAGCAACAACACAGGCAAAAACATTATTTATATTTATGAGGGGGCAGTGCTTCCCAACCCCCCCATGGGGGCTTGCCCCCCTGCACCCTCCTTACTAAAGATTATCAACTTCAGGGAGGTGCATGTTGGGAAGGGGGGAGACATTGTTAAAAAAAAAAAAGTTCATGACAAACACTAAAATGTATACCCCTCCCCAGCCCAGAACCCTTAACCTACTGCACCAGAGTCAGCCACCCTCACCACCACACCACATGGACAGCTCAGCAATACCATGCTGCACTACCTCTCAGATCCTTTCTTCCTTATTCCTCCCCTTCCGGGTGATGTCCTATATCGTTGCTGTTCTTTCCTTACTAACCCATATCCTCACTCTTCTTCTTCCCCTCGCTACCCTTCCAGGGTAACTCACATAATGGGTGCTGAAACTGAGTCGCTCATATCTGAGTCGCGCAATTTCAGTCACCCATATCACAGGATACCTATTGATATTGATCTTAGTGACAACAAACTCTCCATATTCATCTGTGTGTAAGCATCTGCAAGGTGTTTTTTTGAGGCGGGAGGAAAGATAATCAGGAGTGAGTCCCTTAAGCCAACAGAGAGTAAATAAGGCTTAGTGCATCTTGTGCCTGCCCTCCAAACAAATCCAATTCAAGTTCCTATACATGTAACCCCCCAAAAGTGTGGGGCTTACCTTCAACCCCGGGGACTCCCTGATCCTTACCGCCACCAGTCCAAGTCCTGCTCCACTTCCTGCATAAAAACTGTTTTGCCCGCAGCCACGTTTGGGAGACCTCGTGACCCCTGCCAGCCAATCAGCTTTTGCAAAAGCCTTGGAGGACTGAGAGATGGCTTCTGGGAGAGGGGAGTATTCAATGTGCTGGGTGCTCAAACGTGGACCAATCAGGCATCTAATAACATAATGGACAGCCCTATCAGCCAATCAGAGGCTGCTAATTGTTCAAAGAGAGAAGAAGAAAAAAAGATTGTTACAGCTCGAGGCAGTTCTCCTTGAGCCCTTAAGAGTGAAGGAGGGTTCTGTGGCAGTTGGAGAGGAGACCTCAAGCCTGTCAGAGGGGCTCCTCACTGATCTCCAGAACAAAGAAGTGATTTTTTTTCTGGAGAAAAGAGGTTTTACCAACCCTGAAGACAAGACAAATTCTGCCTGTTTGCTGTTTTGACAGGTTTATCAGCTAATCCTGTCTGTGAAGTGAATCTCAGCAGATTCTGACTGAAAACTCAACAAGAAACTGTTTCTGAGGGGATCCCCCTGCCTTGGTGCCCCTTGCCTTTTGAGGATAATCTCCAGAAGTGCTCTGCCTGCTAGCAGAGGTGTTCAGGTGACTTCTGACCAAAAGAAAGCTTGAGATTGTTTTCCATGTGGGGAACACCCTGCCTTTTCCACCCTTTGGCTGCTGCTACTGGCCAGCGGGGTGACTAGTCTTGTTTGAAACCAGCAGGGTGACTAAAGTTTCTTGTCATCCCCTTCCCCCCGAACAACCAGGGGACCATTGGAGAGAAGAAGATAGAGGCTTGTGAGGTGAACACTGTTTACAAAGACCATCCAAGGTGAAGTTTGGAAAGGCTTGACAGGTGAATGCCAGCATTTCGTCCCCTGCAACCCATGTTGCGGTTTCCTGCTGCCTGCTGTTGTGGTGCACCACCAACTACCATCCAAAACCAGCACGGCACTATCAAGACCGGTCTCAACAAATCCTCTGCTCCAGCCTGTTTGTGTCTTCCAGAGTGTTCACCAAACTGTGAGTAAGCAGGGCTGCCCTGCAAAAGATTGTGGGAACTGTTACAATTTGTTTTTTTACTTACAAAGTTTAAGTGTGCCAACACCGGCCATCCCGCGGCAACCACAGGCCTGCACCAGTATGTGGTACCTCAGCGTAGAACTAGGGGGTCTGGTACCAGGCGCGAGGGGTCTGTATTCATTGTTGCATGCTGCTGAGAGGTTGGGCATTGTTTTTGTTGTTCACAGTTTAAATGTCTTTGTTTTCATTGCTTATTGGATATATCCATGCTTTGCTTTCTGCCAAACAATCAAATGCCAAATTCTGAGTACCTCCCTGTTCCAGGTATTCCCTCCCTATTCCTACCATTATGGTAAATAAAGCTGTGGTTATTCTTTTTCCCTACAAGTGTGCATGTGAGCATATTATTAGAGATCTACTCTAATTACATGGTTGTTATTGAAGTGCAAGGTAAAGTATATTTCTGTGTGTGGGGTGTTACTTGGGAAGGGAGGTGAGTAGGTCAGCATCCCAAGGGACTGTACCCAATTTACCATCTGGTCCACAAAACTTTACTCTGGGTGGTGGCACCACACTTATTGTGAAATCTTTTGGAAATGAACTCCCAGACCATACTGAACAGAGCCCAGGCCCGCCAACCTTGACTGTGTACACAAGGCAGGGGAAGTAGCCCTCTTTAGACATGGTGTCATGGGTTGCATACATCACACAATGATGGGTGTCAGAGGGGCAATTAATAAACAGTCATGCTAGCCTATTGAACAAAGTATCCAATCTGGCTAAAGAACTCTTTGAGGCGTGGCTGTAAAGCAAGTCCCCATCATCAATGAGTGGCAATATTGTGGCATGCATTCACGTTAGAAGACTAGCTGGGGGAAGACATTCTAATTTCTGAAGAGAAAACTTATTTTTAGTCAAAGTTCAGGTCAAGGTTCAAGTAGTTTAAACACATTTTGTGGAGTAAAGGTCTCACTAGGCTTAGGCTAACACTACTGTCCTGGGAGTAGAGGTCACATTAGGGTTCAGCTAACACTACTGTCCTGGGAGTAAAGGCCTGATTAGAGTTCAGCTAACACTACTGTCCTGGGAGTAAAGGTCTGATTAGGGTTAGCCTACTGTCCTGGGAGTAAAAGCTCTGATTATGGTTTGGCTAACCCCACTATACCGGAAGTAAAGGTCTGATTAACCCTACCATTCTGGAAGAAAAGGTTTGATAGGGTTAGGCTAACACTTCTGTCCAAGAAGTAAAGGCCTGATTAAGGTTCAGCTAACCCTACTATCCTGGGAGTAAAGTCCTGACTAGGGTTCGGCTAACCCTACTATCCCATTCCCATTCCAAAGCAAAAATATGGGACTTCAGAGGAGCTGACTTTGATAAGATGGCCAACAGAGTTAAGCTAGCCCTGGCAAAAAGAAACACAGGTGAGGAGGTACATGCAAAGTGGGCAAGCATTAAGGATACAATACTTGAAGCAACATCCCATTGTGTTAGACAGAAAATGAAGTGCAAAAGAAGAAGGAAACCACTTTGGTTCTCAAATACAGTAGCAGAAAAGGTCAGAGCCAAAAGGCTGGCCTTCAGAAAATATAAGGGAACACAGCGGGATGAAGATAGGGAGGCATACCAAACTGCCCTAAGGGAAGCAGGTAAGGCAGTAAGGCAGGCAAAGTCCCAAACTGAGGAAACACTAGCACGAACAGTAAAGAAGGTGACAAGACTTTCTATAGATACATTAGTGAAAGGAGAAAGTCCAGAGAGGTATTGCTAAGCTTAATGGAGAAAAGGGAGCATGTGAGGAGGAGGACCCTGTAAAGGCATCTATCCTAAATAGATACTTTGCTCAGTATTTACTGAAGAGAAGGTAGGGCAGGGCCCACAGCTCAGCACCATGGACACAGGGGGAGGAGGTGAGCACTACTCCCTTCACAAAGAAAGGGTCCTACAAGAGCTTGCTAAGCTCAGGGTGGATAAGGCAATGGGACCTGATGGCATACATCCCAGGGTACTTAAGGAGCTAAAGGAGGAACTAGCAGAGCCATTAGCAGAATTGTTTAGTGAGTCTCTGAGCACAGGAGAGGTCCCAGAAGACTGGAGAAGGGCTCATGTGATCCCACTCCACAAGAGTGGTAGCAGGGAGGAGGCGGGGAACTACAGACCGGTCAGTCTTACCTCAGTAGTGGGCAAGATTATGGAGGCACTCCTTAAGGAAAGGATAGTGCAACACCTGGAATCCATAGGAGCACAGGATCCAAGACAGCATGGGTTTACAAAAGGAAGGTCCTGTCAAGCTAATCTCATAGATTTCTTTGACTGGGTAACCAGAGTGGTGGTGGACCAAGGGGGAGCAGTTGATGTCGCCTACCTTGACTTCAGCAAAGCTTTTGATACTGTTCCACATAGAAGATTGATTAATAAGCTGGGTAGGCTCGGGGTGGGTCAGAAGTTAGTCAACTGGGTGGCAAATTGGTTGACTGGCAGAAAACAGAGAGTGGTGGTAAATGGTATACAGTCAGAAGAGATGCAAGTCACAAGTGGGGTACCTCAGGGATCAGTCCTGGGGCCAGTCCTATTCAACATCTTCATTAGTGACCTCATAGATGGACTAGAGGGTAAGGCTTGTCTGTTTGCAGATGACACCAAGATCTGCAACAGAGTAGATGATCCAGATGGGTGGGCAGAATGAGAAGAGATCTGGATAAACTAGCAGAATGGTCAGAAGAGTGGCAACTGGGATTTAATGCAAAGAAGTGCAAAATCATGCACATAGGGAAGAGAAACCCTGAAGCCACTTATAGGCTGGGAGGAGTTGCTAGCAGTCACAAAGGAAGAAAGAGACTTGGGCATCATCATCACTGATGACCTAAAATCATCCAACAGACCTCTAAAGCAGTAGGTAAGGCTAGGGGGTGTTAGGGTGTATTAGTAGGAGTATCACAAGTCGTAAGAGGAGGTAATAATCCCTCTGTACAAGACATTGGTTAGGCCCATCTGGAGTACTGCATGCAGTATTGAGGCCACACCTTCACAAGGACATTAACCAAATTGAGGCAGTCCAGAGAAGGGCAACCAAAATGGTGCAGGGACTGCATCAGAAGACATATGAGGACAGATTAATGGAGCTCAATAGGTATACCCTTGAGCAAAGGAGGGAGAGAGGTGATATGATCGAGACATTTAAACACCTTAAGGGCATAAACAAGGTGAAAGAGTCTAACATGTTTAAATATAAGAAAAATAGCAGGACAAGAGGACACAGCATGAGATTAGAGGGAGGCCGATTAAGGGGGAATGTGAGGAAATTCTTTTTCACAGAAAGGGAGGTAGATGCATGGAATGGCTTACCACAAGAAGTGGTGGCTATGAATACAGTGCAGGGCTTCAAACAGGCATGGGATAGGCATAAGGGAGCAATACAAATGACTATGAATAGATAGGTCACTGACAGAGCAAAGGCCGATGGCACATTTATAAGGTAGAAAAAGAAATGGGCAGACTGGATGGGCCTTGCGGTCCTTATCTGCCGTCAACTTCTATGTTTCTATGTTTCTATCCTGGAAGTAAAGTCCTGATTAGGGTTAGCCTACTGTCCTGGGAGAAAAGGCCTGATTAGGGTTCTACTAACCCTACTGTCCTGGGAGAAAAGGCCTGATTAGGGTTCTGCTAACCCTACTGTCCTGGGAGTAAAGGCCTGATTAGAGTTAACCTACTATACTCGGAGTAAAGGCCTGATTAGGGTTCAGCTAACCCTACTATCCTGGGAGTAAAGGCCTGATTAGGGTTCAGCTAACCCTACTATCCTGGGAGTAAAGGCCTGATTAGAGTTAACCTGCTATACTCGGAGTAAAGGCCTGATTAGGGTTCAGCTAACCCTACTGTCCTGGGAGAAAAGGCCTGATTAGGGTTCTGCTAACCCTACTATCCTGGGAGTAAAGGCCTGATATAAGACACTAGTGAGGCCCCACCTGGAGTACGGTATACAGATACAAGACACTAGTGAGGCTCCACCTGGAGTACGGTATACAGATACAAGACACTAGTGAGGCCCCACCTGGAGTACGGTATACAGATACAAGACACTAGTGAGGCCCCACCTGGACTATGGTGTGCAGTTCTAGAGACTTTACCTACATAAGGACATAGACAAGGTAGAGAAGGTTTAGAGGAGGGCAACAAAGATGGTACAGGGATTGTATCATAATTCCTATGAGGACAGGCCAAAGAACTTTTGAATATGTACTCCCTGGAGGAGAGGAGGGAGGGAGAGAGAGGGAGGATATGACAGAGACATACAAGTACCTTACAGGGAGGAACAGGGTACAGGAATACACTATATTCCAGCGAAAAAGATGTTCCAGGACTCGAGGGCATGGGACGAAGTTGGAGGGATGGTGATTCAGAGGAAACCTGAGGAAGAATTTCCTCACAGAAAGGGTGGTGTACAAGTGGAACACCCTGCCAGAGGAAGTGGTTGGGGCTGAAACAATCATGGGATTTAAGAATGCATGGGATAGACGTAAGGGAATTCTGGAGGTCCGGGAAAGGGGAAACAGACTTCTAGAAAAATGTAAAGGGAACTTACAAGCTCAAATGGGCAGACTGGATGGGCCATAGGCCCTTATCTGCTAACTGTGTCTATGTATCTATGTATTAGGGTTCAGCTAACCCTACTATCCTGGGAGTAAAATCTGGGCCCTGATTCTTGAAACATTGCCTGGGCACAAACCCAGTTATAAGCGAGCAAACCAGGTTTTGTGCTGATCTGCTATTCACAGAAGCCTGGTTTACATGCTCAAACTGGGTTTGCTCTTGGACAAAGTGTGGAGGAGGGCATAATGCAAATGAGGGGAAGGGGACCAGCATATCTGTGCAGTTCAATTCGCAGAGCATTTGCTCCTCACGAGTGCCATTTGTGCAGTCCCCTTGCATGGAGCAAATACCACCAACCAAGACCTTGCCTTAATCCTGCACAACCCTAGTAGTTGGTGGAGGTACTGTGGTGACCCCACTGCCCAACCCTCAGCATAATAGACCCTGGTGTCCAGTGGTCCCTCCTCCACTTGATTCCATGCCCAATATAAAATAAAAAAAATTTTGGTGTCCAGTGGTTCCCTCCAACCAATTATTGGCACAATTGTGAATATATATCTTTCTCTGGTGCTAGTGGTCCCCCCAGCCAATCGCTGGCCTCATTGTAAATGTATATCTTTCTCTGGTGCTAGTTGTCCCCCCCTGCTAAACACTTGCCTAATTCAAAATATATATTTCTCCCTGGTGCTAGTGGTCCCCCCTGCTGACTTCTGGACGGATGTTAACATACATCTTTCCCTGGTGTCAGTGGTCCCTCCCCCCACCTGATCCCATGCCCGATGTGTCAGTCATATTCCCTGGTGTCCAGTGATCCCCACATCCCGATCCCTTGTATACAAAACTGACACCATTCCCTGGTGTTCACTGCCCCCCCCATCCCCAATCCTCTGTATACTAACGGGAGAGAACAGCAAGAGGAGGGAGGTGCTGTTAGAACTATACTACTCTACTGGGACTAAAGAACTAGAACTCTGCTACTGGGACCTTCAATATAGGGTTAAAATAAAAAAAGTTAGTGCGTTTGTCTGAGTTGGGTGAAGTGAATTGTTATCTGTGCAGTAAGCTAGGTGTAGAAGGAAACTGTGAATTGTTATCTGTGCAGTAAGCTAGGTGTAGAAGGAAACTGTGACTTGTTATCTGTGCAGTTAGCTAGGTGTGGAGGGCACTGAATTGTTATCTGTGCAGTAAGCTAGGTGTAGAAGGAAACGGAATTGTTATCTGTGCAGTAAGCTAGGTGTAGAAGGAAACTGAATTGTTATCTGTGCAGTAAGCTAGGTGTAGAAGGAAACTGAATTGTTATCTGTGCAGTAAGCTAGGTGTAGAAGGAAACTATGACTTAGGGGGAGTGGCTTAGGCAGAAGGAAGCCAGGTGTTTTGGATTTAAAAACTGCCCTAGATAGCTTGTGGCAGAAAACAGCAAGAGGAAGGAGGTGCTGTTAGAACTATACTACTCTACTGGGACTATATTGCCCTCCTTCCCCCCACACCCCACTCTTAGCCAGATCTACTTTTATAGGCACTGAATTTGACTGACAACAGGAACTTCCTGTTTGGAAGCAAGAAGGGAGTGATCACAGAGGCACAAAAGACTCACCGTCCTAGAAGGAAAAGAGTAGCTCTCCCCCCCCTAGCTGCTGGAGGTCTGATTCTGAGCAAGTAAGAAGGAGACTACTGAGGAATATAGGAACTTCCTCTCCCAGAACAGGAAGATCAGGAGCTTTAAGGGCACGGAGGCAGTAGGAAAGTAGGGAGAAAAAATAAAAATTACATATATACAAAAAATAAACAGAGAGAGGAAAGAGTAAGTATACAAAACAACAGTTAAGGGACCACAAATAAGACATGATGAGAGTGGTGCAGTGCAGTGGTTGTGGAGCAGCAGTCTTCCAGGAGACGTTCTGGAGAATGCGGTGTTGTCCCATCTGCAGGCATCTCTCTGGGCTGAGGGAGGAGGTTGCTCATCTCCAGGCTGAGTTGGCCAGGATTCGGGGGACCTCCTCTCCCACCCAGGAACCACCAGGACCACTGCCGCAGCCTCAGAGGTTGTCAAGAAAGAGGAGCGGTTGGACCACAGTGGGCTCAGGGAGGGTGAGGGTGGTGGAACAGAGGCACATCCCTCCAGTTGTACCTCTCCACAACTCATATGCTGTTCTGGCAGAGTGTGGTTCCTCTATAGAGGCACCCGCAGTGGAGACCAAGGAGGATGCTGGGAACCTCCACAAAGGAGACCTACAGGAGGGTGGCATGGGACCCCACGGGGAAGGAAGCAACTCCGGGGGACTCCATTTTTAGGAGGGAAGGACTGGGGGAGGGAGGGGAGAGGGAGGTAAGGTGCCTGTTTGGTGCCATGGCTTGGAGGGACAGGGAGCGAATCCTCAGGATCACGGGAGCAGCTGCATGGGGGAGGGAGCTGGATGTCATTGTCCATTTAGGGACAAATGAACTGGCTGGGAAAGGGATCAGAACAGTGGAGGAGGAGTTTGTGGAGTTGGGGAGAGGCCTTAGACAAGTAGCACACACGGTAACCTTCTTGGAGGTGCTGCCTGTCTATGGCATGGGTGAGGCTTGGGTGTTCCACACCATGGGATTCAATCAATGGTTGAAAAACTGGTGCAGAGCTCAGGGTTTTGGCTTCACTTGGGACTGGGGGTCCACCTGGAGGGATGCAGGCCTATACTGGCGTGATGGTCTGCATCTATCCAGGAGGGGAACCAGGATCCTAGGTGATAGGTTTTAAATGCTTCATTGGCAAGCATTTAAACTAGCCAAGGGGGGGGCATGGAAAAGGAGCAGGGAAATCCTAGCCCCCCCCCAAAAAATCAGGGTAGTTAGTGAGGTAAACACCAAGGTAGAGACGTCGATAGGGAGAAGGCCAGGTGTAAATGGAGAAAAAGGCAAAGGCAATAAGGACAGGGATGGGGCAAAAAGGGGTAAGGCCATCAATAAATGGAGGGTAATGAGTACCAATGCCCGAGTCTAGGTAACAAGCTCCCTGTACTGGTGGCCTTAATGGAAGAGGGATGCCTGGATATCGTGGCAGTCACAGAAACATGGTACACAGAGAACCATGACTGGGATGTCAACATACCAGAGTACACAATCTACAGGAGGGACAGGGAGGGCAGAAGAGGAGGAGGAGTAGCTCTCTGTGTAAGGGAAGGGAGCAAAGCAACGGAACTAAAGGATCAACAGGGAGGAAAGGAGGCACTGTGGGTCACCCTGGAGACTGCAAATGGCACCACAGTCTGAACAGGGGTTGTATACAGACTCCCATCTCAGGGGGAGGAAATGGACAAGGAAATGACAGAAAGCATCCTTAGGATGGCAGAGAAAGGGGAGATATTGTTGATGGGGGACCTGAATATGTCAGATGTTAACTGGAGCACCTTTGCTGCAGCCACATCCAAGAGCAGGGCTGTTCTTGATGCCCTACTGAGGGCATGCCTCAGACAGCTAATGTTGGAACCCACTCGGGAAGGAACAATCTTAGACCTGGTACTCTGGGGACGAAGAGAGGATCTCAGATCTAGAAGTGGGTAGCCATCTGGGAACAAGTGACCACCAAACAGTGTGGTTCACAATAAACTCAGCTGCAGAGTCAAGCCATACAAAAGTGAGGGTACTGGACGTAAGGAAGGTTGACTTTGTCAAAAGGGAAGAGTGCCTCAGAAAAGCATTAGCAAACAGGCAAGATAGAGGGGTGGAGCAACAAAGGGGAAACATCAAAACTGCCATCACAGAGGCAACAAGCCTTTGTGTGAAGCAAATAAATCAAAAAGAAAGAAAAAACCACAATGTTTCTGAAAAGAGGTGGTGGGGAAGGTTAGGGAGAAAAAGATAGCATTTAGGAAGTATAAGGAAACACAGAAGGAGCAGAACAGAGAACTGTACCAGTTAAAGCAGAAGGAAGCGGGGAAGGCAGTCAGAATAGCAAAGGCCCAAACTGAGGACAAGATAGCCAACTCAGTTAAGAAGGGGAATAAAACCTTTTATAGGTACATTAGGGAGCGTAGAAAGACAAAGGGAGGGATAATGAGGCTGAATAAAGGGGATGGTGGTTGGGCAGAGAGGGACAGTGAAAAAGCAGGGATACTGAATGAATATTTCTGCTCAGTAGTCACAAAAGAAGAGGAGGGGAAGGTACCTAATCCAGTCAATAGAAACACTCTGGATAGGGGGGTCGATCCCAGTCCTTTCACAGAAGAAAGGGTTCTCAAAGAACTCCTAAAACTGAAGGTGGACAAAGCAATGGGACCTGATGGGATTCACCCCAGAATTCTAAAAGAATTAAGGGGAGAACTATTGACACCACTGACTAGCCCTTTTAACAGATCATGGGAGGATGGTGTGGTACCTGAGGACTAGAGGAGGGTGGATGCGATTCCCCTTCACAAAAGTGGGAGCAAGACAGAGGCAGGAAACTACAGATCTGTCAGTTTGACCTCAGTGGTAGGGAAAATGATGGAATCACTTCTGAAGGAAAGAATTGTTGAATACCTAGAGGCCAGTGGGGCACAGGACCCAAGGCAACATGGAGTCACAGCGGGAAGGTCATGTCAGACAAATCTAATCAATCAATCAATCAATCCAGTCTTTATTTATCCAGGTGAACACCATTGAGCATACATAAACTGAACTTACAAGCTCAAATGGGCAGACTGGGTGGGCCATAGGCCTTTATCTGCCGACACTGTCTATGTATCTATGTATCTGTGTATCTATGAGCAAGCTCATTTACAAGGTGGACCTGTGTTACACAAGGTCAAAGAATAATACAAATATGTACAGATAATAAATAGACATAATTATACAATAACAGAAAAAAGATACACACAGAGCAATAGCAAATAGGTCCAGGTAATGGGTTAACAAGGTTTGGAGAGTGGTATGAGCAAGGGGAGTTAAAACATTCTCACTATTAGCACGGCATAGCATAGGTCAAGACATAGGATACGAACTTAAGGGGGTGATGGCATTAAGCTGACATGGGGGAGGAATACAGGGTAGCAGTTGTTCTAAGAGGGATGCTAGGATAGAGGGGCTGGAGACAACATATGGTATGAGGTCAGAGGGCAAGAAGGGTAACAGATTAGCAGTGAAGTTGAGGGATATTAGTTGAGACAACCAAGGGGCCAGGTTTAGGTGGTGATGCAGAGGGCAGGCAAGCAGTAGACACCCTAGCATGCTAAGAGTGGGGGAAACAGTTGCATAGCTCCTTAACAGCCTTGGCATACAAGGTCTTGAAGATGGTAAGACTAACGGGGAAGCTCAGAGTGAGGGCAACACAAAGCCTATGGTCGCTCTCCCGAAATGTGTGTTAGCCCTAGGTACCTTCAGTAAAATCAGAGAGTAACTTCTCAGTGCGTAGTTGCCTAACATGCTTAATGGCAGACGGAGATGTATTGGGGAAATTTGTTGCTAATAGCTCTGTAAGTCGAGAGAGCCACATTTCTATTCCGTCTGTACTGGAGGGAGGTCCACCCCACAGCTGCATATAAGGAGCAGTGGTGAGTGGTAAGGGGTAGGCCAGTTATGAATCTCAAGGCTCTGTGATACAGAGTGTCCAGTTTAGCAAGACAGGAAGCAGTGCACTGACTATAAATGAAGTCAGCATAGTCAATTAGGGAAAGGAACGTGGATTGAACTAACTTTATCTTGGCATCTTTGGTCAGGAGGCGGTTTATCCTAAAGAAAAAGACCAAGCTTCTGCCTCAACTTTTTCAGCAGATCCTCGACAAGATCCACAAAGGAGAGTCTGTGGTCTAGCCAGACCCCCAGGTACGTGAATTCTGTAACAAATTCTAGCCTTTCTTCTAATAAAGTGTTTATAGGGGATAAGGAAATGATAATGGCAGGGTACGTGTAAAACAGCATTGCCATTATTTTTTTTTGGCATTGAGTAATCATATTTTATTTAGGAGCTGATTCTGCAGCAGGTTGAATTCTGTTTGCAGATCTCCACAGGTGGCTTCCAGGGTTGGGCGGCTTAGGTACAGCACCATATCATCTGCGAACAGGTGAATATTGGCCTTCTTAATGCCTTAATGCCAACATCAATATTATTTATGTAAATTGCAAACAACAGAGGCCCCAGGATGGATCCCTGTGGTACGCCTCTTTTTAGTGGTTTGAGTGGGGAGAGCTCCCCTTCAGCCTTGAGCTGCTGATGCCTATCTGTAAGGTAATTATTGAACCAGCACAAAGGGGTTGAGTCCAGGCCTGTCATTTTTAAGGTGGAAAGAAGCAGGCAGTGGTCGACAGTGTTGAAGGCCTTGCTAAGGTCCAGGAACATGGCGCAGACAAAGTTTCTATTCTCTAGATCTCATTGCCAATCATTAGTCACTTTGTCCAGAGCCGTAATGGTGCTGTGCTTAGCTCTGAAACCAGACTGCATAGGGTTTAGAAGGTCTGTGTTATCTAGGTGGGTTCTCAACTGAGCATTCACAATTTTTTCCAACAGTTTAGACAGTATTGGGAGGAGTGATATCGGCCTATAGTTGTTTACATTGCAGGGGTCCCCTGATTTAAACAGAGGGATGACATGGGCAGTTTTCAATAGGTGAGAAAGAGTCCCCTGGGATAAGAACAGGTTAAATAGGTGTGTGATTGGTACAGCTAGGACATGGTATGCAGTCTTTAGGAAGTAGGGGTAGAGAGTGTCAGCACCAGTGCTTTTCTTAGTGTCCAGCTGTAGAAGGAGCCCTTTGACCTCTTTCAGTGAAGCAGGAGAGAAAGAGAAGACTGCGTTAGTGGTACTAGGTTCAGGAATCTATGCACTAATCTGGGAGTGTAACACGCATGCTGGTGATCGATTTATTTGACTGGGTGACCAAAGTAGTAGACCAGGGAGGGGCTGTGGACATGGCGTACCTAGACTTTAGCAAGGCATTTGACACAGTCCCACACAAAAGATTAATAAACAAATTAGTCAGACAGGGAGTGGGTCCCAGGGTGGTAGCCTGGGTAAAACATTGGCTGGTCCATAGGACACGGAAGGTAATAGTAAACGGAGTCCACTCTGACGAAAGGGGTTGCTAGTGGGGTACTGCAGGGTTCAGTACTGGGTCCAGTCCTTTTAATGTCTTCATAGGTGACATTGCAGAGGACTTGAAGAAAAGTATGCCTCTTTGCAGACAACACAAAGATCTGCAACAGGGTTGATACACAAGAGGGGTGGAAAGGATGAGAAGGGACTTGGCAAGGTTGGAGGAATGGTCAGAAGTATGGCAGATTGGATTCAATGCAAAGAAGTGCAAAGTAGTGTACCTGGGAAACAAAAACCCAGGGGAAGAGTACACAATGGGGAGGGGGTAGTAACAACAACAAAAATGGAAAGGGACCTGGGGGTAATCATATCAGATGACCTAAAGGTTAGCAAGCAATCTGAGAAGGCAGTAGGGATGGCTGGGGGGATACTGGGATGTATAGGGAAAGGCATCACCAGTAGAAAACAGGAAGTTGTCATCCCTCTGTACAGATAGTTGGTGAGACCCCATCTGGAGTACTGCATCCAGTTCTGGAGACCCCACCTCAACAAGGACATAGACAGTATGGAAGCAGTCCAGAGGAGAGCAACTAAAATGGTGCAGGGTCTGCAACAGAAGCCATATGAGGAGAGACTAAGGGAGCTTAATATGTATACCCTTGAGGAAAGGAGGGAGAGTGGGAACATGATAGAAACTTTAAAGTACCTCAAGGGAATCAATAAAGTCCAAGAGGGTAGCATCTTTCAGAAAAAGAGATGTGCAAGAAAAAGGGGACACAATTTGAAGATAGAGGGGATGGCTCAGTGGTAATGTGAGGAAGTATTTTCACAGAGAGTGGTAGAGACGCATGGAATGGCCTTCCTGAGGAGGTTGTGGGGTCAAAACAGTGGGGGAATTCAAGAATGCATGGGACAAACATGAGGCAATTCTTGTGGGGGGTAGGAAGAAATAGGCTGTTGGTTAACTAGGATCTGTAGCTTATCCAGTAGGTAGGGAAATGGGCAGACTAGGTGGGCCAAGCAGTTCTTGTCTGCCATCAAAGTCTATGTTTTTATGTTTCTATGGGCCACTTCCTGGAGTCTAATGGCCCCCCACTAGCCACCCTGGCAGGTAGTTCTCCACAGCCCGTTCCCCATCCTGACCCCGATGGCAGAGTGGCCAGCCCTCCACTCTCCACTGCATGGCCGGCTGCCGACTGAGCTGTCAATGAGAACATACGCATTCACTGACAGCTCAGTCAGTGGCTGGCCATGGTGAAGAGTGGAGGGTTGTGCTAGTCACCAACTCAGGGTCAGGATGAGGGAGCAGGTTGGTGGGGCACTACCTACCAGGGTAGAAGATGGGGGTCCACTACACACCAGGTAATGGTGTCCCATTAGTATATAGGGGATCAGAGATAGGGAGGAGGGAAACAGTGGACGCCAGATAATGGTGTCAGTTTCATATCCAGGAGATTGGAATGGAGGACCACTGGGCATCAGGGAATATGGTTGAAACATTGGACATGGATGCAGGTGGGGGTAGAAACCACTGACACCAGGGAAAGATATATCTTTACTATTGGACCAGTGATCCGCGAGGGGACCACATGCACCAGGGAGAAATATATCTTTACAGCTGGGCTGGCAATCAGCTGGGGGGACCACCAGCACTAGAGAAAGATATACATTTACAACTGAGCAGGCAATTGGCTGGGGGGGCACCACTACCACCGGGGAAAAATCTAAATTTACAATCGGGTCGGCGATTGGCAGGGGGACCACTAACACCAGGAAAAATATATATTTACATTTAGGTCAGCAATCAGTGGGGGCACTGGCACCAGGGAGAAATATATTTATAATCGGGCAGGTGATCTGGGAGGGACCACTAGCACCAGGGACACAGAGCTGACTATGGGCAGGGGCTGGGGGGGTGCATGCTAAACTCCAGCGCAGCCTACGTAAATGGGCATGCAAATGGCTGCATCTAGTGCTTTGTATGCCTAATGGGCTCATTTACATGGTTGTCTTTGTGTATTGGACATAGCGCAACTGTGCTATTCATTGCAGAGCCACGCTCCTGGCTCCATGTCGAGGCAGCACTAATGGGGTTAGCGTTAGTGCTACTAGAGTTAGCGCTGACTCGACCTGACCCTGTTCTCAGTCCGATGGCTCAGGTACACTATCTGACAGAACAGCACCCTTAGACAGCTGGGAAAATACAAAGCATGCATAGTGCAAACTTTTGCGCTGTACTTTGTGACTTTTTGAGAATCAGTCCCCTGATTAGAGTTTGGCTAACCCTACTATCCTGGGACTAAAGGTCTGATTAGGGTTAGCTTAACCCTACTATCCCGATAGTAATGTTTTGATTAAGGTTTGGCTAATCCTACTATACCTTTTTTTTTATTTATTTATCGGCAACTAGGATTATATGAACTTTGAGCTGTAAGCTCATTTACAGAGGTTCCACGTCATTCAGCAATTACAGACAAGTAAATAAACACAGCAGACAAGATTATACATATTTCAACAAGGTTATAAAACAGTGAACAAGTATAGTACTGTGTGACTCCGAATAATAATTAATGGAAAAGCAAGAGAAAGAAAAATAAAAAAAAACAAGGATGTAAGAAGTAGTAATTGAGCAGCAGCTTAGGCAGAGGACCAGGAGGGTCGGGCAAGGAGTGACTTGGAGAGAAGAGGTAAGGGAGGTAAGTAAGGGGGAAGGATAGCAGCTTAAGTCAAGCATGACTTAAGGTCGAGGGTGTGGATAGAGGAGAAAGAGGGTGTAGGTTAAGAAAAGGGGGGGAGTAGAGGAGGAGGTTAGACAAGGGGGAGAGGGAGAGGAAGAGGTAGTGGCCAGTTGGGGAGGGCTAGGGAGTGAGAGTGATCCAACATAGTAGACTGGAGAGATTAAAAACCACAATCACACTTAGAGTTGTTGCTCCTGATAGTAATGTTTTGATTAAGGTTTCGCTAACCCTACTATCCTGGGACTAAAGGTCTGATTAGGGTTAGCTTAACCCTACTATCCCGATAGTAATGTTTTGATTAAGGTTTGGCTAACCCTACTATCCTGATAGTAATGTTTTGATTAAGGTTTGGCTAACCCTACTACCTGGGGAATCCTGGGAGTAGAGGTCTCATTATGATTAACGTAATGTCCTGGGAGTACTGGCCCACTGATGCAGTTGCAGTGCTACTGCTCACAATGCTGGCTGCCTGGTTCAGAAGTGAGCCCAAGCCATCCAGGGCTGTTAGAGTGGAGGACTGAGCACCCCAGAAGAGGACATGCTACTCCTCTGGGAGCCCATGATCTCCACTGCACTGCCACCACCTGGGTGACCACAGGTGGTGGTGCAAATGAAGCCAGTATGGGGTGGGTGGGTGCCACCCAACTGAGATATCAACGTATTTGCATGCTGATGTCCACTGAGTTTTCACCCTTGAAGCACCCAAGGGAGGGGAGCAAAAAAGAATAGCAATCAGTAGCATGAAACTATGTCTTCTTGCAGTCCCCACACCATGCACTGGGCAGCTAGCCACTCAACTGTGCTAAGCTCCTCCTAGGCCTGGGGATCCCGTGAGCTCAGCAACACGGGGCAAATTGTGGAACACTGGGGTGGGTGGAAGATAAGTTCCAGAGACAGCAGGTGATAAGGCTGGGGGGTACAACAGGTGAAATGGCAGGTCAAGAGAACAGGGGTCTTATAGCACAGTAAATGAAAAAAAATAATGTCCTGGAAGTAAAAGGTCTAATATGGGTTACCATAATATCCTGGGGTAAAAGGTCTGATTAGGATTCAACTAATACTACTGTCCTAAGGGTTAAGGTCTGATCACACCTGGCATACTAGATGCACCTTGAACCATGTGTTCATAGTGCCTCATTGTCGTACCACCCAGGGGCAATGCTCAGTTACGTACAAAGCACTATTGTTGTATAATTCACTCTACTGTGATGTTACCAAAGACCAAATACTGGGCTCCTTCAAACAGAAACTGCGTCAAGCACTAGTTACCAATGCCTCCTGTGACTGCCGCGCATAAAACAACATGGGCTTGTTTCCTCTCCTTCGCCCACACCCTACCCCACCCTTCCTCCACCCTATCATCCTACCCTTGCTACTACCCTATAACTTACCTGCCTTTCAGAGGTCCCCATTAACCAATCCCAGCATCAGTCTACGCTTGCTGCTCCATACAGGACATCATCAGTTCCTGCACTGACTTCCCCACTGGAGTACACTCTTAAACTGAATGACACAGCCCACGTTTGTCGGCTAATATTCCCCTCCTGGCAATGCCCCCTCTCCCATTCAGACAATGACTTTGGCTGTATCCCTACTCGAGAACAATGTTAGGCCCTAGCCCTTAGCTTGTGTCTATCCTGTAAGACCATGTCCCTAGTTGTTGTCGTTCCCTCATTTTGTCTCTGACAATGCCACTTGGTTGCATCTTTTTCCTCCTGTTGTTGGATCCCAACCCTATGCCCTTTTTGCTAGTTAAGCTTACTCCTAACCACTGTATGTCTGCGAAATACCTGTTTTTGTAATTTAAATCCATGTGTGCTATTTTATTGCTGCCTTTACTCCTAGGATCACTATGTATTTTCTCACTATGCTGTTTGTTCTGGTCTTTGATATGACGTGGAGCCAATGTAAAAGAGCCTTTGGCTCAAAGGTATTAATTCCAAGGCTAAAGTAAATAAATAAAAAAATAAATAAATAAATTAGGGTTTAGCTAACCATAACCCTATTGTCCTGGGTATAATGGTCTGATTAGTGTTACCTTATTGTCCGAGGTATAAAGGTCTGATTAGAGTTCAGCAAAACCTACTATCCTTAGAGTTAAGATGTAATTAGGATTTGGATAACCCTAACTGTAATGTACTTGGAGTAAAGATCTGATTAGAGTTACCCTAATGTCCTGGAAGTAAAAAGACTGTTTAGGGTTCTGCTAACCCTAACCGTGATATCATTTGCAGTTAACGTCTACTACTGTTGGAATTAATCCGGGGCTTCCGGGGCTCAAGCCCCGGTAATTAATCAAGGAGCCCCGGTAGCTATGAAAAGTAAATCTGTGCACTAGGGCCAGGATTTGGGCCCTGGTATCTCTTCCTGACTAAGAACTTGCAGGTTAACCCCTCAGACATAAAAAGAGCAACTTTTGAAAAAAGGAATATATGCAAGGCTAATAATGCAGTGGGAAGCAAGACATTAATGGGTTAAGTCAAGGTCCTTAAAACAGTTAATTGACCATTCTCTAGAGCTGGCACCAATATACCAGAGATAACACAGAGACTCCTTCTGGCAGACTGGGGATTCATTATTTTAAAGGAGGATGGTCACAGGTGCAGTTAATTAGGAAGACTGATTTTCAGTACTATCAGACTGGAATATGACATCATGCTCCTTGGTCCTCCTGTTTCAGTTGAATCTTAGGAGGATGGAGGAGAGGCAGTAGAGAATGATGGCTGTATAAGCTGGATGGGTCATAGATTAGCTCTCAAAGAGAGAACAGCACTGGTGGAAGCTTGCCATGAAAACGGCCGCTGTTTTTCAACTTTGAAGGTAGAAAATGTAAAGTGTTGCTGTTGTGCCAGGATACATTTTTGGAGAAAGACACTATTCCTATTTGTCCTTTGAAAGGAGGCATATGTCTGCTGATCAGTAAGTGTACTCTAGCTACCTGCCTTTGGCCACCAGAGACTGTGACAAAACTTGCAGGTGATCCCACTATGCAATGTCAGTAGCAGAAATGCAAGATAATTCATGTTGCTATTAGAACTAGTCTCTTAATGTTCTGTTTCTTTACTTTTGACAGGCCTGTGAAGGTTGGTTACTATTTTTTAAAACGTTTATGTAATGCATTTAGTGCTCTTTGGAAGTGAAAGGATAATTAGAGCTATCCAAACCAGGTACATTGAAGATACATACAGGTACAGCACATTAATGAACCTTGGGCCAGATTTTCAAAAACGGAATAACTGTGCATGTGATCATACAAAGTTGCATGAATTTGGGTACCCTTGCAGAGCTGCAATTTAGCATACACACACTGTTCAAAAAGACATTTTTTTGGCAACCTTTTCCGCAGCTTAGCATAGCTTGCACAGCTTTATTTGACATGGCTGTGCAAAAAGGCTGCATCTGGTAGTACTAAACACGGCATTTTTGCACACTATACCTGGGCAAAAACAGTCAACTCCACCAATACACAATCAAAATGCTGAAAATAACATTTTCAGTTGTGTGAGGTTTTTCTCTGCATTAGCCAGTTGCACATGGGGACTTGGTCAAAGGGCCATGCCAGGCCCTTTGAAAATCAGACACCCCAAGCTGTAAGCTGAAGGATGATCTTTTTTTCCAAGATGACAGGGTAATGTACTTGTTTTAGAAAATGGGTAGGGGGAATTCTTGATGCTGATTGGCTACAAGTGTTGCTGTGTAATGTTTGTTGAACATTCCCATTTGCTCCTGGCCCCTACCCACTTTCCTTTCAGAAATTGGCTCTCAATATGGAATGGTTGTACTAATTTACAGAGGTATCACCATGAATATAGGAGGTATGGTGGGGCAGTTTTAAGGGAACAGCAGACAGACAAGATAAGACAGACCATGTTTATCGCAGATGCTTGTCATTTATGCTGGTGTTTCTTTGATGATCATGAAAAATCACCCTCCTATCCCCACCAGTTCGATAGAGAATTCCCTGTTCCTTACCAGGCAACTAATAAAATTAAGGCTGTGGTTCCACTGGAGGACTTTGTGTGTGTCTGTCTGTGTGTGTGTGTATGCCAGTGGAACAATGAAAAAGTTTTAATTCATGTACAATTTTCCATGTCACCATTCTGTGTGTGTGTGTTGGGGAGACATTCCACCACTGAAATAATGCAGAGATTTAAATTCTTCTATTCCATGGTGAACAATCACACAGTGTATTGAATATTAAGAAAGACAGGTGACTGACCCTAAAAGGCATGGAATTCTTCTGGCAGTATTGCGACCCTCTGGTCACCCCTCATCCCTGCTGCAACCTCCCCTTCTCTCCCGCATGTTGGTGCTGCGCAGTAAGCTTTAATCTTTGTGATTTATGCTTTGTCTTAACCATAACTTGCATAACTATATACATAACAGTAAACGAGTGTAACAAGTTTAAATCAACCAAGCCATATGACTGCATGGCCCCTGTAACAAGCTAGGAGACCTGCAGGCAATCCAACTGTGACAAACTTCCAAGGAAAAGTAATAAGTAAGATTTTCCTGCCCTAAGAGGGCATAGGATCACTGTTTGCGATCTGGAGTAGGCCTTATGTGGGAATTCCTACTAGGGCCGTGGGCACTCACTCCATCTTATGAGGCAGAGGTTTGTGGCCAATGAGCGTTCCGTCACTGGAAGCGCAGCTAGACACTGTCTTATCTCCCCAACCCCCACTGCCATGGTAAACCTTTAAGCACTGTATATACACTTTGTATGCAACTATGCCATATTTCTTCCCCTCGTCCCTCCAAATCTATTTCCCAAGATCGGGATATGGTGTCCAATAAAGTTAAATCACAGGTCCAAGTTATTGAGATATCTGTAGTCCCCCCCCCCCATTACCAGATTGTTAGTCATAGTTTAGAAACCCAAAGGGGTCATCACTGGTGTTGTCAGATAAGTTGCTCAGTCTTCATCATGGCACACAGAGACTGTCCCTCCGGTAAGAAGTAAAGCTCAGCTTTCAACAAAAGGTTATAACAGTACCTCAGCGCTTAGGCGATTTAGATGCCTGGGTGGAATCCTGACCTCCATGGTTTCGTTTGTCTGCTCGGTTGAGCAGATTTGCAACGTCGGATAGGGTGCCTCCTGAGAAGCTCCTGGTTGATCCTGCTTTCTACCTTGGCCCTTCTGAACAACTGACCAGGCCGTAGATGCTAATTTCTGCTCCAGTTTTTGTAGATCCAAGTTGAGAGTGGTAATCCCGATCTTCTGTAGGATAGGTGCTGCTTCCAATAGTGTGTTGTAGGTCTGCGGTCCTGCATCGGAGAGGATATGGATCCTCACTGGATATTGCAGTTGGCCCTTAATATTCTTAGAGTTGAGCTCCTTAATCACCATTCGAACTTGCTGTCACTCTGCTTGCAGAGCCGTTGAAAAATCTTGATCAAAATATACATTGGCCTTCTGATACTTTAGCTCCTTCAAACGCCAAACTTCTTTTAAAATACAGTCCTTTGTCTGAAAGTACACCATTCATATGATCCAGAATCTGGGCCTGGTGTTTGGATCTTTTGGCTGGGTCCCAAAGATCTGTGTGCCCAATCTATATCCATCTGGAGATCCTGGGGTATAGACAGTACAGCCTGGAAGCAAATGCTGAATAAAATCTATGGGTGTTGCAAAGCCCTCCTCAGCTCCTTCGGGCACGCCGTGGATTCGAAAGTTATTGCGGGGTGCCCAGTTTTCCAGGTTCTCTACTTTTGCCTGGACCAGCCTATCCCACTGCAAGAGCATTAAAATCAGATGTTTGTGGGTGTCTTGAGCTTCTGTTAGCTTGGTAACTTTGCTTACGTTCACCGACACTTTCTTGTCTATGGAGCAAACCTCCTGGCGCAAGTCTGCTAGAGCGGAGTCAGTTTCATTTACTGTTGTTAGGATGCGCTGCAGAGTGCAGGCTGTGCTTCCCAGAACATTGGAATCATTGGGCTCCCCCTCCACTGAAGACTCCGAGGGAGAATGGCCATGAGGTGTCAAGGCCGTGAATCCTTCATTGTCCTCGCCAAGAAGTAGCTGCTTCATTTTGCTGCCCAATTTGTTGCCAACTTTCGACAGTTTCAATCTGGGCTGCTTCCCGGCTATTTGAGGAACAGGAGCAGGTAATATTGTGCCAAAAAGGAATCCTTAAACTGCTAAATTCCGACTTTAGGTGGGGGGTTAGTAGCGGAGCTCCAGAGTTCAGCTGCCTCTCAACGGGTGATGTCACTGGAAGTCCCTCATGTTGGGCATTCTTCCCTTCTGCTCTGTGCCTGTGTGTTCACCAGTGTGCCCTGCTGGTGGAGTCTTGTGCCCATTGTCACTGTGCTTACCTGGCTGTGTCCCTGGGCCTTTTGTCTGTTCGCTGCCCCCTGTGTTTGTGCGCAGGTGTGCTCCACGCTTCCCTGGTTGTGCCAGCGCATCTCTGATTGTGCCATGGCGCAGTTGTGCCATATTCAGCTGACTTGTGCTGGTGCAGTTCAGTTGGCAAAACTTCTGAATATGGCACCTGCTGTGCTGTGGCACATCTGCTTTGTGCTGCGCCGGACTTGTGCATGCCTTTGGCGCATTTCTAAATATCCCGCCCATAGTGTTTAGAAAATGCATTAAAAGCCATGTAACCCAAGGCTTTATACTGTAGGCTTATTTTCACTAAGAATACATGGGCTACACGAACTAAGGAGTAGTGTTTGATGCAGTGTACCTTCTGTCTGACCCACTGGTGTGCGTTAAGCACCGATTTGAAACAGCCACAGATGGTCCCTGATCCAACAATTTTAGGGTCCTGGTACCTCTGGAAGTATAATTCTAACACTGAGTCTACTTAGAGTAACCTTAACCCTAACTGTAAGGTCCTGAGAGTAAAGGTCAGATTAAGGTTAGAATATCCTAATCCTGTCATGTGGAGTTAAGATCTGATTTAATTGAAGACATTCACTTTAGCTTGAACTGGAATTTTTAATTTTTTCTTTTATTTTACTAAAACATTTGTTAACAGGGTAGGTACACTGGCCCACATGGCCTTTTTACGTGCACGAGCGGAAACACACAAAAGCAGGTTATATAACACATTGCAAACTATATGAAGAACATGCATCAGCTTACATACATAGGCTGAGATATTTAAAGGAGTTGCACCATCGCAACCCCAGAAATGCGTCCTGGGGCAATATTCAAAAGGGGGAATTGCACAGCGCAATTCCCGATGCAGCGGTGTACTAAGATAATGTATGCGGCACATCTCCAGGGGGGCGTTCCCATGCATATGCGGCACATCCCGATATTCAGCCCAGAGATGTGCTGCATGCCTGGGCACAAAGTTGAGCCCATAAATAATGACTCAACTGGTAGACACCCACAGGTGGGCTGCTGTAGTGCAGGGCACAACACAGCAGCCGCCAGCCGTGGGTGGCTCCCCCCCAGAACACCGTACACAAACACCCACATAAATCCCTGGTGGTCCAGTGGTACTCCCCTCCCTGCCCATAACCTCGATCACCATAAATATGTCAATTAGCCATCCCTGGTGGTCCAGTGCTTCCCCCTTCCCTGCCCATAATCTTGATCACCGTACATATGTAAATTGCCTATCCCTGGTAGTCTAATGGTACCCCTTCCCCATCTAGTAACCCTGAATGCCTGACATACATGTTTATAACTTCCGTGGTAGTCTAGTGGTACCCCACTCCCCGCCCATAACCTCGATTGCCGAGAAATTGTCCGACTTCACTCCTGGTACAGTGTGGTCCCCCACCCCACCCCCACCTACACAGGACCCCCAGCCCACCCAGCTCCCCTGTCGTCGTGAGCAGCAATCCCACCTGCATACCTCCGTGGTGCCTGCGAATAACAGCTTACAGTATCTGCTGCAAGCCCATTGGTCACACTGTGGACCAATGGGCTTGCAGTGCATACTGTAATAGTCATTCACATCTTGGTGAATGAATGACTTAATGAATATTAGGAATTTAGGCATGGTGTATCTCTGATGCGCTGGTACATTTCCCATTCCTGGAATTCAGACCTGTCTGGGGGATGCACCGGCGCACTGTGTTTGCACTGCAGGCATTTTGTGGTATATTCAGATGAGCTGTGCATGGCACATCTCCTTTGAATATATCCCTTTGTTGCTCCAGTGCAACTCAGTTGCGCTGCACAACCACTTGCACCATTGCCAGGCGCAATTCTGAATATCGGGCCCATAATGTATAAAAAATACTATAGGATTTACAGAAAGAAATGACTGTTCAAAAGAATTACAGCTGGATTTAGACATTAAGTGGGTTTTTATTCCAGTGATTTAATCCTGGGCTTTGAGATGTAATAGAATAATTATTTATCCACTGTAACATCTAGTCACGGTAGCATGTCAATTCAGCGAGGCAAACATAGCGAGGGAACTTCAGCGACTGGTAATTACAGCTGCTGGAAATGGCTGAATACCCCCAGTATCCAAGTGCATCTCGGAGTTGGTATATTTAAGTTAGTGGGGTATGGGGTGCAGGGGGGGCACAGCCCCCTCCGTACATCATCACACCATCTGGCTTTTTCTAAAGACTGTATTTAGCATACAAGTCATTCCAGCTCTCTTTCCCGTAGTCGTTTCTATTTGCATTACTAGCCTCCTTCTATAAATTAGTTTGCTGCTGCTTAAATCCTCTGTCCCTGGTTCCTCCACTTCCAGCTGTCCCATCTCCAATCACCTCCAGTTCTCCCTGCTCGGGGCCTTTGTGGGGTCCAGTGGCCCTCCTGGATTTACCTAGATCAAAGAACAAAAAAAGAAAACTCCAAGTGCAGAAACTTTGACCCACATAAAACTTTAGGTAGATTTAAAAAAAAAACACTTTTCCCTGCTTGCGGTATTATTCACTGATATTGGTATGTGCTAAATACTACCGTTGCTGACATTTGCTGCATTGTGTTTAAGTTGCTGTAATTGCAGCTCGCTAAAGTTGCTTCGCTGAAATGACACGGAGCCCTAGTCACCCACAAAGAAGGCTTGTAATGTCATAACAGAAATGCCTCAGATTTTGCAGCTGGTGACAGTACTTTGCTGATAAGAAGCCATGTTAATTTTGCTTTTTCAATGGTTACACTGTGCAGTCTTTCCACCGAAATTGTTTATTTTTTATCACCTTGCAGTCCATCTATTATAACAGACTTTCCACAGACAAAATGTCATTCTTAAAAACTGCACTTCAAACAGTGTAAATGGCTCCATACACCACGTCGCCAAATGCAACCTTGTTTCAGTATACAGTAAGCGCATGAGAGAGTGCAGTCTGCTGTTTACCACACTAGAACAGGATATGAAACCACAAAGATAATTTACATATTCCAAAATAACAGTGCAGCTGCACATACAAATACACTTATCTGCTAAATGCAACTTCTCAAATAAGCCAGATAAAAAAAGGTAGACCCCCCCCGACAAATAAAAAGGCCCAGAAAGCTTTCTTCAGAGAACAGGTTCGCCAGTATGGAAACACAAAGAGCTTGCTCCTTGAATACTGGAACTATAGCTGCTCAGCTTCGAACTTCACAATGAGGAGCATTTGAAAACCAGTATGAATGGCATCAGCATGCCCCATTCAAACACACTCGGCACAAGGATCTCTGTATTAACAGTGACGATGATGCAGTAAGCTGCAGAGATATTGGGATTGTCTCTCAAAATTTATTTATTTCGTTTTTGTTCACCGGGTATGTGCACTAGGCAAATTCTGCCTATTTTCAGGCACGACCTGGGGGAGGGGGATACAGAAGGAAGCCAGCTGACTCTGAAACAGATTAAGCTGTTGGTGGTATTTTTAGTGAGTGGTGGAAATTTGGCCAGGGCACCAGGGAAATTCCCCTACTCAGCCATTAGGGGGACCCCTTGTCGGCCAGATCCAAAATGGCGGACGTGGAGTGTGATGGCAGCAGCAAAGGAGTGAGGAAGGTAGGGGATGTTGTCCCTAATATATCCACTATTGAAAACATGGAGCCTGGTAAGGATAAGAAGCAACGTTATTCTGATATGGAAGCTATAGTACACTTTTTGTTGGATAATGAACCAGATGGTGAAATTGAGTCCACTGGGGCACAGACCTCAGTACAAGGCTGTCTTCAGACACAAAGAACAGCTTCACGGTTGGAGAAAGAAAGCATCTCTGAAATAACCCTGTTGACATCTGAAAAGGAGGAACAACTGTTGCTGAATGCCATATTGCACAACAAAGCGTTTCTGTTACAACTATTGGTGAAGTCTGCAAACCATTCTCAAGCAGCTGCTTCCAGAGTCGAACCCATGGTTCCTATGGACTCTACTGCTATTGCAGGTATGTCTACTACTTCGGTTAGTTTTCAAACCTTACAAAATGTACCTTCCTCACTTGATACCCCAGACCCTAAAATGGCTGTTCCAGAAAAGCATATAACAGTATCGGAACTGCAGGGAGTAGAAACTGCATCCCAAAATGTGACTGTAACAGTGGAGTCTGCCTGGGACCCTGCTTCTGCATTACAGGCTGCAGGTTGGCTCCCAGACTCAGAGCATAAAGGGTGGACTTCACTGGGACTGGTTACAGCTGCCGACATGATACAAACATCGAGCTTGCATACGGGAAAGGAAACTGACTCTCAAAATCCTACGGCTCAGCTACAGCAGATAGTCATGGATTCTCCTTCCAAAGCAGCATCAAAATCAATTTCAAACTTACCGGCTCCACTGCCTACTGGTGACATAGAACCCGCACACTTATATGCTATGCCAATACATAGAAACATAGAAGTTGTCGGCAGATATGGACCGCAAGACCCATCCAGTCTGCCCATTTCTTTTTCTACCTTATGAATGTGCCATAGGCCTTTGCTCTGTCAATGGCCTATCTATTCATACTCATCTGTATTGCTCCCTTATGCCTGTCCCATGCCTGTTTGAAGCCCTGCATTGTATTCATATCCACCACTTCCTGAGGTAGGCCATTCCATACATCCACCACCCTTTTTGTGAAAAACAACTTCCTCACTTTACCCCTTAATTGGTCTCCCTCTAATCTCATGCTGTGTCCACTTGTCCTGCTATTTTTCTTATATTGAAACATGTTAGACTCTTTCACCTTGTTAATACCCTTAAGGTGTTTGAATGTTTCAATCATATCACTTCTCTCCCTCCTTTGCTCTAGGGTATACATATTGAGTTCAGTTAATCTGTCCTCATATGTCTTCTGATGCAGTCTCTGCACCATTTTGGTTGCCCTTCTCTGGACTGCCTCAGTTTGGTTAATGCCCTTGTGAAGGTGTGGCCTCCAGTACTGCACGCAGTACTCCAGATGGGGCCTAACCAGTGTCTTGTAAAGAGGGATTATTACCTCCCTTTTCCGACTTGTGATACCCCTACTAATACACCCCAACATTCCTCTAGCCTTACCCACTGCTTTAGAGGTCTGCTTGGATGATTTCAGGTCATCAGTGATGATGACGCCCAAGTCTCTTTCTTCCCTTGTGACTGCCATTAACTCCCCTCCCAGCCTATATGTAGCTTCAGGGTTTCTCTTCCTTATTTGCATGATCTTGCACTTCTTTGTGATAAACCCCAGTTGCCACTCTTCCGACCATTTTGCTAGTTTATCCAGATCTCTTCTCATTCTGCTCACCCCATCTGGATCATCTACTCTGTTGCAGATCTTGGCATCATCTGCAAACAGACAAACCTTACCTTCCAGTCCATCTGCAATGTCACTGATGAAGATATTGAAGAGGACTGGCCCCAGGACTGATCCCAGACTTCAGGTGAAGAGGCCCCAAAGTACATCTCCTCTGCGCGGCCTCACTGTGAGGAGTCTCTAGGGACTAAACATAGAAACATAGATTTTGATGGCAGATAAGGACTGCTTGGCCCACCTAGTCTACCCATTCCCTACCTACAGGATAAGCTGCAGATCCTAGTTAACCAACAGCCTATTTCTTCCTACCCCCCACAATAATTGTCTTATGTCTGTCTCATGCATTCTTGAATTTGTCCACAGTTTTAGACCCCACAACCTCCTCAGGAAGGCTGTTCCATGCATCCACCACCCTCTCTGTGAAAAAATACTTCCTCACATTGCTCCTGAACGTCCCCCCTCTTTCTTCAAATTGTGTCCCTTTGTTCTTGCACATTTCTTTTTCTGAAAGATGCTACCCTCTTGGACTTTGCTGATTCCACTGAGGTACCTAAATGTTTCTATCATGTCTCCTCTCTCCTTCCTTTCCTCAAGGGTATACATATTAAGCTCCTTTAGTCTCTCCTCATATGGCTTCTGTTACAGACCCTGCACCATTTTAGTTGCCCTCCTCTGAACTGCCTCCATCCTGTCTATGTCCTTGCAGAGATGGGGTCTCCAGAACTGGACACAGTGCTCCAGATGGGGTCTCACCAACTGTCTGTACACAGGGATAACAACTTCCTGTTTTCTGCTGGTGATGCCTCTCCCTATACATCTCAGTATCCCTCCTAGCCCTCCCTACTGCCTTCTCACATTGCTTGCTAACCTTAAGGTCATCTGATATGATTACCTCCAAGTCCCTTTCCATTTTTGAGCTCGACTGCAGGTGTGCACACTAAAGAGAGTACAGAGAACTTTTGGCCGCTTTCCATGGCAAGTACTGCTGGCAACACAGATTCTCATTTTCAAATGGCAGACTTATTTAAGCAGGTGGGTGAACCCGTACAAAGGCGGAACGCGGTTCGCCTCAAATACATGGGGCCAGTGAAATGTTCCCTGATAGAAAGTTTATACTACATCAGTTACTCAAGACAGCTATGGGGATACAGACACAATAGCTTTTCACTTGTATTCACATTAAAGGGGAAAATGTGTACGATGTTAGTTTTAGAAATAACGTCACCCTAGAAAAATTCTGGCAGAAGTATGATTTAGTTAAACATAATAGTGACTGGCAAGATTTTTTTCCTATATCCCTAACTAAACTGACCATTAAAACAGTGACTCTATTGTTTCGGAATGAAGGAGTCAACATAGAGGATGTTCAGTATTGGTTGAGACAAACATGGACATAATGCAAAGCTGTATCCCAATACTAGATGAAGATTTAATCTGGACAGAAGGGTGGCATATAAAAGTGATGTTAACACATACTGATGCAGGCATTCCGCACCTCCTCAGTAGTTTCCATGTAGGAAGAGATAGAGGCATATGTTTCTACCCGGGACAGCCAACAACATGTCACAAATGCGGGGCACGGACTCACTTGAGTTCCTCTTGTACTTTGCCCAGGAGTAATTTATGTCTGGATTTTGGCCACGTTAGTTTAGGTTGCTCAAATCCTCTCAGATGCAACTTGTGTGAAGAATCGGGCCACACATATGCCAAATGTCCCTGGGCAGCCCCGGAACAGAATGGACAGGGTTATGCAGGACCAGGAATCCTTAATAACTGCTCAACAAGTAAAATTGTCACAAGCCAGGCAAGACGCTAGACTAGGAAGTTTTGTTTGTATTCTGAAGGAAAGAATTGTCGAGTATCTAGAGGCCAGAGGGGCACAGGACCCTAGGCAGCATGGATTCACAGCGGGAAGGTCATGCCAGACGAATCTGATAGATTTCTTTGACTGGGTGACCAAAGTAGTAGATCAGGGAGGGGCTGTGGACATGGCCTACCTAGACTTTAGTAAGGCATTTGACACAGTCCCACACAAAAGATTAATATACAAGTTAGCCAGCCTGGGAGTGGGTCCCAAGATGACAGCCTGGGTAAAGAATTGGCTGGAGAACAGGACACAGAGAGTAATAGTAAATGGAGTCCACTCTGAAGAAAGGGGGGTTACTAGTGGAGTACCGCAGGGTTCAGTATTAGGACCGATCTTCTTCAATGTCTTTATAAGTGACATTGCAGAGGGACTGGAAGGAAAAGTATGTCTCTTTGCAGAAGACACAAAGATCTGCAACAGAGTTGATGCACAAGGTGGGGCGGAAAGGATGAGAAGGGACTTGGCAAGGTTAGAGGAATGGTCAAATGTATGGTAGCTTAGATTCAGTGCTAAGAAGTGCAAGATAATGCACCTGGGAAACAAAAACCCAGGGGAAGAGTACACAATGGGGGGGTGAGATACTAACAACAACAAAAATGGAAAGGGACCTGGGGTGGTCATATCAGATGACCTAAAGGTGGGCAAGCAATGTGAGAGGGCAGCAAGGAGGGCTGGAGGGATACTGGGATGCATAGGGAGAGGCATTACCAGTAGAAAACAGGAAGTTGTTATCCCTCTGTACAGACAGTTGGTGAGACCCCATCTGGAGTACTGTGTGCAGTTCTAGAGACCCAGTCTCCTCAAAGACATAGACAGGATGGAAGCTGTCCAGAGGAGAGCAACTAAAATGGTGCAGGGTCTGCACCGGAAGACATATGAAGACAGACTTAAGGTCCTTAATATGCATAACCTCGAGGAAAGGAGGGAGAGGGGGGACATGATAGAAACTTTCAAGTACCTCAAGGGAATCAACAAAGTCCAATAGGGTAGCATCCTTCAAAAAAAGAGGTGGGCAAGAACAAGGGGGCACAATTTGAAGATAGAGGGAGGGTGGCTCAGAGGTAATTTAAGGAAATATTTTTTCACAGAGAGGGTTGTGGATGCATGGAACGGCCTTCCGGAGGAGGTTGTGGAGTCAAAAACAGTGGTGGAATTCAAGCATGCATGGGACAGTCATAAGGCAATTCTAGGGGGTGTGGGTAGGAAAAAGTAGGCTGCTGGTTAATTAGGATCTGCAGCTTATCCAGTAGGTAGGAAAATGGGAAGACTGGGAGGGCCAAGCGGTCCTTATCTGCCATCAAATTCTATGTTTCTATGTATCCCCCCTTCTCCCCCCCAGAAGGACCCTGCGGGACATCCTTCTACACATACTTACCCATCAGACATTGCCCCTTCCTAAAACTCTGAAATTTCTCCCATGGGGGATGGCAGTGAAGCAGGTTCTACTATAGTTCATGAAGTACAAACAGAACCCTCTTCAGGTGTCATGCTACCACCTACAGAAACCCCTATGACAGTGGTACACACAGGGAAAACTAAGCGGCCAAAGAAAAAAACAGAACCATTGACAGCAGGCCCTCCGATTCTAACTAGAAATAGATATCACATCTTATCCAAAAGAAAAAAATGGAGCCATATGGTAGATGAGGAAGGGGTAATCAGATGCTTCCTCTATTACTTTACTAATACTATTAACGACATCGATGACAACATCCATAAGGCCAATATCCACTTGTTCGCTGATGACACAGTACTTTATTTGAGTCGTCCTACGCTGGAAGCAGCCTGTGACGATCTCCAAGGTGAATATAACCTATTACAATACCAGCTTATAAGCAAAAAGCTTCTGCTTTATGCCAAAAAAAACAAAAGCGATGCTCTTTTCCTCTTCCTCCTATGCGGCAAACCTCGGTTGTGTTGGGACTATCCCTCAGATTACCACTGTACTTGAAGAAAAGTTAGAGTATGCACCTAAATCCAAGTATCTGGGTGTATGGCTCGATCACAAACTCTCCTTCTCTGAACAACTCGAAGAACTACAGAAGAAACTAAGAGAAAGACTAGGACTATTCTACAGAATTAGCCATTTACTTACTAGGGATGCCAAACTGCAGTTGGTTCAAGCCACGTTCCTGTCATTAATTGATTACGCAGACCTTCTGTATAGCCATTGTACTGACTCTGCCCTGGCTAAGTTGGACACCCTATACCACAGAGCAATAAGGTTCATAACGGGCCTTCCACTTTCTACACACCATTGCTCCTTATACACTGCGGTAGGCTGGACTTCCCTTCATTATAGGAGAAATAGAAATGCCGCTCTTTGGGCTTTCAGAGCGATTACCAACAAACTTCCCCTATACTTCTCTGATTGTATTCCCCTGAATGTCATAGGTGCCTATGCTCTAAGAAGCTATTCCCTAATTGCCTTGCAATTACCTAAGGTCAACTCTCATTTCGGCAGAGCAGCCATAAGTTTCTCGTTGATTTCCTTGTGGAACAGTAAACAAAAATATTTGAAGTTGAGCTGTCCTGTTAGCCTGAATGTTTTCAAGTCACTCTATGACCGCTGCATGAAGGAATCCTGCAAATGTTTTCCACATCGCTAGCTCACCTATTTTTTACTTTCCTTCCTGCCCATCCTACCTCCCACTCTGCCTCTGTCCCTGCCTGTCTCTCTCTCTCTACCAAAATTCTGGCTTCTCCCCCTCTTCTCTGTCTGTCTTTAGCCATGGCCAAGTTCCACCCCCTTCCCTGAAGTATGCCAGTTAACTATTCCAAACCCATCATTGTCTTCCTAATCTGGTATCCCTCTTCTTTCCTTTCTCTCTCTCTCTTTTTAAGTGAATATTCCGGATGTACCAATTTATGAGCCTATCTGTTGTAAAGACCCTTACGCTCAAATGTTGATGTACAGATGTATATTTTTCTTTTTTGTGTAATATTGCTTTATGTTCTACCATGTTACTGTACTATGATTTTTGTAGGACCAGGTCCATCTTGTAAATGAGCCTTGCTCAACGGTGCCTGCCTGGATAAATAAAGATTTTGATTGATTTGTTTATTTCAGAGGTACTAGAGGACAATACAGATTCACCATTAGAACTTTCCAAATCAAATAAGGCCAGGGGAAACACAAACCCAGACAAAAACCTGAGGGTTGATTTACAAGCGGTGTCATCCCCTTTTTTGGGGAGGGTTCTTCTCTCCCTCTTGTTCCTCATGGACCATAGGATAAGCCCTCTGACTCGAAATGTCAGCAGCATCAAATCCTTTAAGGAACGAGGTACAACTTTTCAAATCCTAAACAACCTACCAAATAATGTATTCCTACTACAGGATACTCGCATTAAATCGGATTATGAATTCAATCATGCTAAATAGTTGTGGTCAGAGGGCCCATATTTTTGGTCCCAGGGACAAGAACTATGTGATGGGATGGCTATTTTATTGCGAGGTTTATATTTCCATTTCAAACAAATCGCAGATATTGAACCAGGGAGAGCTCTCCCGGTTGATATCTCCTTTAATACTATAGACTTACGCTTGATTAGTGTATGTGCGCCCCAAAGTATAGCCGTCAGAATGTCCTTGTTTAAATTAATACAACCCTTCCTACATACACAAAAAACGGTAATCTGAGGAGGTGATTTTAATTGTGGACTCTCCCCCAAAGAAACAGGGTGTAAAACTCAGAATATTTTCAAGTGACATGGCATGTTTAAACAACATTACTTCCACTGCAAACTTACAGGACGAGTTTTCAGCAATTCAATCTACAGGGCAGAGGACATTTGTAAAAGGACATTTAACATCCAGGAAAGATTACATTTTTAACTCCAAAAAATCTAACTATTTTTAAAGCAACTACCATACCCGTAGAGACATCTGATCATTTAGCAGTCTCCTGTCAGTATGGTATAACTGGAACTCCCACTAGTGAACACACATCTAGATGAAGACCAAACAGCAATTTGTTATCTGATTCTGACCTTAAGATAAAATGGGATGAGTTGTTAAAAGCCCGAGTGTCCATTATAGAGGCATATGACACAAATGCACTCTGGTGGCTAGACTCAAAACAAGACTTTAAATATTTGTTTATTAGTCATGCCACTTGGAAAAGCAAGAAACAGAATGCACAATACTTAACATTACAAAATCAGTTACAGCATTTGATTTCACAAGTGCATAACTATAACATGAATTTACACTCTCAGATACAACAGACTAAAGAAGAAATGTCTAGATTTCAATATAACAGGTACATGAGTCTTAAAATGGAAGCACAATATGGTACCCAGGGCCGACAACCCACCCTGGATACTTTTCATAGCTGTGCCAATAGGGTTAAAGCTACAACAATAGAAAGCTTGAAGATTGCAGGTGAACCTATTCCCACAACAGACAAACATAACATTAAAGAAGAAGTACAAAAATATCTATATCATCAATTTGGGGCTGAGGAAGACACTTTAGGAAACACACATTTTGTGACTGACTTACAAATATAAAAACTTACCACAGACAAAATTAAACCATTAATAGCAGAAATTTCCTTAACCAAAGTATTACAAGCTATTTCAAGGCTTCAATCAAACACAGCACTAGGGGAAGATGGATTGACTGTTGAATTTTACAAAACTTTCCAAAAGAAACTTGGCCTATTTTAACTATATTATTTAACTCTTTGCTACAGGCATCACACATCCCCACAAGTTTCTCTCGAGCATTAGTAATTCTCTCACATAAAAAAGGTGAAAGAACAAACTTGCACAATTGGAGACCTATTAGCTTATTGAATGTGGATTATAAAATCGTTTCTAACATTTTGACCCATAGATTGACTAATATTGCACACATGGTAATTTCCAGTGTACAATTGTCTGGCATTCCAAATAGGTCCATATTTCATAATTCACAGTTTTTAAGAGATGTTACTCAATTAGGAACCAAGCAGCACTGTTCCAGTTGGCTTCTGTTTTTAGACCAACCAAAGGCTTTTGACAGAGTTAATCATACTTATTTATTCGACACTTTACATTTTTACGGTATTCCTAAGAGGTTCATGACATGGATACGACTACTTTATGACTCAGCTTCAGTACAACCATATAGAAATAAAGAACTGGGCACAGCATTCTGAGTCAAGAGGGGCATCAGACAGGGATGTCTCTTAAGTCCCATACTATATCTTTTTGCTATCGATCCTTTGATCAGGAACATATACACAAATGGACACATACAGGGCATACAAATATTAGGACAATCAGAAATGACTAATATTAGTGCATACGCTGATGATCTTTGTCTCAGCAAACAAACTGAAAAAGCTATATCTGTAGAGGAACATACAGCTGTTCCCTGGTGGTCTAGTGGTTAGGATTCGGCAGAGTGACTGCCATGGCCCGGGTTCGATTCCTGGTCAGGGAAAGTGCTGTACCTCTCTCTTTAGGGAGGCAGTATAGTGCAGTGGTTTAAGGCTCTGAGCTGCAAATCTGGTGACATCCAGCAGACCAGACCTGTGTTTGACTCCCAAAGCTTCCACTTACATACTTTGTGGCCCTGAGCAAGTCACTTAACTTCCCTGGGCTCCCAGGTCACTCCTGTAAAAAAGCTTTCAGCTTAGTCTGCTACTCCTGGTTAAACAACTAAAAAGAATAGGAAGTAAGAAGAATATTAATTGCTATTAGGAGCAAAACTAAACTATGACAAAAGCCATTGTTTTCAAATTAATCCGATAGCAAGACAGCTACAACCAAATACCCACTTTAACATCCCTATCAGTGAAACTCCACTGAAAATCTTAGGACTTACATTTGGCACTGAAAATGATGTTAAATATAACTGGGAACAAGCCATTAATAAATGCCAGAGTTTGATTCAGCAGTGGAAACATATGGTTATTTCTAAGAAAAAGAGAGGTTACTTGCTGAAAACATTGATTACCCCCCAATTTTTGCACGTTTTCAACATATTTCCTCTTCCATTCATTCCTCTAAAAACCCAAGTCTTCAATATTTATTTTCAAGGATTATGGGATAGTCGTCTAAATCCTATAAGATGAAATTTCACATTTTACAACTATAATATGGGGGGATCAGAATGATAAACCCCATAGTTTTCTTTCATAGCATATTCACCTATAGAAACCTAACAGGTATTGTTAAGAGCAGGAGACTGGAATGGTTCAATATTTGCTATAATTGTTTTTTTGTATTACAGAGTAAATGGGATGAAGGAACTCTAACAGTGTCCATGGTAACCCATAATACAGGAATCCCAGAGTATATTAAGCCTCGCCTTGCAAAATTATGACAATAGGGGGTCACACAACAAATGCTCAGTATAGCATCCATGAAAGCTTTCTATGCAAATATAGTAGAAGAGGTTTTATTTATACCACCAGTACTTCCAGAATGCCCCGACACCCAAGTACAGGAAACCTGCATACAACTAACCGATAAAAGGATTCCCAAACAGATGTGGGATGTGGTCTGGCTGCCATGCCGTTCGGTGTGCATAATACATTAAAACACAAACCTATAGAAGAAAGAATATGCCCTAGGTTAACCACAGTAATGTATTAGAAACAAGTGAACACTTTTTAATTAAGCGTCCCTTTGCTGAAGAATTTTGGTTGATATTACAGAATATCGGGAAAGAACTGAAATTAAAACCCATGCCATACGAAGTACTGCTCTTAGGTTCATACCCACATCGTTGGTGGAAATATGATAAAAGCACTTTCCGGGTTATATTTGCAGTTTGTAAATATTATATGTGGCAAGGTAGATGTGTTTTGCTCTTCCAACAAAAAGAAGTGTCACCTAAGGGAGTAGCTATCCAAGTTCTTACATTTTTACGAACTCTATATAGCCAGGAGAAAAATAATCTACCTAGAAATGGATTTCAAACATATTGGACATTCTGTGGTTGGGTACTTCAGGAGTTAGTTAAGACAATGGGAGGCAGTATAGTGCAGTGGTTTAAGGCTCTGAGCTGAAAATCTGGTGACATCCAACAGCTCAGACCTGGGTTTGAATCCCACAGCTTCCACTTACATACTGTGTGACCCTAAGCAAGTCACTTAACTTCCCTGTGCTCCCAGGTTGCACCTGTAAAAAAGCTTTCAGTTTAGTGTGCTATTCCTATTTAAACAACTAAAAAAAAATGGCTGGCTAGCCATAACCATTTGTACATAGACTACTGAGGGAGAAAATGTAGTGCTTTATCATACAGCACACAGATGGACTTTTTCTTTCACATGCAGAATTTAGAACATTTGGTATATGCAGGTTATTATATCCAGCTTATTCTTTTGTTTGGGTATTATGTGAAGCAACATGATGTTTCATTTTTTCTGTGTGACATTTTTATCTGATATTTTTCAATAAAAAATTTCCCTGCTGTTTTTGAGAAGTGCCATGGGATCTTTAACAACCACCTGAACAGGCAGATGAGACCTTAGTTTAACATCTCATCCGAAAGATGGCACCTCAGGAGTGCAGCACCCCTCCACATACTGCACTACAGTGTCAGTATTGGGAATGAACCCAAGTGCCTGGTGTGGGGATAGAACCCACAGCCTTCTGATCTCCTGGCCTCAGAGGTGAGTATGCTACCTGCTGAGCCACTGACACTGACAATGACTGATGCATGGTGAGCCTTCAAAAAATTATAAGTGAAAGTGTGGCTCTCTGATGCATGTCATTGCAGTAAGTCTGAGAGTTCTCATCTATAGCATTTACTGATAAAAAGATGTATCCGTTATGAATGTCTGCATGTAGCACTGTATGGAATCATTTTGTGTAAGGAGGCTGTAGTGGATTCATCTGAGTGCACTATTCAGAGCTGTACTGCCTCTGCATTATTCCCTATCCCCTCCATGCTGTATCCGTATAACACTGAATGTGGGCTGCAGGAATGATTGAGGGTGCCAAGCTCCCATGTATGCACAACACTAAGCATGGACTGTAGGGCATGATGGAGGATGCAAACCCCCCATGTATGGACAACACTGAGAAAAGTCCCCATGTATGCACTAGGGACACTGCTCTGCGAACGCATAGCCTACAGGGTGTGATAGAGGATGCATAGCTCGCATGTATGCATAACACTGAGCACAGACTGCAAGGCATGATGAAAAATGCAAAGCCATAATGTATGCACAACATTGAGCATGGGCCATACCTCTCAACTGTCCCTGATTTTCAGGGACGTCCCTGATTTTGCCTTAAAATTTTCCTCTGTCCCTTGAAAAATCTGTGTTTTTGTGACAGAACAGTGGGGATTAAAATAACAAATTAATGTCAAGCATTGAAGTTACAGACTTGTTCTTCTTCAGAAAATGCATCTTAACACAATTCCCCTTATTCTATCAGCTTTCTGAGTGAATTATACAAGTTTTTAAGATGTGTCCCTGATTTGGGGTCTTTGTCCCTGATTTTTATAAGCCTTGTCCCTGATTCATGAGGCAGGAGGTTGAGAGGTATGGCATGGGCTGCAGGGCGTGATGAACAATGCAAAGCCCACAAGTATGCACAATACTAGGTGATGGCTGCAGGGTGTGACAGAGGATGCACAGCCCCCATGTATGCATAACATTGAGCACAGACTGCAAGGCATGATGGAAAATGCAAAGCCATAATGTATGCACAACACTGAGCATGGGCTGCAGTGCATGATGAATGATGCAAAGCCCACATGTAAGCATGTGAGACAGTTGAGTAAGACCCTGTTCCATTTGTTATGCAGAGAAAGTGTTAAAAGCAATGATCTGTTCAGCCCTCTCATATTCTGTCACTTGTCTATCTCTTGCCTCTCTGATTGTGCAATCAAATATTACTTGTGGCACCTAGAAATTGGTCACTCTGATGGTCCAACAATTTCCTCCTGTTTTCTTCATTCATTCTTTTTTTCTTTCTTTCTTTGCTTCCCTGTGGTTATAAAATAATTGTGAATCGTTATGTTAAACTGGGATCTTGTGGTTTGCAGATGTATATAGTTATACTGTTGAAATGAATGCAAAAAGCTATTCCACATTCTCTCTGGGCAGTTCTACTTAGAAGGCTGACTGCATAAAGTTATGAATACCTGAGTATTACTGGGGTTAGAAAAAGCTGTTTCTTTGGCTGAAGACTATCAGATGACCAGACAGACACTGCAGCAGTGAAATAACAGCCAAGGACCGATTAGGCCCTCTTTTTCCCAGTTTAACTTCAGGTCAGATAAGACCTCTGATGTGGCTAAAAACTCTGCACCCAAAGACTTTATTTGGTATAACTGTAATAAGTCAGGCCAAGCTGATAATTTTCTAACTGCATTCATTACTAGATTACCGCTAATATTTATGTTTCGGCTTGTATTTCTATATCATCGTATTTGACTTCTTTTATTATTAGTAATTATATTGTTTAGTTATCTTCTTCTCCTCTCTCCCTCAAGACACATCTGAAAACAAGCTGTTTTAAGTTCAGTATGTATTTCCTGGTTAAACATTTAAATAAATAAATAAATAAAATAAATATTGCAAGAAACTGCCATAAAAATAAGGAAGGTAGCACTGAAGCAATTTGGCCTTAGCAAATTGAGGCATGTATTTTTTATTTTAACTCTATTTATTGCACCCCTGGACTGGGCATCCTTCCAAGGTGCACTCTCGGACAGTGCCTCTCACTCCCTGCCTGAACTCCCCACTAGTCGGAACTCCTTCCCCCCAACCCCAGGCAGGTCAGTCTCCTGGCAACCCACCCCCAAGGAAAGGCTTGCCCACCCGTGGTGACCTTACAAATTCAAAGGCCTACCTGAGCACCGGGTGGTGCCTGAGGAGGAGTCTGATGTGAGGGAGACAGCAGTTTGATGTGGGCAGGACCACTGGTGCTCTCTTCATTTCCACAGTCCTAGGGAGGATTTTTGCTTCCCAGAATCCCCCCAAGTGTGGCCTGCAATGACACCATGGCGCATGGCAACCCTGCTGGTGTCCATTATGCTCACCCCCATCTTGCAAGTCAGCATCCTGTAGTAACCCTGATCTCCATAGGCAGTCACCAGGATGCCAGACTACCCCACAGCCCTTCCCCCAGGAGAGGAGAGCAGTCTACCAGATGCTCAATCCTCTCCTTCCCCTGCTGACCCCCGGATTCTGAGTTCGCTCCCAAACCTAGGTCACTGGCGCGGCACGAGGTGTGGTGTCCAGCACCTCAACCCTCAGCACCACCTTTGGGGCAAGTATTTAATAGATGTCAAGGTGAGGGGTAAGACTGTGAAGTGACTTATAGAGTTGGGAAGCCGACAGACCCTGGTGCATGCTAAAATTCTGAGAAAAGACTGTGCAAAAGGACTAGGTACTAGGTTCATATGCATCCACAAGGACACTCAGTACTATCTCACCACCCAAGTGACTCTGGCCATTAATGGGGTGCTGCAGCAAATAAAAGGGGTGATATCTAAGTTACCTGTACCTATGATTTTGTTTAAATGATTTTTCAGGATTTGCAAAGTTAATGACACAGGGAGTAAATCCTGCTGTGTCAGCAGCTGCAATAGCAAAAGCACAGGCAAAGAAAATCTTAGATGTTGGGGACTCTTTTCCTTTTGGTGACTTTGAGTTGGACTTGTTTCACCCCAGCTCCAATATCCAGAAGTCAAAGAAAGAAAGAAAGAAAGAAGATGCATGAAAAAACAGTGGCAACAAAAGACTGATGGACATAAAGAGCTGAATACGAAAATGCTGGAACTACATGGATAACTCACCGTGATTTTGTTTCTGATCAAACTAATGATGATTCTCTCCAAGATTATTTTAAGCAGCTGGGGTTGAACAAAAACAGGATGAGCCAGTTTTTAAAAAATGTAATGGGCTACGGTACAGAGTTTGGGTTAATCCTCAGTTGTGGGAACAGATAGAACAATTGGCCATAACAAAGAAGCAGATAATTCAGTTCTTAGAGACAGCACATGATAGTGATATGGCTGGTCACTCAGGAAGGGTTGCACCTTTGCCAGACTGTTGTACAGATGTTTCTGGCCTGGGATTTATGAGGATGTTGCTACCTATTGCAGTTCTTGTGCTAAGTGTCATAATGTAGTCCCAGTAGCTAAACAAGCATTTGTCAATGCTGAATGTGTGCTTGCTGGTATTGGTATTGGTAGTGCAGGAGTAAAAGGGATGCATAATAGGAATGGCAGTGAAGTACTGAACTAACGCCAACCCCTACCCCTACCCTGCAGAGACTGACAGGCATTGGAGTGTGCCTTTGGGTCGGCCATAACACTCACACCATTCCACCTCACCCCACCCTGCAGACACAGACAGGTGTCACGTTATGCCTTGGGGTCTTCAGCTCTTATGCTCACTCCATTCCTTAAGGAAATAAGGTGAGATGGGTGCAGTATAGGAGAATGGGATGAACATTAGGGCCAAAGACCCCAAGGCACACCTCAGTGCCAGTCAGTGGTTGCAGGATGGGGGTGGAATGACGTGAGCATTATGGCCGAGAACCCCAAGCCACACCCTCGATGCCTGTCAGTCTGTGCAGGGTGGGGCGTTAACAGTTGGAAACCCTAACAACCTGGGTGTTTGTTGGTATTTTCACTCAAAATTTTCAATAAAGGCTTTTTGGGACCTCCCCTCATGAACAGTGGCACTGAGATTTCATTACTCTGTTCCAAAGCTTGAATTCACAGAGCAACTGCATCATTCTGCGCCACAGGTGCGAAAACACTTTTTGGGCAGGATGCAAACAATGACAGCTGTAATGTTCATAAGGAGATGTTAAAAAGTGGCAATGCTGGAAATTTGGAGTGAAAATATTAAAAATTGGTGAAGTTACGAGTGTGCGTACAAACTGCACAATGCACGTTCGTAACGCAGTCCTTTTTTTACTTTTTTTCACTAAGCTTGTAACATGGGCATTTTGGGACCCCACCTCATGAACAGTGGCACTGTCGTTTTGTTATTCAGTCCTGAAAGGTGATTCCATGCAGCAACCATGAAATCACATTTCAGGACTGAGAAATGAAATGACAGTGCCATTGTCCATGAGGTGGGATCCGAAGAACCCCATGTTGAAAATTTGGGACTAAAACTCCCAAAAATGGTTGAGATATCAGCCTAAGTTGAAACCCTCCATTGACTGCCATTATAGGGCTTACAGTGATTTTCTTCAGTCTGTGGTCAGCTTTTGAAGATACAGATGTGTTCCCGCTCCAGAGAAGATTGCAGTGCCAGACCTCCAAAGGTAAGTGTGGGGGGTGTAGTATGGGGAGGTGGGATGCACAGAGGGAGGGGGTGGTGAGGATGACACGGGATTGTTTTCTTTGTTTTTATGTTTAACACACACAAAATAGACCTCGAGGAATGGTTTTTCTTTTTTTTTTTTTTTACAGGTGAAACTGTATGAAAAATAAATTTTGGCACACTGGGGTATGGGGGGGCAAAGCTGACCTGGGGATTGGGCACCCCGAGGTCAGCTGAAAAAAGGGTGTGTAGGGGGTGCATCTGACACCGGTAGTGGGCATCCCAGTGTTGGAAAAAGATAAAGTGGGGTTGGGGGGGCATGCCGACATGGGGATTGGGCACCCCGTTGTCAGCAAAAGATATGTCCGGGAGTGGGCATCCTGGTGTTAGAAATTTAATCAGTTTGGCACACTAGGGTGGGCTTCCAGTGTGCCACATTAATGGGGGGGGATACATGCAGACACGGAGATTAGGCACTCTGATGTTGGCTTTTGGGGTGTGTGGTGGGTGGCAGGAGCTGCCAATTATACAAAGGCGCAGTGCAGCTCATTTACTTATTTATTAATAGGTTTCACCAGGAAAGGCACACTGAACAAACAAGTTGCTTGTAACTCTAGCCATGAACATTACTGTGCACTGTAGTGCACATGGCTGGAAGGTGCCTCGTTGCCAGGAGTTGGGGGGGATCTGCCACTGCAATGACAAAACTGCCTCTGATTGCAGTGGCAGATTTCTTTCAAGTGTGGCGCTCACTCTGAAACTGCCATCATCGGCAGCTTCCCTGTTGATTGGTGGCTGAGCGCACCGATTAAAGCGTCCCCTGCATTGGCCACAACACTGCCGCGCCTCTGCAATGCTCTACTACCTCAATGTTTCTTGTGCACTGCTCGCAAACAAACATTCAAATGAGGGATGAATACAGAAAATTAATGAAATATAAGCTGCATATTATATTTTGAGCCATTTACTGGAATACTGAAAAGAAAAAAAAAAGAAGTTATATGAAACCATGGCCTACACATCATAAGATACAGCATTAAGCCCTCCCCAATACTACCAGCTGTATAAAAGTTCTGTATAGTGTATAGCAGAATGCTGTTCCTCATGGAAATCCATGCCTGGAACAGCGTTGTTGTGCTGCACTCAGTGCATCACGATGTTGTTGTGTTGCACCGAGTACGTCACTAGTGCAGCACAGCAACACTGAATGTGGTTGCACATGTACAATTGAGCAGGCTGCGGTGGTGAGGAAGGAAGCGGCGCTGAGAAGTAAGCCTTATTTTTTTCTGGGAGACCTATTTGGGAGATAAAGGAGTGCCGCATGTGGTTGCCTATACACTATAAAAAATTGTGTATGAGCAACTATACACAAACCAGGCAGCTGTACAACCTCGAGATGGTAACGGACCTCTCGAGCTGCGCGCTCAAGGTCTGTGGTTACCACGGAAACCTCTTGATCGTACAACTGCCTTGTTGTGTATGATTGCTCATACACAATCCTCTATATCTTAACAAAGCAAACAGGTAGAGTTCTACAGAACTGTGTTGTGACACTGCACTGACATTCCTCCCAAAATAATAAGCAAAAAAAAAGAAAAAAAACAACAGTCCCTGGCAATGTGTTTCACTTTTTAAAATAGTTTAAACACAGTATAGAGATGATGTATTAGCAACCTTATACAAGACTGTGTTTCAATTGAGTGGTTGTCATAGTAACAAGAGACCTCAATATCGCAGCTCTGGCAACCTCATTTCATCAGGTGCTGTGGTCCGAATAAGGTGACCACACGAAAATGTTCTGTGTTGTTCTATGTTATCTTGTTGTACTGCAACAGTGACATCATGGTGTTGCTACTACAGCATAACAAGCTTATTCTAGGGATGTGTAACCCCCCCACCATCCCCCCTTGTTTAACTAGCAAGGCTGCTCCTCTCACCACATAGCGTCTAGGGGCAAATGAGAGGGGGGGGTTTACATAACAAATACACACATTTCTTTTCTAAGCCTGCTATCACAGACAGGCAACCAAGTGTGGCAACTACCTGGCACACACCTGGTGGGACCATTTACCATGGTCAACAACCCAGGTCCCTGGGAGAAAACGTTTGCTCATTATTGTACTAGGTTTGCACTTCTGGTCAGGGGCACCCAAGTAAATCCAGACACAAAGGAAGCAATAACAATACTGTTCAAACCAGGTTGGGATTCTAGAGTGTGGCTTTTATTCACGTAACAGAGTAGTAATAATCACAAAGCGAAGTTGAACCCCCACAGGGCTACACATAATGGTATTGCAGATTCTCCAGTGTATAGAATTCCTGACATTCCCATTTAGCATAGGATAAAGACACAAAACAGCAAACACTGGTTCTGAAAATGGAGACTGGCACACACGGCCAGTTACTGGTACATTTCCCATCGACTAGGCACACATGGCCAGTACTAGGATACTTTCCCATATTTCATGAGGAATGAAGGTGGTACATACGACCACAAAAGAGCACATCCAGGCTCAAAATCTTCCAGCACCCACTATACTGAGGTGAACTGAAAACAGAGAATCCAAAACACACGTCTAGGTAACTATTTCCATCAGGTAGTGGCCAAATGCACTGACTGAAAATTGAACTGGTGCCCAAACTGAACCCGGAGAGGTAAACTGGTTACTTCAGATGGGGGGTCTGCCACCTTTTGCTCCCAAGTTTATACTTGGTCATTCATCTGGTTAATAACACCCTCACAGAAACTCGTAGATGCTTTCTTGAAGTGTTCTTCACACTTAACATACTACACGACACACCTCTAAGGTGTCAGAAAGTTAAAAGTTCTGTACTTGGACAGTCTCTCACTAGACTCCAAATCATACCTCTCAACTGTACCACATTACGAGGAACGTTCCTCTTTTCACTTCACAAAAGCTCACTGTTCCACATTATGAGGACTTGTTCCACATTCAGTATTAATATTTTAAAGCAGAAATCTATAGTAAATGATGCAAAGAATATATTATTCAATTAATACCAGACTTTCTGAACATAAATGCAAACATTTTAAGAGTGTTCTGAGCCTCCTAGCCAAAGATTTAATTAAATGTTCCACATTTTGTTCATTTGTTCTACATTTTGAGAGGCAATGTTCCACATTTGGGGGACAAAAGGTTGAGAGGTATGCTCCAAATGTAGGCAGACACTTTTAAAACAGAAACAGTCTGGGTGACAGGGTCCCTTTGTCAGAGAAATTCACCATAGGTATTGCAGGTACCCCTCCTGGGCTTACACAAAAGTAGTATTCACAGTTCTGAAGTTGTACAAAGGCAGCTTCAGCAGACAGACTGGATTAAGGGGATTGCCCCTGAACCCTGAAGACTGCCCCATCCCTCCTGGGATGGGGCAAAGGAAAACCCACTTGGCAATGTCTCCACCACTTCAGTCACTGTCTTCTATGTTCTTCTTCTAGGGTGAGAACAAACTACCTAAAACAAAGAGGTAGCTCTCTGTCAGAGCTAGGTGAGGAGCTGCACAGCAAGCTGCAGTCTCCTCCTGGAACTCCTACTCAGGACTGACTCCACTCTAACTGAACATTCTAAAGCTATCTCCCTAGAGCTGGCACAGAGTGTGGCTTATGCCGCTGTGAGAGTTCTAAGATTACATCATCCTCCAGCTCAGCTGAGGCTGAAAACCAGAGCATGACAGTGTGAAACCCATTTAACAGGCATTTCACTAGCTGCCTTTCCCTGCCTGTCACTGGTTCTAACTGGGATTCTAGTAACCCCTGGGAACAAGGGGGTTACAGATGGAATTTCATCCTCAACCCCGTTCAATCATACACTACAAGCCCCTTCAAAATGGGAACTGTGGGGAACCAATGTACTCTCATATAACTGAAAGTACTCAATGGTGTTGTGCGTCTCACAACACACCCAGGATGAGCAGTGACCCATGTCCACTCTGGCATGACTTACTGCGTACACAGAATAACAAAAAATTCAAAGTACCTTCATGCAAACATCTGCCTTCATGCATTTTACATAACAATGATTTAGATACCAGTAGTGCAATCAGTGACTGTACACATATACACAGCAGCCACTGAATTTGCAGTGATAACCACACAGCCATACAGAACAGAGAGCAACGCTGCCTCATGTTTCTCAGTATATGACTCTAAATAACCACTTAACGTCCCAGTACGTCTGTCCATCAAATTGCAAAACAAAAAATAAATTAAATAAAAAAAACAAAAAAACTTGGACTTCACTGAAAATGAGATGTTGCATCTCAAGTGGGTTATCCTGGGTAAATGAAATGAAAACCAAACCAAGATATTTATATTTTCAGCTTTTTTGTCCTGCTTGTGGATTTAGTGCTTATGAAAAGTGCTGGATTGCCAGCAACGGAACCAGAAGTCCTCTGCGTATCCACATGGCAGGCACAGCATTGGCGATCACAGTGCAGGCTTCCCCACACTGCGCCATCAATGTGCCTCAAACTGTCATGGAGGGACCACCATGTAGGTAAGACAGTAGTTCAGACTCCTTTACCATTCAATCCTTGGCCTCTCACGTGAGGCTGACAAGGGTACCAATTAATGCCAATTTTGTTGGTGATTTTGTGATGTGGACACCTGCCCACTGGGAACTGGACTGAGACCATCACAACTCATTTCACACTGGCCACTAAACTGACCTCAGGTTATAATGTCTCACCTACTGCTGACCTGTGCTAGACTTGAACCAGTGACCTCGAGATGAAAGGCTCCTTAAACCAATACCAATCCACTGAGCCATCCAGTTACCCATGATGCAAGAGTCTAAGAAACAATATTGTTATACAGGGATGGTTTGCCAAGACAACATACATATGGTGTACTTAACTCATCAAAGAGGGTCCACCAAGACAACCATCTAACATGAACATTGCAGAAAGGTCCTCATCATTTGAAGAATGACACTACAGGGACCCCCCCCTTTGCAGTCTCAGTGTCGAATATAACCACGCCCCCATGTAAGCCCCGAACCCACAACCTTCTGGCCCAGAGAAAAGAAAATTGCAAGTGAAATGCCAGGCACTTATCTTCTATAACAAATGTTTATAGAAGTACTAGTACTCGTAAAAATCAAGAAAAGAATAGCCCAATTGAGCCAGAGCTCATTTACAATGGGGTCCAGTCCACTCACTCTCACAGTTACAAGTATATATCAATATTATATGAGTAGCAAGGCAAACCAGAAAACATATATTTACATTCCATAATATAGTATAGTATAGTATAGTATAGTATAGTATAGTATAGTATAGTATAGTAACAGAAACATAGAATGTGTCAACAGAAAAGGACTGGTAAGCCATTTAGTCTGCCTTTTTTTCCCCGGCTGCCTATTACTACATCCTGGACCCTATTCGGTCATATGTGACCCTCCCTCTTGTCTTTCCTGTACCTACTATGCACACATGCCTATCCTACATATGCAAGTTGAAGCTCTCCACTGTCTTCGCTGCCACCACCTCCTCTGGTAGGCCATTGCAGGTGTCCACCACCCTTTCCATGAAGAAGTTTTCCTTACATCTCGCTCTCCTCCTGCTTCATAGCATACCCCGTGTTCTGGTGCTCCTCCTCTGAAAAAGAGATCCTTCCCCTCGTACCTTGTTCACCCCTGCGAGGGGGGTCTCAGTCATATCCCCGTCACCCTCTTCTCCTCCAGGGAGTACATGCTGAACTCCTGCAACCTCTCCTCGTATAGTTTCTTGTGCAACCCCCACACAATTTTGGTGGCCCTCCTCTGGACCACATCCACACTGTTAAAGTCCTTGTGGAGGTGCGGCTTCTAGAAATGAAAATTATGTACTCATCCTAATTCTTGATCTTCTTCGACCATCTTCACCATTGAATTACATTGATGGGTTCTGAGCTGGAGGCGCTAGTACCCTGAGGGAGCCAGAACTTTTCAGGAGGCCAGGCGATGAGGTAGGCTGGGCACATGCGCAGCATCATGAGACTAACTCATGCTGCATGACTTACCTCGGCATTGGCCCTCAATGAACTCAGCACCTTTTTTCCTAAGAAGCGTACCCCAACTATAACCCTAACCTAAAAGGGCATAAGGTAGCCCTTCAGGACCTATATAAGAAGGGTCAGCAACAAAGAAAACAGTGTCTTCACAGCCCAAACCAAAACCGGGGGGGGGGGGTGAAGACCAACGAACAGAATGAGTGAGCCCAGGGGATAGAGAGTGGATGTGTGAGTCAATGGTGTAGCTGTTCCACAAATATCAGTGATAGGCACAGAGCGAATCTCTGCCAGGAACGTTGCAACTGCTCTGGTGGAGTGGGCACAACCCTGGCCTTCCAACTTGACTTGCAGCATGGAACAACACTGGTGGAAGCAAGCGACTATCCACACGGAAATGCATTTGATCATAACCGACTGACCCAGTCAGTTGGGGTTGATGGAAATGAAGAGCTGTTTTGACTGCTGGATGTCCTTAGTTCTATCAAGGTAGAACATGAGGACTCTTAACATCCAGAGAGTGGATGGTGCACCCCCCCCCCCATTCTAGAAGTTAGGAAAATATGTAAGTAGTACCAAAGGCTGGTTCAAGTGGAACTCTGACACCACCTTAGGTAAAAACTTGGGGTGTGTGCAGAGAACTACCTTATCCCTATGGAAGACGGTATACAGAGGATCTGTGGCCAAAGCATGAATCTCAGAGACCCTATGGGCAATGGTGATGGCCACCAAAACACTGTTTTCCAGATTAGGAATTTGAGGTCACATGTAGCCAGGGACTCAAATGGCTTACAAGTGAGCATATCCAACACAAGGATGAGGTCCCAGGCAGTGACAGGGTTCCTGACCAGCAGCCTTGTGTGCAAAATGACCTTCAAGAACCTTTTTTTTTTACTTCTTTTCCCCTCCAGTCACCGAAGTGGTGGCCTCTCTCGAGTAACGTCCCGGTTGTCTCCCGCCTAACCTGAAAATCCCCCATTCCTAGGACCCCTCCTGGAGCTCTGCAAGTGCCTTACCTCTGTCTGGTGACAGACCCCCCCCCAGCTTACCCCCTTGGGTAGGGCCACCACTCCTACAGGCACCCTAGACATATAGTATCGTCCAGGCATTAGTGGCATGCGGAGGATCGGGACCCAGGTGGGCGGGTTCCGGTGGTGGGCATGGGGCCAGGGCGCACCACTGCCTACCAGTACTCCGGGGAATTTCCTTTGTTCTGGTGGTTCCACCCCCCACCTTAGGCTTTCACAATCGTGCAATGATGCACATTGTAGGAGACATGCTCACTTCAGAGCACATTCCTGCTGACGTCTATCGTGCACCACCTTCCCTCTTGCATGCAAATTGCGGCACTGTACCCCCATCTTAGCCACCAGGAGGCACCACAGTGCTGAGTCCTGCAACCCTCCCTAACCCAGAGAAGGTGAGCTGTCATTGGATGCTCAAGTCTTCTTCTTCTTCCTTGCCGACCCCCAACGACCCATGATCATTCCTGAATAAGGGTCGCCAGTGTGGCGCGAGGTGTGACATCTAGCACCTCAACCCTCCATGCCACTGGGCTGGCTCTCCTTCAAGAACCTCTTAAAAAGTGGCAGTTGAACTACAGCGAGGTTCTGAACTGGCTCATGGTATGCAGACACAGCGCACAAGTGGACCTTAATTGAAGAGTATTGCAATCCTCCATCAGAAAGGTCCAAGAGATACTCCAAAACCTTGTCCAGTGGACATCAGAATGATCTATATAGGATCTGGAGCATCATTCAGAAACACTGTGCCAGTCTTTCTACTGGAGGGCATACGAGCAGGGAGGAGAATCTCAGGGACCCTCTGGGACACCTTGTACCTGCTCATTTCCATCTCTTTAGGAGCCAGGCATGGAGATGTAGGGAGCACAGGTTGGGATGAACCAGAGACCCCTGCATTAGAAGATCTGTCCAGAGGAGAAGGGGTCTCGAGGGGCAACTGACAAATTATTAAGCAGGGTAAATCATATCTGCCGAGGCCAGCATGGGACGATCAGAATCAGTTTGCCCCTGTGAGCCTCCAGCTTGAGCATTAGCTTCTGAACTAGAGGGACAGGAGGAAATGCGTACCGAAAGCAATTTTTCCACCGCGGTCTGAATGCATCCTGATGAAAAACGTCACATTGTGTATTTCTGGAGCAGAATCGAGGCAGTTTGGTGTTGAGTGGGGATGCAAAAAGGTCCACCTCTGGGGTTCCCCACTAATTGAAGAGAGACTGCATGACATCTGATGCCAATGACCACTCATCAGGATCTGCCTCTGTCCAGCTGAGCTCATCTGCCAGACTGTTCTGAGCCCCTGGTAGACAAACTGCTTGGATCAGAGCACCCTTGTCCATGCACCATTCCCACATTCTCATTCCCTCCCTGCAGAGAGGATAAGAGTGTGACACCCCCCTTGCATGTTGATTTAGTACATGACAGACTTGTTGTCCATCTGAAGGAGGATGACCTTTTGGCAGATAAAGTCCACCAGGGCCCGAAGGGTGTATAGCATTGCTCTCATCTCCAAGATACTGATGTGGAGATGGGACTCTGTGGGGCTCCAGACCCCCCCCCTGAGTGTGGCGGCCCCAAAAGCAAGCTCCCCACCCTAAGAGACACGTCCGTGGTGAGGGTAACCTGAGGCTGTAAGGAGAGAAAGGGAGATCTTGGAGGAGACTGTAGTCCTGCATCCACCATGCAAGCGATCAAAGCAGCAGAGGCTTTGTCACTTTGATGGGGTAAGACTGAGGATGCGCTGTCAGAAACCACTGCATGTTGAGCATCCATTGAGTCATCCTTATGTACAGGTGTGCTAGAGGTAGTGTGAAGACAGTGGAGGCTATGAGACCCAACAGCCACTGAATGGAGTGAGCCCAAATGGACTTGTTCTCCATGATGAAATGAGCCACCTGAAGGATGGCTTTCCTTGTGTCTTCTGGGAGAAAGGCCCTCACCTTGGTGGTGTTCAAGACGGCTCCAATGAAGAAGAGCTGTTGAGAAGGTTTAAGCTGTGATTTGTCTAAATTCAACAGAACTCCTGTGGAGATCAAGAACTGAGCTGCTGTGGTCACTGGATGTTCTGTGCCTTGCTTGGATGGGATGACTAGTAGCCAATTGTCCATATAGGGAAAAACTTGGAAGTTCAAGTTCTCTGAGGAGCGCAATGAGAACTGCAAAGCATGCTATAAAGATTTGAGGTGCCGAGGATAGCCCAAAGGGCAGGACCCAGAATTGGTAATACTGACCCAGAGCCATGAAGCAGAGAAACTTGTGGTGGCTGGGGTGGACCAGAATATGCTGGCAGATGTCCTGCCTGTTCAGAGAAGTCAACCAGTCCTGCGGCTTGAGGAGCAGCAGCAGGGTCCCTAGGGAGGCCATCTTTAACTTCTCCTGGTGTAGGAAACTGTTCAGTTTTTTCAGGTCGAGAATGGGGAGCATGCCACCCCGACTTCTTCAGAAACGAGGAAGTAATAGGAGTAGAACTGTTTATTGCGCTCTGCTTCTGGCACTTCTTCCATTGCCCTGTTGCTCAATAGGCCCACAATCTCCATGCAAGAAGATCTGTCGTGAGAAATGAAAGGGGGTACTGTCTCCTGTATGGCTAATCCGGAGGGATCTCTGAGAAATTTAGTGAGTACCCTTCTCGTATGATCCTTAAAATCCACTTGTCTGTTGTGGTGGATTTCCACTGACAGTAAAACAGAGTCTGAGGACTCCCCCCACCACCACCACCACCACCACTGGAGAGAGATATCTGCCTTGGGCATCTGTGGCAGAACTGGACCAGGAGCTTCAGAGGGTGGCACCAGGATCCTTTGGGGCCTTTGCCTTCAGTTGCGCTTTCTTCTGCTGCTGTGGAGGCTGGGACATGACTTGGACTTCCTTGCCTTTTCCACGAAAGGACCGTTTATTGCAGTAAAAGACTTGGCCCTTTCCTCTTTGAGTGTGAGCTGGGGCAGGCCAAGAAGTTTTAATAGCTTTTCTAGTCTTCTGATAGGCCTCAAGGGACTATTCTACCTGATGGCCGAACAGATAGGGGCCAATGAAGGGGACATTCATGTCTTGCTGCTGGAAATCATTGGAGAAGCCTGATGTTCGAAGCCAAGAGTGTCTCCCAATGTAAATTCCTGCAATAGCTAAGCAGAAAGCAGTGTCATATGCTTCCATAGCTGCCATTAACTGATGATTGTTGGACTCAATACCACAGGTAATGGTCTGAAGAATTTTCTGCTTAGTGTCAGAATTGGTATGGCCTCCGCGAGAGACTTAAGAGATGACCACTGGGCATACTTGTACTTGGAAAAATGTCTTTGTTTGCTAGCTATTCACATACTAAGGGTAGCTACAGTGAAAATTCTATTTCCCAATGTGTCTGTCTTGCAAGACTTCTTACTGATGGGATGTGTCATAACCTCTGGAGGGAGAATGTCAGCCAGAATGACTCTTATCGGCAGTGGTCTGGGAAGCCAAAATAGGTCTGCCGTTAGGAGCAGTACACATACGATCTATCTGCCAAAAGAGGGAACTGACCCTGGCCTGGCCCACACTGCTTCTGAGAGTGTCTCAAAGGCAGGGGGAATAGGAGGTATAAGGTAATCGGCATGGTGGGAACTTTGAGCCATTCCAGCTGGAGTTGTTAGCCTGGGTCAGTGGCAGAGGGCTCAAAAACAAGAGTTGCATGCATATTGTAAAGCACAGCCTGGAAAGAAAGACCCTCTTGTGTAACAGGAGGGGGGCCTGGATTTGAGTTATCCAGGCTAAAAAAAAAAAAAAATGTATTAATTTAAAAAAAGTTATCGCCACCCTCAGAGATGAGGTCGGGGTTGGTGCCGGGTCAATATGTTGCTTCAAAAACAGTGCAAGAACCACGCTGTGTGAAGCGCGAAAACATTGAGAGTGACAGGGTTATAAGAGTGGTAGGGAATTACAGCTGGCTCAGTGGCAAGGCGTCCGTCTGTGGTGCTGACATCCCAGGTTTGGGGACAAACTCGAGAGTCAGAGGGCAGGCAGGAGGGGAGAAGGATTGAGCATCCCATGAACTGCTCTCCTTCTCCAGGGGGAGGGGGGGAGGAGAGTGTCCGGCGCAATGCAGACACCTAGCAGAGGCTGGGGGTACAGCCGCAACTGGCACCGCATGTAACAGGGTGGACGCTGACATCATTGCACGTCCCTGCCTCCGCCTCTGCCGCTGCTTCTGCTGCTGCTCCCTACTGCAGACCAAAGTCCACCAGGGAGGTCCTGCTCCCATGATCTCACCTTGGGGGGCAAGCCAGGGCTTTGTGGCTGTGTTTTGTGGGAGGGAGCGCCTGCCCAGCTCAGTTCCCCTCAGGTCTCCTGCTGTTGCAACTTTTTTTTTAAATAGTTAAATAAATAAATGTCCCCTCTTCAGAGTTTCTCCCTATCCCCAAAGTCCACATACCCCTTGGAGTTGATTATTTAAAGTCCAGGGGGGTGCAGGGGCAATGCGCCCCACAAAAAAGAAAACGTCCCCTTGATTTCAATGGGGTGTGCTCATTTGTTGTGAGGTTGCAGTTTTGCCTGATGTTGCATTGGAGCATGACATTCTGCTTGTGGCATTAAATTGCTGTGCTGTTTTTTGTATTAGTCATTATGACCCCGTGCCGTCGAGGTCAGACTCATCCCCCTCCAACTCCTCTCTGGAAAGAGGAGCTGGGAGAAGAGTGGATCTAGAAGTGCCCAGCCCAGCTCTTGGAGTCGAAAAGACAAGTGACACTGGCACTGGCAGCAGAGGAGGAGGAGTCAGCACTGAGTCCAACTCCGAAAAGAAAAGAAGTTGGCACCAGTACCAAAGGAGCCGGCACCGGGGAAGGCATTGCTAAAAAGACTGAGCCCTGTGCCGAGGAATCCCTCGATGCTGGAAGTGGTGCTGGGACAGGCTACAAAAAGGCCTGATCCCAGTGCTGGGCCCAGCACCACCCACAGCGAAGGTCCAGCCAGCACAGAGGTGACCAGAGAAGGTACCTGGGCCAGTCCCAAGACAGTGACACTGCAAGGGGGTACAGCCAGTGGGACAGGCATCAGCGGTGTGGTTACCAGCAAGGACTCAGGGGCCGCTGCTGGAGTCAAACGTTCTACTTGGCTAGAATGTCCCAACTGCGTTTGCAGTGTCCCTGGCCCCATGGGACCCGTAACTGCAGGAACAGACAAACGAGCCAGACGCTGTGCCCACTGCTCCATAAGAGCTGCCCAGTGGTGAAACTGCCCACTGGAGTCCCTACAGGAGGGTAGGGAAGGGCTTTGGACCAAAGACCTTGAACTGCCGTGACAGGAGTCATCAGGGAAACCAATGGTGCTGGGGAGGGCCTCCTACTCCCAGATCTCGAAGACCTCATGGCAGACATACCAGAGGGAACCTTGAGCAGTACTGCTTCTTCCCCTTCCAATTGGAAGAACTCGCGGTCGAGCAGTGACAGGTCCCCAATCAGGATTGGAAACAGGCCCGCTTCTTTCTATGTTTACAGGAGAGCTGTCCTCACTCCTGAGCACATGACTGTGCATCGTCAGAACCATCCATCAAAGAGAGAAGTGGACTGAACACGACCCCGCTGCCCAAGCAGCATGCCTGAAGAGGCTCCTTACCGTCACCATCACCATCCTGTTCAGCAGGGCAGAGAGAAACTGACAAACCAACATACATGCATTTTTTTTTAAATACTAAACTGACAAAAAAATAACCAACATTACAACACTAGCTTTAAACACTGAACTCAAACAAACTGAACACTGCTGTCATATATATGTGAAGCTCTGACTCTCGGCGGGCAAGCAACATCAAAATTGAAGTGCACTCAACAGCGGGGAAAAAAGGAACTGAGGTGGCTGTGGGCTAGTGTTGAGGTAAGCCATGCAGCGCAAGCTAGTCTTACAGTGCTCTGCATGTGTGCAGCCGACCTTGGTGTCGGTCCTCCTGACAATTTCTGGCTCCTGCAGGGTCCTAGCACCTCCAACTCAGAACCCATCAGTGTGCATCAATGGTGAAGATTGGTCCTGGAAGATCTAGAAACAGTACTCCAGGAGGGTCTTGAGTGGTACAGTGGCAACACCACTCTCCTTCTCCTGCCAGAACACCCCTTCCCTATGTAACCCACCATCCAACTAGCCTTGCCTACTACCTCGTCACACTGCCCTGCCAACCTTGAGATCATCTGGTATACGTATACTGTCTTGTACAGTGACTGTGATCTGTGTCACGTAGGTAACCTTTCCAAGCTCACAACCTCATTAAACAGGGCCTTTGGTCCTAAAAGTTTTTATCTTGTTCAAAAATAAAGGTTTTTATCTCTGTCTCTCTCTCTCTCTCTCTGTCTCAGATATGACTACCCCGAGGTCACTCTCTTGCTTGGTGACTCTAAGTATCCTTTCTCCCTTCCCCCATCTTATACACAACCACTGGGTTTCCCACCCCGATTGCATGGCCAAATTATACAGAAATACTGAAAGGAATTCAGAGGCTGCTGCGGATTGCTACTCATGGCAGCATGCTGATCGCAGCAGCCTCTGGACTCCTTTCAATATTTCTCTCTTTTGCGGTTTGAAGCTCAGTAACTTTTTTTTTCTAAACTGAGAATGAATCAGTCTGCAAGATCTAAGTGAATTTCTGTGTAACTTAGTACTGAATAGCATTTAGCTAAAAAACTGAAGTGTCCGCTTAATTTCCAGTTACACCTGATAGGTGTTCATTTTGATTAACTATATAGTGACTGCATGGCACTGTACTCTGTTTCACATATTCTGAATATTTATGAGTTGTCATTATTTATAGGGTATTTCTCCCATTGCCATGCCCCCTGACGAAGGGTTCTTCCAGAAGCGCCGGGGCAGTCTGGTGGTGCGGTCTGAGTGTTTCTGCATCGCACTATTTTCTGTTATGCATTAAAGCCCTTTACTTATGTAGATTTTGACATTTAATGTAATATGTTCAAGTTCATCAGTGTGCGGGTACTCTTTGATCCTTGTAGTACTCCACTGGTCACTCTTCCATCCCCGAGTGACTGCCATTTACCACCACCCTCTGCCTCCTATCTTTCAACCAGTTGGATACCCAGTTTACCACCTTCTCCCCCACTCTCAGTTTGCCAAGTTTCTTAATCTGCCTTCTGTGTAGTACAGTGTCAAAGGCCTTAATGAAATCCAGATAAGCCACATTCAGTGCCCTCCTCTCCCTCGATTCACTTCCCTAGTTACCCAGTCAAACAGATCTATTAGATTTGTTTGCCATGACCTTCCGCTGTGAAGCTGTGCTACCGGTGGTCCAGCAGCCCATCTGCCTCCAGGTACTCCATCAGTCTCTCCTTCAGAAGGGTTTCCATTACTGTGCCCACCACTAACTGGTCTGTAACTGCTAGCCTCCTCCATATTGCTGCTCTTGTGCAGAGGGACCATATAGGCCTGCCTCCAGTCCTCTGGAACTAACCCCATCTCCAGTGAGTTGCTGAATAGTTTTGCCAGAGGGGCGGCTAGCACTGTGCTCAGTTCCTTTAGCATCCTTGGGTGGATCCCTTCCTGCCCCATTGCCTCGTTTACCTTTTAGGGTTTCCAATCTCCAGCGGACTCTCTCTTCCAAAAAATAAAGACTTGCGTCCATCCCCCCCATCAACCCACCCCCAGTGTCTGCTGATGCAAGTCAAGTCATTCCCTCCTCCCTCATCCACTGTGAAGACCAAGAAGCTAGTTGTATAAAAAATGTTTAGCTGTTCCTTGCTCTCCTTCGCAGTCTCCCCCGCTCTCCTAATCCACATTATCCTCCCTGGCCTTGCCCTCCTCTTTTCACTCATGTACCTGAGCAAAGTCTTATCCCCTTTTTTGATCTCCTAGGCAATTCTCTCATCTGTTTAAGCCTTTGCTGCCCTAACCCTTCTCCCCACTTCCCTTTATCTAGATATTCCAACCCGTTCCTCTCTGTTTGGGTCTCCTTGTATTTGTTAAAAGCTGTCTTTCTCCCTTACCTCTTTCACCACCTCTCTGATAACCATAATGGCCTCCTCCTCCTCCTCTTATTGTTTATTTCCTTCAAACAGCTTGCTGTTGCCTTGGTTATATCCTCCCTTATCTGTTTCCATTTTGCCTCCACTCCCACCTGACCATGGCCCCCTTCAAGTATCTACCCAGGCAGTCTCCTGTTTCTTTAAAATCTGCTCTCTTGAAGTCCGGGACCCTCATCCCAGTATATTTTTTTCCTGGCCGATCCGTATGCCAATCCACACTGTACAGTGTACCCAAGTGATGTCTGCAGTGCAGTCCCTGTTCAAAAGTACCAGATCCAGCAGCATTGCCCTGTTTTTACTGGCTTCTGCAACCAGCTGCCTAAGAAAAATGCCCCTTCTAGAAAGTCTAAGATGGCCCTGCTTCTAGTTGTAGCTGTGGTTACACTGCCGCACTCTACATCCAGCAGATTAAAGTCCCCCATAATCAGTACCCCCCTTGTCATTCTGCCAATGGCCTCTCCCAAAACCCAGCTCAACTCCTTCTCTGTTGGTGGTCTGTACACCACCCCAACATGGGTCAAGACCGTGGACCCAGCCTCCAAGCCATCCTCTGTCCACCCTACCTAATTCCTCTCTCACCTCTAGACCTACCTCCCGACTCTTCCCCCGCTTGTCCTCATGCTCCTCAACCCTACCGGAATTTATTTCCCCTGGCCTTCTCTCTGATGCTCTACTTTGGGGAGGCATTCACTGCCTTCCTCATCATTTCTGCTTCCTCTCTTGGCTAGTTTAAATGCTCAAAGAAGTAGCATTTAAACCTTCCACCCAGGACTGCCAGTCCCCTCCTGGATGAATGGAGATTATCTCCTCTGTAGAGGTCTCAACCTTCCCAGGTAGGACCAAGTCCCCAGTGTAGCCAAACCCCCTCCACCCTGCACCATGCCTTCAACCAGTCACCGAAGACACTGATGTGATGCTCCCTCTCCTTCCTCCGACCATATACAGGTAGCATGTCAGTGAAAGCCATCTGCCTTCCACCTTGGGACCTCCCCACTGGAGGACCCTCACATCCTCCCTTGCCACTAACATGGGTGCGTCCTCGTGGCAGTCCCATCCCACCAAACAGCGAAAGAGTTGTGCAGTGGCACCAGCTGAGGAATATTTTCCAAACCCTCCATCCCACCCTCCCAGAGCCCACCACAATCCAGTCAGCCATCCTTCCTGGCACTCTCTGAGGCAACAGTGGTGGACTAAGTAGCCCCTGGGTGGGGAAGGAGGTCCCCCAAATCCCAGCCAACCCAACCTGCAGTGTAGTGACCCTCTCCTTCAACCCAGAGGTGCATGCAGATGGGGCAGCACCTCAGTCTCTAGAAGGTCTCCCTGAAGACTGCCACTCCACAGCCACTGCACGGCACCTCTCCGATCATTCTCAGTACTACTCTCCCTATGCCCTTAAGAACTTACGTCTTTACCCAAGACAGTGTTCCCCTTTTCTGATTGGTTGTAACTATAGCCTTGATAGGTTGGATCTGTTTAACTTTCACATTGTAAGACTTTACTAGCTTTCCTCTTTAAGTTTAATTTAATCCTTATCACCTGAACCTAGATAGGGTTTCTCAGGTTTTAGCTCTGTCACCCCCTTCTTACCCCTACCCCTAGAGAGGAAGTTTCCTTTTTGTCCCCCCCCCAGTTATCTTACTCTCTTATCACCTGACCCTAGACAGTGTTTTATACATTTTCCTTTGTCACCCTCTTCTTACTCTTACCCTAGATAGGGTTTACAAAGATAGGGAGTTCTTACAATAACCTTAACAGGTGCTTACAGTTCCTGTACTTGTGTAGTGTAGTATAGTGTAGTGTAGTGTAGTGTAGGGTAGGGTAGTGTAGTGTAGGGTAGGGTAGGGTAGTGTAGGGTATGGTAGTGCAGTGTAGTGTAGGGTAGGGTAGGGTAGTGTAGTGTAGTGTAGTGTAGTGTAGTGCAGGGCAGGGTAGTATAGTATAGTATAGTATAGTATAGTATATACTTGTCTTTTATTTGTTGGTAGTTGATTAACTGTCTCACATAAAACTCCACTGGCCAACATGCTGTTGAAGCTGACAATTATAACCTCTGGGTCTAGGCCAGAATTTGCTTCAAACTGTATTGTACCAAGTGGCTACCCTGAAGCTGTGTGTGTTATATATTGACTTTAATAGCACACTGACCATACAGGGTTATTGGGGGCATCTAAAAATGCCAATAATTAAAAGAAAATTCAATATTTATTTAGAAATAGCGATCCCCATATTATCAGGGCAGGAACATAAATGTCAAAGGCTCCTTTTAAAACCAGAAATATGACATACCATAGGCCAAAGAAAGGCTCTGTAAACTGTTACACTACTTCTTCAATGGTACTTTGAGCACTTGTGGTTGCATGCCCTTCTGTTTTTCCCCCATCTTCCCAAAGTGCAACAGATCTGCAAGGAAAAATTCCTTCTCTTGGTGCTCTTGGAGTCAGACATTCTGTAATCCAAATGTCTGCCCACAAGGTACAATCTAAATGTCTGCCAACAAGGTACAATTTAAATGTCTGCCCACAAGGTACAATCTAAATGTCTGTCCACAAGTACAATCTAAACACTTCGTGATGTGAAAAAACAACACTCTCCCCTGTCTCCTCCCCCTCTCTCCCCCCCTCTCTCTCCCCAGTCTCTCTCTCTTTCCCCTGTCTCTCTCTCTCTCTCTCTCTCTCTCTCTCTCTCCATCTCTCTCTCCCCCCGTCACACACACACGCACACACACTCCAAGTAAGCCATGACTTTGTAACCAGGTACGGTCCACTAGGCATAAGTGCCTGTTTTCAGGAGTGACCCGGGAGCACTGCAGAGGTTAAGTGACTTGCTCAGAGTTACACACTATGCAAGTGAAGACTGATGGGAATCAAACTCAGGTGTGCTGGATGTACCAAGCTCAATCACAGCTTGTTACTCTAACCTCTAGGCTATACTACCAGCCCAAACCTACAAATTTATTGCAGGGGAGGAGGCATTTTAAGACGTGATCACCGATTTTGGTTACTCCTACAGTCTGCTATCCACTCCTACTGGTGTTATAATCTGACTATGCTGTCTTTGAATCAAATATCACATAATGCTAACTGCAAAAAATGCACCTAAGTAATATGATGTGTACAGGGGGTCTGGGTAACAAATATGGGTATGTGTACAACCCGGGGGGGGACACAAAGAGGCACTAAAGGGCCCTGGCTTACATATGTTATTTTTCAAGCTACACCAGTGCTGACAGGTGAGCACATTCCTAGCTACACCACTGCAGGCAGGATGGTACATTCCTAGCTACACCTCTGCAGGCAGGGGGGTACATTCCTAGCTACACCACTGCAGGCAGGGAGGTACATTCCTAGCTACACCAATGCAGGCAGGCAAGCAGATTTAGAAAGTGTCTGGCCAAGGCACATCCATACTCCATCTAGCTAATCAGGCCCAGCATCCCCAACCACCACCTTGTAATTTCTGTACTGGCTGCAGACCTACTACAAACATAGGGCCTACAGTAGCAGACCCGTGAGCTACAGTCACTTCATCAGTCCACTTTCCTGTTCGGTCTGACATGCCAATGTATTTCTACTTCACTCAGCAACATCCTTGAGTGTGCAAAGATGTATGGCAGCTAAGAAATGAAGTATAAGCCAAGGCGTGCAGCATCGAAGAAATGAAGTTTCATGAGCGAATCAGTTGATAAAGCATTTGTATAGTTCAAGGGAGGAGAATTTGGTTTTACATAGCACTTTTCACACACGCAATACAACTCAGAGAGCGTTATAATGCACTGAGTCAGATCATGGGAGCAGGAATTCAAATGCCAAGTAAGCCACGGTGACTTATAGTTGATTTTAGAGGGGGTGCAACATTCTGGGCCCTAGTCATCAAGTTTTGTTTCTCCCCACTGCCTACTGCCCACCCTACTCATTATGTAACTGTTGTACTCTGTTTGAGTTATGCTAGTAGTGCAGTGACTGTATGCAAACAAATAGAGCAGCCTTCAAGTGCTCAGCAATATATCAAACACAGTCATTGATAACTGCATTAGAGCGTTGTGTTTATGGAGAATGGGAATGCTGAGTAGGAGTAATCCTCTTGTGTTTTTAGCAGATCCCAGTGGATCACTACATTCCACCCAAGCACCTCGAAATGAACCTAACAGGCTAGTCTCCTCTCAGTCCAACTGTGTCCTTATACCTGAGCAACCTAAAATGCCGCATGTGATCTTTACATTCCAGGTAAATGCAGCTCACATCTACACGTTGCATTGATTTCTGTTGACAGAGCAACGCTTAGTTTAATGACTTATCTCTGTCACTCAGGGCAGTGCTTGTAGACCTCTACCCTGCCCCACCCTACTGCACTACAATGTCACGCACAACCTTCTGGCCCAGAGGTGAGAGCAACTCTGAGCCGCAGTGACCCACACCATGCGACTGTCACTTCAGTGATATCTGACAGAATTAAAATGCGTATCAGTCTGACAGACTATACCAGCACTTATGAAGAACATGGGTTTGTAACCTTTTTCTGTTATTTACCATCTGTGTACACACACACACACACACACACACACACTCATATATATATTCTCTAAAGTTAGAGATGGGCAGAAAGAAATTCAGGATTATTTCTCTAGTGAGGAACTCAACAGAAAGTATTCCCAGTTTTCCATTAACAGAGTGGAAACAACTCTTCTTAAGTGCTCAGTATAAAGGGAAACAGTATGAAGATCATGGAGTCTTGTACTTTTTTATCTCACCCCATTCCCTGTCAGTTTATTTTGTAATTGGATAAGTTCATTGTTGCTGTTATTTATGAAGTGTGTCCTAATAAAAATTATTTTTTTGCAAAAATAAAAGGATTATTTCTCTAGTGGATGCTAGAGATGGGGAAAAAAGCCAGATCTGAAAATAAAACCTCAACATTTAGCATGAAAACTTCCCTTTAAAAACTGTTACAGTAATTCAAAATTCAAAATCATGCAGCAACATGTTAATAAGTAAGCAATAACCCACGTCAGGGTATGGAGTTATTGGGGATTAATCCACACCCCGGGTGCATTGTGAGACACGAGGTTGCAGGCATACACATAAACACACACACACACACACACACACACTAGTGTGCTTGAAAAGAGGCTTGATAAGAATGTTGTAGGGTACTATTTACTTTTATTTATTTAACTTGAAATTACTTAAACTAGGATAACCCCGTGAAGATGTATAATCTCTTTTTCATGGGAGTCCCTGGGAGGGCGACAGCTGTCACCAGGGTGTCATATTCCAGCAGGAATAGTTACATACAGGTGAAAAGAGTTTAGAACCAGAAGAGGTTTGCCCATCACCCATGCCTGGTGCAACTGGACATAAAAGGAGTCAGTCAGCATCGCAGTAGACATCTTATCAATAAGCAGAGAAAATTACAACTGTACATGAAAAAGATCATTTTAGACTGGGGAAAAATAACATCCAGTATAAGGACAGTGGTCTGTGGAACTTCTTCCTACATTTCTGAGTTCTGGTGAGCCCATGGAACAGAAAAACAAACAAACAAGAAAACGTGTGTTCAAATGCAGCACTGCAAAAAAAGATACATTTGTTGGAATGATTACTTTTGGCTTCTCCCCATTCCTGAAGTTAGTCCAGGTGGTGAGCTCTGCAATAACACTAAATGGGTCTTTTGTGTCTGGCACTGGATACCTCGTGCTGCAGCTTCAGTGAGCACCACCAGTCCCCCTATACACAAGGCCAGTGCTGCACTTCAAGTTTTTTCTATTAAAACAGAACACCAGTCACCAGCTAACTGCATGCTCACTATTTAGTGAAGGGGTTCTATCAAGTCTGTACCAGTTCGAATGCTAATGTTACCAATTTAGTGTAGACCGTGTGGGTGGTCACACTTGCCTGGTTTTAATACAGGCTCAAGTCGGACAGGCAGGATGAAATATATATTTTTTTTGGGGTGGGGCGAGATGGAAAAAATGACAGCTGTACTGTTCATACGGAGGTGTGAAAAATGGGCAATGTTAAAAATTTTGAGTGGATATATTGCAAATTTGTAAAGTTATGCGTGTGCGTGGAAACTGTGCAATGCACGCTCATGACATAGTCATTTATGAACTTTTGTCACCAAATTTTCAACATCAGCATTTTAGGACCTCTGCTCATGAACATGGTCACTGTGATTTTCTTAATCTGTCCCGAACACTGATTTCCCACAGTGACTGTGCTATTCTGCACCGGAAGTGCGAAAACACATTTTGGCCAGGATGTGAAAAATGACAGCTGTACAGTTCATAAGAACGTGTGGATAAATGCCAATGTTGAAAATCTGAAGTGAAAATATTACAGATTTTCGAAGTTACAAGTGTACGTCGAAACTGCGCAATGCACGCTCATAACACAGTCATTTTATGGACTTTTGTCAACGAATTTTCAACATAAGCATTTTAGGACCTCTGCTCATGAACAGTGTCACTGTGATTTTCTTAATCTGTCCCAAATGCTGATTTCCCACAGTGACTGCGCAATTCTGTAAACTTGGCACATTATACCGGCTAAAAGACCAGCTTATCCCTGGCGCAAGGCTTTCAATTGCCTCCAGTGTTTTGCTCCCAACACTTACCTATGCAGCCCAAGTAAGACAGGTATGCCTAAGCAAGAGTTCAACCAGCTACAGGTACTGTACAACAAGGTTGCGCGGTTTGCTACCCAAAATCACCCAAGAAGCCACCCCTGCGATTCCCTTTCCCAGCTGCAATGGCCTTCCTTTGCTTCACGACTTCAGTACCCCCTGCTCTGCCTCACGTTCAAAATACTGAGTTCAACAGCTCCCTCCAGTCTAAAAAGGATTATCTCCCTTAAGCAAAACTCTCGGCTGCTCAGAACCTCAGGTCGGTCTATACTTTTAACCCCCAGAGTCAGGACAAATGCCAGTGGCAGATCCTTCTCCTTCACAGCCCCCGTCCTGTGGAATAATCTCTCACCGTCAGTACAGGAAGCCCCCTCCCTATCAAATTTTCGCACTGGGCTCAAGGCTCACATGTTAGAGACCTGTACTTGCCACTGTCAATGTATAGGGTAGTCATCCCCCTGATCCAACAAACAATACTACCCCTCTCCCCTCTCACCCAAACAGTCTATCAAGATTGTCCTGTCTCATAAAATCACACCTCGTATGTTGAATATGTTCTCTGACTTAATTACTTAATGTGAATTATTGCTTTTACTGTGTTACTGTCTTCGCTGCAACCTGGTTAGGATTGTACTATCTCTGTAACTTGTTGTACCCAACAATCTGTATCCAACAGTATGTCTCTGTTCTGCATCCTGGGTTGCCCCTGAAAAAGGGACCTTCGGGGCTCAGAGGGCTCACCCGGTAATCAAAATTTAATAAATAAAAACAAATAAATAAAATTCTGCGCCGGAAGTGCGAAAACACATTTTGCCCAGGATGTGAAAAATGACAGCTGTGCTGTTCATAAGGAGGTATGGAAAATGCTAATATTGAAAATCTGGAGAAAATATTACAAATTAACCGCTGGTTACGCAGGAATGGAAACTGCACAATGCACCAGACACAGTCATTTTTTGGTCTTTTTCACCAAATTTGCAACATAGGCTTTTTGAGAGCCTACCTCATGAACAGTGACACTGTCATTTCATTAATTGGTGCCGAAAGTTGATTCCATGCAGTGACCGCGAAATCACCTTCCGGGATCGAATAATGCCATGGTGACTGAATTCATGAGTAGGGGTCCTAAGAACCCCATGTTGAAATTTTGGTGTCAAAAGTCAAAAAAATGGCTGCGATGTCCACATAAGTTGAAAAAAAAATATTTTATAACATTATACAGCCTACCGGCATTTCTTCAGTTCGTGGTCGACTTTGAACAGAGTAGATGTGTTCTCGGTCCACTGAAGATCATTGCGCCAGGCTCTGGAGGTAAGTATGGGTGAAGAGGGGTGGGAAGTAAAAGTAGAGGGTTGGTGTGGGTTGGGGAGGGGCCTCAAGAAACAGCTTAGGATCACTTTTTTACACGGCTTAAAAAAAAAGAGATGACATTAGAGGCTTTTGGCATGCTGGGGTGGGCCCAGCATGCCACCTGGATGTTTGGGGGATGGAGCTGATAGGGATTGGGCACTCCCATCAGCCATACAGTGTGCTGGGTGGGAGCGCATGAGCACACTGGGGTGGGCTCCCAGCATGCTACTTGGGTGTTTGTTGGGGAAGTGGGACTAGAGCTGACAGGGATTGGGCACCCCCATTGGCCATACAGTGTGCACATGGGGGGGAGTGCATCATGCCGACGGGGATTGGGCTACCCCATCGGCAAATGAACTGGGGAAGGGGCATGCCAGCAGGGGAATTGAGCACCCACATCAGCTTTAACGGGGACTGTGACAGGCGACGGCTGTCCATCGACTTCTGTGGGGACTGTGAGAGGCCAACGGAGAAGTCATCATCATGTTTATTGAAAGGGGACACCAGACAATGCAGCTGTAATTGGCTGCTGCAGTCAGGGACCGCCCCGCAAAAACAGCTGATTGCTGATGACGGGGCACCCCCTGATTGCAACGGCCAGTTTGCTTCAAGTTGGTGGCAAGCTGCACTGCTGCTGTCATGGACAGCATGATTTTCTATTGGTGTCACACAGATCAGTCCCAAAATGGGCTGCTGGCATTGGCAAATACACTGCTGCATCTCCTCAACTCGCTACTGAAGCAAGGTGCTGCAATATGTTTCTTGTGCATGTGCGCAAGCAAACATAAAAAGACAAGGTGCCTCTGGTGCCCCTACCCTTGATAGATGTGCCTTTTGAGAGAATTGCAATGAATGTGGTTGGCCCCTTAGACAAAAGTAAAAAGATTAATCGATTCATTTTGATAGTATGTGACTATACTACTTGAAACCCTGAAGCAATTCCAATGAACACTGTCACAGCCCCAAAAGTGGTAGCAGTGCTTGCCAAAACTGTCAACAGGGTGGGCATACCTAAAGAGATTATTACTGATCAGGGCACTAATTTTGGTGCTGCATTACTGAAGGAGCTGTACCGATTACTAGCTATCGCTACAATAAGAACCTCCCCCATATCACCATCAGACACAGTCTCGTTGAATATTTTAATCAAACCCTAAAATGTATGTTAAAAAGATTTTGGAAAGGTGAAGGGAAAGGTTAGGACCAATATTTACCCTGCCTATTTTTTTCTTACAGAGAAGTGCCGCCAACATCAACAGGTTTGTCACCCTTTGAAATGTTGTATGTTAGACAACCTAGGAGGCCACTAGATTTAATTAAAAGAAACATAGAAAAATAGCCCCACTGAGAGAGAATTTGTTACATCGTACGTGTGCACGGAGAAAGAAACTGGCATAACATGTAGAAATTGCCCACGGTAACAAGGAAGAGGTCCAAAAACCGCAGAAGGTGTATTATGACCATGGGGTAAAGGAAAAGGTTTTCGAACAAGGTGAAAAGGTCTTGTTACTGTTACCCACTGCTGAAAACAAACTGTTAATGAAATGGCAAGGACCTTATAAAGTGGTTAGACCCACTGGGGCAGTGGTTGGATTTCCGCTTGCGATGCCAATGACCTGGGTTTGGGAATGACCTGGGAAATGGAGGGCCGGCCGGGGGGGAGAATGGATTGAGCATCCTAGGGACTGCTCTCCTTCTGGGGGAGGGGAAGAGTGTCCAGTGTTTACGACCTCTGGTAGAGGCTAGGTACCGCCGCGACCAACCCCGTAACGTTGGGGGGTGGGGCAGACACTGGACATCATTGTATGTCCCCGCCACCAAGGAAGCAAGCATCCACAAAAAAGCCAACCCCTGTCATGATGACCTGCTCTGCCCCACTGCCTCGACATCCACCAGGGGGATCCCGCTGGGGCTTGCCAATAGTGTCCATTGGGAGGGGGAGTAAGCCTGGGCATGGGGCAATGGGCAGGGGTTGGACCTAGAATGGGGGGGGGTTGGACCCAAAAATAAATAAATAAATTAAATAATTAAGTGGTTAGATCCCTAATAAGAAAATGTCTACCAAGTCTACCATGTCTACCATGCAAACATCCTGAAGAAATGGGTTGAAAAAAACACCAAAGATTGCTTTGTTAGTATTACCAGAAACTGCTAAGGATGATATCGATATAGCTTATGACAGACTGGAACAAAAGGATGTCTTAGTTGGTTGAACCTGTTAAAAAGACTATTGTACTCTTAAGGCTGCTCTCAGGAAAGTCTTAATACATTTTGTGGAACACAGGTGGTGTAATTTACAAGTACAGGATGCCAGTGGTGCCAAGACGGTTTGAAAAGTGGTACCGCCAAGGATGTAAAGGTACATTTTCCCCTATTAAATATATTACCATGATAGCAAAAAGTGACAGGGCCATGGCCCTAGTGCCCCCCGCCCGTTCCAGCACCTATGCAGGGTGCATCATTTAATTGCTGGAAATCAGTAGCAAAGTAGCAGAAGTGAAAAATAAGGTCCAGTATCACTAACGTAAATTCGAAATCCCAACGACAGATCACACCTGTGTAATTACACAGTAGGAAGATCATTTTGAGAACAATCATATGTCAGACAAGAAGAGAAAAGCAGAATTTATTCCTGTAAAGGTTGCCAAATTTGGGGTATAATTTTCTGATGACTGCATCAATTTGGACCGAGAAGTTGAGATTACAGTTATAGATCAAGGTATTTAAAAAACACGGGGACTGTCTCAAAGGGAGTGCCATCAAAAGTTTTGAAGACAGGAGATAGGCTAAATACTGAGTACTGAGCTGTTGGTGGGTACCAAACAGTATGGTGACTTTTTTGGCATTAAGGGAAAGCTGGTTTGTACAGAACCAGAAATGAACATTATCAGTCATGCTGTAGGGACTGTTCCAGCAGGGGAACGGAGGTTCTGGTGGGAAAAAAAACGTTATTGGCATGCATATGTGTGTAAGTATGTCAGCTGAGATACAGATCAAGGGGAGGTAATTTCAGAAAATTGAGAAAAGGACTGAGCCCAGAATAGAGCCTTGCAGCACACTGGAGTTGATGCGGAGGGAAGTCAAGAAGGATTCTCACACCTGGAAAAGCTGGCTTTGATCAGAGAGGTTGGAGTCAAACCAATCAAGGGCAGCACCTGACAGTCCAGCAGCCTTCACTTTGTCTAAGAGTAAGGGAGTTGAATGCCATAGCTAGGTGAATAAAGATAGCAGCCAATACATGATCCCTGATCCGTCCCCTTCAGGATGGAACAGCGGCACGAGGAAAGGTGGAGACTGTGTAATGGGCCTTGTGGAAGCCAAACTAAAAAGGGAAGGACGGGAGGAATAATTAAGAAAGTTGAAAAGTTGGAAGAAAAATAACGTTTCCGGCACTTTATCCAGTAAAAGAAGAAAGGAAATATGGTGATAGTTCCCAGCGGGGTAGGTGTCACCCACTTTGTGGAATGGAGGCAGGGCCGGCATCAGGTTTTTGTGGGCCCCAGGCAATGGACCTCTAGAAGGCCCCCCCGGCCCTCAGAGTCAGACCCATTCATCTGTTAAGACAAAAATACAATAAAAGCACACCACCAGCCAGCTTGCCATCACCGTCTACCCCTCTCCACACAGCAGTACAGCAGCAATTCATTTGGACAAAATCTACACCACCCCAGCAGGCCAAGCCACTCACACTGTGAGTCAGACCGTGACCAACCTCAAGAAGGCCCTCTGCCAGATCCATCCATCTGTAAAAAAAAATACAGTGTGTGTATATATATATATATATATATATATAATAAAACCACACCTAAACTGAGTCAATGTAAAGTCCGTGTCCATCCTGGATGGACTCATGCACCCCCAATTTGGCAGAATGGCAGAGACAGCACAACAGATTTTGTACAACGCAACAGGCTGCAGCCTGAGCCTCCCCTCCTTCCAAATCCCGGGGCTCTATCTCCCTGTCTTACCTGGTTTGGTGTTAATGAAGGAAGGAACTAGGAAGCTTTATCCACAGACACGTCTGATTCGTTGTTGTCGTTGACTCATCAATCAGGTGCTGCCGGTCAGAGCTCCATCTTGGCCAGACATGGACAGCGAATGCACTGTCTGAACTAAACCGATCGCTCTACAGTCCCGGCTAATTTGAACTGTCCTGCCTTTGTGCATTGCCGGCCATTGCCTTCTCCCTTCACAACAACGTCAGACCGTGACGTCACAATCACAAACAGCAGCTAAGCTAAGCTGGCTAGCTGCCTGGTTTGCTCAGGCCCAGCCTTCCACAAGTCTCCTCCCAGCCATTGGCCTGCATATCGCACACCACGCCCCACAGAACATTCTGGATCGGGGTCCTGCCAGTCAGTCAACAACAAGCGGGGCTTGCAGGCAGCCTTTAGGGGTGATCTGAGTGAATCCATTCCGGCATTCTGCAGACTGCAGTTTTCTTTTCTGACACTCGGCTCATCGGCAGCAGCAGTGCAGCACAGCACAGCACAGCACTGATGTACTTAAAACATGCTGCCAGCGTGGAGCTACTACAGCAAAGTAAAAAAATTTTGGAGCTCCTGGTGGCCCCCTCTGGTGTCGGGCGCCCGGGCAATTGCCCGGGTGCAGACGCCGGGCCTGTGTGGAGGGGGAAGAACTTAAGCAAGTTTCCAGCAGTTGGGAATGGAACAAAGCTGAATGAATGGAACATCAGAGGCAGTGATAGGAGAGAAAGTAAATTTAGATTAGGGGATAGAGGTGCAACAGAGAAGGAGTAGGTAAAGGTAGAAGAAGAAGAGATGGCACAGGTGGTAAAGTGCTTGTTGAAAATGGCAGCCATATCGGCCGGCTGGTGCAGATATGACCACAGGGAGCAGCTGAGCTTGAAGGTAGGAGTGGATGCATGGAAGGAGGGGTTACAAATAGAGTGGTTAACAAGCCATAACTTACTTGGGGAATTAAACTTGCTCTGGAGGTTCAAGGACATGTCATTGGCTTTTGCCTGTCTAAGAGACTTTGTGTTGGCGTTCCATAGTTGACAATACATCAACCAGTCCACATGGGACCCTGAAGACTTGTGGAGAGACCAGGCTAAGTGACAAGCATTGAGGAGGGAGGTGAGTTCAGAACTGACCCACAATGGTACCCCAAGAAAAGAGTGACTCAAGTTCAACGAGTCAGTTTGGGTAAGTAGAAAATAGTGTGTGTTAAATGAGCTAGGTTGTATCATGGCTGTAGTGTCAGCAGTCAGCAATGCAAGGAGTTTGTTGTTGAAGCCTGTAGGTAGTTGTTTGGCTGGCTGGATGTCGGCTAGCTGCCTAGCATAGTGGTTACAGTCACTGCATGTGTGGCTGGCAGACCCTGGTTCGAGACTGACTGTGTGGAGATTTGTTTTTGTTTCTGTGCTGCCCACCCTCCTGATTCTGTTCCCCTGCACCCCTAGTGTTGGAATATTTTATTACCCCCCCATGTTTGTCTGTTTCACCCTCCACCATGTGAATATTTGATTGCCCCCAAAACTTTCTCCCCCCCTCGACTTGTGTCCCCCTGGTGAGTATTCCCCTCTTGAGGTTTTCCACATCCCTGAATTGATCCCCCTTCCCCCCGTGTTAGTTATTTTAATTTCAGGGTGTGCGGGGCCAAAGCCCCCACAGAAAAAATCTCTACACGTTTGTTGTTTTTGGAGTGTGCTATACTGCTGCTCGCTGTTTTGCTTGTGACTATTATTTATTTGCTGTTTTTCTTTGCGCCGTTTTATAGACACTGTTTTCACATGGAACCGTAAAGTGGGAGAAGGAAGAATTTATATCTGAGCAGTGGACAATAGGAGCCTAGTTAGAGGACTGCAGATCATCAAGAAGGTTGTCCAGGCTTAGTGAGGGTCCAGATATACTCTGGAGGTGGTTTAGGATGATTTAGTTTCAGGACACAGTAGATCATGCAGCGGTCACTAATGGAGTCTGGAAGGGTGCTGCCAGCACAAATTCAGTGAGGGTGAGAGGATAGGGTCCAGCCAAGGAAGAGTGGGCACAGAAATATGTTGTGAAATATCCAGAGACTAAATTTTTTTAGTGAGGGATTTAATGGTAGGAAAGGACCAGCTGACATTCAAGTCCCTAAACACAATGACTTCCATGGCCGAGGCACGAGTTAGAATGAAGGAGAGGAATGACAGAGCTGTACAGAAACAGGTTGTCACAATTAACACTTACAACATTATGAACACAAAGAAACAAACATCCATAAACAACACATACAAGATAATGAATATATCAAAAGGGACAGCCACAAACAACACATGCATCATGAACACATAGAAACAGACATCCATAAACAACGCATACAAGATAATGAATATATAAAAAGGGACAGCCACAAACAACACATGCATCATGAACACATAGAAACAGACAGCCATAAACAACGCATACAAGATAATGAATATATAAAAAGGGACAGCCACAAACAACACATGCATCATGAACACATAGAAACAGACAGCCATAAACAACGCATACAAGATAATGAATATATAAAAAGGGACAGCCACAAACAACACATGCATCATGAACACATAGAAACAGACAGCCATAAACAACGCATACAAGATAATGAATATATAAAAAGGGACAGCCACAAACAACACATGCATCATGAACACATAGAAACAGACAGCCATAAACAACGCATACAAGATAATGAATACACCCGATACAACTAGCCATAAGATCTGATAAAATAAACAACTGCACAACAGTTAAAAAAAAGTAGCAAGAGATTAAATTGGTGAGATTTCTTTTTGTACTGCAGAGGCCAGGATCTGAAACTACAAAAGCTTGGTCATTTTCTAATCTCTGAAAATAGGAGCAACTAGCCACAGTGAAGTCTAGTGATGGTCATAGATAATGGGATTCACATCTCTGATGTACTTGTTTATAATTCTATGCCTTGGTTGTAACGCCTTGCTACACTGCTGTCCACAACATGCTTTCTAGTTGGCTGTTAACTATAGTACACGCATATCAATGCATATTGTGCTTTAATGTATAGCAAGGCATACTGTAATTTGATGTATAGCAATACACACTGTGATGTATAATAAGACACACTGTAGTGTGATGTATAGCAAGACATTCTGTACTTGATGTATAGCAAGACACTGTTCTGTGATGTACAGTATAGCAAGACATTCTGTACTTGATGTATAGCAATACACACTGTTCTGTGATGTACAGTATAGCAAGACATTCTGTACTTGATGTATAGCAAGATGTATTGTATTGTGATGTATAGCAAGACACACTGTTCTGTGATGTATAGCAAGACATTCTATACTTGATGTACAGCAAGATGTATTGCATTGTGATTTATAGCAAGACACACTGTATTTATTTAGTTAGCTTTTGTTAACCGGGTAGGTGCACTAGCCATGAAATGACTATTTTCAGGCACAACCCAGCAGAGAACAACAATCAAAGACAGGTACAGTACAATAAAATGAGAATCGTATACGTCAAAACAGTCAGTAGTAATGAATACATGCAGCCAGGACAATAACAATCAATGAAATTCACATAGAATGTTTAGGCATAAAAACCCACACAGTCAAGGAGGAGATACCACAACATAGCAGCAAAGCAATATTGTTCAAATTAGTCACGATAATGAAGGTTAAAATAGGCAGCAAAACAAGGCAGCGGGAAATTCCTGATTGGGCAGGATACAGTATCACGGCCTCCGAGACAAGACTCGGGGTTGGGGGGGTAGATTAGCCCTCAAGGAGATAGTAAGGGTAAGAAGCGCTATGAAGTAGGGAGGTAAAAGTTAGGTCAGAAAGCATCTGGCGAGTGAGTGGATTAAGGAGGCTTAAAACAAGTGCAGAGATCAGCGGGGGATAGATGTAGGCGCAGCTCCTTTTTGAAGCTGCCACGGGATCCTGATATTCGAAGTTCTTGGGGGAGAAAGTTCCAGAGCTTAGGGGCAGAGTGACTGAAAGCAACAGAGCCTTTTGATGTTTTACATCTAGGTGCATTCAGCAGGGATTTATCTACTGAGCGCAGTCCATAGGAGGAGGTTTGAGGTACGAGCAATGCTGTGAGCACTGAAGGGGTCTGGTTCCGGAGTAAAGAGTCAGTCAGTGAGCCAAGAGAGTACTGACGGCAAGCTGAAGGGGATAACCAGCCCAGGTCCCTGTACAGTTGGCAGTGGTGCTTAAGCCGTGGTGATGAGGAGGCGTATCGACAGATATTATTATAAGTGACATCCCACTTATGAAGGATGGTTTTGTGTGTGGCAGCAAAGGCTGGCGTGCCGTAGGTGAGGGCAGGGAGTAATATGCCTCTGGCAATAGCAAGTTTAGCAGAGGGAGTCAACATGAAACTGGACTTGTAAGCAACCCCCAGTTTAGCATTCGCTGCCTTGCAGGCTCATTGTATATGCAGGCTGAAGTCCGGGGACTGGTCCAGAAGAATTCCCAGGTACTTAAAAGATGTAACGCATTCTATTTGTGTGCCACTGTGGTTTTGCACCAACAGGGGAGTTTGACATGTCCTAAGTTTAGGGGCAGATCCAAGTAACATTACTTGGGTTTTCTTAACATTAAGTACAAGCTTATGTGTAGAAAGTCAATTTTGGACATTCGTGAAATCTGAGGAAAGGGATGCATTTATGCTGGTGACCTTATCAGAGCTTAAATAGAGTACAAGATCATCGGCATAGAGAATAGATGAGCATGAAAGAAATAACTTATCTATGTTATTGATAAAAAGTGAGAAAAGTGATGTATAGCAAGCCATTCTGTACTTGATGTATAGCAAGGTGTATTGTATTGGGATGTACAGTATAGCAAAACACACTGTTCTGTGATGTACAGTATAGCAAGACACACTGTTCTGTGATGTACAGTATAGCAAGACATTCTGTACTTGATGTATAGCAAGCTGTTTGTATTATGATGTATAGCAAGATTAATTGTGCTGTGATGTATAGCAAAACATTCTATACTTGATGTATAGCAAGGTGTATTGTATTGTGATGTACAGCAAGACACACTGTTCTGTGATGTACAGTATAGGATGTATAGCAAGACACACTGTTCTGTGATGTACAGTATAGCAAGACATTCTGTATTTGATGTATAGCAAGGCATGCTGTTCTGTGATGTACAGTATAGCAAGACATTCTGTACTTGATGTATAGCAAGATGTATTATATTGTGATGTATAGCAAGACACATTGTGCTGTGATGTATAGTAAGACATTCTGTACTTGATGTGTAGCAAGAGGTATTGTGATGTATAGCTAGACTAATTGTGCTGTGACATATGGCAAGACATTCTGTACTTGATGTATAGCAAGATGTTTGTATTGTGATGTATAGCAAGACACATTGTGCTGCAATGTATAGCAAGACATTCTGTACTTGATGTATAGCAAGGTGTATTGTATTGTGATGTATAGCAAGACACACTGTTCTGTGATGTGCAGTATAGCAAGACATTCTGTATTTGATGTATAGCAAGGTGTATTGTATTGTGATGTATAGCAAGACATTCTGTACTTGATGTATAGCAAGTTGTATTGTATTGTGATGTATAGCAAGACACTGTTCTGTGATGTACAGTATAGCAAGACATTCTGTACTTGATGTATATTAAGATGTTTGTATTGTGATATATAGCAAGACACATTGTGCTGTGATATATAACAAGACACACTTTTCTGTAATGTACAGTATAGCAAGACATTCTGTACTTGATGTATAGCAAGGTGTATTGTATTGTGATGTATAGCAAGACATTCTGTACTTGATGTATAGCAAAATGTTTGTATTGTGATGCATAGCAAGACACATTGTGCTGTGAAGTATAGCAAGATACACTGTTCTGTGATGTACAGTATAGCAAGACATTCTGTACTTGATGTATAGCAAGGTGTATTGTACTGTGATGTATAGCAAGACTAATTGTGCTGTGATGTATAGCAAGACATTCTGTACTTGATGTGTAGCAAGGTGTATTGTATTGTGATGTATAGCAAGACATTCTGTACTTGATATATAGCAAGGTGTATTGTATTGTGATGTATAGCAAGACACATTGTGCTGTGAAGTATAGCAAGATACACTGTTCTGTGATGTACAGTATAGCAAGACATTCTGTACTGTGATGTATAGCAAGGTGTATTGTATTGTGATGTACAGCAAGACATTCTGTACTTGATATATAGCAAGGTGTATTGTAGTGTGATGTACAGCAAGACATTCTGTACTTGATAGGTGTATTGTATTGTGATGTATAGCAAGACACATTGTGCTGTGAAGTATAGCAAGATACACTGTTCTGTGATGTACAGTATAGCAAGACATTCTGTACTTGATGTATAGCAAGGTGTATTGTACTGTGATGTATAGCAAGACACTGTTCTGTGATGTACAGTATAGCAAGACATTCTGTACTTGATGTATAGCAAGATGTATTATATTGTGATGTATAGCAAGACACATTGTGCTGTGATGTATAGTAAGACATTCTGTACTTGATGTGTAGCAAGAGGTATTGTGATGTATAGCTAGACTAATTGTGCTGTGACATATGGCAAGACATTCTGTACTTGATGTATAGCAAGATGTTTGTATTGTGATGTATAGCAAGACACATTGTGCTGCAATGTATAGCAAGACATTCTGTACTTGATGTATAGCAAGGTGTATTGTATTGTGATGTATAGCAAGACACACTGTTCTGTGATGTGCAGTATAGCAAGACATTCTGTATTTGATGTATAGCAAGGTGTATTGTATTGTGATGTATAGCAAGACATTCTGTACTTGATGTATAGCAAGTTGTATTGTATTGTGATGTATAGCAAGACACTGTTCTGTGATGTACAGTATAGCAAGACATTCTGTACCTGATGTATATTAAGATGTTTGTATTGTGATATATAGCAAGACACATTGTGCTGTGATATATAACAAGACACACTTTTCTGTAATGTACAGTATAGCAAGACATTCTGTACTTGATGTATAGCAAGGTGTATTGTATTGTGATGTATAGCAAGACATTCTGTACTTGATGTATAGCAAAATGTTTGTATTGTGATGCATAGCAAGACACATTGTGCTGTGAAGTATAGCAAGATACACTGTTCTGTGATGTACAGTATAGCAAGACATTCTGTACTTGATGTATAGCAAGGTTCAATTGTGCTGTGATGTATAGCAAGACATTCTGTACTTGATGTGTAGCAAGTGTATTGTATTGTGATGTATAGCAAGACATTCTGTACTTGATATATAGCAAGGTGTATTGTATTGTGATGTATAGCAAGACACATTGTGCTGTGAAGTATAGCAAGATACACTGTTCTGTGATGTACAGTATAGCAAGACATTCTGTACTGTGATGTATAGCAAGGTGTATTGTATTGTGATGTACAGCAAGACATTCTGTACTTGATATATAGCAAGGTGTATTGTAGTGTGATGTACAGCAAGACATTCTGTACTTGATATATAGCAAGGTGTATTGTATTGTGATGTATAGCAAGACACATTGTGCTGTGAAGTATAGCAAGATACACTGTTCTGTGATGTACAGTATAGCAAGACATTCTGTACTTGATGTATAGCAAGGTGTATTGTACTGTGATGTATAGCAAGACTAATTGTGCTGTGATGTATAGCAAGACATTCTGTACTTGATGTATAGCAAGGTGTATTGTATTGTGATGTATAGCAAGACATTCTGTACTTGATATATAGCAAGGTGTATTGTATTGTGATGTATAGCAAGACACATTGTGCTGTGAAGTATAGCAAGATACACTGTTCTGTGATGTACAGCATAGCAAGACATTCTGTACTTGATGTATAGCAAGGTGTATTGTACTGTGATGTATAGCAAGACTAATTGTGCTGTGATGTATAGCAAGACATTCTGTACTTGATGTGTAGTAAGGTGTATTTTACTGTGATGTATAGCAAGACTAATTGTGCTGTGATGTATAGCAAGACATTCTGTACTTGATGTATAGCAAGGTGTATTGTATTGTGATGTACAGCAAGACATTCTGTACTTGATATATAGCAAGGTGTATTGTAGTGTGATGTACAGCAAGACATTCTGTACTTGATATATAGCAAGGTGTATTGTATTGTGATGTATAGCAAGACACATTGTGCTGCGATGCATAGTAAGACATAGTATATGTGCTGTATAGCAAAACATGTTGCACTGTGTTGTATAGCAAGAGCCCCATGGTGGTACTTTCACCAATGTGTGGTACTTCTCATCTATTGAATCAAGGAAAATAGGGTGTTTAAAATTAGCAATAATATGGAATAAATAAAGAAAATTAAGGAATAGGGGTACTTATTTTCCAAAAGTGCAGTGAGGCATGGGTACCACTTTATATTTTGAGTGCCACCACCGGGAGCAAGACATGCTGTACTGTGACTTTTTTTTAAGATATGCTGTATTGTGATGTATGTCAAGACATAATATACTTAATTTTTTTTTTTAACTAGGGTGGTTTATGAGGGGAGGAGGGCATTTTATAAGCACAATAAGACACTCCTAGGTGTGGGTTATGACCTAATAAGAGCGTTTCCCAGGTCTAAAAGCACTCGGCGCAAGTCCCTCATGCCTTGTAATGCACCTGAGGCATGCTCTTATCAGCCCATAATCCACACCGTGTCGTGTCTTATTGCTGACTTATTGTACTGTGATCTATAGCAAGACATGTTGTACTGTGAGGTATAACAAGACATTCTGTCCTTGATGTATGGCAATACACACTGTACTGTGATGTCTAGCATGATATGGTGCACAGTGATATACAGCAAGACATACTGTACTGTGACATATAGCAAAACATATTGTACTGTGCAAGACAAAATGTCCTGTGATGTATGGCAAGACATTCTGCACTGTGATGTATAGCATGACACACAGTTCTGAGATGTACAGCAAGACATGTTGCACTGTGATGTATAGCAAGGCATACTGTACTGTTTGATGTATAGCAAGACATAATGTACTTAAAGTATAGCACGGCACACTATACTGTGTGATTTATACAGTAGCAAGGCGTGTTGCATTATGATGTATAACAATACATTCTGTACTGTGAGATATAGTAAGACATACTGTACTGTAATGTGTAGTAAGACATACCATACTGTGATGTATAGCAAGAAATATTGTACTCTGATGTATAGCAAGACATTCTTGTGTTGCATAGGAAGACATACTGTACTGTTACATACAGCAAGACTTTCCATACTGTGATATATAGGAAGACATATAGCAAGACATGTTGTACTGTAATGTATAGCAATATATAATGTAATTGATGTATAGCAAGATACATTGCACTGTGATGTATAGTAAGACATACTGTACTGTGATGTATACTAAGACATACTGTACTGTAATGTATAGTAAGACATACCATACTGTGATGTATAGCAAGAAATATTGTATTCTGATATATAGCAAGACATGCTTGTGTTGTATAGGAAGACATACTGTACTGTTATATACAGCAAGAGATTCCATACTGTGATGTATAGGAAGACATATAGCAAGACATGTTGTACTGTAATGCATAGCAAGATATAATGTAATTGATGTATAGCAGGATACATTGCACTGTGATTTATAGTTAGGGAGTTGGCAGATCAGATTTGATGGGTGTGTAGCAAGGGGAGCTTGGTGATTGTCGGGGACCTCAATCTACCTGGGGTGGACTGGGGAACCCATGCCACCTCTAGCACCAGGGAACAGGTACTTCTGGATGCATTCCAGGATAGCCACCTGGTGCCACTGGTTGGCGAACCAACCAGACTGGGCAACATACTGGCCTGGTACTATCAAACAGGGAGATGGTGACGGAGCTATGAGTGGAGGAGCCACTAGCCGTGAGTGACCACCTTTCAGTGTGGTTCAGGCTCAGTATGAGCAAGGAGGCGGTGGGGTCAGCAACAAAGGTAGTGGACTTCAGATGGGTGGACTTTGGGAGGATGAAGGAAATACTGAGGGGGCACCTTGAATTAATTAGGTCAGAGATGGATGCGCATCAAAAGTGGGATATCATAAAGTCTGACTTGAGGGAGGCTATTTTAGCATGCACCAGGACTCTGAGCAAGAAGTCCAGGGCAAAGGTGCCATGCTGGATGACCAGGAGTGTGTTGGAGGGGGTGAGGGCCAAGAAAGCTGCATTTAGGAAACAGAAAAAACTGGGAGGAGGGAGGCCAGGGAGTTGTACACGAAGAGGACCAAGGAAGTAACCAAGTTAGTAAGGGAGGCCAAGGCTGCCAAGGAGCTGAGGCTGGCTCTGGGCATGAGGAAGGGGAAGAAGGAATTCTATAGATAAGCAAGGGGGAAAAAGGAATTTTAGGGACTGGATAGTTCGGATTAGGAAGAACGGGGGGTGGGTGGAGAAGGAGGAGGAACTGGCAGAGGTACTAAACGAATACCTTTTCTCTGTGTTCATGAAGTAGGTAGACAGTCCGCTACCTCCATGGATGGAAAGGGTGGGGAAGAAGGGGGAATAAGATGACTGAAGCAGTGATTCAAGAAAGTAGAGTATTGGATGGTCTGAAGGCAATTAGAGTGGATAAGGTACCAAATCCTGATGACATTCACCCTAGGGTGTTGAGGGAAATGGTGGAGGTGTTGGCCAGGCCACTGACTGACCTGTTCAACATCTCCCTGGACACAGGGTGCATGCCGCAGGACTGGAAGTTGGCTCATGTGGTGCCTATCCACAAGAGTGGCCCAAAGGACAAGTCAGGTAACTACAGACCTGTCAGTCTCACTTCCATAGTGGGTAAACTCATGGAAGCAATCCTGAGAGAGAGAGAGACTGGTGACCTTCCTGGAGGTCAAGGATCTCCAGGATGGACAGCAGCATGGGTTCATCTCAGGAAGATCATGACAGACCAGCCTAACAGAATACTACGATTGGGTGACAAGGAAACCGGACAAGGGCCATGCAGTGGATGTCCCATATTTGGATTTCAGCAAGGACTTTGACTCGGTCCCTCATGGGCAACTGGGGGCAAAGCTGGAGCACATAGGGGTTGGGGCTAAGATGGCTGGCTGGCTGGATCAGGAGTTGGCTTGGGGATAGACTGCAATGGGTGGCGGTGGGGGGAGAACTCTCATCTCCCAAGCCAGTGACCAGCGGAGTGCCACAGGGCTCTGTGCTGGGGCCAGTGTTGTTTGAACTCTTCATATCAGATAGTGCACACAGGGTTGGGAGCAGGATCAGTCTGTTAACGGATGACACCAAGATGGGAGCTGTAGCGGATGGCACAGAGGGGTGGCAGAGGCTACAGGGTGACCTAACCAGACTTGAGGAGTGATCAGCAAGGTGGCAGTTGAGTTTTAATGCAAAGAAGTGCAAAATTATGAACTTCGGGGTGAGGAACCCTAGGAGGGAATATTGGTTGGGTGGGATGTGGTTAGGGATCACTGAGGAGGAAAAGGACCTGGGGGTCACAGTAACAGGGAGCATGAACATCTCTGCTCAATGCAGGTGGTCTGCGGCTATTGCCAATAGGATGCTGGGGTGCGTTGCATGGGGATTCTCATCCAGGGACAAGGAGGTGATCCTGCCCCTGTACAGGTCCTTGGTCAGGCTGCAGTTGGAGTACTGTGTGCAATATTAGTGTCCATACCTGGGGAAGGATAGCAAGCTGCTCAAGGGGATACAGCGCAGGGTGATGAAAATGATACAGGGGATGGCAGGCACACCTATGAAGACAGGTTGAGTCACTTGAGTTTGTTCATCCTGGAGGAGAGGAAGGATCGAGGGGACATGATTGAAACTTTCAAATACTTGAGGGAGGATCAGAAAATCTGGCACAGATGGGCTGTTTAAGCTGAGGAAAGGAAGGGGCACACGGGGGCACGGGCTGAGATTGGAGGGAGGCAAGTTCAGGAGGGAGATGAGACATTATTTCACTGAGAGGGTAGTATGAAAATGGAATGCTCTGTCAGAGGTGGTGGTGGCATGGAGGACGTTGAGGAGTTTCAAAAGAGCATGGGACAGGGCAAGGTGGGGCTGGGTAAAGGACACTGAGCAGTTCCAGGAGGTGAATGGGGGATTGGGGTGGGGCAGCTACAATATAGGGGTGCTAGCTGTGCATACGAGCAGACTTGATAGACTGTGAGGCCTGTTCCTGCTGGCAAGTTTCATATGTTCATATGTACATATATTTGTAAGACATACTGTACTGTGATGCATAGCAAGACATACCATACTGTGATATACAGCAATACATTTTGTACTATGATGTATAGCAAGACATTCTGCACTGTGAGGAATCCACTAACAATCCTTTTTTTTTAATTTGCTGTATTTTTGCTCCCAGAGTGGACTGGCCCCCAAACAGCTTTGTCTTTATTGAGGGAGTTTGTTTTTCTAGCATATTGACAGTGTTAACAGGAAACAGAGCAAGTGGGGGGTTGTTCAGTCTTTTTAACTCAAGTTGGATCAGTTCCTCAAGGAGATTAACTTTACTGGGTGAAGTATTTAATTAGTTGATGATGGGAAGGAGCCCAGCAGTATCATGGAGAATACCATTACTGGAGCAACATTTTGTTCAATGACTGGGGAGGAGGGCAGAGGTTTCTCCTGAGAATAGCTTTACTTAATACAACATTTAATTCATTGAGAGGAGGAGGGTCCCAGAGGTTTCTTTGAGAATAACTGCACTGGGTAAAGCATTTAATTCATTAAGATGAGGAGGGTTCCCAGCGGTCTCTTTGAGAATGCCTTTATTGTCTACAGCATTTAATTCATTAACAAGGTGGGGTTTTCACAAGGTTAAATGGTGAATAACTTTACTGGGTACAGCATTTAATTCATTGAAGGGCAGAGGGTTCCCAGAAGTTTCATAGAGAATAACTTTACTAGGTTCAGCATTTAATTCATTGAGAGGGGGAAGGTTCACAGAGATTTCACAGAGACAGAGAGCTATTAAACACACTGAGGAGTATAGGAGTGGGCAGCACAGTAGTGCAGTGGGTGGGTAATTGGCTGTGCAGTAGGACACAAAGGGTGGTGGTAAATGGCTGTCACTCCACAGAGGGAAGAGTGACCAGTGGGGTACCACAGGAATCAGTGCTGGGACTGGTCCTCTTCAACATCTTCATCAGTGACATTGCGCAGGACCTAGAAGGCAGAATTTCCCTGTTCACTGATGACATGAAGCTCTGTAACAAAGTGGACATGCCAGAGGGTGTAGACAGACTGAGGAGGGACCTGCAGAAGCTTGAAGAATGGTCAAGGGTTTGGCAGTTGAAATTCAATGCAAAGAAGTGCAAGATAATGTACATGGGACACAAAAACCCTGGAACAACATATCAGTTGGGGGTGAGGATCTAGCATGCACCAAGCAGGAAAGGGACGTGGGGTTATCATCTCTGATGACCTCAAGGTAGGGAAACAGTGCGACAAGGCAGCAGGTAAAGCAAATAGGATGCTGGGATGCATAGGCAGAGGCATCACCAGCAGGAAAAGGGAGATCATAATTTCACTATACAAGACACTAGTGAGGCCCCACCTGGAGTACAGTGTACAGTTCTAGAGATCTTACCTACGTAAGGACATAGACAGGGTAGAGAAGGTTCAGAGGAGAGCAACAAAGATGGTACAGGGATTGCATCACAAGTCCTATGATGACAGGCTAAAGGACTTGAATATGTACTCCCTGGAGGAGAGGAAGGAGAGAAGGGCTATGATAGAGACATACAAGTATCTTACAGGGAGGAAAAGGGTGCTGGAATATACTATTTTCCAGCGAAAAAGATGTTCCAGACCAGAGGTCATGGGATGAAGTTGGAGGGAGGGTGATTCAGAGGAAACATGAGGAAGAATTTCTTCACAGAAAGTGTGGTGGACAAGTGGAAGACCATGCCAGAGGAAGTGGTGGAGGCTGAAACAATCACAGAATTTAAGAATGCATGGGATAGACATAAGAGAATTCTGGGGGTCGGGGTAAGGGGCAACAGAGGTCTTGAAAAACGTAAAGGGAACTTACAAGCTCAAATGGGCAGACTGGGTGGGCCATAGGCCCTTATCTGCCGACAGTGTCTAAGTATCTATGTAACTTTACTGGGTGAAGTATTTAATTAATTGACGCTGGGAAGGATCCCAGTGGCATCATGGAAAATACCTTTATCAGGGACAGCATTTAATTCATTGATGAGTGGAGAGTTCCCAGAGGTTTTGTGGAGATTAACTTTGCTGGGTGCAGGATTTAATTAATTGATGAGTGGAGGGTTCCCAGAGGTTTCATGAAGAATAACTTTATTGGGTACAGCATTTTATTAACTGTAGAGCTGAGGGTTCCCAGAAGGTTTCAACATATTCTACACCATTGTGAAAATGGAATTGCTTGAATAGCAGAAGACTAGACGATGGACCCTTAGCCTTTTACATTCAGTGTTTTCTCTGCCTTTAATTTAATTTGCCTGCATTTTTTAAATAGTATGCTTCTTTTAACTAGTGTAGACTTTGCAGATTTAATTCCGTTTTCTGTCAGTTTTATTGGGACTCCAAACCATTCAGCCAGGACCCAGATGTCTAGTACAGTTTTTTTTACATCTGGACAGTCTGTCTTCTTCCGTCTCCCTTCCCTCTGGAACCAACTTTCATCTACCCATTTTCAAGCCACTTCTTTCTCAGCTTTCAAATACCTGCTCATACTCACTCCCACTGCTCCCTGCGTCTGCTCATAATTTGATCCTAACGCTAGTCCTCCTGACAGTGCTTAGGCTATTTTTCAGAACAATGTAACTGTATTGTAATAAATTATGTTTGTATAACTGTACTATGAACTCTGTAATCTGACTGTATTTTATTTGTTTTTATTTCTCTGTATGCATTTCCTACCCCCCCTTCCCCAGGGTCACACAAGGAAACAAGTCTCTGCTCAGCGTGCCTTTCTCAGTTATCAAATTTTAAATAAAAAATAAAATAACATTTTAGTTGTTAAGTAACGTAAATTGATGCCATTGCAGCACAAACATTTGCTCACCTTCAAAAAATCCCGGACATCAAACAGGTCAAAAGATTCAAACAGTTCATTTTTCTTCAATCCAAACTTTTCACAGCAGGCATTCAAAAATGTCCGAATGTTTTTTAGACATAGGAACTAAAATGGGGAAAAAAAAGAAAGATCGCCTTAATGGCCAATCTGCTAATACTGTTGATTTTTATCGATGTATGTAATTCCACAACAAAACATTTCCACTGTTACTGTTATATGCCAGAATTAAACATGTAGAATACTGACACAAGATCACCCAGAGTTCATGTATAAAGGCAGCTGGAAGTTGTTAATCTCTTTTATGATATTTTTAGCTCTATGTTATAAGCTTTAAATAAACCAAACCAACCAAGAGAAAAGATTCAGCAGCAGCTCCAAACCAAATGTTCTGCAAAGTCTCCAAATCATCATTATTTGATTCAAAATCATTTTTAATGTAAGAGTTTCAGCAAAAAAGGAGATCCGAGTGTCATATTCCCTAAATGTTCTATTTGTTGTATGCCTGTCTTTCACTAGTTGCAGTGATGCACAAGAAACAGCACATGAACTTTAACTAATATGAAGCCATGTCAGTAGGTAGAGCTGTGAAGAATGATGAATTCGGGTGGAATTGGAATTCCATTCCCAAAAAGATTGATGGAATCTTGTAGTGAATTCCATGGAATCAGTCAAGTAAATGGCATTTTTTTAACTACCTTTTTTTCTTGACATACTTGTGCATTTCTTTGGTTTTTTTTTTATATTTTATTATTTTTATCTGTATGCATATTGCATATAATTACCAACAGGCAGGCATATCAGCATTATAAACTTCCAGAGAACAAACACAACATTCATACAGTAAAAAACCTAAAGCACCCCGGCCTGTACTATGTTACAACATGAGGGGGTTTACGTATCTTTACAACAATTAAGCTTCTATAAGGAAGTATGGGTTCACTATCCTGTTCCAACATTAATGTCCAAAAGGTAGTACAGGCCAACATTAGCCATTGTAGCCATGAGCAGGGATGTTAGAAATGTTCTAGCATTATCATGCACCATATCAAAGGGTTAATCATCCCACCCCACCCCACTAGCTTTGGGATTAAAGAGTAAATGAGCAATACCACCCTGCACAGATCAAACAGAATTCAGATTTTAATTAACAATTTAATTGTATAATTAGCGATGCTTAATTCTTTCTGCGCTTTGCTTCCTCCTCTCCCCTTCTCACTCACCACTGCACCCTCTACTCCTGTCTCTCTCCCTTATGCCCCTTTCCATAAGGCGCCAGCTGCACAGCCTCATTTTCATCAGTAAATTCTGGTTCAAGTCTTTCCCTTCATATCTCAGCTCATGTCTGTCTCCGGTCAGCTCCCCTGAGTACCTCCTATGCTCCAAGGATGCCCGAATGTTCTCCCTTTCATTCTCTCGTACTTGCTCAGGCCAGGTGGCTTTCTCTTACTGCCTTCCGTGCCTCTGGAATCCACTCCCTTGGCCGACCCATCATGTCCCTTCCCTCTCTGCCCTCAAATCCCTGCTCCGTACTCTCCCTTCTGCTCCCTGCAACTGTCCTCCGCTCCATCCGTGCTTTCTTCCCACCCCACCCCAACCCTCCTCCATCCTGTATTAGTGCCCTAGGCCCTGAGGACTCCACCCCAGCAGTCTTTCTCCCCTTCTCTCTCTCTCTCTCTCTTTTTTCTTACTAGTCTCGCTAGTTCAATTTCATGTTTCCCTTTTCTCTGCTATTGGCCTGTCACCACTTCAGTCTGTATTGTCGCCCTTTATTTGTTTCCTCTGTACATTTCTTAGGTTTGTCATGTATAGTATATTACTGGATCTTATTGTATTTTATTAATTCATATGATGCATTTTTAATGATGCTGCTCTTTTTAGTGTGCGATTTTAACATATCACTGTAATCCCCCTGTCTAGACTGTTCATGTATGTGCATTGTATTTGTAGTGTACTTTGCCCTTTTTTTTTGTTTTTTTTTAATTGTACTGATTATGCCATTGTTTGCACCTCCTTTCTGTTTTCTTGCCCCCTGGTCACACCTGGAAACTAGTCTAGGCTCAGTGTGCCTTTCCCGGTTAACACATTTTAAATAAATAAATAAATAAGATGAGCTAAACTTCCCTAATTTAATTAAATTGTTTCAAAACAGGTTTTTAGCAACTCAATATATAACAGTCACACTATGGAACTCTCAGAAAAAATGGCAGAAATATAATGAGAGAACCTTTATGCACTATCAAGGGATTGAGAGCTTAAACCACAAAGGCAGTCTTATTCAAACAGTGCAATGTAGAAATACCCACGGCATAAAATGGCTCCACTTCCATTAGAAGGTTTTAAGCGCGAAAGAGAGTCCGAGGTGAAGGAGGCAGAAAGAGGTCTTCACGAGAGATAGTCCATCTGCCCCATGTAAGTTTAAGTTTAAGTTTACTGGCAGAAATACTCCATTGAGCATGCTTATTTGCAAGAAGGTCATTTGGCATCATCTTAAAATGCTCACAGACCTGGTGACCATCCCAAACAAGAATTACCTCCCTTTAGCATCAGTGCAACGAGAAATGTTTTCCCAAAAAATCTAGTTTCAGCTATGATTAAGAAGAATATTAGCATGCCTGATAAACGTGCGTGTCTCAGTGCCTTCTATGCTGTGCAGCATGAGTCTTTCCTTATTTTCTGAAACCTACTCCTTTCCAGGTCTAGAATGCTATTTCTATTGAAAATGTGATGGCCATCTTTTTTTTCTTGAGAAAACATTTAATTAAAACATTTGTAAAATATTAAAATTGTGTTTGAATTAAAAAATTGTACCACCAAATAAAACTGGAAGATGCCTGGAATCTTTTATAGTGGAAAAAGGGTAGGGTCCGATTTTTTGCCCAGTTTTGTTGCACTGCTGCTTTAATACATAAAAGCCTGAAAAGGTCATGGCACCAGGTTGCAGAGTAATCCTGCAGTCAACAAGATGAATGTCCCATACACATACTTCTCAGCCCCCATCTCCTATCCCATCCGGTTTCACCATCGGAATGTGCCCATGATCCGATGCTGGGCAATTAGGGCACCAATCAGCAATGTCACCCATCATATTTCTTGTGGGGGGCTGCACCCTCACACCCCATCTTGTGGGGTGTGGCTGTGCCCCCCACACCCCTCTACTGATAGATTCCTACTGTGGGGTGAGCGGACCTCAGGGAGGGGTGCACATCCAGCATTTGATGCCCTGATTGCCTGGCACCATAATGCCAGTGCTCTGAGTGCTGTAAGGGTCCCATCCACACCACCATTGGTCCCCTTGTTGAATTTAAGCCTCCTCTTCACCATCTGAATCCAAGTTATCATCCCGAGCTGAAAACTAAGTCTCTAGTTTTGTTAGGAGATTGACAATCTCTGTCAGGTCTGAAAATTGGAATGCCTTACCTTCATTTAGAATCCTTGAACTGGCAGGCATTAAAAGGATGTTGTGTACCCTGAGTGCGCAGAGGTGAGCCCAGATTCCATCAAAGCTTTTCTGCCACATCCGGTTGGCATAGCTTAAGTCTGGGAATAGATGCACCTTTGTATCCTGCCATTGAAGTGGGCTAAGATTTTTAGTACCCAGAAGGATTAAGTCTCTCTCCACCAATATGTGAAGTTCCAGTAAGAGGGTTCAAGGAGTAGGAGCTCCTGCAGCTGCCCAAGGCCGACCACCACATTGCGATATCTGGTAAACGTTTATGATTTCGAAGTCCTCCTTGAAATTTAATAAGTGTGTGAGACAGTCTTTCATAAAAATATTGGGACTCTCTCCCTCTGTCTCCTCCAGCAGACCCAGCATTCAGATATGGTTTGCTCGGACAGTGTTTCCTAGATTTTCCAGCCACCGACATAACAGGCTGTTCTCCTTTGTTAACCCAGATGCTACTGATAGGACTTTATCAGCAGTTTTGGTTGTCCATTTTATATCCTCCACCAGGTCTCCCACCATAGTGTTAAGCTGCTTCATTTAGAGTTAAAATAATTAATTTTGCTGTCAAGACCCTGAACTGCCCGAAGCAGCACTGCATTGGATGGACCTGCCCGAAGCAGCACTGCATTGGATGGAACTGCCTGAAGCAGCACTGCATTGGATGGAACTGCCGGAAGCAGCACTGCATTGGATGGAACTGCCCGAAGCAGCACTGCATTGGATGGACCTGCCCGAAGCAGCACTGCATTGGATGGACCTGCCCGAAGCAGCACTGCATTGGATGGACCTGCCCGAAGCAGCACTGTATTGGATGGAACTGCCCGAAGCAGCACTGCATTGGATGGAACTGCCTGAAGCAGCACTGCATTGGATGGAACTGCCCGAAGCAGCACTGCATTGGATGGAACTGCCTGAAGCAGCACTGCATTGGATGGAACTGCCCGAAGCAGCACTGCATTGGATGGAACTGCCTGAAGCAGCACTGCATTGGATGGCTGGGATTGGTCTTACTCCCCTGCTCCAGGCTGCTGGTCTTTGCTTCCTCCCACCTTCAGCTCCTTAGAAAGGACTCCCTCCATGCTAGCTGCCATCTTGTTTCCTCACACCATAGCTTCAACTCTGGGCTCACAACTGCCAAAAAGTTGACATTTTCTGATAGCTAAGGAGCTGCTTTTCTGAATGTTGTTATTTGAAGTTAGGGTTGTAGTGTTAAAATTGTATTTTTATGGAAAAATCTGCTTCGGTCTGTGGAGCTGTGCAAAGAGGCTGTTCACAGCTCAGCTGCTGGTTATCCTCCCCAAGCTACCTTTTTAATGTGAACAAAGGTTTTGTTTGTTAAATTGCAGAAAAACTTGGGAGACTGTGGAATATAGCTGTTCTACAGATTTTGACATTTATTGGTTAAGTTCCACATTATCTGTGATTTCTTCTAAAGGAAAAGGCATATCCCACCTTCCAGTGGTAGAAGAATTTTGCAGTTTAATCCAGCTTTCATTTGTTTACTGTTTCTTTCCCAGGACAACTGGTGCCATTGGCAAGAATGACCTGATAAGTACCGCAAAAATTAATTAAAATGATATCAAACGTTACATTTTCAAAGTGCTTGACCCAGCAAATATATGCTTAAACATGCTTTAATAATGAAAGCCATGTTAGATTTACAAAACCAGAAAGTAAAACATTTCAGAATTTAGCTGCAATACATTTAAAAGACCTCTTGCCTTGTGCAGTTTTCATAAACACTTTTAGAAGATAAAGATAATTTTTCCTGGTACAATATGTACAGAAAGGAGTAAATACGTTATTCGAAGCCAGAACCTTATTATTCAAAAAATATTTTTCACGGTAATCCCCATACGATATTTTATGCAATAGGAGTGGGCTCAAAACTCATTGAATAAATCCATTTATATTCACAGCTGTTGAATATTTAACATTTATCCATATAGTAGCTATCTTAAAAAGTGAGGTTCTCCGACTCCTTAGAAACGTCTCAGAGCACACAGCTGTTGGGTCTGAGAACTTGGAACCCAAGCTCCTAAAATTGGCTGCCCCTCACATTGCTGCTCCCTTTGCTAAGATTTTTACCCTCTCTCTGTATCACTGCACTGTCTTGGATATATGGAAAATGGCTAGAATTACCCCTGTATTTAAAAAAGGAGACCCACATAACCCATCAAATTACAGACCCATTGCCATCCTATCTGTTCTCAGTAAAACTCTTGAGAAACTTGTTGCCACACAAACTACTGACTTTCTCCTGAAACATGACCTCCTAACTGACGCTCAACATAGTTTCCGCAAGGGACATAGTACCACTACTGCCCTACTCAAACTCTCATCTGACACCCTAGTGGCTATGGGCTCTGGCAGGCTCACTGGGGCCATTTTTATTGACATGACCAAAGCGTTTGATCTTGTTGACCATTCCATCCTAGCTAATACCCTAAACTCGCTAGGTTTCTCACCAAACATTGTAAAATGGTTTGACAGCTATCTGACAGATAGGTCTCAATACGTGAAATTTAATTCCACCCTCTCAGACAAGGTCACCACTAACATTGATGTACCACAAGGGTCTATCTTAGGTCCTCTGCTTTTCTCTATTTTCATCAATAGTATTACCACTAATCTCCTTAGTACATCCTTCTTACTATATGCGGATGACATTGTACTATATCCCAGTTCAAATAGTATTGAGGACATAAACTCTAAACTCTCCCGTGATTATCAGCTTATCCAGCTATGGCTAACAAATCACAAACTTGTTCTAAATAAATCAAAGACCCAAGCTATGCTATTTGGCTCCAGTCTCAAACTCAGACACTCCCAAACTAAATGTAATATTTACTTCCTTGATGGCACATCAGTTGGGGTGGTAAACTCATTCAAATATCTGGGCGTCACTCTTGACCCATCCCCGAGTTTTGACCTCCACATTCAATCTACCTTCAAGCAGGTTAACTCCAAGCTTGGGATTGCTTACCGGACAAGTTATGCTCTCACTCCCTCAGCTAGACTTGCTATTGTCTGTGGGATACTACTTCCCTCTCTCACCTACGGGGTTGCTACATATGCTACAGCCAGCAACTCAAGTCTTCATAAATGGGATGTTATCTATAATAACATCTGTTGTTTTGCCTCTAGCTCTCCATGGCTGAAACATCACTACCTTCTCTACACAGATCTAGGATGGCTTCTGCCCCTAGAACTAAGATCCTGTGCTCTCGGGTCCATCACTGATAACATTATCAGATCCCATATACCCAAACCTCTGGCCTGTCTACTTCCCTACCAGAAAACCAATTATGCATTACGCTCTGAAGAAAATGCCCCAGCTCTTATCCCGAAACATTGTACCAAAAAAGGTAGTCATGCCTTTGCCTGTCATGCACCCCATTTCTGGAATTCATTCCCTCTAACACTTCGTTAATCTGCTTTCCACATCTCCCTTAAGAGAGACTTAGACACTATCTCTTCTCCTCCCACATATGCTCCTGCTTTAAACCACCCTAGCCCTTACTCTCTAACTCAACCCCCCCCCCAGTTGTCACTTTGGGTGCTGGGGTCTGCCCCACATGGCGCACTTCCTCTCAGCTTCACTTCCTTATCTCTAACTTTCTCTTCCTCTATTTTCCTCTTCTCTTTCCTGTATAAAAATAGCTACTTCCTTCTCTCAAACTCTATATCTCTCATCTTTTATACCCTCTAGACTACTGCCCATCTACTGCTTTCACCTTCCCTCTAGCTCCCCCTTCATCTATTTCTGCCTGACTGGTCTCGCTGTCGTAGTACTTTATCCCTCATTGTTAAATCAGTGTCTGGATGCTTTATATTTGCCTGATTGTATTGTCTTATATAACCTGAATATTGTATTTTGGTGTATTTTGGTCTTGCTACCTAAAATCCTTGTCATAATTACCACTGTTATGCTCAAATATCTACATGTAACTTGCATTATGTATTCATGATTGTTTCTATTGAAGTTTGTCTCTGTACTCTCCTGGGTCATGCCTGGAAATCATCTTTCTGGCTAGTATACCTACCCGGTAAACAAAAACCTAAATAAAATAAAAATTAAAATGTCACAATCACTCCGGAACTCATTTAGAATGTTCAGCCTCAGTAGCAGTACTACCCATATTCAAATGCAAATAACTTTAAAATGAAAAAATATAGCGTGGTACTGGGAGCATGAAAGTTGTTCAGCACAAAATTGTCTACAAAATGAGTGGTGTTTCATGTATAGATACTGTATAGATTTTTTTATAATCAGCAAAAAAGAGCAGAAAATGCAATTTTTGGTTCACTTTTTTGACAAACATATGCAAAACAAGATAAGCAATCAAAAGCAAATGTTTCTTCACTGACAGAAAGCATCCCTATTGCATAAATGAAGTATACAATGGTGAGCTGTCAGATAAATGATTTATCTACACTTGTGCTGTTTGACCTCGGACACCTCACTCATAGCATGCACCGCTAGTGAGGTTACCCAAGATCAAACAGCACTTGTGACAATAAATCATTTATCTGGCAGCTCTCCATTGTATACCTCTTATTTATACAATGATCAAGAGGAAGTCAATTCAGACTGTTATGGAAAAGGCAATGATAGGCTTTTCTCATAGTTTTAAAATAAAACAGCATACTGCAACAAGACCCAAACCTGGGATAGCAGTGTTTCATTTGCAGTCAAGTAGCTAACTAAGCCATAGTCATTTAATGAGACCGATACACTTTGAGCACCCAGTTCTCTCATCTCAAGGGCCAACTTTCTTTGAATGATATATAGTGAATGTAAGCAAAAAAGGAAACCATTGTTACCAGCAAATCAACATGGACTCCAAAAGACAGGGCACTATCCAAAGTTATTCCCAAGTATTTCAAGGGATTAACATTTCCAGTCACTTCAAGAGCTAAAGTTCTGACTCCATTGCATGGGGGCCCCACCATATTCCTAGTTCTCAGAAACAACATTAACGTAGTGGTCCTCACACTGAGGACCAGCCTATTAATTGGCAGCCAGCTCTGAACTCATAGAAAATCATGCTGTCAGTTATCTTTCAGAATCTAGATAGATCTCCACCTCGCACCCCCACATGGAGAACAGAACAGCAGCTTCAGTATCTTCAGCTATATTTACACATTGAAAAATGTTAGGCCATTTATGTACAATGTAACAAATAACCTAAAACTGATCTCTGTGGGACCCCTAAATCAATTTTACTAAAAGACAAAAACCATCTACAAAGCTTGTTCTCTGCATTCCATTCTCAAAGCAACAGTAAAATCAAACAATTACATACGATTAAAAGCCAAAGTGCCACAGTTTCGACAGCAAGTGACCATAGTTAACCAAATCAAAAGTCTTGGTGTATCTAAAAATACCGCTGCACCTCGTGCTACATTGCACCCCAAGGGGGTGATTAACTAGAACATTAACGTAACCCTTGTCATTCATTATTGCTTACAAAGTGTGTAAAAGTCCCAGCACTAAAAAACCCACTAAAAGATGTGCATCAATGCTGGTCTAGCCTGGAAAAAATACATTGTAAAAGCTGAACTCTACTGAAAATGAGAAACAGTCTCTCAGCTGGCCTATCTTGGGTAAATACATTGTAAAAATGCTTAAAATCTGGGACCCCCACTGAAAATGAGATACTGCATTTCAGCTGTACTATCCTGGATAAATACAGTGTAAAAATAGGTAAAAAGTAGAACTACGCTGAAAATGAGATTGTATATCTGAACTATACTGTTCTGGGTAAATACAGTGTAAACACCTGGGAAACAAAACCCCAGGGGAAGAGTACACAATAGGGGTAAGATACTAACAACAACAAAAATGGAAAGGGACCTGGGGGTAGTTATATCAGATGACCTAAATGTGGGCAAGCAATGTGAGAAGGCAGTAAGGAGGGCTGGGGGGATACTGGGATGCATAGGGAGAGGCATCACCAGTAGAAAACAGGAAGTTGTTATCCCTCTGTACAGACAATTGGCAAAATCCCATCTGGAGTACTGCATGCAGTTCTGGAGACCCCATCTCTGCAAAGACAAAGACAGGGTGGAGGCTGTCCAGAAGAGGGCAACCAAAATGGTGCAGGATCTGCACCAGAAGACATATGAAGACAGACTAAAGGAACTTAATATGTACACCCTTGAAGAAAGAAGGGAGATGGGGGACATGATAGAAACTTTCAAATACCTCAAGGGAATCAACAAAGTCCAAGAGGGCAGCATCTTTCAGAAAAAGAGATATGCAAGAACAAGGGCGGCACAATTTGAAGATTGAGGGGGGACAGGTCAGAGGTAATGTGAGGAAGTATTTTTTCATGGAGAGTGTTGCGGATGCATGGAACAGCCTTCAGGAGGAGGAGGTTGTGGAGTCAAAAACAGTGGGGGGAATTCAAGCATGCATGGGATAGACATAAGGCAATTCTGGTGGAGGGTAGGAAGAAGTAGGCCGTTGGTTAACTAGGATCTGCAGCTTATCACTTAGGTAGGGAATTGGGCAGACTGGGTGGGCCAAGTGGTCCTTATCTGCCATCAAATTCTATGTTTCTGTGTTTCTACCTGAATGTGCACACTTGCTGTGACCACTCTCAGGTCCTCAAATATTACAACAGGCAGTATAGCCAGGTGATTATACCACAAAACTGATAACCTAAAGACCCAGCAGACCTGGGTTTGAATCCAACAACCACCACTTGCACACTGTGTGTTCCTTAGCGGGTCAGTTAATCCTCCAGTCCTTAGTTCACTCCTGGGTCACATTTGCAAATGAGATTTTGTGCTTGGTGTGCCTTTCCCTGCCAAAAATTCTAAATAAACAAATAGTGTGTGCAGCATTTATGTTTGAAAGGCAACCTTTCTGAAAGAAATAAAGTAAAATCATACAGAGTAACTCATGACTTCACAAAGCTAGACATGAATATTTCCCCTTATTAACTGTATTCATCATGCATGGAGAGAGAGAGAGAGAGAGACCTAAAATAACCTGGTGAGATAAATTATGTAGTGCAACTCACATGTTCACGAGTAAAAGACCAAACCACAGTAGAAGTGTAGCAAAAAATATACAGGGCAACGAAACTTCACAAGCAATCGTTCTCAATAACTTCTACATTGCAGAGTTACTCTTGCTATTAAATCCCAAGACAGGGGTAAGTGATTGGCTCTAAAACATATTTTAGGACAGTTTAGTAAAGTTTGTTTAAATCCAGGTTGCCTGCTCTTTTGCCCTGTCCCTAATCTCCATAATCAGAACACCTTTCCTCTGGCTAATGGGGGGGGGGGCATATTGGTGGGAGAGCAGCAGACTTCACAACAAATCCCAATGGCACTCCTTGGTGCACCAGCAGGGAGTGAGAGAGAGTGGCAACATACACTGCTGATCCCAGTGCTCCTCCGTGGTGCACCAGCAGGGAGCAAGAGAGAGTGGCAACCTACACTGCTGATCCCAGTGCTCCTCCTTGGTGCACCAGCAAGGAGCGAGAGAGAGTGGCAACCTACACTGCTGATCCCAGTGCTCCTCCGTGGTGCACCAGCAGGGAGCTAGAGAGAGTGGCAACCTACACTGCTGATCTAGTGCTCCTCCTTGGTGCACCAGCAGGGAGCGAGAGAGAGTGGCAACCTACACTGCTGATCCCAGTGCTCCTCCTTGGTGCACCAGCAGGGAGCGCGAGAGAGTGGCAACCTACACTGCTGATCCCAGTGCTCCTCCTTGGTGCACCAGCAGGGAGTGGGAGAGAGTGGCAACCTACACTGCTGATCTAGTGCTCCTCCTTGGTGCACCAGCAGGGAGTGGGAGAGAGTGGCAACCTACACTGCTGATCTAGTGCTCCTCCTTGGTGCACCAGCAGGGAGTGAGAGAGAGTGGCAACATACACTGCTGATCGCAGTGCTCCTCCTTGGTGCACCAGCAGGGAGTGGGAGAGAGTGGCAACCTACACTGCTGATCCCAGTGCTCCTCCTTGGTGCACCAGCAGGGAGCGAGAGAGAGTGGCAACCTACACTGCTGATCTAGTGCTCCTCCTCCTTGGTGTACCAGCAGGGAGCGGGAGAGAGTGGCAACCTACACTGCTGATCTAGTGCTCCTCCTTGGTGCACCAGCAGGGAGCGGGAGAGAGTGGCAACCTACACTGCTGATCTAGTGCTCCTCCTTGGTGCACCAACAGGAGCGAGAGAGGTGGCAACCACACTGCTGATCTAGTGCTCCTCCTCCTTGGTGTACCAGCAGGGAGGCGGAGAGAGTGGCAACCTACACTGCTGATCTAGTGCTCCTCCTTGGTGTACCAGCAGGGAGCGGGAGAGAGTGGCAACCTACACTGCTGATCTAGTGCTCCTCCTTGGTGCACCAGCAGGGAGCGGGAGAGAGTGGCAACCTACACTGCTGAGCCCAGTGCTCCTCCTAGGTGCACCAACAGGGAATGGGAGAGAGTGGCAACCTACACTGCTGAGCCCAGTGCTCCTCCTTGGTGCACCAGCAGGGGGCGAGAGAAAGACACCCTTCAATACCGATGAAGATATATTTTCTTGGTGCGCCGACTCAGAGCAGGAGAGAGCAGCAATCTTCATTGCTGATCCCAATACTGCTTTTTGGTGTGCACGCAGGGGATGGGAAAGCAACAGTCTTCACTGCTGATCACAATCCTGCTCATTGGTGCACCAGCAGGGGGCGAGAGAAAGACAGTCATCACTGCTGATGAAAATTTGTTTTCTTGGTGCGCTGACGGGAAAGCAGCAGTCTTCCCTGCTGATCACAATGCCACTCTATGGTGCATAAACGGGGTGGGAGATAGCAGCAGCCCTCAGAGTCAGTGTTCACACTACTCTTTGTGTGCCAATAGGGGGAGGGAAAGAGTGACAGCCTTCACAGCCAGTGCCTAAGCCACTCCTTGGTCAGTCAGTAGGGGACGCACGAATGCTTCCACCCTGAGCCAGCCCTCTACAGAAGCCAAGTGCCTCTCCTGCGTGATACACCCAGCAGCAGCAGGTCTACAAACAGGATTCTGTCCAGGGCCCAAATGTGAAAACCAATCCCCATCACCACTGGCCAGCCATATTGTAGGACATTTCAATAATAAATATTTACCTTTTATAGGATAAATATTAAAGAGCCTGCTATGATTAATATAAGGATTATTAATATAGGGATGTTCAATTTAATACGTCAGTAAAGCATACAAAAAAAATCCGGTAATAGCCTCAACGGTTCAGTGATAATGCTATTGTCAATCACTGGTAATACTATTGTTTTGTGCTGATACCTCCTGCCCTCACGTCATAAGCGTGCCTCCTCTTTGGCCAGTTTTCCTGTGTGGGCGGGCAGAACAGTTGAAAAAACATGGCGGTGCTTCGCTCGCTTACCAAGAGCAAACTCGGTCTTCGCGCTTCTCCAATTTTATTTTATTTTCCCCTGTCAGAAAATGAAACTATCTGGTTGATCCTGCTGATCCAGTGATGAAGAGCAGGTAGGATCTGAATTAAAAAAAAAAAAACAGGCAGAGGCCGGGAACTTTCAGGAGCGAGCAGACAGCTCAACACACAGTGTGAGACAGTGTGGCGGTTTGCCATGACCCAGACAGTCCTTAACTGAACTGGCAAACTGCCCATCTCAAAAGACCCCGAAACTCACTTGGATCCATATATAAAAAAAAAAAATGTATGGTTCCGTGTGTATTACTGGTCAGCAATACCATCTCGCGGTTCTGGACATATAGGAACCTCTCGATGGTATTATTGGCCGATAATACACATGGAACTATACATTATTCTTGTTTTTATCAATGTGAATCATTAGTAAACTCTGATAAATTAATGGAGCTGCAGAGTGTACCCAGACTTCACAAACTGCTTTTTTATGGGGGGCTGTGCCTGCCCCCATTCTGTGCCTTATTAGCAGTCGGGGCTGTGACCCGGGGGGTGCAAGAGCTGCGGATGCAGTAGAGACCACACTGTCTGGGAGCCCATTGCCTCAGAGATCAGCATTAAGAAAACCTTTTATCACAGGCAAACTTGCAGTTTTCTATTTGGAAATTGCTTATTCATTTGAAACTGGGTCTGTCAGCAGTGCTGTCAGAAGATTCCAACTCCAGTTTCACGTGGTGGTGGTGGTGGTGGGGGAGTACAAAAGAAAGAAGCAATAGGGTCCATTACTCAAAACATCTAATCTTCATGCCAGTGTCCACAGGAGGAGCAGAGACAAATTATATTTTTCAGTTCCTTGATCATGGTACCAGCAAGGGGGACAGGGGCATCATGGGCAAACTACAGATGCTTAGCAGGACTGATGCAAAAAAAAGTATGCTGTAAAAATTGTGCATGCATTAATCATTATGTTACACTTATTGGTGGGGAGGTAGGCTCCACAACATATTTTACAAGGGGGTGCTTACAGTCATTGGCACAGCCCCCTTAGCAGTGTGCTTACTTTATCTTCAGATTAGGCTATAACTATCAGATTTGTGGCTTCCAAAAACTCAACATGCAAGCCAAGAATCAAATAACTTTAATGTGCGGATGGCATTCCATTTGGGATGTGAAACATAATTTTTTCTAGCAAACACAATACAGTTGCAGGAAACAGGCATTACAAAAAATATCAGAACTGGGAAACTAGGAAGTCAGAGCTAACCTTGAATGCTTGCAGCAGTTGCAGAGCACATTTGAAAATGCTCAGTGGTTATACTGTAGAGCCACTGGTGAACCAAAAAGACTTTCACAACACATTTGCACTTGACTCAGATTATTACTTTAGAATATATATACCCCTCACATGCCTACATACAGCATGTATGCACAACTCATACAGATACCAGAATGACGAGGGGGGTTGCACGTGAAGCCCTATGAGGGAAAGGCTGCAGGAACTCAACACGTACTCCCTGGAAGAGAGGCGAGCCAGAGGGGACATGATTGAAATCTACAAGTACCTCACAGGAGCGAACAAGGTGCAACTGGAGGGTATATTTCAGAGACAGGAAGGCACTAGAACAAGGGAGCATGCGATGAAGCCAAGAAGTGGAACGTTTAGGAAAGTTGTGCTGGAATACTTCTTCATGGAAAGGGAGGTGGATGACTGGAACAGCCTGTCAGAGGACGTAGTGGGGGCAAAGACTGTGGAGCTTCAAGCATGCAGGGGACAGGCACAGGGACATATTAGGCAGAGGAACAGTTGCAGGAATTGACACCTATGGCCCGCCAGATTTCATGGTGATGGACTAGGCAGGGGCAAGAGGCAGACTGGAAGAGCCTAAAGTTCCTTTTCTGCCGACAAAATCTAAGTTTCTATTATTTCTACATGCACAATACATTTACACTTGACTCAAATTATTACTTTAGAAAATATACCCCTCACACACCTACACATAACATGTACACATAACACATACATATGTGATATGCAATGGGATGACTCAAAATGCACAATTTATCTTCAAGAGTGAGGAGGCAGAACCATAACTCATAAGTGACAGAGTCACGAGTTAGTTACAATAGTCCTGCCCACTCACAAGTGATGATAAATCACTTATTTTGAGTCAGGCTATTGTATATTTAAGCAGTAAGGCACAACAAGGTGTGTGTTATCATGTAATAACGTCACTCCTGGGGTGGGTTGAAACACGAGACGAATTGCAATAAGGCACCTTGGAGTGCCTTATTGCAATTATACAATGGCTCAATATTATACAAAATAAATAAAGAAACGTAAAATGTTTTTAGTAGATTTTTATAATGGAAAAAGAGAGCATCTCTTGTGGAATATCAATACAGTGATGTTACTGTGTTATAACATCACTGTTTCAGGCTCACACTGACCAGTCAGAGTCCAGGATTCTTTCTTGCCATTGTATGATTGATATACAACAGTAGTTTACAAGTTATAGCATTTTAATCTGCAGTTTGTTGGAATAGTTTGCTGTTTTTCTTTGATTTTCACAGCTTGCTTCAGTGTTGCACTGGGCATTGTGATGTTATCAGCACTGTGAAAGCTGCACTCTGGTTTAGTATTCCACTGTGATAAAAGTAACCTTAAAAATATCCATTGTGATAACAGTAACAACAATAGTTTTTGATATGTTGCTTTACTGATATCAACTAATGTCACTAGTTAAGATTTACTGTATTTTTTATATCATCATTTTTACCTGTACTCCTGTTGTGTATAGAGACATCTAATATATACATATATAGTTACACCAGACTCATATTATTACTTTAGAAAATATACCCTTCACACACCTACATACTGCAAGTAAGCACAACACATACAGCTACATAACACATTTACACTTGAGTCAAAGTATTACATTAAAAAAATACACTCCTCACACACCTACACATAACATTTACACACATCACATATGGATACATAGAAACATAGCAACATAGAAGTTGTCGGCAGATGGGGATTGTACGATCCATGAAGTCTGCCCTTGGCTTCCAACCCCCTACTTAGCTGCCTGCTTGTGTATCCCACAGTGTCTACATAACATATTTACAGCAGACTCAAACTATTACTTTGGAAAATATACCCACACACACCTACATACATGTACCCAAAACACATACAGATACACAACACATTTCCACTTAATTCAAATTATTACTTTTGAAAATATGCCCCTCACACACATACACATAAATATACTCTTCACACACACATACGCATAAATATACCCCTCAAACACATGCACACAAATATACCCCTCAGACACATACACACAAATATACCCATCATACACATACACATAAACATACCCCTCACACACATGCACACAAATATACCCCATACACACATACACACTAATATCAAAACAAAATGGTTATATTAAATGCACACTGAAAACAGAAAATAGAGTTAAAAATCTACGTTTCGACCTTAGGTCTTCTTCAGGAAATATCTAAAAGAGAAAAAAAACCAAGTTAGTGTAGAGGAGAGGTAAAATGAGAGAGAGATATATGTGGAGAAAGAAGAAAGGGGAGGCTCAAGAACTGGTTCTTACACTCAATGCTTTTTCTTTTAATAACAGTTTTTTTCAGTAGGTCAGTGGAGTTGCCATGGGTACCAAGATGGGTCCCAGCTTTGCTAATCTGCTTGTGGGTTGGGTGGAGGAACGTTTTTTTCTCTCATTCACAGGGACTGTGCCTAAACTCTACAAACGCTACATTGATGACTGTGTGGGGGCCACCTCCTGCTCCAGGGAGACCCTCCAAGTCTTCCTTGACAAGTTTACCACGGCCCATCCTTCCCTTCAGTACACTGTTGAAGTATCCTCCTCTACACTGCCTTTTCTGGATATCCAGCTCTCAGTCCAGAACACTGGTCTGAAGACATCAGTCTATTACAAACCCACTGACTCTCACAGTTTCCTCCTCCACAGCTCCTTCCATCCTAAACATGTCAAGAATGGCCTGCCTTATTCACAGTTTCTTAGACTTCGCAGGTTATGCAGTGAAGAGGATGATTTTGCTGAGCAGACCCAAATAATGCATAGTTTTTTTATCAACAGGGGATACCCTAAAAGCACAGTGGACAGAGCACTCTCCCGGGTCAGTAACATGCCCAGTAACCTTGACCCCCGCAGGAGGGATACTGTCACACAAGAACAACGACGAATTCCACTAGTTCTTCCTTTCCATCAGAGCACACCTTCTCTTCACAGGATCATCACTAGTAACTTTCCCATTTTGCAAACTGACCCTAACATTGGTGCTTCCTTTACAGAACCACCTATTGCCTCCTACCGCTGACCACCTAACCTGTGGAATCTCCTGGTTAAGCAGCCTACCTACTCCTAACAGTTCCTCCCTCCAGGTACCAAACCTTGCAACAGGGCTCTGCCACACCTGCAAATTTATTTCCAGTGTGACTGAGATTCGGGGGCCTACAGGTGTTTTTCACATCACCAAGGAGTTCTCATGCACCTCCACTAATGTGGTGTATTGTATTCTTTGCAGGAAGTGTACAGCTGTTTACATTGGAGAAACTGGTAGGCGTCTTGCTGACCATTTCAGGGAACATTACAGAGCAGTCAGGAATGGTGAAACTGCTAAACCCATTGTATCCCACTTTATCTCCAGGGACCACAATGTCAATGACCTTTCTGTTTGTGTCCTTCAGCAGGGCTTCTGGGATCCTGACCATAGAAAAAACATGGAAGCCAAGCTGATCATCCGCCTTGGCTCCCAGAAGCCCTCTGGTTTAAATGATAGACTTATTTTCCACTAACATCTTTCAGCCATCCCTTTTTTTCCCTAAAGTCTATTTGTTTTTGTACTCATTTATCTTTCATTTTCACCATATGTCTCCATTTCTGTCTCCTTCCCACACATTTGTCACCTTTCAGCCTTCTTACTAGGCCCTGTTAATTAGTCACTACCTGGGAACTTCCCCAGCTCTTTCACTCCCATTATGCTTTATCTTTCCCCATCATCACCTTTTTGTCTCACAGATTCTCTCTTAATCCTACCATTTATCACTTCTTCTCCCTGAGCCTCCCCTTTCTTCTTTCTCCACATATATATCTTTCTCATTTTACCTCTCCTCTACACTAACTTGTTTTTTTTTCTCTTTTAGATATTTTCTGAAGAAGACCTAAGGTCGAAACGTAGATTTTTAACTCTATTTTCTATTTTCAGCGTGCATTTAATATAACCATTTTATTTTGCTTTTAGACCACATGCTGACGAAGCGCCTTGTTTTTGTTTTTATACACAGTAATAAACCACTTACACACATACACACAAATATATCCTTCACACACATACACACAAATATACCCCATACACACATACACACTAATATACCACTCACACACCTACACACAAATATACCCCTCATACATACACACAAATATACCCCTCACACACACATATACACATAAATATACCATTCACACACATACACATAAATATACCACTCATACACATACACACAAATATACCACTCACACACATATACCCCTCACGCACATGTACACATAAATGTACCCTCACACACATACACACAAATATACCCCTCACACACATACACACAAATATACCCCTCACACACATACACACAAATATACCACTCACACACACACAAATATACCACTCACACACATACACATAAATATACCCCTCACACACATACACACAAATATACCCCTCACACACATATACACATAAATATACCCTCACACACATACACACAAATATACACTCTAGCCTTTTATTCGCTAAAGCAAATATATATATATACACACATCATACACACAACACATGCAAACACACAACACATACACACAGGTATACCACTTACACACATACACATAAATATACCCCTCACACACATACACACACATATACCACTCATACACATAAATATACCACTTACACACATACACACAAATATACCCCTCACACACATACACACAAATATAACCCTGCCATCACTCCATGATCGTAGACAAATAAACTGTGTTAGGTTCACTGCCAAATTCTGGTCCCACTCCCTCCCCCTATCTGGCCTCTACCCTCTCCAAACAATCCCCTCCTGCGTACTCCCTCAGGAATACAGATCCCAGACTGCTGCATGTCCCGTTCATGCGTACTTCCAAAGGACAGGCCGCCTTTAGTTTCCGAATCCCACAGATCTGGAATGCTCTGCCGGCCTCCATAAGACATGCACAGAACACCTACCAACGCAACCCCCTACTTAGAGCCCATTTCTCTTCCAGCTGCTCCTGTTATAACTAATTTACTCTAATTATTCCCGATTGCTATACTATAAAAGTATATGTAATGTATTGACCCTGTCACTCTGAACAATGTATATTGAACCCCTGTCTGTGTTCTCTAAACAAATGTCTACAGGAAAGCCTTGACTTCCCCCCCAAAAAATGTTTTTGTTTATTGTTTATATCCATGTATTGTATTTATGGGTCTCGGCCCCCAGGTCACATCTGGAATCGAACTCTTAGCTCAGTAGGCTTTCCTGGTAAATCTCGTAAATAAAATAAAATAATATACCCCTCACACACATATACACATAAATATACCAGTCACACACATACACATAAATATACCACTCATACACATACACACAAATATACCACTCATACACATAAATATACCACTTACACACGTACACACAAATATACCCCTCACACACATACACACAAATATACCCCTCACACACATATACACATAAATATACCAGTCACACACATACACATAAATATACCACTCATACACATACACACAAATATACCACTCACACACATACACAAAAATATACCCCTCACACACATACACACAAATATACCACTCATACACATAAATATACCACTTACACACATACACACAAATATACCCCTCACACACATACACACAAATATAACCCTGCCGTCACTCCATGATTGTAGACAAATAAACTGTGTTAGGTTCGCTGCAAATTCTGTTTCACTCCTCGCCCCCTATCTGGCCTCTACCCTCTCCAAACAATCCCTCCGCGCATTCCCTCAGGGATACAGATCCTAGACTGCTGTACGTCCTGCTCATGCATCAGAAGGACAGGTCACTTTAGTTTCCAAATCCCACAGATTTGGAATGCTCTGCCGGCCTCCATAAGACATGCACAGAACACCTACCAATGCAACTCTCTACTTAAAGCCCATTTCTCTTCCAGCTGCTCCTGTTATAACTAATTTACTCTAATTATTCCTGATTGCTGTACTATAAAAGTATATGTAATGTATTGACCCTGTCACTCTGAACAATGTATATTAAATCCCTGTCTGTGTTCTCTAAACAAATGTCTACAGGAAAGCCTTGACTTCCCAAAAAAAATGTTTTTGTTTATTGTTTATATCCATGTATTGTATTTATGGGTCTCGGCCCCCAGGTCGCATCTGGAATCGAGCTCTTAGCTCAGTATGCTTTCCTGGTAAATCTCGTAAATAAAATAATATACCCCTCACACACATATACACATAAATATACCAGTCACACACATACACATAAATATACCACTCATACACATACACACAAATATACCACTCACCCACATACACATAAATATACCCCTCACACACATACACACAAATATACACCTCACACACATTCATAGAAATATACCCCTCACACACATATACACAAATATACCCCTCACACACATAACACACAAATATGTCCTTCACACACATACACACAAATCTACCCCTCACACACATACACATAAATATACCTCTCACACATAACATGTGCATAAAACATACAAACACACAATCCATTTGTGCTAGACTCAAATGAATGCTTTAGAAAATATACACTGTCACATCAACATATAACTACACACAACACTTACAAATGGACAAAACATTTACACCAGACTTGAAGTATTACTTTGGAAAAATATACCTGTCACACGCATATACACAAAACCTACACACAATACACACAAACACATAACACATTTTCTCGAGACTTAAAATATGTGTTTGAAAATATATATTTCTCACATATCTGTACATAAAACATACACACAACATACAAACACACAACACAGTTATGCTATACTCAGACTATGACTTTAGAAAATATGTCACTCTTACACACCTCTGCTTAAAACATAAAAAAACATATAAAAACACACAACACATTTACCATTGGCTCACATTACTGTTTTAAAAATATACCTGTCTGATACATATACATATACATGTACATACATAGTCACCAGCAGATTAGGCCTAATAGTCTCTCACGTCTGCCTGAACACAGCTCACTGGTAAGGTACAGTTGTTGCTCTCTCCTTTCTTAACCCTTCACTCCCACCCTCCCTCCCTCCCTCACAAGTCTGCATTTCTATTGACCTCCAACCCATACTGTGCCCTTGTAGCTGCCCCAACCCTTCTTGAAACCTTCTACCATTTCGATTTTTATCAGTTCATCTGGAAGCACATTTCAGGGTGCCATCACCCTCTTCATGAAATAATGGCCCCTCAGCTCCCCTCTGTACCATACCACTTCCAGTTTTAGACTATGGCCTCTCGTAAACCCCTTCCCCTTCACTTTGATCAATCCCTCCATTTTTACCTTATTGATTCCCTTCAGATATTTGAGGGCCTCTTTCATATCTCCCCTATCCCTTCTGTCCTCCAGGCAGTGAATTTTCGGCTCTCTAAGTCTGTCCTCATATGACATTCCCCCCAGACCACTTATCATCTTCGTTGCCCTTCTTTGGACTCTCTCCAGCAGTGTGATGTCCTTCTTTAAGCGGGGATGCCAGAACTGCACACAGTATTCCTGGTGTGGCCTCCTCAGTGAGTTGCACAGGGAAAGAATAACCTCCCTGCTCCTGGACATAATCCCCCTAGCTATACACCCTAGCAGTGGCGGAGCCAGAGATGGGGCTGGGGGGGTGGTTGCCCCTCCTGGCTGCCCCAGTGTGAGTAGTGGCACCCTGCCACCATCTTTATTCACTGTTTAGTGCCCACTGTGGAGGCTGTCATTGACTGAATGGCCCTCCCTGGCTCCCAAATGACCCCAAACCTGGCTCTGCTACTGCACCCTAGCCTTTTATTCACTTAAGCAAATATATATACACGCATGCAAACACACAACACATAAATATACTCTTCTCTCACACAAGTAATGACTTTAGTAAATATACTACTCTCTCACACCTACAGTACAGACAAAACACATACAAACAAAACATATTTGTTCCAGATTTCAGATATTGCTTTAGAAAACATAACCTGTCTCACACACCTAAGCACAAAGCATACATGCAGCACATGCAAACACACAACACATTTACACTACACTCTCTCTCCCTGTCTCACACACGCACACACACATATGCTCATGCGTGCACATACACACACAACACATTTACATTACACTCTCTCTCCCTGTCACACACACACATGTACATGCGTGCACACACAACACATTTACACTACACTCTCTCTCCGTCTCACACACACACACACACACACACACACATACACGCACACACACACACACACACAATACATTTACAGTACACTCAGATAAATAATTTAATAAATATTCCTCTCTCTCTTGCTCCCTGTCTCACACACACACAGACACACACACACACACACACATTTATACTTCATTCAAATGAATAACTTAATAAATATGCATCTTTCTGTCCCTGTCTCTCACACACACACACACACACACATTTTCACTACAGTCAGATAAATAATTTAATAAATATTGCTTTCTCACTCCCTCCCCATCTCACACACACACACACACCACATTTACACTACAGTCAGATAAATAATTTAATAAATATTGCTTTCTCTCTCCCCCGTCTCTCACACACACACACACACACACACACACACACACATGCAGATGCTGAACACATTTATACCAGACTCAAAATATTACTTTAGAAAATCTACCTCTTACATACACTATATACATATTGACTCAAGACATTTACATTAGACTCAAACAATAACTTTGAAAATATATACCACAAACACATGCACACAATGTGTATATTCATAACATAAAAACACTCACCACATTTACTGTACACCAGACTCAAATTTATTTAGAGAATATGCCCTACATACATACATACAAACACTCACATTCAAACAATACTTTCACACAAGACTCAAATTCCTTTCGAAGATATACCCGTAGCTAGTCCTACAGCACAGTATTAGTGCTACTGCTCACTACTTCAGTAACCGGGGTTCAACAATGGACTCAGGTCACTTGGACTGTCCATGTGACCCAGGTTCAGGAATGGACTCAGGTCACTTGGGCTGGCCATGTGACCCGGGTTCAGGAATGGACTCAGGCCACTTGGGACTGGCCATGTGATCTGGGTTCAGGAATGGACTGAGGTCACTTGGGACTGGCCATGTGGCCCGGGTTCAAGAATGGACTCAGGTCACTTGGGACTGGCCATGTGACCCAGGTTCAGGAATGGACTCTGGTCACTTGGAACTGGCCATGTGACCCCGGGTTCAGGAATGGACTCAGGTCACTTGGGACTGGCCATGTGACCCGGGTTCAAGAATGGACTCAGGTCACTCGGGACCGGCCATGTGAGGTAGGATTTCCAGGCCCCTGGATGGCTCTCCTCCCTTGAGGAGGGCGGTGCACTACACTCCTGTGACCTAGATACAGGAATGAACTCAGGTCACTCAGGGCTGGCCATGAAACCCGGGTTCAGGAATGGACTCGGGTCATTTAGGACTGGTCATGTGAGGTAGGAATGATAGTCCAATGGATGGATTTCCTCCCTTGAGTAGGGCAGTGTACTACATTCAATTCAGTACCTCAAACTTTAAGGAATCACTCTCCTTCTACATTTATTCTTGCTACTGTTTAGGGATTAATAGAAATGTATTTATGTGTTGCAGTAGACTTTCTTTGCTATAAAATACTTCATGTGACCTTTATACATTGTAATTTTACAAAATTCTTAATATATTTTGAACATCAAAATGTTTAAGTAGTCCTAACCATGACAAGTGTTTGGGATGCCATTTTAAATGAGCACAGGCTATACAGTATGTTCATCCCTGTTCCTTTGCCTTAAAATAGACAAGTTTGTTATTATACTAACATACTAATTGCCAGCAGATTAGGCCTTATGGTCTATTGAGTCTACTCGAACCCCAGATCCCTAGTTGGGTGCCGAGGCCTTCCCCTCCCTTGTGTTCCAGAAACCCCTATCATCCATCCCCACCCCCCTTGGCCAGGCCATCATCTGATACATCCACTTTCTGTGTCTGTCCCACCCTCTCTTGAAGCCCTCCACTGTGGATCTCTGAACCAGCTGTGCATTCCAAGGGTCCACCACCCTCTCAGTGAAAAACCTCCTCCTCTTTTCCCCCCTCACCCTTCCACCTTCCAACTTCAAACCATGCCCTCTGGTGATACCTCCCTGCTTTAGTCTAAAGAGCCCCTCCATGTTTACCCTATTTTTTCCCTTGAGGTACTTGAAGACCTCAATCATGTACCCCCTTGCTCAATAATAGTATCAAAAAGCATTCAAAAAAAACTTGTAATACTATCACTGAAATCCATTAATAGTATCATCTCTAATATCGGTAAACATCCAGTGACAGTATAAAAAGATCTTGTAATACTATCAATGGGCATCCATCAATAGTATTACGAGAACAGGTACCTAGCTCACATCGCACACACTGGGCATGAGATGGCTGTTTCTGTAACTGGCAAGTACAGTAAAAGCTGGCCACAGTACAGCGGAGGAGAAACAAAATCAGTGCCACCGAAATCCCCCTCTTGAGCCTGGTCCCTCCTGTCCCACTGTTGCCCTGTTGGGGTGGGAGAGAGTGAAGAGTTTTTTATTTGGAGAGAGCCATAAGCAGAGGAGTCATGTGGTTCCATCTCAGGCCACAAAAGCAGCCACTCAGGGGGGGTGCTGTCAGCTGCAGTTCCGGGCAAGGCACAGAGGCAAGCTCTTGTCTGGATCCATACGTTATATAAATAAATAATAACAGAACTGTATATGACTTGGCTATAATCCCATCTGGAGGTTCTGCTGATATATTGGAACCTCTTACGTTACACTCTCAAGGTTCACATGTCACCAGAACCTCTGGATGGTATTACAGTATATCCTCGTATCATGCAGTCCCCTATATATTTTATTTATATCCCATGTTTTACCAGTCCTTCTACTACAGAGCAGGTGTGGCCAGACTGCAGGGTTTAAATAACTGATTAGCAGTTTTTTCTTGGGACAATACTAACTGTTCATTTTTTTTATATAGTTTTTCTGGAAGTGTTATGTTTGTTAAACACAGTGAGGCAGGTGCTATGCATTTTCACAATGTTTTAGCACTTTTATGAGCAAAATGCTAATCAGTTTTTAGAGTTAAATAAAACCCTGAGACTGGGTTTCTTGTTGGAAGCCCAGTGCTCCGACTATATCTGTCCTTGCCCACCTCACGATATTCTGCTCAAACATAAGGGATATTCCATAGATGCTGTCAGCATACAGATCAAGCAGAGCTTCATGGGCTAGCAAGGTGTGACCCATATACAGCATGCCAGTCACAACCAAGAATAGACAGCTAAGCTTACTCTTTGCATTGTAAATCATTCCTGACAAAGGCCATATGATCTAAACATTGTTTAACTTTATATTTAATTTTTTTCATTCATCCAAGATAAACACTTTGACTCATTTGCAGCACTGATCATGTTTAGGGCAATAATTAATTCACGGACTGCACAGAATTCATGAAAACTGTGAAAATCACCTCATGCCATGAATTTCGACATATTGTTCATCAGTGTGGCAACTGACACTTCATTTAGCATTTTATTCACTTCAGTCTTATTCAGATGCACCGAAACCACCCTGAGCTCATCTAAAACGATTGCTGTACTTGCTGGCAATTGACAAGCGCTAACTGTAGCATGGACATCAAAGCCTGTGCAATTGGCAGCAGTGTGGCGCAATTGGCAGGTGCTAGTGGTGTGATTGTAGCGTGATTGTCATGCTTATACAAGCAATTAAATATTTACAGTAGCAGTTAAAAACTTGCTTTGACTTCCTCTGTTCATACATTAGTCTGCCAGCAGCCCACGCCATGTCGCAGCCTCAGAAGCTGACCTCAGCATCAAAACTCAGGAACGTATATGCGAAACACCAGTGCACACAATACGACAAAGGCACATTTTATGTCTCTGGGGATATTCTATTCTGTTTGATGTGTAACATTCCTGTCGTTCATAATAGAAAAGCCTCCTGTGACCGACACCTTGAAGCCGCAACACATCTTGCAAAAAAAACGTAAACTAGATGAGAACGCCACTACTACTGTTGAAAAGCAGGTAACATTACATGCTCTATTCGCTGCTAAAGCTGCTCACCAACAATCTCGAAAAGTCAAACTGTTTAACCTGATGGAAGTATTTACCTCAGCCAATATGTTGCTGCATGCTTTAGATAGCCACAATCTCCACTGTTATCTAGAGACAAACCCGAAATCTGTGGAAGTAATCCCAAGTTCCCAGTGGTTACGGTCAGAGTACCTTCCAAAAGTATACACCTACGACTTTGAGGAGGTAAAGAAAAAAGTGTTAGAAGCAACCACCATCTCAATTGTTTGTGATGAAACTGCTGGTGTCCAGGATAGATGCATACTCAACATTGTTGCTGTCCCCTCAATACATTCATGCAGCTTAAAAGCAAACAAATGTATCTCACAAAAATTGGAACCGGTACTCCTGGACTGTGTAGTTCTAGAGGCTACAAACGTTAAGACTGTATCACAGGCTGTGCTTAACTGCTTACAAAAGCACAAGGTCCACTACACTAATGTCAGTGCATCTATCACCGACAATGCTATGTACGTACAAAAGTGTGGCAGCGAAGTTTGAGACATGTACTTTTGAATGGAGTACATATTACTTGTTCTGTCCATTTGTTGAATCTTTTGGCGGACATCTGGCGGAAGACTTTCACAGACGTAAACTCTTCTGTGGTTGCTGCAAAAAAATTGTTCACAGCCTGTCCAGATAGAAAGGCAAAATTTAAACAGTTTCTTGCAGATAAAGAAATGTCCACAGCCTTACCTCCAATGCCTATAATCACCAGGTGGAATACTTGGTTCAAAGTGGTATTCTACCATACTGAACACCTGGCTGAATATGCATAATTTTTCAGCGACAAGAGCGTAGCATGTGAGGAATTTGTTTCTATGGCAACGATTTTAAATGTCACTGGAATCAAGGAGATTGCAGAGCAACCCCCCCCACACACACACTTGTGAATATGCTTCAAAGTACGAGGGAGATGAAGTAAGGTTCCATTTGGTTTTCGATGAACTGATGGACTTTGCTATGTTTCTGCAGGTAAAATCCGAGAGTGCTACCCATTGCCTTACAAAAAAAAGTCTTGCTGAATGTGCTGGTAAAAATAACTGCTTACATGACTGAGGGGGTAGATTTCGGCAGTTGGCTTCTGACTGTTTTTCTGCTGTTCGCATATTCAGTCCAACGAGGGCACAGACACTGGCAATTATGGAACAATCAATTTTAAGTAGTATTCCACAATTTGAGGACAACATAAAAGCTAAAGCAGAGTTGCACTGTTACCTACAAGAAACATAAAGCAGTGCAGTGTTAAGCCCCAAACTAGAACAAGATGTGATAAAGTACTGGTTCGGTTGCTTGGACAGATTCTCTAATCCCTCCAGCTTTGCTTTAAGCTACCTGAGTGTTCCCATTCACAGCGCTAGTGTTGAGAGATCCTTCTCTAGATGTGTAGCTATGCTAACAGACGCTAGGCGTTGCATTAAGCCAGAAAATTTAAAAGTATATTCCATGCTGCATCAAAATATATAAGTTATGTATTTAATGCAGTCTATTTTTGCACTTTACAACACTTGTCTAGTTGTGTGATGTGATTCAAACATGTTTTTAAAATGTATTAAACTGTTTCATTTGTTTTTACTACATTTAATTTCAATAAAGAATTGATACATAAAGAGAACGCATGCGTGTATGATTTACCGTGAAAATGGCTGTTTTTTCCTTGCAGAAGCCATGAATTTATTTATTTTTTGCTGTCAATTACTTACAGCCCTAATCATGTTTATGCAAGCAGGATACGTGTCCCTTGATATTTACAAGTAGGATATGTATCCTTTCAGATTTACAAGCAGGATACATATCCCTTAATATTTACAAGTAGGACATGTATCCTTTCAGATTTACAAGCAGGATACATATCCCTTGATATTTACAAGTAGGACATGTATCCTTTCAGATTTACAAGCAGGATACATATCCTTTGATATTTACAAGTAGGACATGTATCCTTTCAGATTTACAAGCAGGATACATATCCCTTGATATTTACAAGTAGGACATGTATCCTTTCAGATTTTCAAGCAGGATACATATCCTTTGATATTTACAAGTAGGACATGTATCCTTTCAGATTTACAAGCAGGATACATATCCCTTGATATTTACAAGTAGGATATGTATCCTTTCAGATTTACAAGCAGGATATGTATCATGTGAGATTTACAAGCAGAGGGCCCAATTCACAGATGGACAGAATTGCCTACACACCGCGTAACTGGGGCATGTCAGCAACCCTACGTGTGAATGCCATGCAGTAGGGTCTGGCTTACCCTGGTGGCATTCACCACAGGTGTGCTAGTGCTCTGTGCACTGGATCACCCAGCTGTCTGCATGGTTATGTGCCGGGGTGGTCCAGGGGTGTGCCGGGGGGCGTACCCACTCTCCATGCCATTCACTAAGGCATGGACTGCTGTCCACGGCTACATGACGGGGGATCCTGCCATAAATATTTACACCCTCCCACAGGTTACCAGCGGGGCATGGTGGTATTGGGATCCTCCTGTACACAGCTGCTACAGCCCACTGGGCTGTCTGGGAGAGCAGGGGGTGGCCATTCAGGCAAATGCCCATTGTTTATTCCATTTAGGATGCACACATTCCCAGGATCCCTTGCCCATGCGCAGAAGAGGATCCAGTATGGGACCTGGGCACCCTATTAGATATCAACCTGCATCCCACACTTCACCCCCATGCAGCCACATTCCTCTGTCACATGGTTGCATGCTGGGAGGAACAGGAGAGCAGACAGACAGATGACAATAGTGAATATAGGCATGCATATGCCTGTCTGATGGCGCAGAACTGCACAGGTGAGTTACCCACATTTTGGGCATACGTCCCACCCAATGGTGAGTAGGCAAAATCAAGAACAGGTGTGTGCAATGGAACGGTCCCCGTGCTATACTTAGGGTTGCTGACCCTAAACAAATCCAAAGGTACAATCAAGTTAGAAAAGCACTCACTGGTACATGCGTTCAAAGAAATAAGTTCAGGAATCGAGTCCAAAGTTTGAAATTCTCCAAGAATTCATTCACAGGTAAATTCAGACATGGTTTGAAAATGCAGTGCCGCAGAAAACCCCATTGGTGATCAGGCCCTTGAATGCATATCCCTTGATATTTACAAGTATGATAAGTATCCACTGAGATTTACAAGCAGAATACTGTATGTATCTCCTTAGATTTACCAGCAGGGTACGTATCCCTTGAGATTTACAGTATATTTGCAAGGGGCCTCTGGTGAGATAGTGGCAGATACATACTAAAGTGAATAGGATATAACCAAACAACATTTATTTTACATATAATGTTATATAAAAGTTACATGCTGTACAAAATTAGTAAATACTTTAGCATATGACAAGTCAAGATGAAATAGTAATTATCAGGTAAACAGAAATTACATCTGAACCACACAGCAGTATAGGTGGAAATATAATTCACAACTGTTAACCCTTTGTTGACTTTTAGAGAGCAATTTCAAGTTGTTTACGGTATAATAAATGTAATTGCTGTTAATATTTAAATCCATTGAGCACCCATTTTGCTTTTTCCATTGTCTGTTATACAGTCATTAACCCTGCTTTAGTTTATCCTTGAACAGGATTTACACACCAAAGAAGTGAGATGAAGGTGTGAGAAAGATGGAAATATTTGAAGTAAGTCGCCAATGGAAGATAGTACAAGTGGAATGGCCAACAAGAAGAAGCAGCAATGAAGAGCTGTGAGGAAGAGCAGGACAGGGAAATAAAACTGGGCTGGCAGTGATAAAACATGTCTGGCAAATGGGATGGGATGAAAGACACACAAGGAAGGCAGTCCAGTGGCCAAAGGCCTGAAGGGAGACCAAAGCAGTGTATATAATATTCTGCATCCCATTTACCTCAAACACCAGTTGTTTTATAGCCTTACCCCAATAAAAACAACGGATAAAAAAAGAAGCTCAAACTGCTCCACAGAACACTATCTGTTCCCAGACCTCACAGTGAGATGTAGTTAATAATTAAGGGATTGAGGGTTCTATTGTGTCAGTACATAAATAGGGAACCAGTATAACTGAACAAAGAGTTCATTATCTTTATCTTCTGCCCTGTCAGCGACTTCAGGAAACTAGACAAATAGTGCTGGCTGGAAGGTAGCAGTCCAGATCATTAAGTACAGCATATGAGATATGCATGATTACATTCAGTTTACAGCAACAGGGACACCTATGTATGAAAGAGTAATAACCAAAGCAGAATATTGTTACAAAGCAATGTGCCATATTTGTCTAACCCCAACATATTACATGCTGGTGCTGGTGGAATCAAGTCCTTGAGGGGCAGCTGGAAGACTGGGGACTTGGTTCCATGTCAGTGCATTAACAGAAATATTGTCGACTGCCAGGACAGCGATGGCTGTTGTGCCGACAGACAGCAGACAGCCATCATGCAAAGGGTATTTTTTGTGGGGGGCTTTGCCTCCACACACCCCCATGCACCCCACACCCCCATGTGGGGGTCTCTCCTCCACGCATCCCCGTAAATATTATAATCAACTCTGAGTTGGAGTTGATACGGGAGGTGCATGTCCATAGCTTACTGCCGTGGTTCATCAGGTACATTACAGTGACATGGTTGATATGTCGCTGTAATGTACCGTCGCTGTCAAAGTTTCATTGTAACGATGGAACACCTGGGGACAGTCAGTTTACCATCTCTGAATGGCATCCTTCTGACAGCTATAGATAGGGTGAAGAATCTGGGACTCATTGCAGATTCTAGGCTGACATGAGAATATCAGGGGCCAGCTATTCAAATATGCGCAAAGCACAGCGCAAACATTTGTGCTGCACCTTGTGACTGCCCAGGTGCCCAAAGATACTATATTCGGTTGAATAGCACACTAGCACCATTCAACTGAATATACGACCATGTCAGCCCAGTGCTAAGTCACTTAACACTGCCCCAACAGGGCTCCAGAAGTAAGCCACCAGAATGGATAGTGCTGGAGCACTGTTTCCAGTATTCAAGTGAGCCCATTGGGCATGCAATGCACTAAGAGATCATTTGCTTGCCCATTATGGGCTCATTTGCATGGATAATGAGGCAGATTAGTGCAGTACTACCCCCCCCCAACTGCCCAGTCCCAGATGTGTACACATCCCTGGTGCTAGTGGTCCCCCTCATGGATCACCGGCCTGTTCAGTATAATACTACTATCCTTGGTGCTTGTGGTCTGCCCTGCCAATCACCATCCCCAGCATAAATAATATGATCCCTGGTGATAGTTGTACCCTCCCTCCCTCCAATCTGATCCCTGTCATACACTGTCATATCCCTGGATGTTGTTCCCTCCCCAAGCGCCAGCCAGGAAGTTCAAATAATCCCTCCCTGGCATCCAGTGGTTCACCCCCACAGCACCGGGCAACCCCCCCGCCCACTCACCGTTTCCTCAGAAGTCATGCAACGGGTGCATATGGTGACTGGTACAGCCTTCCTCACACCTCCTCGGTCAGCCACCATATGTCCAGGCAGGGAACGCACATCTTATTTATAGGACAGGGCGCGTCAATCTGTCCTATAAATCAGAGGTGTGCTCCCTGTTTGGACATTTGACGGCTGGCCAAGGAGGTGTGAGGAGGGCTGTGCCGGTCATCGTATGCACCCACGGCACCACCACTGAGGAAACAGTGAATGGGACAGGAACCACTGGATGCCACAGAGGGATTGTTTGAATTTCCAGGCTGGTGATTGGGGGGGGAGACAACAACCAGGGATATGACATTGTACAATGGGGCTGGTATCGGTAGGAGGGATGGATGGCACCACTACCACCAGGGCAGTTTTGCAAAATACAGGGCTGGGATTGGAGGAATGGAGGGCACCACTACCACCAGGGATCACGTTATTTATGCCATGGATAAGGATCAGCGGGGGGGGCCACTAACACCAGAGATCGTGGTATTATACTGAACGGGCCAGTGATTGCCATGGGGGGTACCACTAGCACCAGGGATCACATTATTTATGCCATGGATGGGGATCAGTAGGGGGGGCCACTAGCACTAGAGATCATGGTATTATACTGAACGGGCCAGCGATCGCCGTGGGGGGTACCACTAGCACCAGGGATAGCAATATTGGGACCCCTGCTATTCTCTATCCATATCAATAGGCTACAGAAGTTCCTAAAATACAGTACATCTATACTATACGTGGACGATCTAGTACTCACTGCTAGCTCAAAAAATACACCTAACATAAGCAATATGCTGCCCCATGACCTGCAGGCATTACAGACCTGGGTGCTTCAGAATAGACTGCTGATAAATGTGACAAAGATGCAAGCTATGCTTTTCAGCTCTCAACCTAAAATAAGAAACTGTCAAGCCCCCCTCCAAATAGCCTGTATAGATGGTACCTTGCTGGGGACGGTACAGTCCTTCAGTTATCTTGGGGTTACCTTGGATCACTCTCTCAATTTTAATTTGCACACATTGAAACTTTGTAAAACAGTAAACTCTAGAGTGGGCCTGTCCTATAGAATTAGACACAACCTTACCTACCATGCCTGTCTGTCGGTCGCACACATGGGGAATACTGCTCACCAAACTTATGTAAAACGTTGCAATTTATGCACCCTCAGGTTCCAAGCTTGTGCTAAGAAAGTGGGATGTCACATACAGTAGCATATGCTGTTATGTGCTCCCTAACAGCAGGCTCCTTCACCGCTGTACATTATATGAGAAATTAGAATAGCTCCTTCGATGCGAGACTCAACATTAGGAAGCATGGTCTACAATGTGTTATACAACTAGCAACCTCAGCAGCTTGCCAAGTGGCTTCAACTACAGTACAGTCCGTATCCCCTAAGGTCCTGAGACCTAGGCTTGCTGTTCCTAAGTCGAGGACCAGCCTTGTGTCAGCAACATTTCAGAACTTTTCTCCTAAAATGTGGAATAACATTCCACCTGTGATCCGTGCTTGTACCACGGCAGTCAGTTTAAAAAAAAAAAACCTTCGTAAACACCTCCTAAGTACTTCCACATGTAAATGCTCCCCCAAGAGATGAACTGATTTTTATGCTCACTGTCCCACTCTCGACTCTGTTCCCATATAATATGTGGTATTTTTATATTGCTGTGAGCTTCATGGGTGACACAATGTTGTGTTGTTGTGTGCCTCAAGAATAACACACTGTTGTTCTGATGTATTCTCTTTCAGCAGTAAATAGTACATCACTTGTATCTTGAGATACATTTTTTTCATCACCATTGTCTACCCTAAATGTTATTGCCTACACCCCATCTGCTGTTACCCATACTTGTATATGTTGTATATCTCTGTATATTGTATCATGTCTTCTAAGGCAACCCCATTGTTGTACTTTCCTGGGTTGTACCTGAAAACAGGCAGCTTCTACCTAGTGTACCTACCCGGTTAACAAAAACGAAATAAATAAATTATTATACTAAATGGGCTTGTGATCAGGGGGGGGAGTGCCATGGATCACAGGGCCAGTTGTGCCCCCCCCCCAGCAGCCCACCAGCTAAGTGGCTGCATTACCTTCAGCAGCTGCTAGGGTTGCCCAGAGTTAAGTAGAGGTTTTGCTCAGCTGTATTTGTGCTGTGCAAAAGAACAGTGCTAAACCCTTTTGCACAGCACAAAGCTGCTGAATATGGGGTAGCGTACACAGCAGAAGACTAGGTTTGCTGGCAAAGGCACCTAGCTTCACCTGAATTATTTTCTTCTAGGTTTGCTTGTAAGGACAGAGCAAGGAACAACATTATCAGAGCAAGGAAAAAGATTAAGGCTTCTTTTGGCTAGGCAGATTTACTGTGTATTATTATTTTCTTTTGTGCTCACAGGGTTTGTTACTGTTTTTTTGCTTACATTTTACTGCTGTATTCTTCCCTGATTCAAATTGTTGTTGCAGGGTATACTTTCTGCTGCATTATTACAGGGTGTGCCTACAGGTTTCTTACTGTTTTGTGCTTACAGATTACTGCTGTAATTTTCTCTGATTCAAATTGTTTTTGTAAGGTATATCTTCTGTTACTGCTTTTTTTTCTCTGTAACAAAGTGTATTTTGCAGGGTATAACTTCTGTGAAATTGTTACAGGTGGTGCTTATAGGTTTTACAGTTCTAGCTATCATTAGGCTAAGCTTTCAGGGCTACTGCATTTGTTGTTGGTTGATTGTTTCTGCTCTTATCTTCTTGTTTCTTTCATCTGTGGTTCTTCTTTTTCAGCAGGGGAAGGGCCCAGTCACCCACCCCATCCCCAACCACCCCATGCTACAATCCTTTTATAGAGTAGCACAGTCATGATATTTCCTGTAGCAAAGCAGGAAGGGGCGGATCAGAGGAGTATCCACACAGTGACCTCACTTACAGGGGTACAAGTAATTTGACTTGTTATAACAAGTTATAAAAAAACAAAAAAAAAATCTAACTTTTGCTTTCATTTCCTCCTTCTAATTACTCGTACCAGGTTATAAACTCAACAAACTCAACTGGAATGGATATTATTAAAGGGGAAATAAACATTGCAGGGATCACTCAAATTATGAAAGCCCATGAAAAGATATTTCAAACAAGGTACTGGACTTCCTTGTAGGTGTCAGGAGTCCTGAGATATGACTATCTAATTAATCTGTAAATCAAAACAAGGCAGCAGCCATTTTAAAACAGAAAGTGATGTCACTGAGGGGCAATCTGCATGTTGTTAATTACAGCTTGCCCTTCAGTGACGTCACTGTTGGTCTCATGATTCAATGAAATGGCTGCTGCCTTGTTTTGATTTACGGATGATTTAAGTATTCATATCTCAGGACTCCTGACATCTACAGGTAAGCCCAATACCTCATTCGAAAGATCATTTTATGGGTTTTCACAATTTGAATGACCCCTGCAATGTTTACTTCCCCTTTAACTGCAGGGACTGCAGGACATTTTTCAAAAGGGCAGTTATACAGGATTTAGGATGCTGACCTACATCCTGGACCATTGGAGATCTCAGGGCTCAGCTCCAGGCAGCATGGGCAGAGATTGTGTGCCTCAAATTGCATATTCAGGAGGAAATATATTATAAGAACTGCCCGCTATTTCCCCAACATCCAACTGAAGCACCTCAACCACAGAGGGCAGTTGGTCAGGGAGGTTGGCAGGTGGTTAGGAGGGGCAAATTGGGTACCCCATCACTCAATGCTCTCCAGTGTATCACCTCCACAAACCATATAAAATCTACAAGCAGGGATCTGCCTGTATCTCCAAAATCAAACAAAGGGGCAGAGGACACTGCAGAGCAAGACAGTGCTACTGTATACAGGAACTAGCGCTACAAAACTCGCCCAAAACAGGAACCAAAACAAAAAAAGCAAAAAGGAAATCCAAAACACTTCTGATCATAGGAGACTCCATGATTAGGGAAGTTGATACGTACCTCCAGCCGGGGATAATGGTCAGATGTCACCCAGGTACATCAGCGTGGAGAGACATTGACCTCATTGCTAAAATTGTGCAGGAAGCAGGAGACAATGTCAACATCCTGGTACACATAGGGACTAATTATCTTTCCAGCCAGTCAGTTGTGGAGACCAGGGAACACCTGACCAGGCTAGGAGACAAACTGTCATCCATTTCATCCAGCATCTGCTTCTCTGAGATCCTGCTTGTCTGGGAGAGGGGGGCAGACAGACGGAAGGTCAGAGAAGGGGAGATAGGGGAGCTTAACATGTGGCTCAAGGGCTGATGCCAGGAAAAATGACATAAATTTGTAGGTAACTGGCAAAAGTTTGGGAAGCGAAAGTTCTTTAAATTCGATGGACTGCATCTGACTAAGGAGGGAGTCAGTGCATTGGAACAGATGTTTGACGTCTTTGCAGAATATTTAAACTAGCAAATGGGAAGAGGGATGCAGCACCCGATACATCAAATGGGAAGAATGCCCTTCCCCCTCACCTAGTGATCAAACATTAGTTCAGCATGTTTGTAGTTCATTTGCATCACCAGGTAAGGAAAAAGGTCTGGCTCCCCATACAATGCGCAGGGGAAACGTTGGACCTTACCCAACAACTAACGCACCGAAATCTGGCCAATGGAAAATCATGTACACAAATGCCCTCAGTCTGGGAAACAAGATCCCAGACCTGCAAGCAACAATGACAGAGGCTAAACTTGACATAGTAGCCATTAGCGAGACATGGTTCACCAGTAATCACACTTGGGAGATTTCAGTACCCAGCTATATACTGTTCAGAAGAGACCAAGGTGCAAAAGGGGGGGAGTGGCCCTTTATGTCAATGAAAATATCAATGCTACAGAAATTCAGAATACACATAAGGAGCCAGAAGAACTGTGAGTCACCCTGGAAACAGCAAATGGGACAGCCATATGAACTGGGGTTGTCTACAGGCCTCCAGTCCAGGGGGGATGACATAGACACATTAGTGTTAGAAGATACACAAAACATGACAGCTAAAGGGAAGGTTCTGATAATGGGAGACTTCAACATGCCAGATACAGATTGGTCAATACCAGCAGGAACATCCCCAGAACTAGACACATAGTGGATTCCCTGCAGGAGGCCTCAAACAACTGGTACAACAGCCCACAAGAGACAGGGCTATCCTAGATCTAGTACTGACTAACAGGGAAAGGATCGCAGATCTCCAGGTAGAAGGTCACCTGGGGGCCAGTGACCATCACATGGTATGGTTCAGTTTGGCCACTAGAACAAAATCATCCAATTCCAAGGCAAAAATAGGGGATTTCAGAGGAGCTGACTTTGTTAAGATGGCCAACAGAGTTAAGCTAGCTTTGGCAAGAAGAAATACAGGTGAGGGGGTACAGGCAAAGTGGGCAAGCATAAAGGATGCAATACTTGAAGCAACATCTCATTGTGTTAGGGAGAAAAGCAAGAGCAAAAGAAGGAGGAAATCACTTTGGTTCTCAAAAACAGTAGCAGAAAAGGTCAGAGACAAAAGGCTGACCTTCAGGAAATATAAGAGAATGCAGTGGGACGAAGATGGGGAGGCATATCAAAGTTCCCGGAGGGAAGCAGGGAAGGCAGTAAGGCAGGCAAAGGCCAAAACCAAGGAAACACTAGCACAAACAGTAAAAGAAGGGGACAAGACTTTCTATAGATACATTAGTGAAAGGAGAAAATCCAAAGGGGATATTGCTAAGGTCGACAGCGATAAGGGGAAGTGGGTGGAGGAGGACCAAGGAAAAGCATCTATCCTAAAGAGATACTTCTGCTCAGTATTTACTGAGGAGAAGGTAGGGCAGGGCCCACAGCTCAGCACCATGGACACGGTGGGGGGAGGGAGGGAGGTGAACACAAGTCCCTTCACAAAAGAAAGGGTCCTACAAGAGCTCGCTAAGCTCTCCAAGATGCACTGTGCACTCCCATTCCTGATATTCAGACCTGACAGGACGATGCAGTGGTGCAACTTTGGCTACCCTATTTCGCTGCATGCATGTATTGATATGCAGTATTCAGATGGGATGTACGATTGCGCATCTCATTTGAATATAGCACTTTTGTGCTCTGGTGCAACTCGACTGCATAGAGCAACCACTTGCGCCCTTTCTGGGAGCAGTTTGAATATCTGGGCCTGAGAGTCTACCTCACACAAACTTAGTTTGGTCAGCATGTACCAACCAAGGGATAATAATGTTTAATCTGGTCATGATCTGTGTTAGGCAATGAGAATGGGGAAATGGATTGAACAATATCTGGAGTGTTTTTGTCATTGTGCGAGAACATAAATATGTACATGTGATATAAAGAGTATGGCACAACTAATGTTAACACAAGACAGGGTGTGGAGTGAGGTAAGTAATGTTAACACAAGATGGGGTATGTATGAGGTAAGTAATGTTAACACAAGACAGGGTGTGGTGTGAGGTAAGTAATGTTAAAACAGAACATGGTGTGGTATGAAGTAAGTAATGTTAACACAAGACAGGTTGTGGTGTGAAATAAGTAATGTTAACAAGGCAGTGTGATGTGAGGTAAGTAATGTTAACACAAGACAGGGTGTGGAGTGAGGTAAGTAATGTTACCACAAGACAGGGTGTGGTGTGAGGTAAGTAATGTCAACACAGGACAGGGTGTGGTGTGAGGTAAGTAATGTCAACACAGGATAGGGCGTGGAGTGAGATAAGTAATGTCAACACAGGACAGCGTTAGGATTTTAATCCTCAAGTGCATTATAAGGCAGCTAATGTAAACACACAAAAACCATGAGCCAAGAGCTCGTTTTCTGTTCTTTGAATAAAGAATGAGTGTGGAATCTGCATGACTCTGAGCCTTATAGTTCAAGAGCTGTCACAGTCTCCCTTTTCAAAATAGTGGCTGAGCTTGTGCCCCAAAAGACTTTCTCCCACATAGTAAAACTCCATAAACTAAACAGTTGAAATGTGCGATTTGGAGCTCTATACAGTTGTAATGTGTTGTGTAGGAAACTCCATACAGTTGCAATGTGTGGTGTAGTGGGCCCTTTACAATTACAGTGTGTGTGTGTGTGTGTGTGTTGTAGAGGTTCCATATAGTTGCAACATATAGTGTAGGAGGCCGAGGTAGTCTGAGTGTGTGGTGTAGGGGGTCAATACAGTCATAACGTGTGGTGCAGGAGGCCTCATACAGTCACAGCATGTGGAGTAGCAAGCCATGTACAGACACAATGTGTGATGTAGGGGGCCCTGTACAGACACAATGTGTGATGTAGGGGGCCCTGTACAGACACAATGTGTGATGTAGGGGCCCTGTACAGACACAATGTGTGATGTAGGAGGCCCTGTACAGACACAATGTGTGATGTAGGGGGCCCTGTACAGACACAATGTGTGATGTAGGGGCCCTGTACAGACACAATGTGTGATGTAGGGGGCCCTGTACAGACACAATGTGTGATGTAGGGGGCCCTGTACAGACACAATGTGTGATGTAGGGGGCCCTGTACAGACACAATGTGTGATGTAGGAGGCCCTGTACAGACACAATGTGTGATGTAGGGGGCCCTGTAGAATAATAATGTGATGGGGGGGCCCTGTACAGACACAATGTGTGATGTAGGAGGCCCTGTACAGACACAATGTGTGATGTAGGGGGCCCTGTACGGACACAATGTGTGATGTAGGGGGCCCTGTACGGACACAATGTGTGATGTAGGAGGCCTTATACAGTCACAATGTTTGTTGTAGGGGGCCATGTACAGTAGTAAGGATTGGTTTAGGGGCCCCATCCAGTTGCAATGTGTGGTGTAGGAGTCTGCAGACAATCACACTGATGTAGGGCTCCCTGTACAGTCGCCATGTGTTGTGCAGGTGGCCCCATACAGTCACAATGTGTGGTACAGGAAGCCATGTACAATGGCAGTGTGTGGTGTAGGGACCCTGTACAGTCGCACTGTGTGGTGTAACAAGCCATGGGCAGTCACAATATGTGATGCAGAGAGACCCAAACTGTCACAATGTGTTGTATAGGTGGCCCTGTACAGTCACAATGTGTGGTGTAGTGGGCCACATACAGAGGCAATGTGTGGTGTGAGAACCCCGTACAGTTGTAACATGTGGTGCAGCGGGCTCCGTACAGTAGTGCAGTTGCAATGTGTGGTAAAGGAGGCCTTATACAGTCGCCACTTATGGTGCAGGGTCTACGTACAGTTGCAGTGTGTGGTGCCGCTGACTTTGTACAGATGTGTAGTTCCAACATGTGCTGTAGGAGGCCCTGGACAGTCACAATGTGTGGTGTAGGGTCCCTATACAGTCCCAGTGTACGCTGTAGTGGTCCTATACACTTGTAATGTGTGGTGTAGGAGGCCATGCAGAGTGACAATGTGTGTGGTAGGAGGCTCCAAACAGTCATAACATGTGGTGTAAGGGGCCTCATACAGTCATAACATATGGTATAGTGGGCCCTGTATAATTGCAATTCGTGGTGTACAAGGGGCTCATAAAGTTTAATTTGTGGTGTGGGGGCCACATCATTTGACAATGTGCGATGAAGGGGGCCCTGTAAGTCCCAACAAGTGATTTAGGGAACCCTAAACAGTCCCAATGTGAAGTGTAAGTGGCCCCATACAGTCACGTGTGATGACAGGAGCCCTGTGCAGTCCCAACATGTGATGTAGGGGCCTTGTACAGCCGCATTGTGCGGTGCTGGTCATCCCATACAGCCACAGCATGTGGCATAGTGGGAAAGGGGAAAGGAGAAATTGTTTAACCAGGAAAGGCACACTAAGCTGAAGCTTGTTTCTAGCTGTGATCTGGGAACACAAGGAAGTTAAGTGACTTGCTCAGGGTCACACAAGTATGCAAGTGGGGGCTGTGGGATTCAAACCCAGGTCTCCAGGTTTGTAGCTCAAAGCTCTAAACCACTATGCTTTACTGCCTCCTTCATGTAAGTTGTGCAGATTAAGTGGGCCTCATATAGTCACAAAGCATGGTGTAGGGGACCCTGTACAGTCACAATGTGTGGTGTAGGGGTCTTGTACAGTCACAACATGTGATGTAGGGGGCCCTGCACAGTCACAACGTGTGTTGTATGAGGCCCCATACTGTTGCAACATATGATGTGTAGGGGGACCCATACAGTTGTAATGTGTGGTGGCACAAATTTGGGGTCCAAAAGGCTCCCCATTGCTCCTCCACATTTCTGTGCCACACATAAAGTTGGTGCTGTGGTCCAAAAGTGAGATTGTGTCTGGGGTCCTTAGTGTTCAAAAAATATGTTACTGAACAGGAAAAGTAATACAAGCAGCTAGGGCGGATTCCTCATCGATCCATCTCAGGAAAGTAAATGATGCCCATGTCGTGTGACTGAAATTATTGAAAATGTGTGTAAACTGTGCTAAGTGAAGTAAGGGTAAATTAATGGAGGGCTAAAAATGAACTGCTGCTTTATCTGAGTTGTACAGATTAATTTACTGATATTAATTTGTGTAGCTGCATTTTCAGACGTAACTGTAGTTCACAAGTGTTGTGGTGTGACTAGTTCTGTCACAACAAATCAATCCAGAAGCGTAAAACCCCAAACACTTAAAAGTTAACAGCGTTGGTAAGTTCACGTGCTTTTCCTTCATATACTGCAGAAAAACATTACGAGTCAGTTCTGCCATTGCAGAACACAGTTTTTACATGTAAAGTCTCTGCAACACTTCTTTTTAGAAAATTAGGAACTATAACACAACTCAAAATACTTCAGTGCAAAGATAACAATGCTATTTTTTTCTTTAAAATATTTGTGGTCTCTAAGGGGAGTAACCCGTTCAACTTGGATTATAACAACAGGTAAATGCATAAGAGCATATGAGGAGACGGTATAACGTGCTACTAAGTTAGACCACTAAAGTAAATCTGTGTGTTCCTGTACGAGTTTATACCATACAATAGTGCATTAAATAACAAAAAGGATGACTTTGCCATGAAATTGAATTATTACTCTCACTGTCTGCCTTACAAATTAGGGTCAATGTGGGAATGATCATGGATGAATGACCAAAACTAGGGAAACCATCTTTAAAAAATACAGACAGCCAAGCGATATGAACAATATACAGAGTACAAACATGATCAAAAATACAGAAATCTCAATGTGAACTCTGTGAATCAACAGTTACACAAAAAGGGTGCAGGCAATAAAGCTGCAGGATACAAAATTACACATATACCCTAGTGTGTGGCATCATGGGTAATATATGCAAATCACCATGAAGGAATATAGTTTGTCTCAACTATAATACACCAAAAGGCCCCACAAATGATATGCAAAGGCTAAAAGCAGTTCAGCATCCAGGACCAAAAAAACCTGTTACCACTGACTGTCTCAGTTCTTATCCCAGGTTGTGACAATGGCAATATACCGTATCACACTGAGGAGCCCTAAAAGGATGCTGTGTGTGTGTTTGAAGTTTGCCATTTCTAGACTGCACATTAATTGTAAAGCCTTTATTCAGTTTATTGTCCTGCTTAAGGCTCGCTGGTCCAAATTCCTGTATGGGGACTTGCACTGAGTGCCCATAATGATTTACATTATGGATACGCAGTATGTATAGGTTTGAGTTTCCATAGTGGAAACTCCTGGCAGTTATGCCAAACCTTTTATGGAAGGTGTTGGACAGTAGACAGTACACAAACAGAAAGTTATAAAAAAAGAAAATACGAAGCTTTGATAGCTGTGATTGACAGATGACTTGACAACTCACCGTAAATCTTTATCTAAGTTCTATACTCAAATGACATCAGCAATTAAAGAGCAGGGGCCCAATCTTCAAAACTTTGCCCAGTGGACAAAGTGTTTAAACTCTGTTTGTCCTGGGTTTGCGCTGGAGTACAATATTCAAAAGGAGAAGTTGTGCACACCAGTGGGGTTAGTGCATATGCAGAAAATAATATATATGGGTGGGCAAAGGGAAGGGGGGACAGGAATACCCATGCAACCCAATATTCCGTACATTTGCAATGCACAAAAGGGGTTAGAGCGGTCACTTTGTGTAGCACAAATACTGCTGACAAGAAGCCTGACTTATTCTGGGCAGCCCTAGCAGCCGCCGGAGCAACTGCAGCCAAGAACCACATTGGTGATGGGGGAGGACACCTGCTCCCTGGTACACAGCGGCACTCCCTACCATCCGAACCCTGGCCTTGTTAAAAAAGTAGGTCTCTTGTGTCCAGTGGCCCCTCTCACACCATCTGATCCCTGGCCCCAGTATAGAAAAGACTTCCTTGGTGGCTAGCAGTCCCCCCACCCTCCAATCGTGAGCTCCAGTAGTAAAATAGGAGGCCCTGACACCTACTGGTCCCCCGGCCCTCTGATCGCCATCCCATAGTAGTAAAACATAGTCCCTGGTGATCTGTGGTCCCCCCATCCTCCAATCGCTGTCCAGTACAAAATGATGGTAAGCTCTGGTGGGTCACATTCCCCCTGCCCTCCAATCGCTGTCCCATACTGTATTAGGTGAAGCCCTGGTGGTCCATGATCGTCAGGTGTTTACTTCCAATAAATAGACAACTGACTATTTTATTTATTGTATTCTGTTGTGTTAGTGATTACCTCCTACTTGTGTAATAAAATATTTGCTAGTGCAGTGAAACAAGTTGATTTTCATCTTTGTTTTTCACACCACTGTTAAAAAGAGTTCAGTACAATTCTGGTATTGTAATGTCAGAAACAGCCAACTGCTTATGAGGCCAATGTATTTCAGTGAGAAACGAAATCTATTTTTCTGTCTTTTTCAAATGAAATAGATACTTCTTTCAGCAATACTTGGATTTTATATGTCTGCACTATTGTGGTCCACCTGTATCATTTCACAATTTTTAAAACAGTAATTGGCTTCTCTTTTCTTCTTCCCAAGTGCCACCAGTTTATAACAAATGATTGATTGCAGGGTATCTAAAATCATACGTCTATTAAATATATTCTGTTTTGGTGGCAGAAAGTGTTATTTCTCTGTAAAAATCTGAAAACAGGTTTGCGGTTTCCTGATGAAATACAGTGCCAGCTTTGCCAGTAAACCTTTTCTGACGTCATAATACCAGAATTCCATTCTTAGTAAGCACTTGCTCTTTAAGTTAATGATGTTAACGTGGAAGTTAGTACTTCTAAGTAACAAGAAGTCAGCCACAGTTATAGCTAAAATTGTACCCCTGTGATATTGTTTTTGGCAGCAGTGGTGAGAAGGTTTGTGGTGGTGTAATACAGTATTTCTAATTGTTGATGTAGTGCCCCAGAGCTGGAGGCCCTATAGAAATCTTTCAGACCCCCTTCCCCCCAGAACACAATAGACCTTCATTCCTGGGTGTGGAGTATGGGGAATGTAGGGTGGTAAAACAATTATTTTGGGCACCCTGGCCCTGCCCACCATTAGGCACCCCAAAATTCCCCTTGCAGAATCCCCAGTGTACCCCTGCAGCTTCCTCGGCACCCTTCCATTGCCAGTTCAAAGCAAGTCTGTAACTAAAAAAAATCCCTTCGCTGGCCCGGTGGCGCTGAGGGTTGAGGCACTGGACACCGCACCTCGCACCACGCCGGCAACCCGGGTTTGGGAGTGGACTCAGGTTGCTGGTGGGTTGGCTAGTGGGGAGATAGGCTTGAGTGTCCTACGACAGCTTGCCTTCTCCGGGGAGGGAACAGACCGATACCCACGCACTTGCCTGACTCTGAGCGGAAGCTTGGAGTACTGCAAATGCCACTAGTAGGGGATGGGAGACAATTGTACAGCATGGACGTTGGCGCCTTGCACCATGACATTGGTGGAGTTGCATACTGTACGGGGGAGGAAGAAAACGAGAAAAGAGCCTGCCACCATTGGGGAGATTGGGAGCCAGGAGACGTGCCTGCAATGTGCCTGCACCTGCCTGAGAAGAACCAATGCCGATGAAATGTAAGTTACAGGGTGTCCATGTCCCCGCCTCATCCCCACCCGGGGGGTAAAACCGCAGCTACATGAGGCTCTTGGGTCCGTTCTGGGCAGGGTGGCAGGTAGTGGGATGTCTGCCATGTCTCTCCTGATGGGTCAGGGGTGGCAGGCTGGGGAAAGGAGGTAAAAAGTCATTTAAAAAAAAAATCCCTTTTCTTTCTTTTTTCCCTGTTGTCTGCTCTTATACAGATGCCCCGAGCACGAGCAGGCAGCTCAAACAAAAGGCAGGCCATAGGCTGGGACTGCTATCCCTACCCAAGGGCATTTTTGTGAAGCAAAAGAGCCATTGGGCTAGAGCTCAGGGTTCAAGTGTTAGAGCCCCGAGCGTTCAATTGTGTGCCCTCTGAACTGACTGTTAGTCAGTTATCGCGGAGCCAGGGAAGGGGAAGGCCATCAAGACAGTTACGGGTACCTGAGGCTTACCTGCAGTGTTGAAGCTGGTTCTGTCAGCTCTGCTGCAGTGCCTCTCCTCCAGTGAGGTGTCCAGTCTTTGTGGGTAAGTCAGCGGTCCCTGTAGTAAGTCAGCGGCCGTGCAGTGTGGGCCCTGTTTATCCCTTTTTTTTAATATTGTAAAATTAAAAACAGTCCCTCGTCAGTGGCATTGTCAGTTGGAGCTGCATCGGGGAGCAGAGGAGCAGTAGCAGCCAGCAAGGGAAAGCGTCAATGGGAGGAACTGAGCAGTAGTGGTCCAGAGTGGCATTGGTCAGAGTCTTAAGTCCTGCCTCCAGCACTTCCCTCCTCCACCTTCCCAGCTGCCAGAGATTCACCCCAGCCAGGGGTAGTGACCTGGCAGCAGCACCACCCCAGCCAGGGGTAGTGACCTGGCAGCAGCACCACTCCAGCCAGGGGTAGTGACCTGGCAGCAGCACCACCCCAGCCAGGGGTAGTGACCTGGCAGCAGCACCACCCCAGCCAGGGGTGGTGACCTGGCAGCAGCACCACCGGTCAGGAGCTGACCACCAGAAGTCCAGCAAAGAAAAAAAAACTTTGTTTAAAGTGCTGGACAGTGCAAGGGCAGCGGCCAATGCCATGAAAGGGGTGTGCAAGACCTGGGCAGGAGAAGCACCCTAAGGATGGAACCATGGGCTGTAAGCCCTTTCAGACCTGAAGGAAGCTCCAGAGGGGTGGAGCAAGGGGCAGGATTGCCCCATAATTAAGGAAGATCCACAATTTTCTTTTTAAAAGTTGTTTCAAATAACTTGTGCTCAGGGCACTAAGCAAGGCAGCTGAAGCCACATGTGTGGGAGGGCATTTTATCACATTAGGACAGCCCGTAGAAGTGGCTGAGAGCCAGAGTGGGCCAGCCAGGTCCAGTTATAGTGTCCGCCCATCAGGCATAACAGTAAAACAGCCTATTTTGTGTTTGACAACAGTAAAGCTCCACAAGTCAAGTCAGCTTTATTTAAAAACACTGTTCCAAGAAGATCACGGTGCTTTATAAACAAATGAAAGCATACAAACAGAAAACGCATGAGGTACATAGCATTACTATATCAAAAACAGATTAAATTAGAGACACCAGAACATCTAGAACAGTCTAGCAATAACTATGTTCAGGATATGCTAAGTTAAAGGGTGGGTTTTTAAAGCGGATTTAAAGCTTTCAGCAGTCAGGCACTCTCTAATCTGGCGAGGTAGAGAATTCCACACTGTGGGGGACACAAAAGCAAACGAGTAGGCTCCAGAGTTCTTTAAGCACACTCTGAGGACCTCTAACAATCTCTCATCTGCAGAGTAGAGAGAGCAGAGGGGATGGTAAGGGCAGAGGAGATCTAGCAAGTATCTCAGACCCAACCCGTGTAGAGTTTTAAAGGTTAATAAACCCACTTTGACGATGATACGCCAATGGGCAGGCAGCCAGTGCAGTTCTCGAAGTGGGGACATGATATGGCTTGTTCTAGGTAAGCTAGTCAGTAATCTAGCCACCGCATTCTGCACCAATTGCAACTGGCGAATATCAGTCCCCAGTAGCCCCAAGTAAAGGGCATTGCAATGATCAAGGTGAGAGGTTACAAAGGCATGGACCAATGTAGGCAGATCATCAGGTGGGACAAGATGCTCAATCCGGGCAGTGTTCTTCAGATGGAAGAAAGATAACTTTACAACAGCAGACACCTGAAATTTTAAGGTCAGGCCACTAACAAGCAGGATGCCCAGGTTTTGAGCATGCTCTGAAGTTAGCAATTGGGCCCCGCCAAGCAAGAGCCCGGAAGATTGACCCACCGATGGCCCAGAGCCGAGGCGTCCAGGCTGTATCACCAATACCTCCGTCTTGTCTGGGTTCAACTTCAACCAGTTAGCACACATCCAGTTCTGGATCTTGGAGAGGCAACTGTTAAAAACTAAAATCAGATCACTCTGCTCAGGAGTAAAAGATGTAGAGCTGAATATCATCTGCATAACAATGAAAGCTCAGCCTGTAACATTTTATAATGTCTCCCAGTGGCAGCATGTAAATTGCAAACAACATGGGTGAGAGCACGGAGCCCTGCGGAACTCCACATGACAGAGGGACAGCAGCCAATGAATAGACCCATGAAACCACCCTCTGAGATCTGCAGGTGAGGAAAGGTGTAAACTATCTGAGTACCGTTCTCGATAATCTGCAAAGAGTCCACAAGCATTCCAACAGCACAAGAGCCTGGTAGAGGTTCAGGCACCCCAGAAACCTCTCAGTGCACATGCAGTACAGCCCCACGGGGCAGATACAGTGGGGTTGGGGAACAAACCATTGCAACATTGCTAAAAATTGTGTTAGTTGCCTCACAAGTTACACTTAAAGTGATAGTGTACCTGATGACAAACTGCCTCCTGAACTGGTATATCGCCCCATTTACCTAACTGCTTCCTGATCTGGTATATTGTCCCATTTGCCTAACAAACTGCTTCCTGATCTGGTACATTTCCCCATTTGCTTAATGAACTGCCTCCAGAACAGGTGTATTTCTCTGTTTGCCTAATAAACTGCATCAAACCTATGGCAGCTATTCTGAGCAATTACTTAACCTTGCTCGCCACTTTACATTGACTCGCCTCACCGCTGGCAATCTTCCCTTTAGCAATAACACCATTTTATGACCTCTGCATTTGTCTACAAACTGCCTAGGTGTCACTTTGACCAGAGACTGTTCCTGCACCCCACAGGTGACACCTCTCCATTGGACAACAGCGTGGGCGGCTGACCCAGCTAGCATTAGTGCAATAGTCAGGACAGGCTCCATTCGCTACTCTGTAAAATCTACATCCCTACCCCATTAAGAAGTAAAGTAAACTTAGGAGCCACCCTGGCTCATTAGAGAGGGCCTCTATCCTGCAGTGGTGGTAGTGAGGGGGGGTCTTCCTTTTTGTTTTCCTGTTCTTTCAGGAACAGCAACCTAGTGTCATCATCTGAAGACCTGCATCCTGGATTAACATCCGAAGACCAGCATCTCTTTTTTCATGTCTTCAGTTCCTCTTGTCCCAGAGGCCCAGGGAAGGGTTTGTGCCAAATAATCTGTTTCAAGCTTCACGTCTTCAGTTCTTCTTGTCCTGGCAGCCCAAGGGAGAGTTTGTGCCAAAGAATCTTTCCTCAGTTGCAACCAAGTGACCCTTGTTCCAGCAGCCTGAGAGAATGGGCTTTTGCCTATGAACCAATGACCTGTTTACAAAACCTCACCTAAGTCCCGGTGGCCTAATTGAGACTCCATGCTGAAGAGTCAGTTCAGTGTTGCAAGCAGTGTCCTTTCTTGGTCCAGGTGCCCATTCAGGTCTCAGTTCCTTGCAAAATTTCTCCCCACATCCAGACCTATGCTTTAAAGTGACTGGATTCTTGTTCTGAACCAATGCATTGAGAGTGACAATCGTTAATGTAAAAGCATAGGTTGGCACAGGTCGACCAAGGTAGTAACAGTACCACAGAAACACGCAGCTGCAATAGCGTAGCACTACATGACTAGACCAAGATGCACCTTTTAGCTCTATTTATTGAAAATTTATTCATCTATTTATTACACAAATATTTATTACTTTGTATATCATTATTGTTGTTGACACCTGCCTTTGTGACCATTGTCATCCATCCTGCTGACTAAAGTCCTTGCTTTATTGCACCTGTGAGTATGACTCCTGCCTTTCCTTGCCGGGTGCCCCCATCCACCCACCTAGGAACCTACAGTGTCCCCTCACCACAGCACCTGCTTCAGGTGACACTCGTGCCTGTGAGGAAGATTTAGTTCCCTCTTCATGACAGACTCACCTGGGTGAGACACTGATATTCCCTTTTATGTGTGCCCCACTACATCACTGATTCACTATCCACATCAGATAATTGTAAGAAATGTCCCTGCATCTAGTTACAGATTTGGTGAGAGTGCTAATCCTTTAATTTTCACTATTACAAATAATGCTTATACAGTCATAGAGCTGAAAAATAGTAGCCCCAAACTGCAGCGTCTACTCCCACAGTGCTTTAGTGTCTGCAGGTACCTCATTGTACAGTACATAAAGGTTGTTTATATTCTTCTGCGTAGTTACACTGACAGCAGGCGGCCATACACAGACTCTGTTGTTTATTTATTCATTTTTATTTATTGGGAACTCAGAATTACAAATCTTTGAGCTAAGAGCTCGATTACAAAGGATCCTTGTCAACACTTAAGGAGATACATTTTGTTGCAACAGCATAATTACAGTAGACAAATTGACATTGAGGTTGTACTACTAACACAGAGTTTACATAAGAAGGGGTAGCAAATACATTTATGGCTTACACAAGTCAAGACATGAATGAAGCAGCTGGTAGCATTGCCAATTTTCCAGTGGAGGTAGGCAATGTGCAGTCATCTGAGAGAAGTTAAGTGCAGAGAGACAAGTTGGGGTTTGGCAAGTGCAGGTAGGTGGGGGGTGGGGAGGAAGAGGTCAGGAAAATGGGCTAGAGGTAGCTGGACAGAGGCAGGTGGAGGGAGGAGTGGGGGGCAGAGGAAGTGGATAGGGAACCGGGCAGGAGGTAGTGTGGGTGAACTGGACAGAGGGCAGGTGGAGGGAGAGGTAGTGAGGGGTACTGGACAAAGGACAAGTGGGGGAGTTGGTAGAGAGGGGGGAGAAGGGGTGGGGGGGAGTAGGAGCAACCCGGCCAGAGCAAGTGGGCAGTTGAGTGGTGGGCCGGATGCTGGGATTACGTTTGACACAAGCAGTGGACTGGAAGAGATATGAACTTATAGAGTTCGGATTTGAAGTGCCCTAGGTGTTGAAGGCTGGTGATTGTGTTTGGAAGCTTGTTTAGCCAGGTGGGAGCCCTTAACGTGAAGGCACACCTCCCCAGGGCTGATCTCCAGAAGGGAACAGGTAAGGCATGCCTGGAGATGCTTCTTGTGGCATGCTCGCCTGGGGCAGGTCTGAATAATGCCTGCAGGGAGACAGGTGCCAGTCCCAGTAGGGCCTTCTTTCCTAGTAAGCAGGTCTGGAGCTTTATTCTATCCCGGAGGGGGAACCAGTTTGTCCTTATGTAGAGCTCGCAGGTGTGTGTGATGTGATCCACATCCAGGATAAATCTGCATGCTTTATTGAGGGTAAGGTGGACTTCATGTAGGCTAGTGTCTGTGGCAGCACCATAAATCACATTTCCATAGTCCAGGATTGGCAGGATTGTGCCATTGACTGCCTGGAGCCTGACTTCAGGGGTGAGGCAGAAGCGGAGTCTGTAGAGTGTCCTCAACTTCCTGTTTGCAGCCTTAGTGATATTATTTAAGTGTTCATCAAAAGAGAGGGACTTATCGATTGTGACCCCCAGGTACTGGAAAAAGTGAACCTGTTCGAGGGTGGAGTCTGTATTGAGTGCTACTTTAAACAGTGTGGTGGATTTCCTCTTCTGACATCTGGTAAAGAGCATTGTCTTAGTCTTTTTACTATTGAGTACTAGGAGGCTGGTGTTAAGCCATTCCTGTAGCATGTTAAAATTGCACTGTAGGTTCCTGGTCAGCGTGTCTTGGCAGGAGCCTCTAAGGAATAGCACCGTGTCATCTGCATAGAGTAGGACTTTGGCAGAGGGGCACGCAGTTGGGAGGTCATTTACAAAGAGGCTAAACAGGAGGGGGCCCAGTATGAACCCTTGCAGGACCCCGACTGTGACTTTCCTGGCCTCTGAGATGGTACCATTAATCTTTACCTTTTGTAAGTGCTCAGACAGGCAGCTTGAGAACCACCCAACCGTGTCCGAGGACAATCCGATGCATGTTCACCTGTGGAGCAGCACTTGTGATCCACAAGGTCAAATGCCTTGGATAGGTCAATATAGATTGCTCCAGCTAGTTGTCCCTGGTCTAGTGCCTTGTGAACATAGCCTGTGAATTCAATGAGGGCCGTGTTGGTACTGTGCCACTTGCGGAACCCATGTTTTTGCGGGCTGAGGAGGTTGCATTTGTGTAGGTGGACAGAGAGCTGGTCTGCAAAGATTTTTTCCAGCGCTTTGGAGAGAGGAGACAGGATGGAGATGGCCCTGTAATTGGACACAAGCGAACAACCCCCTCCTTTTAGAACCAGAGTGACCAGAGCAGTTTTCCAGGTAGATGGGAAGGCTGACATCTGAAGTGACATATTAAAAAGCATACTGATAGGTAGGACCACTTCCAGGAGGGCGATTGAGATAAGTTTTATATCAATCCCATCTCCACCCATCCTTGTTTTACCCAGCACTCTTGCAAGGTATTTAGCAGTCTCCTTGGTGGTCACCTGTCGAAAGCAGAATCTTGAGCTGGTGCTAGGAATGGGATGGTGGGTGTTCACAGCTCAGTGTTTTGTCCTCATGAGCAGTTGTTTTAGGTGGTATGACTACACTGTAGTCAGTAAATGCCACATTGAAAATATTGGCTATGGTAACTTCGTCAACTATGACTTTGTCACTGTAGTGGAGCATGGTTGGTGGGGACCTGTCACAAATCCCTACGAGGAGGTCCTTGATGGTAACCCATAATCTTTTGCTGTCTTTCAGGCACTGGGACTGCTGATTTCTGTGGTGGGAGGCCTTGGCTTGCCATATTGCCCATGTGCACCTATTTCTAGCAGCTTTGTAATTTTGGACATTCTCTACTGTCACTGATACCCTTGCTCCATGCTATAGTAGATCACATTCCCACATCAAATCAAGGACTTGGGGGGAGCCAGTACATGCACCTCCCTTTTATCATTTTCTTACAAAAAGGGGCATACTTGTCTGCAGCCGAGTTAAACAGATCGAGGAAGAGCTGGAGGGCTGTGTCAACAGAGGGACAGGTATCCAGGATGCTCCAGTCTGTGTTGGCCAGGTGTTTCTTGAAGGCGACCATAGAGCAATTTCTGATGACTCTGTTCCTCATCAGCCTTGGGGGTAGTTTTGGCAGCTTGGAGGACCATTCACATAGGACAGAGGAGTGGTCACTCAGCACATCTGGGAGCACCTGGACATTGGTAATTCTCTCAAGGTGGGAGGTTAGTACCCAGTCAATCAGAGTACTTGTTCCCATTCTGTAGCTGGTTCTTGTGCAACTCTGGACCACCTGTGTTAGGTATAGTCCAGTAATCAGGTCCCTGTCTGAGGAACTGAAGCTGGCTAGCCAGTTAGAATTGAAGTCAGCTAGCACAATAGTTTCCTTATTGTGACTTGCTTGGTTATAGAGGTTGGCAAAATCATTTAACCCCATTTGCTGCCATACAGGTGGAATGTACAGTATACTGACATGACAATCAGTCCTTTCTTCCCCGTGCTCAAGAGGATTTTTACTTCAGGGCATTCACAGTCATTGCTGGCAGCAGGCAGTTGGACTTTATGACACTGGAGATGATTGTGGGTGTAGATTAGGCATCCAACCCCTTCTTTTCACAGTATGATCAAGCCTATACAAGTTGTACCCAGGCAGGGAGATTGCCGTGTCAGCAGTTCTGGGCATGAGCCAGGTTTTGGTCAGCGTGATAACGTCAGGCTGCACGCCTACGTATCTGACATAAGGACAGGAATCAGGAGTGAGATGAGTCTCTTTGCAGATGACTCGAATCTGGGGGTGGTGGTGGATGGGGAGGAGGGAGGGTGGCCCTACAGGGGGACCTGGAGGCTCTGGAAAGATGGTCTAGAAAGTGGAAGCTGAGGTTCAATGCAGGAAGTGCAAGTACTCCACCTGGGGCAGAAACCCAGGTCAAGTGTACACCCTGGGGGAATGCTACAAGTCTCGATGGCTGAGAGGGACCTGAGGGTGGTGGTGGATGTCAAGATGAACAACTCTGAGACTTGTAGGGAGGGCAGCAGCCAAGGCCAACAGGATGCTGGGATGCATCGCTGGGATCACCTCCAGAAGGAGGAGTGATACTCCTCTGTATAACTTCTTGGTGAGGCACGCACCTTGAGTGCACTGCGTGCAGTTTGGAGGCCACACTTAAAGCAGGACATTAACCTCCTGGAGAGAGTCCAGAGGAGGGCAACCAAAATGATTTGGGGCTTGGTGACAGGACCTATGAGGAGAGGCTCGAAGAGCTAAATATGTACACATTGGAAGAGAGAAGGGACCGGGGGGACATGATAGAGGTCTTTAGGTACATGAAGAGGGTAAATAGGGGAGGAACAGTCAGGGTGCTTTGAAGGAAGGAGGAAGGCCACTAGAGGGCATGGGTGGAAGCTGGAGGGGAAGATTCAGGGAGAAAGGAGGAGGTGCTACTTCACTGAGAGGGTGGTGGAGCCATGGAATGCACTGCCTAGGGGCTGGTGGAGGCAGAGACAGTGGAGGGGTTCAAGAGGGGTGGGCAGGCACAGGAAGGGTTCTGAAGCAAAACCCAATGCAGCAAGAATATCCGGAACTAGGAAGGGAGAAGCCAGAGAAGGCGAGGGGGGCAGCAAGGTCAGCACCCAGGTTGGGGGCTGACCAAACGAGCAGACACGAAAGACCGTTAGGCCTATTCTGCTGGCATTTTAGTATGTTAGTATGCATAAGTGCCACCCAGGCTTCAAACTGAGTGAGCTTTGCCAGCAGGCTGCCAGTGTTTAAGGACACAATCCTGAACCTCCTTGCGGGTGGCTGGGTCTGGGTGTTGGCAGACATAGGGCCAGGGTTGGGGTGAATGTTTCCTGAGATCAGTAGTAGGATCAGGATGAGCATCCTAGGTAATTTAGGGAAAAGGTGGTCTGTCCTTACTCTCCAGTGAGTCTGTGCCTTGTGTGTTGTTGGAGGGGTGCAAAGGCTGCTAAGCAGTCCTGGGTATAGGCACAGTATCAGCGTGTTGAGTCTTGGGGGGCTGTGGTACCTGGCATGGGGTAGAGGAGGAAAGTCAAATAGCTGAGTGTTACTGCAGGTCTCCCACTGGCCTGGAGGACTCTTTTCTGCAAGTACACTGCCTTGGTGGTTCGAGGTATTATCCAGGTATGGGCCCATTATAGGCAGGGCTACCATCAGGAGAATGATAAACTGTGCATTGAGGACTTGGGGGACTCGGGGGGGGAGGTATAGTCAAGACCCATTCTTCTTCCTGGTTTCAGCGGGAATCCAGTCATTAGTCTCAGACAGGCAGCGCCAACTTGTGAGCCGACCTTGGGCACTGGTCTGTGGCTTTCAGTATGTGCAGTTTAATAATGAATACCGCTGTGTCTGCAGGTCAGTAAGATACACCGATTCCTTCAGCTGGTAAAAAATGAGGCTGGTTTAGAGTCCAGTATGGTGTCTTCTGAGAGTAGAAAGTGAGTAGATGAGGGGACACCGTTAGAATGGGGAGAAATTAGGCTGGTTTAGAGTTCAGTGGGATGTCTTCTAACTTAAAGAGTTTAGATTAACACCGACAAGTGTTAGGCCCTATAACTGCATTCTGTGTCTTTAAGGGGGAGTTCCAATATTAGTGAGAGGGGAGGATGAAGATTGCCTAGGGGAGGTGCCGTGGGGAAGGGAGAGTATTTAATAAAGGCTGGGGTTGGGGGAGTGGGTGTACTGTAGGTGACAAATTCAAGCTGGAAGGAGAGAAAGTGAAACAGAAATGGGATTAGTTGCAGGGCATAGTTTACAACTGTGACACAAATGAAACCTGGTCTAAACAGAGAAGTGTTCACAAAAAGCTGCATTACTTTAAACTTAGTTTCTGATCCAGGGTAAAATACCACAGGACCTTAAAACAAAGACAGCTGTAATACTTTAAAATCTGAAAACCTGCACTCTAAAAGATCCTGCACTTGAAACTACCCTTGGAGTGCAAAACTGCTGTAAACAGACTTAGAGTCACATTTAAATTAGGATTCACAGGACAGTTTGGTGAAACTTAACCGGTACCAGAATCAGTAAATCAATCAATCAATCAAAATCTTTATTTATCCAGGCAGGCACCATTGAGCAAGGCTCATTTACAAGGTGGACCTGGTCATGAATACATCAAAGTACAGTACAGAAGCAGGTATACAAAAAGCAATAATATACTGTACAAGGAAGAAAAAGTATACAGTATACAGTGTATACAGTACAGTACAAGGTTGAAATAAACAAAAAAAAAGCATTATTTTACAATTGAAGAAATCAGCAGATGTACAATCAACCACAGACATGCAGGGGTTATAAGCAGAGATCTTTTGAGTGAGGCAGCCGGCAACTACACATATAGGGGAAAGAGGCCATGTATGGGGTGGCAGGTTAGAGAGGTAAAAAAGCAGAGGGATATATTACCGACGACTGGGGGAAAAATTGAGCTAAAACCACAGAAAGTGACGATGGCTGTCGTGTACTTGTTTATTATGATAATGACGGAGGAGGGGTAGATAATTGGGACACTACTATGGATGGGGTGGGACTAAATAACATTAGCTTAAAGTCCAAAAGGTATGGGAGTAGCAAAGAATTAAAGAAGTGGAGCAGCCAATCAGCAGGCAGAGCCGATGGTTCCAACCAATTGGCATGGAGACGCCAGAAGTTTCAGCAGTGTACCTTCGGTCTGGTGATTGGCGGGCAGTACAGCTATATATATCTGGCAGGACTGTGGGATACTAATTGAGCTGCTTTGCAGCAGAGGCACCGTGTCAGGGTGAAGCTTTGGTCTGGTGATCAGCGGGCAGTACAGTGAGGAAGCAGACGGCAGACAGTGGGGATACCACCGGGCTACTTGCAGCAGCAGAGGCACCCATGTCAGGGGTGAAGCTTCAGTCTGGTGATCGGTTTGCAGTACAGCGAGGAGACAACCAGCTTACAGTGGGGATACCACTGGGCTACTTGCAGCAGCAGAGGCAACCATGTCAGGGGTGAAGCTTCAGTCTGGTGATCGGTGGGCAGTACAGCGAGGAGGCAGCTGGGGGACAGTTGGGATACCGCCGGGCTGCTTGCAGCAGCAGAGGCACCCATGTCAGGGGTGAAGCTTTGGTCTGGTGATCGGCGGTCAGTGTTGTTCCCACCACTTTGCACCATTGTTCCACTTGTGACCAGTTGTAATATGCCTAATAGTGTCACTAGTGTTTTCCTGCACAGTTGTGATATAACAGTGTCACCAGACTTTCCCTGCAGTTGTGATATGCCAGAGTGCCACAAGCCTTTCCCTGCACAGTTGTGATATGCCAAACAATGTCACAAGCCCTTCCCTGCAGTTGTGATATGCCAGAGTGCCACAAGCCTTTCCCTGCACAGTTGTGATATGCCAAACAATGTCACAAGCCCTTCCCTGCAGTTGTGATATGCCAAACAGTGTCACAAGCCTTTCCCTGCACAGTTGTGATATGTCTAACAGTGTCACAGCTCTGTATGGATGTGATATGCATTAACAGTGTCAAAAGTGGAGATGTCACAAAGTTTTAACGCGCAGGCAATGTTAAGGTGAAGTCACCAAATTCGCCTCCACAGATCATTTCACAAAGTTTTTCTATTTAATTTGAAATTTGCCATTGGTAACTTTGCCTTGCACCTTCGCCTGTAACTTCTCTGTGGAGTACATAGAGGCGAAGTTGGATCAAAATGACTTCCACCAACTACTCCTTTTGGGTTGTTTAAGCATAACTTGGTCAAAATTTGTCGAATTCATCTGAAACTTGGCATGACTGTGATGATTGTCAGACTTAAAGTGTGGGTTAGGCATTATGGTCAATTTGGGAGATTATGTTGGGGTGTTGTGCACACCCCATGAATTTTTCCCAGGGTATTATGTGTTACTATTGTAGTACACATTGAGATCCTTGTTTGGATGTATAGGGTGTCCCTTAACTCCAATGACTGGTGGAGTTATGGCTAATTTGCAGTGTTATCCTATAGCACATTAGGGTTAGGGTTAGTGTAGTCACTTGCAGCCTATGCAACAAACATGTCTCCTGGGTTGTTTACTGCTGCTTCTCTTGTCACCTCCCACGTCCCCCACCAGCATGGATGCAGAGAAAAATTTGGCTACAGTGATGCCACTGCTGTCAACAATTCCTTCACTACCAGCCCTGGAATCCATAGAACATGCTGCTGCAGACGTAGTTGTATAACTGCAGCACTATTTCGCCCCACAGATTTTGAACACTTCTTTGCTGCCTCATTGGCACCTCTCCCATTAGTAGAGTGTCTCATTCTTGCATGCTAATTGTAACTTGATTTGGGATGAAAAATTACAAAATGTAAATAGTGCCTGCAGCACAAATAAGTACCAGGAGAAGACAACACCTCCCCCAAGGGAATTGGGGATCAGCACTGTGATCAGAAAAACTACTACTAAAAACAACCAGAAAGTTATCTTTGTTTCTTTTTTTTAACAGACCAGGGATTAAAAGAACAGGGATAACATGGGTAGTTTAATATTAAGTATAACAAAAAGTGACAGAACACCATCACTTTAAGAAAAATATAGCTAAAAAATAACTAAAACTACTACAGAAAGACACTGACAAAATACTATCCTTAAACTCACCAAACTAAACCACAGAAATAAAGATGAGAAATTACCAACTACAGATCAAAAATGATGAACAAGAAAGAGTGAGAAAACCCAAAATATAACACAAATCTCCTGCCTAGGCAAAAAAAGCTCTGGATCTTTCTGGACTGCCTTGCTTTACAGTACACCTGCACCTACCCTCCTCCGGGCCACTGTTTAGACTAACAAAACAGAAACCACTACTTTAAAGTAAATAATCTATGAAAGAAACACAAATCTAGCGGCACAAGGCCCTCAAGAACAATTTGTGAGCAATTTCGATTCAAAAAGCTCAGTTTTGAGACATATTTTAAATGTTTTTTTCCCAGACAAGCATACACATACTTCTCTCCTACTCTGTCTTTAGAAGACTACACTGAAGTGGCTTCCTCATGGCATACAGCTCGTTTGAGCAACATGTGGCCTCCAATCCCATAGTGCATTGCAAACTTCACCTCTGTGCCAAACTTCACTTGCTATCAGTTTGCCACAAAGTTTGAGTTTGCAAGGCAGATTAACTTCATGAAATGAGGTGAATCCACTAATTTATCTGCAAAACAGTTTTCCACCTTTGTACACCACCAGTCATAAGCCTTTCCCTTCACAGCTGTGATATGTCTAACTGTGTCACCAGCCTTTCCCTTCACAGTTGTGATATGCCTAATAGTGTTGCAAATCATTGCCTGCGGTGTTGTGATATGCCTAACAGTGTCACAAGCCTTTCCCTGCACAGTTGTGATATATCTAACAGTATCACCAGCCTTTCCCTGCACAGTTGTGATATGTAAGTGTCACCAGCCTTTCCCTGAAGAGTTGTGATATGCCTAATAGTGTCACAAGCCTTTCCCGGCACAGTTGTGGTATGTAAGTGTCATATGCTTTTTCCTGCACAGTTGTGATATGCCTAACAGTGTCACAAGCTTTTTCCTGCACAGTTGTGATATATAAGTGTCATATGCCTTTACCTGCATAGTTGTGATGTGCTTGACAGTGTCACAAGCCTTTCCCTGCACAGTTGTGATATATAAGTGTCATATGCCTTTACCTGCACAGTTGTGATATGCCTGACAGTATCACAAGCCTTTCCCTGCACAGCTGTGATATATAAGTGTCATATGCCTTTACCTGCACAGTTGTGATATGCCTGACAGTGTCACAAGCCTTTCCCTGCACGGTTGTGATATATAAGTGTCATATGCCTTTACCTGCACAGTTGTGATATGCCTGACAGTGTCACAAGCCTTTCCCTGCATGGTTGTGATATATAAGTGTCATATGCCTTTTTCTGCACAGTTCTGATATGCTTAACAGTGTCACAAGCCTTTCCCTGCACAGTCGTGATATGTGAGTGTCATATGCCTTTCCCTGCACAGTTGTGATATGCCTAACAGTGTCACAAGCCTTTCCCTGCACAGTTGTGATATATGTGTCATATGCCTTTCCCTGCACAGTTGTGATATGCTTAACAGTGTCACAAGTCTTTCCTTGCACAGTTGTGATATGCCTAACAGTGTCAGAAGCCTTTCCCTGTACAGTTGTGATATATGTGTCATATGCCTTTCCCTGCACAGTTGTGATATGCTTAACAGTGTCACAAGCCTTTCCCTGCACAGTTGTGATATGCCTAACAGTGTCATAAGCTCTTCTCTGCACAGTTGCACAGAGCATTGCTACCTCTTAGGGACAAGGGGGTAGGGGCAGCATACTAACTGTTCACAGAGCTATACTCTGTTGTATGCCGGCCCTCACAAAGCCCAGATGGACACCACAGCATCAGCCAGACAGCAGAACTGGTAGAAGTGGTTCTTCAGGATGTCCCTGGCATTCTACAGAAGAAAGAAGTCTTGGGGGGGGGGACTTCAGCAAGGGAGTGGAATTACAACACAACCATTGCAGAAAACATAGATAGGGAGGGTGATGGATCCATCAGATGCCAGGGACTTACTATGTGCTGGAGTGAAGGGGGGGGCACTGGATGCCAGTGGCTATTTATGAGCTGGGATAAAGGAGGGGGCTACTGGGCCAATAGTTGTAGGATGACCAGGAAGAAAGGGTTTCCATGGTGGTCCACAAACATGCCTACAGATCTGGGTTTGGTGGACAGCAGGAAGCTTACGACAGTTATGCCATGCACCTAAACGTACAGCAAATGGCACTGTATCATAGACAGTCATGCTGTGTGCCTAGGGTACTGTAAATGGCTCTGAATCATAGACAGTCGTGTCATGTACCTTGGGTACTGAAAATGGCACTGAATCATAGACAGTCATGCTGTGTGCCTAGGGTACTGCAAATGGCACTGAATCAAAGACAGTTGTGTCATGTACCTAGGGTACTGCAAATGGCATTGCATCATAGTCATGTTGTGTGCCTAGGGTACTGCAAATGGTATTGCATCATAGACCGTCATGCTGTGTGCCTAGGGTACTGCAAATGGCACTGAATCACAGACGGTCATATTGTGTGCCTAGGGTACAGAAAATGGCACTGAATCATAGACAGTCATGTTGTGTACCTAGGGTACTGCAAATGGCATTGCATCATAGACAGTCATGTTGTGTGCCTAGGGTACTGCAAATGGCACTGAATCACAGACAGTCATATTGTGTGCATAGGTTACAGAAAATGGCATTGAATGATAGACAGTCATGTTGTGTGCCTAGGGTACTGCAAATGGCACTGAATCATAGACAGTCGTGTTGTGTGCCTAGGATACTGCAAATGGCATTGAATCATAGACAGTCATGTTGTGTGCCAAGGGTACTGCAAATGGCACTGATTCATAGACAGTCATGATGTGTACCTAGGGTACTACAAATGGCTCTGAATCATAGACAGTCATGTTGTGTGCCTAGGATACAGCAAATGGCATTGAATCATAGACAGTCATGTTGTTTGCCTAGGGTACTGTAAATGGCACTGAGTCATAGACAGTCATATTGTGTGCCTAGCGTACTGCAAATGACACTGAATCATAGACAGTCATGTTGTGTGCCTAGGGTACTGCAAATGGCATGGAATCAAAGACACTCATGTTGTGTGCCTGTGGTACTGCAAATGGCATTGAATCATAGACAGTCGTGTTGTGTGCCTAGAGTACTGCAAATGGCACTGAATCATAGACAGTCATGTCATGTATAGTACCTAGGGTACTGCAAATGGCACTGAATCAAAGACAGTCATGCTGTGTGTCTAGGATACTGCAAATGGCATTGAATCATAGACAGTCATGTTGTGTGCCTAGGGTACTGCAAATGGCACTGAATCATAGACACTCATGTTGTGTGCCTAGGGTACTGCAAATGGCACTGAATGATAGACAGTCTTATCATGTACCTAGGGTACAGCAAATTGCACTGAATCATAGACAGTCGTGTTGTGTGCCTAGGGTACTGCAAATGGCACTGAATCATAGACAGTCGTGTTGTGTGCCTAGGGTACTGCAAATGGCACTGAATCATAGACAGTCGTGTTGTGTGCCTAGGGTACTGCAAATGGCACTGAATCATAGACAGTCGTGTTGTGTGCCTAGGGTACTGCAAATGGCACTGAATGATAGACAGTTGTATCATGTACCGAGGGTACAGCAAATGGCACTGAATCATAGACAGTCATACTGTGTGCCCAGGGTACTGCAAATGGCACTGAATCATAGACAGTCGTATCATGTACCTAGGGTACAGCAAATGACACTGAATCATAGACAGTCATGTTGTGTGCCTAGGGTACTGCAAATGGCACTGAATGATAGTCATGTTGTGTGCCTAGGGTACTGCAACTGGCACTGAATCATAGACAGTCATGTTGTGTGCCTAGGGTACTGCAAATGGCACTGTATCATAGACAGTTGTGTTGTGTGCCTAGGGTACAGCAAATGGCACTGAATCATAGACAGTCATGTTGTGTGCCTAGGATACTGCAAATGGCACTGAATCATAGACAGTCATGTTGTGTGCCAAGGGTACTGCAAATGGCACTGATTCATAGACAGTCATGATGTGTACCTAGGGTACTACAAATGGCTCTGAATCATAGACAGTCTTGTTGTGTGCCTAGGATACAGCAAATGGCATTGAATCATAGACAGTCATGTTGTATGCCTAGGGTACTGTAAATGGCACTGAGTCATAGACAGTCATGTTGTGTGCCTAGCGTACTGCAAATGACACTGAATCATAGACAGTCATGTTGTGTGCCTAGGGTACTGCAAATGGCATGGAATCAAAGACACTCATGTTGTGTGCCTGTGGTACTGCAAATAGCATTGAATCATAGACAGTCATGTTGTGTGCCTAGAGTACTGCAAATGGCACTGAATCATAGACAGTCGTGTCATGTATAGTACCTAGGGTACTGCAAATGGCACTGAATCAAAGACAGTCATGTTGTGTGTCTAGGATACTGCAAATGGCATTGAATCATAGACAGTCATGTTGTGTGCCTAGGGTACTGCAAATGGCACTGAATCATAGACACTCATGTTGTGTGCCTAGGGTACTGCAAATGGCACTGAATGATAGACAGTCGTATCATGTACCTAGGGTACTGCAAATTGCACTGAATCATAGACAGTCGTGTTGTGTGCCTAGGGTACTGCAAATGGCACTGAATGATAGACAGTTGTATCATGTACCGAGGGTACAGCAAATGGCACTGAATCATAGACAGTCATATTGTGTGCCCAGGGTACTGCAAATGGCACTGAATCATAGACAGTCGTATCATGTACCTAGGGTACAGCAAATAGCACTGAATCATAGACAGTCATGTTGTGTGCCTAGGGTACTGCAAATGGCACTGAATCATAGACAGTCATGTTGTGTGCCTAGGGTACTGCAAATGGCACTGTATCATAGACAGTCATGTTGTTTACCAAGGGTACTACAAATAGCACTGAATCATAGACAGTCGTGTTGTGTACCTAGGGTACTACAAATGGCACTGAATCATAAACAGTCATGTTGTGTACCTAGGGTACTACAAATGGCACTGAATCATGGACAGTCGTGTTGTGTGCTATGGGTACTGCAAATGGCACTGAATCATAGACAGCTGGGTTGTGTGCCTAGGGCACTGCAAATGGCATTGAATAATAGACAGTCGTGTTGTGTGCCTAGGGTACTACAAATGGCACTGAATCATGAACAGTTATGTCATGTGCCTAGGGTACTACAAATGGCATTGAATCATGGACAGTTGTGTCGTGTGCCTAGGGTACTACAAATGGCATTGAGCAAACCTTGGAATAAAGCCTTCCTTTTTTCACATACGTAACAGTTTCTGAAATTGTCAGGAGTTTACAATAAAAATGGGCATCGCGAAAAGAATGCTAATCTTTAAGGTTTGGCACCATGCCATGCTCATGTTCCATAACATTGGAGGAGTCAGTATCACCCACTGCAGTTTTTAAAGTATTGTTAGCTCTATTTAAAAAAGTACTACAATTTGCTGCAATGTTTGATGGACTCATGATTAAATCATTATCATAATGAATACTGTGAATTGACATGGATGTGCCTTTTTTTCAGTACAGTATTAATAGTTTTCCAAGTTTGAGCAGGTTTAGAAAATGAACTCCTTTTTTGTTCAATAAAATGATCAGTTTTGCATTTACGCACTAGTTTTTTACATTTATTACAGAGCTCCTTGTACTTTGCTTATGACTTTGATCCCTATATTTTCTGTATTCTACCCATTCTTTATCTCCAGCTAACATTACATTTCTCAAATATGTAGCTAGCTAAATGAGAAAATGACCTTCATGTCAATATTATTAGTATCTAAAAGGAACATTAACAGTCTTTCTTTAATAACCACTTCTGATATCTTACCCAGTATGTAAGTGAGACTTATTGGTGTATAGTCTCCTGTGCAAGACTTGTTCCCTTTTTACGGCTGCATTGCAGAGTTATGCAACATATTGCTATTACGTAGTAGAGAGAGGGGACTCTGGAAGCATGTGACCAGATAACCTTGACTGTGTCCTTCCACAGTGGAGTTGAAGCACATGCACTACTCCACATTGACTACAGTGCTATCCCCACCCCCTCAGGTGCAGCTTCCAGTTCACTTCCGGGTTCAGAGCTAGCACTTTTTTTCCTCCCCATTATATATGTAATACTGTTTCTCTGGTGACTAGTTGCACCCTCTGATCACAAAACCCGTTATATATGTAATGTTTCCCTGGTGTCTAGTGGCAATCCCCACCCTCTGATCACCAAACCTGTCATATATGTAATGTTTCCCTGGTGTCTAGTGGCAATCCTCACCCTCCGATCACCAAACACGTTGTATATGCAATGTTTCCCTTTTGTCTAGTGGCATTCCCCACCTTCCGATCACCAAACCCGTTATATATGTAATGTTTCCCTGGTGTCTAGTGACACCCCCACTCTCTGATCACTGTCCCAATTATATGGCACTGTTTCCCTGGTGTATGGTGGCACTCCCCACCTTCCAATTGTGGTCCCCATTATATACTAATGTTTCCCTGGTGTCTAGTGGCAACCCCCACCTTCTGATTGCCACCCCCATTGTATAGTAATGTTTCTATGTGTCTAGTGGCATCACCCACCCTTATTATCACCAGCCCCACTGTATAGTAATGTTTTCCTGGTGTCTAGTGGCACCCCTATTCTCTAATCACTCTCCCTGTTGTATAGTAATGTTTCCCTGGTGTCTAGTGGCACCCTCACCCTCTGATCACCCTACCCATATTAATTTTTCACTGTGTCAGCTGTAAAAAAGAAAACTGTCCCTCAATTTTTTTTTGTCTCTAAATCTGTAAAAAATAAAATGTTCCCTTGCTGATTGGACCCCTGCCACCCTGACCTCCCACTCAGTAGTCACCGTCTGCCATTTCCCCTATACCCCCATATACCCTCACTCACCTGAACATGTTGCACAGAGACAATCCACTGTCCAATCACCGGCGACTGCGATATGAGAAGCTAAAGTAGGTGCGGTTTGATGAATTTCAATGGGGTTTTGACCTTCGATGCATAGTTGTCATTTTTGCATATTTTGTCCCACAGTTTTCATCATGGCCTTTTTGGGACCCCACCTCATGACCAATGGTGGTGGACTCATGCACATCAGGTCAAAAAGGTGATTTCACAATCACCTGGCAAAAATCAGCTTTTGGGTGGTATTTGAAAATGTTCACCACTGTTGTTCATGAGGTGGGGTCATAAGAAAGCAATGTTGAAATTTGGGGTCAAAATAAGTAAAAATGATGAAGTTAAAAGCATATCTTGAAATGTTTCTGTGCACACTCGTAACTTCAGTACTTTTAAATATTTTGACCCCAACTTTTCAGCATAGCAATTTTTTTCACACCCCCTTATGAATGTGACAGCTGCCATTTTTCAGATCCTGGCCAAAATATGTTTTCACACCAGTGGCATGGAATGACGTTTCAGTGGTGCGGAATCATGTTTCTAGTGCTTTTTCTGTCCTGGTAATTTATTTGAGGCCCATAGCTGAAGCATCAGTTCCTCCTTTTGCAAAAAGTGTCTCATTCAGTCCTGGTAGCCTGTTCAGGTTTACTTTACACTGACAAACCCACTGCAGTGTTTTGAGCTGGACTCTTACGTGGACTTGAGTACTTGTCTTGAATTGCTGTACTTAAACGAACACTTATTTGCATGAATACAGTTTAAGTTAGTATTGGTCAGCCAGGTAGTAAAGTTACCATAGAGTATTATAAGTGTTGCAGCAGGGTAAAACAACTAGACACTTAGGGTTTGATTTCCAAAGAGCCCTTAAAGTACCACAAGTTGCATCGCTCTAGGGCTTCAGCAAACTCCGGGTGCGTCAGGGACCCTACACCCAGTTTTATTAAAGGGGAGTCCCTACGCCAAAAAGTCAGGAGTTGTCACAGCCACAGGTTAGTGCCAAACATATGGCGCTCCTGCGGGAATTGCCATAGGGTTCTACCCCCCCGCCTGGCGCAACACTAGAGGGGCCAAGATGATTGGGGGTGTTGAATTTTCTGGACAGCGGGGGGCGGGGCAGAAAGGGCATGGGAGGTGGCATAGGAGGAGTCTTGGAGACAGCTGGGCAGGAGAGGGAGTGAGGTGGCACCCAGTAGGGTGCATTTGCTTTTTTATGTATCTTTTAATGTCTAGCAATTCTTAGTAGTTTACTACAATGTACTGTACACCTATTAATTATACTCTAAATACAGAAATGGGACAAGTCCAACTCATCCAATAAGGGGCAAGTGATACTTCTGAATAACACTTCATCATATTAAAATGTAACTCAGCAGACCTTAAAACCTTTAAATTATACAGACCATTACAATAATCTATTATATACTTATTATTGGGGTGCCATTTGCATATCCTCACAGCTAATGGGATGGGACCACCAAGGGGGGGTCCAGGGACAGAAAGTGACATGGCACCAGGTGGGCACAGCCCTGGCAGCTACCCCATGGCCACCTGGCGCCATGCCACTTTCTGTCTCTGGATACCCGCCCTTGGTAGTCCCATCCCATCGACTGTGAGGGTATGCAAACTGCACCCCCAATAATATCCTCACTTCAGGATTCCCTGAGAGGGTTCCATCTTCTGCGCTAGCAGTCCAGTGCTGAACACAGCTGGCCACAGGGTGCTCCCCAGCCCACTCTCAAGCACAAGGATCCAGGATTCCCTGAGAGGGTTCCATCTTCTGCGCTAGCGGTCCGGTGCTGAACACAGCCGGCTGCAGGGTGCTCCCCAGCCGGCCCTTAAGAGCAATGATCCAGGTACACTTCAGGAAAGTAACTACAGCCCAGCTTGCTAGCCGTGAGCTCAGTTGGTGGGTGGTGCCTGAATCTGGGTGTACTATAGGCTGATTCAGCACTCCATCTCTCCCTACTTGGCTTCAGCTCCTGGGGGATTTGAACTGCCTGGCACCTTCCCCTGGCATCTCTCTGCTGCCTAAATTTCTTTTCTTTTCCTAACCCTTTTTTTTTTTGCTGACTTTTCCATTAGCAGATTATATCTTCTAGCCACTAGAGGGCTATATCTCTGGTAGGAGTGACATTTACTGTGTCATCTCCACCATTGCCATGTTATATGTAGCTGCCACTAGGGGCTCCTATCCTATCTGGCACATCAAGTACCTACCTAAATACAATGATGCTGTCGCATCTGCTTCCTTGTTTATTTGTGCTCACATTGCTGATTTTGCACACTAGCATACCGGGAGCCTGCTACCCCTCCCAACCTCCCTGCTATGTGCTCAATAAAATTTACCTTACACCTGGTGCTTTCGCCTCCGATCCTCTCTCAACATACAGTAGCTCAATGCCTTATGACTGGTTTGACGCTTACTACCAGGGATGGGTAACATGCACCCATACTTTATCACTCTCCCCTCTAGCCCTCATGCCCACCCTCTGGGAATGCTGACAACAACTAAGCTGGAACACGAGACAGAAGTAAACAGCAAGACATTCCTACAGGCAGTTAAGATTATGCCTGCTCAAACTTATACTTACGTTGTTATTGCTGTCTGGAAATATTCACCCAAACCTTGGCCCCAGCCCACCAAATAAGGCAGCCTCTTTAATGCGGCTGGGGTTACTTACTTTAGCAGCTATGAACATCTGCAGTCTTCTCCCTAAACTGGATGCTCTGCAAGTCTTTGTTAACCAACACAATCCGGACGTCCTGACAATTGCTGAAACATGGCTTACACCAAAAATCCCTGACACGGCTATTGCCCTGCCAGGTTACACCATCTTCGGACTGAACAGGACTACCAAGAGAGGAGGGGGATGTGCAATCTATCTCAAAGAGTCACTCATGGGACATCCCCTGCCGGTACCTACTGCTGGTTCAATCACAAAAATACTAGCCATCAAAATTCTGCTAGGTGCCCATAATAAGGCACTTACTGTAGCATCAGTGTACATCCCTCGTAAAGAACAGGGGAGGGGTCTCAATTCTGTCATGGACTTTATCAGAAACTAACCCCCTGGCTCTGAGTTAATTCTGATGGGAGATTTTAATATTAATTGGCTTGCACCTCAGAATCGGAGCTTTAGGGATGCCATCTCTGCCACAAACTTTTCCCAGCTGGTTAACTCCCCAACTAGATCAAACTACAAAACGGGAGCAAGCAACCTACTGGATTGGGTCCTAACCAGTCATCCTGATCGCATTACTAACACTGCAGTCCTTCCGGACACGCTCAGTTACCATTCCCAGGTCATCTGCACATGGACAAACAAATTCTGCAAACCTCCACCAAAGACAATCACCAGCAGGATCCTAGCATGGGGTCATCTTGAACCCCTCAAATCCCTCCTTAGAGTGCAAGATTGGACTCCCATCGACAGTGCAAAGGAGGTCAACATGGCGCTTGATCATTTCATCAACACCTTTAATGCTACCTGTGACGCCCATGCACCCCTAAAAAAGTGAAAAATCAAAGGCCCTTGCAACCCCTGGCTCTCTGAAGGCTTATTAGCTCATATAAAATCTAGGGACCACCTCTAGCATCGGGCTAGAGACACCGGCACTCAATCGGACATTCAAAAATACAAAAAAGCACTTAAACACTTTTCCTTTCCTGACCCTTTTCTATGTTGGCTTAAAAGAATATATTCACAACCCAAGGCATATATTCGGGTGAACGGAGCAATGACATCCCCGATACTTCTGAAACAGGGTGCTAGACAGGACTGCCCACTTTCTCCATATCTATTTGCCCTATATGTAAAACCCTTAGCCATGGCAATTAGACTGGACCCTGGGATAGAGGGAATTCCTTTAGGTCAAAAGACCTATACACTCTCTTTATTTGCAGATGATATTCTATTGTTCGTTCTCTCTCTCCTGAAGTGTCAATACCAAGAAAATGGGAAATATTAAACAGATAAGGGTTTCTGGAACACAAGGGAGGGGAGGGCCTCGGCACCCAACTAGGGATCTGAGGTTCGAGCAGACTCGATAGACCGTAAGGCCTAATCTGCTGGCAAATAGTATGTTAGTATGTTAGATATGAATTAATAGCAAATTTCAAATTAAATATAGCGAAAACAGAGACAATGCTATTATATTTTACCCCAACTACAGCCCTTAAAAAGTCTTTACCTTTGAAGTGGAGGACCATTCAGTTTAAATACTTGGGGATTAATATACCTTATAGGTTGGAACTTTTGGAACTGGTACATTATGAACAATTTCATTGAAAATTCAGGAAGATCTAAAAAGATGGGGCAATCTTAAATTAACCTTTTTCCAAAGAATAGAATTTTATTCGGACGAATATTTTGCCCCGTCTGTTATACCTATTTCAGAATGTCCCGACTTTTCCAGCTGAGTTTTACTTTAAATCATGGGACAGACTAATTTCATCTTTTATATGGGAGGGACAAAGGCCAAGGATACGCCAGTCCCTTCTATGTTTGTAACAGGATCGGGGGGAGTAAACCTCCCGGATTTGAAGAAATATGCAATAGCAGCTTTCTTAAAAGCTTTTTGTCTATGGCTTTTGCCCAGTTTTTTCTCAAGGTAGAAGGAGATAGAATTCTCAATAAATGACCTTTATGATATAGAAAAGATAGCGTTCTCCTCACCAACCTACTCTCCTCCGTTAACTGATTTTTCAAAATTCACGGCCCAGGTCTAAGAATCTGGAGAAACTTTAAAAGAAAAACAGCCTTTAGACAATGTTTCTTCTTTTTCACTTTAATTTCCAGAGATGAGGGATTTGATCCATCTCAGCTGGATACAACATTTAGGACGTGGCGTAGGTTGGGTTTGAGTTATTATCACCAAGTAATTGATACCTCAGGAGTTTTATCCTTTTCAGATTTACAAGGTAAATACTCCTTGCCGGTAAGAGATTATTACCGCTATGTTCAAGTGAGGAATTATATTTTCCGTCAGAGGGAGTTCCCCACTGGTGCTCCTACCCCGTTGCCAGTTTTATGGTCCTTATTTAGGGACTGTCTAGCGGGCAATCTCTGAGGAAACCTTATAGGACATCTATACAGAATATTGAGGGGTAATCTGGGAGATTCAACAGAGTCAATACTGGAGGCCTGGAATAAGGATTTGCAACTAGAAATTTCCCTCCCAATCTGGCAAGAATCAACCCCAAAAGCGATTAAGGTAACGACATCGGGGATATGGAGGGAGTTTGCCTGGAAATCCAGGACCAGGTATTTTCGTTCTCTAGCAGTGTTGATTAAATATCTGCCAGCCTCACATGGCAGATGCTGGAGGAATTGTAATTGTCCACTGGCGGACCTGGGCCATGTCTTCTGGCATTGTCCAGCCCTAATGCCCTTTTGGACGATGTTGCAAATAGAGTTAGAGAGGTGCCTCGGTGAAACAATTGAACTGACAGCTGAAATGGTAATTCTATCAGTTTTCCCTCCCCGTAGACCAAACTGGACAAGAACTTTACTCCCTCTGTTCCTATTAGCAGTAAAAAAAACAATTACCCGTAGATGGATGTCCCCTATTATTCTCACAGTTTCAGAATGGTATACCCTAGTAACAGAAATTTATAGATTGGAGCATATGACAGCCAAATTCCATAATAAACAGGGGACAGTACTTAAGAAATGGCTGGGGTGGATAATATACTATTCTCAAAGGGACCCATCATTCATCCCTTAGTTGACGGAAGGGGAGGGAGTGTCCGTGTCAGATTGGGAGAGGGGGGAGGGGTGGATTTTCTGAAGGATTTACTGAGGTACTGGGACGGGGGGGGGGTTCAGTGCCTGCCAGGAGCTACAAGAGAATATTAAGAATTATTGCAGAGGCTGGATAAAAAATAAGGTGTGTGTAGTGTTATTTATGCATTATAAGAGGAGTACAGTGGAGTTGAAATTTAGTTGATAAAGGATGTATAAATAATTTAATGAAACTGAGAAATGAATGAAACTTGACTGTACCAATTAAATGTAGGAAAGATGTCTCAACTAATAAAAAGAAAATTTAAAAAAATACAAAAAAGCACAAAATGATTGCACAAGGTCCATCCACCTTGAGAAAAATAAATACTACAAGGGAATGCTTACTGACACGTGAGGCAATGGTAAAGCTTTCTGGAATAATATCAAAGTGGTTACGGGGAAACCCCAAAAACATCACCTACTTTACTCAATGTTGATGGGACTACAACTCTGGACGCCCTAACTGTTGCCAATACCTTTAATAATGCATTCACGGACCTTAGCAGTGTTCTTCCACCTGACTATTTTGATGCAGATGTCACCCCAGCCAATCCTGTAAGCTCTCCCCCAATGACCAGTCACCCACCATTCTACTTCAAAGAAGTCTCGTTGCATGAAGCCTGAAAATACATCTGTAAAGGCAACTGGTAAATCTAGACACAGTGGGGACTACCTTGACCTCAAACTGCTGTCCCTCACCCTTGAGGAAGTGTTAGCACCTTTAACCAGGATCTTTAACCTCTCACTCAGACTTGCACAGTTCCCCAGTAAATGGAAATCAGACACGGTTACCCTGGTCTACAAAAGTGGTGGCAGGACTCTTCACTTGAACTACTGGCCTATCTCCATATTACCATCTCTCTCTAAGGCTGTTGAACGCATTGCAGCTGACCAGCTTACTGCATATCTTGGCAAACATAAGATCCAATGTGCCCAACAACATGGGTTCAGAAGAGGGCACAGCACCACCTCAGCCCTTATGGAATTCACCAATTCTATACATAGCTCCCTGGACCATGGTCAATTAGTTGGTGCTGCCTTCATCGACTTGACAAAAGCATTCGACACTGTCCATCACCTTCTACTACTGGAACTTCTATGTAATGCAGGGCTCTCCTCTGACTCCACTGCTTGGTTTAAAAGTTATCTGGACAACCGCATTCAACAAGTCAAAATCATCGACCTCGCTGACTCAAGACCTGTTCATTCTGGGGTTCTTCAAGGGTCCATCCTGGGCCCACTCCTATTTAGTCTCTTTCTAAACAGTCTACCAAGCTCCTACCCTGAACAAATCCTACTTTACACAGATGATGCCATCATTTACACAACTCACCCGGAGTCTATACCCCTTGAGAACCAGCTACAACTCAGATTTGCCTTGGTAGAGAAATAGTTTAGTCATCACAAGTTGATACTAAACTATAGAAAAACTAAGCTTATGCTCTCCAGCAGCTCCCATAAGAAGCACAGGAAACATATCATATGGGGTGCATACAGATAACGTTGCTAAAGCTGTAAATATCCATTTGGTCTACTCTACAGACACAGGTGATCTCTGACCCCTGAGTTTTAAGGATAGCTGTACAGAGCTCTGTTATTTCTACAATTGACTGTTGACTGATCATCTATGGCTCTGCGACTGATACTGCCTTCTGGCGTATCTCCACTGCTCTTAACAAGGCATGTTGTCTTGTCTCAGGAGCCCACTATCTCACCCACATGTGTGACCTCTATGCTCGAACCGGTTGGTTACAGCTTAAAAATTGCATCAAATACCAAACGTGCCTGATGGCCAAGAAAGCAACTTTAGGCCTCTTGCCACCTGGAGTACAAGATCTTCTAAGCCCCCCTCGTAAGTCACACCGCACCCAAGGTTCTGAATCTCAGCTCCTACAGGTCCCTCACTGCTGAACCACCCAGGAGCAAAGATCATTCACCTACAGGGCCCCCCTTTCGAAGAATGTTTTCAACAGTGACATCTCCTCCGAAACTAAGCCAGGCCCATTCAAATCCAAGCTTCAGTCACTACTCTCTACAGCTAGCACCTGTGACTGTCTCCCTTAACCATGTTTTCCCAAACCTCAACCTTAGCATTCAACCTCTTTTATAGTAACTTAGCACTCTTGTCTCCTACCCCTACCCCTGCATCCCCTACCTCCTCTCCACCCTTCCTCCCCCTTCCCTTGCCCCACCATTCCTCATCTCCCACTCCCACCCCCCTTACTCTTCCCAGCCCACCCTCCCACATCACTTCCTATACCCTGTGCCCTGTTTGTCTTGTCAGAGCCTGCTGGCCGATATCTATGTACTGTATGCATTTTCCTGTGCCTGAAACTGATTACCATAATGTGTCTCTGTTGTTTTACATTAACTGTCCATTATGATTTTGTGTCCATTATGATTTTTGTACCTCCTATTTACACTTCATTGTACTGTACTTTACTGTCTAATCTGTTGTCCTTTCTACTGACGTGGAACCTTTGTAAAAGAGCTCTTTGTTCAAAGGTATATGTAATCCAAGACTTAAATAAATAAAATAATAAGTATACAGTATTTTATTGTAATGGGCTGTATAACTTAAAAGTTTTGAGATTTTTTTTTTTTTTTTTGGTAACTGAGTAAGGCCCACTAGGCATAAGTGCCTGTTATCAGGGGCAACCTGGGAGCACTGGGCGGTTAAGTGACTTGCTCAGAGTCACACAGTATGCAAGTGGAGGTTGTGAGAATCAAACTCAGGTCTGGTCTGCTGGATGAATCAAGCTCGTTCACACCTCGTTCCTCTAACCCTCTAGGCTATACTGCCAGCCAGATCTGCTGAGTTATGTTTTAATATGATGTCGTGGTATTCAGAAATATCTCTGCCCCTCCTTGGATGAGTTGGACTTATTCCATGTCTGCATTTAGAGTATAATTAACAGGTACAGTACTTTGTAGCACACTAATAAGAACTGATAGACATTAAAAATATATAAGAAAGAAAATGCACTCTGCCGGGTGCCACCTCAGTCCCTCTCCTGCCCAGCTGTCTCCCCAACTCCCCCCATGCCATCTCCTGTACCCCTGCTCTTACACTTCAATTCAACTAATGTACAACTATGGATAAAATATGGGACTTCTATGTGTAACAGGGGTCCCAGGATTTTTATTTTGTACTTTCTGTTGAAGTTTATTAATCTGTATGCTAATCTTTCATGTCACTTGCCAATTATTGCAAATCTAAGAAGCTGAACATTACATTTAAATTGATAAAAAGACATGAGGGTAAACAGAGATAGATTTTTTCCATTGTTGAGGAAGTCAAGAACACAGGGACATAACCTCACTGTAAGCACCAGAGTGACAAAAGGGGGTAATTAGAAGACATTTTTGTTCCACAGACTATTACTGGGACCATGGAATGCTTTGCTGGAAACCACGATACGTGAAACATATTACAACATTCAAAAATGTACTAAATAATTAGTTAGAAAATATATGGGAATGGGCAGAAAGAAGGGTAAGGGGATGTCTGCAGAGGCAGCCTCAAGAGGGGCTAACTTTGGCATGCATATGAAGGGCCATCAACGAGGCTTAACAATTGATGATTAAATGGCTGCCATCAATACCACAAAGCCATGCTGGTGGCTTACTAACATTGTCTATTCCTGTAGTCAGTCAGAATTATTGCTTGCTCTAGTATATTGCACAGTATCGTAGACCATGCTTCTGCCCAGACCATCAATAAAGTCAACCAACCGAGCATGGCCATTAGTCAAAGTGATTACTGTTCAGTAGCCCAAATTAGAACCATTTTAGTAACTAAAATATAAGAAGGGCAGAGCAGACAAGACTCTGGATATGATGTATTAGTAGAGTTTTGGTTCCTAAAGATTTACCTCTGTTTTACTACAAAAGAATGTTCAGAGAAATGTGGCTCCCTCGATAGAGTAACTGGATGGGGTGATAAGTTATACTTGGTTAACAGAGGTATTTTCTGTATATAGCTAGGAAAGTGCACACACATTTGAAGATATAGAGATCCCTTTGCCAAGTGAGTTTCCTTTGTGTTGTAAAAAAACAACAACTGTGAACTACAGTGTTTGGAGTACATTTCAATCATTTGTTTTGCAGGCTGGAGATGTGCCATATCATAACGGGGGATAGTCCAAATCAGAGATGTTATGACTGCCTTTTTGTTCATGGGAACAAGAATCCACACCCCCTGGCAGTCCAGTTTCAGTCCCCGTCCCCCTTCGCCATAGTGCATGGTACTGCCACACTCCCCTTAGACCACCTCCTGGCTGGTCCAAGTGAAGCCCCTTGCAGCATCCATGGCGAGGCTGGCAAAATCACAAAAAAGGGGATGTTGCAGCCCCACTGTAGTGTAAGCCCCCTGGGACCTGGTGCACCCCACTTTATGGTGCAAGGCTGGTGCAATGCCACTTTGGCACAATAGCTCCCCTGTTCAACACAGACAACATTCGAAAATTGGGAATGCTGCATCTTTTGATGAAAGTGCCACCTGCTCATTTATGTTTGACGCAGGCACGTTGCATCATTCCACGGGCTTTGAAAATTGAGCCCATAGTATTCAACTGCCATTTAGTTATTTATTCATCTATTAATTCTTCTGTTTCGATATTTATTGTTGTTTCTGAACTCTCTTGACTCCTGCCTCTGTGACCAATGCCCATGTCTGTTGAATAAATTGTTGGCATTTTCACTCTGAGTATCACTTTTGCCTCTCTTTGCAGAGTAACAAGATCACCCCCATTCTTGAAACCTTCAACACACCATACATAACCTGCTTTAGGTGGCACCACTGTGTTGTGGTGACAGCACAACCTACAGAAACAGATTTTAGTGAGCAGGGTACTGAAGCACTACAGAGTTCCTGACCTATGTCTCTTGTGGCTGGTTCCCATACCCAGGGCTTCCACCAGACTGAGTGGGCAGGCAGCGGTTAGGCCAGTAGTCTCCACCCATCCCATATGGGCAGTGCTTTGCATCACCAGGTCAATGAGAAATAAGACAGCAGTTATGGCAGACTTAATCTCTTGGGTTGACCTGGTCTGCATCACAGAGATCTGGTTGAGCGATGATGCCAGGCCACTGCTGGGTTCTCTGTTGTGCACTGCCTGAGGAGGAACCAAAGGGGTGGGGGAGTGGCCATCTATTTTAGATCCAGTCTGAACTTTTTCTGTGCACCCAGTGGGGTCTATCTCATCATCTGAATGTGTGGCCATTTGAAGGGTCCAGGTGCAGGTTGCATATCCTTCTCATGTACCGGCCTCCAGGTCAGGAGAGGGAATTCTTGAAAGAAGAACCAGACTTCATTGATGATGGGGTACTGCAGTCATCCAAATGGCTAGTCCTGGGTGACTTCAATGCTTGATTCAGTGATGAACTCTTGCGATTTGGTCGAGACTTCCTCCAGACTACAGAATCACTGGGCTTGTCACAAGTTGTTATTTCTGCATCCCACACTCATGGCCACATCTTGGATTTAGTATTCTCACTGGGATTCGAGGCTGATAATCTAGAGATTGATCTAGTCATAAGGTCAGATCATTACACAGTGAAGTTCTCATCTGGAGTCCCCTCTGAGAGTCCACCCCCTGTGGAGATGGTCCACTACCACCCTTTAAGGGAGCTGACCCCAACAGGACTTCTGGCTGTGATGGACCTATCAGGTGTGATGGCTGCCTGTGAGCTAGGACCAGGAGAAGTGGTAATGGCCTATCCTGGAATAGTGACATTGCCTCGGCTTTCAATTCTGTAGCACCTGTCCATGTATTACCCATGCCTGCTTGCTTGAGATCCCTATGGTTTGATGGGGAGCTCAGTGAGTAGAAGACTATGGGTCAGAGGTTGGAGCACCAATGGCAGAGATCACTGGCTGAGGGGGACAGGTTGGCTTTGAAAACTCATTACAATGAGTATCAAAGGACAATCTCCATAAGAAGGCAGAGTTCCTGCCTAGGAAGCATGCCGCAGTAAAGAACAAACTGGCCCAGCTCTTCCAAACTGTAGACAGATTACCTCATCCTGCCTATCTCCAGCCAGTTAGAGCTTTGTCAACTGCTAGATGTAAAGAGTTTGCTATGTTCTTCACTGACAAGGTGTCCTCTGTCAAGGTGGGTATCTCCCCCCCCCGGGGGTTGCAGCAGGCATGCAGTGACAGGTCTGAGGTTAACAGAAGTAACCCTCATGTCTGGAGTGAGTTAAGTCCAGCAGGGGTGGAAGAGGTCAGTGAGACAATCTTGAAGCTGCAGCCCACATGTTGTGATCTGGACCCGGGCCCAACGTCTCCTGGGGGGCGATGTGGAGTCAATTGGTCCAGTGTTCACTGAGATAATCCCATGTTCCATCTTGAAGGGGGTGTTTCCTGGTTCCCTAAAAGAGGCATTTGTGAAACCACTTTTGAAGAAACCATAGCTGGAGCTGGATTGACTAGCAAACTACAGACCTGTTCCTAACCTCCCCTTTCAGCAGAAGGTTATTGAGAAAGTGGTGGCCGTGTGGCTCAAGGCACATCACACTGCTTTTCACATCTATGAGCCACTCCAGTCAGGATTCAGGTCTAGATACAGGACAGAGACTGCACTAGTCAGGGTGCACAATGATCTTAGGGGGGAGATAGAGGGGAATGGTCAATTCTAATTCTACTTGGCCTCTCCTCAGCATTCAACACCGTGGATCATGGAATGTTGTTGGATCACCCTGATAAAACTCTGTTGACTCACAGGTACGATTATCAGCTGGTTTGAGTCCTTTCTTACAGGCAGGATGCAAAGGGTGGTAATGGGGAAACTACAGTATTACTACTCCCACCTGGAGTCCCTTTCCTGTGGAGTTTCCCAGGGCTCGACCCTCTCACCCTTGCAATTCATGATATACATGCTACCCCTAGGGGACATCATTAGATGTTAAAGGGTGGGTTTTCACTGCTATGCAGATGACACTCAACTGTATATGTGCTTTGCACCAGGGACACAGGGTGTAGTCTCTGTATTGAACTCCTGTCTGGCTGAGGTCCAAGACTGGATGTCCTCTAACTGGCTAAGGCTTAACCCAAACAAGATGGAGGTACTGGTGGTTGAACATGGTAATCGGTGGAGAGCTGGGATGGCAAGAGAGTTAACCAGTCTGGTTCTTGGTTCCCCTTCCCTCATTACCTCTATTACAGTGAAAAATTTGGGCATTATCCTGGCTAGCAAACTGACACCAGAGGTTCAGATGTCATCCGTTGTCCAAAGTGGTTTTCACCACCTTAGGAATATCATGCAGATCAAGCCTCTCATCCCACCTGACGACTTGCCCCCACTGGTACATGCTTTTGTGACATCCAGACTTGATTACTGCAATGCCCTATACCTTGGGCTGAATAGAGGGATCTTATGTTGCCTGCAGCTAGTGCAGAATGCTGTGGCCAAGTTGCTGATAGGCCTCCTCGGGTCCTGTCAGTGTGGAGTCCTGCACAATCTACACTGGCTATTGGTGAGGTGGTGGAACTTCTTCAAGGTTGACTTGCTAACCTGTAAGGCCCTACATGGGTCGGGCCCTAGCTACCCGCATGACTTTCTGACTTCTTACCAGATCTCCCCTCCTCTTCATTCCTCTGAGGCAGGCCTCCTAACAGTTCCCATGCTTGGTTGAAGTCATGTGGTGATAGGGCCTTTTAGGTTGCTGGCTCAACCCTGCGAAACTCACTCATAAGGTCTTTGAGGGAGACCCCCCCCTTATTGGAAGCCTTAAAGAGGGGTCTGAAGTCCCATCTTTTTGAGGAAGCTGATAGTTTATTTTAACTAACTGTCTGTTTCATATAATTTCAGATGGATTTTATTACTCTTAATTAAGCTATTTATTCCCAGTTAGTCTAATCTTCTAGTTGCTTTGTATTTATATTACTCTCTGTCCATTATGTTTAATTTATGCCTACACCTAGTTTACTAACTACTTATTAGACAAGAATTCATCAAATTTGGGGATGCCTCTACCAGTCAACTGCCAATTGCCGATAACCCAAGGCGCACCCAGGGATCTAGCCTGAGCCCACAACTCTTCTCAATTTTCATAACCTCCCCTTCCTCTCCACCTCCTGTTCTGTCATCATGTGTGCTGATGACCTTGCCCTACACCACAGTGCCCAGAGCTCCCAACTCATTTATGCCAAAATTACCAAGCACTTCACCTACATTTAGAACTGACTTTTAGAACTGACTTGTGGCCAACAACCTGGTTCTCAGTGCCTCCAAAACTGAAGCAATGTTATTTGGTTCCAGGGCACACATACTTTCCTGCTCTCATCTCCTGTCAACTCAGTGTGTAGATGATGCTCTTCTCTCCCTAGTCAAGGAATTTAACCACCTGGGTGTTACCCTTGACACCATACTGGATTTCCATTTACACATTAAGCAGATCCATTAATTCCACCATTGGTCTGGCCTATTGCCTCCACCATTTCCTAACTCTGAAAGCACGCTTAGCTGTCTTCCAATGCATCTTGCTCTCTTGCCTACAGTATGGCTCACTTCTCTTTACTAATACCCCATATCTGCACTACATAAATGGGATGCCACCTACAACATCTGACGCTTCACCCTATCTTCCCCTACCACACACATCATTGTTTCCTCTCATTTTTTGTCAGTTTTTTCTCTACTTACTTGTGCCCTGATTGAGGTGGCCAGCCTGGTCCTTTGGAACTAAGTCTAAAGATCCTTGAGAGAGGCTCCATCGGTGGAAGCTTTTAAGTGGGGTTGGGGTCTGAAGGCTCATTTATTCAGAGAAGCTTTTGGAAGCCAGTTGTAGTTTTGATTATGATTTCAGCACTGCTATTTTATTGAGATATGATAGAGTTTTACTGATCTGTCAAGATCTGCTTATTGTAAATTGCTATTTTTTATGTCTGTTTACTGCATGTTGTCCCCCCGTTCTGATGCCTTGAGTCCACCCCACCTCGAATAGCACCCTCACAAGTTGTCTCCTGTACCCCAGTGTCAGGTTCCCCCTGGAGTTGATTATAATAGTAAAGGGGTGCAGCAGGCATAGCCCCCCACATCAAAAGTATAGTCAGTATCACACCCAGAGCATGTGTTGCAGACCATCACTGATTTTGGGTCCGCTGCAGTGTACAGTCGCCATTTCTGTTTTTGGTGATGTGTACTTGCTGGTGTGTCTGTCGCTATTTTTGCTTCGCTTGTTTCACAATAGAACCCTCACAATTTACCTGATCATCATATTTTGTACTCTGTGCACTGACTGTAATTTGTTATTGTTTTTACATTGTACCTTTCCTGGTCTATGCCTGGAATTGTGAGCTTTCTAAAGTTGTCTTTGTATTTGTTTGTTCTATACTGGTTTTTTGTTCGGTACCCTCCAAGGTCATACCTGAAAATAGGCATTTAATTTTCTAGTGTACTTACCCGGTTACTAAAAACCAAATAAATAAATAATTCTGATTTCAAAATACTGTCTTCTGATTTGGTGTCTACTGAGTCATTATATGCCCTCCAACTATCCATTTATGTTTGTTTGCATGCATGCGTTAAGAGAACATATTGGTGGTGCTCATGAAGTGTATGGGGCTGTGGCGTTGTGTACTGTATAAGACACTAAATGTAGAAATGCAGGAAGCAGATGGCAGTGTTCAGCTGGCTGGTGGGCATACACTTTATGTAGTTTAAAAATGTAACTGCACCGATCACAATTAGTTCTCCACCCATTAGCCAGCTAACAAACATCATCGTAGGGCTTTGAAGATGGACATCAAGCATCACAGTCTCTCCCTGTGTTTTTCCAATTTTAAAGATTTCCCGTAGTTACTGACAGGAGTATGGAGAGTGTCTATTTGCAAGCACTAATCAAAGTCAGAGAAAAATACTTAGCATACAGAATGCAATTTTAATTACAACAAATATGTTAACAGCATGTCAATAATGAACAGAAAACACCAGAAATAGTCGATTTAAATGACATATTGTTTACATTTCCTTTAAAGTTCTAACACTTTCCTAGCAAACATTTAGCAGTAACAAATGTTTGTTGCTTATATAGGCAGTATGTTAACACCACATATTCAGGCATGCTAAACCTCTTTCCTCTTGAGGTAAACAAAGCTTTGTCCATGCTGTCCTTGGTTTGCCTCTGTTCCATATAAATTCCTTCAATAACTTTGTAAGGTACAGAAACAATTTTGGTGAGCTGTCTATTAAAACAGTCTGTAAGAAATTCAATGGCACCACTGTCATATTTCATAATTGTACCTTAACCCATGATGAAAGCAATATTTTGCTCCACCCTCTTAATTCATCTCTTCATTTGTTAAACATTAACAAATGGTTATTTTCATATCGGTTAGAAATAAGTATAGTCAATTGGATTCCAAGGTACTCTAACTGATGTTCCTTATATTTTACTGGAAAGATCTGTTGTGAACTAATAGCTGCATTTCTACATGTCTTTATTACAGTGCTTCTAGTTTACCTTTATTTAACATATACCCTGAAACCCTTGAATATCTGTTTAATTATGTAATTCCAGTTTACTGTTTATAGGGTCTGATAATAGCAATAATACATCATCTGTATAAACATTTATGGTATATGATTCTTTAATTTTAATTAAATTTTGTATTTATTAATTTTTTTCACATTTTTGTTAGAAATATGTCTACACCTAAAATGAATATTGATGGAGACAAGGGTCAGCCTTGATGCACCCCAGTACTTAATTTAAACATATTAGTCAGATTACCATTTATTTTGCATCCAGAAGTAGGAGAACTGTATTAGGCGTTAACCATTTTGATATTATAAGAATGTAGACCTATAAAATTCAGTACACCAATTATGTATTCCCACTTTATTAAATCAAAAGCCTTGCTGGCATCTAATGAAAGTGTGATGGCATCCATGGCTGTAGATGGGGCATAACTTATGTAAACCATTATTTATTTATTGAAGTAATCAGTTTTACAACCTTTGAGTCAGAGACTCGTTTACAAAGGTACCTTGTCATGTGGGTGGGGGAGACAACAATAAGTGCAGTTATAGACAGAGGTTACATACAGGTGAGATACATACATACGTTGAGTTACACGATCATTATATACACAGAAGTTATTATATACACACAAGTTATTACAGCTGCAGTTGCTACATTATGTAAAGTTCTGTCAGGTAAAAAACATTTTGATATTTTTTAAATTATGTTCTTCAGAGACTGAATCAGTCTATTTTTTAATACCTTCAAAAATTCATAGTCATTGTTAAGGCTCTAGACTGGGCAATAATTAGCCAATTTCTTCTCATCTTTATTTGCTTTTGAAATTACAGTTATAAGTGCTTCCTGAAATGTTCTGGAAATTTTCTCCAATTGTTGTATTGCTAAAAATAATTTATGTAAATATGGAACTAGATCATTTTTATACTGTGTATAAAATTCTATGGTGTATCCATCAAGTCCTGGGGCCTTTTCTTTAGCCATGGATGCCAACACAGTCTCAATTTCCAGATGGGAACTTGGCTCCTGTAGCAGCCTCAGCTGTTCCAGTATTGCAATGGTTCCCATAAGATTTTTATAATATTCTTGCATCTGTTCGGGTAAAATAGTCTCCTCAGAATATACAATTCTTTGTAGAATTCTACTAAAGTCTCCTCAATCCCCACTCTGTCGGTTCTCAGCTTTCTCTCCATATCATCAACAGCCCTTATTTCCTTCCTTTGCTCATCTTGTTTATTCTCTTCACCGAGTATCTACCAGCTACAGTATTTCACTTTTAAGGTGCAAGCACCCTCTTATTTAAAACCAATATGATTCTGTCTTTAATGTTTCCATTCTTTGTAATGTTTCCTTTCCTTTTGAATATTCTTCCCTGAAGCATTCCTGTCCTGACCTAATTAGACTCTCTAGTCTTAAGTGTGTCATCTATTTGATTTACTTGTTTAATCCTTTCTTATTTCCTCCAAGAGACCTCAGATATAATCTGTCCCCATACAGTGGTTTTGCAAACATCCCAACTATTAATTATATCTTCTGTCTCACGTGAATTTAATTCCCAGAAATTAGATTTTTCATTTCTTATCCTCCCATTAAAGTTGTCTTCTTTGAAATGTACAGAAATAGATTAGTTGTAAGAACAGATCCAGAAGCAAATGGTTTGATAACTTTTATTGGACCAACATAGATGTTTCAAAAATAAAACAATGTCTAAGCTTTCAGACCAACCAAGTCCTTCCTCAGAAACGTATGACAATTGTTCAGAGAGTCAAATTGTAATAACACCCAGATCATACATAAAAAATAAGGAAAATTTCTCATTGGTTAAATATACCTATTTAAAAAAAATCACAATTTTAAATGGAATGACTAGCATTCCATTAGCTTGCTATTACTGAGGATCTATTCAAGGACATCCATTAGATAAGCTGAACACTCAAGCAGGCAGGGCCTCTAACTGAAATTATTAATGAATGAGTGTGTTATTAGAATACATTCAAAATTAAAAGCAAGACCGTTAGAATTAATACCACAAATGTCCAAGCTAAAACGTGATAGTATTGTATGATAAAAAACTGTACAACAGACATGTATATATACAAATAAGAGGGGAATAAGAAAAATGTACCTTGTATGAACAACTGTTTAAAACATTCATACAGAATTAAACTTATCTGGAGATATTTTCTAAACTATACAGTCAACCAGTTAACACACTCCATAAACATTAAAACCTGCAGAACTGTAACACTATTTGCTACAAGATAATATCAATTGTCAGTATAATTGCCAAATAAAAAAATTAAAAAATAAATCTCTCAAGGACCACCTAGAAAATGAGTTCATGCATCTTAAAATGTTCAAAGTTCAATAATGAGTCAGTATATACAGTAATCAATTATCTAGATGAACAGAAACAGTGTTAGGAATCTGTATAAAACCCCAATGGAATTAAACTCCCCGGAAAGATAACTAGAAAAGAAGTGTATATTCACTATGTATGTGAGCCAAGAGTCCTAACACCCTGTAGCATAATTATGACATGTACCTGAATATAAGCCTACTTAAATATGTAAGCACAACCTCAACCCCTCCCCCAACCACAGCCCCTTCCCCACATAAAACAAAAAAAATCATCCTCCAACGCCCCCCCAAAAAAATTACCCCACACACACATATATACTAAACTATCCCCCGCATACACACCCACCCAAGACCACCCAACCTCCCTCAACCCCCCCACACACACGTATATTTGGTGAGAAACCAACATATTGAAACTAGTTAAAAAGGATTTCATGAAAATAAAAACAAAACAACACACTGAAGTCCTGTTAAATGTCCATCCTATGAAGTAAAAGTCTATGTAAGTTTAAGTAGGGTAATGTGTCATGAAACCCAAATCAATATTCATACCATCTGCTACAATATTGAGAAGTAAAATAAGCTTAATCTCAAAAGTCTGTCTCTGTTGTGTATTTTTTAAAAACCTTTTAAGACCATTATTGACATATCTGAGATTGAGTGGTCATTCTGAGTGAAGTGTCACCCAACTGGTTTGTCAGTCATTTTCATATTAATGGTATGTCTGTGTGTGTTCATTCAAGTATGGAGAGCTTGGCTTGTCTGTCCAACATACCCTGTTCATGGACGTCTCTTGCATTGAATGAAATAATCAATATTACGTGATGTACAGGTATAATTTCCCTGTATCCTGAATAGTCTGTTTTGTGATGTAATCACACAGTCCAAAGTGAAAATGAGCTCACAAGACCTACATCAGGGTCGATTACAGGGTCGTGTACTATTTAGTGTCATAGTACCCTCTTCTGTTTCAAGTTTACTCCTAACTGTACAGTGCATTGTTTATTATTTTCAAATATCATACCTTTTTTTCATTTTGTTCAAATCAAATACTTATAGAAATAGGATTATGATCCAAAATGTACACAGACTACGTTTTTGTTTTGTGCATATCCATAATTTTTTCCACAGCTTCCCGTGGCACCACTCCTTCAGGCTCTCATGACAGCTTCCATCCATCTGCCCAGACGGCTCCAGCTTGATTGCATATCGCTTATCAGACCACACTCAGGTCTGACCCATCAGGCACACCTAATCTGGCCAACTGGCCCCCAGTGGGGGATGATCCAGCGATGTCAGCTGGGTGGGGCAGAACAGACTGGGGCTATGTGACCTGGGGCAGCATATGGAAGCCTACCAGAGACTGTCATCCAGGGTCACCATCAGCTGTTTTCTTTTTTTCTGGGGCCCAACCCAGTATCCTGCTATGTGACCACATCAACATCCTCGGGCCGGGGGTGGGTGGCATGTGGTCACCCACGCCAAGAACACCACCACAGTGCCACCACCAGGAGCCTCCACTGAAGCAGTGCATAACAACCCACCAACCCCAGGAGGGAAGCATCCAATGGATGCTCTGAACTCCCTCTCTGCTGCCCTCCACTCCTGGCATCCAGGATCAGGACACAAACCCGGGTCACCAGAGTGCCAGAGTGATGCCCATTGCTCGGTGCCATGGAGCCGGCTTCAATATCCATAATTCTAATTAGATCCTACCCCTCCACCTCCTACCCCACCCACCCCTTCCCAGGGCCTCAGTAATGGGGGGGAAGTGGGGATGTTGTCCGGGGCCCCAAGTTTAGGAGGGGCCCACCCGAGGAGCTGGCATTACCCCTGGCATTAGCTGGTTTGGGAAATGGGCCCATTTCAAGTGACTTGTCCGGGGCCACAAATTCATAGCTGCAGCCCTGCCCCTTCCTCTTACCATTACCTCTCCATCTTCTCCCCCTTCTTCTCCCTCTGTCTACTCTACTGATGTTTGTCTCTCCCTGACATGGGCATACATTGTACAATGCCTCAGTATAGTGTAACCATAAACTTTATCTGTATTGTGTTGTACTGTAACATGTATTTGTATATTTGCTACTGAACCACTCTGTATCTGAATGTTTATGTATCACTTTGTACTTGTTAACTGATGTGGAACCAATTAACGAGCATCCGCTCACTGGTGCTATCCAAGATTTCAAAATAAAATAAAAATAGATCTCTTGAGAAAAACATATAGTTAATTGTTGGTGCTGTACAGTAGCATATACCCCTGACTGGAAGGGATATTCTTTATTAAATGGATTGATTTCTCTCCATGGGTTTGCTGCACATTTATAAGCAGAACTGTTTTAAGAAGCCTAGATTTATAGTTATCCTGACTAACCTGGGTAAGGTCAATTTGCCCATGAAGGGGTCGCATAAACTATTCATGTCTCCTTAGTATTTTTTTAAGCAAGTTCCAAAAAACTGCCATATTCTTGAAATGGTGCATAAAGGATTAGGGTTAGGGTCTTATACTGTACATATAGGCCCGGATATTCAAAGAGGTTGCGCATGGCGTAACAGAGTTGTGCCAGCGCAACCCCGTGTTGTGCCCCGGCGGGATACTGGAAAGGCTGTTCGGTGCAATGCAAATCCCGATGCACCAGAGCACAATGTAACTGTATGTAGCGCAGGTGCAGGGGCGTTCTCATGCATATGCAGCACATCTCGATATTCAACCCGGGATGTGTGCATATGTTGGCACAACCCTGCATTGCGCCACATAGAGGGGCTCAAAGTTGAGCCTGTGATAAGTGGGAACAAATCCGGGCCACCCACAGGTGGGCTGCCTGTATTGCATGGTGTAACACAGCAGCTGCCAGCCATGGGTGGCCACCCGCCCACCCAGCACACTGTCACGAAGCACCCACACAACCCTGGTGGTCTAGTGGCACCCCCCTCCCGCCCACATCCCTGATTGCAGGTATCTGATGTATAGTTACATCCCTGGCAGTCCAGTGGAACCCCCCCCCCACCCGTTTCCATGATCGCTTTAAATGTAAAATAAAACATGCCCTGGCAGTCTAGTGGTACTCCCTCACACCCTTGTCCCTGTTAGCAGGTATCTGTCATTTAATTAAATCCCTGTTGGTCAGTGGAACCGCCTCACCATTGCCATGATCATGGTACATCTTGGTATAATAAATCCCTGGTGATCCAGTGGCACCCCACCCTCCACCACAGAACCCTTGCCGACCCGCTCCTCCCCATCATTGTCAGCGACAGTGACCCACCCGCATATCCACCCAGCTGCCCACTGAATGACAGGTACAGTATGGGCTGTAAGCCCTTTGGTCCCCAGTGTGGACTATGGGCTTGCAGGGCATATTGTATTAGATAGTCCCAAATATGTGAATGAAGTCATTCACATATTTGGGACTGTCTAGTACAGCATGCCCTGCAAGCCTATTGGTCCACGCTGGGGACCAATGGACTTACAGCCCATACTGTACCTGTCATTTGGTGGGCAGCCAGGCGGGTTGCTGCCACCTGCTGATGATGAGGTGGGGAGGATGGTGGGCAAGGGGTTCTGTGTGGGTGGGAGGGGTGCCACTGGATCACCTGGGATTTATTATATGGAGATGTACCGCGATCATGGCAATGGGCGGGGGGGGTTCCACTAGACTACCAGGGATTCATCTAAACGTCCGATACCTGTGATCAGGGACAAGGCAGGAGGGGGGTACCATTAGACTGCCAGGGCATGTTTTATTTTACATTTACCACGATCATGGCGATGGGTGAGGGGGGCTACTGGACTACCAGGGAAGGTCTTCAGTTACATTTATCAGGGCATCGGGGAATCAGAAGGAAGGGGGGACCACTAGACTACCAGGGATTGTTTTGTTGTACATCTACCGTGAGTGTGGCTATGGGCGGGGGATGCCTCATGATCCCCACTGCACATGTCATTGCTGTGCAGAGTGCCAGGTGCAAGTTGCCGGGCTGCCCTGCGCAAGGCATGCAAATGGGGCCATAATGATATGCAAATGGCCCCATTTGCACCTTGCATATATTATGGCCTCATTTGCATGCCCCCCCGCTGAATATCGTGGGTGATGTGCCTAGCGCAACTGCACTTGCGCTGGCACATCCCCGTGCCCTTATCTGTGGTTTGCACTGGCGCAGAGTGCCACTGCACTGTGTGCAGGCAGTACAGGCCTAATGTGTGCTGCACCATGGTGCATCACCATTGAATATCACCTGGTCCTGGTCCCAGTGCATCCCAGTTGCGCTGTGCCCAGGCTTGCGCCACTGCCTGGCGCAATCTGAATATCTGGGCCCATAGGGTCTCATACAGGTTGAATTAAGTGCTTTTGTCCAGACAACTGTGGTTAATATGCCCTCCAGAGGCTGTATAGACCTCCTGAGTTCACCATGGACAATTAATATTTATTAGCATTATCACCCCTCTACATTTCCTGTTCCTTCTGAATATACAGTACAATCCTAAGCAGAACACATAAAAAATTAGAAATAACAGAAGAGGCAATGGATCAAAGCAAGGTACTAAGATCAGAACTATTTCAGTGTCTAAGAGCTTAAGAATTGTATCTTGAAATCATAATGAAATATGTATCTTAGAATATTCATGGAATAAATTCCACTATAAAAAGACATAAAATCTAAATAACTTAGCAAAAGTGAATATAGGTCTTGCCTTCTTACAATAAACCTACAGTATTTACAAGAAGTAGATATTTTAAAAAGGAACTACTGTAGGTAGGGCTGAAATCTTACTGTAGCTAGCTAGAAAAGACTTGACTGCTTCTGTTGGAAGCTGAGAAACTTGCTATACTGCAGAGAACAAACTAGAATGCATTTGAGGAACTGGGAACCTGGTAAAACATAATATTGTTGGGGACTTGTTAGGAAGGTAAGCTACGCTTTCTACAGAAAGTTTCATTTTTTCTTATTGGCATTAAGAAGGGAATTGCAGGATTCCATTAAAGTGTAGTAATTTTATAACCAGAGGGGGTGAAATACAACTGAAGTTGCTTGATTCCTGTGCTAGAGACCTAGGATTTGGAAGGATATTTGTGCAACATTTTAGAAGTGTCCTACTGGCTGAGCAGTGAGTTCATTTTTATCCCTGGACTCAGTAGAGTGGTTTGTGTAGGAGCAGTGGTCTAGTAAATTGTGGTGTTGGTTGAATTACTGTAAAGGGCAGTACTCACCAGGGTGGTGGAGCAGTGGTGTATTTGATTGTTTCTAACAGTCACCAGTGGTTGTGGCATTTCCTTTATAGCCAAGGTTCTGATATCACTTCCACAACAGGTCTTGGGGCAGAACTGTCATATTCTTAATAACTCAGCACAGTGCATAAAGGGTAAGTACACACCAAAAAAAAAAATTTTTTATATATTACTCATTATATATTATAAGGAAGAGGGACATGTGGGGAGTGGTGCAATGCACTGGCTGTGGGGCAGCAGTTTTCTGGGAGACATTCTGGAACCTGTGTTGCTGCCCTATTTGCAGGCAACTGTCAGCTCTGAGGGAGGAGGTTGCCCACCTCCAGGCTGAACTGGTTAGGACTAAGGAGGCCTCCCCCACCCAAAGAGCACCAGTTCCACAACCACTGCCTCAGAGGTTGCCATATGTGAAGAGCAGATGGACCACAGTAGGTTCTGGGAGGGTGAGGGTGATGGAACAGAGGCGTAGCCCCCGAGTTGTACCTCTACACAAATCATATGTCAGTCTGGCAAATCAAGGTTCCTCTATGATGTCACCCTCAGTGGAGACCAAGAAGAATGCTGGGGACATCCACAAGGGAGACCCACAAAAGAGTGGCAAGGGACACCACAGGGGAAAGAAACAGCTTCTGATAGGGGACTCAATTGTTAGGGGTGTAGACCTGAGGAAGGGAGAGGAGAGGGAAGTAAGGTGCCTGCCTGGTGCCATGGCTTGAAGGGACAGGAAGCAAATCCTCAGGATTGCAGAAGCAGCATCACAGGAGTGGGAACTAGATATCATTGTCCACCTCGGGACAAATGACCTAGCTAGGCATGAAATCAGTGCACTGTAGGATGAATTTGTGGAGTTGGGGAGGGGCCTCAGACAGGTAGCAAGCACGGTAACCTTCTCAGAGGTGCTGCCAGTCTATGGCAGGGGTGAGGCTAGGGTACTGCACACCATGCAGTTTAATGAATGGTTGCAAAACTGGTGCAGAGCACAGGGCTTTGGCTTCATTGGGGACTGGGGGTCCACCTGGAGAGATGAAGGTCTATACTGGCATGACGGTCTGCATCTGTCCAGGAAGGAAACAAGCTCATAGGTGACAGGTTTAAAGGCTTCCTTGGCAAGTTTTAAACCAGCCAAGGGGTGCTGATAGGAAACAGGAAAGTTCAAGCCTCCCCCACAAAACATGGCAGGTAGTAAGGTAAACACTGAGGTACAGAGCTTGACAGAGGGCAGGACAGGGGTAAATGGAAAAACAGACAAGGGCAATAAGAGCAGGGATGGGGTAAAAAAGGATAAAGCCAACATTAAATGGAGGGCAATGAATACCAATGCCCATAGTCTGGGAAACAAACTTCCAGAGCTAGTAGCCCTGATGGAAGAGGAACACTTGGATCTTGTGGCAGTCACAGAAACATGGTACATGAAGAACCATGACTGGGATGTCAACATACCAAGGTACACAATCTACAGAAGGGGCAGGGAGGGTAAAAGAGGAGATGGAGTAGCTCTCTACATAAGGGAAGGGATCAAAGCTATAGAACTAAAAAGTAAAGGGGGAGGACAAGAGGCACTCTGGGTCACCTTGGAGACAGGGAGTGGCATCACAATCCACACAGGGGTTGTATACAGACCCCCGTCTCAAGGGGAGGAAATGGACAAGAAAATGATAGAGGGCATTCTCAAAATGGTTGAAAAAGGGGAGATACTGTTGATGGGGGACCTGAATATGCCAGATGTTAACTGGACAACATGGACTGCAGCCACATCCAATCAATCAATCAATCAAAATCTTTATTTATTCAGGCGAACATCATTGAGCATAGCTCATTTACAAGATGGACCTGATTGGTCATAAACAACAAAAGGGTAGAAACTCACATATATACAAATACAGATTGAGTACAATAACAAAGACTTTTAAGAAAAAGAAATGAGCAGATACAATAATATGCACATATATACAAGGCGAATACCCAGTGATATTGGGCACCAAAGCAAGTATAGAAGAAAGGTAAGGTATAGGGGTTTAGGAGACAAATAGTATCGATGTTAATGGATGAATGCTTAAACAGATAAGGGAGGGGGAATCTAATGGGGGCAGGGGTGAAAAGGGGTCTGAAGGGGCTAGGAATTGTGGAAGTAGTTGCATATAATCCAAGAGCAGGGTCATTCTCGATGCCCTACAGGGGGCATGCCTTAGACAGCTAGTGGTGGAACCCACTCAGGAGGGAGCAATATTAGACCTGGTACTCTCAAATGGAGAGAGGATCACAAATTTAGAAGTCAGTAGACATCTGGGAACAAGCGACCACTGCACAGTGTGCTTCACAATAAACACAACCATGGAGACAAGACATACTAAGACAAGGATATTGGACTTTAGAAGGGCTGACTTTGGCATAATGGGTGAATACCTGTGGAATGCATTAGCAAATGGCCAGAAAGGAGGGGTGGAAGAACAATGGAGAAAAATCAAAACTGCCATCATGGAGGCAACAAGCCTTTGTGTGAAACAAATAAAGAAAACAAAGCGGAGTGAAAAACCACTATGGTTCTCAAAAGAGGTGTCAGGGAAGGTTAAGGAGAAAAAGGCTGGATTCAAAAAGTATAAGGAATCACAGAAGGAACACGACAGGGAACTGTATCAATTAAAGCAGAAGGAAATAGGGAAGGCAGTCAGAAAAGCAAAGACCCAAACAGAGGAAAAAATAGCCAACTCAGTTAAGAAGGGGGATAAAACCTTTTATAGGTACATTAGGGAGCATAGAAAGGTTAAGGAAGGGATAGTGAAGATTAATAAAGGAGAGGGGAGGTGGGCAGAGGGAGACAGTGAAAAGGCAGAGATACTGAATGAATACTTTTGCTCAGTATTCACAAAAGAAGAAGAGGAGGAGTTACCTAAACCAAACAATAGAAGCACTCTGGGCAGTGGGGTTGACACCAGTCCATTTACAGAAGAAAGAGCCCTGAAAGAACTCCTAAAACTCAAGGTGGACAAAGCAATGGGGCCTGACGGGATTCACCCTAGAATCCTAAAAGAGCTAAGGGAGGACCTAGTGACACCACTAACCACACTTTTTAACAAATCATGGGAAGATGGGGTGATACCTGAGGACTGGAGGAGGGCAGATGTGATTCCCCTTCACAAAAGTGGGAGCAAGGCAGAAGCAGGAAACTACAGACCTGTTAGTTTGACCTCAGTGGTGGGGAAAATGATGGAATCACTCTGAAAGAAAGAATTGTTCAGTACCTAGAGGCAGCGGCACAGGACCCAAAGCAGCATGGATTCACAGCAGGAAGGTCATGTCAGACTAATCTAATCGATTTCTTTGACTGGGTGACCAAAGTAATAGACCAAGGAGGGGCTGTGGATATGGCCTACCTAGACTTTAGCAAGGCATTTGACACAGTCCCACAAAAGATTAATAATCAAGTTAGCCAGCCTGGGAGTGATCCCAGGGTGGTAGCCTGGGAGCAAACTGGCTGCACAACAGGACACAGAAGGTAATAGTGGAATGGAACACATTCTGAAGAAAGGGGGTTACTAGTGGAGTACCTCAGGGCTCAGTACTGGGTCCAGTCCTCTTTAACGCCTTTATAGGTGACATTGCAGAGGGTCTGGAAGGAAAGGTATGCCTCTTGCAGATGAACAAAGATCTGTAACAGAGTTGATACACAAGGGCCGGTAGAAAGGATGAGAAGGGACTTGCACGGTTGGAGGAATGGTCAGACATATGGCAACTTAGATTCAATGCAAAGAAGTGCAAAGTAATGCACCTGGGAAATAAAAATCCAGGAGAAGAGTACACATAGCAGGGAGGTACTAACAACAACAATAATGGAAAGGGATCTGGTGTAGTCATATCAGATGACCTAAAGGTGGGTGAGCATATGAGAAGTCAGTAAGGAGAGCCAGGGGGATACTGGGAAGCATAGGGAGGGGCATCACAAGTAGAAAAAGGGAAGTGGTTATTCCTCTGTACAGACAGTTGGTGAGACCCCATCTGGAGTACTGCATGCAGTTTTGGAGACCTCATCTATGCAAGGACATAGACAGGATGGAAGCAGTCCAGAGGAGGGCAACTAAAATGGTGCAGGGTCTGCATCAGAAACCATATGAAGAGAGACTGAGAGAGCTTAATATGTATACCCTTGATGAAAGGAGGAACAGGGGGACATGATAGAAACTTTCAAGTACCTCAAGGGAATCAACAAAGTCCAGGAGGGTAGCATCTTTCAGAAAAAGAGATGTGTAAGAACAAGGGGCACAATTTAAAGTTAGAGGGGGACGGCTAAGGGTAATGTGAGGAAATTATTTTTCACGAGAGAGTGGTGGACGATGGAACTGCCTTCTCTGTAGAGGTTGTGGGGTCTAAAACAGTGGGGAAATTCAAACATGCATGGGACAGACATAAGGCAATTATAGTGGGGGGTTGCAGGAAGTAGGCTGTTGGTTAACTAGAATCTGCAGCTTATCCAATAGGTAGGGAAATGGGCAGACTGGGTGGGCCAAGTGGTCCTTACCTGCCGTCAAAGTCTATGTTTCAAAGTCTAGCAGCTTGCTTCAGTTTGCATAGTTGTAAAACTAAGCAGAAGCAGGACCCCATTGAAAGTGACACTTTGTATCTTAGTTATCTTGGAGAAATAAGTTGTGAAGTAACATAGCCCAGCTTGCATGCTCAGACAGACCCGATAGTTTCTACCTCTCCTCCCTGCTGCTTAGCTAACCATACATTTCCTGTTTCCTGTCACTGCAAATCAAACATGTAATGCTGCACGAGTTCTGCAGCTTAAATGCCAACTGCAGAAAGCTTGCCTCGGCTTTCTATTTTAGGGTTTCATAATTATTTGTAGGCAGGCACACAGGCTCTTTCTATCCCAAGCTTCTCCTTGTTCAAACTCTTCCTTGTAAAATAATGAAAAACTATAGTTTAAAAATGTAATTTATATATTTTTTTGTGTTTCTCTTTCTAAGTATATCTGTATCTGTGAGTTCCAGTGAAAAGAAACTGGTAATGGTTTTAAACAGAGAACTCAGTGACGTTGAGGCCTGGATCCAACAGCTGGAACAATGCACCAGAGAGGGAGGAAGCCAGGTCACTTTTGCTAAAAAGTGGTATTTCCCCTGTCTGTAGTCAATCATCTAAAGACCCAGTCTTGCAGAAATAATTTATGTGTTTTCAATTATAACAGAAGGCCAAGAGAGGGGAGCCCCAGCAGCCTGAGAACCTATTTGTCTGATATGGTGCGGACAGAAACGTTCACTGCAAATTAGAGTCCAATGGCAGTCCACATCCCTTCATATTAAAATAACATTGTCCTATAAGTACCCTTACCAGCGGCATGGGAGCTTTGGAATTTAATGCTTCTTCCTGGCTTTAATCTTGATGTATCCCAGTCTTAGTATAGAGGTTTCAAAAAAAGTGAGTGGTGTGGTTCAGCAAAGAATCAACTGAGAGAGAGAGCTTTACGCTTTCATACAAGACTTGGAACAATATGGAGAAAATCCCCAATTATTTCCAATACTTGATGCAAAAGGGTTCCTGGAGGAAAGGGCATTGAATCAACTGAAATCCAAATGCTTGTTTTAAGAAAACTGTGAGTGACCAATGTTGGACATCAGCAAGACTCTGTGTTGATTTAGTTTAGTTACTTTAGTTTATTAAAATCCGTTCATTGCATCTTCAAAACAAGCTATGAAAGCACGATAAAATAAGTCTTATTTGATTTACTAAAAGTACAACAGAGGATTTGCAACCAGGGAGGTGAGAATCAATACATAGGAAGGATTCATTGTTATCAAAAAGGCATACCCCTGCACTGTTACAACACTGGAGGCAACATGCTGTTTTATCCAGTAATACAACACAGAAACATACAATTTGTTGGCAGAAAAGGACTGCTTGCTCATCCAGTTTTCCCATATGGTGTCTGCCTAGTTAGTATGTCTCAGTAGACCCTGATTGGTCTCCAGTGACCCCTCCCTCCTCCCTGCATATTTACCAATATTCTCCTATGCCTATCCCATGCAAGCTTGAGGCCTCCTACTGTTTTCACCTCCACCACTAAAACTAAAACATGGTGCAAGAAAGTCAGCAACTGCACAGGGCTTGTCCACATAATTAGTCCAAAAAGCCTCAATATAAAAGTTCCTGCTAGAAGAATTTGCTTGGTGCCTTTAAAGTCAATGGGTACCTGGAGGAGAAAACTGTTAGTTGGAACTTTGCACTAGAAACATAACTATAGAAATACACATCCTGAACTATAATAGAGAAGATTACACACATCCACAGTTTAAGGCTGCAGCCCTTGATAGTACAGCATCAGCTAGTCTAAGGAAACAACAGCTAGTAGCAATAACTAAAAGACTGCCAGTAAAGCCATTTCAAAACTGAACAAGATTATTGCAAAAATAAGCAGAGTTGTTAATACAGTGTCATGATCTCATGAGTTGGGTCATGAAGAAGGGACCAGTTCTTCCTCACAGACATGACTGCTACCTCAGGTAGGTCTTATGGTGAGGTGCATTGAAGGTTCCCAGATGGGGTAGGTGTAGTCACCCAGTAAGGAGAGGCAGGAGCCACACTCAGAGATTAAAATGCAACCAGGAATTTTATTCAGCAGGAATGTTGGCAAGGGTCACACAGGCAGGTTTTCATCAACAACAACACCCAATATCAATAAATAAAGTGAGAACAAATAGCTGAATAAATAGCCAATACATAAAGACTGAAAGGAGCACCTTTACTAAGTTAAAAACGTTAAGTTTACTCTTAGCTGCTATTACCTAGGGTACCGTATTTTCTGGTTGGCCAGTGCTGTCTAGAACTACATGCATGTAATTACATATTATTTAGATACAACAGTGCAAAGTAAGTGCTTAAGCTCACATTCAAGTCCAGGTCAGGACATGGAGAGAACTGGGCAAGGGTTAGGGGCTTGAAACAGTGGGACCAGATACTGGACTGAGGCCCCAAATGAACCATCAGGATTTTAAGGAAGGCAGTGGGCTGCAAAAGCATGCTGAGTCTTATGCTTAGAATCCCTGAGGGCTACCAGGACAACAGACACTTGCAGACAAACTTAGTTTGGCTCAGAATACAAAGGGGCTGCAGGGCAAAAGGCACTTGTGAATCAACATTGGTTGCAACAGAGCTGGTCCTTAGGCTCAGAACTCATGGAGGTTACTGGGACAAAAGACACTTGGGAATCCACATTGGTTGCAGTGGAGTTAATCCTTTGGCTCAGAACCCATAGGGACTAAGAGCAGATCCTGGAAGTTGATCGCAGATGCTGGTCTTTGGGTTCTGGTCCTTGGATGGTGGTCTTCAGTTGTTGGTGTTTTGATGCTAATCCTCAAATGGTGGTCTTTGAACGCTGGTCTTCAAAAGCTAGTCTTCAGATGCTGGTCTTTGGATGCCAGTCCTTGAATACTGGTCTACAGATGCTGGTCTTCAGATGCTGACCTTTGGGTGCTGGGTCCTTTAGAATGTCTTCTGGTTCCATCACCATTATTGTTGCTATCTGTTGTTCATTTGTTTCTGGTACAAAATTGTCAGACTCAGGTCATGACTCTATCACAGCTGCAGTTGCTGTTGCGTTGCCTTTGATGGCATCTCATCATCATTTTGCTATTGGCTATAGCAATAACCATCTTTAGATCAAGTGTAATGACTGTTCCTATGATGATGTCAGAAGCTGCAGTATCAATGGTGATTGCTCAAACTTTTTAAGGCATTGCATGAATGCTGAGTTTTACTTCAATAGAATTCCATGGGCTGCATGAAGCCTCAGATGCTAAAATAAGGTTTATTTTTGGACTTCTCTCAAACCCATGCCTCCAAATTCTTCATGAAAACAGGCTTCATGATAATTGTTGTACTATTTGCAACACCTGAATTTCATTGTCTCCGGTCTTCTCTGGTAAATATGCCAGGTTTGAACTAGTGACCATGGTCACTTTTACTTGAAATTCCTCCTTAATACATTAAATTGGTACTGGTCATGTACTCACCTTCTTTCGGATCAAGGTAGTGGCTGCACACCTTTTAGGTTTCTTTGGTTTCAGTGTAAGACAGTCTGTTACTTCTGCCCTAAATTGATGTTTGTGTACCAAAAATGAAATCCCTCTCATTAAGGGATACCTTCTCTGTTGTGACTTGTTTGGGAAATTTGAGACTGGATGTCTGTCTATATCAGGTCTTCTGTCATGTAAATGTTTTCCTCTTTCAGGCTGATTACTAGTGATTGGCTTCACCTGACAGAGGTTCTTGCTCAAAGTCCTCCCTGTCTGAATGAGCTCCTCAATACTTCCAGGCATTGCACACATACAGTATGTAAATTCTGTAGCTCAGGGTGAAATGCTCCCACTACGCATTGTATGATTTCCCATTCTTGCACTGTGGGACAGTCTTTTACACATGTTCCAGTTGTCCAGGACAAATGTAACTATTTGTTCTCCATGTACCTGTGAGCAATCCAGCTCTGTTGGTAAATGTTGACTTCTTCCCTTGTTGAGATATTTTAAGAATTGGCTGAGACACTGTCTCTAGTCTCTCAGTTGCTCATGTTTGTAGCACCACCATTTCAACTCGTGGTGCCTTTAAATTGCTGTAGTCACATCTACAGTACTCTGGTACTTTTGTTTGTTGTGAGGTGTGTTCAATTGTGCTTATAAAATCTAAGGCATCATCTTTCTTATTTTTTAATCAAGATTTTTTACTGGACCTAGGACAGACCTGGTTATTAGCTCAAAACCAAACCGCACCAACCATTGTCTCTCCCAGGACTCACCTAATCTCCCGCAGGGCCAGGAGAGAGAGGGCCATCCTCCCCCAGAGCACAGTCCAGATGGTGGCTCTGGGTGACAGAGCATGCGGAGTATAAGGTCAGGCTTCATTCACCAGCCCAAGGCATTTTCCTATTTCCCCACCTCCCAATGGCATGCAAGGATGCAGGTTTGCATACATGTAGAGGCACAGACACACACACGGACACACAGACACATGGACATACAGACACATGGACACACACACACACAAACATACACATCACATTTGAAAATGCAGACCAGTAGGTTTAATTGCATTCAAAAACATTTCAGCAATCACAAATAACTAAAGCCTTGTTAATGTTAAATGTCTTATTTCTCTGAATGACTTTTTTTAAAATATTTCTACAGCCTATCCCCACCTGCCTCAGTATTCACTAAGTGACTGTAGGCTTAAACCTCTCCAGCCAGCTCATGTAATTGCTGGGCCCAACTCCCAGTCACAGTCAGATTACAAACGTTGAGGATGACCATGCCTGCCAGGCAAGTCAGTACTCTGACCCCTATCACATACCCCTTCCCACCAATCTGTATGGCATGCAATACTTAAATAATGTAAAATACTATATGTTACACTCACTGCAATTCACTATTCACTGTAAGGCATTTAATAACATTCACATTAAAATAACCAGGCTGACAATATTTATAGTTCCTTCCCATATGACCACCCCATTCCAAAGTCTATTAAACTTAAGTCCCTTTAGCAAAAGTCTATTTATATAATGTCTTTTAGAATAAAGATCAATTGACAAAAGTCACTTCTTTAAATTAAATAACCACAATCCTTATCTGAATGCTGGTTTAGCTGTCTTGCATTGGAGTTTCTATTTACGAAACAACTGTGATTCCTTTCCTGTAACTGTATAGCAGTAGGTTGCTAATGGGTTTTCAGTGCTACGGGTGCCCCCCCTTCCTTCACACTATGTGTGACAAGTTCTGGCTGATAGTACTTTATCTCCTGTAGTTTGCAGCTCCCTACATAGTCCATCTGTCTCACACTGTCTCATGTCCTTACCCAAGCTGGCTAGTACTCGTATCTGTTTACATTTGCATTTCTCAGTATAATGGGGATGTTTGCACCTGTCATAGTCCATTGAGGGCAACAATTGTGACCAACCAAGGTTGAACTTCTTAATTTACCATCCCTTTTGCCGTACTGCAATGAGTTTATAGATAGACAGACAGACAGACAGATAGACAAATAGATACTGTTTGTAGATAGATAGATATATAGATAGATAGATAGATACTGTTTGTAGATAGATTGATAGCTAGATAGATAGATGGACAGACAGACAGGTAGATAGATAGATAGACAGATAGATACTGTCTGTAAATAGATAGATACTGTCTGTAGATAGATAGATAGATAGATAGATACGGTCTGTATATAGATAGATAGATAGATAAGGAGACAGACAGAGAGACAGATAGGTAGATAGAATGGTTGTGGAAAAAAAATCTCTCAATATCATGTTTCCTGATTGGGCAAAACACGCCACACAATCATGCATTGTTCCACAATGACCAAACACCTGCACTTCTTTCCTTCTCTCACAACCTGCTCACTAGCACCCCAGACTACTAGATCACTCCACACCTGGCAGCACCCAAAGTGGCACACATATGACACCACATAACCAAACATTAAGAAACAACACAACCATGAGCTTTTTAAATATCTTGTTGCCCAAAATTGGTTCATAATTCCCCAAAACCTGCTGTATTTTTCTATTATTATTATATCACTTATTCTGATTGATCTTGCCATTTTGAGATCTCCCTCATTCACTTAGCCTGTGTTGGGCTCACCACAACCCAACCCAGATAGACCAACTTAGGGTAGCTGGTTCATTCCACTGGGGTGTCATACAGACAAGGCACACTGATGAGTCCTGGCAGGACGAAACACATGCCTGTGTTTTCTGTTGGCACCCTTTGCAGACTGTGTGAGAGACCTTTCGTCACCATGCATTTCTGCTTAAAGTTGAACCAGCATAATATTTTGTGGTGATTTGCATATACAGCCCATGATGCTTTGCATTATGGGTGTATGTGTGATTTTATATTTCTGTGCTTTTATCGTTTTTAGTTTCTGTATCTGTATGCACCATGCAGTGTGACCAAGTGAGATTTGTTTTCAATACAGAAAGTGCTGAAAGAAAATTCTGCTAAATGTTTAATGTAAAAGTAGAAATCATGGCTCCTTTCTGTTATTACATTTGTTCTATTGAGTAAAAACACTGCTGACTCTCTATGTCAGCAAGCAAGTCAGCAGCTTCAGTAGCGCAGACAGAGTGACAAGCAACCATTGCTATAACAGCACCATTCTCGCTTCCGTCTACTCTTCTGAAGCCTCCCGCTGATTGCCTATAGAGTTTGCACATTTTATGCAATAGAACAACTCTACTAAAAGAAAAGAGCCATAACTTTGACTTTTAGATTAAAAATTAGCAGATGTTTCCATCAGCACTTTCTATATTGAACAAAACTGACCCTGCTCACTCACACTACACTGTACGTACATTAAGTGAAAGTGCAGGGAGTCACATGATGCACTCAAGTGATTGGCAGTAGGGCTGGGTATCAGGTCAGATCACAAGTTCGGGCCATTCTGGTTTGGCCATGTTCAGAATTAATGGTCTGAATTGGGTTTCACACAGCCAAACTCGAAATGGCAACCCGAAATTTAAGCCCACAATTTCCCTCCACACTGCATGAAAAGGAGCACAACTGTGTGCCAGTCAAAGCATGCCATTTGTTTTGGTTTTTTTACATTCTAGCTGGCTGCTGATTGGTCTGATCTCCCCTGTCCCTCCCAGTTCAGCAAAGTGGGCATGCATCTATGGAGAGTAACAGTGGAGGTCAGAGGAGGAAAGAAGCAGTGTGTTTGCCACTGACTTGCCGAGTGTTTTGTTTTAGGCCCGAGCCACCCAAACAACCACTGATCTGATGTGCCGTGAAATTGACGATGTCCCCCACTTCAAGGAGAAAATCTGGAAACCCCTTATCCAACATATAGGGAGGTATGTATATGTTTATTTTTTTCATGTGTACTGGAGACCATAGAGTGTCTGCTCTGCTGCATCCCTCAATAATCAAGAGTGAGTGTCACTGTCTACTGGTGCACAATTTTACTTCCTCCCACCAGCCAGACTGTTTTAGTCCCAGTCAGTCCATCCCTCCTGACATGAACACAAAATGCACCCTGTCTCCTCAACAAGGACCTACTTGCATGGCATGGTACTATTTAAGTAGTGAGTTTGGTTATTATTACATTTAATAACCAAGCTCATAAGATAAAAGGATTCTTCTGTCCCTGTCCTTCCTTCAGGTCCCCTGCTGTGTTCATCCAAGTCGATATCTTGGCTAGGGCAGGACATCGAGGGGGGAGATATTGTCACTGTGGGGACACTAGGGCTGTGCAACTGGAGTTGGCAAATTTAGCATTTCATTTTGGGCAAAATCGAGCCATTTCAAGTTTTACCCAGCCCGGCTTAAAATTGGCCTGTTGGGCCAAATTTGCTGACTCGCACAGCCCTAATTAGCAGCAGCCAGTGAGGACTCCAGCAGACAAGCTGATTAAAAACTTGAAATATGCAAAAAATCAACCAGAAAGTGACACCAGTTGATTCTGTTTACACAGCTGAATAACATTACTGAAAAACGGAAAGCTGCAGCCAAAATGGAGGAAGAAACGAGCAAAAGTCTAAAATGCACACCTCTGACAGTTCATTCTCAAGCTGTCAGATGGGGGAAACCCACTTCTTCTCCCAACCCCTCATTGGCAGTAAAGGTAACAACAGAGTGGGGCAAAAACATAGAGGAATTCCATTTCATTAAACAAATCCTAACAAACTTGGTCGTGGACTTTAAATCCCTCAGACTGGCACTGGAAAACGTTACAAGATGGGTCAGAGATGTGAAGCTCAGCATACGCTCTATAGATGACGAGAAAGACAGGAGAAAGAACTGGTTGCACTGAGGAGGGTATACATAAACTTGCGGATCAGCTTGAAGACCAAGAGGAGCAGAGCTGCCAGAATAATCTGGTGATAATTGGGCTCCCTGAAAAATCCGAGGGTTGGGACACAATTGCCTTCGTACAGCAGCTATGTGAGAAACTAGCTGGTCCCTCTCCAAAGGACCAAGCTACATTATTGAAAGAGCCCACTGTGCCCTTCGCCCACTTCCCAAAGAAGGGGAGTGCCCTCACCCTGTCATCTCCAAACTCTTAAATTTCCTAGATAAAGTGCATATACATATCACACTTAGAGAATTGCTGAGTGTAGTATGTAGAAAAGAAACTAGTATTCTTCCACGACGTAAGCCCACAGACACTAATCAAAGCAGCAGCACACAGGCACATGAGGAACATACACAGCTGGTATAACATTTCACCTCAGTTACCAGGACTAGTTCACTGTCAATACAGGAGGCAAAGAACGACAGTTTTAAACAGTGGAGGCAGCAAGAGAGAGAAAGCTCAGCCACAAACTTGTTTGAACCTCTTCCATCTCCTTTAGAAAGCTTAGCTACATTAACCCTCCCACCCAACATGACAAGCATTAATCATGGATACTTGCAAAATGATGGCTGATTAATCTTTCTGTTGGCCTAAGCATGAGACGGTGTTCAAATGATTTAACCCTTTGACTTCTATGGAAAAGAGGGAACATAGAAACAGAGAAACATAGACTTTGACAGCAAATAAGGACCACTTGGTCCACCTAGTCTGCCCATTTATCTACCTATTGGGTAAGCTACAGATCCTAGTTAACTAACGGTCTACTTCCTCTTCACCCCCTCTAGAATTGCCTTATGTCTGTCTCATGCATTCTTGAATTCCCCCACTGCTTTTGACACCACTACCCCCTCAAGAAGGCTGTTCCATGCGTCCATCACCCTCTCTGTGAAAAAAATACTTCCTCATGTTGTCATTGAGCCATCCCCCCTCTATCTTCAAATTATGCCCCCTTGTTCTTGCCCCTCTCTTTTTCTGAAAGATGCTACCCCCTTGGACTTTGTTGATTCCCTTGAGGTACTTGAAAGTTTCCATCATGTTCCCTCTCCCTCTTTTCCTCAAGGGTATACATATTAAGTTCATTTAGTCACTCTTTGTATGGCTTCTGGTGCAGACCCTGCACCATTTTAGTTGCCCTCCTCTGGACTGCCTCCATCCTGTCTATGTCCTTGTGGAGATGGGGTCTCCAGAACTGGACACAGTACTCCAGATGGGGTCTCACCAACTGTCTATACAGAGGGATAACAATGTCTTGTTTTCCACTGGTGATGCCTCTCCCTATACTTCCCAGTATCGCCTCAGCCCTTCCTACTGCCTTCTCACATGGCTTGCCTACCTTTAGATCATCTAATATGACTACCCCCCTGGTCCCTTTCCAGTTTTGTTGTTGTTAGTATCTCCCCACCTCCCCCCATTGTGTACTCTTGGGAAAAACTCTTGACCTGGCCTTTCTCATTTTCAAAGTGTGCAGACTGAGGGACAGGCATGATGCTGAAAGTACTCAGTAAAAGGGAGAGCTGCCTTCCCCCACCCCATTCACCCAAAGTCAGAAATATTTACAGAGTTAATGATATATTCAGCATGCATTTCATCAGCCTGTGGACAGTAGACTACACAGCAAAATTCCCATAGTGGCTACAAGACCTGCAGGTGCCTGAACTCACAGCCAAAGATGGCCAAAAGGCAGGAAACATACCAGCTCCTTCTTGATGAACACTGTGGGATACAGAACCAAGCAGGAGCTCAGGGCGATCATGTTCAACTACAACAATCCAGGGGCGTGCCTCAGCACATGACTGGAAACCTGCAGCACATTTTGTTGTATAGCCAGAAATATCTTCACATTTCGTAAGCAAGTGAGATGGTGGTCATCTCACGATGGTAGAGTAGCACGAGGACAAGCAGCGATCATCCTTATAACATCATAAAGCAGTAGTGAGGACTTGAGACCAGGGAGATGCCCATGAGGGACATGAAATGAAGAATGGCAGCGTCAGCAGAAAGTCACTAGGGAACCCCTGCTGGTAACTGAGTAGGACGGTTACAAATTTGTCACGGCTGCCACTTGCTGAGCTTATTGGGAGATGATCACAGACTAACTACTCAGCTTGGAGTGGACTGGTGACTAAAGATTATGGGAAAAAGAGGTAGAATGCAGGAGCACAATTTTGAGTATATAGCAGTAGTAGTAGAGTTTATTTAATTTTTTCACGGTGGGCATGGCACAGAAGTGGGACTTTTGAAAAACGTAAAAGCCCTGTATCTTGGTTAAAAAAAATGGATATTGTGATATTTTTTCCAGATGCACATTATCGCTAAAAAGCCCTATATGTTCACTAATAAATAATGCTGCTCATCTCAAACTACTCAGGGCTTGGATTTGTTTCCTACAGGAAACACACACATCCCTTCAGAACGTGCCAAGCTATTTCAACATCAATTGGAGGAGCAGGCCTATAGGACAGGGAACAATGCAAATAAGAAAAGGTTTATTATTCTTTTTTCCAGGAACATCAGGTTCCAATTCAGAAAGGAACAGAGGGACCCAGAAGGAACATTTATATTTATCCAGGGTATGTTGTATAATACTGGAGTTATACTAGGCTGTATACATGGACTCAGCTGTGGCTCACTACAATTTTGCATGGATCCCCTGCACAACCTAAGTCAATTTGTGGTGACTGCATCATGCTTGGATGAGATTGGAATATGGTGCAAGAGACAGAGACAGATATAACAGGGAATTGGAGAATAGGGCATTCTCCAGCTGAAAGGAGTTTAAGGGATATGCAGGATCATCTGGGAATGGTAGACATATAGCGAGTGCTACATCCCCAAAGGAATACACATTCAAATCAGCTATATATCAAACTGAAGCTAGATCACATTACTTCCTAACCCCAGGGGAATGGATAAAGAGGATCAATAGATATGAAATTGAAACCAGCATAATTTCAGATCATAGCCCTGCTATTCTGGAGCATCAGTTTGCACTAGTGAATGAAGAGGACAGAACCTGGCACTAGTGAATGAAGCAAACAGAACCTGGCACTAGTGAATGAAGTAGACAGAGCCTGGCACTAATGAATGAAGAGGACAGAGCCTGGCACTAATGAATGAAGAGGACAGAGTCTGGCACTAGTGAATGAAGGGGACAGAACCTGGCACTAGTGAATAAACAGGACAGAGCCTGGTACTAGTGAATGAAGAGGACAAAATCAGGCACTAGTGAATGAAGAGGACAGAACCAGGACAGAACCAGATACTAGTGAATGAAGAAGACAGAACCAGGCACTAGTGAATGAAGAGGACAGAACCTGGCACTAGTGAATGAAGAGGACAGAACCTGGCACTTCACTAATCAGCTCCTGAAGGGGAAAAAAAGATGGTAGAAAAGCTTCAAACATTTATTGAACTCGCTTTAAACATAAACATTAGCAGTAGAGGATAGAAGGGCACACACACCGAACCTTGTTAAAGTTTTGTGTTAAAGGTTCCACGAAAGCAATGGCAGTTAGAAGAACATGATACAAGTAAAGTAAGATGATACTGTTTTTAAAAGGAATTAAAAGATTTGCTAGAGGCAGAAGGCAGAGGGGTTTAACAGAGGCCCAAAATACACAAGTACTTATGATTATAAATCCCTCATAGGGCAGAGCGAGTTGACTTGGGATGAAAAAGGACCCCACCATTCCCTGAAATGGAAGAACCTGACTAGAAGTAGGTAAGCGGTTACTGCTTCCAAGAGCAAACCCTCAGGTAATCAATTATTTCTCTTAAATGATCTTGTTTCAGATCTGAGATCAATGTATAAGGTGGTGGGGGGGGGAAAGTAACACAAAAAAGAAACCAAAGAAAAGTATGGGGATGGATGCAACCATATACGTATTTCACTAGAATGTGTAAAATCCTGTATGAAAGGTGGTTTTGAAGACCAGCTACAAAATCACATTTCAACCCCTACCTGAAAAATCCCCCATCATCTTTGTTCATGAGGTACAGTAATGTAAACAGTAAATTTAAAATTTGGGACTAAGTGTGTGTACTTACATGTGAGACACAAAAGTGGAATACTTGTGTTGCACATGTAAGTACAACAGAATAATTTTTCATGCACACCAAAAAATGGAATTATTGGGTTGCACATTTAAGTGCAGCCCAAAAATGATATTTTTGGCATGCACAGAAAATTGTATTGTCATAAGTTTTAGTGTTACACTTTAATATTCTCATAGTTCTTTACCAGCTAGGTGAGGCCAGAGGACCCATTTAAAGCTGGCTCCTTTTACATAAGGGGATATTCTAATGCATGACTGGAAAAATGTCCAGTCTATCCTTAAACTCAGGCATGTCTTTACTGCCCACCACTTCTATAGGGAGACCATTCCAAGCTGCACTCACCCTCTGGCTGAGCCGGGTAGCTCTCCACTTTGTGTGGCATGTTTCCCCTTTCACTTATAGACTGTGTGCTCTTGTCAAGTACTTTTGATCTTTTAATTTGAACACCAGACATTCCCAAAGATCACCATTTGTTAGTGAACTAAAGAGCAGATGTAGGTCTCTTCTTAACCTTCTATATTCCAGTGAGAAAAGATTCAAGTTCCTTAGCCTGTCCTCGGTGCTTGCTACAGTAAAGCTGCGTGGTAGCGTGGTATACCGAGCGGTGCACGATGGCAGTACCCACTGAATAACAGTATACTGCTACCATGCAAGCGGTGCCGATCAACTTTACTGTAGCAAGCAAAAATTTGTAAGATCTTTTAATTTTTGTCGTGTTACATTCCACTGTTTGAATTTTTATGAATCGTTTACACTTGTGCAATTCTTGTTTAAATCTCTTAATAGGTACTGTGTCTCTGATCTGCATTTAAAAAGACTGTCATTTCTGCTGCAGCTCCAGCACCTGTGCATTATCACAGTTAACTAGCTGGCAGGAATCAGGTCTAATGGGTTCCTGTGTGTTATCGCAGTTCACTAGCTGGCAGGATTCAGGTCTAATGGGATCCTGTATGTTATCACAGATCTCTAGCTGGCAGGAATCAGGTCTAATGGGGTAAAGCAGGGGAGTCAGGCTTTGACATGCTGGTGGGTGGAAGGGTATAATATGATTATTAACTGTGGAAACAGCTGTTGGCATCAGGTTCATTTCTTTCTTTTGTTTAATTGTTAGTCAGCTGTTAGTGAGTTGAGGTACCATTCTAAGCCAGTTAGATCTTTGTCTCAGTGTATTTTTTTAACACCGATTAGATATGAATATATTATAAGATCTTTATTCAAAATTAAAAAAAACTGGCCGTGTATCATATTTAACACAAGTTAATGATGCATGCAAAGTAAGAAAAAATCTGCAGTCTTGTCACTTCAGTCTCGCATCTGCCACTACTGTTTGGTAGGTGGGGTGGGTAGAGGGGTTAGGGAGGAAAGACATGGTGAGTATTTAACAAATGAATACCATTAATGCAACTGAGGTAATAATGGGGTCAGTTATATTGTAAATAGTCATGCATATTGCATAACAATGAAATGCAGTATAAACTGAAAGCTATTGTCAGTTTCACTCAAATTGTAGCACAGCTGTTGATCCACGCTGCCAGCATCCGACTGCCACTAAAGGTTATGACCAGTTGTCCTTCACTTTAGAGCCACACTGCATGAAGTGTATATAGACTGGACTTGTATGCTCCACCAATGTGGAATGGGTTTACTGAGCAGATTGTGAATTATAGTGCAATAATTTGAGTAGTTAAAAGACTTTTACCCAACATGGCAATTTACAATCACTACCAAGCTTAGTAGTGTTCCACACTGGAGGGGGGAGTCTATTAAGCTATCCAACATGAGTACATGATTACTTTTTTATTTCCAGTTATATAATGGCAAGAACAATTTAGGAATTTCATTGGCCGAGAGACATCACCTGACCATGCAGCAACTCTCTATTAATGCATGGCCAGCTGCCCAATCTTATTTACTTCCAAAAGAAAGCCTACTTAGAACTATTTTATAAGTGTAATAAGTCACTCCAGGGTGTGCATCTTAGGATTTTAATGCACTTCATTGGGGCATAAGGACACTCAGCCTTCAACCTTGTGCCTTACTATGCCCTTGGGGCATGCATTAAAATCCTATAATGCACACCTTGTTGTGGCTTATTACTTACTTATCACTGTGAGCAGCTGTGGTGGGAATTGAACCTGTGATTCCAGGTCACTAAACATAAATAAATGCAATGTTCTGCAAAGTACTTTTGATCATTCTTTTGCTGTGATGTTGACTATAGCATTTAACTCAGTAATATACATACGTTTTTACAAAATTAGTGCCAGCTGCAGTACCAGCTGCCATTCTTCACACAAGTTGTAACTGAAATGCAGCAAGAATTGCCCATCCCATGACCTTGCCGGCAATCGTGGGACACTTTACTCTGTAGTGTGCATGAAAGAGCATCCGCTTTCATCCAAGTGCATGGCACACATATGTTCTATACAGTGTCTCAGAAAGGAAATTATTTGCAAAATCCTTCATTAATGCACCAGTTAGGGTTCAAGTTAACGCCACAAAAGTAGGGAATATGGCGTTAGGGTTTCTTAACTCCACCCACCTCCTCCCACCCCACCCCACCCCAAGTAGCAAAAGGAAAAAGCCTTGGGGTTTGAATCTCCAGAGTCTTGGTGAATCAGTGGTGGGGTCTTTCCTTCCTAATGCTTACCCCTCCCCCTAGCCCATAGCCTCCTGTCTGAACCACAAGGTACAGCTCCAAGCCAGTGCCTCATAGTGATACACTTGACTCTTCAAAGGTAAAGAACTAAGTTTGGTCAGATGTTGCCAACACAATCTGTTGCAATTTTCTTAATGCAGCACCTGCTGGGCCCTGTGTGAAGAAAGGAGATCACACGTGACGTTGTTTGTTCAGGGAACAGGGTGTGAAGTTAGGTTTGAAAACTATAACACCACATTTCCACATTTTTGTGGTGTTAACTTGAACCCTAATTGGTGCATTAATTAAGTTTCTTGCAAAAAATTGTTTCATCAGTATTACATCTATCTATCTATCTATCTGTCTGTCTGTCTGTCTGTCTGTCTAGCTATCTATATACACACAGACACACACATATTCACACACACACAGAGACACACACACACACACACACACACACGTACTAGGATTTCCAACTGTTCAACTATATACATCTCTGACACACATTATTTTGTGTCTACCGAGTGGAATGAGGCTGGCCCACTAGGATCAAGATCCCTCAGTGTGCAAGGTTCTATAGTTTCCAATTGCTGTTGGCCTAAGACTACAGCTCCTTCTACCCTGGCTTACCTGACTTTGTTCTCCTACTTTTGCTGAAGAAATACAGGTACCTGCAGCAGGCAATAGCTAAACTTTCCTTGGTCCTACTCACTGTCCTACTGTCGCTACACTGAGATACAGCTGGCCGTCCGTTGTACTAGCTTTACTAAAGGCAATTTCCCATTAGGTCTTACCCTACAAGCAGGCCTCTATAGCTGGACTGGGTCTCTCCTCTGGTTTGGTCTGTCTGAAACAAACTTGATATGCTTCTCTGTCCGGCCAGACAGGTCTTTCTGATCTGAAATGAGCTATGTAGCTTCTTTTAAACTGTCCAACAGTCTGAAAAAATGATTTGCTGGGTTCATGAAAGGCTAAAAACTCCCCAAACCATCAGATTCCAACCCACTTCAGAATTCTGCAGCAGAAAAAGTCACATTGGAATGCTCAGTCTGAAACTGCTAGTAAACTGTAATTTTGACCACACCCCATTCCCCCCTTACTGGAAAATTTGCTATTTTCTGCGTACTTCTGCAATACATTAAACACTTTCCTATGTATTTACAAGTACTAAAACATACAGTATGTACCAGTAGAAAGTGGTCACTTTTGGTTTTCTAGTAATTTTGTTTTAATATAAATTGGCCTCAGGGAACCAGATGTCACTGTCCTGAAGTTCCCCAAGTATATCAGTTGGCAGTAGACCCTTTTTTTCACCCTGGACACCATGTGTAAAAATGTTCGCCAAACTGACACTTTTAACATTGATAAGCGCGTTCATTCACAAATGCGCTGCTTCTTTTACATTTAACTACTTCCTGTCAGAGACTGTTTCAAGGCTTTCAACTTGGACCAAGTCATGAAGTACATCTCCCAATCCATTCCAGTGACGCTTCCTCCTCCTCCTCCTCCAAGATAGTTGTCTCTTTCTCTCACCACCATTTTGTCAGAGTCACCTCACCTTCCAGAGCTAGTGACCCTACCTTTCTGGCCACCTAGACCTCTTAAATTGACCTTGCAGTAGTTCCATATCCTACATTTTCCTGTGGAATGCCAACACCAGCATGAAATACAGATGCTAGGCACCTTTTCCACTGCATGGGTCAATTCCCTTTGTTTTGTATTCCTTTTGGTATCTTTCGTGTTTCTTTTTTTGTATGGTCAGACCCTGTTCAAGTAATCTGGTGCTTGTTGTCTGACAACTATGAAATCCAAAAGATACCTGCAAACTTGTGGCACGGTGTGGTGCAAAACCAGGGGCTGACCAGCCCAGGAACTACAGACACTCTTCCAAACGATAATGCATTACTGCTTGGAGGATTGTCTGACAACTACACAGATTGTGAGAGCATGACCATTCTCTCAGCCAGGCCTGCCTTCTGACCACTGTGGCAGTGCAAGGGTGCCCCTCAAGTCATCCTTTGCTGGGCAACACTTTCCCAAGTGTCACGGAATTTTTCTCTCAGCCTTTGCACCTCTTGAGATGGTGCTTCCATTTCATGTAATGGAACCACTCCGCATTTCAAATAATCCCTGATCATGTCTCTGCTGTACCAACGGCACCATTTTAATAACACATAATGTTGCATTCTGACCATTCAGCCTTGGGGGGGGGGGTCACACCACTAGACCACCAGAGCTATTAAAATATAAAGAATAGATGCTCTATGTGGCTTAGAACAGACTAGTATTTACCAAACAAATTGTGATTAGTTCCCTATAACTGTATAGCAATAGGTTGCTAATGGGTTGGCAATGCTATGGGTGCCCCCCTCACACACACCACATGTGACAAGCTCTGACTGACAGTACTTTATTCTCCTTATTTTTGAGGAGTTTTAGAAACTTTTTTAACTGTTTTATTTTTCTTTATTAGACTTTCACAATTATAAAATTGTGGACAATACTTAAGGACACTTAAAGTACATACACTTCTACTGTAAAATAAACCCTAAACATGACACTCCACTACCATACTAAACTTCATACTACAACTGTCAGAGTGGCTGACATTTGCTGTATTATTGTTACTCTAGAAAAGTAGATGTTCCATAATGTCCCTAACAATAAACAATCGGAAGCATGGGGGTTGAATGCCGTACTCTAAAATTACCAAGTTGTGTTCAGGTTCAGAAATATACTCCGTTTGTACAAAATGCAAGAGTTTTCCAAAAGCTAGGTGACTCAAGCTCTCATTTGCAGCAGGTTTGCCCATATAGCAGAGCCATTCAGATATGCCTGGTATTGCTGAGTCTCTCCATTTGTACATACTAATCTTTTTAATACCAACATTGGTGACATGATACATATACACTGGAAGGTCGGCATGTGCTGTATCTTAGTGCAGTCAACTAATAAAATTAAAGTTGGATCATGTGAAATTTCACATTAAAGTTTACATTTACAAAATAAAGGCAGCTGTTTTCAAATGGAAGCCCTACTGGGGCCAAACCACAAGAGGGGTGACAAGTTTGCACCCCTATCCCCACGTCACCAGCATTTATTGTTTTGCAAATGATCCATTTTAACTACCTTAGCTGGTGTATAATAGATACTGTGAAGAATTGTCTACTGTTATCAATCAGTTTCTATTTTTTTCACTTGAATAGGAGCATTATCCACAGTTTATCCTAGGCTTGGGGGAATTTTGATCCCCAGCTCCTCCTTTGGTTGGGATCTTGAAGTGACAGATAAATCAGACTGGGCTTCTAATAGTAATCTGCAAATCCTTCCCCCTCCACCTTTACCCTCAGCTAGTTTCTAGTTTAATCAGTTTATCCCTTGTATTAAAGAGGTGCTGAATGACCATCCTAAGTTGCAAATATTTCCATAGATCCAGTGTGCAAATGTTGTAACAACCTGTTTATTTATTTAGTTGTTTAACCAGGAGTAGCACACTAAGCTGAAAGCTTTTTTACAGGAGCAACCTGGGAGCACAGGGAAGTTAAGTGACTTGCTCAGAGTCACACAGTATGCAAGTGGAAGCTGTGGGATTCAAACCAAGGTCTGGTCTGCTGGATGTCACCAGATTTGCAGCTCAGATCCTTAACCCACTGCGCTATACTGCCTCCCTGTGAGTTCTGAGAGGGTATATAGGGACGTGATTTATGGATTACATATGTCTTCTAGGTGGTAAATTACTTTTATTTCCCACCCAAAGTTCTCTAGTTGTTTACCTTCACAAATTACTAAGAGATTATCCCATAATGGCATCAGCTCTAAAGGTGGTGGGGACTTCTTATTTTTGAAATTCTCCTAACAAAGTTGATGACTATCAGAGAGTGGCAGAGAGTTGGCTGGTTCCTAATTTTCCATGATAGTGGCAGGAATAAATAATCAGATTGTTCCCTTATTCTTGATGTAATTTAATTCATACTCTGCTCATACAGGTTAATTTTCTGGAGTCTTTGTGTTATAGTGCAATGCTGAGTGTTTGAAAGCAAAGGGGTGGTAGCGTTGGTAATTGGGCAGGCTGAGTCCTCCTCATTCTTATGTTTGAGGCAGTTTGCCAGAGCTGATCCTCGTCTGCTTCCCATCCCAAAGAAAACTGCTGGTTCTTTTATTTATTTTAATTATCCATGGCTTATAAATTGCTACACATAGATTATTCAGGACATAAATAAGTTTAGAACATAAGATTAATTTGGTTTAATTTACTTCCCCCATAATAATATCTGCAAGGGCTTCCATTTATTAAGCTCTACCTCAGTTTTGTGCAGAAGCAATTCCATGTTACAGCTTGCCATTTTCACAATGTCAGCAGTGATCTAAACTCCCAAGTGAGCTAGAGAATGCTCAAACTATTTTATGTAGTCTATTGTAGCTCCCAGTGAGATTTTCATCAAGTATTTGTTAAGTGAGATAATTCTGGATTTATTCCAATTGATTCTGAGCTAGGATATGTTAATAAAATCATGAGTTGCTTCCTTCAATTGCCGAAAAATGCTCCTAGGATTTTGGATTATCAGAAATACTTTTTCCCCACCTTAACATCCTCTAATACACAATCTTTATTTATTTTGGCAGTAAGGGGTTTAAGATCAAGAACAAATAGTGTGGGAGACAGAGGGCCTCCTTGCCTTCTTCCCCTTTCTAATAAGAAATTAGAAGATATATGGCCACTTGTCAACACTAATACTGAGTACTTACTGTATTTTGTTTAATTATTGTCCCCTCAGTGTACAGTGTGCTGACCTTTCTGTTTAATTCCTGTCTCCTCAGTGTACAGTGTGCTGACCTTTCTGTTTAATTCCTGTCTCCTCACTGTACAATGTACTGATCTTTCTGTTTACTTCCTGTCCCCTCAGTGTACAGTGTGCTGACTTTTCTGTTTAATTATTGTCCCCGCAGTGTACAATGTGCTGACCTTTATGTTTAATTCCTGTCCCCTCACTGTACAGTGAGCTGACCCTTCCGTTTAATTATTGTCCCCTCAGTGTACAGTGTGCTGACCTTTCTGTTTAATTCCTGTCTCCTTAGTGTACAGTGTGCTGACTTTTCTGTTTAATTCATGTTCCCTCGCTGTACACTGTACACTGAGGGGACAGGAATTAAACAGAAAGGTCAGCTCACTGTACAGTGAGGGGACAGGAATTAAACAGAAAGGTCAGCATACTGTACAGTGAGGGGACAGGAATTAAACCTAAAGGACAGCACATTGTACACTGCGGGGACAATAATTAAACAGAAAAGTCAGCACACTGTACACTGAGGGGACAGGAAGTAAACAGAAAGATCAGTACATTGTACAGTGAGGAGACAGGAATTAATGAGAAAGATCAGCACACTGTACACTGGGGGGACAATAATTAAACAAAAAAGGCAGTACACTGTCAGTGAGGGGACAGAAATTAAACCAAAAGATCAGCACACTGTACAGTGGAGTGACAGGAATGAAACAGAAAGTCAGCACACTCTTCCAGTGAAGAAGCAGAAATTAAACAGAATGATCAGCCCACTGTCCCAGCAAGGGGACAGGAATTACACGGAAAGGTTAACAAGATCGGCATGCTGTCCTAGTGAGCGGGCAGCTCTGAAATTCCCATCAGTGTAGTGGCAGATAGCCTGGCTCATCTGGACTGTCAATCATGAATGGTTCTTCAGCACTCTAGCAGCAAATGTCAATGCCGTCAAAAATCTCTTAAAGCCCATCAGTGTCCCGGAGGGGACTGATAAACAGCATGCAGTGCTCATCTTTGAAAGAATGCTTCCAGAATTTCCAGGCAGATCCCAACCCGAATCCTGCCTTGAGCTTGACAAGTGCATATACCTCCAAACCCTGAGACAGCAAGGGCAAGACACCGGTGGCATCTCTCCTCGAATTATATAAGTCTATAGACAATGACATGGTGGCATGGAGCAGAAACTGAGAAAGCAGATTAGAAAACCCTATCATTAATCAACCTAGATTTTCTGGAATCCACAGAGCAGCGTCAAAGAGGTTGTTATGAGATTATTTTGGCAGGAGAACATTAATGAATTATATTTGACTGAAATATTTTAAAACACTGAATTGTGGGGCATCTGATGAAGTTCAGTGGCCCCAGTCCATCTGGCCCTGCAGACCCATAATAGATTCTTATTTCTGTAATGCTGTTCATATATCTAAAATGGGTTTCATAATGACTCTCCATGACTTGTAATACAGAAGCCACAGCTGCTGCTTCGCTCATTGAGTTTAATAGTTCAAGGATAGCTCCATGGTGAGCAGAATGACTTTAAAATGCTGAGCATGTCCATTTCTAGCATGGTAAGATGGCATGGCTGTCACCCATTTCTTTATGCAAAACACTATTTTGTGCTGTACAGTCCTCAGTTCCCACCCTCCTTAATTAGCATATACTTCTGTGCCACACATTTGATCCCTGGATGGAAGCAATATGTGCACATCCACACCAAAATATGATGCCATTATTATCAATGAGGGTACACTGCTAAAGGGTACACTCAGCCCTCCCCAAAAGGCCAAGTACAATGCCTTTATGTTACTATACTTGAGCAATGCTCAGGAGAGGAGGGTAATAGGCACATTCCCTCCCCACCACCCATAAATTAAAGCACAGTGTCTTTATGCTATTACACTGGAGTAAAGCTTGAGCGAGGTGGGTAATAGGCACACTCCGCCACTCCCCTGCAGGTTAAATCACAGTGTCTTTATATTATTACACTGGAGTAATGTTCAGTGGATGATAGTATTAGGCACTCCCCTGAGAGTCAAAGCACAGTGCATTAATGGTATTATGCTATAACAATACTCAGGAGTAATAGGCACACTTTGGTCCTCAGCTCAGGAGGTAACAGATTCACTACCCCACCACCACCAACAGCACGAGTCAAAATATAGCATCTTTATGATATTACACTGGAGCAGAGCTCAGTGGAGGACAGTAATAAACATCTGCCCTGCGAGTCAAAACACAATGCATTAATGTTGTTACACTGGAGTAGTGCTCAGTAGAGGATAATAATAAGCACACACACTCCCCCGGTGAGTCAAAACACAAGGGGCCAGATTTTCAAAGAGCCCTTAGATCCACACAAGCTGCATCAAACAACCAGCCTGAGTCAGATCTAGGTGCGCCAAATACTGTGCGCCATAGTTTGCAAGGAAAGTGTTCTTTGTGACATAGTCCCCCAAACTGACGCAAGAGGTCCACTGCATCAACAAAATGGCACAAGGAATGAGAATTATGCAAGCTGCACCAAATTAATTGGTGCAAGTTGAGTCAAAAAAAAAATGTCTCAAGGAAAAAAATTGACTCAAACTGAGTACAAATATGGTACAAGCTGAGTAAAAATGGTGCAAGCTGGGTCAAAAAAATGGTACAAGCCGAGTCAAAAAATGGTACAAGCTGAGTCAAAAAATGATACAAACTGAGTAACAAAAATGGTACAAGCTGGGTCAAAAAATGGTACAAGCCGAGTCAAAAAATGGTACAAGCTGAGTAACAAAAACTGTACATGTTGAGTCAAAAAATGGTACAAGCTGAGTAACAAAAATGGTAAAAGCTGAGTAACAAAAGTGGTACAAGCTGAGTAACAAAAATTGTACATGCTGAATCAAAAATGGTACAAGCTGAGTCAAAAAATGGTACAAGCTGAGTAACAAAAATGGTACAAGCCGAGTAACAAAAATTGTACATGCTGAGTCAAAAAATGGTACAAGCTGAGTCAAAAAATGGTGCAGGCTGAGTAACAAAAATTGTACATGCCGAGTCAAAAAAATGGTACAAGCTGAGTCAAAAAATGGTGCAAGCTGAGTAACAAAAATGGTACAAGCTGAGTAACAAAAATGGTACAAGCTGAGTCAAAAAATGACTCAAGGAACAAATATAATGCAAACTGAGTTCAAAAATGGTGCAAACTGAGTAAAAATGAAGCAAAGGACAAGAATGACACAAGCTAAGTAAAACAAAATGGCAGCTGAAATGGCCAAAAATAAGCCCCCAAAATGTTCTAAACTAGTCCTGCAGGAGAATACTGGCCCTTAATAGTAGTGTAGTCAGGTCTGACCACCTGCTTTATGTCTGTTTACATGCTCTAGTGTCTGTGTCCCTTAGACTCTGGCTGGTCTAACAGCGACAGACATCTTAGGCACAAGGACAGGACTTGCATTCTTTAAAAATCCCACATAAGGGGATGGTGCATCATTTCAGTGACGAAGGCATCTCTTCCAACATGACGCAGGCATTTCTTTGGTGCAAGCATGGAGCAAGCCACTCTGGCACATGAAGACCTGTTTTTGACTCAAGCGCCATTTGAAAATCAGAATTGGTACAAGGTTTGACGCATCCTGCTCCTTGCGTCCGTTGTTTTTGATGCAAGCACCCTGCGTCATTCTCTGGCCTTTGAAAATCTGGCCCAGTGCCTTAATGTTGCTACATTGGAGCAGTACTCAGTGGAGGACAGTAATCAGCATCCCCCTCTAGTTACAGCACAATGTGTTCAAGTTGTTACACTATAACAATAGTCAGTGGCAATCTGCACACTGCAGCCCCCGTTAAAGCACAACACCTTTATGTTATGACAACGGCAAAGGTCACGAGGTAACAGGTTCACTACCACCCTCCCATGAGTTAAGGTATAACACCTTTATGTTATTACACTGGAGCAATAGATGGAGGACAGCCCCCCCCCCCCGTGACTTAAAGCACAATGCCTTTATGTTTTTAAACTATATAAATGCTGGTGGGTAACAGGCTTACTCCCCCTACCCCTACCCCCATCCCCACGAGATAAAGCACAATGCCTTTATGTTATTATTCAGGAGCAGAACTGGAGGGAGAAGGCTAATAGGCACATTCCCCCCCCATTTGAAAGTAAAAGTACTGTGGGTAATAGGCACACTCCCTCCCCCATTTGAGTAATGGTACTGTGGGTAACAGGCACACTCCTTCCCCATTTAAGATTAAAAGCACTGTGGGTAATTGGGACACTCCCTCCTCATTTAAGAGTAAAAGCACTGTGAGTAATAGGCACCCCCCCCATTTGAAGGTAAAAGTACTGTGGGTAATAGGCACACTCCCTCCCCATTTAAGATTAAAAGCACTGTGGGTAATAGGCACTCTCCCTCCCCCATTTGAGTAATGGTACTGTGGGTAATAGGCACACTCCCTCCCCATTTAAGATTAAAAGCACTGTGGGTAATAGGCACACTCCCTCCCCCATTTGAGTAATGGTACTGTGGGTAACAGGCACACTCCCTCCCCATTTAAGATTAAAAGCACTGTGGGTAATTGGCACACTCCCTCCTCATTTAAGAGTAAAAGCACTGTGAGTAATAGGCACCCCCCCCCCATTTGAAGGTAAAAGTACTGTGGGTAATAGGCACACTCCCTCCCCATTTAAGATTAAAAGCACTGTGGGTAATAGGCACACTCCCTCCCCATTTAAGATTAAAAGCACTGTGGGTAATTGGCACACTCCCTCCTTATTTAAGAGTAAAAACACTGTGGGTAATAGGCGCACTCCTTCCCCATTTAAGAGTAAACGCATTGTGGGTAATAGGCACACTCCCTCCCCATTTAAGAGTAAAAGCATTGTGGGTAATAGGCACACTCCCTCCCCATTTAAGAGTAAAAGCACTGTGGGTAATAGGCACACTTCCTCCTCATTTAAGAGTAAAAGCACTGTGGGTAATAGGCACACTCCCTCCCATTTAAGAGTAAAAGCATTGTGGGTGTAATGGTACACTTCCTCCTCATTTAAGAGTAAAAGCACTGTGGGTAATAGGCACACTCCTTCCCCATTTAAGAGTAAAGGTACTGTGGGTAATTGGCACACTCCCTCCCCATTTGAGAGTAACGGTACTGTGGGTAATAGGCACACTCCTTCCCCATTTAAGAGTAAAAGCACTGTGGGTAATTGGCACACTCCCTCTCCATTTGAGAGTAACGGTACTGTGGGTAATAGGCACACTCCTCCCATTTAAGAGTAAAAGCACTGTGGTATCATACTACCCTCTCCATTTGAGAGTAACGGGCATTGTGGGTAATAGGCACAATTTCCATTTAAGAGAAAAAGCACTGTGGTAATTGCACACCCTCTCCATTTGAGAGTAACGGTATTGTGGGTAATAGGCACACCCCCCCCATTTAAGAGTAAAAACACTGTGGGTAATTGGCACAGTACCCCTCCCACAAGCATAAATACAGTGCCTTAATTTTATTACTGTGGAGTAATACTCAATGGAGGAGGGCAATAGGAGTTAAAGCACAACTCCTTTATGTTAATACACAATAGGAATTTTGGGGGGGGGTAACCGGCTAACTCCCCCCTTCTGTGAGTTGAAGTAGTGCTTGCTGACGGATGGTAATATGCACACTCCCTCTCCCTCACAAGCACACTGCCATAGTGTTATTACACAATAGCAATGCTTGGAGGAGAGTGTTAGACTGCCACTTTTACTAACAGTTCAAGTGCAATATCTTTAGATTATTAAACAATAGCAGTGCTTGGGGGGGGGCATATATACTTTATTCTCTGGATTTCAAACACAATGCCCTTCTATTATTACTTATAAGCAAACTGGGAGAGGGTTAATGGGCATGCATTCTCTTCCCCAGAATTCAAAAACAATGCATTTCTGTTACTATACTGGAGAAATGCTGGGGGTGAGGGGGCAGGGCTGGGGGAAACTTTCTATTCCCCCAGGGTGCAAGCCAAATACATTTATGCTATTACTGAGGAACAAATCTTTTGGCGGGGAGGGGGTAGTGGGTGCAGTTGCTCTCCCCCACCCCCGTGGTTCAAATGCAGTGTTTGTTTGTTTTTTTTACCTTAGAGATATGTTTGGGGGGTAATGGGCACACTTAAGCTCCCACTTTTCCCAGCTTAACCACTATGCGTTTGTGTTACTACTGAAACTCTTCTGGCTTGAAGAGGCCCCCCCCAGGTCAGATGGAGCCCATGTCTCACACACGTGAGATACATGCAGTGCTGCTGTGTCTCCAGGCCTGCTGGCCTTTGATACACGTGCTGAAGTAGGAACTGGAGCTAATAGCTGCAATGGTCGCTCAGTTTGTGATCACACCTCACTCGACTTGTCATTGCATTAACCCCATCGGTTAGCTGCTTTCTTTCTTTCAGTATAATTACGGATTACATTGTGATTCTTGCTGTGTTACATTGATCCTTTGGCCCAAACCATGTGAAATGAAATATCACATGTTTAGGGAATTAAGCAATCCCCAGGAAGTTCAAGTGCCTTCTAAAATAGGTCACATAATGCAAATAACCTATCAGGCACAAGAACTAATATATTTAGACTGCTGCCAAGAACGTTTCCCCCAACATGAAATGCTTGTAATACAGATCTGAGTTGGAGCTCAGTTCTGCTTACTTCCTGTCTCATCACAGGTGCCATCAATCTGCATCTGTTTCAGGGAAACCCCCAACAAACTAAGGTCTCGTAGATAATCCTCCTACACGACCAGTAGAATGTTACGAATTTATGAAGTCATTACAGTCCTGCGAAATGAGGAAATGAAAAATAACTTGTTGGTTCCTTTTTTTTATAAACCAGCAAAGTTAGTTTCTATCAACAGGAACAGATACTTTTTGTTTAGGTTCACATTTCCATCCTGGGGTTAGTGTATGTAACTCTTTTACATTGCTGCTTTGCTTAGAACTGCATTTTGGATATATCCTTTACTCCGAGGCATTTCATTTTTGTTATGCAAAGATCTCTGTATAACATGATGGAAACTGTATTAATATAGCTTATTCATTCATGAAGTTTATACTGTGAGAATCAGACTCCTTAAGCCATAGAAACGTAGAAACAATAAATTTGATGGCATATAAGGACCACTTGGCCCACCCAGTTTGTCCATTATTCCCTACCTACTTTATCACTGCAGACATTCTTTTTTGGGGGTCTAGAACACCTCCACATCAGCCCTTCCTCTGTCGAGACCCTGTCAACATTCCTGGGGAGTGACTCTCCCTGGTGTTCCTCCCTGGCTTACTCCTCAGGGTGGAGTCTCCAAGGCTACCCCTCTTACCTAGCGGATGCCACATCGGTGTCTGGGGAGGCACCACGGGTCAGCTTACGAACATACAAAATTTGCCAGCAGATAAAGGCCTAGAGGTCTATCAAGTCTGCTCGAATGTGCAGCTAGCACCCCTTATTCTGCAGCTGCCCCTCCCTTCCACCCTTCCCCTTTATTAACCCTCCCCCTTGTCCCGTCCCATCCTCGTCTGAAGCAGTCCACTGTTCTACTGGATACCACTTCAGCAGGTAACGCATTCCACCCAGCCACCACCCTCTCTGTAAAAAAGTGTCTCCTCACCTCCCTCCTGAACCTTCCTTGCTCGAGTCTCATATCATGGCCCCTGGTGTCCCTCCCCTCCCTTACTTTGAACAGCCCCTCTGTACCAGTCTTGTTTATTCCTTTCATGTATTTAAAGGTTTCAATCATGTCACCCCTGTCTCTCCTCTCCTCCAGTGAGTACATGTTCAACTCCTTCAACCTCCTCTCGTATGATAAGTCCCCCAGCCCCTTGATCATCTTTGTCGCTCTGCGCTGCACCCCTTCCAGTAACTTAATGTCCCTCTTCAGCTTGTGTGGAGTCAAGGCAAGGTATGCATCATCATGCTCATCCGGTATTTTCCAGTATGTTGTAGGAGAGACATGACATGCAATGACACTGGGGCATAAGAACACCATGCGTCTGCAGCAAGCTCCGTCTGCTGCTAGGGGTCATACAGGCACTGGCAGCTTCCCTCCCCTCTGGAGGAGGAGAGCAGTCCATAAGATGCTCCATCCCCCGTCCCCCTCCGGCAGGCTATCCAATGCCCAGGCTTGCTTCTGAATCCAGGCAATCAGCGTGATGAGCAGAAGTGCTACCGCTGCACCAGTGGGCGGTGGGTTAGCGAACTTCATACTGTACTTGATCTACCCATTTTTCTCCCTCCCTTTCCTTTCCACTACGATTACCTTGTGCCTATTCCATGCATTTTTAAACCCCACCACTGCTTTCACCCCCCACACTTTTGCTGGAGAACTGTTCCAGGAATCCACCACGTTTTCTGTGAAGAAGTGCCTCCTCACATCTCTCATGAATCTATCCCCCTCCAGCTTCATAGCATGTCCCCTTGTCTGTGAGCACAATTTCTTCTAAAAACTACTTCCATTCTGTCCCTTATTTACCACTGTGAGGTATTTAAAGGTCTCTATCATATTCCTGCACCTCCTTCCTCATTTCCAGGGGGTACCTATTGAGGTCCTTTAGTCTCTACTCATAGGGCTTTTGATGCAGACCCTGCACCATTTTAGTTGCCCTCCTCTGGATTGCCTCCACTTTGTCAATGTCCTTCTGCAGATGGGGTCTCCAGAACTGGACACAGTACTCTAGGTAGGGTCTTACCAGCAGTCTGTACAGAGACAACCTAACCTTCCTCTTTCTGCTGTTGATACCTCTCCCTATGCACCCCAGCATCACATTGGTCCTTCCAACTGCCTTGTCACACTGCCTGGCCACCTTTAGGTCATCAGATATGATTAACTCCAGGTCTCTTTCCTAGCTGGTGGTCATCAATACCACAATACCACTCCACCCATTTTCTGCTCTGTCCCATGGTTTCTGTGCCCGAAGTGCATTATTCTGCACTTTTTCACATTGTAGCCCAGCTGCCATACCCTTGACCACTCCTCAGGTTTTCTCAGGTCTTTGTTCATCCTTTCCAACTCCCACCCTTCCAGATGTCCATCCTTTTGCAAATGTTGGTGTCATCCGCAAAGAGGCATACCTTCCGTTCCAGCTCCTCTGCTATCTCACTTATAAAGACATTAAAGAGGACGGTCCCAACATTGATCCATGAGGCACCGCACTGGTCACCCTCCCTTCCATGGAGTGAACTCTGTTTACCATCACCCTATGTCACCTATCCCCTAACTCATTTCTTATCCAGTTTACTGCCTTTTGACCCACTGCTAAGCTCATACCTCTCAACCTCAGGACTCTGAAATGAGGGACACCAACCCTTGAAATGAGGGACACCACTCCCAGAAATGAGGGACACCATGAGGGACATCAGAATTTTTATACTTTAATGATTTAACACATGGTTTAAAAGCATAACAGAGCCTGAAACTCAATCTAATAACATTAAAGAATAATGATAGTTTCCTCCTGTTTCATCCCATTCCCAGCCAGGGCCATCAACTCCCTGTAGCTTGTGGGACAAGTTACAATTACAAACAAATACCCAAACTGCCCAGGCCAGACCAGTAAGTATCATACCATTAAGGCAGCCCTGATTACATGTTTTGTGGCCCTATTGGAAATTAGAGGGGCCCCCAGGCCAGCCCCCGCACACAGCAACACAGCACTGGGTCATCTCATCTGTATGGATATCTCCCTCCCTGAGCTAGTGTGATGTAGCCTGTTAGGTGGTGATGGTCCACTGGGCTGGAGTGGGAGATAAACAGCTTCCCTTCCTAATTCCAACAAGCTCAACAAATGAAATGTATTGGGGATGCAAAGATCATAACTCGTCTCAAAGTCCTTTTTTGTAATGACAATCACTGCGACCTCCCATCTCACAGTGCCACTTCAGTCAGACAGCATCAGGCACGGGTAGCATTGATACAATAATTTTCTATAGATCTGAAATGGAATGGTATTGTTAGATACAGTATGAGTGATTGACAGTCACAGTCACAAACTAGTGCCTGGTCACAACTGTCGGGTAGGGTAGCTGGCCTGAAAGTTTAGCAAACAGGAAGTAATTTCCCTATTGCCTTGCTCCTTTCCCCCCACCACCACCAACTGGCCACAAAACATAAAAAAAAAAACTTGTTAAACAATCATTCGTTCTCAATCCAGTAACGAGACTGAGACGTGGTTGGAAATAAATGTGCAGACAGAGTGCACTGCAGATTGAACTTGAAAGAATAAGCCATAAGCTCGACCCCTACCTCTGTGCAGTTAACCTTTTTACAAGCTTCTTTTACCCACCTCCCTCCCTCCCTCCCTCAAGTGAAGAAGTCATCAGCTGGCAGCACCACTTATCTGGCTCGAGCTCCCCCCAGTCCAGTGCGTGGACTTTGTCTCTCGCTGATGGCAGGACTCTCTTTGTTCTGTCTCCTCCTGGGCAACCGGCTCGATTTCCAGCAGTGCAGTGACAGGCAGTGCAGCTGCAGCAGGCCAGCAAGAGTTCAATGGGTAGGGACGGGATGCCGTGTTTGGGGTGGGGCTGCAAACTCCAGGCCTACAGGTTGCAAGCTAAGAAGCAGTAATGGGTTGGGTCAAAGGGGAGCTGGGAGGTAGATTTTAGAGCAGGCACTCCAGGAAAGCGATGGAACTCCCGGGCCAGTGCCATGAACGATTGATGGCTCACAGCACTCACACTTGACTCACACAGAGGATCGGGACTTTCTGGGGGGATTGATAATCTAAACTGGAGATCCTTCAGAGCAGAGCAGACTAGTAGTCTCAGAAGACAGTTTAATTTCAACTTTTTCTTGCCTTGAGTATGGACCGTCGCGGTCAGTCACACTCTTGTAGCTGAAGCACGGCACCACCAAATTCAACTTGCCAATTTTTGATTGGGCAGAGTCAGCACTATGAGGAGGAGCAAGTGGAGTGACCAACCAACCGGCACCATACTTTTTGATTTCTGCCATTCTGCATGCTCGCTCCCACTGACCCATCACCCGATTTTTCAGGAGGGTTGGTCGTGCGTCTTTAAAGGTCCCGCTGCTGTCAGCACCACTGTCACAGTCAAATTTAGGACAATGGCCGGTGCTGGCAGGACAGTGGGATAACTTCCAAAGACAGGCAAATCCGGGATATCCTGCACAATGCGGCACACTTGAGAAGTATGATTAAGCTACCCAGCTTGCTTACTAGTCTCCTGTATGGAACAGTGTTGAAAGTCTTATTGAAATCTAGGTAGGCCACATCCACCAATCCACCCTGATCTAATTCTTTTGTCACCCAATCAAAAAAGTATTTCAGATTCGTTTGACATGATCCCCCTCTCCCCATGAAACAATACTGCTTCAGGTCTTGTAAACCACTGGATTCAAGATATTCCACAATCCTTTCCTTTAGTAGTGCCTCCATTAACTTTCCTACCACCGATGTCAGGCTGATTGGCTTATTTTTATTTATTTATTTGAAACATTTTCACCAGGAAAGGCATACTGTGCTACAATAGTTTGTTTCAGATGTGTCCTGGGGGAAAGGCATACTGCAGTACAATAGCTTGTTTCCAGATGTGTCCTGGGGAAAGGCATACTGCGCTACAATAGCTTGTTTCCAGATGTGTCCTGGGGAAAGGCATACTGTGCTACAATAGCTTGTTTCCAGATCTGTCCTGGGGGGAAAGGCATACTGCGCTACAGTAGCTTGTTTCCGGATGTGTCCTGGGGGGAAGGCATACTGCACTACAATAGTTTGTTTCCAGATGTGTCCTGGGAGAAAGGCATGCTGTGCTACAATAGCTTGTTTTCAGATGTGTCCTGGGGGAAAGGCATACTGTGCTACAATAGCTTGTTTCTGGATCTGTCCTGGGGGAAAGGCATACTTTGCTACAATAGCTTGTTTTCAGATGTGTCCTGGGGGAAAGGCATACTGTGCTACAATAGCTTGTTTCTGGATCTGTCCTGGGGGAAAGGCATACTGTGCTACAATAGTTTGTTTTTGGATGTGTCCTGGGAGAAAGGCATACTGTGCTACAATAGCTTGTTTTTGGATGTGTCCTGGGGGGAAAGGCATACTGCACTACAATAGTTTGTTTCCAGATGTGTCCTGGGGGAAAGGCATACTGTGCTACAATAGCTTGTTTTCGGATGTGTCCTGGGGGAAAGGCATACTGTGCTACAATAGCTTGTTTCTGGATCTGTCCTGGGGGAAAGGCATACTGCGCTACAATAGCTTGTTTCCGGATGTGTCCTGGGGAGAAAGGCATACTGCGCTACACTAGTTTGTTTCCAGATGGGTCCTGGGGGAAAGGCATACTGCGCTACAATAGTTTGTTTCCAGATGTGTCCTGGGAGAATGGTATACTGCGCTACAACAGCTTGTTTCTGGATCTGTCGTGGGGGAAAAGGCATACTGCGCTACAATAGCTTGTTTCTGGATGTGTCCTGGGGGGAAATACATACTGCGCTACAATAGCTTGTTTCCAGATGTGTCCTGGGGGAAAGACATATTGTGCTACAATAGCTTGTTTCTGGATGTGTCCTGGGGGAAAGGGTAAGGGGGGGTACAACAATTTAAATACAGAACAGAAATAAATAATCATAGTGGAAGTCTGTACAGGAAAACTTAATGTAAGTATATAACATTTTTAGATATGCAGTCAGTACAAACCATTGTGTGTAAACTAGGTACGACTAAACAATTTACATAGACATGTATATGAGCTCATATTTACATTTTATGTACATTTACCTATTTACATATACACACATATAGGCTAAAACTCACTACCCTAAACATACTCATTCAGAAACGAAATCATAACTATAGGCACACAGCATTTCTGTACAGTAATACTTTAACAGTTTCAGTATTAAGTGAGGACTTAGCTAAAGCTGTGATGATGGGGTGGGTAGTGAGGACTTGGACAGACTATGGTGGTGAGGGAGGAGTTGGGCAGCCAGATGGGCCTGCCCCCCCTTCAGGATGCAAGAACCCCACAAGGGGAATGGCAGTGGATAGTTATTTATTTATTTATTTTAGCTTTTGTTGACCGGGTAAGTGCACTAGACAAATCCTGCCTATTTTCAGGCATGACCCGGGGAAGGGGGATACAGATGAATGCCAACTGACCTTGAACCAGATTAAGCTGTTGGTGGTATATTTACTGTATGAGGGAAATTTGGCCAGGACACCAGGGAAATCCCCTACTCTTTTCGATAAGTGCCATGGGATCTTTAACATCCACCTGAACTACCACCAATCCAGGCAGATGGGACCTCAGTTTAACGTCTCATCTGAAAGATGGCACCTCAGAAGTGCAGCACCCCTCTCATGCTGCACTACAGTGTCAGTACTGGGATATTAACCCAAGTGCCAGATGTAGGAACTGAACCCACAGCTCTCTGATCTCCCGGCCTCAGAGGCGAGTGTGCTACCTACTGAGCCACTGACACTTATGTTAGGGAGAGAACTTGGTGGATATAAATACTGGAACACAGGACACATTGAGAGGTGGGTAGGCAGAATAGAGTAGGGATGAGGCTACATTGAGGAAGGGTAGAAGGTGTTTGGGATAGAGAGAGATGGGGGTGAAAAATATAGGGGAGGAAGCAGCTAGAAAATAAGGAGGGAGGGTCAAGTGCAGTTACAGGAGGGGGAGATGTAGTGTGGAAGGTGGGATAGTGAATGGGTAGACAGGGCAGAGTGGATGTTTAAGGGAAGGGAGTTCCAACTGTTTGGAAAGTGATAGGAGAAAGTGGCTCTTCCAGAAGTGGAAATCCCGGAGGAGACAGCGAGTGTCCCATGAGTGGAGTTGCGGAATGAGTAGAGTGGGGTAGGAGGGAGGGAGGGAGAGGAGGGAATGGAGGTAGGGTGGCAGAGAGCCAAGCCAGTAGTTTCCAATTAAAGAAGTGCTATGGGCAAGGTGTCTGGCACTAAGAGAGGGGAAGAAGAGAGAGAGGTGTAGAGGTCACAGTGGTGTGTACGAGGTGGACATTCAAGAGCAAAATGGCAGAAGGAGTTTAATAGAGTGTCTAGTCTGGTACGGGTGGATTTGGGGGCAGTACTATAGACTATGTTTCCAAAGTCAAAGATAGGGAGGATCATCTTCTGGACCATCTCCCGGCAGGTCGGAGGTTGTAGACAGCTGCGGTGTCTATCCAGAGCACTGAGTTTGGGAAGTAGCTTTGTGTGGATGGTGTCCACATGCCCAGCAATGTTGAGGATCTTGTTGAGCCAGAGCCCAAGATATTTGAAAGAGGAGACATCTTCAAGTAAGGAACCGTTAAGGGTATGGAAGGTGGGGGGAGACATTAAGCCTGGTGAGCTTTTGTCTAGTGCCAAAGGTCATGGAGGCCATCTTTTTGGCATTCAGTGAGAGATGGATAGCACAGCACTTGTAGTGGAAAGAGATCACAGTCTCAGGTCCACTAGGGTACTTTAGGAGCACAGGTTGCAGGAACTGACATAATGCTGCCCCTAATGGCTGGCCACTATAACGAGCCAATGACAAAGTGGAGTGATCATTTTAAAGTGAGACAAGAAAGGGTTACAGCTGCAAGCACTCACCCATGTGATCCCGGTGGTCCAAATTGGGATGACACAAAAAATTAGGAAGATGAACTTCAACATGCTGGATAATAGCTTATAATGGCCAGCCTACTCTTCGCTACCACTTTTGTGATATGGGACTGCATCTGCCCTCTTCCAGTCCTCTGGAACCACTCCTTTTTCCAGTAAACTTTTAAATAGGACTGTCAGAGGTTACTTTTTTATGACTCCTCCCCTTCATCTTCCTCTGTGAACACTGAACCAAAGTATGTCTGCCTTTTCCTGATCCCCTTCTGCACAGTACTCTCCCCTCCCCTCTTCTTCTTAACCTTGCAAGCCCACACCTGGTCTTCCTCTTTTGACTTACATAGCTACAAAATGTCTTGTCTCCATTCATTACCACCTGGGCTATTCTCTCCTCAGTTTGTGCTTTGCCCTCCTTACTGCTTTCCTGCTTTCCTCTGTTTTCCTTGATACACCTCACTATCCTCCCTCCGTGTCTCCTTTTGCCTTCTGAATGCTACCCTTTTAGCCTTCACCATTTCAGCCACTTCTTCTGAGAACCCCATAGCAGTCTCCCTTTTTTCCTCGCTTTTGCTCACTTGCTTGACACAGAGGTTTGTTGCCTTCACTATGTCCCCTTTTAACTTTGCCCACTGTTCTCCTACCCCACCTATGTCATCTCCCCTGCTAGGTCATCCCTGAAACATCTACCCATCTTTATAAAACCTGCCCTTCTGAAGTCCAGGACCTTCACCCTTGTGTAGTTCAATTCCATAGCCATCTTTATATTGAACCACACTACGGTGATCACTGATCCCCAGGTGGCCTCCCACCTTGACATCTGCAACACGGTTCCTGTTAGTGAGTACCAGGTCTAGTACTGCCCCATCATGAGTGGGTTCACTGACTAGTTGCCTGATGAACTCCCTTTGCAGGGAGTCCAGCATATCCTTGCTTCTAACTGACGCCACTGCTAGAAGGTCTTAATCTATGTCCAGCAGATTGAAGTCCCCCACCAGTAGCACCTTCCCCTTTTCTGCCATCTTGCCAGTGACTTCCACCAGTACCTTATCTAATTCCTCCCCTGTGGTGGAGGTCTGTCGATCATGCCAGTGTGAATAGTGGCTCCATTCCCCATCTCCAGGGTGACCTACAGTACCTCTGCCTCCCCTTTATGCCCTGCATCTCCATCACCTCTACGTTTTCCCTCACATAATGCACCACACCCTCTCCTTTTCTTCCCACCCAGTCCTTTCTATACAGAGTATAGGCTAGTTTGGCCATGTCCCAGTCATGGTTTTCAGTGCATCGTGACTCAGAAATGGCCACAATATCCAGGACAGCCTCTGCCATGATGGGCTATAGGTCCGGAATCTTATTTCCTAGACATCTTTTATTCATACACATTGCCTTCTAGGTTTTGTTACCACTCTACTTTTTAATACCTTTTTTCCTTTTTATCTTCCCTCCTTCCCCTGTCTCATTTTAATGCTCCCATTCCTTTCCCCCTTCCATTCTACCATCCTGTTTCCTTTATTAATTTTCACCCTGGGGGGTTCTTCTCCCCTCAGATTTGCCCTACTCTCTACTTCAACTTGTTGGGGGGCAGTTTCTGCCTCTTCGGTTCCTTCTGCAACCCCCTCAGCTAGTTTAAATGTTCATTTAAGTAAAATTTAAACCATTCAATGAGGACTGCGGTTCCCCTCCCAGTATCGTTCCAGGTACACCCCCAGTCCACAGTGTAGCCAAACCCCTCCTCTCTGCACCATTCCTTCAGCCATGAGTTGAAGCTCCTGGTGTGGAGATCCCTGTCCTTCCCACTGTCATAGAAAGGCAACAAGGCATCCAAGGCAAGTGTAGACAGGGTGCATCTTTCAACTGGGCAGACTTTGGGCTACATGCAGGAATCCCTGCCATATCACTGTGAATATTGCCAAAACTAGCATTGCCTGCCTACCATGGTATACAGGATCCCATGCCCTGATGGTTGCAGGCAACGCTAACTGGATGGTGTATCTGGCAATCATTAGGCTTATAAATATTCATGAGCCTATCTCTCAGCTGTGTGGATCCTTGCCGATGTTGTTGCCCCATATGGCATTCAGGGCACTGGGGGCCATCACTGTTGAGGAGCACCCACCAGTGTGAGATGGAGGGAACCAGAACAGGTACCAGTACAGCATTTCCACTACTTGCACCTGCTGTAGGTCTGCACTGTGTGCAAGCTCTGGCTATGCCCCAGGCTGTCTGCGTGAGGGGGGTGGGGGAGTGTTCAACAGGCGTATGCAGGTGCATGGGAAGGTTAAGACAGAAAATATTCCAACTTACCTATCATACCTTTTTCAGTGTAATGGCTATCTCTTCATGCTTCACTCCATTGTAGAGCACATGCAATTAAGCCCAGAAGTTCAGGCATTGCCTTTACTGCTAACTCTACTGCTGTTGTGATAAGCAGCTCCTAGCCTGGGACCATTGCTGGTTGTCACTGTTCTGTATCAGATGGGGTTTAGCCAATGACACAGGGATGGATGGTGCTGGAAATCCCGGAGGTGTCCATTTCTGCATCCAGCCCGTTGTTTCTACTCCATTAAAGATTGTGTACCAAATTCTCAGTCACTAATGAGGTGATGCAAAACAGGCTGCTATCTGAGAGTACCACATTCAAACCTAGGCGTATGTCATGGGTTGGGGAGTCCCCCTTAAAAATGAGGCACAATACAAGTTTCCCATCCACATGTTAGTAACTAAAATTGGGGGTTATGTGCTCACCCAGTAGTGCAAGTGGGTGTGTCACTACTCGCTATGCTGGCAACTTTGGTTTGGGACTGGATTTGCTTCATTCCAGGGAATGTTGGGGGGGGGGGGGAGAGGATCTACCATCCTAAAGATAGCTCGCCTCACTCAGGGAGGGAAATGCTGGGTCCAGCTACTTGGCTGCCACCTGGTGGAGGCCTGGTGGCAACACAGTGGGTGCACATCTATGGGGAGAGGGGCAGGGGCCAGATGAAAAGCATGCATGCATACTGTTACATGCACGTGTCCAAGTCACTGCTGCCAGCACATGCATACAGTCACACATGCATGTCCAAGTCATTGCTGCCACCGCATGCATACTGTTACACGCATGTGTCCAAGTCACCTCTGCCAATGCATGCATACTGTCACACATACGTGTCCAAGTCACTTCTGCCAGCGCATGCATACTGTCACACTCACGTGTCCAAGTCACTGCTGTCAGCACATGCATACTGTTATACGCATGTGTCCAAGTCACTGCTGCCAGTGCATGCATACTGTTACATGCACATGTCCACGTCACTGATGCCAGTGCATAGATACTGTTACACGCATGTGTCCAAGTCACCTCTGCCAATGCATGCATACTGTCACACATACGTGTCCAAGTCACTTCTGCCAGTGCATGCATACTGTCACACTCACATGTCCAAGTCACTGCTGTCAGCGCATGCATACTGTTACACATGTGTCCAAGTCACTGATGCCAGTGCATGCATACTGTTACATGCATGTATCCAAGTCACTTCTGCCAGCGCATGCATACTGTCACACTCACGTGTCCAAGTCACTGCTGTCAGTGCATGCATACTGTTATACGCATGTGTCCAAGTCACTGCTGCCAGTGCATGCATACTGTTACATGCACATGTCCACGTCACTGCTGTCAGCGCATGCATACTGTTACATGCATGTGTCCAAGTCACTGTTGCCAGTGCATACATACTGTCGCATATACGTGTCCAAATCACTTCTGCCAGCACTTGCATAGTGTCACATGCATGTGTCCAAGTCATTGCTGCCAGCACTCTAGGGGAGAAAACTGAAGGAGAAACTCCATGGTCAGTCAGGATGATGCCAGAAACCCCTGCATGCCCACAAATTACTGCCAGAACAGGTCTCACACCATATCTGTGGCCCTGGGTAAATGGTGGTTACCCTGTCAGTCCCCAAGAAAGTCAGAGATGTGGCTGGGGGGTGCAGTCAGCATGACAGCAGAATGGAGGCTGAAGAAAAAGCTTCATGAGAGACAAAATGGGGTTTACACCCAGTATTACCCCAGCATGCATCTGTGACTGTGGTACAGTACAACCCAACATGCACCTGTGATTGTAATACACTGCATCCCAACCTGCTCCTGTGACTGTGGTACCGTGCAGTCCAACATGCATCTGTGACTGTGGTCCAATGCAACCTGACATGCAGCTGTGACTGTCACACAGTGCAACCCAAAATGCATCTGTGGCAAAGTACAACCCAACAAGCACTTGTGAATGTGGCCCAGTGCAACCCAGAAGGCACCTCTGACTGTGCCACAGTATAATCGAACATGCACCTGCAGCTGTGGCATAGTGCAATGCAACATACGTCTACAACTGTGGCATAGTGCAACCCAACAAGCACCTGCAACTGCGGCACAGTGCATCCCAGCATGGACACAGTGCAACACAACATGTGCCTCTGACTGTGGCATAGTTCAACAGAACATGCATCTGGAACTGTGGCACAACACAGTGCAACCGAACGTGCACCTACAACTGTAACACAGTGCACTCAGCATGTGCTTCAGACTGTGGCACAGTGCAACTCAACATGCACCTGTGACTGTGGCACAGTGCAACCCAGCATGCACCTGTAACTGTGGCATAGTGCAATCCAACATGTACCTTTGACTGTGGCACAGTCAACCCTGCATGCACCTGTGACTGTCGCACTTTACAACACATATGCCTATGATTGTGGTACAGTGCAACCCAACATGCAACTGCAACTGTCACACAGTGCAACCCAACTGCACTTGTATTTGTGCCACAGTGCAATCCAACATGCACCAGTAACTGTTGTACAGTGCAGTACAACAAGCACTTGTGACTGGGGCACAGTGCAACCCAGAATGCACCTGTGACTGGGACACAGTGCAACCCAACATGCATCTGTGACTGTTGTACAGTGCAACCCAACATGCACCTGTGACTGGGGCACAGTGCAACCCAATATGCACCTGTGACTGGGGCACAATGCAACCCAAAATGCACCTGTGACTGGGGCACAGTGCAACCCAAGAAGCACCTGTGACTGTGGCACAATGCAGCCCAAGATGCACCTGTAACTGTGGCACAGTGCATCCCAACATATACTTGCATGTGTGATACAGTACAACCCAACATGCACCTGTGACTGCCTCACAGTGCAACCCATTATGTGTCTTTGACTGTGGCACAGTGCAACCCAACATGCACCTGCCACTGCAGCACAGTGCAACCCATTGCACACTTGCATTTGCAGTGCAGTGCAACCAACATACACCTGAAACTATTGCACAGTGCAATCCAACATGACTCTGCAACTGTGACATGCACTTGCATTTCTGGCATAGTACATCCCAAAATGCACCTGTGACTGTGGCACAGTGCAACCCAACCCAGCATGCATCTGCAGCACAAATACCCTGAAAGTGCACCTGTAACTGTTGCACAGTGCAACCAAACATGTACCTGTGACTGTAGCACAATTCAACCCAACATCCACCTGCTACTTTGGCACAGTGCAAACCAGCATGCACCAACAACTGTGGCACAGTTCAACCCAGCAAGTGCCTATGACTAGTGCAATACAACATGCACGTGTGACTGTGGCACAGGGCAGCCCAGCATTTACCTGTGACTGTGGCACAGAGCAACCCAACATTGACCTGCAAAAGTGACACACTGCAACCCCAGTGCTCCAGTGGGTGAATCCTCATGAACTTAATTACACAGTGTGTGGCAACACATGAATATAAAACCTCAGTGGCTGGGAATGCATCTCAATAATACCCCACTGTGTGGGAGTGCATGCACTTAATGCCACAGTGCAGAGATAAATACAAACCTAATACCCTAGTGGGTGGTAAAATACTGTGAACATTGCACCTAAATGGCTGTGACTGTAGTGAGCATGACACCTGAGAAGATGGGAATACCATGGGCATTACACACATCTTCTTAAATGCATTTTGATCCTGCACAAATCTTCCCTCAGAAGCAAGCACATGGGAGATAGAGAAGCCAAATCATTCATTAGACTAGGTATGTAAATTTGGGGTCCTATTGCATTTTGCCTTAGGTATAGAATGATAGAAACCATTTGAAAATAAAGTCCCAGGATTACCCATATTAACACTGCACTCCATACACTACTGTACTCTTCAAAGAAACTGCAACTTTTGCAGTGAGACATGATGACGATGCAGTGGGACAAGATGACCATGCAGTAGGACAAGATGGCCATGCAGTGGGACAAGACAGCCTTGTAGTGGGACAAGACAGCCTTGTAGTGGGACAAGATGGCCTTGCAGTGGGACAAGATGGCCATGCAGTGGGACAAGATAGCCTTGTAGAGCGACAAAATAGCCTTGTAGAGGGACAAGATGGCCTTGCAGTGGGACAAGATGGCCATGCAGTGAAACAAGATGACCATGTAGAGGGACATGAAGATTGTTCAACCAGTCTCACACCATTCAGACAGAAAATCATTTTACACCTCTGGAAGAGGCCCAGGTACATGACTTCATTGGGGAGGACTCTAAATCTGTTGGGGGAAATGAGCAGGATGACTTGGTGGCACCCGAGGGGGTGAGCAGGAGGAACTTAGCATGGAGAGTCTTAGTGATTGGGGACTCAATGATTAGGGGAGTAGGGAGGGTGGTGGGTGGGGGAGGGTAGGAAATGAAATAGCCAGATGCCTTCCAGGTGCATCAGCCATCAGGGATCTAGACAGGCTAGGGAGGATGGCGGAGAAGGGAAAGGGGGATCTGGGGTGCTCGTACACTTGGGTATCGACAATCTTGTGAACCAGCCTGTGGAGGCAGGGAAGTGGAACTTTTAGAGGCTAGTAGACAGACTGAAGGCACACTCAGCCTCCCTTGTCTTTTTCCAATGTCCTCTCTGTGTGGAATAAGGGAATGGGCATGACAGAGTAAAGAATGAAGAGACTGAGAAGTTTATTGGGTGATTGAAGGTATGGTGTTAGGAGGAGGGGTACCACTTCATGGGGACTGGGGAGGCATCATGGACAGGAGGCCCTTCAAGAGTGACAGCCTTCACTTGAAGGGAAAGGTGGCCAGTGCTCTGGATCAGACGTTTGACATTTACATTAACCAGTTAAACTGATTGTGGAGGAGAGGGATGCTAGGGGAACCACTGAGAAGGGAGAGCAGGTGGTGACTCTAGCTAGGGTTCCCCCTGAACAGGGGACTAGTAGCAGCAAGTTGGGTAACAGCAATGTTGACATTTAAATTAGATTAGGGGCAGAGGCCAATGACGGAAGGCTGACAAAGCCTATATTCAGCATCAAAAATAAAAAAATGTGAAGGAGGCTAGGGAAGAATAAGGGAGAAGGAATAGGAAAAAGCAAGAGGGAATCAGGAGAAAGATGGAAAGGGGTCTGCCTTAATGGTAGGAATATGGGAAATAAAATTAGTGCGCTCCAAGCAATGGTGGCAGATACTGAGATGGATCTAGTAGGCATCACAGAAACTTTGGGCCACAGAGAATAACGATTGGGACCTGACCATCCCAGGCTACGCCATGTTTTAATGGGACAGAGGAAAAGGTAATGGAGGAGGCATAGCCCTACATGTCAGAGAGGGCATAGACGCAGTGGAGGATGGAAGCATCAGGGGAGGTAATGGGGCAACAGAATCGCTGCGGGTTCAGCTCACGGCATCCTCAGGCAAGAAACTGTGCATGGGGGTGATCTATAAACCTCCAGAACAGGGGGAAGAGAGAGATATGGAGCTAAGGGCAGAATTAGAAAGGGAGGTGTCAAAGGGGGAGGTGGTGCTTGGAGATCTAAGCCTGCCAGATACTGAATAGGTCATTCCCACAGCCAGAAGCTCCAGAACTCAGGCCCTACTGGATACATTGCAGGACTACCTGCATGCTGGTGCAGCTAGTTAAGGAACCCACTTGGCAAGCTGCCATTCTCAATGTGGTGCTCACCAGCTTGTAAGTGGTAGGTGGAGTGAGGGTAGGAAAGTCACTAGGGTCCAGCCACCATAACTCTTTATGTCCAACCTGGTCCTTGGAACAAGTTGAAGTCCTAGATTTCAGAAGGGCAGACTTCAACCAGAAGAGGAAGCTGGTCTGGGACAAGTTAGTTGGAGCTGACAGCATCAGAGATGTAGAGGAAAGGTGGGCAATCAAGGGGCCATTCTTGAGGCAACAAAGTCTTGCATGAGAACAGTAATCAAAAGAAAAAGGTACACAAGACAATATGGTTCTCTGTAAAAGTCAGGGAAGCAGTGAGAGGCAAAACAAAGGCTTTCACCAGATACAAGGAAAAACTAGGGAAGGAAGAATGGAGAGAGTACCTAAGAAGAACAAGAGAAACCAACATGGCGGTCAGAGAAGCACAGGTAGACACAGACCTGCATATTGTGGAGGGGTCATCAGTGGAAAAAGCAGTTCTTTAGATATATTAGGGAAAAAGAAAGAAGGATGAGGAGGAATTGTTAGGCTAGCAGACAGAGGGAAGTAATTGAGAGGGATGTGCAGAAAGCAGCCATTGTTAACAACTATTTTTGCTCTGCATTCACAAAGGAAGACAGAGGGCTTCTGCCAGAGAGTTGCATTAAGGCAGCTGTCACAGGGATCCCTGAGATGAAGTAGCAAGTATTTACCAGTGAAAGGGTTTGGAAATGTCTAGCAGCCCTAAAGGTAGATAAGGCCCCATGGCCATGTGGGATGTATCCAAGGGTGCTCAAGGAACTGGCAATGGAATGGGGCTATTTAACAGTTCATTTCAGACAGGGTCAGTTCCAAAAGGCTGGAGGGTAGTAGACATAGTCCCATTCCATAAGAGGGGGACAAGGAGCAACCAGGTAACTACAGACCTGTCAGTCTTAACTCTATTGTGGGTAAACTGATGGGGACACTAGTCAAAGAAGACCTCATAAACTACCTGGAAAGCAGTGGACTCCAAGATAATAAACAGCACGGGTTTGTGGCAGGGAGGTGTTGTCAAACTAACTTGCTAGGATTCTTTAAAGCAGTCCAAACAGTACTGCTCTCCTAGGGTAGTGAAACAAGCTGGAGGAAATGACAAGCTCCAAAAAGGCTGCTTTTATTCAATATACATAGTGAGAACAATCACTCACGCTCCAGCAAAGGCCAGTCACCCCAAGAAACACAACCCCAGTACTTCACCACAAAGGTTTCATGAGGGGTTAGCTGCCCCATGTACTGCACCTCCCTGATTCTACTGATGCGCGGCGCTGTTCTATTTTGTTGGCAGTATTCTTTGCCTGGGTAATAAGGATAGTGGATAAGGGCCGTGCTGTGGATTTACTCTCCTGTGATTTTAGTAAGGCTTTTGACTTGGTGCTTCACAGAAGGTTGCTGAAGAAGCTAGAGGATCTGGGTATAGCACAAGGCACCACTAGATGGGCGAGAAACTGGTTGGAAGGGGCACTGTAGAAGGCTGTGGTTAACAGAATCAAATCAGAAAAGAGGGAGGTCACCAGTGAGGTGTCACAAGGATTGGTACTGGGTCCAGTCCTTTTCAATATGTTTATTAGCAACATGGGAGAAGAAATCCAGGGCAAGATGTGTCTCCTTGCAGATGACACTAATCTCTTTGGCTAGGTAGACAGTGAGGAGGTGGTTAGGGAGATGCAGAGAGACTTGCAAACACTTGAGGGGGTGGTCAAAGGTTTAGCAGTTGAAATTCAATATGGAAAAGGGTAAGGTGATGCACACAGGGAACAAGAACCCCAGGACAGAGTATTGGATGGAGGTAAAGCTGTGAACAACCTCTGAGAAAGAAACCTAGGGGTCATCATCAATAAGTCCCTAAAACAATCAAACCAGTGCAGCAGGGATGCTGGGATTTATAGGAAGGGGGACTGACAACAGAAGGAAGGAGGTGTTACTACTTCTCCACATATTACTGGTGATGCCCCACTCAGAGTATTGTACCCAGTTCTGGAGTCCTCACCTAAGGAAAGATAAGGAAAAGCTTGAGGCAGTGCAGTGTAGGGTGACCAAAATGTTGCAGGGCAGATCTTATGAGGATTGCTTCATGGCACTGAACATATACTCACTGGAGGCCAGAGGAGAGAGGGGAGATTTAATAGAGACCTTCAACTTCCTGAAAGGAATGAACAAGGTGAACTGCAAGGAACTATTTAGCGTAAGTAGCGGATCAAGAACCTGGATGTATGAGTGGAAATTGATGGGGAGGAGGTTCAAGAGGGAAGTGAGAAAATTTTATTTACAGAAAGGGTGGTGGAGCCATGGAACAACCTGATGGCTGATGTGGTAGGCGCCAAAACCTATCAGTGGCTTCAAACATGGTTGGGACAGGGTGAAGGGCTTAACATGGTGTGATAGTGGTAGGGCAGGGAGTATGGGGGTGGAGAGTGTCAGTTCCAACCCTCTATGAACAATAGGTCACGGGTTTGTTAGGGTTTATGGGCAGGCTGGATGGCCCAGTGGTATTTTTCTGCCGTCATTGTCTGTGTTTCTAAGTTTGTATGATATGCATGCAATACTTGTCAGTGCTTATTTTTTTAATTATGCTTACTTTATTACATTTCTTTATTTGTTCCTCACAATGCACTTTAATACATCTGCTGTTGAAAATATGAAACTCCAATTTTATTAGCATAAATGTTTTCTCAAGAAGTATAATATAAATCCTTATAAATACAAGATTAAATAACACATTTCAATAGCTCAAAATTACACTTTTATATGACAATCTCAGGAATCTATAAAATAGCAGCACACAGAAAAATGGTCTCTTTGATACTGAACTACAAATTACCATTTTATGAAGTTATTTTTCAGGGTTAAATATTAACTTATTACATGAGTGATATACGTGTCTAGTTATGGGTATCAATCAATCAATCAATCAAAATCTTTATTTATCCAAGCGAACATCATTGAGCAGAGCTCTTTTATAAGATGGACCTGGTTAGAACAGGGTCGGGTAACAGCTATCTTAAAAACATATAAATACATGTAAATAAGTATATAAACACAAACACAATGGTGCAGTAATAGTGGAGTCAAATGATAAAAGGAAGACAAGGCAAGCCATAACAGAGGAGGATTCAGATACAAGGGGGCAGGTCCACCATTGAACCATGCAACTGTATATAAACCATGTTCTCTGTATAGAAGTACCAGTTAGTTCATTTACCAGGGCAGTCACTAGTACTAGCCATGAAAATGGCTTGGAGAACCACCAGCTAATGGCAGATGGGGTACCAGGAGGGGTATGTAATATGTAAGCGAAGGATAAACATTGTGAGAAGTGAAGTCCCAAGGATAGGTCGGTAGAACTGATGCAGTGGTGGGGGCCTACAGGGAGAGGGAAAGGAGAGTTAGGACTTTTATAGTATGATTGCGTGTAGATTGTGGATGAGTGCAGTATAGAGTTGTGAAATTAAGGCTGGAGAAAGCGGGAAGATAGACCAGTATCAAAGGGAGGAGAGAGACATCAAGGTGTTACATGAAAGCATGATGACAGACCAGGGCCAAGGAGGAGACAAGCACTAGAAGTAATTTGTTCATGGTTAAATGGTACAGGTTAGCATGATGACAATTCATGGTCATGGGAAACAATTGCACTGATCATTTCTGAGACGTGAATATAAGAACTTGAAAGATGAGATGCCGATGGGTGACCTCAGTTTCAGTTTTTTTTGCAATTTATTCCACAAGGAGGACGGTGTAAAGCTTATAGTAGCCCTGCCAAAGTGAGAGTTAACTTTGGGAACCATCAGTAGGAGAGATTTGCAACTTCTTAGGGCGTAATTGCCTATTGGTTTTATAGGAAGACAGTCTGTAATGTATTGGGGCAGTTTTTCGGAAATGGCACTCAGGGTCCATAAGGCTGCGTTTTTATCACGCCTGAATTGAACAGAACTCCACCCCACTGATTGATATAGGGAGCAGTGGTGAGTGGAATAAGGCAGGCCTGTGATGAACCTCAAAGCTTTATGATATAATGTGTCAAGTTTGGTGAGGTAGGAAGTGGGATAGTGACTGTAGAGGATGTCAGCATAATCTATCAAGGATAGAAAGGTTGATTGTACCAGGTGTAGTTTGGCACCTCTAGTTAAGAAGCAGGCTATCCTAAAGAACAGGCCAAGTCTCTGTCGTAATTTTTTGAGTAATTCTTCAACGTGCTCTATAAAGGAGAGCCTATGGTCCAGCCATACTGCCAGGTATTTGAATTTAGAGACAAATTCCAACTTCTCGCCAAGAATTGTAGTAATCTGCAGCACAGGATCTGATAGGGCTGAATTTACCATTTGGGCAGAGGGAGAAAAGAGCATTGCTTTTATTTTCTTGGCATTAAGTAATAAGTTTTTTGTTTAGGAGTTGGTGTTGCAGCAGGTTGAACTCAACTTGAAGGTCATTACATGCAGATTGTAATGACAGGTGGCTTATGTAAAGAACTGTGTCATCTGCAAACAGATGAATGTTGGCCTTAGTTATGCTTTCATCAATATTGTTGATGTATATTGCAAATAAGATCGGTCCTAACATAGAACCCTGGGGAACACCTCTTAGGAGAGGTTTGAGAGTTGAGAGATCTCCTTCCGCTTTCACCTGCTGGAAATGATCAGAGAGGTAGTTGTTGAACCACTGTAAATATAATGGGTCAGCACCTAGTGAGGTCAGGAAGAGAGTAGCAGAGAATGGTCGACAGTGTCAAAGGCCTTGCAATTCAAGAATACTGGCAGGTGTAATTCCTGTTGTCTAGCTCTCTTTGCCAGTCATTAGTCACTTTGGCAAGTGCTGTGATGGTGCTATGTTAGCTCTAAACCCTGATTGGACTGGATTAAGCAGGTTATTAGCTTCTAGATACTGCCTCAGCTGGTTACTTACGACTTTTTCCAGTAATTTTGACAAGATCAGGAGAATCAAAATTGGTCTGTAATTATTTAGATCACAGGGATTTCTGGACTTCAACAGGGGTATAATGTGCATTGTTTTCCATATTGAAGGAATGGATCCTTGAGTTAACGATAGGTTAAATAAATGAGCTATGGGCACGGCTAACACATGGATAGCCACCTTCAAAAAATATGGGTCGAGGGTATCCGCACCAGCACTTTTTTTTACATCCAGTTTTATCAATAGGTATTCAAGTTCTTTCATAGTAGTAGGATACAAGGAGAAGACTGAATCGGTGATGCTAGGATCTGCACCTTGATTATCCACCTGAGAGCATATCAAATTCTCAGGGGAATTGTCGAAGGCTAAGCCTGCAGTCGCAAAGTCATTATTGAAGGCATCCAGAACTTCCAGTCTGTCACTAATGGTGTTATTGTTTAAGGAGATTTCATCAGGTAGTGAGCCACCGGACGTGTGACCAGACAAGTCCTTGACAGTTTTCCAAAATTTTGTAGGATTTTTGGAGGCAGAGAGAAATTCAGAATGATAGTATGCAGCTTTTGTATCTCTAACCATTTTAGTACATGAGCTTCATGCCCTTTTGAACTTGCACCAGTCCACAGCAGACTGAGTTTTACGTGCTTTTTTCCATAGGTTATCTCTTTCAGTCAATGCATCATCTAGTCTATCAGTTTGATGAACATTCACTGTCTGGAACCTAACAGATTTAGGAAAGAGTCTGTCCCAAGCATGGACAGGGTGTGAGTTACCATGAAACTGGTGGCCACCAGATTAGCTCCTGGTTTGGACACCAGTAGTGCCCAACCCTCTCTTTATGGGACCAGTGTAAAGGTCAATGGCTCCAGAGAAGTAGGTATGCCACTGTGTTGTAGGCAGTTGAAGGCCTTCATATCAGCATGCCCTTCATAATTTCACCCCATTTTCCTTCCCACATTCTATATGTGTGATACTGCCTCCAACACACCTAGCCTTTAGCAGGGGAGATTGATGTTGGGTGCTCTTCCATGCCTGTACCACTCCTGAAACACACCAAAAGAGGTGTCGCAACAGTGGCATGAGTACCACTCCTGAAACACACCAAAGGAGGTGTCTCAACAGTGGCATGAGTACCACTCCTGAAACACACCAAAGGGGAGATATTGCAACAGTGGCATGAGTACCACTCCTGAAACACACCAAAGGAGGTGTTGCAACAGTGGCACAAGTACCACTCCTGAAACACACCAAAGGAGATATTGCAGCAGTGGCACGAGTACCACTCCTGAAACACACCAAAGGAGATATTGCAGCAGTGGCATGAGTACCACTCCTGAAACACACCAAAGGAGGTGTTCCAACAGTGGCATGAGTACCATTCCTGAAACACACCAAAGGAGGTATTGCAACAGTGGCACTAGTGATTCCTCCCCCTAAGTCTGTTTGCCCTCCATCTGCCCTGCACTCTTGCTTTTTGATATCGACGGTGCAAGACCGTCAGAGATATCCGATGCCATCAGATGGCATTTTATAGCTGCATTGCAGGAGCTCAGTGATTCATATTACATCTTTCCTATCTACTACTCTCTCAGGTAGTAACAATCTAACCCAGAGTGCAACTACTCAACCCACAGGTTTTGAATTGATTAGCAAAGGAGTAGGGTTATTGAGTAGTTAGAGCTCTCAGCTGTGATCCAGGGGATCTCGGGTTCCCATACCACAGGAAAAACAGGATTCACGGTGGGTCCCTGAACAAGTCACTAGACCCAATGTGCATCTGTTTCCAGGTAGAAAAACAGGGGACCGCTCTTTGGTCTCCTGGTTTATCAGTGCCACTAGAAACTCTCAGTAGCAGTACACATGCACTAGGTATAGTAAAGCTGGGTGCATTTCTGGAGCAACTCTGATACATCAGATAACTGTGGCAGTGACTCTTGTAACATAGTCTGGAAAAATAGGTCACCAAAAGCTAACGCTAATTTACCTGAAATAAATCCTATGAACAGAATTTTTAATTGCCATGTTATTGTTTAATCAGTCTGTCTGAGATCCTTTTTGTGTGTAATTTTGGTGCAATTGAATTTTTAATTGACATGTTCTTATCTGGCCTGTTGGAGACCCTTGAGCTCTGATGCATGATTGTGCTGTGAAACTGAGTTAACTCTGTTGGTTTTGTCAGGTATTCCACCTGTCGTAAATGTGAAATATTCCAGAAAAAAGATTTTAGGCTTACAGTGTTGGTGTTAATAATGTGTAAAATATTCAAATTGCTCATGAAACTAAACCATATGTTATTTAGTTTTAGTGTTTTAATATTCATTCAAGCATTAAATTGGTGTTAAACAAAAACACATCTACACCAAATAAGCATTGTTATCTAAACAACAGAGATTTGGATTCACACCCAATAACTTTGTTCATGTGCCACATGAATACCTCTTCATTGTGCAACAGACATGATTGCAGATTTCTGCGGCCATCTCAGCCATATACAGTATGTTTGTCAAACCTTCACTCTGTCCCTAGTGTGGAGACACTTTTATACTGCTGCACATTAATGTTACGCTGAAGTTTAAAGAAAACTGGACATTAGCTTTACAAATATCATAGTCTCACCAGTAAAATTAAATTGACTTATATCCTGATAAGGAGCAGAATAAAAATCTCAAAATGCCACATCTTATATGACCGAGGCTTGCACTTTTGATTCAAAAGCAGTTACTGGTACTTGCTCTTATCTCCTACTACAGCTGAAATGAATGATTTAAGAAGTAACGGACCCTTCAAATGTGGATGCTAGATACTATATGAATAGAAACAGAATAAACTGATCCCTTGAACTGTAACCCTGGAAACTCGGGAGTCAGATTCTTATGAAGTGAAACAAATACTGTAATTAACGGAACCCTCGAACTCTAACCTTCAAAACTTGGAGGCCATATTTTGCATAATCTGAAACACATTTTGGGGTTGCATAAATAAGCAAAGTGTGTTTGTGGTCAAACCAGTTAAAACCATTTGGACTTTCAAATTCAAATTTCTGTTCACGCCCCAAACTAGTTAATTTCCTAACAAGTTTTACTTAGAAGATTTGAAATAAATTTGCACAAGCTGACTTCGTTTCAAGCTGCTTGCACCTTTGACAGTACAATCACTCACAGTAAGTACTAGTTCCCTTGTCTCTAGCTCCTGCTCTTTGATAAGATTCAGAATAGCTGAATTAGTAATGTGTCGGCTCTTGTGCCCTTGCTACCATGTTTTATACCAGATCTGTAAGTGTTTACGTTGGAAACCTTAACAGCGCAAATGTTCAGGAGCTGGGTTCACATACCTGGGACATTTGAGGGCGCAGGTTGATCTCTTTCAGGTTCACAGAATGAGGGAGGAGGTTGTTGAGTAGTTGGCATAGAAGAACCCCATCTCGCAGAGCTTGTGCCAGTTCACAGACCTGAGCCCCCTCCCAAGTTACCCGGTGGTTTGGAGGCAACACCCGACATTGAATAAGCCAGTGTGCACACTGCTTCCACATCTCCATTGTTACACAAGAAAAGAAAATGAAAAAGAAATGAACAGATCTTCTTGAAGGCTTCAGATTGCAGCCTTCTCCCTCTCTCTCTCTCTCTCTCTCTCACACACACATCTAAGAAGAAGTATTCTCAAGCTTACTTCCGCTTTCGACTTGGTAACTGTCATTATGCAAAACCACACTCTGAATGTTGCAGGTAGTAAAACATACAGTTCCCAAAAGGCTTAGTTCTCCTTCTGTGTATTGAAACAATAAATAAAAATGCTGCATTTGCCAGATATATGAACAAATAATTTCCTAAATTTAATCCCTAAGCATAGGAAGGTGGCAGTATCATCTCAATAAAGCCCATCTGAAATATTTGACTCATAGCGAGACCAGCTACAGCCTGGTTAAATTAGAGGAACTTCTCCTGCCACTAGTGCTGCCAAAACACACAATTATCAAATTATTAACAGGCACTGGAAAGAGCTGCAGTGGATAAAATGATACAAGCAATGAACATGTCCATGGACTGTAGGTACTGTTTCAGTATTACATTGAGTTTTTACAAGTATGGGAGGAACTAATACCGGATCCTTCCCAAACTGGTACCAAGCCAGTACCACAGCATCACATTCCATATTCATTTGCACTAGCACAGTACTGCAATCAGACATTACTGTTGCAGCCAATCCCATTATCCCACCTCTTCGTGACCAATGCAAGTGTTACAGCTCCCTCCTTACAGTAGGGGGCAGGGTTTTTACTAGTTCTGCCTAGCAGTGACAGGGTGCCATAGCATCATTCTGTGGGGGACAGTGGTGGCAGGACATTTTTAGGCAGTATGCTGGTAATTAGGATGCCCTCCTAGCACCAAAAGAGTGGAAGGATAAAGTCTAAGGGGTCAGCAGTAGGAGGCTGGGAGGGGGGTATCACATCCCAGGTGCCCTTGCCAGGGTGCCCTCCGGACATTTGTGAGGAGTTAGCACAGTGCTGTGCCAGGGTGCTGACCAGGGGAAGCATGCAAGCACTGCCAGTTTCATGTGGGGTGCCAGGGACTCTGACTGTGCCTGGAAGGGAAGGCATGTGATGTGCACTGCTCTGTGACAGGCTGCAACACACTGGCCAAGGACTTGTAGTTTTCTGTTGCACACTTCTACCTGGAGACATGAGCGCCATGTCACCCTTGGAGCCTGAGCATGGTATGAGAGCAGAGGCACCCTGCATAGTGAGGCAGTCACATCAAACATCTGCAGGTGTATTGTATGCCAGGTTGAACCTTGGTCATTCATGACATTCCTTGACCCCAGAGAGTTGTGGGATCATGGATGTGAACTGGAGGTTGGCGCTGTTTATTTGGGACAGTAGGTGAGATCCTTAGGAGGGTGAGGGAATTCTGGAGTGTATCCACTCAAGGGATATCTCCTGATGGCCTTGGGGCCTGAAGAGGGTTCCCCTGAAGACTACATGGGGTATGTCTGAGAATGGAGGTGACATCGAAATGCCACAGACAGCCACTTGAGCAACCAGAGAATGAAATGGTCAGATATCAGGAAGAACACTGCTGCAAGGTCTCCAGATATTTGGGAGGGGCTCTCCAAAGTTAAGCTAGACAATTGTGAACATTTCTGTTGTGTCACTTCACCAGCAAGGCAGGTGACAAAGTGCCACAACATGTGATGCACTGGATGATGCTGGTCGTGCCACGTGTGGGGGCATCTTGAGTTCCAGAGTGCTAAGGCACAGTGAGGCAGAGCCAGTCCTGTGGCTCATAAAAATGGATTTCACTCTTAACATCTGGCAACCTGCCAGTATGCCATTTAAAGTGTTAGTGCACTACCTAAAACTACTATTAATTTATAAAAGCAGTCAACTATTACCTATTATATCTAAGGTACTTTTTCTTTTCCCTTTGGTTAATTGGAAGATTTTTTCATGTTAGGAGATGTATTTTGTGGAACACCACTCCACCTGGCAGCTGACTTATCCAACTCTGCATCTCCCATTACATAATTTGTAGTGTGACCTCACTGACTGTAACATCACAGTTAAACACAAAGAGCCACTCAGTAGCTGCCAGGTCAGTCACTTGTGACATCACAGTCAGTGAGGTTGCAGTGCTGATAATAGGGGGAATAGAACTAGATATGTCAAATGTCAAGTAGAGTGTTGTTCTGCACATCCAGCATAACATTAATACACAGAAAACTTTCTAATGCACAAACGGAACAAGAACAATACTTCATAAATAAAAAGTTACAACTGTTTTTTTGTACATTTGTAACATTTTCCTGTCTGCTGTTTTTGATTCTACTAGCTCTTTATTGCCCAAGAATTATGATAATGTCCAAGTACAGAGGCATGAAGGGAGAGACATTTTGGAAGAGGGATTCCCAGGGCTCAGAGATGGCTGAATGGAACAGGGACAGGGAGAGTCCAGGACAAGTAACAGATCACACTGCAGCTGTGGGGGTGGGACCCAAGCCACCATGATGGAGCTGTGGGAATATTGTTATTAATTATACTGTAATTAACAGGGACTAAAATGAATTGGCAACATGTTAAGTTTCCTTAACTACACTGTAGTTGCAGTATAACTACACTGTAACTGCATGCAAACATGTAATTACAGTGTAACTACCCCGTTGCATGTAATTAATGATTACCTACCCTGCAGTTACATCGAAACTAACACTTAAAGTGTGACCAATGAATTAACTGTCCTGAAATTAATTGATTATCTGATCCAAATAAAGAGACAAGTGTTTGGAATCGCTGTATCAGTGATGTTATTTCCATCACGTAAAGGTGCCCCTGTCCCAGCACTTCCCAAGGGAGGAGGAGGTGGACTGGTTACTATGACTGTTTACAAGGGGGTGGACTGGTTACTGTCACTGTTTACAAGGAGCTTCCGGTGATGTTAATATTTAAACATTTAGAGCTATGCAATAATGCTAGAGCCATGTGTCTATTGTATCAAATAATCTAATGTTAATAACTTTAATACATCTTCTGTTAGTTTCTAATCCTTGTAGGACATACATCCAGTAAAGATTAACCAATGACAGAGCATGGGTCTCTCAGGGATTAATGTATGGCTGGGAGGAGCGTTGGACCATGAGGCCAAAGGTTTAGAGGTTTCAACCACCCAGCCACTTTATTAATCCCTGAAAGACCATGCTCGATAGAACAATCCCTCTTATGTTTATCATGTGAAGAAAAGGGTTCGGCACTCTTTTTATATGTTTCTCTTCTCATGTTACATTGGTTCTGGAATGATATGAAGGTTCCTACCATGGGGAAAAGAAAGGGGGTTGCACCTGACTGGAGAAATTACATGCTTAACTTTTTTATATTATGACTGTAATGTTGAACAATTACTGATTACATGCAGATGTGAACAACATTTCAGAATATGTGCTCATTTTGACTGACTTAGTTTTGTAAACTGTAGAATCATCTCTGTTTTTCTGCTGTGTTTGATGTTTAGGATTTGGCTGCTGTGCATTATGGGAAATGTATACATTTAAATGCAGAGGAGATTTGAGAGCTGGTAGTTTTTGCTGCAGTTCCTTGGCTGACCTACAGATGGTAGTACACTGATGCTTACATCTTTTTTCTCTGAACTTTACAGTCAACTTTGCACATTAATAACTTTGCCCCTTTTCAACTGATTTACATGAAATTTATAAAGCATAGCCTTTGAGAGAGAAACTCTTGATCCTGTAAATTCCATGTAGATTGTTTAAGGGGAGGCAAAGTTAGAGAGGTGCAAAAAAATGCAACAGTCTCAGTTTTTGAAAATTGTAAGCCTTTTTTTTGCCACCCGACAACTAAAAAAATAAAGCGACTTTGAAACCTGAAACTTTCAGGTTTGATAGACATTGGTCCATTTATTAAAATATTTAAAAAAAGACATGGAGCCAATCTGGAAAATCATACGTGTCATACATCACTGTGTAGTGACTGAAAGGGCATATGTTTTTGAGCCAATAGACCAAGTAAAAAAAAAAAAACACATTACATAGTCTTATAGATGTTTTTAAGCTACTTATAATGGACCTACCAGCTATTTCACCTAAGGAAGGGGTGGGTTGCACCAAGCACTCTGACCGTCCCAAACCTAAGGCCTCTGAGGGACATCCACCAGACTCTTTTTCTAAACAGTCACCAGACCAACACCCTGATGTCACTCTGCTTGTGTTCACGCCACCACCGGCCAAGGTGGTGCCACTGCCGGTCAAGGTGGTCACGACGCTGGCTTCCCTGGCTCAGCCCGACATCAGCTCTGAGGCCAACCCTTCTCCTCAGCAGACGCCGGTCCACCTGCCGTCGGACCCTAACAATGGGGTACCTGACATACCGCTGTCGTCTCCTGCTAGACTGACACTGGTCAATCCCAATACTGGTGCCAGTGCACCAAAACCGACGGCGGTTAATCCCAACACTGGCATCAATGCAGGCTCAAGAATGACTGCTCCTCCTATGCCAGAATGTCCCAGATTCAATATGGCTCAAGTCAAGGAGCTTTTTACCCACTGGTGGGACACGGTCAAGCAGGACTTCCAAGTGAACTCTGCTTTACTCTGCCCACGCCTCACCCTGCATCAACCCCTGATCCTAATCCGGACACTGAGGTGGTTCCCAAACCATCCAGCGATGACGCAGGGAAAGAGCCGGCTGCATCCAAGAAACATAAGGACAAAAGTAGGTACCGGAGGACCCGGTCTAGAAGCTCCCCCACTCGCCTTCCCCAGACAGAAGACATAAGCGAAGGAGACACCACTCCCTTTCCTTTTCATCTTTGGAGTCTTATGTCAACTTGGAGCTGTCTATACCAGACTGCGATGTCGACTCTGCCCAGGGGACCTGGAGGACCATCTTAAGTCCCTGCATGGTTACCCTATTTTCATAGAGTTCATGAGGCGCATTCAAGAAAATATGGGTTGGGATACAGAGGCCCTTGACCCTGAATGTTTGAGACTGGCCAAGTACCTCCGTCAGAAAGATCCCAAACCTGTGGTCATCCCACCCATGGTGGACACCTTCCAGGATGTCACATATGCTACCTGGAGGCATCCCCATTCTTCCTCTGCGGTACCCAAAAAGGTGCACAGATTGTCCCAGGCTCCTAAGGACCATCCCTTTTTAGCCGAACACCCCACCACTGACTCGGTGGTGATTTCCGCAGCTCATGACCATTCACAGAGGCCCAAACACCTGAGCACCCAGCTGCCCAACAGGGAGTCTAAGCAGCTGGATTCATTGGGCAGGAAGGTGTACACATCTGCCACCTGCAGCATCAGGAGCTTTAATTTCTTGACTCACATGGTCCGGTTCCAGAATGCCCTCTGTGAACAAGGGCTGGACATTGTGCAGGGCTTGCCCAACTTCCCTCAGAGGGCTGAGCTTGCCAAGCTTCTCCAGATTGGCTCAGACATGGACACGCACATCTTGAGATCAGCCTACAACTCTGCAGACACTTCTGCAAGGGCGGCCGCCTCCAGCGCCATTCCTGGCTCCGGGTCTCGGAGTTCGATCCAGATGTGCAGACTAATCTTCTGGATGCTCCCTTTAAAGGCTCCATACTCTTCGGTGAAGAGTCAAAGAAAATAACATAAAAGTTACAGGACTCTAGTAAGGCTGTCCATACCATGCAGTCCATGTATCACCTGAAATACGGATGTTTTCATAGGTCCCATTTTCATGGCCGAGGGGGACAACAGCCTCAGCAGCTCCACTACCAGCAGCAGCTGCAGCATGGCAGCTTTAGTCACAGAGGTGGGGCCAGGGGTTCCTCGACTGCCAGCTCATTACAGGCTAGACTTGCCACTGCTGCCCCCCCAATGCCTGACCATCTAGGCAACCCTCCTCTCCCAGATGTCCAGTCATGTGAACTGGTCAGAGGCGTCTTTTCTGTATACGCAAAAGCCTGGAGACAAGTGACCTCTGACCAGTAGGTCCTCAATCTCATGGAGTTCGGGCACTCCATCAAGTTCAATGCCATCCCTCCAGACAGACCAGTGCCCCATCCCATTATCTGAGGGAACACAGGGTTCTTATTCATCAGGAGATTTAGCCCCTGTTGGACAAGAACACCATAGTGCCAGTGCCCCCAGCCGAGAGAGAGAGAGATGGGGTTCTTATTCCACTTCTTTCTGGTCCCAAAGAAGTCAGGGGATCTGAGACCTAACCTGGATCTCAGTGACCTGAACCAGTGGGTCACCTACAGGAAGTTTTGCATGGTCTCTACCCAACCTCCTACCCATGGTTTCAACTGGAGATTGGCTGGCCTCTTTGGATATGCAGGATGCTTACCTGCACATTCCAATTGCCAGAAAACATTGAAGGTTTCTGAGATTCCAGTACAAAGGCAGGCACTTTCAGTTCAAAGTCCTCCCATTCGGTCTCTCTTCAGCCCCAGGGTATTCATGAAGTGCCTGGCAGTGGTCGCCATGGCACTTCGGAGAATGGGCCACTTTGTGTTTCCTTACCTGGATGACTGGCTCCTCCTGGCTCCTTCCAGACCCTGCCTATTGGAGACCATCAGGAACACCCTAATGCTGTGCCAACATCTGGGCATTATGGTGAACCAGGACATGTATTACCTGTTCCCATCCCAGAGACTCCAATTCATAGAGGCACTTCTGGACACTACTCTTGGGAAGGTTTTTCTTCCTTCCAACAGGGCGAGCCACATCCAAGCATTAGCAAATCATGTCTCTTCAGTCTCAAAGGTTCCTGCCAGACTCCTTCTCAGGCTGTTGGGCCACATGGCGGCAGCCATAGTTTCGGTGCTGCTCACGAGGTTGCAAATGTGAACCATTCAATGGTCCTCACGTGTTCAGTGGGATCAAACACAGGATGATTTGGATGCACTCTTAGGAATCACAGAGCCGATCCACTGGGAGCTACGCTGGTGGATGTTGTCCCAAAATCATCTGGTGGGGCTTCCATTTCAGTTCAGACCCCCCCTTCCAGGCACTGACCATGGATGCTTCACATTCGGGATGTGGTGCACATTTAGAGGACCACAGGACTCAGGATTCCTGGTCTACAGCAGAGGAGAACCTACACATCAACGTCCTCGAACGGAAAGTTCTTTACGCGCTTCAGGCCTTGGTCTTTGCCCTGTCCCTTGGCCACCTTCTGATCCAGATGGACAAAACATCTGTGATGTTCTACATCAACAAACAGGGTGGCACACACTCTCACCCTCTCTGCTGAGTAGCCATGCGAGTGTGGGACTGGGCACTCGGCCATCATCTCTTAATCTCAGCTGTTCATGTTCCAGGGACACTGAACGTGCTGGCTGATGCTCTCAGCAGAACAAGGTCACAGGCCCACTAGTGGGCCTTGCTCCAGGATTTCGTAGATCAAATCTTCACCAGATGGGGGACACCAGAACTAGATCTCTTCACGTCTCAATCCAACACAAACCGCCCAGTTTTTGCTTGCTAGGTCCAGAGCATGGAGCTTTCTGGCAAGACGCATTTTCCCTTTGTTGGAAGGGGAGATTCCTCTATACCTTTCTCCCTTCCCCGTTTTAGAAGGTACTCCTCAAGGTACAATCAGAACAGTCCGCCATGATCTTGATAGCTCCTCTGTGGCCTCGACAGATTTGGTTTCCCTTGCTTCAGCTTTTGATGGCAGAGCCTCCGCTTCCTCTTCCAATCTCGTCCCAGCTTCTATCACATGACAACGGGTTCCTGGTTCATCCAAACCTATGCTCCTTCCACCTGCATGCCTGGCTCCTCAAGACCTAGAAAAGTCTAGGTTTGAGTCACAGACAAGGTGGCTCAGGTATTGGTAGAGGCTTGCAAGCCTGCCACTACTGCCACTTAAGCTATAAAATTGAAACGTTAGTGCTTATTGGCAACAGCAAGACAGGTGGACCCCCTGGTCTGTTTAGTTAACCCTTTCTTCAAATACCTGCTTTCCCTTTCTGAGTCAGTTATTCCTCCATTAAGGTACACCTGGCCGCCGTTTCTGCCTATTACATGCCTGTCCAGGGCAAGTCAGTGGCTCAGTTGGAGGTGTCTTAAGCCTTTCTGTGTGGTATTTTGCATATCAGACCCCCAATTCATGATCCTGTCCCTCCTTGGGATCTGCTTTTCGTTCTGGAAAAGTTAATGCTTTCCCCTTTCGAACCAGCCATGGAAGCTGAGCTTCATTTTTTGTCCTGGAAAACCTTACTTTTGGTGGCTGTCAACTCAACGAGGCACATTTCAGAGCTTCAGGCCCTCATGTGTAAGGAACCCTACCTGATTTTCCACAGGGACAGGGTAGACCTTGGCACCAACCCAAAATTTCTACCTACGGTGGTTTTGGAGCTCACCTTGAACCAGTCGGTTCAATTTCTGGTTTACTTCCTGGAATAAAGCACTTCTCCACTCTCTGGAAATTCACAGGACACTGCGCTGCTACCTGTCCAGAACTAAGGGGGCCAAGAAATCTGATCAATTGTTCGTCTCCTTCGCGGACAGATCCTTAGGTCACCCAGTTACCAAGCAGACGCTTTTGCATTGACTGGTTAACTGCAACTCCTACTGTTACCAGAAACACAACAAGTCCTCTCATGGCCCGATCAAGGAGCATTCCACCAGGGCAGTCACCACCTCTTTCATGGCCATGAAGAGGGTGACCACAGCGGACATTTGTGCCACCTCCACATGGCATTCTGTTCACGCCTTTGTCAGGCATTACAGCATGAACATAGTTTCCAGACGCAGAGTAGGATTTGGTCTTGTGGTCTTGCAGGGCTTGGTCTCCTGAGGGATCCCTCCTGCTCCTGTTTTCCTGCCTTTCCTTCTCCCCCTCCCAAGGGTTGTCTTCAGTTTATACTGCTTGGAAATCAGTCTTACTTGTGTTAACTGCTGCAAGAGCTTCCTCTTGAAGTAAGATAGTACAGTTACGTAAGAACTTATCGTAACAGTAGATCTTCGAGAGAAGCGCTTGCAGCAGGTATGATTTCCTACCCTCCTTGCCCCAGGACCAGACCTCTCCTGCATCGGACACGTTCTCTGTCTTTTTTCAGGGGTGAGTGTGTGTTCAGGCCATTTGTACATGTCACCTCATGCGATACTGCCTTTTTACCATGCAAGAACTGGAGCACGTGTGGACCGCCCCTCTTTATACGGGGATGTCGGGAGGAGCTGACATCAGAGGGGGCATTTCCCCCTTGGTACTGGTAGAGAAGAATTTGTCATGAACAGCTGGATTAGCATCTCTGCACAATGCTGCTACACAATAGGACATACTTTTCAATAACATGACAAAGTGTGAAACACTGAACAATGGTAGAGCAGTGACATCTAAAACCAGCTTGAAAGTTACTTAACATATTTTTATCATTTCACATTTATCAAATCTGAGTTGCATAAACTTGGAAAATATCTTCGTTATGCAGTTAATAAGGCTAATCAGTTGGCATGTGCTTGGGTAATTTATACTACCTTTAATATTAATAGGAATAATTTGACTACCCTTCCATGAACTTGGAACCATATTTTGATTTGATCATTAGAAAGTGAGGAGTCAAAGAAAATCTTAGTGAAATAGCATATCCAAAGTGGTGGAGCTATATGAGATGAGCTGTTGACAAGAACGTTTTGGTACCATTAGCTATTAGGAGCCAGAACAATGTACACCTATCTCATGTTACACAGTCCAGCATTTGTTTCCGTGATGTATTCTGATAAACGATTTTGTGAGAGAGTAATAGTTTCTTGTATCGTTTCCCTACTCAAATCATGAAAATTGCTTTGAGATGGTCATCTTTAGACCATCATAGCAGACTTGTTCATTCTTTCTTAGTCCTTTTACATTAATGATTTAATCACCAGTATTTCTCACAGGATGAGTGTTTGGTTCATATAAAACAGGAATCAATCATTAAAAATGTCAGTAACATAAGAAAACAGTAATGTAGAACCCTCTTTCAATATCTTAGTGTAGCAATCATGACAAGTGTTACTCAAAAACAATTAGTTTGGAAGGTTAGTATCCAGTTTAACATTGATGAAGGGATCCAGCCCCTGTGTATCACAGATAACCCCAGTGGGAGGGGAAATTGCATACCAGCTTTCTACAGGTAAACTCTGAGAGCTGGCGGTGTGTCCCATGTGTAACACATGCAATACCCGTGGGAAGGAATATCCCGACATCTGCTTGCACGTAAATGCTGAGTGTGGGAGGGTCTGTCACCTGTGTAGTGCAGGTAATCCCTGTGGCAGGAACTATCCCCTGACAGCTGTCTACAGGTAAGGGTCTGTCCCATATTTAGTTCAAGTATCTCCTGCAGGAGGGACTTTCCCTGACAGCAGCCACCAGGAAGACACAGGGTGTGGGTGTTTCTATCCCCTGGTAGCACAGGTAACCCCTACGGGAGGAGCTATCTCCTAAAAACTGCCTGCTGGTAAACTCTGGTGCCTGGTGGCCCTGTTCTCTGTGTAGCGAAAGTAAACTCTGCAAGCAGAAGTATCCACTGAAAGCTGCCTGTAGGGAAATGCTGAGCCGTAGTGAAGGTCTGGGACAAATAAGTTCTGTTTGGCAAGGAAGTCCATTCCTTGTATAAGACAGTTAACTTTAGCTGGAGCGACCATTCCATTGCAGTTTTCTGCAGGTAAACTCTGGGTGTTGGGGTGTGTCCCCTATATTGCACAAGTAACACCTGTGATAGAGAATATCCTGACAGCTGCCTGCAGGTATATGCAGTGTGTGTATATGTGTGTGTGTGTGTGTGTGTGTGTGGATGGGGGGAGTCTGTCCCCTGTGTAGTGCAGATAACCCCTGTGGGTGGGAATATCCTGACAGCTGCCTGCAGGTAAATGTTAGATGTTAGGGAGGGTCTGTCCCCAGTGTAGCACAATAACCCCTGTAGGGAGGACTATCTCCTGACAGCTACAATATCTATGTGATGCAAACTATGGACATTGGGGTTTGCCCCCTATGTAGTGCAGGAGACCCCCAATTAGAGAGACTATCTCTTGATAGCTATCTTCAGGTAAAAGCTGCATGGGGGAATCTGCATCCTGCGCAGTGCAGGTTAACCCTGCCAGATCACCCCTCTTTGGACAGCTGCCTGCAGGTAAACTCTTGAGTGTTGGGAGGGTTTATCACCTGTGTAATACACATAAACCCTGTGGGAGAGACTATTCTGACAGCAGTCTGCAGGTAAATTCTGGGTGTTGGGGGTGAGCCTACAGGTAACACCTGTGGGAGGGAATATCCTGACAGCTGCTTGCAGGCATATGCAGGATGTGGGGAAGGTCTGCCCCCCATGTAGTGCAGATAACCCCTGTGGGTGGGAATATCCTGACAGTAAATGGTAGGTGTTGGGGAGGACCTGTCCCTAGTGTAGTACAATAACCCCTGCAAGCATGACTATCCCTGACAGCTACAGTGCCTGCAGGTTGAAAACGCTGGGTGTTGGGGTCTCTCCACTGTGTAGTGCAGGTAACCCCCTAATGGAGTGATCCTTTGACAGCAGTCTGCAGGTAAATTCTGGGTGAAACATGGAGTTTGAATTTGACAGCAGATAAGGACAGCTTGGCCCACCTAGTCTGCCCATTTCCCTACCTAATGCATAGGCTGCAGATCCCTACCTAATGCATGGGCTGCAGATCCCTACCTAAAGCATATGCTGCAGATCCCTACCTAATGCATAGGCTGCAGATCCTTACCTAATGCATGGGCTACAGATCCCTACCTAATGCATGGGCTGCAGATCCCTACCTAATGCACATGCTGCAGATCCCTACCTAATGCACATGCTGCAGATCCCTACCTAATGCATGGGCTGCAGATCCCTACCTAATGCACATGCTGCAGATCCCTACCTAATGCATGGGCTGCAGATCCCTAACTAATGCATGGGCTGCAGATCCCTACCTAATGCATATGCTGCAGATCCCTACCTAATGCATGGGCTGCAGATCCCTACCTAATGCATGGGCTACAGATCCCTACCTAATGCATATGCTGCAGATCCCTACCTAATGCATAGGCAGTAGATCCCTACCTAATGCATATGCTGCAGATCCCTACCTAATGCATATGCTGCAGATCCCTACCTAATACATGGGCTGCAGATCCCTACCTAATGCATGATTTGCAGATCCCTACCTAATGCGTAGGCTGCAGATCCCTACCTAAAGCATATGCTGCAGATCCCTACCTAATGCATGGACTGCAGATCCCTACCTAAAGCATGGGCTGCAGATCCCTACCTAATGCATAGGCTACAGATCCCTACCTAATGCATGGGCTGCAGATCCCTACCTAATGCATGGGCTGCAGATCCCTACCTAATGCATGGGTTGCAGATCCTTACCTAATGCATGGGTTGCAGATCCCTACCTAATGCATAGGCTGCAGATCCCTACCTAAAGCATATACTGCAGATCCCTACCTAATGCATGGGCTGTAGATCGCTACCTAATGCATGGGCTGCAGATCCCTACCTAATGCATATGCTGCAGATCCCTACCTAATGCATGGGCTGCAGATCCCTACCTAATGCATAGGCTGCAGATCCCTACCTAATGCATGGGCTCCAGATCCCTACCTAAAGCATATGATGCAGATCCCTACCTAATGCATGGGCTGCAGATCCTTACCTAATGCATGGGCTGCAGATCCTTACCTAATGCATGGGCTGCAGATCCCTACCTAAAGCATGGGCTGCAGATCCCTACCTAATGCATAGGCTACAGATCCCTACCTAATGCATGGGCTGCAGATCCCTACCTAATGCATGTGCTGCAGATCCCTACCTAATACATGGGCTGCAGATCCCTACCTAATGCATAGGCTGCAGATCCCTGCCTAATGCATGGGCTGCAGATCCCTATCTAATGCATGGGCTGCAGATCCCTACCTAATGCATATGCTGCAGATCCCTACCTAATGCATGGTCTGCAGATTCCTACCTAATGCATAGGCTGCAGATCCCTACCTAATGCATGGGCTGCAGATCCCTACCTAATGCATAGGCTGCAGATCCCTACCTAATGCATGGGCTGCAGATCCCTACCTAATACATAGGCTGCAGATCCCTACCTAAAGCATATGCTGCAGATCCTAGTGTGGATATGAGGTTCTGTCCACTGTGCAGCACAGGACACCACTGAGGGAGGTAGTACCCCTTCCACTTCTGCAAGAACACTCAGAGTGTTGGGGTCTGTTCCATGTGAAACTCAGGTTACCCCAGCATTGTGGTGGGAATGAGGAACCTGGAGGAAACTCAGTTCCAGGAGTGAATTTAAAACAGCAGCATTTGTTGGTCGGCAAACAAATATTCATATAGTTTGTTTGTATGGGGTTTTTTGTTTTTTTTTTTTTGCAAAAATGTATTTCTGACATCCTTAGATTCATCCTCAGGGTGTTTTTATTTTTAGACATTTTTAAAACAGCTCCTGTAGTTACTTTTGCAATTAACTCACGTCATTAAAGATGACCGCCACTCACAATTTTAAAAAAACCTCTTGCGCTAAGGTTAACTGTTGACTGTATATGTTAGATTCATAATGTGGAGTGTTACCACATGTTTCTGATTGTAAACAGCACAGTGCTGCACCAATATATTTTGTTCTTTCCTGGCGGACATGGCACGGTAGGTACTTTTGAAACTTTGAAATCCTATATCTTGGTTCAGGAATGAAAGAAAACAAAAAGAAAACTGGGCATGTTAACATTTTTGCTGTAAATCACTATATGCAACAAGCACTGCTGCTTTAAATATCTGATTTAGTTCCAGGATGACAATAAGCTAAGATCGCTACTATGTAAAATGCGCCTTCCTAAAGAGATAAATCTTGACTAAATAAAGTGTAACATGTAAGCTGTTACGAGAATTTGCTCCCATTTACCCTTATCAGTTATGTTCGATCCTACAAAGGTGGTGAGCTGCTTCCATTTTTTTTTTTCCCATTTCCAAAACTGCCCCAGCTTGAGTAACTCTCTCTCTTGACAGCTACTGTGCTGACGGCAGGTAATCTATGGGTGTTGAGGAAGAAGTAAGTACGTCACCTGGGTAGCTCAGAAACCCCCTGTGGGAGGGACTTTCCCCTGACAGTTGCCTGCAGTTAAATTCTGGTGACTGGGTTTGGGTCTAATACCTGTGTAATTCAGGTAAACCCAGCCGGTTCCTGCAGGTAAAGTCTGGGGGTTGTGGTGGAGGTACGTTGTCGACCTGCAGGTAAAGTCTGGGGGCTGTGGCAGAGGTATGTTGCCTGACTGCAGGTAAAGTCTGGGGGTTGTGGTGAAGGTATGTTGCCTGACTGCAGGTAAAATCTGGGGGTTGTGGTGGAGGTATGTTACTGGCCTGCAGGTAAAGTCTGGGGGTTGTGGTGGAGGTATGTTGCCTGACTACAGGTAAAGTCTGGGGGTTGTGGTGGAGGTATGTTGCCGGCCTGCAGGTAAAGTCTGGGGGTTGTGGTGAAGGTATGTTGCCTACCTGCAGGTAAAGTCTGGGGGTTGTGGTGAAGGTATGTTGCCTGCCTGCAGGTAAAGTCTGGGGGTTGTGGTGAAGATATGTTGCCTGCCTGCAGGTAAAGTCTGGGGGTTGTGGTGAAGGTATGTTGCCTACCTGCAGGTAAAGTCTGGGGGGTTGTGGTGAAGGTATGTTGCCTGCCTGCAGGTAAAGTCTGGGGGTTGTGGTGAAGATATGTTGCCTGCCTGCAGGTAAAGTCTGGGGGTTGTGGTGGAGGTATGTTGCCTACCTGCAGATAAAGTCTGGGGGTTGTGGTGGAGGTATGTTGCTGGCCTGCAGGTAAAGTCTGGGGGTTGTGGTGGAGGTATGTTGCCTGACTGCAGGTAAAGTCTGGGGGTTGTGGTGGAGGTATGTTGCCGGCCTGCAGGTAAAGTCTGGGGGTTGTGGTGAAGGTATGTTGCCTACCTGCAGGTAAAGTCTGGGGGGTTATGGTGAAGGTATGTTGCCTGTCTGCAGGTAAAGTCTGGGGGTTGTGGTGAAGATATGTTGCCTGCCTGCAGGTAAAGTCTGGGGGTTGTGGTGAAGGTATGTTGCCTACCTGCAGGTAAAGTCTGGGGGCTGTGGTGAAGGTATGTTGCCTGCCTGCAGGTAAAGTCTGGGGGTTGTGGTGAAGATATGTTGCCTGCCTGCATGTAAAGTCTGGGGGTTGTGGTGGAGGTATGTTGTCTGCCTGCAGATAAAGTCTGGGGGTTGTGGTGGAGGTATATTGCCGGCCTGCAGGTAAAGTCGGGGGGTTGTGGTGGAGGTATGTTGCCGGCCTGCAGGTAAAGTCTGGGGGTTGTGGTGGAGGTATGTTGCCGGCCTGCAGGCAAAGTCTGGGAGTTGTGGTGGAGGTATATTGCCTGACTGCAGGTAAAGTCTGGGGGCTGATAAAAGAAAAAGTGCCCCCCAACCTCCCCCCAAAGATAAAAACATTTGGGAGTAAATGTAACAATGAACATTGATCAGCCTGGATTGGCTACTAGTTTAATTTCAAAACCCAAAGTTTAGGAAAAATGTAACAATAAACATTTTTATGCCTGGATTGGCTACTTACTAATTAAATATCAAAAGAAGTGGGTTTTTTTGGGTATTCACCCCAGGGCCCTGTTGTGAAGTCGCCCAGCTACCAACATCGAGGTAGAATCACCCTCAGCAGGGTTCCTAACCAAAAATGCCTGTGCTTGAAGTATCTTCCTTTATATACTGGCAGTGATTTAACCACAGTTACTGCTGAGCTGCAAGCTAACTTCCAATTGCTTGAATCTTGGTTCACTACTAACAAAGTACTCCTCAACTACAAAAAAAACGAAGAGTATGCTTCTTACAGTGCTGTAAAACAGGACAAAATATGGTCAGCTTGTATTTCATAGCCACAAAGGTCATACTCTGGAGCAGATTAGGACTTTCAGATATCTTGGTGTACACCTTGATGGCACATTGACCTTCTCTGCCCGCATTGACCTTCTCTGCCCACATTGACCTTCTCTGCCCACATTGACCTTCTCTGCCTGCATTGACTTTCTCTGCCCACAATGACCTTGTCTGTCCACAATTACCTTCTCTGCCTGCATTGACCTTCTCTGCCCACATTGACCTTCTCTGCCCACAATGACCTTCTCTGCCCACATTGACCTTCTCTGCCCGCATTGACCTTCTCTGCCCACAATGACCTTCTCTGCCCACATTGACCTTCTCTGCCCGCATTGACCATGTTGTAAAATCAGCCAACGTCAAGCTGGGGGTTCTCTATCGCAGCAGACAAGGAATGACCCCTGAAGTGCTGAAACTGGTAACATGCAGTTCGGTGCTATCCACCATAGATTATGGTCTAGTGATCTATGGTGCTGGATCTGACTCCATGCTTAAAAGGGTTGAAACTCTCCTCAATAAAGCCTGCCGGCTGGTCCTTGGGGCTAGTTACCTGACCCACACCTGTGCACTATAGTCTGAGACAGAGTGGCTCTCCCTACATCTCCATTTTAAACATCAAGCTTGCCTACTGGGTAAAAAATCCTTATTAGGGCAAACACTCAAGACCACCTCAAACCTCTTTAAGTACGCTCAGTCCCCTGCCAACACCAGACGCACTACTAAAGGGGAACTTTTGGTGCCTTTCAAGCACACGTCGTTAGCCCAAAGAACCCTTTCCTATCAGGGACCTAGGCTATACAATGACCTTCCTGCTGATGTAACTGGCTGTGCGAAGATTAGCCAGTTCAAACGTGGCTTACGCTCAGATCTTGCCAGTGAGTCACACTGCAGCTGTGCCTGTTAAAGCATGGTGGAGCCATCTCTGGCTCTTACACCTGTGTATCCTTACTTACCCCCACCAGCCCCACATCCACACTCCCCCTAAGTTAGTTTTTTTCTCCTTGAACAAAGTCACCTCAGGCTGCTTCTATCCTCCTATGCTCCGAACCTGAGCTTAGCCCTGAACCATTTGTCTTCTTCTTCTCAATGAAGAGTTGTATCGCTCTTCTAAAGTGTCGTGAATATCACTTGCTTTTCGAACTTGTATGTAAATTGTAACCAATGTGATTGTGATTTATCCCAAATACCTCTTGTAATACTGCTTTCTCCCAGGATCCTGATTTGTACCTCCTTTCTGTGTACTGTCCTGTTGCATGTCTGATGCGGAACCTTTGTAAACGAGCCACAGGCTCAAAGGTATTGAATACTAAACTTTAAATACATAAATACAGAGTGCACCAGCCTGCAATAGGCTTAATTACGGTGTGGTCCCCAGCCAAATGTGCAGGTAACTGGTGGGGAGCTAGCTAAATGGGAAAGGCGTACTTTTCCCAAGGCTAGTTAGCCGCTTCACTCTTGTTCATTCGGCTTCTAGTGGGGTGCTACTGCATATGGCCAAAACCATCAATAAAAGAAAAAGTCAGTGCACTCCCCCCATCCAAGATGGATGTGGATATGAGGTTCTCTCCCCTGTGCAGCACAGGACACCACTGAGGGAGGTAGTACCCCTTCTGCTCCTGCAAGAACACTCTGAGTGTTGGGGTCTGTTCAATGTGAAACTCAGGCAACCCCAGCATAGTTGGTGGAAATGAGGAACCTGAAGGGAAATCAGTTCCAAGAGTGAATTTAAAACAGCATTTGTTAGTCAGCAAAAAAATATTCATACAGTTTGTTTTTGGTTTTTTTGCAAAAATGTATTTCTGGCATCCTTAGATTCATTTTCAGTGTGTTTTTATTTTTAGATGTTTTTCAAACAGCTGTTATAATTACTTTTGCAATTGACTCACATCATTAAAGAGCCACCACTCGCAATTTAAACAACTCTTGCGCTGAGGTTAACTGTTGTCAGTACATGCTAGATTCATAATGTGGAGTGTTACCACATGTTTCTGATTGTAAACAGCACAGTGCTGCACCAATATATTTTGTTCTTTCCTGGCGGACATGGCATGGTAGGAACTTTTGAAACTTTAAAATCCTGTATCTTGGTTCAGGAATGAAAGAAAACAAAAAGAAAACTGGGCATGTTAACATTTTTGCTGTAAATCACTATATGCAACAAGTACTGCTGCTTCAAATATTAGTTCCAGGATGACAATAAGCAAAGATCGTTTCTATGTAAAATGTGTCCTCCTAAAGAGATAAATCTTGACTTAAATAAAGTGTAACATGTAAGCTGTTATGAGAATTTGCACCCCTTTACCCTTATCAGTTATGTTCGATCCTACAAAGGTGGTGAACTACTTCCCATTTCTTTTTCCTTTTTTCATTTCCAAAACTACCCCAGCGGGAGGAACTCTTTCTCAACAGCTACTGTGCTGTTGGCATGTAAACTCTGCAGACCCAGATATTCAAAGGGGTTGCGCATGGTGCAACAAAGGTGCACCGGTGCAACCCCGCATTGTGCCCCAGTGGGATATTGAAAAGGCTGCCTAGCACAGCGCAAATCCCGATGTGCCGGGGCACAATGTTAATGTATGTGGCACAAATGCAGGGGTGTGCCCAAGCATATGCGGCACATCCTGATATTCAGCCCAGGATGTGTGGCGCATATGCTGGCACAACCCTGCACTGTGCCACATAGAGAGGCTCAAAGTTCAGCCTGTGAATTGGTGGAACAACTCCTGGCCACCCACAAGCGGGCTGCTGTATTGCAGGGTGCAACACAGCAGCCGCCACCGCCACCAGAACACAGTCCAGAAGTACCCACATCTCCTGGTAGTTTAGTGGCACCCCCTCCCTCCCATTTGCCTGATCACCGGTAAATGTGGGTAAAATCATTCCCTGGTAGTCTAGTGGTACCTCCTCACCCCATCGATCGTGGTACATCGCTGTAAGAAACATCCCTGGTGATCTAGTGGCACTCCCCACCCCTCCACCCACACAGAACCCCTTGCCAACCCCCTCCCCCATCATTGGCGGGCAGCTGCAACCTGCCGCATGCTGCCATCTGCCTCCAAATGACAGCTGTGGACCAATGGGCTTACAGCCCATACTGTAGCTGTCATTCTGTGGGCAGCCGGACAATATGTGGGCAGGTTGCAGCCACCACGCTTGATGGCGAGAGTGAAATGGTCCTTAATGAGTGGGTGAAATGAGTAACCACTGGCTCTCAAGGGAGCGTTTCAGTGATGTACCATGATCGGGCTAGGGACGGGGGTACCACTAGATTCCAGGTAACGACTCAACGACATTTACCGCGATTGGGAAACGTGGAGGCAGGGGCGCACTAGACTACCAGGGAATGATTTTACCTACATTTACTGGCGATCGGGGAAATGAAAGGGAGGGGGTACCAGTAGACTACCAGGGATTTGTTCTATAGCGATTTACTGCAATTGTGGCTACGGGTTGGGGGATGCCCCAGGACCCCCACTGTGCACGTATCATTCTGTGCAGGGCTTCAGGCGCAATTCGGCAGGCTGCCCTGTGCAAGGCATGCAAATGGGGCCATAATGACATGCAAATGGCCCCATTTGCGCCTTGCATATATTATGGCCTCATCTGCATGCCCTCTGCTAAATAGCACAGGCGATGCACCCAGCACAACTGCGTTTGTGCTTGCGCATCCCCTTGCTCCCTATCTGTGGCTTGCGCCGGCGCAGTTTCACTGCGCTGTGCACTGTCCGTGCCATATTCAATGGTGCTGCACCATGGCGCACCACCATAGAATATCTCCTGGCCCTGGTGCATACCAGTTGCGCTGTGCCCACGCTTGCGCCACTGCAAGGCGCAGTCTAAATATCCGGGCCAGGGTGTTGTGGAAGAGGTAAGTATGTCACCTGGGTAGCTCAGGAAACCCCTGTGGGAGGGACCATCCCCTGACAGTTGCCTGCAGTTAAATTCTGGGGGTTGGGTTTGGGGTCTGTTACCTGCGTAATTCAGGTAAACCCAGCCGGAGGGACTATCATCTAACAGCTGCCTGCCAAAAGTCGGGTAGGGGGTTGTGGTGGAAGTATGTCCCTTGCTCAGGTAAACCCTGTGGGAGGGGCTATACTCAGCTGCCGACAGGTAAGCGTTTTCCTACTTGCTAACAGACAGCAGGAGACCGAGGCTGCGGCTTGCTGCAGGAATGCCTGGAATGTCGGTAGGGAGTGAGTCGCGGCCCCTGCTCCTAGGTGGGGCCTTCTGTGCTAGCAAAGACCTGCCCGCCAGCCCGCCTGCCTGCTGCAGCAAACCGGAAGGGCTGCGAGGGTGCTGAAGGTGCGCCCCGTCCCTCCTGCCTTCAGAACCGTAACACACACCAGCGGACAGCCGATCTCGTTGCCTCCCTCCCGGCTGCAGACAGAGGCACGGTCGGTACTTGTCGGTGACCGCTCGGGCATTCACAGAGTCTTAAGGGGAGCTGCGTCGGACCCCGTCAGTGAGCCCTCGGACAGACAGAGACCCGAGGGGGGCAGCATCGGTCCCCGCCGGTGAGCTGATAGTTAGATACCCCAGGGGAGCAGAGTCGATCCCCCTACAGACGGTTCTAAAGGTGGCAGGTAAGCCATATAACGTGTCTGCACATTTGCGTATGGGGGACTAACTGTCCTGTCTCAGTTCTATGCTGCATACGTGACAGGGGGCTGTGTCTCGCAGCTGTAATACGGGCGGGGTGACAGACAGTGAACAACCACCTCGCCAGTATCCTGCATGTATGGTTGGGGGAAGAACAGACTGTCCTGCTTCACGACTGTCTTGTGTGCACTGGGGAGGGTCCGTATTGTCATAATCTTGCATGCATTAGGGGGAACTCAAGCCTCACCACTGTCCGGCATTGATGATGGAGCGGGGGGCACAGGGGAAACAGCCCCTCCTTCCTACTGTCCTGCTTGAAATTAGTATTAGAGGGGACTGCCCATTCTCATCACTTTCCTGTTTGCATTAGAGAGGACAGTCCCACTTCCCTACTGTCCTGCATACATTAGAGAGTCTGTCCCGTCGTGCGTGTGTACTGACTATTAGACATGAGGTTTTCCCAGTTTGCAAAACTTCACGGTCATGCTCTATTGCTATGCCACAAATGTGTGTGTGTGTGTGTGTGTGTGTGTGTGTTTCGGGATGGTGGCGGAGGAGTTCTCGTATTCTCCACCACGTGTTGCCTCATACTGAACAGTGTTATCCAGCATGCTGTCTTTAGGGGGTCCTGTGCAACAAAGTCCCCCACCCCACCCAAACACACAGGCCACCTGCGTGTGTTTAGGAACTGGTGGTGGGGGCTGTGTTGGACTGCACAGGTTGGACATTTTTTGTTGTTTTCCCTCTTTAGGCCACTGCAGGTACACAATAAAGATGCAAACACAACATCACAACTTAAGTGCGTTTTATTTATGCATAAGAAAAAAATCTGTTACTTTGAAAAAATGCGCTTCTCAGTCCATGTTGTTGAGTTATTTGTACTCCTTTGAAACTGGTTTTACAATGAGACATACAATACTCCCCCAAAAAAAAAAATCTTTATATGTGTGTGTGTGTGTGTGCGTGTATTACAGTAATATAGACCGGGTTGAGTAAGCAGTTTAATGTTAAATCCCACATTTTGCACTTTAATAACTGTGCAACCATTCAAGGGATTTGCATGAAATTTGGTATGTGCTGTCCCCTGGGGTAAATCTCTTGATGTGCCTAGTTTTGTTTCGATTGGATGTACGGTTTTCCTGCAGGGTATAGTGAAAACGGTGTGTTTTCACTTTTCGCCAGTTTTTGCTGATTTTACCCATCACGCTGCGGCCACGCCGTTTGGAATTTTGGTCTGAAATTTTCAGGGGAAAAAGAGGTTGTCCCAAAGAATAAACCAGCACTGATTTGGTGAAAAATATTAATCCATTCCAAAGTTATTACTTGAAATTAGGGGTTCTGAGCATGTTCTGAGGTTCACTCTTTTGGATAGATGTATAAATTGCAAACAAGGATTTGTCTCATAAAGTTGACAGCTGGTGAACAAGGATTTATAAAATCCCTGTTTGCCAGCCACCATCTTGTTTTCAATTTTTTTGGCAAACAAAACCTTGTAACTTGCCCCAGTGATGTCTTCTGTGGAGATTAAAGTATGGGTTTTGTTCTGGGTGATGCCTTCTACAAACCCATAGCTTTGGTTTCCTTTAGTTTACTCAAAAAATGGCCATTTTTAAATGTTAAAATCCTTGTTCACCACTTGCCTCTGCTCCTTGTTCATGAACTGTCAAAATCCCTGTTCGTGAGGGAATGCTCAGATGGCCCTATCTCATGAACAAGAACTCACAAACAAAGATTTTGACACCTCATGATCAGTGATTCGGCTCATGAACAAGGATTCTGACAGCTCACAAACAGGGATTCAAAAAAGGAATCCCTGTTCGTGAGCTATCAAAATCCTTGTTTATGACAAATCCTAGTTCGTGAGCTGTCAAAATCCCTGTTCATGAGGGGACAACCAGATGGCCCTAAAAATCCCTGTTCATGAGCTGTCAAAATCTTTGTTCGTGAGGTGTCAACACCCCCCCTATTCGTGAACCAATTCCTGTTCATGAGCTGTCAAAATCCTTGTTTGTGAAGGGATGATCAGATGGCCCTACCTGCGAACAGGGTTTGGCTCATGAACAGGGATTTTGACAGCTCATGAATAGGAATTTTTAAAGGTTGCTGTTTCTTTGCCACTTCACTGCAAAGAAATGGTTAGGACTTTTGGCTTGAAATGTGCAGGGTAGAAAGGTGGTGGCCCAGAGATGTGACTTATGCTAGTTTGGTGTAAAACTTTTATTGGTCCATAGATATGGCATTCCGAAGTTGGGAAATTTCCCATTGGATAACATTGTGGCGAGTGCAGCGCCTTTTAGTGCCTATATCATGAAAACGGTTTGAGGTACAGATTTTTCACTAAGCACAGTGTAGCACGCGTGCAGGTTACCAGTCCATGATTACAACTGCACTGGAATTGTTTTCAACGTTGCTGCGGTTATTGCGATATTGCACCATTTGCAGTGCAAGGCTTTCATGGAATCTGTCTCGGGCTGCACTGAATCTTTACAGTTATAGCTAGGAGGGGGGCTCTGCACTTCCACATATGGTTACCATTATGCAGTAATCAGACTGCTGGGCCATCCATTCTGCAATACTGGGGACCCTGCACTCCCACAAGGAGATGACAGTTCATTACAATGTCTGTCTGTGCACTTATGGAAAGCTACAGGCCCTTCACTCCCAAAATCGTTTAAGGGTAAGATTACACTTTCTTGAAATATAAGGAAATTCACTGCAAAAAACTTTAATGCATCAGTTAAGGCTGAAGTAACAAAAGTAGGGAAATGGGGTGTTAGGGTTGACATCCTAACACCCCCCCACACCCTACCACCCCACCTCTCCCCCACCCTCCACAGACCAACAGGTGATGGGGTGTGCGTTGGGGTCATTGGGCCTGTCACCCCATTCTCCTATACTGTACCATGTTGGCTTTCTTACACATGGAATGGGGTAAGAGTTAGGGGCTAACAACCCCAAGACATACCCCATCACCTGTTGGTCTGTGGAGGGTGGGGGTGGGGTGGTAGGGTGTCAACCCTAACACCTCAGTTCCCTACATTTGTTGCTTCAATCCTAACTGATGCATTAACGTTTTGTGATATATACATACACACATATACACAGATATATCACATACACAGATATATAGATATGTGTGTATACGTGTGTGTGTGTGTGTGTGTGTGTGTATATAATATGTGTATGTATTATAATGGTGCTACCGCGCCGCTATAGATAGGGTTGAGTAGGCAGTTTAATGTTAAACCTCAATTTTTGCACTTTAATAACTTTGCAACCATTCAACAAATGTTCACATAATTTGGTATACACTGTCCCGTGGGGTAGATCTCTTGATGTACCAAGTTTCTTTTCGATCAGATTTGTGGTTTTTGTGGTGCGCATAGTGAAACAACTGTAAAGTTCACTTCCCCCCACCTGTTTTTTCCTCATTGAGCTGTAGCCACACTGTTTGGAATTTTGGTCTTAAATTTCAAGGTAGAAAGAGCTTGCCTGAAAGAATGTGCCAGCATTGAATTGGTGAAAAAATATTAATCCAATCCAAAGTTATTCAATTTTGAAATTTCAGGTTCTGAGCATGCTCAAATTAGTCTTTTGGATAGCTGCACAGTGCGAAAAGGGATTTAGGGCTTATGAAAAGGGACTTTTTACAGCTTGCAAAGCGGGATTAATTAAATTCCTCTTCGTGAGAAAAAAATTCCCTTTTGGCAAGCCTCCATTTTGTTTCATTTTTTCTGCCCAAACAAAACATTGTACCTTTACCCTGGGATGTCTTCTGCAGACATCCAAGCATGGATTTGGTTCATGTGAATGTCCTTTACAGTTCTCTGCCTTTGGTTTACTTTACTGTGGCCCCAGAATGTTCATTTTTGATTTTCAAAATCCCTTTTCACGATTTGCTTCCGATCCCTTTTTCATGGTGTGAAAATGGATTTTGACACCTTGCAAAAAGGGATTTTGACAGGTCATGAAAAGGGATTGGATTGTCAGACCAGATGGCCCAGCAGGTAGTCCCTTTTCGCTATAGGGAAAAGGGATTTTGACACTTAACGAAAAGGGATTAATTTTTCAAATCCTTTTTGTGAGATGTCAAAAATCCCTCTTCACAGGCCGAATCCCTTCCCTTTTCATAATGCAAAAAGGGATTTCTGTCAGGGCCTTCTGATTCCACAGTCATGAAAAGGGATTTTGACACCTCGTGAAAATGGATTTTTAAAGTTTACTGTTTCTTTGCCACTTCACTGCAAAAAAAATGGTTTGGAATTTTGGGATGACATTTTCACAGTAGAAAGGGCTTGCCCCACAGATGTGACTTTTGCTAGTTTGATGATAGCATTTACATTGCTTCCATAGCTATAGCATTTTGAAGTTTGGAAATTTCCCATAGGAAAACACTGTCGTGGACGCAGTAGCATTCGGCGCATATATCTCAAAAATACAGATTTTTCACTGAACACAGCTTAGTATGTGTACTAAGTAAGCATGCAGGTTGCCTGGACATGATTACAACTGCAATGGAATTTTTTCCAGGATTGTTATGGTCACTGAAATAATAAACAAGTTAGCCAGCCTGGGAGAGGGTCCCAGGGTGGTAGACTGGGTAAAAAATTGACTGGATAAGAGGACACAGAGGGTAATAGTAAACTGGGTCCACTCTGAAGAAAGGGGGTTACTAGCTGGGTACCGCAGGGTTCAGTACTGGGGCCAGTCCTTTTTAATGTCTTTATAAGTGAGATTGTGGAGGGGCTGGAAGGAAAAGTATGCCTCTTTGCAGACGACACAAAGATCTGCGACAGGGTTGATACATGGGGGGGGGTGGAAAGGATGAGAAGGGACTTGGCAAGGTTGGAGGAATGGTCAGAAGTATGGCAGCTTATATTCAATGCAAAGAAGTGCAAAGTAATGCAGCTGGAAAACAGAAATCCAAGGGAAGAGTACACAATGGGGAGAGGTACTAACAACAACACAAATGGAAAGGGACCTGGGCATAGTCATAGCAGATGACCTAAAGGTAGGCAAGCAATGTGAGAAGACAGTAAGGAGGACTGGGGGATACTGGGATGCATAGGGAGGGGCATCACCAGTAGAAAACAGGAAGTTATTATCCCTCTGTACAGAACGTTGGAGAGACCCCATCTGGAGTACTGCATGCAGTTCTGGAGACCCCATCTCTGCAAGGACATAGACAGGATGGAGGTAATCCAGAGGAGGGCAACTAAAATGGTGCAGGGTTTGCACCAGAAGCCTTATGAAGAGAGATTAAAGGAGCTTAATATGTAAACCCTTGAGAAAAGGAGGGGGGACATGATAAAAACTTTCAAGTACCTCAAGGGAATCAACAAAGTCCAAGAGGGTAGCATGTTTTAGAAAAAGAGATGTGCAAGAACAAGGGGGCACAATTTGAAGGTAGAGGGGGGATGGCTCAGGGGCAACATGAGAAAGTATTTTTTCATTGAGAGAGTGGTGGACGCATGGAACAGCCTTCCTGAGGAGGTTGTGGGGTCAAAAACAGTAGGGTAATTCAAGAACACATGGCACAGACATAAGGCAATTCTGGAGGTGGAGTAGGAAGAAGTAGGCAGTTGGTTAACTAGGATCTGCAGCTTATCCAATAGGTAGGGAAATGGGCAGACTGAGTGGGCCAAGCGGTTCTTATCTGCCATCAGAGTCTATGTTTTTATGAGATATTGTGTTATTTGCATCACGAGGGTTACTTGGAATATCTCTAGGTCTGCACTGTCTCTACACTTATGGGTAGGTGGGAGCTCAGGGCTTCCACATATGGATACCATTTTGCAGTAACAGGAGTGCAGGGCCCTCCATTATGCAGTACTAGGAGCACAGGGCCGATGACAGTTCATTATAGGCCCTGCGCCCCCACAAATGGATACTGTTATGGAGTGATGGGAGTGTGATGGGGGCCCTGCACTCCCACAGGGAGATGCAATCACAACACACTATATGCTGATGGGAGCGCAGGACCTGGAGGACCCTGTGCTCACACAGACGTATACGGGTAAGATTACACTTTCTCAAAAAGTAAGGAAATTCACTGCAAAAAACTTTAATGCATCAGTTAGGGTTGAAGCAACAAAAGTAGGGAAATGAGGCGTTAGGGTTTCGAATCCTAATACCCCCCCACCCCTACCACCCCACCCTGCCCCCACTCCTCCACACACCAACAAGCATTGGGGTGTGCCTTGGAGTATTCAGGCCTAACTCTCACCCCATTCTTCTATTCTGTACCATCTCAGCTTCCTTACATGTGGAATGGGGTGAGAGTTAAGGACAATGACCCCAAGGCACACCCTGACTCCTGTTGGTGTGTGGAGGGGGGGCAGGGTGATAGGAGTGGGGGGTGTTAGGGTTTGAAACCTTAATGCCTCATTTCTCTACTTTTGTTGCTTCAACCCTAACTGATATAACAATGAATTTTTTTGCTATATATATATATATATATATATGTGTGTGTGTGTGTGTGTATATGTATATGTGTATGTATGTATGTATGTGTGTGTATGGATGATAGATAGCAATAATGGAAGGTGTATGAACTAGCCTGCAATGATGTACTGTTGATCTTTTACATTTTGATCCAGTTATGCCAGTGCAGTAATGACATGATCTTTAGTTGTCTTATTTTCCAGCTAGCTACTGGAGGAGTCAAGATGGAGGTAATGAGAGAGAAACTAAAGAAGGAACTCGAGGAGGAGCTGAAATTGAATACTGATGATTTGCGAAGCCACGCCTGGTACCATGCACGCATCCCTCGAGAGGTAATGATGGTCAGAATATAGTTTGATTTTACAAGTGTCTCCCTCAGACATATACACACACCCAGTAACTTGCAGTAAATGCTCTGTCACAAAATACTGCAGGAAAAAAGGGCTTAATTACCATTGAATTAAACTGTTCCCTGCATCATACTGCAGCATTACTGTTTTACATCCTGGCTGGTACCACTGTATTATATTGGTGCGGTAGCAGCAGTATAGTTAGGGTTGCTCAACAAGTTCTATGTTAAATCCCTAAATTTGCACCTTAGTAATTTTGGTGGTGTTTGATGAAATTGCCTTAAATTTGGCATGCATTGTTTAGGAGGCGAGGTCTAAATATATGGAAACTTTTGTTATGGCAGCTTTGTGGTTTTGTGATATCTGCATGTGTTATTTTCCTGTAAACGTCTAATTGTTTTTCCTATACTTCACATTTTTTTGGTTTTGTTCTCACGTAAAGCCTAGTCAGTATGGAAACTTTCATGGTTGAAGTGAGCTGTGCCAAGGCAGTGCATTTTGAAGGTTTTGTGAAATAATATAAAACTGTTCCTGAATTATAAGGATTTACAATAGTTTTTCTGCTGTTCAGAGCATGCTCAGTAGGGTTTTTTGGATTACCCTTTGATACGACATGAAATGTTGCATGTTGTGAGACCCTTTTTGGTTTCTCATGCCTTGCTTCTCGCAACACATAAAAAAGTTTTTGTGTCGTGATGCTGCTATCTTGTTTTCCTTCCAAAATAAAAAGTATGGAAAATACATAAAAACTATTTATCTTTAAAAAAACAAACACCTCAGCCTAGCTTAATGGGACCTATTTAGTTAGATTCTAGTGTTTGTTTTTAAATTATGGCCAGAAATAGTTTTTCTGGGCACCTCAAAATTCAGGGTGCCCAGCTTAGTAAGTGGAGTCATTTACCCATATTTTCTGTGTGAGAACAGTGGGACTTTCTTGATTTCTGCAGCTGCAGATGGAGTGCTGCTGCTGACTTGAGTGCCAGCACTGAACCAGGACTCTGTTTGCTGCAGAAGCTGAGAGAGGGAGAGCAGCTACCCTACAGCAAGGAGGTGATTTACTGAGTACATTGAATTGAATTCTTAATTCAGGGGCCTGTAATAGTAAGTAGAAGTCAGTGTGTTTTGGTTCTTTTTTTTTGGAGGGGGGGGCCTTTACTTAGTGTAACTTTAATTTGCCAGGGAGGTAATCCAGCTGGGAAACAATTGCAGTCATTTGTGACTAGAGCTGATACTGAAACTCTGTGAAAGAGGTGTCTGATGAGGGGAGGAACTGAAGAAGGTTTGAGGGACTGTGGATTACAAACAGAAGTTGTCTGTTGACTCTGTTTTCTGCAGAAGCTGAGAGAGGGAGAGCAGCTACCTTAAACAAGAGCTGTGTTTTAACCTGTAGGTTACAGAAAAAAGTTTTTTTTTTTTTTTTTTTTACCAGATTGTTGATTTGTTTTTTGTAGACACAGAGTACCAAAGGAACAACCCACCCACCCACATTCCCCAACCACCCCCGGGTGCTCTACCTTTATAGTGGAAGGCCAGGCCACACCTGCTTAAAGACACAAACAGTTAGGCAGCACAGCACAGCACAAGCAACTGTCTAGCTGATATATAGGCAGAATTACAAAGGATGTAGCTAGCAACTAGGTCCACAAGGGCACATACAAGAGGAGGAGAGAGAACCTGTAAGTCACTACAGAAGGAGAGAAAGACAGGGAGAGAAGGAGAAGGAAAAAAAGGGACAGCTGCTGAACTTCTGTCTCTGAGCAAGTAAGAAGGAGACCACTGAGGAATACAGGAAGGGCAGGTGCTGTAAGGGCACAGAGGCAGTAGGAAAGTAGGGAGAAAAACAAACAAAAAAAGAAAACAGAGAGGAGATAGTAAGCATACAAAACAGTCAAGGGGCCACAAATAAGACATGATGGGAGTGGGGCAGTGCAGTGGCTGTGGAGCGGCAGTCTTCTGGGAGACATTCTGGAGGATGCAGTGTTGTCCCATCTGCAGGTACCTCTCTGGGCTGAGAGAGGAGGTTGCTTGTCTGCAGGCTGAGTTGGCCAGGATTCAGGGAACATTCTCTCCCACCCAGCAACCACTAGGGCCACCGTTGCTGCCAAGAAAGAAGAGCAGTTGGACCACGGTGGGCTCAGAGAGGGTAAGGGTGGTGGAACAGAGGCGCATCCCTCCAGTTGTATCTCTCCACAATTTATACGCCGTTCTGACAGAATGATTCCTCTATGGAGGCACCCACAGTGGAGACCAAGGAGAATGCTGGGTACTTCCACAAAGGAGACCCACAGAAGGGTGGCACAGGACCACACAGGGGAAGGAAACAATTCCTGGTGGGGGACTTGATTGTTAGGGGGGTAGAACTGGGGGAGGGAGGGGAGAAGGAGGTAAGGTGCCTGCCTGGTGTCATGGCTTGTAGCTACAGAAAGCGAATTCTCAGGATCACAGGAGCAGCTGCATGGGGGAGGGAGCTGGACATCATTGTCCACCTAGGGACAAATGACCTGGCTGAGAATGGGATCAGAGCAGTGGAGGGGGAGTTTGTAGAGTTGGGGAGGGGTCTTGGACAAGTAGCACACACTGTAACCTTCTCGGAGGTGCTGCCTGTCTGCACCAGGGTGGGGGGTGGGGTTTGAAGTTGGTATCAAAACTATGGATGCCACAGTAAGACAAATTTCCTTGGGGCAAAAAAACAATGACCTCATCAGGTAGCAGGCGGAGGGACTATTTTATCTCAAATTAAGATAATGATTTCTAATGTTAAAACATAAATATTTTTTTTAGGGTGAGGAAAACATTTATAAAAAGGAACCCATTTTATAAGTGCAATAAGACACTGTGAAGTGTGCATTGAATGAATATTACTGCATGCCCAGGGGCTGAAGGCACGGGGCCATCCTGGGCGTGCAGTAATACTTGTTCAACGCACACCCCATCATGTCTTATTACTTACATATAGTTGAAGGTTAAAATATCGTTAACACTTTAAATAAGTGTGTTTTTTTAAAACAAGATCATCTTTTTGTTTCAGATTTACAAACTGGTCCATTTCATAAATCTAAAATGGAATCCACTTCACTGCAGTATTTTTGTATGTATCCAGTGACCAGACCTGTATTGTGTTTTCTTTCTTCCCTTTATAACCCACCCCCACCGGCCGCCCCCCCACGTTCAACTAGCAGGGCTGCTCCTCTCACACATGGCGCCAACAAGAGGGATGGGGGTTGTCAGTACAAACAATTCTGATTACCGTTACTTCTACTTTGGATCCTGCCATCCTCAGACAGGCAAACCAAGTGTGGCAACTACCTGGCTCACACGTGAGGGGACCATTTACCATGACCATCAACCTGGGTCCCTGGGAGAAAATGTTTGCTCACAATTATACTAGGTTTATACTTCTGGTCAGGGGCACCCAAGTAAATCCAGACACAATGGAAGCAATAACAGTACTGTCCAAACCAGGTTGGGATTTTAGAGTGTGGCTTTTACTCACATACACAGAGAATAATCACAAAGCGAAGATGGACCCCCCACAGGGCTACTGCCACTGGTAATGCAGATTACTGAGGTACAGAGAACACACACAGTGAATCCTCAGGTTCTGAATGGAAATGGCGAACACTCTCTGGTTCTGAATGGAGATTGGCACACATGGCCAAATCTGGTACACTTCCCTTGACTAGGCACCCTCGGCCAGTATTAGGAGACTTTCCCATATTTCATGAGGAATTACTGATGGCACCCTTGACCACCCAAGAGCACATATAGGCTAACAGAAAATCCAACCCACGTCTGGGTAAACTATTTTCTTCAGGCACTGGCCAAATGCACTGAAAGAAAACAAAGGTGCCCAAACTGAACCCAGAGAGGTAAATATGGTTACTGCAGATTGGGGGGGGGGGGGTTCTCCCACCTTTTGCTTCCAAATTTATACTGTGCCATTCATCTGGTTAATAACACCCACACAGAAAACTTCTAGATGCTATCTTGAAATGTCTTTCACATTTAACATACTACATTACACCTCTGAGGTGTTCTGAAGTTAAACGTTATGTAACGGGCAGTGTCTCTACACTAGACCCCAGCTTTAGAAGGTACTTTTAAATCAGACATGAACTAAAAGTTCTGTACTTTGCAAGTCTCTCTCTGGACCCCATAGTAGGCAGACACTTTTAAACAGAAAACAGTCTAGGTGACAGATTCCCTTTGTCAGAGAAAAACTCACTACAGGAATGCAGGTGCCCCAGGGCTTTTCCATACAAAAGTCTCGGGTACTGACAGAACAGATGAATCTCAGGCAGCTTCAACATAGACCAGGCTGGACCAGGGGATTGCATCTGAATCCTGGAATCCCCCCCCATCCCTCCGGGGATGGGGCACTGGAAAACCCTCTTGAAACGGTTACCCTCTTGGAACGGTTTCTACCACTTCACTCTCTGTCTTCTATGTTCTTCTTCCAGGGTGAGAACAAACTACAGAGGTAGCTCTCTGTCAGAGCTGGAAACTGAGGAGCTGCCTACTGCAGCCTCCTGCTGGAACTCCACTCTACAGACTACTCTACTCTAACTCAACATTCTACAGCTAACTCCCCAGCTAGCATCCCAATGTGGCTTATGCTGTTGTGACAGTTCTGAAGTGACATCATCCCTCCCGCTCAGCTGAGACTGAAAAACAGAGTGGGACACTGTGAAATCCATTTAACTGGCATTTCACTAGCTACCTCTCCCTGCCTGCCACTGATTCTAAGTGGGATTCTAGTAACCCCTGGGAACAAGGGGGTTACACCTTGTAACATTTTTCTGATGTTTTTGGCTGCATGCTGTGCCTTGGTATTGTATCATGTAATTGCAGTCTGTTACTTGTGTTTTGAACTTATCTGTAGCCTTTGTAATCTCTCAGGTTGTGTCTGAAAATAGGCATCCCCTTGTCTTGTGCACTCACCTGCTAAATAGAATAAGTATTGCAAGGGTGTAGGTTATGGTCTCATAAATGCATTCACTTCCCCAGAGGTTTAGAGGCACTTGGCTTTTCCTCATGTCTGACAACCATTCAGGGTATGTGGTTATGAGACCTTATAACATGGATTCACAACAGTGATAAAGGTAATTGGCTAAAGAACATCACCTGACCATGGATTAAATTGGATGGATCAACTCCCTCCCTAACTGCATCTCCAACTTGCCAAAAATTGGCTCCTTCAAAATAGCCCTTCGGAACCATATCTTTAATACCCACTGTTGTAGGTGCAACCAACCCCCTGTTGTAAACTGTGGTACCCACCCACCTTGCCCCCTAGCTCGACAATGTCCAGTGGACAGCATCTCCCTGCCCCAGACCCACTCCTTCCCTACTAGGTCCAAACAGGATGTAACCCGCTGTCTTCTCTGAGGACCTACAATATCCATGAGTGTAACTCACAATTTTGTAACACTATGCCACCTAAGTAACATACAAACTACTACATTATGTAACCTAAGTGTATCTATGTTAAATGTTCCTTTTACTACACCTGTAATGTTATCCTCTGTTTTAATCTGCACTGTAATAACTGTCTTGATGTCTCCCCCCCTGCAATGAGGTGCCTTTGTAAATGAGTCTCTGACTCAAAGGTTGTAAACCCTATTTGTAATGAACAAAGAATAAAGAATAAATAAATTCATTATTTAATCCACAGTTGGTGTGAAGCTCCCCAATGGAAAATCAGTGTGCAGAGTCGGGACTCATTAGCTGCCGAACATCAGAAATCCAACAGGCAGCCATTAAAAGTTGGGCAACAGCAATGTGCTGCGGGGTGCCTCAGTGCCGCTAACCTGTAAGCTGTAAGAGAGCTGTTGTGTTTCTCCGTCTCTCTCAATAAAAGTGCAGGTTGTGAGAGACAGGCTGCGAGAGAGAGACACACATGGGGGGGGAGAGACACGGGCTGACAGTGAGAGGGAGAGAGAGACACACGAGAGAGATAGATACCCTTCCCCCCATTCCTGCAGAGCCCTGCTCTTGTCATACTAGCAGGTGGGAGATTAGTCACTGTGGCTGGCTGCAGTGAAAGTACATTGATCCTGTCTCAGTTGTGAGCCATGCAGTTGGTTTGCTGTTTAAATTCATAGACATGGAAGAGCCCTATAAATAACTTAACTTCAGCTTCTTACCCTTGGAGCATGTTTATTGCCCACAGTGCAAAGTACTGCCTAACATTACAATGAAACAATATCACAGTTAAAATTATTTACAACACAGAAACAGAGTGAGAGAGAGATACGAACCTCATTGCCACAGCACTCCGCACCCTCCCGAACATCCGTACATCATCGCTCAGTGCTGCATACATGATCGCTGGAGGCAATTGTTGGGTTTCCTGCTCTGTTTCTGTTTGTGATGTTGCGTGTCTGTGGTCCATTTGGAGAGGGAGAAATGGAAGACCGAGACAGCCAGCTGAACTTCTTTGTCGGCCCCTCCCCCATCACCCATACATCATCCTTGAGTGAGTGAGTGAGTGAGTGAGAGCGAGGTCAGGATGTCCTCTCTGTCTGTCTGTTAGGGATGTTCCCATGTGTGCCTTCCATTTTCCAGGGAAGACAGCATCACCGCAGTGTGTGAGAGAGAGAGAGAGAGAGAGAGGAGAGAGGAGAGGAGGAGAGGAGAGAGAGAGCGAGAGAGAGACCTAAACAGCACCGTTGTCTGAAGGAATGTGTAAGCTGTAACAGGTCTGCGGTGTGCTCCAAGGAGCATATGTGTTGGGGGCAGGAAATGACAGAAGTTGTTTCATGTATTACAAAGTACGTTATGCACAACAAAAAATCAGAAATCACTGTAATGGCATGTTACTAGCATTTGTCTGTTCATAACATAACTGAAATATGCATTAGTTGTTGGGGACTACTTTTCCAGTCGGCAGGATACAGTCAGATTTCTTGTATTTCAAGAGGAATAAAAGGCTTTCTGTTAATTTGTGTTTTGCACAGAACCTATGTTATAAGTGCAATAACCCATGCCAGGGCATGGAGTTATAGGCATTTAATCTAAGTCTTGGGTGCTGTAAGGACACTTGGCCTCATGCCTCACAACACACCCGAGGTGTGGATTAAATGCCTATAACCCCATACCCTATCATGGGTTATTGCTATCATAGCACACTCCCTGTCATAACAGATTAAGTATGTAAGGAACTGATGTTCTTGCTGACTATCCCAGCAGGCAAATGTGGCACAAATAGCAAACCTAATTGGTGTTTTATTTCCACAGCAAGCTGAGTCACTGGTGGAGAGAGATGGGGACTTCCTTATCCGAGACTCTGTTTCAAGTCCAGGAGACTATGTGCTGACATGTAAATGGAAACATGAACCATTGCATTTTAAAATAATCCGTGTAGTACTGCGCCCCAAGAAGGGATACTCGCGTATACTTTTCCAGTTTGAGCAAGACCAGTTTGACAACATTCCAGCTCTTGTCCGGTTCTATGTGGGGAACCGCAGTCCAATCTCAGAGCAATCTGGTGCTATAATATTTCACCCTATAAACAGAACAGTGCCACTTCGACTTATTGAGGAGCGGTATGGGGCTGCATACAAGGAGCAGCTGGACAAAGATGGGCAGTTATTAACAGCGAGGACTTTTGATCGCACCAAAAGACTGAGCCTCAGTGCTTCCCCAGCAGAGCAGATAACAGAGAGCAATCTGTTAAGGTAGTTTCTTTCTGGTTATGTTCACCGGTTAAAAGTGTTTCATATGTACTCTTAAAACACTGAACTGATTTAGGAAATAATTTATAGTTGTAATCAGCAGCAGCTTTAGCGTACCAAATTTTTAACAGTGCGAAACTGGTGTGTAGCGTTCTGTATAGAAAACACCTTTCCAACCAGTCTGAAGTCCGACACTCAGATGGGGGTGGAATGCAGCAGGATCTCTCCTGATTTGCCAGTGAGTAGGCTTCAGTACCTGGAGTAGATCAGGTGTTTCCCAATGCAGTTCTGCTCCCAGTCTCCTTTGTTTACCTGTACTTGGCAAATATTATGACCTAGGCTGGGACATGAAGCTCCTATGTGACTCCATTCACTCAGAGGCAAAGCACTGCATGGGAGAAGTGGAGCTTCCCTTTCCTTAGTAGGTATCGAGCTTTGCTCTAAAAATCCAGGATTTCCTTAGGGTAATCTTGATAGAAAGATATCCTGTATCCAGCCAGCATCATCTGCTTTATATCTTGGGCAGTTTGCAGGATTTGTTCCTTTACTGTGAAACAGTGCAGTCTTGCTAGTCAAGTTAATTAAAGGTTTAACTTGTGTTCTACCATACAGATACAAAAATACACAAGTGGAAATAAAAATAATTAAATGGAGCAATAAAATTAAATGCATCACATTTCCAGGGATAGACACAAACTAAAACTTTATCTAACAAGGCAAAACTGTCTAAACTGCCAGAGTTCTATTTACTGTATACAAAAAAGTCAGGGTAAAAAGGAAGTGAGCGTGATTACGCAACACCATATGCAAAATGAGCAATAGCTTTCATGATAAATGGATTCTTACTGAATACTAGCTTGATAATTGTAAAAGGAATATTGAAAAATTGTTCCCTCAAAATAGGAGCCTGGTATCATACCCTGATGGCAGAGAGAAAAGGACAGACTAAAAGTCTATGTTTGATGGTGTCTACCTCTTTTGGATTACATTTACACAAATAAGCTAAAAGACAACCTCAGTGCGCAAGCACTGAGGCAAGGGTTACCCCAAAGGGCATTGGCCAGGAAGCCAAGTTTCAAAGACATACAAAATCACACATACCCCATAATGCAAAGCATCAAGGGCTGTATATGCAAATTACCACAGAATATTATGCTGGTTCAACTTTAAGCAGAAATGTGTGGTGCCAAAAGGCTTCTCACACAGTCTGCAAAGGGTGCCAACAGAAGACACAGACACATGTTTTGCCCTATCAGGACTCATCAATGTGCCGCATCTGTATGACACCCCAGTGGAATGAACCAGCTACCCTAAGTTGGTCTATCTGGGTTATGTTGTGTTGAGCCCAATAAAACCAAAAAATGAGCTAAAAAACAAAGAACCTCAGTGTGCAAGCAAAGGGAATATTATTTAACAAGCTCTGAGTTATGAATCGAAAACTTCTAGTTTTGATCATGTGTAAGCATTTCTGATTTTTGAGTTTACAAGAAGATTAGAATATGTTTCCCAATCATGATATTTTTTCTTTTTCTTTTTCTGTTCTTTGTTTATTCTTCCCTGATGTCTGGATGGCTGCTCAGTGCTGTCCCCGCTCCCTCAAACCAGCAGCCATCTACTCTGACCTGGTCCCCCACAGATTACCCCTCCATGGCAGGGTCAGTGAGGGGAGGGACGTTCTTCCCCCACAAAGCATTTATCTAGGTGGGTTGAGGCATACCAGACTGTGCAGATCTGTGGCGAGTGGGCAGGGATTAATTAAACCAAAGCTCCATTTTCCACCTTCTGCTTTCTCCCAGGCTTCTGCTGTTGCCAGCATGGTGTATGTGGAGGCATGCATGTGTTACCAAGCTGCAGCCTTCCCTTCTGTGTCACTCCAATCTGCAGTACCACCAGCCGTCCAGCTGGTGGCAGTCATGGACTGGACCTGCAAGCCCACCCTCCCCAAGAGAGGAGCGGAGTCCTTCAGATACTTGATCCTCTTCTCCCCCAGCTGACACCCAGCAGCCCGTGCCCACTTCAAACTAGGGTCATCAGTGTGGCATGAAGTGTAGCATCTAGTGCCCCATATGCCACTGGCCTGGCTCATGATTTTTTATTTTCAATAAAAAAAAATATACACTAAAGGTACGATTTTCACTGAGGACTGAAGATCCAAATTTGATTGCTTGGAGATACTTTGTAACCTTGTTTTAATTATTTTCTGTATCTAGCCAGAATCTAGTTTCTCGTGCTATAGACAAGGAAATGCAATTTTATTTCTAGAATGCTCATTCCCTGAAGGTGCAGCACTTCACAATACAGTAATATTCAGAACCATAAATAAGACAGTTTAAAACAATATATGATTACTTTATAAAACAGTTTTAAAACACTATGAAGAACTGTCCTGGAATGCTTCTTGGAACTGATAGGACTTTAAGGCAGTCTTAAAGGCCTTTGCCTTGCAGGCAGAGCTAACATGCATTGGTAAGGTGTTCCATAATATTGGGACTGCAATACTTACCACCCTGTCCCCTAATTGTTACAGGCACACTCTAGGGACATGTGACAGGATGGACTAAGGCCCTATCCCATTTGTTATGCAGAAAGGCTTAAGTGCAGGATCTGTTCTGTCCTCTCCTTTTCTGTCCCTTGTCTGTCTGGTTGCACAACTAAATATTCTTGTGAGACTTGGGAACTGATCAGTCTGGCATTCTTGTGATTCTCCCCCTGTTGCTATCTTTCTGCCTTCATTTGTTGCTTATGACTTTTCTTCCCCCTTGCATATCTGCAGTTATAAAAATATATGTGAATCTTTGTGTGAAACTGTAATACTGGGATCCCTTTGTTTGAAACTGGATATAGTTATACTGTTGAAATGATTGCAAAAAGCTATTTGGAACTCAAGGGGTTAAACTTGCCATGCAGCACAAACTTTTGCAGAGCTGTCAGCAGGGGGATAGCATGGGACACTGCTCTGTTTGTTGCACCTGCAAGGAAACTGGCAAGAACATTTTGAGAAAAACAAGATGTCTCTTAACAAGTTCCCAGGCAAAGATGTATACAAAGAGCAGCAATGCTTTTGCTAGAGAGAGTGAGAGACAGAGATAATAAAACACTACTTATGAATTTTACAACTGCTCCTGGTCTTTCTGTGCTTCCTGTCCTGTGCCCCGATGACAGGACAGAAAGAAAGCCCGCATCGGAAGAGCAGAGGAGGTGAGTTGGGTGATAAGGGACCAAGGCATCTATTAAGTAGTCTGATCCCAGACTGTGTAGAGCCTTGAATATTAACATGCATATCTTGATGGTGATGCACCACCACAGAGGCAGCCAGTACAATGCACACAGAACCGGCATGATATGGTCCCTTCGAGAGGATATTTAACCCAAGCCTACTAAATACAGGATATTTTTAAGTGAAGGGAACCCATCTTTAGAAAAAATGAGTTTGTATGCATCTCCTAAACATAATCTCAGTAGCCTGTTGTTTCTCTAGCTCAATAGCCTAAGGTAATAAAGATGTTAATTTCTTGCAAATAAGCTTGCATCTATTGACAAAGAGCCTGACACCACACATAAAAATACCATAGGGCTACCTAAACACACTGAAAATAAAAATTTGACCATAAGTCACAGTTGCTTTGTTGACTCCTTCACCAAATTTCAACACCATGGAGGGTGTGAGTTGACCTTTAATGCAAGGACTCTTGCAGTCCTTCTCGGATGACTACCTTCATAGTTTCTCTTAACTCATGAGATTGCCAGTGCTGCCTTTGTTGATAAGAGTTTTTTGGTCCCAATTTGCTTAGTCCTTAATCCATTCTTGGAAAATGTTATCCCAGGATAATTCTATTCTTTGACAGTGTCTAACATCTCATTGCCTAATTTCCAGCTAAAACAGTCCTTATTGGCTGCAAATATGAGAATTTTGGATTTGCTTGTGTTGACAGTAAGGCTGCAGAGATCTGAAGTGACTACGTTTGTTTACATTCCTCTGCAAACCAGTGGACAAGAATGATAAAGGAATAATATCCAGATACAATAAAACTAGCATAGTCATTTTGCATGAGCGGAAACTAGGGTCTTGGAACACAGCTACCAATCCTTTGATAAATAAACCATGTTCGTGCAAGAAGGCATGTTAGTGCAAGAAGGCATCCCTATCTTACTCCTAGATTGGAGTAGGTTTTGTTAGATGCTTCCATATTAGGTCCAGTAGCAAACTTATATTAGGTACTCTTATGATATTGTTTCAGGAAAAAAAATCCAAATATGAATCTATGCCTAATGCCTGAAGTTTGGCCATTAGAATTTGTAGATAATCATGCCAAACGCAGAGCGGAAATCTATCATAGCTGCAAATAGCCTGGATTGTTTAACTCTGGTATACAAATCCATACGATCCACAAAGTTTATCTATAGAGGAATAACCTGAACAAAACACTGCTTGCTCTTCTGTCAAGATATTATCATGGATATAAAATTTAATAACAGAAATCTTGAGAAAAGTTTGGCTATTTCTTTTATGAGACTGCTTGGACAGCAATTACTTGGAATACTTAGAATATAACATTCTCTTTAACAAAGATGGGCACAGCAGTAGTTCCCTTCCACCCCTCTGGACAATTGCCAGAGGATAAGATGGAATTTAAAAGATGTACTAGGACTAGGACCCACCTGGAGCAATTTGTTTTTTTTTTACTTGCTATTTATGCCCCCTTCACCACTGCAGTGACTGCCTTCCCTCGAGGACTCCCAAGGCACCTTGCCTGCCAGGTTTCTGGGAACTGTCAGCCCCTCACAAGTCCTCCTGCCATCAGCCCTTGGATCACCCCCCCCCCGAGTGGGGTGGGAGGCTCACCCCTAAGCCTCCCATCCATTATCCAAGTTGGATCGATTCATGCAGCTTCTCCCCGGTCCTGGTCTCGTGATGCTGGGGCCCATCTCCAAGGCATCATTGTAGGCCTTTTTCTTGCTTTCTGGTCCTGCCTCCCTGTGGACATCAGCATACGGGGAGAGACCAAGGAGATAAGGGCACAAAGAGATGTGCCTTCACTCTGGACCCTCAGCCGACGTCCACCCCTCCCTGTTGTTTTTGCCTCCTCATCTGCACCTCCACCTGTGGTCACCCAAGTGGTGATATTGCAGCGAGAAGTGCAGGCCACCCTCCCCAGAGAGGGAGAGCAGCCCTCTGGGTGCTCAATCCTTCTCCCCCTGGCTGGCCCTCCAGCAACTTGAGCTCGCTTCTTAACCCGGGTCACTGGTGTCACAAGCAGAAGTCCAGTCGTTGTGCCGCACAGAGTGCAAAGTCTGATCAAATTGAATTTTGTTTGCATATATTGTTTTTATTGAAGATATATATGAGAACATGAACTACAAAGCAAGAATAAAATGGAAAAATCTATAAACGCACTAATCGGCAGTAATTTTCAAACATCTGGTGATGTGCCCTGTTCTATAAATAAGAGGCGTGCTCCCTGCCTGCACATACGGCAGCCAGTTATGGAGATCTGAGGAGGGCTGTGCTGGTCACTGTAAGCTCCACGGCCCTGTGGATAATGCTATGGTGAGGGGGTGTATGCCGGTGCTTGGGGTGGGGGGACCACTGGATGCAATAGAGTAGTTTTTTTTTTTTTTTTGTACTGCCAGGGTGGCAGTCAGAGGGACAGGGACACCACTACCACCAGGGATAGAACTGTTTACAGCAAAGCTGATGATTGGGGGGGGGGGACACCACTACCACCAGGGATAAGACTATTTATATGGGGCTGGTGATCGGATGGAGGGAGGAGCACCACTACCACTAGGGATACTACTGTTTATGATGGGGCTAGTGATTGGAGAGAGGGGGGGAAACACCACTACCACCAGGGATACTGCTGTTTGTGATGGGGCTAGTGATTGGAGAGAGGGGGGAACATCACTACCACCAGGGACAGAACTATTTACAGCAGGGCCGATGATCAGAGGGAGAGGCATGCCACTAACACCAGGGATAATAATATTTATGGCTGGGCTGGTGATCAAGGAATGGGGATATCTACATGTCTGAGACTGGACAATTGGGTGGCAGTGCTGCACTAACCTGCTCACTACCCATGCAAATGAGCCCTTAATGGGCATAAAGCTGGCCCCTTAGTACCTTGCATGCCCAGTGGGTTCATTTGCATGGGTTCATTTGAATATTCCAAATATCACTCCAGCACTATCCATTCTGGTGGCATACTTCAGGAGCCCTGTTGGGGCAGCGCAAAGTGACTTAATACTGGGCCAACATGACCCTGTATTTAGTCAGATAGTACTGTTGTGCTATTTGACTGAATATAGCATCTTCTGGCACCCAAGTAATTGCAAGGCGCAACAGAAATGTTTGCACTCCAGTTTGTGCGTATTTGAATATCAGGCTCCTGATCTATTAACAGTGAGACAGTAAAATGCAAGTGTCTACTTACAAAAGAATTTGGCATAGTATCAAGGGACAGCTGGTGTAAAGCATGATTAGAAGTGATGAAATTGTCAATGTGAGCAGAGACAGTATCAGCACATAAGAAAGGAGAAGCAAAAATATCATCTAAACGACTACATGTACCATGTCAATGGGAGAAAATGGTATCATCTCTACCATTGGGATTAACATGCCTCCTCGTATGTGTGAGATTAAGATTATTAATGATTCAGTTAAGGGTGGAGGAGTTTTTGTCTGTAGTATACAGACAGATTGCTTTTACTTGTAAAGGGGTCCTTAACAGTACTGACGTCAACCCCTAGTAGTATTTTGAAGCCCTAAAGAGACTAATTTAACTGGTAAATTGGTAAAAGATTGTGATTGTTGAGAACTAGGAGTATATATATTAAGAAAGGCAAGCTTTCTACCTTCAGTAGAACATAACGGTGGCTGACGTCTGCATTCGTTGCCAGATAGATGGTTAGTTTTAAAGTTTAAAACTTTTCTTAAAATCATGACTCCTCTTTGCTTGGAGTTATAACAACTGTAAAAAATATCAGACATAAATTCAACTCTCCATTACTCAGCTTCTATAGGTGTGAGGTGGGTCTCTTGTAGATGGGTGATGTCCACTTTGTGAGATTTTAGATGGGAAAGAATTAGTTTTATTGGGGAACCCAGTCTCTTAACATTCCATGTTATAATATTGAGGGGGACCTTGGTGAGAGATATTGGTAATCGGGTGTAAAGCATTCTACTTCTGTAAAGCGTGGACTGGAGATGATGGAAGGGAGGAGGAGAAACAACCAGACAGTTATATACTCTCCATCGAGGAGGATAGGTTTGGAGATGCACGTTAAGGAAATACACCAAAAGGAGAGAACCTAGGCACATCAAATACAAAGTAAATTATACCGTATGATTAAGAGTGTGCGAAAAAAAAATTATTTTAAAGCTCAGTCACTAATTTGAACCTTTTCAGTACAGTCATACTGCGTAAGTAGAAAAATCATATGCAAGAGACTATTAGTCACCTCTAATTTGAACATTTTTCACTACAGTTATACTGCGTGAGTAGAAGAATCTTTTGTGAGAGACTATTGCTAGGTTAGATATAATGGTTATATGAGAGTTAGGTATTTTTATATTTAAGAAAACAAAATCCAAAGTTAAGTAACAATAAGATGCAAAGATAAAATAATGCAACTTTAATAGCAACAATAAGATGTTTAGTATAAGAAACAATAAAATAACACGTTGGAAGGATAGTTTACTGAAAAGATTCAACTCTGTCTATATATAACAGATGTGAACTGAATACATCCTACTGGTAGGTAGTAAAGTAACAAACTTTTCACCTTATAATCTACTAATTTTTAGAACTTAATCTTTATGACTTAACTAAGCTCATAATCATTCAATTCTTATGTCTTATTGTGGTATACACGTAATGATTCGGTCCAGAGGGAAAGAGGAAAATGTAGGGTGCAGCACCTGAGCTCCTAAATATATGTGTGCAGTCAAGAAACTTGTCTCCATTGGTGATATTTCACCTAAATGCGCACATGTATATATTTAACTGTTGGATTTGATGATGCCCTCTGATGCTCTGGTAATACATTTTTGGTAGCCCATGAGGAGCCAGTTTATATGCCAAGTCTCTGCCCATGTGCATCTCCATCTCAGGATGGAGTTCCAATATTACATCCATTTTTCATAATTTTATTGACATTTTTAGATGTAAACAACAGTAATAATTAAGAATACAATTGAACATTACATTCATTTTTCAGAGGAAGGGGCTTCTTCTGCATATCATTGTCTTTTTAATATTTGCAATGCTCAAATCAGGCTCCAAAGCGTTAATATCAATGAGGCAGCAGTCTGCACAAGAATAATATCAGGCTCCAGAGCGTTAATATCAACGAGGCAGCAATCTGCACAAGAATAATATCACGCTCCAGAGCGTTAATATCAACAAGGCAGCAGTCTGCACAAGAATAACATCAGGTTGCAGAGTATCAATGAGGCAGCAGTCTGCCCAAGAATAATATCAGGCCACAGAGCATTAATGAGGCAGCAGTCTGCACAAGAATAATATCAGGATCCAGAGCATTAATATCAGTGAGGCAGCCGTCTGCACAAGAATAATATCGGGCTCCAGATCATTCATATCAATGAGGCAGTAGTCTACACAAGAATAGTATTGGGCTACAGAGCATTAATGAGGCAGCAGTCTGCACAAGAATAATATCAGGCTTCAGAGTGTTAATATCACTGAGGCAGCAGTCTGCACAAGAATAATATCAGGATCCTGAGCATTAATGAGGCAGCAGTCTGCACAAGAATAATATCAGGATCCAGAGCGTTAATGAGGCAGCAGTCTGCACAATAATAATATCAGCCTCCAGAGCGTTACTATTAATGAGGCAGCAGTCTGCACAAGAATAATATCAGGCTCCAGAGCATTACTATTAATGAGGCAGCAGTCTGCCCAAGAATAAAATCACGCTCCAGAGCATTAATGAGGCAGCAGTTTGCACAAGAATAATATCAGGCTCCAGAGCGTTACTATTAATGAGGCAGCAGTCTGCACAAGAATAATATCAAGCTCTAGAGCGTTGTATTAAACTATAAAATAAAAAAAAAAAAATTTCAGAGTGTTAATATTAACGAGGCAGCAGTCTGCACAAGAATAAAATCACGCTCCAGAGCGTTGATATTGAGGCAGCAGTCTGCACAAGAATATCGGGCGCCAGAGTGTTAATATTAATGAGGCAGCAGTCTACACAAGAATAATATTGGGCTACAGAGCATTAATGAGGTAGCAGTCTGTACAAGAATAATATCAGCCTTCAGAGTGTTAATATCAATGAGGCAGTAGTCTGCACAAGAATAATATCACGCTCCAGAGCGTTGATATTGAGGCAGCAGTCTGCACAAGAATATCGGGCGCCAGAGTGTTAATATTAATGAGGCAGCAGTCTACACAAGAATAATATTGGGCTACAGAGCATTAATGAGGTAGCAGTCTGCACAAGAATAATATCAGGCTCCAGAGCGTTACTATTAATGGGGCAGCAGTCTGCACAAGAATAATATCACACTCCAGAGCGTTAATGAGGCAGCAGTCTGCACAAGAATAATATCGGGCTCCAGAGCGTTGATATCAATGAGACAGCAGTCTGCACAAGAATAATATCAGGCTCCAGAGCATTAATGAGGCAGCAGTCTGCAGAAGAATAATATCAGGCTCCGGAGCGTTAATATTAATGAGGCAGCAGTCTGCATAAGAATAATATCAGGCTCCAGAGCGTTAATTTCAATGAGGCAACCGTCTGCACAAGAATAATATCACACTCCAGAGCATTAATATTGAGGCAGCAGTCTGCACAAGAATAGTATCAGGCCCCAGAGTGTTAATATCATTGAGGCAGCAGTCTGCACAAGAATATTATCAGGCTCCAGAGCGTTAATATCAATGAGGCAACACTGCACAAGAATAATATCAGGCTCCGGAGCGTTAATGAGGCAGCAGTCTGCACAAGAATAATATCAGGCTCCAGAGCATTACTATCAATGAGGTAGCAGTCTGCACAAGAACAATATCAGGCCCCAGAGCGTTAATATAAATGAGGCAGTAATCTGCACAATAGGTGAGGATGATTGGTGTGAGTGAAGAAACTTTGAAATAGAGGGTGGAGAGGGAAAGAAAAGGAGAGAGAAAGAGGAAAAAAGAAAATCAGCAGAATAATTAAAACACCAAATGGGCTGTCAGTAATTTGCTTACCTTGATGCTTCCATTTTACATTCATCTAACTTTAATATTGGTTACCAGTTGTATCTGATATACTTATATTTGAACATGGCATACCCAACTGCGATAAGGCTAATTTCAATTTTCCCGGATAGGTCCACATTTTGACAGGTTCCTGTTTGGGTTGTAAGGTTTATGCTGGTTAAGCTGCTTGGGTGTCCTGAATTCTAATTCTTGCAGAGTATAAGTTAAAAGGTGAAATCATTGATTAGAACAGAGCAGAGATAACTAACAGGAGCTAAGGTTCAGTATCCATTCCTTATGGGGTTACATTTTGTGGTGCACTTCTTCCTGTGTAGGTTGCTGAAACTGCAGTATAGCAAGACAGCTGTGTCTCCATAGGCTGAGAGAGCTAAGATGTCGTAGCTGAGAGGGCAAGCTGGAGACACATTCACTTCTGTCAGTCATATTCTTGCCACAGTCGCTTTGTACAGAGGAGATGGAGGATTTAGGAAAAAATTGTGGAATTTGGTCTTCTTCTGCTTTGCATCTATTTTTCCGGGTGACCTTTGACCATTTCAAGTCCAGGTAGGATTGCTGAAAACATGAAGATGCTGTGCTTCTACCAGGAGCATTCTCTGATACAGTACGTGCAAGTTGCTGCTGCTTGTGCTCCACACTCCAGTCTTGGGAGGAGGACGTGCATGATAAACCAGAGTGTCCTGAATCTGAACGTGTATGTTGGAAGTGGCTCGCTCTGACTGCAGTGAACTGTTAGAATTTGAAAAATCACTGTCAGACCCAGGCCAGTTTTTATGTATAAATGTCCAGGCATCCGAAGTGTTACTAAATGAGTGACAGTGACCATTAAGCGTAATACTGAAAATGGCAGGGTATTTGAATGAGTATTGAACGCCCTTCTTTTGTAGAAACTGTTTAATATCCACAAACACCTTACGCTGACGAACAATTTTTAGTTGAATAATCCTGGAAAAGGAAAGCTCTGTGGCTATTCCAAATCAAGGTTTTTTTTTTGCCATCTTGCTGCATTTAAAATAGATTTTTTTTTTTGACAGAAAACCTAGAAAGTTCATAATGATTGGCCGGGGGGGTGTTGCCCTGTGTGGGTTTAAAGGCCAGCAGTCTACGTACTCTTTCAATTTCTAGAGTGTGAGACCATTTATAATTTAAGGCAGCTGGTATCAGGTTTTGAACAAATGTTAAGCTATCATTCCCCTCTGCATCCTCGGGAACTCCTGTCTGCCACAAGTTACTGTGGCTGCTTCAGTTTCTGAGGTCATCCACAATGGCCCACAGTAGCTTGATTTATTGTGTGAAAAAGGCTCTGGATTTTTCTAGGCATGAGACACTGTCTTCTGTCAGCATGATTCTAGTTTCAGCTTCACTAAACCTTTCACTGGTGGCAGCAATAATTTGCTGAATATTGCTAGCCTGTAATTTTAACTGGTTAATGTCCGATTTCTTATTGGTCAGCATCTGGCGCATAGTTCCTATACTCTTTGCTTGTTTGGAAGTGTGGTCAGTTTCCTTCTTGGCTGCATTTGTTTTGCCTGGCACCCCTCTAACTTACTTGGCATAACTAGTGCAGCTGGCAGTGGCATCCTGTCACTGTATCAGGACGTCTTTTTCAGCTGCAGCTAACTTGAAACATAAATAGTTTGAAAAATAATAAAATGACGGTTTATAGGTTTTCACCATACTTTGCACAAAGGTTAGTTAAGCAAACTATGCCATTTTTATCATGTAGAACATTCTTGTGGTTAGGATTTTTTTTAATTGGGATTTAATTACGTGAAGAGCACTGTTGGTAGTTGCGCATGACCTCCCCCCTCAAAAAGAAAAAAAAAACTGAATTGTAAAATTCACAATAAGTGGGAAATTATCACTTTGAATTTTAAAACCATAGAAGAATGTGAATAAATACAAGCCAGAAAATTGGGTCTGTCAAAATATAATCAATACCAGATCCTGTGGCCTTAACTTAAGAATAATGGGTTAAGCTTCCTTTCTTATCTTTGGATAACTTACTGTTGAGGCAAACAATATTTAAATTGTAGAGTGCAGTTAGTTTTAGATGCCCTGTTAGGTATCCTACAGGCATCTGCTACAGCATCAGAACTATCATCATGACAGTTAACATTTCCAAATATCATAAAGAATTCAGAATGTTGCCTAAGTCAATTTCATTCAAATTTTTTTGTCCAGAATTTATGGGAATATGAAGGTACATTCTGGGGAGTGATACAAATATTGAGAAGGCTTAGCTAGTTTATACTTTACAATTGACAAATAAGGCCTAGACAAATTTGGAGGATAGCGTTTGAGGAATAACTGCACACTCTAATGAGGACCGCGCTAACGTAATCGTCCCTCCATCTTCCTCCAGTGCGAGATTTTGACTGGGAGGGGTAATGTCACATGTAAGCCCATCCAGTGCAATATTTGTGGATTCATTTGCCCGGGATTCTTCAAGCATAATACAGTCAAATTTAGACAACATTTTTATACCGTTCCTATCAACCAGTCAGAAAAGTAGATCATCAGTGGAGACCTCAATGAATGACTGATTGGCTTAAAGAAATCTGAACATCATATGAATAATACAAAACCTCTGGGGCCCAATAATCAAAACTTTGTCCTTGCGCTAAGCCACGTTTGCCCGCACAAATTGAGTTATGCATGGATGTCCTATATTGAAAGCCCAGATAGCATGGGCAAACAGGGTTTGCAACCGGGTGTTATTCAGAAGGGAGCACAATGCAAATGAAGAGCCGGGGACCTGAATATTGGCACAGTCCAATACTCAGAGTATGTGCGTCATGCAAGGCCATTTTGCCTGATCCCCTTCTGTGGTGCACATACTGTTGATTGAAACCCCAACTTACTCCCACGCAACCCTAGAGGTTGGTGGAGGAAATGCGGTGGCCTCCCAAACCCCCAACACAGTAGTCCCTGTTATCTAGTGGTGCCCCCTCCCCAATCTGTGGCCCAATGTGTACAAAGAAACATTCCCTGGGGTTCAGTGCCCCCTCTCCGATTACCAGCCTGTTGTGTAAAAATAACATTTCCCTGGTGTCTTGTGGTCCCCCTCTTCCCAGTGATCACTGAAGTGTAGAAAGAAACGTTCATTGGAGTCCAGTGGTCTCCCCCCTCCCCAATCGCTGGCATGATATGAAATAAAATTCCTGGGGTCCAGTGCCTCCCCATCACACAATCACTGGCCCAATGTGTAGAATAGAATTTCCTGGTGTCCAGTGTCCCTCCCCACCCATACCTGATATTAGAAGTAGCAGTCCTTGCTTTCCAGTGATCCCTCCTCCATCCCAATCCCCCGAATACCATGGAATGGTTTAAATATATTATACAGGGATCAGGGATGGGTAGGAAGGCTCCGCTAGACTCCAGGGAATGGTTTAAATATATTATACAGGATCAGGGATGGGTAGGAAGGTCTGCCAGACTCAGGGAATGGTTTAAATATATTATACAGGGATCAGGGATGGGTAGGAAGGCTCCGCTAGACTCAGGGAATGGTTTAAATATATTATACAGGGATCAGGGATGGGTAGGAAGGCTCCGCTAGACTCAAGGGAATGGTTTAAATATATTATACAGGGATCAGGGATGGGTAGGAAGGCTCCGCTAGACTCCAGGGAATGGTTTAAATATATTATACAGGGATCAGGGATGGGTAGGAAGGCTCCGCTAGACTCCAGGGAATGGTTTAAATATATTATACAGGGATCAGGGATGGGTAGGAAGGCTCCGCTAGACTCCAGGGAATGGTTTAAATATATTATACAGGGATCAGGGATGGGAAGGAAGGCTCCGCTAGACTCAAGGGAATGGTTTAAATATATTATATAGGGATTAGGGATGGGAAGGAAGGCTCCGCTAGACTCCAGGGAATGGTTTAAATATATTATATAGGGATTAGGGATGGGGAGGAAGGCTCCGCTAGACTCCAGGGAATGGTTTTATATATTATACAGGGATCAGGATGGGGAGGAATACACTGGGCACAGGGAAACAGTGTGTATACCTCGGGTGGGTGATCGGGTGGGGGGAGGGACCACTGGACACCAGGGAATATGTTCAGATATATCAGGTGGATGATTGGGTGCGGAGGGGGGACCACTAGACACCAGGGAATATCTCTGTTGCCTAGCAGGCTGGCAGTCGGTGATGGGAGAGAGACCACTAAGCACCAGGGAATATTTCTGTTGATTATCAGGCCAGCGATTGGCAGCGAGGAACCACTAGCACCAGGGAAAATATGTATTTCGTATCAGACCAGCAATCATGGGGGGGGGGACGGACAGACCACTAGCACCAGGGAAACTATTTTATATCAGGCCAGCAATCGGTGGGGAAGCATACAAAACTCTGGGGTGACCTATGAAAATGGGCCCTTAATAAGCCATATAGTGTCTTGCATGCCCAATGGGCTCATTTACGTGGCTGGTTTTTGCATTTCGAATAGTGCACCTGCACTATTCATTGTGGAGCTATACTCTAGGCTGCATGTTGGGGCGGTGCTAGTGGGGCTCACAGTGGCAGTAATGAAGTTAGTGCTGACCAGACCTGGCCCTATTCGAAGTCAGATACCGCATTGCACTGTCTGACTGTGAATAGCAATATTTAATGCCTGGTCTGTCGCAAAGCATAACACAAAGTCTTATGCTGTGATGATTTAGCCCCTGATCTTTTGTTTGCTGGTCTTGCTGTCCTCCAGTACTATGTATAGTCACAGAGGACTGTACACAGCCCTGGGAGAATGACAGGACCAGCAAACATCTGATCTGAGTTTATGTAGTCTATAAAATGTACTGCAGACTATTGAATCTTCCACTGCTGCAGCCCTGCTGTGATGCCAGCTGTAGGGGATTCTGGGATCTGTAGTTACAAAAAGTGTCAACTTGGAAGTCAAGAGAATCAGCCTGATGCAGTCTACTACACTGCAGTAATCAAGTAGCAACAAATAATTTTGTTCACAAAGTGACAATTGGGAGCAGTCCCATGCTTAGATGTTGGGGCTCTTGGAGGAAGGAGCTGCTGTTATAACTATAGTTCTCTACTGGGACTAAAGAACTAAAACTCTACTACTGGGACCTTCAATTTAGGGTTGAAAAAACCAAAAAAAAGAGTTAGTGTGTTTGTCTGAGTTGGCTGAAGTGAATTGTTACCTTTGCAGTTATCTAGGTGTTTGTCTGAGTTGGCTGAAGAGAATTGTTATCTGTGCAATTAAGTAGGTGTAGAGAAAGTCGTAAAGTATGGGGTGTGGCTTAGCTAGAAGGAAGCCAGGTGTTTTAGATTTAAAAACTGCCCTAGATAGCTTCAGGCAGAGAACAGCAAGAGGAAGGAGCAGCTGTTATAACTCTAATTATACTTCTCTACTGGGACTGTATTGCCTTCCTTCCTTCCCCTCCACCCTAAGCCAGTTCTACTTTTATAGGCACAGATTTGACTGACAGCAGGAACTTTCTGTTTGGGAGCAGGAAGTGAGTGATCACAGAGCCACAAAAGACTCACCATCCTAAAAGGAAAAGAGTAGCTCTCTGTACCGCCCCCCCCAGCTGCTGGAGGTCTGACCCTGAGCAAGTAAGGAGACTACTGAGAAATATAGGAACGTCTTGTCTCAGAACAGGAAGAGCAGGAGCTTAAAGGGCACAGAGGCAGTAAGTAAGTAGGGAGAAAAAAATAAAATAAAAATAAATAAACAGAGGAAAGAGTAAATATTCAAAACAACAGTTAAGGGGCCAGAAATAAGACATGATGGGAGTGGTGCAGTGCAGTGGCTGTGGAGCAGCAGTCTTCAAGGAGACATTCTGAAGGATGCGGTGTTGTCCCACCTGCAGGCACCCCTCTGGGCTGAGGGAGGAGGTTGCTCATCTCCAGGCTGAGTTGGCCAAGATTTGGGGGACCTCCTCTCCCACCCAGGGGCCGTTGCCTCAGAGGTTGCCAAGAAAGAGGAGCTGTTGGACCACAGTGGGCACGGGGGGTTGAGAGTGGTGGAACAGAGATGCATCCCTCCAGTTGTACCTCTCCACAATTCATATGCCTAGCTGGCAAAGTGTGGCTCCTCTAAGGAGGCACCTGCAGTGGAGACCAAGGAGGATGCTGGGAACCTCCACAAAGGAGAGCCACAGGAGGGTGGCATGGTAACCCACAAGGGAAGGAAACCACTCCTGGTGGGGGACTCCATTGTTAGGAGGGTAGAACTGAGGGAGGGAGAGGAAGGTAAGGTGCCTTCCTGGTGCTGTGGCTTGGAGGAACAGGGAGTGAATCCTCAGGATCATGGGAGAAGGGGCACGGGGGAGGGAGCTGGATGTCATTGTCCACCTAGGGACAAATGACTGGCTGGGAAAGGGGTCAGAGCAGTGCAGGAAGAGTTTGTGGAGTTGGGGAGGGGCCTTAGACAAGTGGCATACTCGATAACCTTCTCAGAGGTGCTGCCTGTCTATGGCATGGGTGAGGCTGGGGTGCTCCACACTATGGGATTCAATCAGTGGTTGAAAAACTGGTGCATAGCTCTGGGGTTTGGTTTCATTGGGGACTGGGGGGTCCACCTGGAGTGATGCAGGCCTATACTGGCATGATGGTCTGAATCTGTCCAGGAGGGGAACCAGGGTCTTGGGTGATAGGTTTAAATGCTTCATTGGCAAACATTTTAACTAGCCAAGGGGGGAGGCACTGGAAAGGAGCAGGGAAATCTTAGCCCTCCACAAAAAATCAGGGTAGTAAGTGAGGTAAACACCAAAATAGAAACATTGATGAGGAGAAGGGCAGAGGTAAATGGAGAAAACGACAAAGGCAATTAGGACAGGGATGGGGCAAAAAGGGGTAAGGCCATCAAGAAATGGAGGGTAATGAGTACCAATGCCCATAGTCTGGGCAACAAGCTCCTTGAACTGGTGGCCTTGATGGAAGAGGGATGCCTGGATATCGTGGCAGTCGTAGAAACATGGTACACAGAGAACCATGACTGGGATGTTAACATACCAGGGTACACAACCTACAGGAGAGACAGGGAGGGTAGATGAGGGGGAGGAGTAGCTCTCTATGTAAGGGACTGGATAAAAGTAAAGGAACAAAATAGTAAACCGGGAGGAGCAGAGGCATTGTGGGTCACCTTAGAGACTGGCAATGGCACCACAATCCACACAGGGATTGAATACAGACCCCTATCTCAGGAGGAGGGAATGGACAAGGATATGATAGAAGGCATCCTTAGGATGGCATAGAAAGGGGAGATACTGTTGATGGGGGACCTGAATATGCCAGATGATAACTGGAGCACCTTTGCTGCAGCCACATCCAAGAGCAGGGCCATTCTTGATGCCCTACAGGTGGCATGGCTCAGACAGCTAGTGCTGGAACCCACTCAGGAAGGAGCAGTTTTAGACCTCATACTCTCAAATGGTGACAGTGAGAGGATCTCAGATCTAGAAGTGGGTTGCCATCTGGGAACAAGTGACCACCAAACAGAGTGGTTCACAATAAACTCAGCTGCAGAGTAAAGCCATACAAAAGTGAGGGTACTGGACTTCAGGAGGGCTGATTTTGGCAAGATGGGAGAGTGCCTTAGAAAAGCACTAGCGTACAGGCAAGAAGGAGGGGTGGAGCAACAATGGGGAAACATCAAAACTGCCATCACAGAGGCAATAAGCCTTTGTGTGAAGCAAATAAACAAATCAAAATGAAATAAAAAGCCACTATGGTTCTCAAGAGGTGGCGGGGAAGATTAGGGCAAAAAAGACAGCATTTAGGAAGTATAAGGAAACACAAAAGGAGCAGGACAGAGAACTGTACCAGTTAAGGCAGAAGGAAGCAGGGAAGGCAGTCAGAATAACAAAGGCCCAAACTGAGGAAAAGATAGCCAACACAGTTAAGATGGGGGATAAAACCTTTTATAGGTACATTAGGGAGCATAGAAAGACAAAGGAGGGATAGTGAGGCTTAATAAAGGGCAGGTGGGTGGGCAGAGAGGGACAGTGAAAAGTAGAGATACTAAATGAATACTTCTGCTCAGTATTCATCAACGAGAAGGAGGGGGAGGTACCTAATCCAATTAACAGAAGCACACTGGATAGGGGGGTCAATCCCAGTCCTTTCACAGAAGAAAGGGTTCTGAAAGAACTCTTAAAACTGAAAGTGGACAAAGCAATGGGGCCTGATGGGATTCACCCCAGAATTCTAAAAAGAATTAAGAGGAGAACTAGTGACACCACCATTAACTACCCTTTTTAACAAATCATGGGAGGATGGTGTGGTACCTGATGACTGGAGGAGAGCGGATGTGATTCCCCTTCACAAAAGTGGGAGCAAGACAGAGGCAGGAAACTACAGACCTGTCAGTTTGACCTCTGTGGTAGGGAAAGTTATGGAATCACTTCTGAAAGAAAGAATTGTTGAGTACCTAGAGGCCAGTGGGGCACATGACCCAGGGCAGCATGGGTTCACAGCGGGAAGGTCATGTCAGCTGAACCTAAGATTTCTTTGACTGGGTGACCAAAGGAGTAGACCAGGGAGGGGCTGTGGACATGGTCTACCTAGACTTTAACAAGGCATTTGACACAGTCACACACAAAAGATTAATAAACAAATTAGCCAGCCTGGGAGTGGGTCCCAGGATGTTAGCCTGGGTAAAACATTGGCTGGACAGCAGAACACAGAAGGTTATAGTAAACGGAGTCCACTCTGAAGAAAGTGGGGTTACTAGTGGGGTACCACAGGGTTCAGTACTAGATCCAGTCCTTTTTAATGTCTTTATAAGTGACATTGCAGAGAGACTGGAGGAAAAGTATGTCTCTTTGCAGATGACAAACATCTGCAACAGGATTGATACACAAGGAGGCGTGGAAAGGATGAGAAGGGACTTGGAAGGTTGGAGGAATGGTCAGAAGTATGGCAGCTTGGATCCAGTGCAAAGAAGTGCAAAATGATGCTCCTGGGAAACAAAAACCCAGGGAAAGAGTACACAATGGAGGGGGAGTTAGTAACAACAACAAAAATGGAAAGGGACCTGGGGTAATCATATCAGATGACCTTAAGGTTGGCAAGCAATGTGAGAAGGCAGTAGGGAGAGCTGGGGGGGGATACTGGGATGTATAGGTAGAGGTATCACCAGCAGAAAACAGGAAGCTGTTATCCCTCTGTACAGACAGTTGGTGAGACCCCATCTGGAGTACTGTATCCAGTTCTCGAGACCCCAACTCCGCAAGGACATAGACAGGATGGAAGCAGTCCAGAGGAGGACAACTGAAATAGGTAGTGTCTGCAACAGAAGCCATTCGAGAAGAGTCTAAAGAAGCTTAATATGTATACCCTCAAGGAAAGAAGGTAGAGGGGGAACATGATAGAAACTTTAAGTACCTCAGTGGAATCAACAAAGTCCAAGAGGGTATCATTTTTCAGAAAAAGAGGTGTGCAAGAACAAGGGGACACAATTTGAAGATAGAGGGGGGACAACTCAGGGGCGATGTGAGGAAGTATTTTTTTTTTCACAGAGAGGGTGGTGGATGCATGGGACCACCTTCTTGAGGAGGTTGTGGGGTCTAAAACTGTGGGAGAATTCAAGAATGCATGGGACAGACATAAGGCAATTCTTGTAGAGGGTTGGAAAAAAATAGGCTGTTGGTTAACTAGGATCTGCAGCTTATCCAGTAGGTAGGTAGGGAAATGGGCAGACTAGGTGGGCCAAGCGGTCCTTATCTGCCGTTAAAGTCTGTGTTTCTCTGTTTCTGTGACTGTTCCAATTTAAGTTTAGAGTGTAAGTGTATAGTTTGGAGAGATGGTCAAAACCAAACTAGTTGTTAAAGGGAACCAGCACAGATGGATTGGTAACATGAACATATCTACATGTATGTCTAGAACTTGGGGTGGGGGAGAGCAAGGGCACAGTCCTGAAACACGAGGGGAAATTAGGGTGCTGTGCTAAGAGTTGCACTCCTGTGTGTGAAGATGCTGAAAGAGCAGGGCAACATTTCTAAAAGTTCTCGGCAGGGAGGGTTGTCTGTTTTCCTATCTGAAGGTCCTGATGCTCAGAGGCATAGATCTCTCAACAGAGCATTAAAATGTGTTGTAGCAGTCTTTAAAATGCAGAGCAAATTGCCAGAATGTGCAGCACATTTTTATTTAAAGAATTTAAGCATGAAATAGTGTGTATTCTATGTGAAGTGGGAAGTGCTGAACAATGTCTTTATAAAGTTAGTTTATGTTTGTAATGGTTTATATGTCCAGAAATAGCTCCCAACATCATGGAGGGAAAAAAGCATTGCATTTTTTTTTTGGGGGGGGATTAGAGGGTAAATTTAGGGGTAAAATGAGAGGGCTGTGGGTAATGCATGGCACTAGAGGGCTATCCCATTGTGGAGAGGGGTTTTGAAAAAATGAATTCTCTGGGTTACTGTTGTGAAGTGCTGGAGTTTGGTGGGTCATCAGGTTGAGGAGTTTATACCTCTGACTTTATTAGGTCACTCATTTATGTTTACCTTTTAACAGGATCAACCTTTTTTTTATAAAAGATACCTTATCTACTTTCAGGATAAAAGACAAAAGTGGCAGTCACCCAGCCAACCTTGATAGTCTTGGAAGGAGACCGTCTTTGCAGTCTGCACAGTCAGACAGCAATTTACGAGCAGGTAAGAAATATGGTAAGTTTGTTCTGCACACCCAACACTCTGAGACAAGCTCCTGAGACAGTTGGAGGGACGTGATGGCAGTGCTGGAGGCTGATACCCTCCAAGCTCCTGAGACAGCAGCAGGGACATGATGGCAGTGCTGGAAGCTGATACCCTCCAAGCTCCTGAGACAGCTGGAGGAACGTGATGGCAGTGCTGGAGGCCGATACCCACCAAGCTCCTGAGACAGCTGCAGGGGCGTGGTGGCAATGTTGGGGGCTGATACCCTCCAGTCTCCTGAGACAACTGCAGGGACTCGGTGGCAATACTGGAGGCTGATACCCTCCAGTCTCCCGAGAGAGCTGCAGGGACTCGGTGGCAATGTTGGAGGTTGATACCCTCCAGTCTCCTGAGACAGCTGCAGGGACTCGGTGGCAATGTTGGAGGCTGATACCCTCCAGTCTTCCGAGAAAGCTACAGGGACTCGGTGGCAATGCTGGAGGCTGATACACTCCAAGCTCCTGAAACAGCTGCAGGGACATGGTGGCAATGTTGGAGGCTGATACCCTCCAGTCTCCTGAGACAGCTGCAGGGACTTGGTGGCAATGTTGGAGGCTGTTACCCTGCAGTCTCCTGAGACAGCTGCAGGGACTCGGTGGCAATGTTGGAGGCTGATACCCTCCAGTCTCCTGAGACAGCTGCAGGGACTCGGTGGCAATGCTGGGGGCTGATGCCCTCCAGTCTCCTGAGACAGCTGCAGGGACTCGATGGCAATGCTGGGGGCTGATACCCTCCAGTCTCCTGAGACAGCTGCAGGGACTCGGTGGCAATGTTGGAGGCTGATACCCTCCAGTCTCCTGTGACAGCTGCAGGGACTCGGTGGCAGTGCTGCAGGCTGATACCCTCCAGTCTCCCGAGAGAGCTGCAGGAACTCAGTGGCAGTGCTGCAGGCTGATACCCTCCAGTCTCCTGAGACAGCTGCACGGTCTCGGTGGCAGTGCTGGAGGCTGATATACTCCAAGCTCCTAAGACAGCTGCAGGGACTCGGTGGCAGTGTTGGAGGCTGATACCCTCCAGTCTCCTGAGACAGCTGTAGAAAGGGAATGGCAATGTTGGAGAGGCTAAACCACTATCTTAGCCAGTCATGAGTTACTGTTGTACTATGAATCAGACTTGGATTGCAGACACTTCACTTGGCTCCCCTCTGTTCATGGTGCATACATGCTTTGCTTTCACATACACACCTGGTTATTACTGGGGACTGGCAGAGCAAGCCCTAACACATAGCATTCCTCAGAAATTGTACCAATCAAAAATGTATAACCAAAGCTAGCCTTCCCTTAAAGTGACACTGTCAACCCTTTTTGCATCATATTATTCTAGTTGAAACCCCATATTTTCTGACTTCTTATCTTCGCTTAAATTCATTGATGTTGCTGGTTGTTTTTTCTGCCTCCCTTTTTTTTTTTTAATTGTCTTTATTCTCCCAGTTACAGGCAGGGGATATACCCCCAATCAGCTGCCATTCTGCTTTCCCATCATCTTCCTCCAGGCCACCCAGCTGGGTGGCCCATAGCTTGTCCCCCTATGGTGGGGCTCCTGGGGGGGGCTGGGGGAGAGAACGAGATCAACCAGAGGCCCCAGCTGAGGTTTACGCCTGGGGTGTCATTCAGGAAATGGTCCAGGGGCATCACAGAGCTCCATGACCAGGGATGTTTTCTTGGTTATCCCCAGAAGCATGGATGTGCAATCACATCAGTGCAGGACAGGTGCAGTCCCGCACCCATCCCACAGATGTCTGCCACTGACTCTGGTGAGCCAGGTGGTCCCAGCTGCTGGGCACCCAGCCTCCACTGGGTGTCACTAGTATGCCAGGAAACCACAACACCTTCCCCCCCGGAGGTGGAGAACAGTCCCTGGACACTCATCCAGCCTCCCCCTGGCCGACCCACTGACGCACCATGCTTGCTTCTGAACATGGGGGTGTCAGCACCACAGGCGGTACCACTATCGTTGCCCCAGCAGGCCGGCTTTTGCCTCCTTTCTTAGTGGAACTGAAATACATGCTAGTGGTATAATTATACCCAACTTTGTTTTGTTTCAACTCTTTGATCTACTGTTGCTGTATACTTCCTGAACACTCCCAAACAGTGCAGGCACTCATAATGCAGTAGTCTCCTCTCCTCCCACTGTATCAAGTGTGGCAAGACTGTGATGGGACTGTTCCCAAGTCCAAGAAAGATTAAGTGGAAGTTGATCAAGGATTGTAAACAAACATAGTTTTGTGTGGTAACACCAGTATGATGAGCAGTCAGTTTTTCACTTTTAAAAGAAAAGGGACGCTGAATCAAACTACCAGCTACATCAGCACTCTCTACAGACCAGTCATAAAATGTGTGTTTAAAACTGGAGACACTTTGAGGCCTAAGGGGGTTGACAGTGTCCCTTTAAAGGGGGACCAGTTTAACTGATTTACTTGTATTCCCCATTGGTAGCATGCCTACACAGGGCTTCCATATCCCCTAATGGTGGCAAACGTTCCATATCCCTCAATAGTAGCATACCTACACAGGACATCTATATCTCCCAATGGTAGCAAACCTAGACAGGGCTTCCATATCTCCCGATGGCAGCATATTCATATTCCCCGATGGCGGCATACCTACACAGGGCTTCTATATGCCCCAATGGTAGCAAACCTACACAGGGCTTCCATATCCCCTAATCATAGCAAACCTACACAGGGATTCCATAGCCCCCAATGGTAGCAAACCTATACAGGGCTTCCATGTCCCCCAGTGGTAGCAAACCTACACAGGGCTTCCATGTCCCCCAATGGTAGCAAACCTACACAGAGCTTCCATATCCCCCGATGGTAGCATACCTACACAGAGCATCCATATCCCCCGATGGTAGCATACCTATACAAGGCTTCCATATCTCCCAGTGGTAGCATACCTACACAAGGCTTCCATGTCCCCCAGTGGTAGTGTACCTACATGGGGCTTAAACAGTTCGTTTTTGCTGAATTTTTGTTCAGTGAGGGCTCACTAGTGAAGTGAGGGCTCACTGCTATAGTGAGGGATTACTAACAGCGAGGGCTCACCAAGATTGAGGGCTCACTGCCCCAGTGAGGGCTCATTAACAGTGATGGCTCATGGCCGAAGTGAGAATTCATTGACCCAGCAAGGACATAAGGCGATGTGATCTTACTACATAGAGGAAGAGTTACTTAAAATGTTGTTTTCCTTTCTAGCTGTGAGGCAGAGTATCCTGCCTATTGGAGTTGACCAGTTTGCTCCTCCCCCATCACCAGTCTACCGAACAGGAAGTGAGCCTGCCCTAACACCTCATAGTTCCCAGCAAAAGCAGCAAGAACATGGGGCAGGTTCGGCACTGAGGGGCTCGGATGGGCAGCTTCATTCTAAAGCCCCTCCAAAGCCCCTGCGAATCCCATCACTCATTGTAACCAACCCAGAAGCTGAGGATGGACAGAAAGCAAATACCTACTGTGAACTAGTACCAAGGGCACCCCCATCAGCAAAAACCCATGTTGACAGGCTACATGTGGAAGAAAAATGGAAGAGCAGAATTCGTATGACTGACACCAATTTTGGGTTCCTGGATTTAGAATCTGCTCCATCTTCCCTGGGAATATTTCAAGAAGAGACTGGGGAAGATGGAGAAGAAGATGAAGATTCTTTTGTACGACCAGTTATTGAAACCACCTCTTCCTTTAAAGTCAGTACCTTTAACTCTTTGCTGTTACTTCCTGATAACAAGCCCCTGGAGCAGGTAACTCTAAAGCGCATAAAGGAGCTTTTTGCAGAAAGCAATGCCAGGAATACAGCACTCCACATTCTTCAACTGGACTGCCAGGTAGGCATTCTGATCAGTCTCAAGTGACCTCCTTAGAACATGACACAGATTTCGTTCAGCCCTCTTCCTCAGGCTTCTTGTAGTTATTGACCACGCTTACTGAAGCAGTGGCTTTGCTAGGTAAGCCCTCTCTGCCTCATTGCACCTCTGCTTTCTTACTGTTGTTCCTGCAGTTGAAATCTATGTACCAGCATTCTTTCTTTCCAGATTTATTTCCATTTCTACACTGAAAATCAAAATCCTGTTTCACGTTACAGAATATGTACCTCAAAGGAGAGGATTCTATGAGACTCTTTCGCACCCTGTTCTGGTGAGATTCAGATTCTGTACAGTTGAACAATAACCTGTTTCAGGAATATTCCCCATACTTTTATGTAATGCTGTATGTTGTGGTGCACTACCACGTATATGCATGCAGAACACTACTGCAGCAATTATATTTCTGAGTGCCGTTCTGAACCATTCTACAGTGCATATCTATTATACAAGTGGCTACAGTTACATACCATTATATATATGTGCCAAATCACAGTTGTGCCATTGAACATGTGAATACAGTGCGGAACTGCACTGTTGTACAAAGTACAGCGCTATACCCTCATACTGTACATGTGAATGCACTGCTGCATCAGTAAACATAGAAGTGCTGTGCTGTACCATTATACATGTGGCGAAAGTACTATACCACATGTCAGTACAGAGCTGTACCAGAATAGACATGAGTACAGTGCAGAACTGCACCATTATACATGTGACTGCAGTTCTGTATCATTGTACTGTACATGTGACTACAGTGCTGTAACATTATACATGTGTGTACAGTACTGTACCATTATACATATGTGCAGTGCTGTACCATATTACATGCGAGTACAGTGCTGCACCATATTACATGCCAGTACAGTGCTGTGCCATATTACATGCGAGTGCAATGCAGTGTTGTACCATATTACACGTGAGTGTAGTGCTGTACCATTAGATGTGTGAATGCAGTGCTGTACCATATTACATGAGTACAGTGCTGTACCATATTACATGAGTACAGTGCTGTACCATATTACATGAGTACAGTGCTGTACCATATTACATGAGTACAGTGCTGTACCATATTACATGAGTACAGTGCTGTACCATTAGACGTGAGTACAGTGCTGTACCATATTACATGAGAGTGCAGTGCTGCACCATTAGACATGTGAGTGCAGTGCTGCACCATTAGACACATGAGTGCAGTGCTGCACCATTAGACACATAAGTGCAGTGCTGCACCATTAGACATGTGAGTGCAGTGCTGTATCATATTACATGTGAGTGCAGTGCTGCACCATTAGACATGTGAGTGCAGTGCTGTACCATTAGACATGTGAGTGCAGTACTGTATCATATAGGCAGTATAGTGCAGTGGTCTAAGGCTCTGAGCTGCAAATTTGGTGACAGCCAGCAGACCTGACCTGGGTTTGAATCCCACAGCTTCCACTTGCATACTGTGTGACCCTGAGCAAGTCACTTAACCTCCTTGTGCTCCCAGGTTGCTCCTGTAAAAAAAGCTTTCAGCTTAGTGTGCTATACCTGGTTAAACAACTAAAAATAAAAAAAAATAAAAATATTACATGTGAGTGCAGTGCTGCACCATCATGCATATATGCAGCGTTGTACCATAGAAACTGACAGCAGATAAGGGCAGCTGGGCCCACCCAGTCTGCCCATTGTTTATTACCTTTATTTTTACTGCAAACCCTTGTATGGTTTTATAGTACAGCCTCCCCCCCCCCCACCTTACCCCAACAATTCCCTTTTGTCTATCTGAGGCATTTTTGAATCCCACCACTGTTTTCACCCCCACTACCTCCGCTGGAAGGCTGTTCCAGGAATCCACCATGCTTTCTGTGAAGAAGTACTTCCTCACTTCTCTCCCAAATCTACCTCCCTACAGCTTCAAAGTATGTTCCCTTGTTCTAGAGCAACAGTTCTCAAACTTTGTCATAGTGAGCCTCCCCTAAGCCATGGAAAATATCTTGAGCCTCCCCCAAAATACTGAAATATTGTTGGGCCTCCCCCATAGAAAAAATAGCCTACTTTTCACAGTACATCAGGAATAAACTGAAACCTCTTTGCATAGGTGGCACTCATGTTATTAAGTTGTAACCCCCAAACAGGACAACCTACTTGCTCCAATATTTTGACTCTCGAACCATTGTTACCTCTTACTGCCATACCTTCATGGGTCAGACTGCTTTTTGTGTTTCCCCTCTATCTGAAATAACTTCCTGCCAACCTCTGCCTCTCCCTCACCCTGCTCTTAAGCAACTTTTCAGGAACATTTTGCTCCCTCCTGCTCTTATTCCTAGTACCTATATGGTTAACTCTTGTATTTGGACATTTCTGCTGTCAGTCTAATTGGTCAATTGTTCCTCGCATTGTTAGTTCATTGTTCTTAATTTGTTTGCACTTTCATTCATTTTGTATTGCTTGAATGTTTTGCAGTTACATTTTGAATTGTATTCACTCACAACCCTTCCCTGGGTACACCTGAAATAAGCCAAGGCTCAGTGTACAGTACCTTTCCTGATCACAGACTTGTGAATAAATACATAAATTCACCTACTATTATCCTCTTTCAGTTTGCCTTATCCTTCACACAAAATCTATAAAGTTCAAAACTGAAATATAATACTTTTTCAAGACTTGCTTAAGCCTCCCTTGGAACAGGTTGGGGCCTCCCCAGGGAGGCTGGCCTCACCATTTGAGAACCCCTGTTCTAGAGCATCCTTTTCTCTGACAAATATCCCCCATCTGTATCTTTATTAACTCTGTGAGGTATTTAAAGTTCTCTGTCATAGCCACCCTCACCCCCACTCCTCACGGGTGTACATATTGAGCTCCTTTATCCTCTCCTTGTAGGGCTTTTGATGCAGACTTTGGACCATTTTGGCAGCCCTCTCCTGGATCACCTCCACTCTGTCTATGTCGTTCTTGAGATGTGGTCTCCAGAACTGGGCAAAGTACTCAAAGTAGGGTCTTACCAGTGATCTGTGTACAGGCTGTATATCACCTCCCACTTCTGCTGGTGATATCCCTCCTTATGCACCCTAGCCCTCCCTACTGCCTTGTCACACTGCCTGGCCACCTTAAGGTCATCTGATATGATTATCCCCAGGCCTCCTGCCTACTTGGTCATTGTCAGTATCCCCCTCCCCCATTTTGTACTCCACCTGCAGGTTTCTATTGCCCAAGTGTGTTTTTTTGCACATTTTTGCATTAAAACCCAGCTGCCAAGGGGCCAGCCCGGTGGCACTGAGGGTTGAGGTGCTGGACACCACACCTCATGCCACGCTGATGACCTGAGTTCAGGAGTGAGCTCGGGCCACTGGGGTTTGGCAGGGGGGGGAGGGCTGGGAGATTATCATAGTGGCCAGAGGGCTGCTCACTTCTCCCAGATTGAGGAGTCCAGTTTCCTTGCTCTCAGCTGACACCCAGAAGAGGTGGGGTGTCAGAGCAGAGGTGTGGGGACTGACGTTGCATCAGGAGGGTGCAGGGAAACTGGGTTCTGGGAGCACATGTGTGACTCCACACGCATGTTCCCACCGAGCAGGCCACAGTTCCAGGTCAGGACGGGAGAAAACAGAAAAATGCCTATGTCGTCCCATTGCTGTGTGTGACAGCTCTCAACACTCTCAGACCCTGTATCTTGTGGATCCCCACCAGTAAAAGACAATGGGGGAGAGGCTGACATGGTTGGGAGTGAAGGGGGCCCAATGGCAGAAGTAGGTGTCAACGGGGGCCAAAAAGCTATATAGAAAAGAAAAATCAGCTGCCATACCCTTGACCACTCCTCCAGTTTTTTCAGATTCTTGCCCATCCTTTCCACCCCCCTCCAGGGTGTGCACTCTGTTGCAGATCTTGGTGTCATCTGCAAAGAGACAGACCTTCCCTTCTAGCTCCTCTGCTTTGTCACTTATAGAGACATTAAAGAGGACTGGTCCAAGTACTGATCCCTGAAGCACCCCGCTGACCACCCTCCCTTCCTCAGAGTGAACTCAGTTTACCATTACCCTCTGTCTCCTATACCCTAACCAGTTTTCTACTTGGATTACCACATTCATTGCCCACCCCCCAAGTTACCCAAGAGGGGGCTCTGTAGTGGATGATCTTTGGGCAATAGAGGTCCTGGCTCTCGGGACCTGAAAGGTGGCTTTGGCTGCACTCGGGTGACGACCAAGTGAGGCCAATTTTTAGATGCAGCACCCCGGGAGAGCCAAGTAGTGATTTTTTTGCCAGTATACAGGTGTGTATAGCGCAGGCGCTCATGAAAGGTGAGTAAGTTCGAGGAGGAGTAGAGCTGGCATGTGTGCGTTCTGCTGGGTGCACCAGTCAGGAGCCTGCAAGCCTTGTTGATCGAGGTCTGGACTTTGATGAGGGCAGTGGGGTCAGCAGCCGCATAGATAGGAAGCCCATAGTTGACCAATGACAGGATGGAGGAGCTGATTGCCAGCCGGAGGGCATTCTGAGGGAGGCAGTCTTTGTGGTGGTAGAGGAGTCCAATCCGGGTGTTTACGGCAGTGGACAGGGAATTGAGATGAGAGTAGAAAGAGAGAGCCAAGTCGAAGGTGATGCCCAGATATTTGTATGCAGACACCTGTTCAAGGGGGTATAGGGTGCTGGGGAGGATGAGAAGGGGGGCATTTCTGGAGTTACTGTGGCGGTGGGCAAAAAGCATAGATTTTGTCTTCTTGAGATTCAGAACTAGACGATGGTTGAGGTGAGTTGCAGAGAGTTCTGGAGGGTGATGGGGTCGGAGTGGGAGGCGATGAGAACTGCATCATCGATATATAGGAGCATACTGCCGAAGCAGGAGCTAGGAAGGGTGTTTAGAATGAGACTGAACAATGTGGGGCCCAGGATGGAACCCTGGGGGACACGTGAGTGAACAGGTAGGGCAGCTGATAGGGTACCATTTATTTTGACCCGTTGGGATCTGGCATGGAGGTAACTGGAGAACCAGGCAAGGGGGCCAGATGAGAAGCCTAGTTGATGGAGGGAGTCAATCAATAGGGGGTGACACACAGTGTCAAAGGCCTTAGATAGGACAATGAACACTGCCCCAGCAACGTCCCCAGAGTCAAGTGCAGAGTGTATTGGCTGTGGTGGTGCTGTGTCCAGGGCGGAGGCCATGCTGTTCTGGACATAGTATGCTGTATTTGGTTAGATATTCCATGAGTTGGGTGGGTACTATTTTTTTCCAGGGCTTTAGAGAGTGGGTGGAGGATGGAGATCGGTCTGTAGTTATTTGGTAATGTGCAATCTCCATTCTTATGAATTGGGGTAATTTTGGCTTATTTCCAGGCGCTCAGGAATTGAACGAGGCACAGAGACCAGTTTAACAGGTTGGTGAGAGGAGCTAGCATGACATCTAGAGTTAGACGGAGAATCCTGGAGTCAGTGGGGTCACAGCTGGGATTGTGGCTGGAGAGTGCTTTTAGTAGGAGTGGTTTGGCTTCATGGGGAGATATGGTGCGGGAGGAGAAATAGGCGATTCAGGGTGGGGGGGTTGAGGTAGGGATAGTCAAAAAAGTGGACAGGAAAGACAGCGCTTAGGTCAGAGAAAGCCATGTTGAGGCAGTCAGCAATATTTGGGGGGTCAGTGGTAATAGCGCCGTTGACAGATATCTGAGATGGGGGAGCGAGTTTTTCCATTGAGCTCCTTAATATTATCCCAGAATGCACGCGCAGAGCCCCAGGAGGCGGCCAGGGTGGGTTGGTAGTATTTGGACTTGGCTTGCCTTATGGCCCAGGTGCATTGGTTATGAGTGGCATTATAGGCCTGTCTGTCCACTGTCCTGCCTGACTCGACCGCGACATGCCAGAGGTTGTCTCGCTGCCTCAGTTGTTGAATAAGGGAAGGGGAAATCCAGGTGGCATTATGTCTTTTGGAGTGGGTACTGGTAAAGGGGGGAAAGAGGTCACAGGCCTCGCAGAAGGCTCTGGTGAGGTAGGCTAGCGCAGTGTCTATATCAGTCACAAGTGAGATTGGGAACCAGTCAAGTTGGGCTAGGTACTGCTTCAGTTTACTGAGGCCCTCTGGGTGAAAGTGGTGGCAGGAGGTGACTTCGTGCGTGGGTTTTTGTGTGGGGGAAGACCAGAAACAGAGGATAGGGGAATGGTCACTGAGGGAGTTAGCTAGGACATTAACAGTCTTGATTTTGTGGGGGCAGTTGGAAAGTATTATGTCAAGGAGGGAGCTGGTGCCACTTGACTGGTTAAATCTGGTAGGAAGAGTGACTAATTGAGCTAAGTCAAGGGCAGTGAAGGAGTCCTTTATGTTTGCAGCAGTGGAGCCTAGCCAGTTGACATTGAGGTTACCTAGGATGAGCTGCTCAGCTTTGTGGGGCAGGGTAGAGAGATAGTAAGGGAGTGGATTGCTGGTCCTTGGGCCCGTGGGGGTAGGTATGTAGTGGTAAGATAGGAGGGCCCCTGCCCGGCTCAGGGGAGATTTTTAAGGTGATGGCTTGGGCACCATGACTGAGCTTGGGGGCATGGAGAGCATGGCTAAGGAGGGAGTCGCGCAAGTAGACTGCATATCCGCCACCATGCTTACCAACTCAGTCCTCTCGGAACAGGATGAAACCAGGGAGGGAGACAGCTGAGTCAGGGGTTGATGCACCTCTCCACTATGGTAATGTTGTCGGGCCTGTGTTGTGCAACCCAGCATTGGAGTGCAGCAGATTTCTTTAGGAGACTGCAGATGTTCATTGAGGCAATGTGGAGGCCACACCCAGCAGGGTGCGAGAGGGGGTAGAAGACCCAGGACCAGGGTTGGGGTGGACGTTCCCAGAGAGCAGAAGAAGTAAGGTGATAAGTCTGAGGAGTGGGCTGCGGTGGTTGGGGTTGATGCATTTGAGTTGATAAAATCTGGGGAACAGGGTGTGTGATGTGCCAGATAGGATAGGAGCTCCTAGTGGCAGATGCACATAACCTGCTAATAGAGGAGTAGAGAGAGAAAATGTCACTGCTACCAGAGATATAGCCCTCTAGTGGTAAGAGGATATAATCTGCTAATGGAAAAGTATCCCTGAAATAAAGCAGAAAAACACGCTTTTTAAAGGCTGGAAGATGAGGCTTCTTACATCAGGAAAAAGAGAACAAAAAAAGTGGGCAGGGACAGAGAGCACAGCAGACTGTTTAGGGGTTGGGGTAGACACAGAGTGCAGGCCAGAGAGCAGGAGAAGGATTTACAGTGAAGGCTCAAAATTCACTTCTAATATCAACTCAGAACTTAAAATGACTGTAAGGATTAAACAAATTATTAAACCCTGGCACATAAATTCAACTAGAGAGAGACAGAGGGAGATGCAGTAGTTAAGAGATGTGTTCAGCAGGAGATAGTGTGGGCCACTTGGAAATCAGCTTCCACTGGTACCAAATCCAAACATCAGAGCTAGTACCTTGCAGTATCAGCTGAGCTGTAGCTCATGGAGGATTTCTGAACCACTGTTTATGTTCAAGAAATTGAGGGGTCCCTGGCCTAGTCAAGGCTCGCTGGATCCCTTGCAGTATCAGCTGAGCTGTAGCTTATGGAGGATTTCTGAACCATTGTTTAGGTTTAAGAAATTGAGGGGTCCCTGGCCTAGTCAAGGCTCGCTGGATCCCTTGCAGTATCAGCTGAGCTGTAGCTCATGGAGGATTTCTGAACCACTGTTTAGGTTCAAAAAATTGAGGGGTCCCTGGCCTAGTCAAGGCTCGCTGGATCCCTTGCAGAATCAGCTGAGCTGTAGCTCATGGAGGATTTCTGAACCACTGTTTAGGTTCAAGAAATTGAGGGGTCCCTGGCCTAGTCAAGGCTCGCTGGATCCCCTGCAGAATTAGCAGAGCTTTAGCTCATGGAGGATTTCCATTATACATGTGACTGCAGTGCTGTGCCACTGAATTTGTGACCACAGTATTGTACCATTATACATGTGAACACAGTACTGGACTATTATACATGAGCACAGTGCTATACCATTATACATGTGAGTGCAGTGCTGTACAATTATGCATGTGTACCTTCCTGTCACTCCCATAATTCTATCTCACTCACACCCACCCCCAGTAATCACCCTTTCTACCCCTTCCTAATCCTCTACACTCTATTCCCCCACTCTACCCACCATAATCTGTGATCTTCTCCTCTCTCTTTTACTTCCACCACTACTTTACTTTTTCACCCCCCCAGCCTCTCTTTCTCACCCTCCTCTACTTACTCTCTCTCCTACTCTTTCCTATTTTGTGATATTACCTTCTTGTGTGTCCCGGGTACTTCATACTTCTGATGTTTACCCTGTGTTATCATTTGCTCTGGTAATGTATATTATTGTACATACTGTGCATTGTTGTATTGTTATTACTGGTAATGCATATTATTGTACATACTGTGCATTGTTGTATTATTACTGGTAATGTATGTTATTGTACATACTGTACATTGTTGTATTGTTATTACTGGTAATGTATATTATTGTACATACTGTGTATTGTTGTATTGTTATTACTGGTAATGTATGTTGTTATACATACTGTGTATTGTTGTATTATTACTGGTAATGTATGTTATTTTACATACTGTGTATTGTATTTTTTTTTAAATTTTTTATTTATTAGGTCTAGGATTACAATACCTTTGAGCCAGGACTCTTTTACAAAGGTTCCACGTCAGGTTACAATTCAAAACATAAGACATGTAAGTCAGATTACAAATTTAATACATAGGACAAGCTTACAAAAATGTAAGCTAAACAGTGTTTCAAAGTATCTGAGAAACAAGACAAGTTTTGGAGGCTAGGTTACAAGGAGATAGCGTATGAGGTGCAGAGAGGATAGAGGACAAGAGAGAGGAAGAGTAGAGGGGGGTGGAGAGCTGTAGAGGAGGAGGAGCACAGCCAGAGGCATTGTCGTAGACATAACATGGGGAAGTGCATGCTACGGGGTAACCAAGTGCTAATAGGAGAGAGAACTGCATAAAGTTAGGGAAATATTCATGGGGTCAGCTAGTGGAGGCAGTCACGAGCTAGAGGCAGTGAGAGAGAGAGGCAGAGCCTTGATTTAAATGCACCAAGGGTAGGAGTGGAGGAGATGTAACTGTTTAGACCATTTAGCCAGCTGGGCACCCTGTAGGCAAAAGATCTTTGACCTTGTGAGGTACGACAACGTGGAACCTGCAGGAGCTGTGATTCAGACCCGTTGAGTGGGGGTTATGGCTAAGGTGCAGGAGTGCACACACTCCAGGGGGTGCAAGGCCCATAGTTATTTTCTTCACCATGGTGCAGGTTAGGTACTTTATCCAATTGGTGAGTTGCAGCCATCCAGTTTGTGCATAGAGGTCACACACATGTGTGAGGTGGTGGGATCCAGTGAGACATCGGCAGGCCTTATTTAGGGAGGTGGATATGTGTCTAAGAGCAGTAGCACGGCAGAGCCATAGATGATAAGCCCATAGTCAATAATGGAGACAACAGAGCTCTGAACGGCAGCATTCTGGGCTTCTGAGGTAGGATGTTGCCTATGCCGGAAGAGAAGGCCAAGGCTAGTATTTGCTGCTTTGGCTACAGAGTCAGTGTGGGCACTGTAAGTTAGATGAGGGTTTAGAGTGATCCCAAGGTACTTAAAGGCTTGAACCTGTTCCAGGGTGACTCCATGACTGGTTTTGATGGATAGGGGATGCAGCTTATGCTTGTTATGAGAGCTGCTGAACATCATAGACTTTGTTTTCTTATTATTGAGGACCAGATTGTGATTTGAAAACCAGTTTTCAACAGATGTGAAGCCAAGCTGAAGGTTGTCTTGTAGAGGCTTAGGATCCTTGTGGGATGCAAGAATTACAGCATCATCTGCATAGAGGATGATTGTTTTGGAACAAGAATTTGGAAGAGAGTTCAGGAACAAGCTGAATAGTAGGGGGGCCCAGAATGGATCCCTGGGGGACACCTGAGCAAACAGGCCTGGTATCAGAGAGGACATCTGCAATTTTTACTCTTTGAGGCTGGTTCTCCAAGTAGCTTTTGAACCAGGCAGTAGAGTCAGGAGAGAGTCCAGCTTTCAGAAGTTGCACAAGCAGTAGGTGGTGATGGACAGTGTTGAACGCCTTAGTCAGATCGATAAAGACAGACCCAATTAACTGACCATTGTCCAGTGAGCTGTGAAGAATGCCAGAGAATTCCAGTAGGGCAGATGAGGTGCTATGTCCTTTCCTGAAGCCATGTTGTTGCGAGCACAGGATATTGTATTTGTCCAGGAAATCTGTGAGCTGATCTGCTGCAATACGTTCAAGGGCCTTGGAGAGGGGTGGCAATATAGAGATCAGACAGTAGTTTCCATAAGTGGCTCTGTCACCACTTTTATGGACAGGGGTAACAGTGGTGGATTTCCATTTATCAGGGAACTGGCTGAGCCTAAGTGAGAGGTTGAAAATATATGTCAGTGGCTGTAACACCTCATCAAAGGTGAGGGACAGCAGTTTAAGGTCAAGTGTATCACTGCTGGATCTGGATTTGGTGATGGCTTTGGTAATGTATTTTCAGGTGTAACCCCTAGGTGGCGCTATCCCAAGGGCTACTACCCCTGCCTGCTTGGCTACTAACAGGTTGAGGGGCCTAGGTCCAATGGTGGGTGCCTCCACCTAGAGGTCAGGGTTGATAGTGGTTAGACTAGCTCAGGTACAGCCCTCTGGGACACTGTGACCCCCCTTTGTTTCCACTAGTGGCCCACACAATACTCAGGAGTTACCTTCCCAATACCTCACAATTGCACACTTCTTACACATACAGTAACACTTACCCTCAGAACTGATGTCTTGCAGCACATCTCTGAGGATCCCCTGTAAAACAAGCCTAGGCAATATACACAAACACAATGCAGTGCTTTTTCCTACATGTACTGACACCACAGACAGCATATAGTTCAATAACAACAAATCTGATTTATTAGCGGGGCAATAATAAGGAGGGGGTACTCAGGTTGATTTGGTTTGGAAATATTCAAATCACAGTACTGTGCATGCATATATGGTCCAAAATGTCACTTTCTGGGTACCCAGGATGATGGGGGGCTAGCCAGGGTTGGTACAGCTGGTTGGGGCCCTATGATGGAAAAACACATGCACACACAACTTGTATGCTGGAGCCCTGGGGCTCAGTTCATGAAGAAATGAAACAGCAATAATCAGATGACACACTTGTAATCGATAAAAGGCTGCAGGGAGATACCTAGATTTGTACTCACAATACCAAAGCTGAAAGCTGGATGGAGGATGTTCTAGCTGGACTGCCAAAAAAAAACAAGGTATAGAGACAGGGTCCTTGTGGCTGGACCAAACTGCAGTTGATAGCGAGCAGATTTAGTCCGACTCAAGCTGGGATCTGCTACCAGCTTTAGCACACTGCTCACAGAAAAAGGGGAAATAACATCGCGATCTCCCACAAGCACTACGCACATTTATATGTAAAAGGAAAGTACTATACCAGGCAGCTGCTTCTTGATCCCGATCGCAAACACTTGCAAATTACCCGGGAGCACACACAGCATCAGCAGTCCCCGACAGGCCGATCGCACTTCAGCAAATCTTTGGTCTTCTATGGGCAAGCCTGGTTCTACACACTGCTTCCTTCTCTTCAAAACTCAAATTCAGTCTGAACTGGCACTTACAAATGGCTGCAGACCAACTTCAGGGTCTCCCACGAGCTTCCCGCGCGAACTGCATGCCGCATCAGAAGCAAAGCTCCTTCTCTCTTCACTGTCACTACTGATCTGAGCTTTCCGATAACAGAGCAGAGCATTTCCTTTGAGTTCCTCCCAGTTCAGTTGGCTGGTTCGGCTGTCATTCACAATAGGGCTCCCTCTGTTGGTGCAAAAAGGTGCCAAGGTCTAAATTACATTTCCCAGAGGCACTGGCCATACAGTACATAGGTGGCTGGCTCCACAATGAGAGTCCAAGTTCTGATTTGCCAGCAGCAGGCTCCATTTTAAAGGTCCTCCCACACTGGTCCAGTTCAGCAGTTCAAAACCAGAATGGAGGGCTAGGCAAAAAACAGTTCAGACTGCAAAGAAAAGCAGGTTAGACAAACTGTATTTTCATTATTACTCTAAACAATTCCTGGCAGACTGTTACACCTTTTGAAAGAGCTCCCTCTGTGCATTTAGCGACGGCAGAAATGGAGCGAATTGACAGCAGCCCGGGCGGGACTTGGGCATTGAAACACACAATCCCCCTTCTAAATTAATTATGTCTGCAAAGCAGACAGCTCTTAAAGAGACAGTACATGGAGGCTCAAATAGCACTCACTTGGAACCACATTTAAACAGCTTAGATGCCGAATACCTCCAGGCTTGGAGCATTCCTGCAAGCTCCTGGAAGACTTCTGGGAACCCCCATTTGCAGGGGGGTTACACCGGCTTAATGCATCTTGACTGCTTTGAAATAAAAAGGCGGGTGGCTAGAGGAGGAGGAGAGGGAGAGTCATAGTCCTTGAAAAAGTCAGAAGGGAGAACACTGCTGAGATCAGTGAATGCAGTGTTGAAGGTATTTGCTATGATTTTAGGGTGGCGTAGAACGACCCATATGTAAGCATAAGGTAGGGAGGTTTTGGCTGCTTCCCAGTGACCTCTTTAATATTGTTCAAACTGCCCTCCGTTACCCCAGGTATCTGTGAGCATTCTTGAAGTAGGTAGATTTCTTTTGCCAGATGGATTTGGTACAGTCATTCTGTGCACGTTTATAGTTTTGGATGTCAGTTTCTTTACCAGTGGTTCTTGGTAAGCTCAGGGTGGACAAAGCAATGGGACCTGATGGCATACATCCCAGGGTACTAAGAGCTAAGGGTGGAACCAGCAGAGCCATTATCAGAACTGTTTAGTGAGTCTCTGAGCACAGGAGAGGTCCCAGAAGACTGGAGAAGGGCTCATGTGATCCCGCTCCACAAAAGTGGTAGCAGGGAGGAGGCAGGGAACTACAGACCAGTCAGTCTTACCTTAGTAGTGGGCAAGATTATGGAGGCACTCCTTAAGGAAAGGATAGTGCAACACCTGGAATCAGAAGGAGCACAGGATCCAAGACAGCATGGGTTTACAAAAGGAAGGTCCTGTCAAACTAATTTCATAGATTTCTTTGACTGGGTAACCAGAGTGGTGGACCAAGGGGGAGCAGTTGATGTCACCTACCTTGACTTCAGCAAAGCTTTCGATACTGTTCCACGTAGAAGACTTATAAATAAGCAGGCTAGGCTTGGAGTGGGTCAGAAGTTGGTCAACTAGGTGGCAAACTGGTTGATGGGCAGAAAAGAGAGAGTGGTGATAAACGGTATACCATCAGAAGAGATGCAAGTCACAAGTGGGGTACCTCAGGGATCAGTCCTGGGGCCAGTCCTCTTCAATATCTTAATCAGTGACATAGCAGATAGGCTGGAGGGTAAGGTTTGTCTGTTTGCAGATGACATGAAGATCTGCAACAGAGTAGATGATCCAGATGGGGTGGGCAGAATGAGAAGAGATCTGGATAAACTAGCAAAATGGTCAGAAGAGTGGCAACTGGGGTTTAATGCAAAGAAGTGCAAGATTATGCACATAGGGAAGAAAAACCCTGAAGCCACCTATAGACTGGGAGGGGAGTTGCTGGCAGTCACAAGGGAAGAAAGAGACTTGAGCATCATCATCACCGATGACCTGAAATCATCCAAGCAGACCACTAAAGCAGTAGGTAAGGCTAGGGGGATGTTAGGGTGTATTAGTAGGGGTATCACAAGTCGGAAGAGGGAGGTAATAATCCCTCTTTACAAGACACTGGTTAGGCCCATCTGAGTACTGCGTGCAGTACTGGAGGCCACACCTCGCAAGGACATTAACCAGATTGAGGCAGCCCAGAGAAGGGCAACAAAATGGTGCAGGGACTGCATCAAAAACATATGAGGACAGATTAACGGAGCTCAATATATGTATACCCTGGAGCAAAGGAGGGAGAGAGGTGATATGATCGAAACATTCAAACACCTTAAGGGCATTAACAAGCTGAAAGAGTCTAACATGTTTCAATATAAGAAAAATAGTAGGACAAGAGGACACAGCATGAGATTAGAGGGAGGCCGATTAAGGGGTAATGTGAGGAAGTTCGTTTTCATGGAAAGGGTGGTGGATGCATGGAACGGCCTACCTCAGGAAGTGGTGGATATGAATACAGTGCAGGGTTTCAAACAGGCATGGGATAGGCATAAGGGAGCAATACAGATGAGTATGAATAGATAGGCCATCGACAGAGCAAAGGCCAATGGCACATTTATAAGGCAGAAAAAGTAATGGGCAGACTGGATGGACCTTGCGGTCCCTAACTGCCATCAACTTCTATGTTTCTATGTTCTGGCCAGATCCCAGAGGCAATCTCTTGATTTTAGTTGACGTAAAAGATTGGCCAAGAGCCAGGGATTGCAAACGGCTTTGACTTTGCGCTTTTTAAAAGGAATGTAGGAGTCACAGGCTGCATTGGAAGTGCTGGTGAAGTAATCCAGCGCAGTATTTACATCTGTTGTTTTGTAAATAGGGGACCAGTCTTGGAGGTTGAGGAATGTTTTGAGGTGTGTGACAACTGCCCACATGGTAGAACTCTACTAGTGATGATATTAGGAGGGGGCTTGCAGAATTTGTTTGACCATTCACAGATGACAGGGGAATGGTTGCTAAGTGAGTCAGGGGGGACTGAGGTATTTGTGATACAAGTTGTGTGGCTGGTAAGAAACCAATCCAGGAGGGTTCTGGTGCCAGATTTGTAGTTTTTCCTGGTCGGAGAGACGACCATCTGGGTGAGATTGGCCGATGAGATGGCTTCCTAATGGACCCTGCATCAGACGCGAGGCAGTTTATATTAAAGTCTCCAAGCAGAATCATTTCAGAGTCAGGAGGTTGGGACCTAGTGAATTCCAAGACAGTGTTTTGTATTATTACTGGTAATGTATATTATTGTACATACTGTGTATTGTTATATTGTATTGTTATTACTGGTAATGAATATTATTGTACATACTGTGTATCGTTATTACTGGTAATGTATATTATTGTACGTACTGTGTATTGTTATATTGTATTACTGGTAATGTATATTATTGTACATACTGTGTATTGTTATTACTGGTAATATATATTATTGTACATATTGTGTATTGCTGTATTGTTATTACTGGTAATGTATATTATTGTACATACTGTGTATTGTTATTACTGTGCTTCTGCTTATTTGTACTTATCCACCCCCACCCCCACCCCCAGACGCTCTGAAACCAGCTTTGCAGCTCAGTATGTCTTTCCTGGTAAATCTCCTAAATAGATAAAAAACTAAAATGTGAATACAGTGCTATACCATTACATGTGAGTGTAGTACTGTACCATTATACATGCGAATGCAGTGCTGTGTCATTATATATGTGCAGGGGTCAAAATTAAGTTTCCCAGCCACTAGTCAGCAGAGCTAGTGACTGGGAAACTCCAGCAGCCCAACAGACTTTTTCAGTAGCCCAGCTGGTGTGCTTATTGAAATGTTACCTTCTCCAGTACAAGCCCACAGGGCTAGGTGAAGGAAAATCTTATTAGCCTGATACAAAATCTACAAGCATGTGGCTAGTGGGCCAGTGTTAGTTTCAACCTCTGCACATTATGTGACTACAATACTGTACCATTATACATATGAATACAGCACTGGATCATTATACATGAGTACCATTACTGACGTGGGTATAGCGCAGTACCATTACTGACGTGGGTACGGTGCTGTACCATTGAGCGATGGGTACGGCGCTGTACCATTACTGATGTGGGTGTAGCACTGTGCCATTACTGGCGGATGGAATGCGGCGCTGTACCACTGCTGACGTGGGTACGGCGGCTGTACCATTACTGATGTGGGTACAGCGCTGTACCATTACTGACGTGGGTACGCGCGCTGCACTGCTTCGACGTGGCACGGTGCTGTATCATTGCACTGACATGGAAACAGTACTAAGAAGGATTAAAATGCTAATGGATTGACATTATTTATTTATTTAAATTTGGTTACCGGGAAAGGCACACTGAGCCGAGGCTCACTTCCAGGTGCGACCCAAGATTGACTTAAGAAAACCTGCCTCATCTAGAACTCTCCAATCCATAGATGGCCGTATCTTTATAAAGTGTCCCTTTCTCCTGCACTTATAGTATTTTGTAGAAAAATTTGCAAATAAATAACTAAAAAGTCAAACCTGGCTCCTTGTTTGTGATGTACTATACTGCATTCAACTGCTGTCCATTGACATCCTAACTGTATCCCATTCTGCTCAATAACAGGGAGGGTGCTAGAATCCTTGACATTTCCAAAGAACAAAGAAGGAAGATGGGAGTTAGCTCTGGTCTGGAGCTGATAACTTTGCCTCATGGGCACCAGCTGAGGATGGACCTACTAGAGAGGTAGGAGTCAGGGCCAACTGATGAAGAGTTAGAGCACGTCAGTATGTAGGGGAGTTAGCAGTGATGAGTTCGGGCACATTTTGGGTCTCCTTTTGTCTGCTATAATGTGTACATGTAAATAGCAGTATGCAGTTTAAACTGACTTGGCAAATGTTAAATTGTCTCTTCACCATGACCTACAGTATGTGGCACTACTCCTTCTTTTACATTTTGGAGTCCAGGGGAAGGCCTTCTTATAACTGAGCTGAAGCTGATTAAGGGGTAAGGCTCCCTCATAACCTACAGTGAATGGGTCAAGTATAGGAACAAGGTCCCCCTTGTGTCCTACAGTGTAGGAGTTGAGCACAGGGTCAAGAACTCCATATAACTTACAGTGTAGGAATCAACTCCACAGGCAAGGTCCAGCCACAATCTACAGTGTTAGGGGTTCAATACAGGGAGAACGTTCCCCTATAACCTACAGCAGAGGAGTCAAGTCCAAGGCAAGGTCCTTTTACAATCTACTGAGTAGAAGTTGAGTACAGGGACAAAATCTCATATGTACAGTGTAGGAGTTGAGTACAGTGAGAACATTCCCTTATAATCTACAGAGTAGTGGTTGAGAACAGGGGAAAGGTCCCATGATAACATACAGTGCAGAAGTTTAGTATAGGAACAATGTTCTCTTAAAATCTACAGCATAGAGGTGGAGTACAGGGGAAGGGTCTCATAACTTATTGTAGGAGCTGAGTACTGAAATAACGTTCCTTATAATGTACAATGTTGGGGTTGAGTACAGGGAAAGGGTCTTATTATGACATACAGTGTAGGAGTTGAGTGGAATATAGGGAAGAGAACACCACATAACCTAAAGTGTAGGAGTCAAGTCCAAGGGCAAGGTCACAGTGTAACAAGAAGTATTTTCCCTTATAACCTACAGCATAGTGGCTGTGCACAGGGAGAGGTCTCATTATAACCTTCAGTGTAGGAGTTAGCACAGTGACAAAGACCAGTTATAATGTGTTATGTAAAAGTCAAGTACAGACAAAGTCCCATTATAATTTATAGTGTAGGAGTGGAGTACAGGGGCAAAGTCCAATTATACTGGACAGTGTAGGAGTTGCATATAGGGAGCATGTTCCCTTGTAACCTACAGCATAGGGGCTGCATACTGTTGAAAGGTCTCAGTATAACCTTCACTTGTGTAAGGGTCTATGGGAAGCGTTCCTCAGACTGGGGGTCTGCAACAGTACTGAGGAAGCTGGAAGTTGAGGAGAGAGGCAAACAGGTCCACTTCTGGTGTGCACCCCCCCACCGCCTGAACACTGTGCTAGTACTTGCTTGTTTAGAGCTTGTTCACTCTGGCCTTGACTGATGCAACCTAGAGCATCTGCCAGGGTATGTGTCTGCCTGGGAGGTGAACAGCTGAAAGCCTGACTCCCAGGGAGAAGGTGAGAGACCAGATTTTCAGGGCCTCCATACAGAGTATTCTTGACCTGGTACCACCCTGCTTGTTTGTGTAAAACATTGCAGTGGTGTCTGTTCGACTTTGTACAGTCTGTCCTTTTATGACAGGAGCAACTTCTTTGAGAGCTAGAAAGATTGCTCTGCATTCCAAAATATCTATGTGTACCTGTGACTCTTGGAGAGTGTAGGTGCCACTTACTGAGGCACTGTCCAGATGTGCTCCCCACCCCAGGAGGGAGGTGTCTGTGGTGATCACCTTTGGGATGTGGGGCCTGGAAGGGAATCCCGGCTATGAGATTTGCAGGGTTCTTCCACCACAGCAGAGTTTGAAGGAACTGCTCCGTCACAGGTATCAGCTTTGAAAAATTGTTGCTTTTTGAGACCAGCGAGCTCTGAGGTGGGCTTGCAGGTGTTGCATCCTGTACCTGAATCCTGGGACCACTGCAGGCATTGAAGCCATGTGCCCAATAGCCTGAGGAAATGTCATAGTTAAGTGATTTGCTTAGAATCACAACATATACTGTACAATTGGGGATTGATGATTCAAACTCAGTCAAGTGCCTACTGGCTGGTCTTGCTGTCCCTGGATGAAGGAATCTGCCACTGAGGGAAAGTTTGAATTCTCACCTGTGGAAGGAAGGCATATCCCTTCTGGGTGTCCAGCTGAGCTCATATGAAGGTGAGTAGCTGGTGGGTTCCAGGTGAGACTTTATTTAGATTTACCAGGGAACCCAGAGACTCCAGAGTGAGCCCTGTAAGGGAAAAGGACTCCTTGACCTGACAAGGAGACTTTGGCACTATAAGCCAGTGGACACAATAGGCATAGCTAGAGATGTCCAGCTTCCTGAGGTGTGCTACTACCACTGCCAGGAACTTTGCAAAGACTATATGGGCCGAGGATAGCTGAAGGGCTGCAGCAAGCCTGCAGGGAGTTTAACCTGAGAAACTGCCCGTGAGACCTCCTTATGGGTATATGGAAGTGTGTCCTTTAGATCCAGAGAGGCTAGCCAGTCTCCCTGCTGTAAGGACTGTGTGACTAGTGACAGAGTGACCATCTTGAATTTGGGTTTTAACACCAAGATAGAGCGCCACGCCCCAGTTTTCTTTTGTGTCAGAAAGTACCTGGAGTAGAGGCCCTTGCCCTTTTTCGTGGGCCGGGATCCTCTCCACCACTCACTGATCTAGAAGGTTTGTATCCCCAACTCCAACAGTAACACCTGTGTTGGGGACAGAGGCTTAGACACCTGGGTACACTTTAAGTCTGTTCACGTCAGGGATAGACTGCGAAGATGCTGGCTGGGTAGAGGTGGCCCTTTTTTGGCCCTTACTGCCCCTCCATCTGAAAGCACTCCTGTACTGAGAGAAGTCGGTGGATAGGGAATGTAAGGCCTGGGGAAAATGCATCTGCCCCTACCGCCCTTGGGTGGAATTTCCCTGGGGTAGTAGGCTTAGGTTTAGCCAGGAGGCCTTGTTGCAGTAAGTTGGTCTGGGAATGAACATTATGATTTGATCACAGGGAAAGTCCATGGCCTTAGACTGGGTGACTTGGGTTAGACCATTGGTTCTAAGCCAGACAAAGTGCTTCGGAAAGATGGCAGGAGCTGTGGCTCTGGATCTTTGTTGTCATCTGCCATGTGGAATTGGTGCTGCGTCACTTCCAGGGCAGTTTTTGCCATATCCACCAGCTTCTATACCACTGTACCCAATCTCATGTGGGTAATGGGGCCAGGACAGAATACCACGGTGATTGCTTATAGTTTGTTTGAAATCAATTTTCTGGAGTCCTTATGCAGCTGTAAGGAGGACAAGGAGAACCTCAGCTTTCTCACAAGCTGCATGCTGCACTATACTCTCAAGGCTGAGACGTGCAGACAGGTACTCCGTGACTGGTATACTTACTTATGTATGTATGTCACTCTGCTTGTTAACCCCTGTCACAGAAGTGGGGGTTTGAAGCAGTTTCCTAGTATTTTTAATTATATTTCTTCATTATAGATAGGCATGACCAGTCTTTTAGGGGTTGGGAGACCTTCATATCCCTATAATCTTTATCCTCATCCTGGATGAACTCCTAAGTAGGGAAGTCCAGGGTGTCTAGCATGTTTAAGATAAATTTAAGCCTAGAGGGGGATCCTCCTGGCTAGCAGAGGAAGCTCCCAAAAGGAGGGTAGTGGACACCTAAAGTTCTAGGCCCTCCAAATTCATGTCAGGGGCATCATAAAATTATTCATTACCATTTGTATCACCCTCACAGTCTCTGGAAGAGAGAATCATGGACGAGTGCATACTAGCCCCTGTAAGCATAGACCCCATCTTATGCAGGGTCTGAAACACGTGCCATGTTTTGCCATGTCCTGTACAGATGCGAGATCCTGCGCAGGCTGTGGCTGTATATGTTGTGTTGTTTTCTTTACGTTTTAACACCCCTGTTGTCTCACTCATAGGTTTCCCAGGAGCAACAGGAGTGTTTCCGAACTTATTGGCCACTTCATCAGCAGCTTGATCAGGCTTCCTCTTTTCCTTTTTACAGACAGTTCATCACTACCTATCATTACATTTGGGAGGAACTTCATCAGCTCCTTTGGAAGCTTTCTTTTTTCTAGCTTTCTTTTGCTCTTTTATTGCCAATTTTGCGCAGAGACCAATAGATGTGGACCACAAACAACAGAGACACAGGTTTCTGTAAATGCTGTTAAGCCAGTCCTGTGACAGGTTTTTTTTTCTCCTCAATATTCTGTAGTCCTGGGAATCTCTGTCAAGCCAATCTACAGAGAACCCAGCAAATAACATTCAACAACTGAGCACAGGTTTCTGTCAATGCTGTGAAGCCAGTCCTTTGACAGTTGACACGTTTAGGTCCAGTTTTATGTAGTCGTGGAAATCTCTGATCTTGCCGATCCTCAGAGAACCCAGCAGCAACTGTCAAAATTTGAAAAAAAATTGGTTGTCTTGCAGTACGGACCCATGAGGTCTGAGGCAAAAAACAAGGCAAAACACAAACATTCGACAGTTCCTTAACAAATTGTGGTGAAAAGTGAAGAACCATCGAAATTAAGCATCCGCGGTAAAAAATTAATATAATTTATGCAGATGCAGTAAAAATAATGTAAAAGTAACACAGCTGTGGTAAAAATAACACAGATACGTGAAAAAACACAACCGCTAACAAAAAATGTAAAATTACACTCGGCACACTACAAATTTAAAGGGACACTGTCAGCTTTTGCCCTCCGTTTTTTGTAACTTCCTGACATTGTGCCTTTTGGCACACACTTACATCAACTGCAGAGCACAATACCCACATTGGACTAAAAAAGAAGGAAATGCACAAGATTTGTATATTTTAACTATCATTAGGATTTACCCCGACCTGAGGTAAAGTCACATATCCCCAGAAGCAGATCCTGGTCCAGAACACACAGCAGGCATGAGCGCGGTCCCAAAGTGGCATTTTATGACATGCCTACTCTACAAACATGCTCCCCCTGTAACTCCTACGATCGCAAACTGATCCTGGTATTGTAGAATGCAAAATGAGTACTGCGAATGTTGTAATTTATTTTTCCTAACCGGAGCCGAAATCCCACACATATGCGGAAGAATAGTGTGACAAGATCCCGCACATGCACGAGAACATGCCACCATTGCGCATGCACGGGATTTCGGCTCCGGTTAGGAAAAATAAATTACAACATTCGCAGTGCTCGTTTTGCGTTGTACAATACAAGGATCAATTTGCAATTGTAGGAGTTACAGGGAGAGCATGTTTGTAGAGTGGGCATGTTATAAAATGCCACTTTGGGACCGCACTCGTGCCTGCTGCACATTCTGGACCAGGATCTGCTTCCAGTGGCACGTGGGTCGAGGTAAATCCTTATAATAGTTAAAAATATAGATATCTGGTGCATTTCCTTCATTTTAGTCCAATAGGGGTATTGTACATTGCAGTTCATGTAGGTGTGTGCCAAAAGGCACAATGTTTTGGAAGTTACAAAAACGGAGGGCAAAAGCTGACAGTGTCCCTTCAAGTTTGTGAGGAAAACTTTACCAAGATAAGTGAATAGGAGGCTGTCAACAAGGAACATTGAGAGGCACCCAAGGGGCAATGTTGCCCAGTCAGTGGAGAAAAAATTATGAAGCCCTTCAGGCTGCTCTCACTCAGCACACTCCCCTCCTGTGTTTCAATTGGCTGATGCCCTAGCTCATTATAATTCTTTTACAGGCATACCTCCGGGGCAGTTGCACCTAGCCAGCTAACTACTATTGTTACTGATGCTAAAGAACTCCTGGAGTAAGAACTGTATTTTAAAGTCACTTTTGCATATAAGTAAAAACCTGTTTAGGTTCCTCCCACAGCTTCCAGAGGATTGTCATCCGCAGAGCGGGCCCTCGTGGCTGAAAAACGAGTGGCCCATTTAACCGCATTGACTGGATCAGAGAATAAGTACACCTTGCCCTCAAAGACTATTCACAATCTGGCCAGGTAAATCATTGTGTGTGGAACTCCTGAGTCTCTCAAGGTATGACGAACACTATCAAATGTCTTTCTTCACTGGCTAATGGCATAGCTGATGTCCAGAAAAAGAATACCTGTCAGTCGTCTTGCATGAGCGGGCCTGCACGACACACCAGCCGCAGAATTTGGTTTTTTACTCCCGCTCCCGCTGTGACAATCAGTAGACTGAGGGGTCCTCTAACTCCTGCTGTTTTCCTCGAGGGGTGATGTGATAGGCTTTCTGAAGTTATGTGATGGCCTTCACACCCTCCGGAACCAATTTTTTGGTGAGCCATTCCTTGAAAAAAGGAGAGAGTGATCCCCCTCCAGTAACCCCAACAAGTGCACATTTGTCGAGCAGGCTTGATTCTCTAGGGTTTCTAGATGTGCCCTCAAGTGTTGGGTCTCTGAGGCCATTAATGATGTAGCTCCCGTGGAAGCATCAGCCTGCCTGCGGGCATCTTACAGGTCTGGCATCTACCATGGTCAGAACTAACACCCGACTATTGAATCCGTCAACGTTCTGTGATAGGTCTGTGACAGATAATATCAACTTCTGCAGCTTCAAGCCCAGGGATGTTAAAGTTTCTTCAGAGACATGCTTTGCCACCTGCAAAGCCTCCGTACCGGATCATGTAGTATGTGCACCGCCGGAGCCTTTACTTTTTTCGGAGCCTGCAGATGTTTTATCTTTTAGGATTGCCCATCCTGAGTAAATCGGTGGTCCTTTTCCTGCTGGAACCCTCAATTTTACAAAAAAATGTGTTTAAATAGCCGATTTCAGTAGATATCACCCAGTAGTTATAAGAGCTGTAAAAGATGCTTCCATTCAGCTCTGGCTCCACAGCGCCCACACCGGGACTATGTCCCATTATAACCTACAGTGTAAGAGTATAGTACAGGGGAAGGTCACCTTATAACTGGCAGTATGGGAGTAGAGTACTGGGAATACATCTCATTATAACCTACAGTGTAAGAGTATAGTACAGGGGAAGGTCACGTTATAACTGGCAGTATGGGAGTAGAGTACTGGGAATACGTCCCATTATAACCTACAGTGTAAGAGTATAGTACAGGGGAAGGTCACCTTATAACTGGCAGTATGGGAGTAGAGTACTGAGAATACATCCCATTATAACCTACAGTGTAAGAGTATAGTACAGGGGAAGGTCACCTTATAACTGGCAGTATGGGAGTAGAGTACTGGGAATACATCCCATTATAACCTACAGTGTAAGAGTATAGTACAGGGGAAGGTCACCTTATAACTGGCAGTATGGGAGTAGAGTACTGGGGATGCATCCCATTATAACCTACAGTATAAGAGTATAGTACAGGGGCATAGGTGCCGGAACAGGGGGGCCACTAGGGCCATGGACTTACCACTTTCATAAGTGGCCCTATCACTTTTTGCAGTCATGTTAATGTATTTAATAGGAGAGAATTTATCCCTTACATCCTTGACCCTACCACTTTTCAAACCGTTCTGGCACCAATGTACAGGGGAAAGGTCACCTTATAATTGGCAGTATGGGAGTCGAGTACTGGAGCAACATTCCATTATAACCTACAGTGTAAGAGTAGAGTATAATAGACAAGGCCCTCTTATCGTCTAACATTTATTACACTCACCATATCTCATTTCAGGATGCTAAAATGGTTCCATGGGTACTTCTGAGGTTAGATTTGGAATGTTTTTGAGATATGATCAAACTTACTCTTTAAAATAAGTTCCTACTTATAATGTGGGAGGAATACTGCATATAGCTAGCTTGTATAATGCCAGTATGGGCTTTATTTGGCAGTGATGAGCATCTGACATGATAATGTTGCTATTACTTTACTGTATTAAGAATATTTAAGCAATAAGGTATGACCAGGGGTTATGTTAATGGTCTGTTAATCACCCTCTGGGGTGTAATGTTGTACGAGGTATAGCCGAGTGCCACATGCCTCTAGAGGGTGATTAACTGACCATTAACATAATCCCTGGGAGTGCATTATTGCTATTATAATAAAAAAATATTTTTTTAAATAGTGTTAAACCTTGTTCAGCATATGATTAAGCTCTACATGTATGTTAATAAAAGATTAACATAAGGCTGTTAGAATGTTTGCAGCCAATCAGAAAACTCCATTCCTCAGACCTTTTTTATAATATACAAAATCTATGTTAAACACCAACTGGTTGTACACGTCATATAGTGGTTAGTATTTAAACAATGCCGTTGCGGCATTACAACTTTGGAGATTTGATTTCCTGTAGCCCATGGACAATACTGTAGGTCTAAATAACTTGTAATAGCTTCCCCTAAAGATTCCTGCTAACAGATGTTGGGGGGGGGGGCCTTTTCCCACCTACAGTGTTAAATGTGCATTTTGCTGGGTGATATGCAGTGAAAGTCTCGTCACTTAAAATTCTGTCCCGTGAATAGTTTATACTCTTCAAAGTTTGTTATCCAAATTGTATCGATCCTCCACAGTACATTTGGTAGGTATGCTGTGGGATATTCTGTAAACCTGACTTTTGTTTATTTTAAATAACTGATTACATATTCAGTAATGTTTTTATGCAAGATGGACAATAGCAGCAGGTAGTAGTAAAGGGTTTACACCATAAACTAGGATGCTAATTTTATGTGACCATTGATTTTCTATCAAACATGACTTTTTGTTTTATTTCAGTGGTTTGAAATGTGTTGATTTTTCTGTAGGCACCACCTTATAGCACTGGGTATTGCAGTGGATATACTGGGCTGTACTGGAAGTGTCAGTGAGAGAGCAGGAGTTCTACATAAAGTTATCCAACTGGCTATAGAGCTGAAGGACTGGGCAGGAGACTTCTTTGCTTTTTCAGCAATTATGAAAACACTAGAAATGCCTCAGGTATGTCACGTAAATAAGCAAAAAAGCAGGATGGGGGGGTGTGTGGAATACATTTTACCGCATGGCCAGGGGTGTAATAAGGCATGAGGCCGAAGGCCGAGTGATGTTAGCCACTGACCGTGTGGCAAAATTTGTTCCATGCACATCCCAGAGTGCATTATTGCACTAAGAAAATGGGCCCCTTTTTTTAAAACTTTTTACAGTTGGGGGGGGAAGCATATTTATATAAAGGAACAATAGATTTACTTTTGAGCATTTATGATAAAAGTCCTTCCACCCGCTACAAGCAATGTTATTGATGATGTAATTGTATTGTTTCCTACTTTCTTCTTCCTATTTTTTTTCTCTGTTTCTCCCCACATTCAAGATATGGAATGTTTGTCTTGGAATGTTTAACATAGAATACATGGATTCAAAATTCTGCTCAGTTCTACTGGCAGAATGTTTCTGTCCTAACACACTGTACACAAAGACAACAAAGGCCTTTGTTACAGCCAGAGACTCTGTAATCTCACTATAATGTATGGTAGAACATTGTTATAGGTAGAAATCTACCGTTTTATAACAACGTTTTACCATCAGTTTGATGTCACGATGTTGTTAACCCATCGATGGTATGTTGCATCGATGGGTTAACAACCGGGAACAGTCTGGGCATGCGTGCAACTGGATCGGACGGCCTTGAAACGGCTGCAGCAGTGAAGGCAGAGCAGTGGTGACATAAAAAAACAACTGCAGTAAGGAACTGCTTTCTGTTCTAAAAAAGCCTAAATGGTACCATACACTATAAAATATAATGTATGGTACATCGATGGGTAACATTTTTTTTAACCCATCTCGAGGTTTCCATGGTGACGTAAACCTCTCGAGCTTTGCTCTCGGGGTTTACATGGTCGCCCTGGCAACCTCTCGATGGTTAACAAGCCGGTTAACCATCGATGACCATACATTATCCTCTATGTCAGGGCAAGGAGAAAAGAGTTCCCTGATGAGCAGGTAAAGATAGAAGGGGGATTTTTCACTGTCAGCAAAGAAACAGTTGTAGTGAAAACTATAAACAATACTTATTGTTTCTAATTTGTTTATGTATGTATGTAAGGAGAGTGTTATAATCAGGAAAAAAACATTTAATTTGTTTTATTTTTTATTTAAGGTAGTTTTCTTTTTTAGGGCCCAGTTGAAGTTTTTTTTACAGTGTAAAGGTAGCAGCCATGTTTGTGGTGGAAGATCAGTTCTGGCTGTAGGGGGGCTTACTGAAATGCCAGTGTTCCAAATGCCTATTGATCTGGGTTCCAGACTCTTCACTGCTGAGCAGTCCTATTTTTAACCATGTGTAAACCATATTTTACACATAAATAAGAGCCAATCAAATGATAAGATTTTACCCCTGCCATTTTGTGATACAATTAAGCAATAAAGCACGACAAGGTGTGGGTTATTGGGGATTTACCCACACCTTGTGTGGTGCGTCATGCGGTGCAGCCGAGTGACTTAACCACACAAGAAGTGGATAAATCACCCAATAACTCACACCCTAGTGCCTTATTGTGATTATACAATGGATCCATGTGTACCATACATTTAAAATGTGTTTAATTATGTTTTTTATAAATGCCATTCCTCAACTGTGGGATATGCAGGATTTACCCACAGTCATGTGTCATTGTTTTGACCAAAGAGGGTGCAGGATTTTCACACACCATTGTATAATAGAAAATAGATTGGGGCGGAGCTGTGGTTCTTTATATTGTGAGAAGTAATAGCAATTCTGTCCATTTCAGTCAGTATCACTGATGCTAAGGCTGAAGGATACAGGTCTCTGATTCAGAGCCACCAGGGTACCTGACCACTAGATGACTGTGGGTGTAATGTAGTAGGGAATGGCTTTGGAATGTTGGTGACCAGGAACTGCAGAAGCAGACAACAGCAGGGAGGAGGGTTACACCAAACTTCTACAATAGTGACTCCTACCAGTGGCTTGATGGTGACATCCCAAGCAGTGTGAATGACCTCAAGCTATGGAGTGCCTGACCCTTGGTGCCAGTACATGTGCATACTCGTGATGAGGTGGACAAGGAACTGGAGCAGGGAAAATTGCTACCAGCATACTGAAAGATGGCTCACAGAAGCCCCGCCTGCCACACAACCATAATGTGTGCTGACTCAACCCCCAAAGCAGTCACACCTACTTGACTGCTTCCCTTCTCTCTGATGGCTGTAGTAAGCCTCTCAGCAGGGCTAAACCAGACTTCACAGGGAGTACTGGGGAACAGAACAGGACTTGTGGCAGATCTGACGTCACAGGGAGTGCTGGGGAACAGAACGGGACTGACTTGTGGCAGATCTGACATCACAAGGAGTGCTGGTAAACAGAGGGTGACTTTGGACAGATCTCAGAGATTACAAGGAGGGATGGTGAACAGAGTGTGATTTTGTGGCTAATCTTGGACATTACAGGAAGTGCAGGTGAACAGAGGGTAACTTTGACAGATCTCAGACATCACAAGGAGTGCTGGTGAACTGAATGTAACTTGTGGCAGATCTCAAACATCACAGAGCGTGCTGGTGAATAGAGGGAGATTTGTGACAGCCAGACATAGCAGGGAGTTCTGGTGCACAGAGGGTGACTTGTGAAAGATCACTGTCGTGGGCAGTGACCTTCCTATTAGGGCTACACTGGGCACCACAAAGAGCGCTGGTGAACAGAGGCAACTTATGGCAGTTGGACATCACAGGGGAGTGCTGGTGAATAGAAGGTGGCTTGTGGCAGTCGGACATAACAAGGTGTTGAAGAGGGTGATTTGTGAAAGATTTCCGATATCACAGAGAGTACTGGTGAACAGAGCATGACTTTTGGCAGATCTAGGACATCACAGGGGAGTGCTGGTGAGCAGAGAGTGACCTGTAGCAGATCTCGAACATCACAGGGAGTGCTGGTGAACAGAGGGTGACTTATGGTAGATCTACTAAGGTGATAGGTAACAAGAGAGCCGTAAGGCCCAAAACCGCTACCAATACTAATAGTAACAAAGTAATGACTGAACCTGAATATGTTTATCTAACCTATTTTTGAATATATTCTTCGAGCAGCTAGAAATTATTTCTATAGGAAGGGAATTCCAAGGTTTGATACTGCGGATGGTAAAGAAAAATGTCCTGGGCATTAGATGGAAACTCCTACATTTCTTCTGGAGTGGATGACCTCTAAGATTAAATATATCATCCTTAAATGAAAATCCTAGACTGTTAATCAAATAAGGATCATTCATAATATCAAACAAAAGCAGTAGATCACCTCTTAATCTCCTTGTTGAGAGTGACATTAGATTTAGTTTAGTTAATCTAGATTCGTAAGTATCATAATATGAACCACTGATCTTTTTAGTAAAATTTCTCTGAACTTTCTCAAGATGCAGTATATCGTATTTCCTAAAGGGAGGCCATAAAGAAGACGAGAAATCCAAATGTGGCCAGGCGCTCCATACAGAGGCAACAAGACATTCTTGTCCCTAGATTTAAAGTTCCTTAGGGTAGACCAGATAACCCTATTTGCCTTTGAGATGACGGAATTAATTTGAAAATCGGGTCGAAGATCATCAGTTATTAACACTCCCAAATCTTTCTCAATCTTAATTGTGTTCAGCACTTTATTATCTAGCATATATGAATGACATAGATTAAATTCCCCTAAGTGCAAAGTGCATGATCTCAGAGATCGTAAGATATGCTGATGAACAGAGGCAAGTTGTGGCAGTCTGACATCACAGGCAGTGCTGGTAAACAGATTGTGTCACACCTTGGTAGTGGACAGTGAGCCTGGTGGGCAGCAAAGGCCTTCTTTGGAAGTGCTGAAGGAGTGGGGTGTCAAGTGAAGGAGGTGGACACAGAAAAGATGGAAAAGTTCCTGACAGTCAGAGAATTTGTGCAGGACACACAAGAAAGGGGATACAAGCAAGACCTGCTGCATCCAAAATGGGATTTTCTGCATCGAAGATTGTGCACATACTTATAGAAGAAGAAACCGGGTTCAAAAGAGTCCAAAAAGATGCAGAATTGGTTCATCAGCAGTAAATGTTTTCAGGCACTAGTGGCCAATATGATTGTTTATTTGCAAGTGTATGTGCTGTAGTTCACTTGCATGGTAGTCCGGGACTGATGTTTATGTGGTATGTATTGGGGTGGTCAGACCCTTGGCAATCTGTCATGCTGTGAAGTACTCCCTTATTCATGATTAACTGGCACTGGGTGCCTCAGTTACCACCCCTCCACAGGCTCAGCAGAGGTGGTGTGTGGCACAACAGGACCCTTGAGGCATGCATCTGGCAGGGGCCAACAGAGCAGTGCCGTATTGGACCCAGCACACTTTATGCATTGCAGCTCCACACTGGGCATTGACATTTGGACCTGCAGCCTTCTCCTTCGTTTGCATGCTGAGCTCTGTGACCAGGGCCACATGCTGTGCTGTTTTCTGTCAGAGAAGGGGTTGGCTAGCCTGTTTAGATCACGATTTTTGTGATCTGTTGGCTGTATCCATTTCATACCTAGGATTCCTTTGACACCAGTTTGTGGACTGTGTTAATGGAGCTGTTGCATCAGAACTCTGGACACAGCACCATCCTTGCATTTATATCCACAAATGTACGTCAATTGTAAGTATGCTTTTTGAATTTAGTTAGGTTTGGGCATAAGTCACTTGCATTTTGGATGCACCCTCCTTTTGTGAATAAGGGAATGTATTTGGAAGGTAGTTGCCTTTTGTGAATAAGGGAATGTATTTGGAAGGTAGTTGCCTTTTGTGAATAAGGGAATGTATTTTGGATGCTCTGTCTTTTGTGAATAAGGGAATGTATTTTGGATGTGCCCTCCTTTTTAGCACGGCATGGCCACTTTGGCTCACTGGTGGCAGCATTTTTTGAAAACTGTTACTTGTCATTGGTGGGTAAAACCTGAACTCATTGGAGTTCAGCAACAAAATGATGAGTCTTCATCAAACTTCTCATAGTTGTTCACAGACACTAGTGGGTTCAATCACGTTTTAAAAGGATAGTGTGAGGATATTTTTGTAACAGAGTAATGGTCATTTCTACACTGCCATCATCAGTGACTGTTGTCTAAGACCGCCTGCAATGAATATATGAGCCACATAATCACAAGTTACAAAGAAATGTAACAGAGAATGGAGCTCCTTTCTTACTTGGTTAGATTCAGGTTAATTAGCTAGTACTGTTCAAATGAATTGCAACCTCCAGCAGTTTTACACTGTACTTCGATAGCAAACTGTTATACTGTATGACCAAGATTAAGTGCAGTATGTTATTATTACTTAATAGCGATTATAAGCTACATGCCAAGGTCAGAAGTTGGCAAACCTGTACGAAAAGTAAAATTACAAACTTATATTGGGTTTTTTCTTTATTGTTGTTTCAGCTACTGTAATATATCCTGTACTGTACATTTAAAAATGTAATTGAAAAATGTTGGGGGGATACAAGTTGTATGTCCATTTTGGGGCTTTGTGAATCATGTGTTAAGCTTTCTGCTTATCTTTACAGATTGCCCGCTTGGAGTTGACATGGAGAACACTGCGTCGAAACCACACTGACAGTGCTGTTAGCTTTGAGAAGACCCTCAAACCTTTTATCAAACTTTTGAACTCAGGAAAAGGTTAGAAGTACTTAAACGTTTATAGTGCTATCTCTCACTCTTTCTTTTCATGTACTGCCTCTGATATTTTAATGCCTTTCACTGGCTGTAATCAGGTCACGTGACCTCTACAGGTGAGGATGTTGTTCTGTAGCCTTATGTGTCTCAGTCCTACGTTGAGAAAGGGGGCAGTTGTCCAGATTTTTTCCAGGCAGCAGTCTGCTGCACCAGTAGCAAAAGGCAACCCTAAACTCTCAGAGAACAGTGTAGACATCTTGGAGTCAAGAAATGTGAAAATGAAGAACAGAGTACTGTATAACAGTGATAGCATTAGGGTCAGAAACTACTGTAAACTGCCCATATTCACATTAGGTTTAGGGTTCAGGTCAGAAACTAAACAGCCTACATTCAAAAGCCAAGATGATAGCTGTGAGTTGCTGATCCAGAATATGCACCACCAGGCCAAGAATAAAGGAATCCTGATTTAAAAAATAAAACAAGTATTTTTATGGTATAAAAAATGAATGACATGACAGTGATTTAGGGGTGCGGAGAACACTTCAGGGCAGTCAGCACTGGTGTGGTGCCATTCACTGGATGGGTCATTTTCAACTGTAATAAGTGACTTTAGTATTTACTAAGCTTGAGTGTGTTTGTTTCTACTGTGGTCAACACATGCTAGGAATATGCAAAATTAGATATAAGAAAACAAACCGTTCGAGCTGAAAACTGGTGCTATTCAATAAATGGAATAATTTGTAAACTGAGTGCATGAATTCTGTAATTCATAGCCCAAATGCTGATTTCAAAACTTGCCTGTTTAACAAGTTAGGAAACCCAACATGGCTGTCAGTAGTGTTAGTAGCAGGATAAGTAGTCCAATATGGCTGCAAGTCTGTACTGTTACTAGCAGACTGGGAAATCCAACATGGTTGCCAGTCAGTAATGTTCCTAGCAGGCTAGGAAATCCAACATGGCGGTCAGTTCTGTGAGTAGCAGGTCATTGAATCCAATATGGCTGTCAAGTCCAGCATTGTTACATGTGAAGGATATGCATTAATCCTGAACACTGAAATGAACAAATTTGATTTGCTCTTGAGAACTGTCATATGAATACTTTCCCTATAAAACAATATGATGAATTCTGGGAGGGCGTGTGTCATAGGATAGGTACAAATACTTGAACACCAGTCAGAATGGAATAAATGTGTACATATAAATTCTGGTGATGGCAGTGGACTATTCATTAAATGCACAAAGAAGTCATAATAAAATGTGTTTGTGGCAGAATAGGGCTGTCACTGTATTTCACTTCATTTATTCCCTAACTGGGTTAGCACACTGGACTAAAAAGGTCTACTTCTAGGAGCAACGCAGGCCAGAGATAAACACAGATTTACAAAATTCAACAGTAGTAACACAGATTGTGCATGCAAATTATATAGTGCCATATATACAAGTATGCAATTCCAGTATAAATATTTAGTATTATTATAAATGATTACCAGTTCTGTAGTGGTAATGTTCAATCTGTATATGTCCTTTAGTAACCTAAATGGGCATTTCTTACATATACTGGAGGTCAGTACCATTTTACAACTGAATGATGTTGTTTATGCCCCTCTCAAGTACTGAGTTCTATAGTAGAACACTGATGTACCGTGGCAGCAAAGTAAGAGCTCAGGAAGGCCCAGAACTACATCATACAGTTGTAAAATGGTCTGCAGCGCTATTGTTTAAATCAGCAGTACCCACTGCGTTTAGTAAATGATTGGTAAAGACAGACTAGTAACAGTATGGAGCCCAGTATTTTAATTCACTTCTACTGAAAACGCAGCTTACCCAATAAATCAGGACATATTCCTGTATGTGACTTATTCCAGGTTGCTCCTGAGAAAGGGTCTTCTCAGTGAGCCAACCCAGTCAATAAAATCCAATCTGTAAAATCAGTGCAGGTCTCCTTTTAGTAAAGAAAGATCTAAAGACTTCTTATAATCAAAAACTTACAGTCAATTGTTTCTGTTTAGAAGTCACACCTCTCAGCACGACAACTGTTCCTCACGTCTTACCCCTAATCCGCCTGATGGAGGGAACTGAAATATGGGATCACACAGAGGAAGGCTGTGAGCTGCTGCTCAAAACCCTGGACTCGGCTCGATCTGTTGCTCTGAATGCTGGAATCTACCAAACAAATGCTGAAACCAAGCTAAAAGGTACTGAGATAGTGTTACAGCCCAGGTCCTGACTGGTGCCAGTGTTGCCTGTGATAAGCAGTGTAACACGGCTGGGTTTCAGTGATTGGCCCTTCCCCATACAGTGCACATCAAAGCATGGACATTTCAGTGAAAATGGCAGATTCCAAGCTTTATAGCGTAAGTATGCACAACTGGAAACTGCAACCCACACACTACATGAGACGTCAAGATCTTTTGTTTTTTCTTATTTTTATTCAGTCAAAAATCAGAATAGAACTGTTTGTTCACCAGTGTTTTGTGGCTATATTGCCATCCAGGCCTTTTACTGCTTCACTGTAATTCCCAAGTTCTGGGCAGTTCCTTTTCTCTGAATGACCTATCCATTTTGGTAGATTGTTGACCAGTTTAACAGGTGGTGGCTATCCACTAGAAGTGTGTTATGGTCTGTACTTATTACATACAGTTATTTGCACAGTTCATTCCCATTTTTAAGATTTCCAGATCCAGGAAGCTGAGTGACCTGGGGCCCAATTTTCAAAGGTTGATGCAGGACTTGCATCAAGACCTGCGACAACCCCATTCTTTGGTGCAGCCGTGCCAAATTCCTTTGACACAACTGCACCCAATTTTAGTACATTCACTAAAAATACCACCAACAGCTTAATCTGGTTCAATTTCAGTTGCTTATCATCTGTCCCCCCCTTCCCCCCCCCCGGTCACCCCTGAAAAAGGGACTTCTAGGCCCAGTGGGCTTACCGGTCAACAAACGACAAACAAACATTGTGTGCCATTGCACACTTTACACACTTTACGGTGGCTTGCAGCAGATATGTGGCACAAGCCCTGTTAGATGGTCCATAGCATGCCACAAGTTAGAGCAGCAGGAGCTGGTGTAACTTGCGGTATGTGGGACACGGGAGTGTAAATCCTGATTGGCACCGGGAGAATGCCACAAGCCCCCTGCGCCATACGATCGGTGCACCAGGGTCTTGTGGCATTCTTGGGCTTTTAAAATCATGTCCCTTGTGTCCCAATACAGTACAAACTAAAGGAAACCAGTTGCCTCATTCAAATACTAAATGCTTTTATTTTTTTAATTCTCTAATAAGCCTCCCCAAATGAGCAAAATATCATCTAGGTATGATTCCCATATAATTACTTTATCAGAACAGTTATAATCAGGATTTAAAACAAATTCTACTTCAAAGTATTCCATAAGCAAGTTGGTGTGAGATGGGCCACTGTAAAGGCCATGGCTGTTTCTCTTTATCTGCAGATGAAGTTGCTTCACCATTTTAAAACAGTTCTTTGATCTGCCAACTTTAGGAAGCATCCTTTGTGGGGCGGTTCAAAAGGAGATCCTCTGTCTGAGAAGGAGCCACATGCTATTCAGCCTTTGTCATGTGGAATCCTTCTGTGTAAATCCCTGTCATCGAGGGTTACCAATACGCAGTCAGAAATTAGATGGTTGCTCCTATTATATTTCTCAGTATTAATAAGAATATGGGTGTCAGATCTGACATATGTAGGGGTATCTTGCACCAAATGTTTTATATGATGATCCACAAACATGGAAATTGGTGTGAGCATTGACACGGTACTAGTTATTATTGGCCTACCTGGAATGTGTTACAGATTTCTTTGCACTTTTGGTAACGTATTAAATGCTGGAGTCTAGATATTTTAAAAAGCTCAAAGCAGAACACAAAGGTTTGCACTGCACTTGCACCTAACCTAGGGGTTGCTATACTCAGTCAGATAGCAGACCAGCGCTATCCAACTAAATATTGGGCCATGTCACTGAAGTGCTAAGTCACAGTGCACTGCGCGGACAGGGACCTGGACTGCATCCGGCCAATAGTGAATTGCGCCCCCACACCGGCTAGTGCCAGGAGCCACAGTGTGATATTCAGTTGTAGAATGGAAACTAGCCCACTGAGCGTGCATGGCATTAAGGGGCCATATATACCTGCCCATTATGAGTCCATTGACATGGGAAGTGGTGGCATCTATCCTGTGGTTGCCTACCACGTCACTACTGGTGGCAACCGGCACCCCTCACCCCCCCAAATGCCTGCCCCCTCTATTATAAAGTAGTCCCTGGTGTCCGGTGGCACCACCCACCCTCTGATTCCCTGACGCATACACAGTGCCACTTCCCTGCTGTCCAGAGCCCCCCAATTCCCCATCACATAGGTATTGCTATTTTCCCTGGTGATACCACCTCTGCCTGATCCCCATCCCTTGGTACCTGTTTGACCCCAGTGTCCAGTGGTACACCCATGCCCTCCCCCGAATGCTGGTAACCCTATGGATGCGGCATACAGCAATAGTTCAGTGCACCCCCACCCTACCTGCACCCAGCACATCACCCAGGCAACCCCCCCCCTTTACCAGTGATGCTGGGAATGTACAGTGAGCCTGATACAGTGACCAACACAACCCTCCTCTTACCTCCGCGGCTGGCTGGGAATACGCATACAGTGACCAACACAACCCTCCTCTTACCTCCACGTCTGGCTGGGAATACGCATACAGTGGCCAGACAAGAAGGCAAGAGGAGGGCTGTGCCAGTCACTGTATCAGGCTCACCTTGTGTCCCCGGCATCACCGATAAGAGGGGGCTGCTTGGGTGATTTTCTGGGTGCAGGCAGGGGCAGGCGGGGGCTGTTGAACCACCGCACCCAGCACATCACCCAGGCAACCTCTAGCTCCTGTGACTGCCTCTCCTAGATGATGACCTATACAGCTTTAATCCTAACTTATACACTGCTTAACCCCAGGCCCCCCAGTCCCCTTCCCCCAGCTTCTGAGGCGCCACTTCAAATCTCAGGTCTTCATACCACCTCATTAGTCTCTCCTGCCCCATTATAGCACTTTTTTCCCCCCCTCACCCTGCCCCCTTTTCTCTGCTATCACTCCTTCCCATTTATTTTTTGACAAATGCTTCCGTCTGCATCCTCCCCCTCTCCTCTCATCCCTGTTTCTCTGCCACCCCCGGGCACCTGACCCTACCCATTCTTTGTGGGAACATGCATCCTAGCTGTGCTCGCCATTTTACTGTAGCTGCCTCTGTTAACTACCTACACTTCTCCTCCTCCTCTACGCCTTACTCCTCCTATAATTGACCCCTTTCAATAGCACTGTTGTACATGAATTGTTTACTGTTATTTCACTGTTGCTTCCTTGTTGTTTGTTATTTCTGACGTGGAACCTTTGTAAAAGAGCCTTGACTCAAAGGTACTTGTAATCCTAGAATAAATAAATAACTTTACCGGTGATGCCCGGGAATTGCAGTGAGCCCTCATCTCACTTCCTTGTCCAGTCACTGTACACACGTTCCCTGCAGGTCATATGGTGGCTGTCCAAGGAGGTGAGAGGACGGCTGTGCTGGTCACTGTATCCGGTTCACTGTGCATCCCTGACATCATCAGTAAAGGGGGGTGGTTACCTGGGTGGTGTGCTCGGTGTGGGCAGGGGAGTCACTGAACCGCTGCTGTAGGCCATGTCTGTGGGGTGACCACCATTTGATGGGAGGGGCGGGTGTACCACTGGATGCTGAGGTCGGATGGGTACCATGGGTTGGGGGATCGAGGGGAGATGGTGCCACTAGTCCTCAGGTAGAGAGCGACGTCTATGGGACAGGGAATCGGAGGGTGGGGGATGCCACTAGACACCAGGGAAATGGAATTGTGTATGGGTGGGGGACTAGGAGGGTGGGGTGCCAGCAGACACCACGGCATACTTTGGGTACACAGGATGGGGACTTGGGGGTGGGGGTGCCACTGGACATCAGGGACAGTTTACAGTCATCAGGACAGGTGTGCAGGGGGGTTGTTGGACACAAGGGACTAGCATACAATCATCAGAGAGGGTGCTGATGGTGGGGGGGTTACCACTGGCCTCCAGGGAATATATTGCCAGCACCGGGATGGGTGTTCGGAGGGGGAGGCTAGACACCAGGGATTCTGTTGCCAGCACTGGGATGGATGATCAGACGATGGGGATACCACTAGATACCACAGCACCATTTCTGTGGGTGGATGACGCCACTACCCCTGGGTGCCACCTGCCTGTCATGAGACAGGCAAATGGGGTCGGGTGGCTGCAGTACAGCTGTCCCACCACCAGGGATTTATGCCCAGTCAGTAATAGGTTTGCAAAGGTGGTAAAGAGTGCCCCATTGGATGCCATTTACCGCCAATGCAAACCACTGAATTTGCCACTGCATGCGTATGTGGGGGGACCCCTTATTTGCATGGGCGCAGTAGTATGTTAGTGCTCAGGTGCTAACAAGGTTAACCTGTGATACAGGGATCTCTGACTATAGACCACACCACAAACGAGGTGTAAAACCCATTTAGGGTGGTCAAACACCCCTTAGTGCCCATCTTAACTTTTGAATATCAGGCCCTGGATGTTTACTTAGTAGAAGAGCTTTCTTCCCCCACTCACTGATCTAGTTTTTGTTGAGTCTTTAAACATTTTCAAGGTGGGGGTCCTATGTTGTTTTTTGGTAGATTATATTTTACTCATCTGCCTAACAATCTCCCTTGTAACATTGCTTTCTCTTAATTCCTCTTTGTTTTTAAGGCATACTAAAACATGCTCTAGAGAAACACAACAAGCATTTCTTACCCCAGGAGTCCTTTAGCATCAGTAACTTTTTTGCACTTAGCTGGCAGGTGCAGCTGCCCCGGAGGTGTGCCTTTAAGAGATATTTAAATGAGTGTAGGGACAAGCCAATCAAAAGACAGGAGGGGGTGTGAGCTGAGTGAGAGCTGTTGGATGCTTCAAAATTTTTTCTCCGCTGGACTGAGCAATATTGCCTCTGAGGTGTCTCCAAACGTTCCTTGTTGACAGCCTCGTAGTGCTTATCTGGGTAAAGTTTTCCTCATAAATTATTTCCTTTGGTGTGCTGAGTGAAAGTTTTACTTTTTCATTAACGCTGTGCAATTTATTTATTTATTTATTTTTTTTTTTTTTGTGCCCCCTCCTCCACGCCAGATTTTTCCGCCCGGTCACGGATCCCCCCTGCTGCGGCATCCCCCCCTCTTGAGCCGCGCTCCCAGTACCCCCTGGCTTGCCCCACAAGGCGGGGACGTGGCACCCTCAGCCCTTAGGGTGCCACGAACGATGTAATAGGCTGGGAGCCGTGCTCATTGGGGGAGTCCATTGCAGCCCGAGGGACGGGCATCATAGAGGCGTCGGAGGTGAGCGGAGTTTTTCCCTTTTTAAGGGGGGTGGGAGCGTGCAATGACGCCAGCGTCTGCCCTGCCCCCATCTGACGTCAGGTCCCGAGTGGTTGGGGTTCTCCCGGTCTCCACCAGGAGTCCACCGTGCACCGGCGACTCACCACACCCTCCCCCTGGATAAGGAGAGCAGTCGTGAGATGCTCGATCCTTCTCCCCCCGGCCGGCCTCCGGCAGCAGTCATTCCGAACCCAGGTGCCCGCGCATGGCGAAATCAAACCGCTGTGCCGGCTCGCAAATTTTTTATTTTTAGCATGACGGCACTATCTTGACTTTATTTTTACCGCGACTATTTAGGGTTTACCGCGAGGCACCTGCAGTAGATTTCAAATTTAAACACTGCCTGGAGTTTTTCTCTCTAGATTGCCAATTACGAGGAAACCTTTTTTGTTATATCACTGGACCTTGGTATGATCTGTGTCAGGACTGTCCGTAAGGCTCCAGCAGCCACCTGAGCGCAGTTGAGTACTACTGGGTTTCTGTTAAGAGTGGCATTGGTACTGATCCCAGTTTTACAACCAAAAAAAGAAAAAGCACAATTATAGACAGAGTTTATTAACTGGGGCAGGACTGGCCGGTGTCATTTTCACAGAAATCTACACTCAGTTTGTAGGTCCAGAACTGGTTTGCTTTGCTTAAATTGGTGAACATAGCAGACAAACCTTTGATTATTATGGCCGAGGATAAATCAAAGGCTTCCGACGAGGGTCCATTCAAAAATACTAATACCAAAAGCAGAGGTACTGAGGAACCCTCCAGATCCCAGCCAAAAAATAAAGCTTCCAAAGATGAAGTTCCTTACAAATTTAAAAATAATAAGAGTGACGAAAAAAGGAAGCTTGATCAAGCCTCTGATGAAATGGCTAAAAAAAAACTCTGTTAAGACAGATATGTTCCTGTTGCTCCTGGGAAAGCCAATAGCGAGACAACAGGCAGCTTAAAGCATATAGAAAAAACAAAGCACTTACAAAGTACGCAGGTTCTTCTGTCAGTGCAAGATATGGAAAAAGCATGGCAACTGTTTCACACCCTTCAAAAGATGGGTCCTCGATTTACTGGGGCTGGCAAGCACTCTTCCACAGTTTTCTTTTCTGTAGGCTGTGAGGGTGATGCAGGTGATAAATGTTATGATGCCCCTGACATGGATTTTGAGGGCCTTGAGCCCCAGGAGTCCCCGGACCCTCACCTTGGGGATCCCCTGGGTGACCATGAGGATCCTTCCTCTATGTTTACATTTATTCAAAATATGCTGGATACCCTGGACTTCCCTACACAGGAGCCCCACCAGGATATCGATGAAGATGAAGATTATAGGGAGATGAAGGGTCTTTCATCCTCAAAGACCGTGGTCATCCCTCTCTATAATGCATTTAGAAAAAATACCATGAAGGTGCTTGAACACCCCACTTCAGTATCAGGGGTTGATAAGCGGCTTGAGAGAAAATATAAATTGTCTAAAAATGGTACTGAGTTCCTGTCTGCACACCCTAGTCACAAAAGTATAGTGCAGCAGGCAGCTTGTGAGAAAGCTGGAGTCTCCTTGTCGCCCTCTCCCCCTGACAAGGATTCCAAGAAAACTGACTTTATAGCACAGAAAATGTATGCCACAGCTTCCCTACGTCTTAGGCTTTCTTCTTACATGGCATTCACAGCAAAATATCAGAAAGCCCTTTGGAAATCTGTCCAGACTATCGCCCGCAATGGATCAGAATCTATGGTGCAGGAGCTGGTGGATATGTCAAAAACTGCCCTGGAAGCTACTATGTACCAATTCCACATGGCAGAAGACAACAATGATGCAGCCTCTAGGACGATGGCCCATGCCATCTTTCTGAGACGCTTCGCCTGGCTTAGAACAACCAGTTTGACCACAGACACACAGAACAAGGCCATGGATTTTCCCTGTGATCAAAATATGTTGTTTGATTACAGAACCACTGACTACAAGGCGTCCTGGCAGAGCCACTCATCCAAGCCTAAACCCGCCACCCCTCAGAGATCCTGTCCCAGGGGCAGTTGGGGCAGAAGTTTTGTTCCCAGGCCTTTCAATCCCTATCCCCAGTCTGACTTTAGCCAGTACAGGGGGTCTTTCAGAGGCAGGAGCACAAGGAGCCAAAGAAGAGCCACCTCTACCCAGCCATCTGCCTCTCAGTCTAAGTCTTGATGTGAATGTCCAGGTCGCCTCCCCACTTCCAGTTGGAGGCAGACTCTCTCACTATCTTCAGCACTGGTCCCTCATCACATCGGACAAGTGGGTGCTGGAGACAGTGGAGAAGGGTCTGTCATTACAGTTCAGGTAGCTGCCAGACCTCAAGCATACCCAGGTGTCAAGACCTCTGTCCCCAACACAGATACTGCTGTTGGAAATGGAGGTACAAAACCTTCTGGCTTTACGAGCAATGGAGAGGGTCCCCACCCACGACAAGGGCAAGGGCCTCTACTCCAGGTATTTTCTGACACAAAAGAAAACCAGGGAGTGGTGACCTATCTTAGATCTCAGATATTTAAACAAACATCTGAAAAAAAAAAACCAAATTCAAAATGGTCACTCTGTCACTGGTCATACAGTCCTTACAGCAGGGAGACTGGCTAGCCTCCCTCGACTTAAAGGACACCTACTTCCACATACCCATAAGGAGATCTAACAGGAAGTTTCTCAGGTCCAGACTTCCTTCGGGTCACCATCAGTTCACTGCAATGCCCTTCAGTCTGTCCTCGGCCCCAAGAGTCTTTACCAAGTATCTTGCAGTGGTAGCAGCACATCTCAGGAGACTGGATGTCACTCTCTACCCCTATCTGGACAACTGGCTCATAGTAGCAAAGTCTCCTTGATAGGTCAAGGAATCTCTTTCCCTCACAGAATGCACTCTGAAGTCTCTGGGGTTCCTGGTAAATCTAAAGAAATCTCACCTGGAACCCACCCAGTTGCTCACCTTCATAGAGGCCCAGCTGGACACTCAGAAGGGATATGCGTTCCCCCCCCCCCACAGGAAAGAATTCAGAGTTTCCTTTAAGTGGCAGATTCTTTCACCCAGGGACAGCCAAGACCAGCCAGACATATCCTCAAACTTCTGGGACATATGGCCTCTATGACTGCAGTAGTCACAGGGGTCAGGTACAGGATGAGACTCCTGCAAGCCTACCTCAGAGTTCGCTGGTCTCAGAGAAGCAACACATTTTCAAAGTTGATAACTGTGCCGGAGCAGTTCCTCCAAAACTTGTTGTGGTGGAAGAACCCTGCAAATTTGCAGGCAGGGGTTCCCTTTCAAGCTCCTCTTCCCACAAAGGTGATCAACACAGATGCCTCCTTTTGGGGCTGGGGAGCTCATTTAGACAGTGCCTCAGTTAGCGGCAACTGGACTCCCGAAGAGTCACAGTTGCACATAAATCTTTTGGAACTCAGAGCAGTCTTACTAGCTGTCAAAGCTTTTGCTTCCAGCATAGAAGGGCAGGTGGTTCAAATTAGAATGGACAACACCACTGCAATGTTCTACATAAACAAGCAGTGTGGTACCAGATCAGGAATACTCTGTTTGGAAGCTCTGAAGTTCTGGTCTCTGGCATTCTCCTTGGGAGTCAGCCTCTCAGCTGTTCACCTCCCAGGCAAACTCAATACTCTGGCAGATGCTCTAAGCCGCATCAGTCAAGGTCAGAGCAAATGGACACTGCACAAGCAAGCACTAGCCACAGTGTTCGGGTGGTGTGGCACATCAGACATGGATCTGTTTGCCTCTCCTCTCAATTTTCAGCTTCCTCAGTACTGTTGCAGGCCCCCAGTTCTGGGAACACTTCCTCTGGATGCCCTGATCCTGGACTGGTCAGGGAGGTTCCTATATGCATTTCCTCCCTTTCCTGTGATATTCAGGGTTTTGCTGAAACTCAGACAGCAGCCTGCATCGATGATCCTAGTGGCTCCGGACTAGCCCGGGCAAGCCTGGTACCCTCTCCTTCTCTCAGTGTCCTGCAACAGGCCCATTCGCCAGCCTCTGACTCACTCCCTGCTGACCCTTCCTCAGACAGGACTGCAGTACCCAGACATTCACTCTCTTTACCTCAAGGCCTAGTTCTTGAGGAGTTAAGAGTTTCCATCCTCACAGTACTCTGAACAGGTCCTTAAGATACTGAGGATGGCTAAAAAAATGAACACTAAGAAGACTTATGCAGCCAAATGAAAAAGGTTTTCCCTCTGGTGCAAGAGAGAAAAGGTCGAACCCCTATCCGCGTCAGACCCTCAGCTGCGAGACTACCTGGTACACCTACAGATGTCAGGCTTGAAACCATCTTCACTCAAGCTACACCTGGCGGCAATTTCCGCCTACCTTTCGGTGGGAAAGAAGTAGTCAGTTTTTTCCCCACAACATTTTTAAACAGTTTTTCAAAGGCCTCTTGCACCTCCAGCCTCCAACCAGGGAGCCTGTTTCTCCTTGGAGCCTGAACCTTTGCATAGATGGGCTCATGAATCCACCCTTCGAGCCTATGTCCACGGCCCACATCAAGTTTGTAACTTAGAAGACAGTCTTCCTGGTAGCCATTACATCTGCCAGGAGGATTTCAGAGCTACAGGCCCTGTGCACTGAGCCCAATTACATCATCCCTCACAACGATAAAGTTGAGCTCAGGACAAATAGGAAATTTCTGCCAAAGGTGGTTTCAAAGGTTCACTTGAACTAGTCTGTTACTCTGCCAGTCTTCTTTACTGAGCCATCCACTCTTGGCAAGCAAATGTTCCACAGCTTGGATGTCAAAAGAGCCATCTTTCACTACCTAGAGCATACTAGACAGTCCAGAGGCTCTTCCACTCAGTTGTTCCTCACCTATGGGGATGTAGGCAGAGGAAAACCAGCTACCAAGAGAAATATTTCTCATTGGTTGGTCTCTTGTATTAGATTCTGCTATGAGAAAGCCGGCCAACAACCTCCAGTGGTGCTCAGGGCCCACTACACCAGGGGCACTGCAGCATCGCTTGCAGCAGCAAGGGACATTCCCCTACTGGATGTCTGCAAAGCAGCTACCTGGAAATCTGTGCACACCTTTGTGAAACACTACAGTTTGGATGTGCAGACCAGATTTGATGCCAGATTTGGCAGGGCAGTTCTGCAGAGCCTCTTTCCTAAGTAGGTTCTCTGCCCACCTCCTACTTGGTACTGCTCGGTAGTCTGCAAAAAGGTTACTAATGCTAAAGGACTCCTGGGGTAAGAAGAAAAAAATACCACAGTAATCTTCTTTCTTCCAAGGGGTCCTTTAGCATCAGTAAGCTCCCACCCTTCCTCCCCGGTTCACCTGTCGGAGAAGGGCTCTTACATAACCTTTTACCAAATTTGGAGTTTCTTATTGATGAGTTTTTAGCTCGTATTGCTGCTGTTTGTATTTCCACTTTTGTGAACATTTGCATGTTTTTTGAATCCTGTTCATTCTTTGTCGGGACATTTGCCCTTGTTTTTCCTTGAAAACATTCTGAAGCATTCAACAGCTGTCGCTCAGCTCACACCCCCTCCTGTCTTTTGATTGGCTTGGCCCTATGCTCATTTAAATATCTCTTAAAGGCACACCTCTGGGGCAGTTGCACCTAGCCAGCTAAGTGCAAAAAAGTTACTGATGCCGAAGGACCCCTTGGAAGAAAGAAGATTACTGCGGTGAGTAATTTTTTCTTACTTCACAATGAATATTAGAATAATTGACAAGGGAAATTGTGTACCATTTTAAAATAGCTAAGGTCCTGCCGCATGCTGAAGCCTAATACCCCAGACAGAGGGTCTTACAGCACCTGACAGTGCAGTAATCTCAACATAAATCCAGTCATGGTGTGTCTTACTGTGCTTATGCACGTGGTTTTAGAAACATAGAAATGTTTAGTGTTGCACTGTTGAGAAAATACATTTAAAAAAAAAATGTTTATAAATGTGTATGTGTTTTTTTTTTTTAAGCTGAATAGTTCTTCCACTGGAAGGCTGTTACTAATGGACACTATGTCAGTTGTTTGTTTTCTAAAAGTGTGGTATGCTTTCTTTAGTGTGCCATTGTTGGTTTTTATTTGGTTTTCTTTCAGGTTTTTTGCAGTTTTCCTTTTTTTTACATAGAAGTTGCAGAGAGAGCGGGCAGGACACAATAAGCTAAGCAGCTATAAGAAAGTAGTATCATGTATTTTTTTTGGGGGGGGACTATGCTCGTGGGGCGGAAGTTGTGGAAATTCGGCAGGTGCATGGAACTGTTTGGTCATGATGAGGCAGGCCAGCACTGGTACTTTTATCAAGGGTATCTTTTACTTGCATTTCCCCGAGGGAAGCTAGGAATGGAGATAGGAGATATCTTTTCCTTATACTTACTGTAGCTGCCTTGAAATCTATTAAATACTCTTGGCTGCAGCCATCTCCTCTCAGCATTTCCCATGTAGAAGTATAAAATCTATGGAAAGTCTTACGGCTTGCTTAGAGTCTCGAGTTGAGAAATTTCAATCTCGATGGTACCCCTTCACAGCAATAGTAGAAGATGTGGAAGGTACCTCAGTTTTGGACCAGTTGGTAGCTTGGGATGATGGGTGATGGGTGATGCCCTTGGGAGGAGACGGGGAATGTTTCATATACATGCTGGTTGTAACTTGTTCCTTATTTCAGTAATTATTTTTTTTTGTCCTGGATTAATTGAGCTATAAGGGAGGACGTTGTTCTAGTTAGGTCTTTGTCTTTTATATTATAGTTGCAAAAGAAAGGAACTGTTTTTTCTTTAGTGTTGTATAGCCAATCACACACTGACTGATCTAGACTCAGTCTTGGTATCTTCTATTAACTCCTTAGACTGTATAGACAATTTACCTCTTAGAACTGAGTTTACTTATGCTTTTATACGTATTGATCATTGGCTATCGGTTAGTGTATGTTTGACAATTTTATATGTCATTTCATAGTGTTCAATACATGCCTGAAGTATTTTTGTATTTGTGGTAACATTTTTAAATAAAAGAAATAAGGGTAACAGCCTGCCTCAGCCAGTCAGCATTCTACATCATACATTTGTAATGGTATTTATCACCACTGTGTAAATCAGAAACGCTGAACAGTAACAGATGGGGAAACAGTATTTAACAACAACTTGTACAGGAATCATTGGCCAGCATGCTTGACCCATCTCTCCTTAAAGATGCTATTACTTCAGGTCCCTTGCACTACTTGGCACTTATAGCATCACGCTTAAATCTGCTTTTGAGCCAGTCTCGCGGATGGCATTTTCTGACTAGCTGCCACGGTGCACTTGTGCAGAATTCCACATGAAGAAAGGAGGGAGGCCATGGGCAAAGCTGAATTGGTCTCAGGCTTCCAACTGGATGCCTTATTCAGCCAGAAAGCTAACCCATTTCTGTGGAATCAGATGACTATGAGATAAGGAAGCTCCTACTAGCACAGCTATATCCCCATGGGGTACCAAGTTTTTGTAAGAAGAAAACTGGAATTGGTGCCATGGCAGTAGGTGTCCTAGTCACAGACTGACTCAGGGTGGTTGTGGCCCCCACGGCAGTAGGTGTTCTAGTCATAGACTGACTCAGGGTGGTTGTGGCCCCCACAGCAGTAGGTGTGCTAGTCACAGGCTGACTCAGGGTGGTTGTGGCCCCCATGGCAGTAGGCATGCTAGTCACAGGCTGACTCAGGGTGGTTGTGGCCCCCATGGCAGTAGGCATGCTAGTCACAGGCTGACTCAGGGTGGTTGTGGCTCCCATGGCAGTAGGCGTCCTAGTCACAGGCTGACTCAGCAAGGTTGTGGCCCCCATGGCAGCAGGCATCCTCGTGACAGGCTGACTCAGGGTGGATGTGGCCCCCATGGCAGCAGGCGTCCTAGTCACAGGCTGACTCAGGGTGGCTGTGGCCCCCATAGCAGTAGGCATGTTAGTCACAGGCTGACTCAGGGTGGTTGTGGCCCCCATGGCAGTAGGCATGCTAGTCACAGGCTGATGCAGGGTGGTTGTGGTCCTAGAATATACCACCCCATAGGGTGCATAGACCCTAGCACATATACACACCCTTCTCCTACAATTGCTGGTGGGCACTAGCATATATACACACCCTTCTCCCGGAGCTGCTTGTGGGCACACACATGTTGCATCATGGCCCCACCCTAGCATATATACACCCCCCTTTCTCCCGCAGCTGCTGATGGGCACACGTACATTGCATCATGGCCCCACCCGAACATATATATGCACCCTTCTCCTGCAGCTGCTGATGGGCAGACTTACATTGCTTCATGGCCCCACCTTAACATATATATGCACACCCTTCTCCTGCAGCTGCTGGTGGACGCACGTATATTGCATCATGGCCCCACCCTAGCATATATACACACCCTTATCCCGCAGCTGCTGGTGGGCACATGTACATTGCATCATGGCCCCACCCTAACATATATACACACCCTTCTCCCGCAGCTGCTGGTGGGCACACGTACATTGCATCATGGTCCCACCTTAGGATATATATACACACACCTGTCTCCTGCAGCTGCTTGTGGGCACACGTACATTGCATCATGGCCCCAGCATATATATATATATATATATATATATATATATATATATATATATATTACACACACACACACCCCCTTTTCCCACAGCTGCTGGTGGGCAATAGCATATATACACACTTTTCTGGGACAGCTGCTGGTGGGCACTAGCATATTTACACACTTTTCTCCCACAGCTGCTGGTGGGCACACATACATTGATTCTTGGCCCTACCTTAGCATATATACACACCCTTCTTCTGCAGCTGCTGGTGGTCACACATACATTGCATCCTGGCTCCACCCTAGCATATATGTGCACACCCTTCTCCTGCAAATGCTGGTGGGCGCGCACACACACACACACACACACACACACACACACACACACACTGCTTCTTGATCACATGCATCATGGCCCCACCCCAGCATATCCTCAACCCAGTTGCCCAGAAATCTCTGCAAATGGAAAGGGACGGAGTTAGGAAGGCTGCATACCTTCAGGACATTAGTTAGGGTATGGACTACCTTAACTCATTACTTCCAATAGCTTCATATGAAGTCTGAACTATCCAGTGTTTACCTGACACAAAATAGCCGTCCAGGTAGTAATGAGTTAATGTATGTCTGGTTGTGGGAGGCCTGTTGGGTTCAGGTACCCTAATGTATGTCTGCCTGTGGAGAGGTTGTGGGATAACAGATGGACCAGACACCGAACTTCAAGTTCAACTCACAATATCTGTGTGATGTTTATTCAAAATACAGGCGATAACCTTAAGCAATGGCATATCCCTTCTTCAGTTTGTAGCAACAGACTAGGTAAATATTTCCTCTACACTTAGCCAGCACCTACTGACTCACTGATCTAACTTCGCAGTTTGAGATTCACCCTCCACCCCAGTGCAGGCCTTGTTTGCTTGGGTGGTGGGGGCTCAAATAAATAAAAAAAAAAAAAAACTAACGACAAAGAACCTCAGTGCAGAAGCACTGAAACATGGGTTATCTCAAAGGGCATTGACAGTAAGCCACATTTCAAAGAAACACAACATCACACATACTTCCATAATGCAAAGCATCATGGGATATGTGTAAATCACTTTCAGACTTGTTCAACTTACAGCAATTTACATGCATTTTAAATAGCACAACTAATTTAATTTCTATAATATACAGTCACCAAGTACTTTTTATCTTTATCAAAAACCACCTAGTGCCATGATATTTTCAACATTTACAGTTTTTATACACATACGGTATATACGTTAAAGTATTTTATGACATAGTGCCATTGCATACTAAATCCAACAATGAGGAACACAGCCTGTTTTATATCAGCTCGGAGGTCACAACAATAACCTTCCTGTACGAGGTCCTGAGAAGGAAAAGGAAAATTAAAGAGGACACTATAGCATAGTCAAGAAAGGGAAGGGGTGGCCAACCTTATGGACTAGAGATTGTAAAGAATAGATTAGGCTAAGAAATAGAACTGCTGCAACAAATTTGAGAAAAGATTGACCCTCAAGAGTGGCAGGAGCTCCCTGTCACATATCCCCCACCTTAAGAGGGAAGCAGTTATTGTAGACTGCTTACCACCTTCCTGTTCCGGGAAGGGATGGAGCTTCCACCCATCCATCTTTAGAAGCTCTGTCTCAGTGTCCCTATTAACGATAAACACAGTGGATATCATCATTCTTTACCCTGAGGCATTAACACATTTCTCAATAGAGACTAATGATACCTTCCCTGGACTATCTCCTTTTAGGGAAAGTACGTCATATTTCTTAATCAAAAAATCTGGACAGCTGTAAAGTCCAGTACCATAGAAGGACTTTCTCTGGGGTGAGTAATTTCCTGCTCCAACCCCACCAGACATGTCAGTTTTAAGCAGGGGCCTAGTCCTAGGTACAACCCCTCTACATAAACCCACTATGTCTCTTTATTCATTCATTTCACTTGCTACTGATACAGATACCTGAGGGTAGACACTGTAGGTGTTTCCCCAAAACAGGTTCCTATCCATTTTCCTCCTACCTCCTCCTTTGTGGGTTTTTCATCAAAAAAATAAAACACATGTACTATCTCCTTGATCTTAACATATTGTAACATTTTGGCAATGTTAGCATCTTTAGCCTGCAGTATACCCCAGTCAATACTGTTAATAGATTTAGCTGCATTAATACAAGATAAAGTCCTTTCAGTCTCATAGTTTTCTTCTTGTTTGCTTGAAGTCTTCAACCCCAGCACAATATCACTAGGCAGAGTCTGACCTGGGGTCTCACATTCAAGTTTCATACTTGCATTTCTGACCCCCAACAGGCAACATCTTGGGAACACAGGAAACAAAGGAATATCCTGCTCAGTCAGGGGGTCCTCCTCAAACTAAGCCCATGAAAAATCTGCCGCTGACTTTTTATCCAAACTCTCCGGCAGGAACCTCTCGAGCACCTGGCACCAGTGTTTCACCTCTCTGCATAGTCGGTCTGCCTCTAGCCATTGCCCACTCATCCAGTGGGTCATCCTCATCAGGGACTCTACCTCCTGGGTGTTGTGTCTCATACCTCCAGTCTGCATTGACTTACATCTCTTCATCGTCTTCAGGCTTGGCCTTCCTCCGAGCTCCCAGGTTCAGTCCAGGCAGCAGCTTCTCTCCATCTGTCAGCCATGGTTCTGGTCAGAATTCCATGGACTTTCTTCTCTGGGTTCTCCTCTAGCAACTCCTGGTGCATTGGTCCACCTGGGATATCTGGGCGATATCCACCAGAAAACGACCCTCTTCAGTTAGTCCAGATGCTTCCAGCAAGTTATTCCACCTCCAACACCAAGTCTGTGGAGGGGTTGTGGGATAACAGATGGACTAGACACCAAACTTTAAGTTCAACACACAATCTGTGTGTGATGTTTATTCAAAATACAGGAGATAACCTTAAGCAGTGGCATATCCCTTGTTCAGTACATCAGTTTGTAGCAACAGACTATGCAAATCTTTCCTCTACACTTAGCCAGCACCTACTGACTCACTGATCTCTGATCTAACTTAGCAGTTTAGATTCAGCCTCCACCCCTGTGCGGGCCTTGTTTGCTTCGGTGGTGGGGGCTCAAAAAAAAAACAACAAAAAAACAAGCTAAAGACAAAGAACCTTAGTGCAGAAGCACTGAAACATGGGTTACCCCAAAGGGCAATGATAAGCCAAGTTTCAGAGAAACACAACATCACACACACGTCCATAATGCAAAGCATCATGGGATATATGTTACTCACCATGACATGTCAGACTTGTTCAACTTACAGCAATTAACATGCATTTTAAATAGCACAACTAACTTAATTTCTATAATATACAGTCACCAAGTACTTTTTACCTTTATCAAAAACATCTAGTGCAATGGTATTTTCAACATTTACTGGTTTTATACACATGGGCCCAGATATTCAAACTGCGCCCAAAAAGTGCGCAATAGCAGGACCAAGCGCAAGTCCATTGCGCCCATGCGCAACAGACGCGATATTCAAAAAAAGAGCAGGCCAAATTGCGCCTACAACCAATGTCTGAATATCACACAACCTGCGCCATAGCGCAACTAGGAAGGGGAAGCTGAGCAGATACGATGTGCTATGGCGCAACAAGGGATGTTCAGCTGAGCAGTCCAGAGGCGCTATAGCGCAACCAGGGAGCCCCCCCCAGCTGCAGAGTAATGTAACAGCACAATCAGGGAGGTAGGGGCCCACCACGCATGCCACAGATGGGCACAGGAACACACAGTGGAACAGACATCACCCCCCCACCCCAAGCACTGCACAGCCAGGGGAGGGCTGGAATAACCACTGGTCCATGGAGTCAAGCAACCAACCCACAGCCTGGCCATGGTGCCCCATCACACCTACCGGCAAGCTATGATTGGCACACAAGGAGGGTGGACCACCCTGTGCCACACCATCCCCCCCAGTGCACAGCGCACCCTGCACTGTGACCTCCAGACAACCCCCCATGAGCAGTGACCACCACTACAGGAATCCCCATGCATGCCACCACCCCCACAGTGGCAATGCAACCTTGTGCACCACAGAACCATGCAAGCCAGTCCCACCATGAGCACCCATCAGCAGGTTGCAGCACACGGCAATGCAACAACGGCAGACACAGTGCCACCACGCACAGTCCTCTGAGGTACTGCTGAGACACCGACCATGCGTTGGCACAAGAGTGACCCCATATTGGATGGTCGTGTAAGTGACACCTCCCCCAGTGGTACAGCGCTCCGCACAGTATTCCATTAACACACTCTGGCCCACCACTGGCCACAACAGCCAGCACAGACACCCACAGTGGTGCGTGGAAGCATGCACCACACCAGATGTCACACAGGGTCTGAACAGACACCCACCCATACCCAAGGGCACAACAACACAGGGACGCAGTGGTGGGGCAACCAAGCCCCCATTGTGGGCCCATGTAAGCCGTGTACACACAACCTGCAGTCCACCATGGCACTGGAGTGCCAACCACCCTGCGCCGGCACCATGGACCAATACCCCACCATGAGTCACCCAGAGCACAAGCCACAGACAGTGGGGCACATCCCCTGCAACACGCACAAGCCACAGCATGGAGTTGGGACAATGACCATGTTGCCCACAGTGCAACCTAAGCCAAGCATGCACCACACCAGTGACATGGGCATCCCAGCATAGCGACGGGTACAGTGTCCGCCCTGTAGGGAATTTCACCACTGACATGCCAGCAGATCATGCAGGTCATAGACAGGCATGTGAGTCGGCTGCACAGGCCATGGACGGGCCGATGGGTGCACCATGAACACAGAGCACACGCCATGGACCCCTGCACACAGCCATCCAGTGCACGGGGCACAACACACACAACACAGACATTGACTGATATCCACCCCCACACCATAGACACCTCCACACGGACACACACACATACCCATGACTGCACCACCCCGATGCCATGCACACCACTGCAGCTGAGCACCTATAGCCCGCTGCAAATCAGAGACCACCACGGTATTCATAGAAAAGTCAAATGTATTATAAATATATATAAACTATTTACAAGATCAATGACAACTATATACAGGTGGTAAGGGACACAAAAGGGTGGGGTGGGCAGGGAAAGGGTGGACAACTGGGATGGGATAGGAGGTGGGAGGGTGGGTCCAGGGGATGGAGGTCAGGGACAAGGGACTACTGTTGCCCGTGCTGGTCCTGGCTCTGGCTCCGCCTCACACTTCGCCTCCTCAGGACCCCCACCTCATCAATTCTCCGGAGGATGGCCACCGTCTCCCGGGCTAGGGCAAGTAGCTCCCTCAGGGTGTCTCGTATCTCCCTCAGATGTCTTGCACCTAGGACAAGGGAGCACAATCAACACGTGTGAATGCACAGCCCCATACAGCCCGCCCACTGTGCATGGCATACGGCCATGGGACATACCACTGTGATGGTGTGTGACCAGCCGCAGTGATCACGTCCACAGGACATGCCCACCCAGGCGCATACAGCCATGTGGAATGCTGCACACACCCACCAGCTAAGTCATGCACAGCACCACCGTGCCTGTCCAGTGACATGGCTATGTGGTGCAAAGGCAGTGGCACAGCCATGCACCTGGTGCACGCATGCACCACCAGTGACGCACACCCAGACATGCATTGCCACTGGACAGTGTTGACCGTAACCAGTGGCGTGCATGGCAGTTTTGTCAATGAATGGTGGCCATGCCCCGCTGCCCACCCTGTCACACAGCATGCAAAATTAATCATGGATGTCTGTCACTCACCCTCATCTGGATGGTCAGGTGGCCATTGTGGACCCTCGGCCCGTCTGGCTATGGCCTCCACTGCCCTCCGTTCTGCCCGCAAGCGGCGTACCTCTTCTGGGCCTGTGGGGACAAAAAGAAGAGAAGAACATCAATGCACTCCCGAAGCAAAGCACCCCTGCCCCAAGGAGTGTGCCCCCCCAACCAGTCAGACCCACCCACCACACACCCTGTGAACACCACCACGGCCAAACCCAAACAGTCCCTCCTCTATGTGCTGGACACAAACAACAATGTGACTCATATGGGCGATAAACAGTGTGTTGATGGAACCCCTACCTGGTCGTGGTACCGTGCCCCTCCTGGCATGTGACCTCAGTCTGGCCAGTAAATCCGGCTCCCTCCTTTGCAGGTCACCATAACGGTGCCTGCACTGCTCTACCGTTCTGCCCCTGCCAGTAACTGCCTCAAGGGCTGTGGCCACCTCCTGCCACACCTGGGACCTAGCCCTATCCAGGGGGACCTCCCCAAACAGAGGCCCATGGTGTGGCTCCACTGTGGCCACCAGGTTCGCTAGTTCAACAGCAGACCAGGGAGCAGCCCTTCTCTGCACCATTGTGAATGATATAGTAGGCAATATGGTGCTATGCAGCGTGGTACCCCATGTGCAGATGCTGCACGGTACAGTGCTGCCATTCCCTATCGCGCTGTTACCGAACAGCGCGATAGAGGTGCACCTATGCCTGATGCTTGGCGCCAAGGGGCCAAAGGTCAGGCACAGGGTCAAGGGTCCCTGGCGCAAGGCCACACACAGCGCCATCGGACGACAATGTGTGTAGTGCGATTGGCTGCCTGTGTGCCAGCGCCATAGTGGACTATCGGGCAGTTGTGCCATTGCGCCTATGAAGGCCCATTGTCACAGCTCCATGTAGTGACCTTTGCTATAGCACCACTGGCACAGTGGTGGCCTTGCCCTGCATTGCCTACCACGCACAGCACGTCATCAGCATGGCAGATGCCTGCGTCAGCAGCCTGGGCATGCGCAGTGAGGTGTACTACGCATGCCACAGAACTGCACCATTGGCTCAGCACATTCCACACAATTGCGCAAAGTGCAACAGCATGATATTCAGCTGTCATATGCTAATCATCCGATCAGCCATTCAATGGCGCAGCACCGCGATTTGCATCTAATTAAAGTTGCTCCTCACCTAATTTGCATGGATTGCGCTATAAAGGTGCGACAAAGTGCTGCAGTGGCCGTAGCCGGTTACTGCAGTTTATTGGTGAGTTGCATGCTGTGTGGGAGTGTGGACTGTGGATTCAGGGACATGCATGGGACTGCACAGTCACAGGTAACAACTGCCATCCTTACAGGCTACATAATGACCGAGCACGTTCTGGGAGGGAGGACAACAGTGGTGGGAGGAGGAGGAGGAGGCCGAATTTCACTAAGACTGAGACCGAGGCCCTTTTTGAGGCCTACCTGGATCAGGAGCCACTGCTCAGTGGATGGCGGGGCACCCCTCAGGCCCGTGCTGCTGCATGGGAGGAGGTGGCACGTGCCGTGAACCTGCATGGCAGCCACCAGCGCTCCGTGCAGGAGTGTAAGAAGAAGATGGGTACAGACAGGAGGAGGGTAAAGGAGAAGGTGGCTGCCATCAGGGCGGCACATGCTGCAACAGGTGGGGGACAGCCAGAGGTGGTACAGCTCCCCCCAGCAGAGGACAGGCTTGCTGCAAGCATGCACCGCAGTGCCAAAGAGGGAGTTCTGGGCGGTGGCTTCCAGATGGGTGGTGGCCCATCTCTGCATGGTAAGCCATGGTCTGCCATGGGGGGGCCGGGTAGGTAACACACAGTAACGCGACTTTGCTTTCACTTACAGATCCTGAGCGTCTGCATGGGTCAACGGTGGTGGGCCTGTCCACTGTGGACAGTTGGACGGAGTCAGAGTTGGGACCATCCACCTCCACAGATATGTGTGGATCAGTACGATAGTGGGGCCGCCTGGCTGTCCACACTGTCGTCATTGAGACAGGTGTGGGGGAAGCCCTGCCTGTGTCTCAGCGTGCTGGCATCCATGGATGCCAGCACGCTGTGGCTGTGGCTGGGGCAGAGTCCAGCACCAGTGATAATGACACGACTGTCATGGGCAGTGACATGTGTGTGCCACAGGATGGACACACAGCAGGGCAACTCGTGCCCATGGCTGTGGCTGGTGCCGCCGTGGGGGCCAGCATGTCAGCACAGTCCCAGGCTGTGCCTGTCAGCACCAGTGGGGCAGCACTGGTGTCTGATCAGGACAGTGGGACTGTTGTGGCCACTGCGCCGGCACCACTGAGCCCTGGGGTGCGGCAGCTGGAGGGGCAGCATCAGCAGTCGCCCACCGGGCCTGGGGGGTACAGGGTTCAGCGGCGGCATCTGTGCACCGCCTGTGGACATTCCCATACGTGGTCCTGGTGCACAGCACCCACCCTCAAGGAGTGCTGAACATCTGGCCCTTGCACACCCTTAGGGACAGGATGCCGAGGAGGCTGATGACCTCTTGGACGAGCACACCCACCTACTGCAAGCATTGGTCCAGCAGCAGATGCGGCTTGCAACATCCATGGAAGCACTGTGTGTGGCTCCGGAGCGGGCAGAGGAGCATCGCAGCAGGGACACCGAACGGATCCTGGCACGGATGGACCATTTATGGGAGGATGTGACCGCTGACATTGACAGGCATGCACAGGCATTTATTGCTGTCGTGGCCACAATGGGCACACAGTCAGGTGCCCATGCGTCGCTCACACCATGCAGTGCACTCTCCACTCCCCATTCCCGGCATCGTGAGACTCCCACCCTGTCGACGCCGGGTTCAGCTGTGGGCATCCCGAGCACTCCTGGTGTAGGCATGTTCGGTGTGCTGCAGACCCCTGTGTGGGTACGGTCATGTTCATGCAGTGGAACCCCTGGGGAACCATCGGTGCCACCCCATGAGGCCAGTGGTCAGCCTGCCAGTGCTGGCGGGGCCACCCACGTATCCGTGGCGGCCATGGCACTGTGTCACGAGACTGACCTGTCTCCCAGCACGGCTACTGTCTGGTGCTGCCCTGTGTGCATTGTGTGTTTCGGTGGGCAGTGCACGGGTGGGTACCCGGCCCTGCACGCGGACACACAGTCCACCTGCACACCCTCCCGGCTGCTGTCTGCAGTTATGTGTGCATGATGATGCCTGCATTGCGCTGAACACCAAAGTGCAATTGTGCCCAGCATCTGACACACGCACATGGACAGGCAGTGGATGTGGTGGCCTGTGGACAAGTGTGTTGCTAGGGTTGGTGTTCTGGGTCGGTGTGCCTCCTGCCCTCTGTGCACGTTTGGTGCATTGTGTATGTGCGTGTGTGTGTGTCCATCCACGTGGCGTGTTGATCCTCACCCATCCCTGGTTGTGTGTGTGCTTCTGTGCCCTGCCACTTCCCTTGATGGCATGCACCCCTGGTGTGTGTCCATGCATGTTTGTGGGTTGTGCCTTAGCCACTGGTGGTTGCACATGGCCCCATGACTTACCTGGGTTGGCTGAAGTGCTCCTCTGTGATGGTGTCCCGGTGCATCTGTGCCAGCCGGATCAGTCGGGGGTCCCATTGGCCAAGAGGGTGCTGCCCATCACCATCGTCACCGGTGTCCCCATCGCTGTCCCCCTCTTCGACCTGTATGGCTATCCCACATTTGTTGGCCATGTTGTGCAGGATGCAACAGGCCAGGAATATCCCACAGGACTTTGAGGGGCTGTACTGTAGGGCACCGCCAGAGGTGTCCAGGCAACGGAAATGTGCCTTCAGCATCCCAAACACCCACTCGATGACATTGCGTTGGGTAGCATGTGCCTCATTGTAGCATTGCTGCAATGGGGTCATGGGCCGCCAGTAGGGTGTGAGCAGCCAGGAACGGAGTGGGTATCCACTGTCACCTGTGTGCAGAGGGTGGAGGTTAGTTTAGTGATTAGCTCCGGCCTGCCCCAAGCCATGTAGGCCACTACCCATGGCACCTCTGGCCATGCCCCCGATATGTCCATTTGGTTTGCATACTAACCCACTAGGTGTCCTGTGGAGATGTCTCCACTCTCAAATCTGTGGCACAGTGCCGACTGGTGCCAGATGTATGAATCGTGTGCTCCCCTAGGGTGCGTGACACAGACATTGATGATGCGCCCCCTGGCATCGCACACCACCTGGCAGTTGATGCTGGAATAGCCCTTGCGGTTCATGTATGCGGCCCCCTCACGGCCAGGTGGTGTGCATATGGCCACATGGGTGCAGTCTATTGCCCCTAGCATGCCAGGCATACGTGCTACCCTGTAGAACTCCTGTATGTTTGCTGTGCGCTCCGCTGCTGTGCTGGGGAAATGGATGTACTCCTCAGCATGTGGCAGCAGTGCGCTGAGGAATTGGGTGAGGTGGCATGACGTGGCCAACTGGGTTATGCCTGTGGTGTCCCCAGTTGGTCTCTGGAAGGTACCCGTGGCAAGCAAGCACATGCAGGCTGTTACCTTGGTCTCCACTGACAGGACATGACTCCATCGTGTGGGTGCCTGCATCACATCACTGCACAGCTCACAGAGTCGCCTCAGTATTGCCCTGTTCAGGCGGTACCGGCCCACAATCTCAGTATCTGTGTACATCTCAAAGCTGGTGCGGGCTCTGTACTGCCTGTTGGGGGCATACCACCAACAGGCCCTTCCACGGCCACATCCCCTCTACTGCCCGCCTTCTCACCCCCCTCATTACGGCCTCCATGTGGAAGGTGGCACTGGCCATGTCCCTGGCTTGCATTCCCCCCCCCGGCAGCTGTTGCTTTATTTCCCCCTGCTGTCCTGGCTACTACCTCCCCTGCACCGGGTACACCTGTCTGTGCTGGCCTCTGAGTTGTGTGGCTCCCCACACCTTCCCTGTGCCTGTCTTTTGCTGTGGTATTTCCCTGGCCTGCCCTGTTCGTGCCACTTGCCCTGTCTGTGCCTCTGCCTCTGTCTCATGTGGCTTCCCTGTAACGTTCTTGCGCCTCTTCCTTGCTCCTTTTTATTTTGGCTTATTTCTGCTATGGCGCAACTTCTGCTTGCTCCACTGTTGCACATTGCGCAAGTCTTTGAATATCACACTGCGCCATTTATGCATGGTTCCTCCCCCTTCAGTTGCTCATGCCTTCATTATCATTGCACTGTTACTCAGCATGTTTTCGGGGGTGCAACTGCCACCTGATGAATATCGCAGGATGGCACAATTTTGGACTTGCGCAGGTGCAAACCTATTGCGCATGGCTCAACTCTTTTGAATATCTGGGCCATAAAGTATATACATTAATGCATTTTATGACATAGTGCCATTGCATACTAAATCCAACGAGGAACACAGCCTGTTTTATATCAGCTTGGAGGTCACAATAACCTCCCTGTACAAGGACCTGAGAGGGAAAAGGAAAATTAAAGAGGACAATATAGCATAGTCAAAAATGGGAAGGGGGGTGCCCGTAGGTGGCCAACCTTATGGACTAGAAATTGTAAAGAATAGATTAGGCTAAGAAATAGAAGAACTGTTGCAACAGATTTAAGAAAAGGTCAGTCCTCGAGTGTCAGGAGCTCCCTGTCACACAGCCCACAGTGGGGAGTGGGTACACTAATGTTTGTCTGCCCACAGAGGGGAGTGGGTACCCTAATGTATGTCTGCCCACAGAGGGGAGTGGGCACCCTAATGTATGTCTGTCCATGGTGTGGGGGGGGGAAGGAAACCCTAACGTATGTCTGGGCATGGGGGGGAGGGTTAAGGAACCATAATGAATGTCTGGTCATGGGGTGGGGGAGGGTTGGTGTACCCTAATGTATGTCTGGCCATGAAGTAGGGGAGGTTTGTGGAACCACAGTGTATGTCTGGTCATGAGGGGGGATTTTAGGGTGCCCTAATGTATGTCTGGCCATGAAGGGAAGGGTTAGGGAACCCTAATATATGTCTGGCCACAGTGAGGAGGTTCAGGGTTCTTTAATGTATGTGAAAACAGAGGGGAGGGATAGGGTCCTCAGATGTATCTCTGGCTGGGGTTAATGTACCCAGCTATGGAGGGGAAGTTTAGGGTATCCTAATGTATGTCTAGCTTCTGGGGGGGTGGGATTTATGGTACCCTAAAGTATGTCTGGCCATGGAGAGGAGGTTTAGGGTACCCTAATGTATGCCTGACTGTGGAGGTTATGGTACCCAGCTATGGAGGGGAGGTTTAAGGTACCCTAAAGTATGTCTGGCCATGGAGAGGAGGTTTAGGGTACCCTAATGTATGCCTGACTGTGGAGGTTATGGTACCCAGCTATGGAGGGGAGGTTTAAGGTACCCTAATGTATGTCTGACCATAGGGTACCCTAATGCATGTCTGACAGTGGAATGGAAGGTTAGGGTACCCTAATGCATGTCTGACAGTGGAATGGAAGGTTAGGGTACCCTAATGCATGTCTGACAGTGGAATGGAAGGTTAGGATACCCTAATGCATGTCTGACAGTGGAATGGAAGGTTAGGGTACCCGAATGCATGTCTGACAGTGGAATGGAAGGTTAGGGTACCCGAATGCATGTCTGACAGTGGAATGGAAGGTTAGGGTACCCGAATGCATGTCTGACAGTGGAATGGAAGGTTAGGGTACCCGAATGCATGTCTGACAGTGGAATGGAAGGTTAGGGTACCCGAATGCATGTCTGACAGTGGAATGGAAGGTTAGGGTACCCTAATGTGTGCCCGGAGCAAGAGTAGCAAATCACCAATTCCATTGTATCCGTGTGTGTTACTAAACATCATTTATTTTGCTTTGTTGCTATCATTCTTCCTCTTTCTGTTACAGATTTCCAGCCTAGAGAGGAGCTGCTTGAAGTGTTCAAGTCAGAGTTTGCACTGAGATTGTTATGGGGCAGCAAAGGCGCAGAGTTGGAGCAGAAGGAGCGATACAGGAAATTTGATCAGATTCTGAATATCCTATCGAAAAAGGTGGAGCCTGAATTGCAGACAGAGCTGTGAAGATTGTGGGGTTTGAGATATGACATTTGTGGGGTTCATTGTAACCTTTGATGCTACTGTTTGTAATAAGCAGGAGTATCAGGGTTCATCATAACCGCTGAAGCTACTGCCTGTAATATGCAGGGAAATGACATTTGCAGGGTTCATTGAAACTGCTGTTTGTAATAAGCAGGGAATGAGATCTGCAGGGTTCATTGTAACCTCTAAAACCACTGTAATGTGGGAAGGGTATGAGGTCTGCAGGGTTCATCATAATGCCTGAAGCCACTGTTTGTAATGCGCGAGAGGTGCGAGGTCATAATGTCTGAAACCCTTGTTTGCATTCACCATAACCTCTGAAATCACTGTTCCTAAGAAGCTCCTAACCACTGCCAACGGACTGTAGTTACATTCAAAGCAAAATACATTTTAATTATTTGCAAAACTTGAACAATACTCTGCTCAAAATCCCTTTTATGAAGATTTTGTATTATAATATGTTCATGTCTTCTGATTGGCTGTTTGAGGTTTCAGTAAATTGGCACATTTCTCTCTCAAAGTCATATTGTAATTTTATCTGTGAATTAAAGCCTGGATGTTTAGAGAAAAGTTTAAAAGCACCCCCCACGTATCCACCAGCAACTCTTCATATTATCCATCTTCCCCTTCTGATTAGCAGGTTGTAATGTCAGCAGTAGGGGCTTAATAATCTTATTCTTCTTCTCCACCATCAGCTCATGGTACCCAAAAATATACGTTAAACTAAAATCAAAATTTTAAAATGCCTTGTGCATCTAATTCTGCATCCGTGGATACCTTGTATGTCCAGTCCTACATTCATAAATGCCTTGTGTCTAATCCTACATCCGTAGTTGCTGTGTGTCTAATTCTACACCTGTAGATACCTTTTGGGTGTAATCTTGCATCAGGTGATACCTTGGGTGTGTAATCCTGTATCCGTAGATGCCTTGTGTGACTAATCCTGTATCCATAGATACCTGGTGTATCTAATCCTGCAACTGTTGAGGCCTTGTGTGTGTAATCCTGCATGTGTAAATATGTAAAATCCCTGGTGAGACCCCACCTTGAGTACTGCGTCCAGTTCTGGAGACCTTATCTCAGGAAGGACATAGGTAGATTGGAGACAGTACAGAGGAGGGCAACAAAAATGATGCACAGTCTCCATACATTGCCATACGAAAGCAGGTTACAGGAACTCAACATGTACTCCTTGGAACAGCACAGGGATAGAGGGGACATGATTGAGACATTCAAGTTTCTGAAAGGTATAAACAGAGTCTCCACCCAGGAGCTCTTTATGGTCAATAGCACCAGTAGGACAAGAGGACATGAGATGAAAATGAGGGGAGGAAGATTCAGGGGCAACATGCCAAGGTTTTTCTTCACAGAGAAGGTGGTTGACCCATGGAATGCGCTACCGGCTAGAGTCATTGACTCCAAAACAGTAGGGGAATTCAAAGCAGCTTTGGACAGACAAGGGGATTCTCTCACAGAAATCTTAAAAGGGGGGGGTAGGGCTCAGGGCAGACTAGCTGGCTCTTTGGTCCCCATCTGCCGTCAATTTCTGTGTTTCTATGTTTCTTTTGGGTCTAATTCTGCATCCATAGGTGCCTTTTGGGTCTAAATCCTGCATCCGTAGATGCCTCTTGAAACAAATGGCACTTTAGAGTTGCCAGTATGTATAAGAATCTGTAGAAAACGTGGTTTACATTTTACAACTTAAAAATACCTAGGTCTCTGTTCCTTTAAAGAAATATCTTGGACACAGAAGTCTAAGGCTTAATGATCTTCATGAAGCAAAACTTTTATTTTCTAAAACAGGTACAGTGTGTAGGAAGTGGGAACATATTTAAAAAACATTTGTGATTGCAAAATCGTGTTTGACAAAAACTGCCCATAAAGAGCATACAAATGCATTAGAGGAATTCTTGTCCACTGACTTATGAAAGGCCATTTGGTTCACTTTTTAGCAGTTACTTGCTTAAAATATCACACATTCATGAAATGTGTGGTGGATCAGCTTGTTTGCACTAGTGGATGTCACAGTGGACCCACACCAGGAATATGATGCTGTAATGCCCAACCACTAGTGGCTGTCACAGTGGACCCAAACTGGGAATATGATGCTGTAATGTCCAACCACTAGTGGCTATCACAGTGGACCTTCACCAGGAATATGATGCTGTAATGCCAAACCACTAGTGGCTGTCACAGTGGACCTTCACCAGGAATATGATGTTGTAATGCCCAACCACTAGTGGCTGTCACAGTGGACCCAAACTGGGAATATGATGCTGTAATGTCCAACCACTACTGGCTATCACAGTGGACCTTCACCAGGAGTATGATGCTGTAATGCCCAACCACTAGTGGCTGTCACAGTGGACCCAAACTGGGAATATGATGCTGTAATGTCCGTCCACTAGTGGCTATCACAGTGGACCTTCACCAGGAATATGATGCTGTAATGCCCGACCACTAGTGGCTGTCGCAGTGGACCCACACCAGGAATATGAACCTGTAACAATTTGCTATATGTATACCTGTCACTGTATGTTTTATTTTATTCAATTTTTTTTTGTAAACATTTATTCATTTTTAAAAGACCATATGCATAGGCACCATAATAACATAACTGTTTACCACAAAGAGTTAAAATTTATATATAAATATTAATTAAAAAGAAGTGCAGACCCAGTGGCATGGAGGGCTGAAGCATTGGTGCCTTACCTCCTGTGATGCTGGTGACCCGTATCAGCAGGTCGGCCGGGGAGGGAGAGAATCGACCCTCTGAAGGAAAGCTCTCCTCTCCTGGGGAGGGGTGGTGATGGAGTCTGCTGCTTGCCTGGCCCCTAGCAGCAGCTGGGGGTTGGCACACTGGACTCACAGACAGAGCAGACACCCAGCATGCAGAAGCACGCACAGCTCAGCCATTGGTGTCATTGCATGCTCCTGCACTGCACTTGGGGGAGAAAAGGAGACAAAAAATGGTGGAGAACTGGCAGGATGATACCAGTCCCCCACAGGTTCCACACCTAGCTAGTTAGACAACTCAGAGGAGGAAAGGAGAGGTGAGTCCCGGCAGATGCCAGGGTGATGGGGCTGGAGGGACTGGTGGATTGGGGCTGGCCAACCGGGGATAAAATGAGTAAAAAAAAAAAAAAAAAAAAACTAATGCCTATTAATCTACAGTGTTAAAATATAGTCACTGCCTATTTTTTTTTTAAATTAGGATTCTTTACAGTATTGTGAGTTAAGGTACGGGGTCCAAATGTCATGACATTTTTCCAGTCTGTCAATATTAATGTAAGCCAGCCTTTCATAGCTAGCTCGTAAAGCAATATCCTGAAGCCATTCTTTAATGCTGGGTATTGATGTACAGTCAATTCCACTTGTATGCCTTTCGGATGTATGCCTTTTTCGATTGTATGCCCGTTTTTACCAGGTCCCGATTCCTTTCCTATATTTACAATGATAATTGTTCCGTTTGTATGCCTGTGTGATTTCGCTTGTATGCCTTTTATTTTGGCAAGAAGCTGACTGAATTGCTGCTTTTGATTACCAAGCTAGGTGTTAATTGCCTATTAGCAGAGGTTAACAGCTTTCCACAGATTTCTAGTGTATGCTGAGCACTTCAGTTCAGCTCTCGCTACAGAAAAAAGTTAACAAAACAGGCTGGACCATGCCCCACTGAGGAGGAAATCTGTGAGGACATCCAAAACATGACTGGAATTGACGACGATAACGTTGAGGAAAGAGGACTACAGCCTGTAGCTCTAACAATGAATGATAACAGACATACCGGTTTGCACTTTTAAACTGTTACAGATTTTTATTTTATGCTTTTGCTGAAATGCAGTCAAGGAATGTTTTTTTTGTGTGTAAATAATGGGTATTTATGGCATTCTTACACATGGGGAGTTCGCTGTGTGACTTTACTGATTGGTGTGTAGCAAAGTAGTGTTCCCACTTGTATGCCATTCCGCTTGTATGCCCATTTTACCGCGGTCCAGAGCACAGGCGTACAAGCGGAATTGACTGTACTTTTCCAGAGTCTGAAAATCACATATTATTTAGTTCTGTCTGCATGGGCATCAGTTAGAATTTAGCATCTCGAGGTGCAAAGCTGACATTGCTGGGAAGGTTTTTATCAGCGACAGACCAACTGGCTCTGAGAGCAATTACCATCTGTGCTGTCCTGTATCACAGCGGGACCCCTGAACAATTTATGGGAGAGCTTTGAAAGTGTATTTTCGTGTTTCATGGAGGAGTCATTTCTGCCGGGCTAGACAGGACTTGGGAGAAAGAAAAAAAAAAAAAAAGGATCATTTGTATATTCCAAGTCTGGACCTGATCAGATTTCCAAACCAGCTCTCAGGACACAAAGAATGTTGACTCTGTGATGTCAGAGTGGCATACTGGATGACACATTATAAGGCAGCTGGAGAGTCTTAAGGTGTGGCAGAGCCTGAAAGAGACAGCCAGGTTTGGGACTATGAATAACTTCCATCTAAAGTTCCAGTATACCCCGATTCACCAAAGTGTCTTGTGTGGTAAAGTATTCTACATTGTTAAATAGAGAAGAGAGGTTCTGTGTGTAACTTACTGTTCAAAGTTCTCTCATTTTTGCAGAGTTACTGTTCTCCATAGTCTTTCTGTAGTATCCTATATTATAGATGTAAACAGTTAGAAGTATTAAAACATTTTTTTATATACTTAGGCCCAGATATTCAAACTGCGCCCAAAAAGTGTGCAATAGCAGGAGCAAGCACAAGTCTGTATGCGCCCATGCAAGAGGCAGCGGATATTCTAAAAGGAGCAGGCCAATTGCGCCTACAGCCAGCGACTGAATATCACACCACCTGCGCCATAGCGCAACTAGGAAGGGGAAGCTGAGCAGATCTGATGCGCCATAGCGCAACAAAGGATGTTCAGCTGAGCAGTCCAGAGGTGCCATACGCAACCAGGGAGCCCCCCAGCTGCAGAGTAATGTAACTGTACAATCAGGGAGGTAGGGGCCCACCACCCATGCCACAGATGGGCACAGGAACACACAGCAGAACAGACATTGTCCCCCCACAGCACAACCAGGGGAGGGCTGGAATAATCACTGGCCCATGGAAACAAGCAACCAACCCACAGCCTGGCCATGGTGCCCCATCACACCTACCGGCAAGCTGTGACTGGCACACAAGGAGGGCAGACCACCCTGTGCCACACCATCCCCCCCAGTGCACAACACACCCTGCACCGTGACCCCCAGACACCCTCCCATGAGCAGTGACCACCACTGCAGGGAAACCCCATGCATGCCACCACCCCCACTGTGTCAATGTAATCCTGTGCACCACAGAACCATGCAAGCCAGCTCCACCACGAGCACCCATCAGCAGGTTGCAGCACACGGTAATGCAACAACAGCAGACACAGTGCCACCACGCACAGTCCCCTGAGGTACTGCTGAGAGACCGACCATGCGTTGGCACCAGAGGTACCCCATATAGGACGGTCATGTCCTTAACACCACCACCAGTGGTACAGCGCTCTGCACAGTATTCCAGTGACACACCCCGGCCCACCACTGGCCACAACAGCCAGCACAGACACCCACAGTGGTGTGTGGAAGCATGCACCACACTGGATGCCACACAGGGTCTGGACAGACACCCACCCATACCCAAGGGCACAACACAGGGACGCAGAGGTGGGGCAACCGAGCCCCCATTGTGGGCCTATGTAAGCCGTGTACACACAACCTGCAGTCCACCATGGCACTGGAGTGCCAGCCACCCTGCGCAGGCACCGTGGACCCATACACCACCAGTAGTCACCCGGAGCACAAGCCACAGACAGTGGGGCACATCCCCTGCAACACACACAAGCCACAGCATGGAGGTGGGACAATGACCGTGTTGTCCACAGTGCCACCTGAGCCAGGCATGCACCACACCAGTGACATGGGCAACCCAGCAAAGTGACGGGTACATTGTCCGCCCTGCAGGGAATGCCACCACTGACATGCCAGTGGACCATGCAGGTCACAGACAGGCATGTGTGTTGGCTGCACAGGCCATGGATGGGCCGATGGGTGCGCCAGGGACACAGAGCACGCGCCATGGACCACTGCACACAGTCATCCAGTGCACAGAGAACAACAAACACAACACAGACACTGACTGATATCTACCCCCACACCATAGTCACCTCCACATGGACACACACACATACCCATGACTGCACCACCCCTGATGCCATGCACACCACTGCAGCTGAGCACCTATAGCCCGCTGCAAATCAGAGACCACCACGGTATTCATATAAAAGTCAAATGTATTGTAAAAATAGAAAAAGAACTATGTACAATAATAAAAACTATTTACAAGTTTGTGGTGGGGGACACAAAAAAGGTGGGGGTGGGCAGGGGGAAGGGGTTGACAAATGGGATGGGATAGGAGGGGTGTGAGGGTGGGTCCAGGGGGGTAGGGGAAGTCAGGGACCAAGGGACTGTCTTTCCTGGCTCTCTGTCGCCGCAGCACCCCCGTCTCGTCCAGCCTCCTTAGTATCTCCACCGTCTTGCGGGCCAGATTCAGGAGCTCCCTCATGGTGTCCCGAATTTCCCTTAGATGTCTCGCACCTAGGACAAGGAAGCACAGTCAACAGGTGTGAATGCACAACCCCATACAGCCTGCCCACTGTGCATGGCATATGGCCATGGGACATACCACTGTGATGGTGTGTGACCACCCGCACTGATCACGTCCACAGGACCTGCCCACCCAGGAGCATACCCCACTGGCCAGTCACGCACAGCACCACCGTGGCTGTTTAGTGACATGGTTATGTGGTGCAAAGGCAGTGGCACAGCCATGCACCTGGTGCACGCATGGACCACCAGTGACGCACACCCAGACATGCATTTGCCACTGGACAGTGTTGACTGTAACAAGTGGCGTGCATGGCAGTGATGTCAATGAATGGTGGCCATGCCCCACTGCCCACCCTGTCACACAGCATGCAATACTAATCATGGAGGTCTGGCACTTACCCTCATCGGGCTGGTCAGGTGGGTGTTGCTGGTCCTCGGCCCGCCTGGGTGCGGTTGCAATACCCCTCCTCTGCTCTGCCCGCACCCTGCGCAGTTCTTCTGGGCCTGTGGGGGGAAAAAAGGAGAGAAGAACATCAGTACATTCCCGAAGCAACGTCCCCCTGCCCCAAGGTGTGTGCCCTCCCACCCAGCCAGACCCACCCACCCCACACCCTGTGAACACCGCCACGACCAACCCCATATGGTCCCTCCCCTATGTGCTGGACACATACAACACTATGACTCATATGGACGATAAAGGTGTGTTGACGGAACCCCTACCTGGACGTGGCACAATGCCCCTCCTGGCACGTGACCGCAGTTGGGCCAGTAGCTCCGTCTCTCTCCTGCGCCGGTCACCATAGCAGTGCCTGCACTGCCCAGCCGAACGCCCCCGGTCTGTTGCCTCATCCAGGGCAGCTGCACACCTGGGTCCTTGCCCTGTCTAGGGGGGGCCCTCCCCAAACAGAGGCCCATGGTGTGGCTCAACTATGGCCACCTCAATGGCCGTCCATGGAGCAGCTCGTCTACGCATCATTCCAATAGCTATAGTAGGCAATATGGCGCTCTGCAGCGCGGCTCCCCACATGCAGATGCTGCGCGGTACAGCACTGCCATTCCCTATCATGCTGTTACCGAACAGCATGATAGAGGTGCACCTATGCCTGACGCATGGCGCCAAGGGGGCAAAGGTCGGGCACAGGGTCAAGAGTCTGTGGCGCAAGGCCACGAACAGTGCCATCGGATGACAATGCATGTAGCGCGATTGGCTGCCTGTGTGCCAGCGCCACAGCGGACTATCGGACAGTTGGGCCATTGCGCCTATGAAGGCCCAGTGCCACAGCACCATGTAGTGACCATCACTATAGTGCCACTGGCACAATGGTTGCCATGCCCTGCATTGCCTACCACGCACAGTACGTCATCAGCGCAGCAGACGCCTGCATCAGCAAGCCGGGCATGCATAGTGAGGTGTACTACGCATGCCACAGAACTGCATCATTGGCTCAGCACGTTTAACACAATTGCGCAAAGCGCAACAGCACGATATTCAGCCGTCATATGCAAATCATCCTATCAGCCATTCAATGGCGCAGCACTGCAATTTGCATCTAATTAAAGTTGCTCCTCGCCTCATTTGCATGGATTGCACTATAAAGGTGCGACAATGTGCTGCAGTGGCCATAGTCGGTTACTGCAGTTTATTGGTGAGTTGCATGCTGTTTGGGAGTGTGGACTGTGGATTCAGGGACATGCATGGGACTGTACAGTCACAGGTAACAACTGCCATTCTTACAGGCTACATAATGACTGAGCACGTTGTTGGAGAGGAGGACAACAGTGGTGGGAGGAGGAGCAGGCCGAATTTTACTAAGGCAGAAACCAAGGCCTTTTTCTAGGCCTACCTGGATCAGAAGCCACTGCTCAGTGGACGGCGGGGCACCCCTCAGGCCCGTGCTGCTGCATGGGAGAAGGTGGCACATGCCGTGAACCTACATGGTAGCCACCAGCGCTCTGTGCAGGAGTGTAAGAAGAAGATGGGCACATACAGGAGGAGAGTAAAGGAGAAGGTGGCTGCCATCAGGACAGCACGTGCTGCAACAGGTGGGGGACAACCGGAGGTGGTACAGCTACCCCAGCAGAGGACAGGCTTGCTGGAAGCATGCACCGAAGTGCCATTGAGGGTGTTCCAGGTGGTGGCTTCCAGATGGATGGTGGCCCATCACTGCATGGTAAGTCATGGTCTATCTGGGGGGGGCAGGGTAAGTCACACGCAGTAACGCGACTTTGCTTTCCCTTACAGATCCTGAGCATCTGCATGGGTCAGCGGTGGTGGGCCTGTCCACTACGGACAGTTGGATGGAGTCAGAGGTGAGACCATCCACCTCCACAGATATTTGTGGATCAGTACGACAGTGGGGCCACTTGGCTGTCCACACTGATGTCGTTGAGACAGGTGTGGAGGAAGCCCTGCCTGAGTCCCAGCGTGCTGGCATCCACGGATGCCAGCACACTGTGGCTGTGGCCGGGGCAGAGTCCGGCACCAGTGATGATGACACGACCATCTTGGGCAGTGATACGTGTGTGCCACAGGATGGACACACAGCAGGGCAATTCGCGCCCATGGCTGTGGGTGTTGCTGCCATGGAGGCCTGCGTGTCAGCACAGTCCCAGGCTGTGCTTGTCAGCACCAGTGGGGCAGCACTGGTGTCTGTTCAGGACAGTGGGACTGTTGCGGCCACTGCGGTGGCACCAAGCCCTGGGGTGTGGCAGCCGGAGGGGCAGCATCAGCAGTCGCCCACAGGGCTTGGGGGTACAGGGTTCAGCGGTGGCATCTGTGCACCACCTGTGGACATGTCCAGACCTGGTCCTAGTGCACAGCACCCACCCTCAAGGGGTGCTGAACATCAGGCCCTTGCACACCCTTAGGGACAGGATGCCGAGGAGGCTGATGACCTCTTGGATGAGCACACCCGCCTACTGCGAGCATCGGTCCAGCAGCAGATGTGGCTTGGGCCGTCCGTGGATGCACTGCGTGTGTCTCTGGAGCGGGCGGAGGAGCGTCGCAGCAGGGATGCCAAAATGATCATGGCACGGATGGACCGTTTGTGGGAGGATGTGACCGCTGCCATTGACAGGCATGCACAGGCGTTCATTGCTGTCATGGCCACAATGAGCACACAGTCAGGTGCCCATGCATTGTGGACACCACGCAGTGCACTATCCACTCCCTGTTCCTGGTGTCGTGCGACTCCCACCCTGTCAACGCTGGGTTCAGCTGTGGGCATCCCGAGCACTCCTGGTGCAGGCATGTTCGGTGTGTTGCAGACCCCTGCATGGGCACAGTCGCGTTCATGCAGTGGAACCCTTGGGGGACCATCGGTGCCGCCCCATGAGGCCAGTGGTCAGCCTGCCAGTGCTGGCAGGTCTCGTCGGGGCCGCCCACGCATCCATGGTGGCCATGGCACTGTGTCGTGGGACTGACCTGTCTCCCAGCACAGCTACTGTCTGGTGCTGCCCTGTGTGCATTGTGTGTGTCAGCGGGCAGTGCATGGGTGGGTACCCGGCCCTGCACGTGGACACAGTCCACCTGCACACCCTCCCGGCTGCTGTCTGCAGTTGTGTGTGCATGATGATGCCTGCATTGCGCTGTACACCAATGTGCAATGGTGCTCAGTATCTGACACACGCACATGGACAGGCAGTGGGCGTGGTGGCCTGTGGACATGTGTGTTGCTAGGTCGGTGTGCCTTCTGCACTCTGTGCACGTTTGTTGCATTGTGTGTGTGCGTGTGTCCTTCGGCATGGCGTGTTAATCCTCACCCATCCCTGGCTGTGTGTGTGCCTCTGTGCCCTGCCACTTCCCTTGATGGCATGCACCCACAGTGTGGGTTCCTGCATGTTTGTGGGTTGTGCCTTGGCCACTGGTGGTTGTGCATGGCCCCATGACTTACCTGGGTTGGCTGAAGTGCTCCTCCATGATGGTGTCCCGGTGCAGATGTGCCAGCCGGAGCAGTCGGGGGTCCCGTCGGCCAAAGGGGGGGCTGTCCATCACAATCGTCACTGGCGTCCCCATTGCTGTCCCCCTCTTCAACCTGTACGGCTATCCCACATTCGTTGGCCATGTTGTGCAGGATCCAACAGGCCAGGAATATCCCACAGGCCTTTGAGGGCTGTACTGTAGGGCACCGCCAAAGGTGTCCAGGCAACGGAGACGTGCCTTCAGCATCCCAAACACCTGCTCGATGACATTACGTATGTGGCGTGTGCCTCATTGTAGCATTGCTGTGATGGGGTCGTGGGCCGCCAGTAGGGTGTGAGCAGCCAGGGACGGAGTGGGTATCCACTGTCACCTGTGTGTAGAGAGTGGAGGTTAGTTTGGTGATCAGCATCGCCCTGCCCCAGGACATGTAGGCCACTACCCATGCCACCTCTGGCCATGCCCCCCCAGACCCTATATTTGTCTATGTGGTTTGCATACTCACCCACTAGGTGGCCAGTGGGGATGTCCCCACTCTTGAATCTGTGGCACAGTGCCGACTGGTGCCAGATGAAAGAATCGTGTGCTCCCCCAGGGTGCGTGGCACAGACATTGATGATGCGCCCCCCTGGCATCACACACCACCTGGCAGTTGATGCTGGCATAGCCCTTTCGATTTATGTATGCGGCCCCCTTGGGGCCAGGTGGTATGCGTATGGCCACATGGGTGCAGTCTATTGCCCCTAGCACGCCAGGCATACGTGCTACCCTGTGGAACTCCTGTATGTTTGCTGTGCGCTCCGCCGCTGTGCTGGGGAAATAGATGTACTCCTCAGCATGTGGCAGCAGTGCGCTGAGGAATTCGGTGATGTGGCGTGACGTGGCCAACTGGGTTATGCCTGTGGTGTCCCCAGTTGATCTCTGGAAGGTACCCATGGCGAGCAAGCACATGCAGGCTGTTACCTTGGTCTCTACTGACAGGGCATGGCTCCGTCGTGTGGGTGCCTGCGTCACATCACTGCACAGCTCCCAGAGCCGCCTTAGAATTGCCCTGTTCAGGCGGTACCGGCCCACAATCTTGGTATCTGTGTACAGCTCAAAGCTGGTGCGGGCTCGGTGCTGCCTGCTGGGGGCATACCGCCGATGGGCCCTTCCATGGCCACGCCCCCCTGCCGCCCACCTTCTCACCCCCCTCATTACGGCCTCCATGTGGAAGGTGGCACTGGCCATGTCCCTGGCTTGCGTTCACCCCCCCGGCAGCTGTTATTGTATTCCCCCCGCTGTCCTGGCTGCTACCTCCCCTGCACCGGGTACACCTGCCTGTGCTGGCCTCTGTGCTGTGTGGCTCCCCACACCTTCCCTGTGCCTGGCTGTTCACTGTGGCCTTTCCCTGGCCTGCCCTGTTCGTGCCACTTGCCCTGTCTGTCTGCCTCTGCCTCATGTGGCTTCCCTGTAGTGTTCTTGCGCCTCTTCCTTGCTCCTTTTTATTTTGGCTCATTTCCACTATGGCGCAACTTCTGCTTGCTCCACTGTTGCGCATTGTGCAAGTCTTTGAATATCACACTGCGCCATTTATGCACAGTTCCTCCCCCTTTGGTTGCGCATGCCTTCATTATCATTGCGCTGTTGCTCAGCATGATTTTGGGGGCGCAACTGCCTCCTGCTGAATATCGCAGAATGGCGCAATTTCGGACTTGCGCAGGCTCAACCCTATTGCGCATGGCTCAACTCTTTTGAATATCTGGGCCTTAATGTTTTTGTAACTGAGACCTTTGAGATACAGCTAATTGATTTTATAACTGACAAAAAAGAACAGTTACACACTTGCCATAACAGTAGATCTTCAAGAGACTCTCCTTTCATCAGGCCACACCTGAGGAACTGTAAGCTGTCATGCACTAGGACCACATGGAAACATTTTGCAAGCAGTCCACCAGAGGCTTCCCATGACATCAGCTCTCCCATATAAACATGGGGGCCCCTTCCCTCCTTAGATTCCCACCAGAGAGCATGCTCAGAGGACCTCCCTGTAGGGAACAAGTAGAGAACCTAGGGCTCTGCTGACCAGGTGAGGCAGACAGCAGTAGATGGACCCTCATGGAGAAGGAGACAGCACTCACCAGAGTCTCAGGCCCCAGCAAGGGGGTGGTAGGTGGGACAGCATGGCCTGATAAAAGAGATCTTCTCAAAGATCTACTGTTCAGGTTGTGACTAAGTTTGTGACAGAGATGAATGAGGCCCTGCCCTATTTGTTATGCAGAAAGAGGTAAATACAAGGATCTGTTTTATCCTCTCCTTTTCTGTCTGGTTGTGCAACAAAATGTTCTCATAAGACCTAGGAACTGATCACTCTGACAGTCTCGCAATTCTCCACCTCCCGCTATCTCTCTACCTTCACTTGTTGTTTCTGTCTTTTCTTTCCCCTTGAATATCTGCAGTTATAAATAATGTGTGAAACTAAGTGATACTGGAATCCCTTAGTGTGAAATATATAGTTATATTGTTGAAAAGATTGCAGACAGCTATTTGGAACTCAAGGGGTTAAATTTGCTATGCAGAACAAACTTTTGCAGAGCTGTCAGAGGGTGGAAAAGGTTGGGGACAAGACTAAAGGTGGCTCAGATTCCCCTACCTGTTATTTAAGTCATTTTGGTAAGGTGCGTAGACACTGTAGGGACTCTTAGCACCCCAAGTCGCACTGACAAGCAGTACATTTTGGTGGTCATAGATAATGCCACAAGGTACTGAGAGGCACTGTCCTTGTTCTCCATCAAAGCTGAGAAGGTGGCTGATGAACTGCTGGGAATATTTAGCAGCGTGGGTTCCCCCCGGAGATTCCATCAGACCAGGGTACCAACTTCATGTCTGATCTGATGGTTAGTCTGTTGAAGTGTGGAGTAAGGCAGCTCATGGCCTCACCACACCACCCCAGACTAATGGTCTAGTCAAGCAATTCAATGGGTCTCTTAAGAACATATTAAGGGCATGCACTGACCAGCATGTAAGAGAGTGGGACAAGTACCTACCCCATCTCTTATTTGCATATAGGGAAGTCCCCCAGGAGTCCACAGGGTGCTCATCCTTCGAGCTCCTGTTGGGCCACAAGGTAATGGGCCCCTCCCTTGGTTTGGTAAGGGATGAATGGGAGGGTCAGCTTCCTCCCCAAGGGGAAATCTGTCATGAAGTATGTCCTGAATTTCAGGTCATGGCTGAAGGGGTTTGCCCAGGAGCACCTACCCACTGCACAACAGACGCAGAAGACATGGAATGATTGTGACTAAAGTCCAGGAGTATGAAGTTGGGCAATGGGTGATGGTGCTCATCCCAGCCCAACAGAACAAATTACAGGCAGCCTTGGAGGGGCCTTACTTGGTGGTCAGGAGGGTGAATAAAGAACAATTACATACTTACCATAACAGTAGATTTTGGAGAGAATCTTCTCCATTTGCCACACCTTTGGAACTATAGCCGTCAGCACTAGGACCACGTGGAAACTTTGCTAGTCCAGGGCCGCCCACAATGGCATCTCACGTCTGTGTCTAAGTGTGGGTGACCCCATCACTCCTCAGTTCCCCACCGAGGATTAGGCTCAGAGGACCGCAACCATGGGGAACCAGGAGATACGGCCAGCACCAGGCATAGAAAAGAGGCATGGGTCTGGATTCAGGATGCATGCAGTAGGTTCAGGCACACCATCTGATGTAACCCTCACTGAAGGAGAAGGGGACAGAGGGAGGGATGGTATGGCATAATGGAGCAGACCATCTTGAAGATCTGTTACAGTAAGCATGTAACTGTTCTACCTTCTTTGAGGATATCTCCTCCATTAGGCCACACCTTTGGAACAATTCCCACGCAGTCCCAAATAAAACTGAAGCAATAGAAAGTGTATATACATAGCAACTGCAGCAGAATTTATATATTCAGAGAGCTACTAACAAATGCAGTATTTATCATGTAGAAAAATATGATTTATATTGTATTTTAATAGAATGTATGTTTGTCAACAGAAAATTGACCAAGTGAAACCTTAAAATAAAAGGGACTAACGAATTCAGTTTGGAGGAAATATCCTCGAAGATTGTTATTTACATGGTGGAGCTACCAGACAGGAAGCACAAACAACAAGTTTACCATGTAAACATGATGAAACCCTACCATGACAGGATCAGATGGTCCTGGTTGTGAGCAGCTATCTGGAGAAAGGGGCAGAAGCAGACCTGCTAGAGGATCTCCTGGTAGAGGTTAAGGAAGAATCTTCAGTGGATGTTGTTACCCTCTTCGAATGGCTGACACCAACCCAAGCTGCCCAAATGTGTGGGGTACTGCATACATTCAGTGAAGTCAGGGTATACCACACTGGCAGAGCACCATGTGGATACAGGGTCCCAAGCCCTGCTAAGACAGCCCCCCCCAACAGAGTCCAAGGAGGTGCAAGACATGGCATAGAGGGGGAGACCAAGGAGATGCTGGCTCTCTGAATGATCCAGTAGTCCCTGTGCCTCCACAGTGGTACTGATCCCAAAAAAAGGTGGGATCATGAGGTTCTGTATTGACTATTGCAAGTTCAACAGCTGCACAGAGTCATATGCATACCCCATGGCCAGGACAGATGAGGTCCTAGAGAGGTTAGGAGGAGCCCTTTATCTATCCACCATAGACCTGACAAAGGGCTATTGGTAGGTACCATTTGGATTATTTGAGTCCTAGGTAATGTCATTTTGGATGAAGAATGTGCAAGCCACCTTTCAATGGCCCGTGGACCGCATTCTGAATAGGGCAGGACACTTTGGTCTGGCCTATATGGATGACATCACTATCTATAGCTGGTCCTGGGAGGATCATATCAGGCATGTGAGTGAGGCATTCCGCTGATTGCAGGCTACTGGGCTGACAGTCAAGGTGGAGAAGTGCCAGACAGGAATGGCAGAAGCATCATACCTTGAGCAGAGGGTGGGGAGTGGGTACATCTGGCCTGAGCCAATGAAAATAGAGACCATCCAGGGATAGGCCACGACCAAGAGGAAAGTACAGGCCATTCTAGGGATGGCAGAGTACTAACATAAGTCTGTGCCAAATTTCAGTAGCATGACCAAACCACTGTCCAATCTCAACTAATTGCCCTCCATCCCACCCACCCTAAGCCAATTCTACTTTTATAGCCACTGGATTTGACTGACAACAGGAACTTCTTGTCTGGCAGTAGGAAGGGAAGGATCATAGAGACACGTTGGTTTTGTCAACCCTAAAGGAAAAAAAGTAGCTCGCTCCCCCCCCAGCTGCTGGTGGTCTGACACTGAGCAAGGAAGAAGGAGGCTACTGAAGAATATAGGAAGTTGCTGTCCCAGAACAGGAAGGGTGAGAGTTGTGAGGACAGGGTAAGCATACAGAGAAACAGGAGAGGGGACACAAAATAAGACACGATAGGAATGGTGCAGTGCAATGGCTGTTGGGCCGCAGTGTTCCGGGAGACATTCTGGAGGCTGCGATGCTGCCCTATTTGCAGGCACCTATCTGGTGTGAGGGAGGAGGTTGCCAGTCTCCAGGCTGACCTGGCTAGGATTTCGTGAAACCTCCTCCCCCACCCAGGGACCACCAGGGCCAATGCCACTACCTCAGAGGTTGCCAAGAAAGAGGAGAGGCTGGACCAGGGTGGGCTCAGGGACGGAGAGGATGGTGGAACAGAGTTGTATCCCTCCAGCAGTACCTCTCCACAATTCATACGCTCTTCTGGTGGATAGTGGTTCCTCGATGGAGGCACCTGCAGTGGAGACCAAGGAGGATGCTGGGAGCCTTCACAAAGGAGACCCACAGGAGGGTGGCATGGGACCCCACAGGGGAAGGAAACAACTCCTGGTGGGGGACTCAATCATTAGTGGGATAGAAATGGGGGAGGAATGGGAGAGGGAGGTAAGGTGCCTGCCTGGCGCCATGACTTGGAGGGACAGGAAGCGAATCCTCAGGATTGTGGGAGCAGCTGCATGAGGGAGGGAGCTAGATGTCATTGTCCACCTAGGGACAAATGACCTGGCTAGGAATGGGATCAGAGCAGTGCAAGAAGAGTTTGTAGAGTTGGGGAGGGGCCTTAGACAAGTAGTGCATGCAGTAACCTTCTCTGAGGTGCTGCCTGTCTATGGCAAGGGTGATGCTATGGTACTCCTCACCAGGGAATTCAATAAATGGTTGAAAAACTGGTGTGGAGCTCAGGGTTTTGGCTTCATTGGAGACTGGGGAGCCACCTGGAGGGATGCAGACCTATACTGGCGCGATGGTCTGCATCTATCCAAGGGGGGGAACCAGGATCCTAGGTGAGAGGTTTAAATGCTTCATTGGCAAGCATTTAAACTAGCCAAGGGGGGAGGCACTGAAAAGGAGCAGGGAAATCCCAGACCCCCCACAAAACATGGTAATTAGTGAAGCAAACACCCAGGTAGAGAAATCATTAAGGAGCAGGACAGAGGTAAATGTGAAAAAAGGCAAAGGCAGTAAGGACAGGAATGGGGCTAAAAGGGGTAAGGCCATCAAAAACTGGAGGGTGATGAGTACCAATGCCCGTAGTCTGTAAAACAAGCTCCCTGAACTAGTGGCCTTGATGGAAGAGGATTGCCTGGATATTGTGGCAGTCACAGAAACATGGTACACAGAGAACCATGACTGGGATGTCAACATACCAGGATACACATCTATATGAGGGACAGGGAGGGTAAAAGAGGAGGAGGAGTAGCTCTCTATGTAAAGGAAGGGATCAAAGCAACAGAACTAAAGAGTAAACAGGGAGCAGATGAGGCACTCTGGGTCACCCTGGAGACAGGAAATGGCACCACAATCCGCATGGGAGTTGTATACAGACCCCATCTCAGGGGCGGGAATGGACAAGGAAATGACAGAAGGCATCCTTAGAATGGCAGAAAAAGGGGAGATATTGTTGATGGGGGACCTGAATATGCCAGATGTTAACTGGAGCACCTTTGCTGCAGGCACATCCAAGAGCAGGGTCATTCTTGATGCCCTACAAGGGGCATGTCTCAGACAGCTAGTATTGGAACCCACTCGGGAGGGAGCAATCTTAGACCTGGTACTCTCAAATGGGGGCGGAGAAAGAATCTGAGATTTAGAAGTGGGTAGCCATCTGGGAACAAGCAACCACCAAACAGTGTGGTTCGGGATAAACACAGCCATACAGTCAGGCCATACAAAAGCAAGAGTATTGGACTTTAGGAGGGCTGACTCTGGGAAAATGAGAAAGTGCCTCAGAAAAGCACTAGCAAACAGGCAAGAAGGAGGGGTGGAGGAACAATGGGGAGTAATCAAAACAGCCATCACAGAGGCAACAAACCTTTATGTAAAGCAAATCAACAATACACAACGAAGGAAAAAAACGCTATGGTTCTCAAAAGAGGTGGCAAGGAAGGTTAAGGAGAAAAGGACAGCATTCAGGAAATATAAGGAAACACAAAAGGAGCAGTACAGAGAACTTTATCAGTTAAAGCAGAAAGAGGCTGGGAAGGCAGTCAGAATAGCAAAGGCCCAAACAGAGGAAAGGATAGCCAACCCTTAAGAAGGGGGATAAGACCTTTTATAGGTACATTAGGGAGTGAAGAAAGACAAAAGGAGGGATATTGATGCTTAATAAAGGGGAGGAAATGTGCGTAGAGGGTGACAGTGAAAAAGTAGGGATACTGAGCGAATATTTCTGCTCAGTATTCACAAAGAGAAGAGGAGGGAGGTACCTAAACCAAACAGAGAAACACTCTGAAGATGGGGTGATACCAGACCATTTGCAGAAGAAAGGGTTCTGAAAGAACTAATAAAATAGAAGGTGGACAAAGCAATGGGGCCTGATGGGATTCGCCCAAGAATTCTAAAAGGACTAAGGGTAGAACTAGTGACACCGCTGACTACTCTCTTTAACAAATCATGGGAGGATGGGGTGGTACCCGAGGAATGGAGGAGGGCAGATGTGATTCCTCTTCACAAAAGTGGGAGCAGGACAGAGGCAGGAAACTACAGACCAGTTAGTTTGACCTCAGTGGTAGGGAAAATGATAGAATAACTTCTGAAGGAAAGAATTGTTGAGTACCTAAAGGCCAGTGGGGCACAGGACCCAAGGCAGCATGGATTCACGATGGGAAGGTCGTGTCAGACGAATCTAATAGATGTCTTTGACTGGGTGACCAAAGTAGTAGACCAGGGAGAGGCTGTGGACATGGCCTACCTAGATTTTAGCAAGGCATTTGATACAGTCCCACACAAAAGATTAATACACAAGTTAGCTAGCCTTGGAGTGGGTCCCAAGGTGGTAGCCTGGATAAAAAAATTGGCTAGACAACAGGGACGTAAAGGGTAGTAATAAATGGAGTCCACAGTGAAGAAAGGAGGGTTACTATCGGGGTACTGCAGGGTTCAGTACTGGGACCGGTCCTTTTTAATGTCTTTATAAGTGACATTGCAGAGGAACTGGAAGGAAAAGTATGTCTCTTTGCAGACAACACAAAGATCTGCAACAGGGTTGATACACAAGATGGAGTGGAAAGGGACTTAGCAAGGTTGAAGGAATGGTCAAATGTATGGCAGCTCAGATTCAATGCAAAAAAGTGCAAGGTAATGCACCTGGGAAACAAAAAGCCAGGGGAAGAGTACACAATGGGGGGTGAGATACTGACAACAGTAAAAATGGAAAGGGACCTGGGGGTAATTATATCAGATGACCTAAAGGTGGGCAAGCAATGTGAGAAGGCAGTAAGGAAGGCTGGGGGGATACTGGGATGCATAGGGAGAGGCATCAATAGTAGAAAGCAGGAAGTTGTTATCCCTCTGTACAGACAGTTGGTGAGACCCCATCTGGAGTACTGTGTGCAGTTCTGGAGACCCCATCTCCACCAAAGACAGAGTGGAGGCTGTCCAGAGGAGAATAACCAAAATGGTGCAGGGTCTGCACCAGAAGACACACTGAAGAAAGACTAAAGCAGCTTAATATGTACACCCTTGAGGAAAGAAGGGGAGAGGGAAATGATAGAAACTTTCAAGTATCTCAAGGGAATCAACAAAGTCCAAGAGGGTAGCATCTTTCAGAAAAAGAGATGTGTAAGAACAAGGGGGCACAATTTGAAGATAGAGGGTACGGCTCAGAGGTAATGTGAGGAAGTATTTTTTCACAGAGAGGGTTGTGGATGCATGGAACAGCCTCCCTGAGGAGGTTGTGGAGACAAGAACAGTGGGGGAATTCAAGAATGCATGGGACAGACATAAGGCAGTCCTAGTGGGGGGGTAGGAGGAAGTAAGCAGTTGGTTAACTAGGATCTGCAGCTTATCTGTTAGGTAGGAAATTGGACAGACTAGGTGAGCCAAGCAGTCCTTATCTGCCGTCAGATTCTAAGTTTGTAACAGGAAGAAAATGCTGGAAAGGGTTCAGTGGATGGAAACATGTGAGATCGCACTCCACCAGCTGACAGAAGCACTGTGTTGGGCACCTGTGCTTACTAGCCCGGACTATTCTCTTAAGTTTATTGTGCACGTAGATGCATCTGATCATGAGCTAGGCATATCTCTTAGTCAAGTTATGCACTTGGGAGAGGAACACCCAGTTGTGTAACTGAGCAGGAAGCTGCTGCTCAGAGAGAAGGCCTACACCACAACAGAGGAGTGTCTCAGGATTGTCTGAGCTTTGCAGAAGCTGCAGCTTTATTTGTATGGAAGGGAGTCCACCCTGGTTACTGATCAAAAGCTCCCTTATATGGGGGTGATAGGACCAGCGAACAGAACACAAAAGCCTGGTGCCGCAGTCCTACTATGTGGACATTAGGTGCCACAGTGGGCCACAGCATGGCAATGCAGGGCTTGGCCAAGCAATCATTCGTGCCCTTTTATTTTGTTAGTAGGGGAGAACACTAGGAAAAACTAATGTGGGGTTCACCCAGAAAAGGAAATGATGGCAAAGCAGTGGGAGCCAGCCGGCTCACACGAAAAACCAATATTATTTAGTGGAGGCTTAAAGATTTTTTTCTCCTTTCTTTCTCCCAGGGGGATGCAACAATTTGCTATGTATAATTGCCACTGTATTTTTATTTTATTCAATTCTTACCGAATGGGTATCAGTTACAATTTAGCAGCTGGAGGGACAAAGCTGACACGCCTGGGAAAAGGCAAGATTTTTCTATTAGGAACAGACCAAATGGCTCTGAAAGCAACTGCAATCTGCGCTGTCCTGTATCATAACAGGACTGCTGGACAATTTATGGGAGGGCTTACAAAGTGTCTTTTCACAGAGGAATCACTCCTGCTGTGCTAAACAGAATTTGAGACAATCGAAAACAAAAAAAACATAGATGTACTTGTATATACAAAGTCCAATTCTGGACCAGACCGGTTTTTCTACCCAGCTTTCAGGACACTAAGAATGTCGACTATTATGTCATAATGACATACAGGGTGACGTGTCATGGGGCACCTACAAGGTCTTAAGGTCAGACAGAGCTTAAAAAGAGAGAGTCTGGTTTGGGACTACAAACAGCTTCCATCTAGGGCTAAGTCTGCCCTGAGTCACCAAAGTGTCTTGTGTGGTAAGCTGTTCTACCTTGCTAAATGGTGTGTATGTGGGGGGAGGGGGAGGGCAGACAAAGAGAGAGTTTTTTCTGTGTGTAACCTACTGTTCAAACCATTTTCTTTTTCATTTCTGCAGAATTACTGTACCACATAGTATTTTTGTGGTATCCTACATTATATGTGTAAACAGCTTGAAACGTTGAAACATTTTTTTATATACTTAATGTTTCTGTGACGGAGTCCTTTGATGTACAGTACTACTGATTTTGTAACTCACAAAAACTGTGTTTCCGCCTCTGAAGAGAAGGCTACTGTTACCACATTCTGTTTCTAAAGTAAGTTCTCAGCTGAGACAGGGAGGGGTGGATTGGTTGCTTTTGAGCAAGGAGTACTGTACTGTACTGTGTGAGCAGCGACTCTGGAGGGACTAAGACCTAGAGATACCTCAAGACCGTCTATGCTGAGTGGTGGCAGCTACTGACTACCCTTGCAGGAGTCTGAAGGGTTTGAGAAAGCTAATAACACTGGCAAGTTGAGTCTGGGAGTGACTAGTTTGCCACAAACACCCAGGCCAGTGGATGTCATTTTGGACCCATAAAAGGAATATGAAGCTGTAACACCCTGGCCATTAGTGGATATCACTGTGGACTCACCAGGAATATGAAGCTGTAACACCTCAACCACTAGTGGATGTGACCGTGAACTCACACGGAGAGTGATGCTGTAATACCCTGACCACTGGTGGGTGTCACTTTGGACTCACACTACTGGGGTGATGCTACAATACCCTGATCACTAGTGGGTGGACCACACTACAAGTGTGATACTGCAGTACCCTGATCACAAGTGTATGCCACTCTGAACTCACACTACTGCGGTGATGCAGCAATGCCCTGCCAACTAGTGGGTGTCAGTATGGGCCCATATTACAGGGTGATGCTGCGATATTTGGATCACTAGTGTGCGTCAGTATGGACCCATACTACAGGCAGATGCTGCAGTACTCTTACTACTAGTGGGAGTCACAGTGGACTCTTACTGAGAGATACTGCAATTCCCTGATCACTAGTGGATGGACCACACTACTGGTGTGATACTGCAGTACACTGATCACAACTAGATATCACTGTGAACTCATAGTACTGGGGTGATGCTGTAATACCCTGATAACTAGTGGGTGTCGGTATGGACCCACGTTACTGGGGCAATGCTGCAATATTTGGATGGGGGGTCAGTATGGGCACACACTATTGGGGTGGTGATGCAATACCTTGATCACTAGTGAGTGTCAGTATGGGCCCACACTACTGCGGTGATGCTGCAATATTTAGATCACTAGTGAGTGTCAGTATGGGCCCATACTATTGGTGTGATGCTGCAATATTTGGATCGCTAGTAGGTGTCAGTATGGGCACACTACTGGGATGATGCTGCAATATTTGGATCACTAGTAAGTGTCAGTGTGGGCACACACTACTGGGGTGATGCTGCAATATTTAGGTCACTAGTAGGTGTCAGTATGGGCACACACTACTGGTGTGATGCTGCAATATTTGGATCACTAGTAGGTGTTAGTATGGGCACACACTACTGGTGTGATGCTACAATACAGATTACTAGTTTGTTGATGCTGCAATACCCTTTGGGATATTTAATCTCACAATAGATGTCACTTTGAAACTATAAGAGAAAGCATTGTTATTGGGATCAAAGGCAAAAATCAGATTATGAAAACATAGGCCTGAAGGCTGAATGACAGTGTGGAAACACAAAGTGTTGTACAGCTGCATGGGCAGAGCCATGCTGACATATTACTATTACACAGAAGGGATGGTGGAAGCACGTGACCAGATTCCTTCCCCGTTATTCTGCAGTGCTGCAGTCAGTACTTTACTGGTGTTTCTCCACCACCCCTCCCCTCTGCGGCCCCAGTATGCCCCCACACCCGTAAGTGCACTATTTGATTACTGCCAGTCACTTCCATTTTGCCCCCCCCAAAAAAAGCCAGCCATGCCCAAGATGGACGCCGTGAGCTTAGTGCGCATGTGCGACTTCACTTCCACAGTTGCATGTGTACAATTTCATTTCCACAGTAGTAAAGTTGCACATGCGCACAGAGCTCTCAGCGGCCATCTTGGGCATGGCGGGCTCTTTTTTTTCCCAGCGAAACAGAACTGCACTTTGTTCTTGGAGACACGAGAGCATTCTTAACATGGCATAGCAGCCGTGATGGCTCTGACCAGAATTTGTCTAACTAGTTTCAGCCCTTCTTTGAGAACTCTGAACTGCCAATTACCCTACAGCACAGTGGAGGTCCTTTTAAAGGGATTGTCTGTCACTGGGGACTGTTTGGGTCTCCTGAAGGGGATTGTCAGTTAGGATCTCTGGGGCCTGGGGGATAAGAAAACATTGCACCAGGGACTGTGGGAGATTTTTCAGGAAGTGGGGTTACAGTTTAATTGGAAGGCATTTAAACGTTTATAATATCATCAGAGACTGTGGGAGCCCCTTCAAGGAGTAACAATCTCACATGAGGCAAGACCTTACCTTACCAAAGCCCTGAGCAAATCGCACTTTAGTAGTGACTCACTGGACCTCAAACTTGTCCTGCTCACCCTAGACGCTATAATCACCCCCCTCACAGACATCCTCAACCGGTTTCTCTGCCTTGGACAATTCCCAACATGCTGGAAATCAGCCGTCATTACCCCAATCCTTAAAGGTGGGGACCGTACCTACCCTGGCAACTACCGCCCCATCTCAGTTCCTCCCCCCCAATCTCCGAGGCGTTAGAAAAAATAGTGTCAGACCAACTCACCAACTATCTTACCAAATATGACCTGCTCTGTCCTGAACAACATGGCTTCAGGAGGGGCACAGTACTACTACTGCCCTTCTTGAATACACCACCTTCATCAACAAATCCCTTGACCAAGGACACTGGGTTGGCTCTACCCATATTGATTTAACCAAGACTTTCGACTCTGTCAGCCACACGCTTCCCTTACAATCCCTGCCCCTCTTGGGGCTATCTCTGGAAGCCACCACCTGGTTTAAAAGCTGAGTGATAGAACCCAGAGGGTCAAGTTGAACACCACACTCTGACCCAGTAAACTGGTTCGCTCTGAGGTTCCCCCAAGGCTCTATACTGGGCCCCCTCCTGTTTAGCATGTTTTTGAACACCCTCCCCAAGGCCTGCTTGGGTCGGCTGCTTCTCTATGCCGATGATGCAGTCATATTTGACAGTCACCCTGACCCCATTTCTCTTCAAGCCTCCCTGCAGCACTCCTTCACTGAAGCCTGGTTCTCAGATCACCGCCTTGTCATGAACTACAAAAAGACCAAGGCCATGCCCACAGACAAAAATATGAAAACTTTCCCCTCACCATCCTCAACTCCAAGGGTTCCCCACTTGACCTGGTACCCAACTTTAAATATCTCGGCATCACCTTTGACTCCTCTCTCACTTTCCACGAACACATCAATCTCCTCTGCTCTGCTGTCAATGCTAGAATAGGGCTCTTGTGTAGGCATAGGGGTTGCCTGCCCCCAAACGCCCTAAACCTTGCTGTAACATCTTCGGTGATCTTATTTATCAATTATAGGATTGTCATCTATGCTCCACTGACCCCACTACCCTATGCCATATTAAGGTCTCCCTAAATAAAGCCTACAGACTTGTCACAGGATGTGACCGGTGGACCCATACTGGTGAACTCTACCGTCGCACCAACTGGCTTAACTTCGACGGATTGCTTAGATACCAGACCTGTCTCCTTGCCAGAAAGTTCTCACTCTGCTCCTCCCCCCTGGGACTTCACCATCTTGTGCGGCACTCTACCCAACCCCAGACAACTCAAAGCTCTCTGTCAGCCCCTCTCTTAGTATCCCACTGCAGGACTTCCCTGGGCCAACGCTCGTTTTTCCACAGGGCTCCCCTCTGGTTTAATGAACTACCTCCTGCTGTCTCTCTGGAGCAGTGTCTAGGCCCATTTAAATCCCGATTCTGCTCAGAAATTCTCTCCCACTCCTGTTGCGACTGCACCTAGTCCCTATCTGCAATGCAGATGCAAGTCACCCACTACTCTCCCCCACTTTCCCTCTGACCTGGGGTCTGCCCTTACCACTTGACCCTTTAGAAATTGTAACCAGACTAGTTTATTGATCTCTGTCTTTTGATACTGTAAAGTACAGTTACGTAAGAACTTACCGTAACAGTAGATCAAGAGAAGCTCTTGCAGCAGGTTCAAACAATGAGGACTGGCGCCACCTGGCGGTGGTTCCGACAACTTTTTCTCTAGCAGTACCGACGTGGGGAACACCCCGGCCGAGGTCGGCTCCACCCGCGACGATGCCCTATATAAGGGAGGAGTTCCCCACGTGCTCCAGTTCTTGGACAACCCCCCCCCCGGTCAGGCAAGGAAACTGGCAGGTTAGTAACGATAACTGATCGTCAACGGACAACCTTTCAAGAGAAACGATGCCAACCTGGAAAGGACCTGATCCCTGGGGAAAGGAGTCAAGAAATATACCTGCTGGAAGAGCTTCTTTCAAAGATCTACTGTTACGGTAAGTTCTTACTTAACTGTACTATCTTACTTCGAGGAGAAGCTTTTGCAGCAGGTTCAAACAATGAGGACTGAGTCCCAAGCAGTATAAACTTATGACAACCCATTGGGACAGAAAACAGGGAAAGACAGAGGGGAGAACCCTCAGGAAACCAGGCCCTGCAGGACTGCAAGGCCAAACCCTGCTCTGCATCTGGAAATAATGTCTAGGCTGTAGTGCCTGACAAAGGTGTGTACGGAGCTCCAGGTAGCGGCGGTGCAAATATCTGCCGTCGGAACTCTTTTTAGTACGGCGAACGAAGTAACAATAGCCCTCGAAGAGTGAGCTTTAATCGGCACTGAAGTAGACTTATTGTGCATCTCATAACAATAGGAGATGCAATGGACCAACCAGCGCAAAAGCGTCTGTTTGGTGACCGGGCGACCTGCAGACCGAGAGGCAAAAGATACAAATAACTGATCAGACTGCCTGATCTCTTTGTTTCTAGCCAAGTAGCACCTGAGAGCCCTGTGGACGTCCAGGGAATGAAGAAGGGCTTCTCCACTATTGGAATGCTCCGGGTAATAAGTCGGAAGCTGAACAGACTGGTTTAAAGTGAGTTCCGAGACCACTTTCGGCAAAAACTTCGGATTTGTGCGCAAATCAATCCTGTCCTTGTGAAAGACCAGATAGGGTTCCCTACACATGAAGGCTTGCAGTTCCGAAATGTGCCTGGCCGAAGTAACAGCTACCAAAAGCAGCGTTTTCCAGGAAAGAAAACGAAGCTCAGCATTCACAGTCGGTTCGAAGGGGGTGGAAGAGAGAGCTTCTCCAGGATGAACAGGAGATGCCAAGGAGGAACACGGTCCTGGATGGGAGGTCTGATATGCAGAATGCTGTGCAAAAAAGCTTTGGGAACCTCCACCTGAGCCAGTCTTACCTGATGCAAAAGAATGGTAAGCGGAGATGGCAGCCAGGTGTACCTTGATGGAGGAGTAACTAAGGCCTTTCTCGAAAAGAAAGAGCAAGTATTCCAGGACAGTGTTAACCGGAGAGACCAACGTGTCCACTTGCTTCGCTGTGGCCCAAATGCAAAACCGCTTCCATTTCATAGCATAAGTGGCCCTGGTGGCAGGTTTCCTAGCTTCGACCAACACCTGAGCGACCTGATCAGACACCCCAAAACGGACCTTGGCCAAGTCCGGAGGAGCCAGGCGTGCAGGTGAAGAGAATGCAGGTTCGGGTGTAACAGGGACCCGTTGTCCTGCGACTAAAGATGCAAGGATAGAGGAAGAGGTATCGGAGGTTCTGCCGCTAGACACTGTAGTAATGGAAACCAAATCTGGCGAGGCCACATCGGGGCAATCAGAATAATGGTGGAAGACTCCAATTGGGCCTCGAGGAGGAACTTCTGAAGAAGAGGGAAGGCATAAAGGAACCTCCTGCTCCAGCAGAGGGATAACACGTCTTGCCAGGAAGCACCAGGCTCTGGACCTAGTGAGCAAAAACCTGGCAGTTTTGCGTTATATTGAGATGCGAAAAGATCCACCTCTGGTGTCACCCACAGGTGGAAGATGCGATCTGCCACATCATGACGCAATTCTCACTCATGAGCTTGTGACCTTGTCCTGCTGAGCGTGTCTGCTAGCAAGTTCTGAAGCCTGGGAACGTGAACTGCTGTCAGGAACAGGTGGTGTTCCAGGGCCTGATCCCATACCCGCATTGCTTCCCTGCAAAGGCGGTAGTGAGTGCCGCCTTGTTTGTTGATGTAAAACATCACTGAGGTGTTGTCTGTCTGCACCAAAAGATGGCCCGGTGATGGGACCGATACCAAGGCTTGAAGGGCATACAGCACTGCTCTCATTTCCAGGACATTGATGTGCAGATTCACTTCAAGGGGAGACCAAGTACCCTCTGTACGATGGATCCCCAAATGCACCCCCCATCCCAGGGATGATGCATCCGTTGTTAGGGACTGGGCTGGCGCCCCCAATTGAAACGGAATGCCCTTTAGGAGACTTTCGGACAACATCCACCAGCGAAGCTCTCGGTGGATTGGCTCTGATATTCTGACCAAGGCATCCAGATCATCTGACGTCTGGTCCCACTGAACCCACAGGGACCACTGAATGGTCCGCATGCGGAGGCGGGCCAGAGGGACTGACACTATGGCAGCTGTCATGTGTCCCAGCAATCTGAGGAGCAGGCGAGCCTGCACCTCTGAGGCTGAAGAGACCTGGGACGCGATGGCACGAATGCGACCCACTCTGTCGCAGGGAAGAAAAACCTTCCCAAGAGTGGTATCCAGAGAAGCTCCTATAAACTGGAGTATATGGGAATGGAAACAGATGGGACTTGTCTCTGTTGATGGTGATTCAGAGACTCTGAAACAGAGAAATGGAATCCTTGAGAGTCTCCGACAGGCGGGGCCTGGAATGGGCCAGGAAGTCCAGGTACAGAAACACAAAGTGGCCCCATTTTTGAAGCGCTGCGGCTACAACCGCCAAGCACTTCATGAAGACCCTTAGCGCCAAGGAAAGACCGAAAGGGAGGACTCTGAATTGACAGTCCTCATTCTCAAATCTGAACCTGAGGAATCTCCAATGGCTTCTGATAATTGGGATGTGCAAGTAAGCGTCCTGCATGTCCAGAGACGCTAGCCAATCTCCTGCCGAAATGAGAGGGAGGAGAATGGGAAGAGAAACCATCCTGAACCTCTTGTAGGAGACCCACTGACTGAGATCGCTGAAGTCCAGAATGGATCTGAGATCTCCTGACTTCTTCGGAACTAGGAAGAAGTGGGAGAAAAACCCCTTTCCTGATTCAGCCGGTGGAATCGGCTCAATGGCTCTTTTTTCTAGAAGGGAGGATATCTCCTGTCTGATCAGGGCCTTGTGTTTCTTGGGGTACTGGGATGGGGGGTGGTCTGTCCGGAGGAACGGATGTAAACTCTATGGCGTGCCCAAACTCCACGAGTTCTACAACCCAGTGGTCGGAGGTCACCTGAGCCCATGCATCCGCATAGAGTGAAAAGCGTCCTCCTACTGGCTCCCCTGGTGGAGTTACCAGAGGAGGAGGGCCGCCTGAACAGACAGGCATTGGGTGGGGGAGGGAGGAAGGCAGCGGCTGCTCTGGGTGGTCTAGAGGTGGATGCGGAAGCGCCTCTGGCTCCATCTCTACAACCAAACCCACCTCGTTGAGCATGCTGCTGAAAACAAGGTTGCAGCGATTGGTGTCCCCACAGCCATGAAAACGAGGCTTTCTGGCTCGCCCCTGCTTCGGGCGGTACATGGTCTGCACGGAACAGATGGCCTTTCCGGAGTTCAGCAGCCTGGTGATATTACGCTTCGTGTCCTCGCCGAAGAGCATGGAACCTTTAAAGGGAGCATCCAGAAGATTGACTTGAACATCTGGATTGAATCCAGATACCTGAAGCCAAGGATGGCATCAGGAGTCAGCTGTTGAGGAGGAAGCCAAGCGGAAGGAGCCCTTACCTGAACCTTGGGCTTCTCGGAAGACAGAGACCTTCAAGAGCTGGAGAGAAGTGAGTAGAACCCACCGACGAAGGCTTGACCGTCGTGAGGCGGGAGTCATGGCCCGACAATCCGGACTTCGATCCAGAGGACTGATGCTTCGAGTGGGATCTCCCTCTGTCCTGCTCCCGATGTTTTTTTAGGTGCTTGTGGGCGGGCTGTGGTTCGGATTCCCCCGAGGAAGAGGCCTGTTCCATGGTGGCAAGTTTAGTTTCTGTGAGAAAGGCCGCTAGGGACTTCTGGCACCGGATTCGCGTCCATGAATTGAAGGCCTGGTAATGAGGGCAGGCGTCGGTGCGATGGTCGGGCCCCAGGCAGTAGAGATGCACAGAATGTCCATCTTTCGCGGGAATCTGTCACCCACAAGTGCACTTGTTTAAATGAGATGACATAATGAAATCCAAAATTTTAGCGAAAATCTAACCGGTGGAGAACAGCAATTGGTACCAGCCGAAACGCTGAACTAACCCTGACCGTGTGGCGGGAAAGAACTGGAGCACGTGGGGAACTCCTCCCTTACATAGGGCATCATCGAGGGTGGAGCCGATGTCGGTGGGGGGCGTTCCCCATGTCGGTACTGCTAGAGAAAAAGTCGCTGGTACTGCCGCCAGTCCTCATTGTTTGAACCTGCTACAAGAGTTTCTCCTCGAAGTAAGATCTATTGTTGTTTACTGCTCACTGTCTGACTCGGGCTGGATCTCTCCACCCTTGAATTTTGTTACTTGTCCTCTTTTCAACATGTAATATTGCTCTGTTTTTGTCTTCCTCGTACCCTGTTATGTCATTTCATTTTTGATGTGAAGCCTTTGCAAAGGAGTCCTTGACGCAATGGTTGTAATTCCGATTCTTTCATAAATAATAAATACAATAAAATTTCACCAGGGAACATGGGAACCTTCAGTGGTTTATACTGTCACCAGGGACCGCAGGACCCTTAAGGGGGTTATGCTGTTACCTGGACTATAAGAGCCCTTTAGAGGGGTTATGCCATTATCAGAGACCATGGGGGCTCTTTAGGGGTGTTTTACAGTCACATGAGCCTATTAGGAGATTATTTCATTACCAGACACTGTGGTGGCCCTTCAGGGGGTTATACTCATGAGGAACCATGGAGCCTATTACAGGACAGTTAATGGGGAGGGGGGGGCGCAGTTCTGTCACCACAGACCAACTGACCCTTAAAGAGGGTAATAATGATACACAAGATTGCGGGGGCCCGTCAGGAAGCTGTAATGATCACTAGACTGAGGCACTGTGCAGATGGTTTTAAGGTCCCAGATTGCCATGTTTCAAAATCTTCATCCCCATACCTTTAACATGAGCGGTGAAAAAAGGAAAAGTGAGGCAATTTAATAATGAAATTATATTGTTTATAACCATTTTAAAATTGGCCTTGAGACAGCAATGAACTATTTACATAAAGTGTAAGGCACTTATTTCCATAAAGGCTCAGCAATAGCAAACCCACAGAACAATAACCATCACCGTGTATAGAAATCTCTATCTTAAATAATACATAACAGAGGTAAAAGCTACAAAATGCAAAGTAATAGTGGTAATACAGTATGTTGGTCATCTTAACTGCTAAAATATATTAAATGTGAACGTCCTATGGCAGCCATTTATGTCACATGTAATGGTCTGTACTACATATCCGACTTCCTGAGGGCACCATCTCTGCTCCAGATCCTTTTCTACTGGGATCTGCAGAGCTTTTACCTTCCTGGAGTGCCCTTAATTTCCAAAGTCGCTAGGATTTTTACACAAAGAATTAAAACGGAGTACACAGCATGTCCATAACTGGGCCACTGACCCATGGAATGTTACTGAGAATGCGTAAGATATGCGGGGGGGGGGAGGGGGAATTACATCATTCGGTGTGGCAGCCCTGTTGTGTTGTTTGCTTAGGGTACCCCGATGGGTCTCTGGTACAGCCATCTGGAGTTAGGGTTACCTAGCTACAACAAACTGGCCTAGTATTATGGTTTGGGTACATTTACCCTCGGAATGTGACTGGTACAGATGTTATAGTTACAATTACTGCTGGAGTATCAGTGGAATGGCTGTTTAGTTACCATCACTCTTGGAGTATCACTGGAATGGCTATCACCCCTGGAGTATCATTAGAATGGCTGTTTAGTTATCAGCCTTGGAGTATCTCTGGTGCGTCTGTTTTTTTTTCTTTGTTAATCCTTTCCTTTTGCCAGACAGCGGGATAAAGGCAGCTGATAGAGGGGTCCCGGAAATGATGTCACAGAAATATGTTAGCAAGAGAGTCAGAAAAAGGTTAGCAGCCCTCACTGTAAACAAGGCCCCCCGAGGCTGGATGGAATGCATCCAAGGGAACTGGTATCCTTGTTAGTCAATCCCCTGGCAAGGTTATTCAATACCTCTTTGCAGCAAGGAGTGGTTCCCATGGACTGGAAAATGGCATATGTGGTTCCACTGCACAAGGGAGAGGACAATGAGCAGCTGTGAATAACTATACAGCTATCAGCCTTATCTCCATGGTTACAAAACTGATGGAAACACTAGTCAAAGAGAACCTAGTGGAACACCCGGAGAAAAATGGGCTTCAGAATAGTAAGTAGCACAGGTTTGTGGAAGGAAGGTCTTGTCAGACCAGTCTGACAGTATTCTTTGATTAGGTAACCAGAGAAGTTCACAATGGGCAGGCAGCAGGCTTACTCTACTTCAACAGGGCATTCAACTCAGTGAAAGACAGAAGACTGCTGAAGAAGAGGGGGGATCTGGGAACAGTAAGGTGGGTAAGGTAGTTGGTTGGAGGGGAGGCAGCAGAGAGTTGTAGTGAATGAAATCAGATCAGTGGAGAGGTCACTGGCGGAGTACCACAGGGATCTGTTTTGAGCCCAGTCCTCTTCAGTATGACCATCAGCGACATGGGGAAGAGGAATCCAGGACAAGCTGTGTCTATTCACAGATGACTCAACGCTGTGGTAGAGCTGACAACATGGAGGGGATAAGAGAACTGCAGAGAGACCTGCAAAGGCTGGGAAATTGGCCCAAAGTCTGGCAACTGAAATCCAATGCCATGAAGGGCAAAAAAACAAAAACCCCAGAACAGAGTATTGGATGGAAGGGGGTTCAACTGGACACAACCCCAGAAGACATCATCAGTGACTCCCTTAAACAAACCAGCCAATGTAACAAAGCCTTCAGCAGGATGTGGGTTCGACATTAGGAAACAGGAGCTACTGCTACCTCTGCATAGGTCACTGGTGAAGCCACACATGGAATACTGTGCCCAGTCCTAGAGTCCCTAAGAAATGGGACAGTCACAGGCTTGAGCTGGTATAACGTACGGCAGCCAAGATGAGTCATTGTCAGGAGGGCAGACACTGTGAGGATCAGCTAAAGGCGCTGAACATGAATTCACCTGAAGCCAGACAAGAGGGGGCGATATGATAATGACCTTCAAGTTCCTGAAAGGAATAAACACAGCAAATTGTGAAGAGCTACTTGCCAGGAACAGGGGTGTTAGAACACAGGGTCATTAGTGGAGGTTAATAGGGGGTTAAAAAGAATGTAAGGAACTATTTATTTTACAGAAAGAGTGGTTGAGCCTTGGAATTATCTACACAGAGGTAGTGGGTGCCAAAACTATAAATGGCTTCAGACATGGCTGGGATAGAGCCAGTAGCTACCCAGAGTAACGAGTGAGGTGAAAACATGGAGAACAATAGGTAGAAAGGGGTGAATGGTAGGATGACAATCATTTCACAGTAACTTGCTTTTTCAAGGCAAGATGTTACTGCAAAACAAACGTGTTAGTTCTTTGTGTGCTGCTGCCTGTAGGTTTTTAACAAAATAAGTATGCTGGAGCAAATATTTAATGAAGTATTTTAAATGCATTTTTCTAAGTAGTGTTGAGGGTGTTCCTGGTGTGGCGGTGAGCTAAAAAATTTTGTTGTGAGATTGGTTATGCTTATTCTGGAACTCAGCTGTTCCCAAAGCCGCTAATTATCTTGGCTGTCAGATTAGTTACAATCACCACTGGAGTACCACTGGAATGGCTGTTTAGTTACAATTCTCCCTGGTGTGACTGTTTAGTTATAATTGCCCCTGGAGTACTACAGATGCGGTCATTGTTACAATCACCCCGGAGTATCACTGGAATGGCGGTTTAGTTCCAATTACCCCTGGAGTATCACAAGTGTGGCTGTTTAGTTACAATTACCCCTAGATTGTCACTGGTGTGGCTGTTTAGTTACAACTACCCCTGGAATGTCACTGGAGTGGCTGTTTAGTTACAATTACCCCCTGGAGAATCAATGGTGTGGGTTTTTAGTTAAAAAATACTCTTGGAGTGACACTTGTTAGTTATGATTAGCCTGAGTCACTGAGGAGCCGCCTCCTTCATGGAAAGAGAGTGCATTTTTTGTAGTAACCTTTGTAAAGGTCTTTATAGCCTCAGTTCAAATGTACCCAGTTAGTTGGTGAGAGGAACAAAGCAATCGCAGAACAGCTTTGTTTCCTCTCTTAATCATGGCAGACATCTGACTACACCACTCCTGTGCTGCCCCTCTCAATCATGGCAGACATCTGACTGCACCACTCCTGTGTTGCCCCTTTCAATCATGGCAGACATCTGACTGCATCAGTCCTGCAACTAAGGAGTTAGTGAATGGGCAGTCTTTTCGTAGCTGATGCCACTTAATGGATGACAAGTGGGGTTGGGTGGGGGATTCTGATGGCAGGTGTGCAGCCCTGCCCCCTCCTCAGGAAGCGCATCATTACAGTAGACACTGGTATCCCAAGGTGCTCTGGCCAAATGTAAGAACTTACCCCAGAACAACTTCAAGTCATAGCACTGGGCTGACACAAACAGAAATCTGCTATGATATAGCAGCCCTTGTTTACTGCTTAAAGACACAGGAATGTGGCATCGAGCACAAAATGGCACAGCACCACCTCAACAGCATTCTGGGTACAGCGCAGGCTCAGACAAGTTCGTTCACCCAACAAACAGGCATCGGTCTATGTTTTAAAAATCTCTCTGGGAGGGAAAAGAAGCATTTTATTTATGCATGTCCTCACTGTGACGCAACAGCTCCTGTGCGTTACTGGACTGAGTGCTCCGAAACTGAACTAATTTATAGGCAACAGGAGCTTTAGAACTGCAGGAGCCCTCCCCCCCAAAATATTTGTCGTATACATTGGGAATCTAGTCCTTGCTGTTGCCTCTCAGAGCACTTGTTGTCTACACTGCTGTAAGGTTAATATCGTCGACATATTGACACTTTACTGGTTTCAAAAAATGAACCAGGAAATTATTTCACTCTCAAATGCAACTTAAAACTCAAATGTTGTGTAACTAGAAAAGTTCTTTTTTTGCAGAGCACGGTATTAATGGCACTGCCACAGCACCCAGCAGAAAGCTGTAGCGACATGAGAAATGAGACATAAAACCACATCCAGGGATGTCTGCTGCAGTCTTTAGAGTGTCTGACCTTCCTATGTACCAGTCTTTCATTCTAGTTAGACACCAAAAGTCTGTGAATTATCTAAAATATAGTCAATGTTATTATTTTGATGAAAAAATACAATCTCTTTCCACACTTCTCTCTTGCCATAATGGAGTTCTACTGCAAGAGCCAAGCCATCAAACTGCCACCGCTGGTACAGCTCTCAGGTCTATTGTCCGTGCTGCATCAGTGCTGCATTCTGAAGCCGCGAGTTGGCACAAGAACATATGGATGTTGTCTAAGGAGTAGATAGCTTGTAAAGGACCATTTAGGCTTCACTACCATTGAAGCCGTGATTTCTTGTCCATGGGTCTATATCTTGCCTTCATTTTTAAGTTCTGATTTACACTATGGCAACAGCGTTTCAGCCAATGTTCACTTCCTGTTTGTACTACTAGCGTTTGTCCAATGTGATTTTGATGTAGGTCGTTGGCACATAACCCTCTTCTCCTTTGCTCCGTCGGACCCTTGTCCAGCCATCTCCTTTGTCCTCCTCCACAACCTCAAGTTTCTCCCCCTCTGTCATCGACATTGTTCCTTCACTGGAGCCTGAAAGAGGAAAGCAGCCTATTAAAAGATGCGAGGATCATTGATAAATCAACACAAGCAAATCTAGAACTCCCACCTCAGTATACCTGAAATGAGTTTTAACAGACTGACAAGTTTGTTTTCTCCATCTATAATTTTTCCTCCCACCCCTGCAGTTGGCTTCAGGAAAATAGCCAGTTTCCCAGGGATATATTCTGTCCAGGTGTATTCGCCATCATGCTGATGCAAGGCAAATTTTCCCAAGATTTTCTCCTCTTTCTCTCCCTCCTCCCTCTGGTGTGAGTCGTGCCCTTTCGACCTTGGCTGTAAGGCATGCTCCTGCAGAACAAGCAAGCTCTGCAGCCCACGCTCACCACCAAAACCTGCCACCTGCCCTCCCCAGCCAAGGTGCGCTGCCCTCCGGTAGCTGCCCGCAGCCTGGCCTGCCTCCCAATGCATCGGCCAAAGTCTGTTCCTGAACGCCAGTCGATTGTACAGCAGTGCAATGTGCCATCCCCAAGCCATCAGGGTGACTGACAGGAGTTTCTATTCTCATAAAGAAATGACAACAGCTACACTGGAATCGTTTAGCAGAAGTAAATGTCCCATTTCACTTTTGTGCACTTGATTGTAATCCTAGCACTAAATATTTTACTGCCACTCATGGACTATGATGCTATAAACAGATGTGTAATTGTTACGGTAATCCCTTCTTGTGACGGCTTCCTATTGAAGACAGACATGAAATGATTTACGTGGCTCTGCTCAATATAGTTTTCTTTTAGCACAAGTATTTACAGCTCTGAATGGTATCCTGCATAATAATCCTTCAAATGGGCTGGCTGAAATAACAAATAAACACATTTTCAGCAATGTTACTAAATGCTATAGCTGTTCACTAAACACTCACTCATTTTGAACATTGATGTTTAACACTAAATGTTCCCGCTCAGTAAATGGTATGGTTGCTCACTAAACATCACCACTGCTCACTGTTGCACCTGCTTACTAAACATCAATGCTCACCATTACAGCGGCTCAGTAAACGGCAATGTTCATTAACTAACAGCTGCTCACTAAATGTCAACGCTTATTAACTGTAACAGCTGCTCACTAAACATCACCACTTGGCAAATGTTACAGCTGCTCACTAAATGTCGCCAATCAGTAAATGTTATGGATGCTCAGTTAATGTTACAGCTGCTCACTAAACGTCACCACTCAGCAAATGTTACAGCTGCTCACTAAATGTCATCACTCAGCAAATGTTACAGCTGCTCACTAAACATCACCAATCAGTAAATGGTACGGATGCTCAGTAAATGTTACAGCTGCTCACTAAACATCACCACTCAGCAAATGTTACAGCTGCTCACTAAACATCACCAATCAGCAAATGTTACAGCTGCTCACTAAACGTCACCATTTAGTAAATGTTACAGCTGCTCGCTAAATGTCACCACTCAGCAAATGATACAACTGCTCGCTAAATGTCACCATTCAGTAAATGTTTCAGCTGCTCACTAAACATTGTTGCTTGTTTCATGTCCACCGCTTAACTAATAAGGTCTTGTTAGTTAAGCGGTGGCCATGATTAGTTTCTACTGGCAATGTAAAGTACCAAAATTTTACTTTTAAAAAATGCCCCATTATATGGAGAGCACCCCCGCGCTCTATAAGTAATGTCAGAAAACGACATAGCGCAGGGGTGGATCGGGGGCGTACTGCAGACTGAAGTGGTACACGGAAGTGGAAGGGATCAATGCAGCTCGACTCCGCGGAGCCAAATTACGATCCCTTCCCTTCCTAAATAGAAAAATGTAAATTTTAGCATCAGTGGACTTGGAGCCCGGTAAGGGTTTTTTATGCTTCTGGGGGAGGTACTGGGAAAGAGCAAGATAGTTGCTCTTTAACATCACTGTCACACACTAAATGTTACAGCTCAGTAAATGTTACAGCTGATCAGGCAACATCACTGTCACTCACTAAATGCCAGTAGCTCACTAAATATCACCCTAAGAGTCAAACCTGGTGAATGCTGGCACCCTGCTGTATAAATATCTGGACACAAGCGGCAGTAACGTTGGCTTACCTTCCGAATGGATAGATAGCAGTACATTCTCCAATAGGAGAAACCAACTCTTCCTCCTCCTCCTCCTCTTGAAACTCTTCTTCAAACTCTGTGTAGACTGGCTGAGTGACAGCCTCTTGACTACTGTCATCAGAATGTGTAGCATCAGGGCTGGGGGCAAACATAAAACTAAATTAGTGCGACACATGCTAGGAAGCCATTCTATCGTTTAAATATTATTCTAAACCTACACTTGCTAACAAAACAAAAAAATAACACTGATATTTAACAGCTGCTGTTTCTGAAAAGTAAAATCATTTTAGACAACACTCAATGGCATATTTCTCTATAGTTTCACTTCTTTCAACAGTACTGCCCCAACGCAGCCTGGCCACTTGTAGATCCATTCTTCCCTTCTGTGCTATTTAAATTGCCCCATAGCTCCCTATGGGTTTACCTTCCCATGCTGGAGCCTGTCAAGATCAGCATTTCTCCACAGGACAGGATGATACTGTAGGGGGCAATGCATGGTCATTCTTCTATTACCACAGTGTCATGCTACATGTTCCACACTGGTGCACAGAGCTAGGTTAGTCTATGCCTCCACTCCCATAAGTTTCTTCCAACTGGGCCACTACCTAGGTGGCTGTACAACACTGCAGCCTTCTGCATCTCCACCATCTCCAGAGGAGGAGGGCATCTGCTAGTACTCTCTACCCTACTCTCCCTGGCCAGCCCATGAAATCACAGGCTCATCCTTGAACCCAAGTCACCAACATCCCATGTGGCAAAGCAACCGCTGCCTAATGGGTTCAAGCCAAAAGCATCTTAAAAGTAAGGTCCACATGCACACATCCCACACTGTACGGCTCGGTTCACATGCATGCATCCCACACTGTATGAACAGGTATACATGCACACATCCCGCACTGTACAGCTGGATTCTCATGCGCACACAGAAACAAAGAATTTGTTGGCAGATAAAGACCGCTTGGCCCACCCAGTCTGCCCATTTCCCTACCTGATGGATAAGCTGCAGATTCTAGTTAATCAACAGCCTACTTCCTCCTACCCCCCACTAGAATTGCCTTATGCCTGTCCCATGCATTCTTGAATTCTCCCACTGTTCCTGACTCCACAACCTCCTCAGGAAGGCTGTTTCATGCATCCACAACCCTCTCTGTGAAAAAATACTTTCTAACATTACCTCTGAGCCGTCCCCCTCCATCTTCAAATTGTGCCCCCTTGTTCTTGCATCTCTTCTTCTGAAAGATACTACCTCTTGTACTTTGTTAATTCCCTTGAGGTACTTGAAAGTTTCTATCATATCCCCCCTCTCCCTCCTTTCCTCAAGGGTACACATATTAAGCTGCTTTAGTCTCTCCTCGTATGTCTTCTGGTGCAGACCTTGCACCATTTTGGTTGCCCTCCTCTGAACAGCCTCCACTCTGTCTATGTCTTTGCGGAGATGGGGTCTCCAGAATTGCACGCAGTTCTCCAGATGGGGTCTCACTAACTGTCTGTACAGAGGGATAACAACTTCCTGTTTTCTACTGTTGATGCCACTCCCTATGCATCCCAGTATCCCCCCAGCCCTCCTTACTGCCTTCTCACATTGCTTGCACACATCCCACACTGTATGAACAGGTATACATACACACATCCCACACTGTATGTCCAGGTATACATGCACACACCCCACACTGTACGGCTGGGTTCACATGCACACATCCCACACTGTAAAGTTGGTTCCATATGAACACATCCCACGTTGCATGGCCAACTCCATATGCACACATCCAAACATTGTATGACCTGGTCCACATGCACTCATCCAATAATGTATGGCCAGATCTATATGAACTCATCCCACGCTGTACAGCTGGGTCTACATGCACACATCCCACACTGTACAGTCAGGTCTACATGCACACATCCCACACTGTACGACTGGATCTACATACACACATCCCACACTGTACGACCAGGTCTACATACACACATCCCACACTGTACAGTCAGGTCTACATGCATACATCCCACACTGTATGGCCAGGTCCACATGCACACATCCCACATTGTACGGCTGGATGGCCAGGTCCACATGCACACATCCTATAATGTACAGCCAGGTCCACATGCACGTATCCCACATTATATGGCCGGATCTACATACACACATCCCACACTGTACGACCAGGTCTACATACACACATCCCACACTGTACAGTCACGTCCACATGCACACATCCCCCACTGTACGGCCAGGTCCACATGCATACATCCTATAATGTACAGCCAGGTCCACATGCACATATCCCACACTATATGGCCGGATCTACATACACACATCCCACACTGTACGACCAGGTCTACATACACACATCCCACACTGTACAGTCAGGTCTACATGCATACATCTCACACTGTATGGCCAGGTCCACATGCACACATCCCACATTGTACGGCTGGATCTACATACACACATCCCACACTGTACAGTCATGTCCACATGCACACATCCCCCACTGTACGGCCAGGTCCACATGCACACATCCTATAATGTACAGCCAGGTCTACATGCACATATCCCACACTATATGGCCGGATCTACATACACACATCCCACACTGTACGACCAGGTCTACATACAGACATCCCACACTGTACAGTCAGGTCTACATGCATACATCCTATAATGTACAGCCAGGTCCACATGCACATATCCCACACTATATGGCCGGATCTACAGACACACATCCCACACTGTACGACCAGGTCTACATACACACATCCCACACTGTACGACCAGGTCTACATACACACATCCCACACTGTACGACCAGGTCTACATACACACATCCCATACTGTACAGTCAGGTCCACATGCACACATCCTATAATGTACAGCCAGGTCCACATGCACATATCCCACACTATATGGCCGGATCTACATACACACATCCCACACTGTACAGTCAGGTCTACATGCATACATCCCACACTGTACAGTCAGGTCTACATGCATACATCCCACACTGTATGGCCAGGTCCACATGCACACATCCCACATTGTACGGCTGGATCTACATACACACATCCCACACTGTACGACCAGGTCTACATACACACATCCCACACTGTACGACCGGGTCTACACACACACATCCCACACTGTACGACCAGGTCTACATACACACATCCCACACTGTACAGTCAGGTCCACATGCATACATCTCACACTGTATGGCCAGGTCCACATGCACACATCCCACATTGTACGGTTGGATCTACATACACACATCCCACACTGTACAGTCACGTCCACATGCACACATCCCTCACTGTACGGCCAGGTCCACATGCACACATCCTATAATGTACAGCCAGGTCCATGCACATATCCCACCTATATGGCCGGATCTACATACACACATCCCACACTGTACCACCAGGTCTACATACAGACATCCCACACTGTACAGTCAGGTCTACATGCATACATCCCACACTGTATGGCTAGGTCCACATGCACACATCCCACATTGTACGGCTGGATCTGCATACATCCCCACACTGTACAGTCACGCCCACATGCACACATCCCCCACTGTACGGCCAGGTCCACATGCACACATCCTATAATGTATAGCCAGGTCCACATGCACATATCCCACACTATATGGCCGGATCTACACACACATCCCACACTGTACCACCAGGTCACATACAATATCCCACACTGTACGACCAGGTCTACATACACACATCCCACACTGTACGACCAGGTCTACATACACACATCCCATACTGTACAGTCAGGTCCACATGCACACATCCTATAATGTACAGCCAGGTCCACATGCACATATCCCACACTATATGGCCGGATCTACATACACACATCCCACACTGTACAGTCAGGTCTACATGCATACATCCCACACTGTACAGTCAGGTCTACATGCATACATCCCACACTGTATGGCCAGGTCCACATGCACACATCCCACATTGTACGGCTGGATCTACATACACACATCCCACACTGTACGACCAGGTCTACATACACACATCCCACACTGTACGACCGGGTCTACACACACACATCCCACACTGTACGACCAGGTCTACATACACACATCCCACACTGTACAGTCAGGTCCACATGCATACATCTCACACTGTATGGCCAGGTCCACATGCACACATCCCACATTGTACGGCTGGATCTACATACACACATCCCACACTGTACAGTCACGTCCACATGCACACATCCCTCACTGTACGGCCAGGTCCACATGCACACATCCTATAATGTACAGCCAGGTCCACATGCACATATCCCACCTATATGGCCGGATCTACATACACACATCCCACACTGTACGACCAGGTCTACATACAGACATCCCACACTGTACAGTCAGGTCTACATGCATACATCCCACACTGTATGGCTAGGTCCACATGCACACATCCCACATTGTACGGCTGGATCTGCATACATACATCCCACACTGTACAGTCACGTCCACATGCACACATCCCCCACTGTACGGCCAGGTCCACATGCACACATCCTATAATGTATAGCCAGGTCCACATGCACATATCCCACACTATATGGCCGGATCTACATACACACATCCCACACTGTACGACCAGGTCTACATACACACATCCCACACTGTACAGTCAGGTCTACATGTATACATCTCACACTGTATGGCCAGGTCCACATGCACACATCCCACATTGTACAGCTGGATCTACATACACACATCCCACACTGTACGACCAGGTCTACATACACACATCCCACACTGTACAGTCAGGTCCACATGCACACATCCTATAATGTACAGCCAGGTCTACATGCACATATCCCACACTATATGGCCAGGTCCACATGCACACATCCCACATTGTATGGCTGGATCTACATACACACATCCCACACTGTACAGTCACGTCCACATGCACACATCCCTCACTGTACGGCCAGGTCCACATACACACATCCTATAATGTACAGCCAGGTCTACATGCACATATCCCACACTATATGGCCGGATCTACATACACACATCCCACACTGTACGACCAGGTCTACATGCATACATCCTATAATGTACAGCCAGGTCCACATGCACATATCCCACACTATATGGCCGGATCTACATACACACATCCCACACTGTACGACCAGGTCTACATACACACATCCCACACTGTACGACCAGGTCTACATACACACATCCCACACTGTACAGTCAGGTCCACATGCACACATCCTATAATGTATAGCCAGGTCCACATGCACATATCCCACACTATATGGCCGGATCTACATACGCACATCCCACACTGTACAGTCAGGTCTACATGCATACAATCCCACACTGTATGGCCAGGTCCACATGCACACATCCCACATTGTACGACTGGATCTACATACACACATCCCACACTGTACAGTCAGGTCCACATGCATACATCTCACACTGTATGGCCAGGTCCACATGCACACATCCCACATTGTACGGCTGGATCTACATACACACATCCCACACTGTACAGTCACGTCCACATGCACACATCCCTCACTGTACGGCCAGGTCCACATGCACACATCCTATAATGTACAGCCAGGTCCACATGCACATATCCCACACTATATGGCCGGATCTACATACACACATCCCACACTGTACGACCAGGTCTCCATACACACATCCCACACTGTATGGTTGGATTTACATACACACATCCCACACTGTATGACCGGATCTATACACACACATCCCACACTGTACAGTCAGGTCTAAATGCACACATCCCACACCCCACATTGTATGAACAGGTATACAAGCATATATCCCACACTGTACAGTCAGGTATACATACACACATCCCAAACTGTATGGCCGGGTCTGCATGCACACATCCCAAACTGTATGGCCGGGTCTACATGCACACATCCCACACTGTATGGTTGGATCTACATGCACACATCCCACACTGTATGGTTGGATCTACATACACACATCCCACAATGTGTGGCCGGGTCTACATGCACACATCCCACACTGTATGGTTGGATCTACATACACACATCCCACAATGTGTGGCCGGGTCTACATGTACACATCCCAAACTGTATGGCCGGGTCTACATGCACACATCCCACACTGTATGGTTGGATCTACATACACACATCCCACACTGTACGGCCAGGTCTACATACACACATCCCACACTGTACAGTCAGGTCTAAATGCACACGTCCCACATTGTATGAACAGGTATACATGCATATATCCCACACTGTACAGTCAGGTATACATACACACATCCCAAACTGTATGGCCGGGTCTACATGCACACATCCCACACTGTATGGCCAGGTCCACTTACAGTAGGGCAGGTTGTCTCCTAACCTATTTTTTACTTAACACACATATATTTTCATATTTGCAAGATTTTTAACATTATTTACTATGTATTGCTTAAGGAACTACTGAAGCCTCAAAGAAAACTTTGAAAAACATAATAATTAGGTAAAATTCTGCTTGTATTCCATATATAAATATATATTCTAGATTTCTCCTCCCCATTATTTTATTACCGAGGAAATGTGCATGACTACATGATTTTTATCCCTTGCAGTTACTTTAAAGTTATTCTGCCTCTATAGCTTACTCCCTACTTCAAGTCATAATGCTCTGTTGTGACATCACAATCTGTTGTCATGAGAGTAACTGTGATGTCACAAGCAGTGCATTATGACCTCAGGTAGGGAGACAGCAACAGAAATAGATGAACTCTTCAGAAGCAAAAAGCCTATTTTCAAGCAAATGACCTCAGCAATAAATAATGGGGAGGAGGAATAAAGAACTAATGTGAAATACAGGCTGAACTTTAACTAAATATTATGTTTTGTTAAAGTTCTCTTGAAGGTGTCAGCTGACTTTAAGCTTATTTTTCCTTGTTTTTAATCATTGTCATTTACTAATGCTAGCACAGACACACAGAGGGTTTTAAAATTAAACTTAAGTTGGTTTATAGCTTGTGTCAGGGAGTGAACTTTCAAGTCAGTGAAATTTGACCTTGGGATAGCTTTTTTTTTGATGGAACTCAGCCTGTCTTGGCCAAGTAATTTGCAGAGTTGAGGCTGTTTAGAAGTACTATAGGAGTTATGGTAAACAAATGTAAATATCTCTAAAAGTATACAACTTACAGATAATAAACCTTATAAAAGTTGTTCAGGACAACAATACCTTTCAAATGAGCTTATTCATTAATCTGCACTAATCGTATTTTTTAAACTATGGCCATTGGATTACCTGAATTTTCATTTTTTCATCGAAATGTTCTCCTTTCGGATGGCTATATTTAAAGCAATCTAATGAATTCAGATTAGCAACTACCCTCATTTGAAAGATAATTTTGTCCTGAACAACTTAAATGTTGGTTGTATATTGGTAACTTGTACACATTCAGAGATATTTACATTTGTTTGGCATGACTCCTACTGTGTTCACTTAGAAAAACAACTGAGGTTGTTCAAAAGACCGTATTTTACAAAATATAACAAATTCAGATTAGTGACTACCCTCATGAGAAAGGTATTTTTTTCCCTGAACAACTTTCACACTGGTTGTTTTTGTGTACCTTGAATAGTTTTAAAGATATTTAGATTTGTTTGGAAGGTGTACACATTTGCTGTCAGACAAAAATAGCTTGGAGTTCTGTGTCCATCATTCTAAACAGAAAGAAGGGAGTATTTCTTTAACTGCCATGGAGATTTGCAGAATGGAAAGATACACTGAAAACTCCTAAAAGGGGTTCCATGGAAACACCTTTTTTCAAGTGAAAGCAGGATGGCTGTAGGCTCCGCCCACAGCCATAAAAAGCACTGCTAGGACTAACACCACCCTGCATTGTTGATACTCTACAAGCTACCCAATACAACTATAATACTAGGGGTAAGACAAGATGCCAGCTTGTAGTCCCTTTCAGAAGAACCACTCTTGGCCAATATTCTTTTGGCCTACAGGGCCCCCCTTTGGCTGACTGACATCCCTGCTGAAATATACAACATTGCAACTCTCCCCTCTTTCAAACTTGAATTGAAACAACATCTTGCCTCCCGAGAAACCTGTGCATGTAGGAAGATGACCTGACCAACCCACTTGCCAGCTCCTCTTGGCTCCCACTAATGCACCTCTGCCATTGGCACCTCTGGAAAGTTCTTGCGCTAGCTCCCTGTCCATTCAATCCCATATGGCATTCCACCTTCCCCTTCCCCCTCCTGAACATTACCTTCCAGTTTTTTTCCCTCCTTTCAATTACCTGGCACTTACACACCCCTCCTCCTCCTCGAGGACTCTCACTTGTCCCCTTGTCTGTCCTCATCACCTTCTTTTACTGAAACGGCCTGACTGACAACGCCTACCCAACTTGGCTGCTCTTTGAAAACTACCAGACTGTAACCCCAGCTCCTGGGAGAATATTGTAACCATCTCATACTTGTGATTGTCATTGATGTGTAAGGTTAATCTCTCTTTGTTCATGTTCTTTGATGTGGAACATCTGTAAATGAGTATCTTGCTCAAAGGTAGTTTCTGAAGTTTGAAATAAATAAATCAATAAACTAATAGGTATTGTAGGCACTGGAATAAAACTATCAAATGGCAGTGACTCTTGGTTCTAGAACTAAATAACAACCTGCAGCACACTGTTGATACTGGAATTAAACTAGCAAACTGCAGTGCATGGTTCGTTCTGGAAGTAAGCTATTAAACTGCGGTACCTGTTGGTACTGGAACTAACTGCAGCACACTGCTGGTTCTGGAACTAGACTATTAAATTGCAGTACCTGTTGGTACTGGGAATAAACTATCAAACTGCAATGCACTGTTGGTTCTGCAACTAATATATCAAACTGCAGTGCACTGTTGGTTCCAGAACTTAACTATCAAACTACAATGTCTGTTAGTACTGAAACATAACTACCAACTGCAGTGCCTGTGGTACTGGAATTAAGCTATGAAACTGCAGCACATTGTTACTATTGGGACTAAACTATTACAATGAAGGGCACTGTTGGCACTGGAATAAAACTGCAGTGCCTGTTGGTTCTAGAACCAAACTACTCTGCACTGGTGGTACTGGAAAAAACTGCCAAACTGCAGCACACTGTTGTCTCTAGAACTAATTTATCAAACTGCTGTGGACTGCTGGTACTAGAATTAAACTATTAAATTACAATGCACTGTCTGTACTGGGGGGGAAACTATACAACTCCTGTGCACTGTTGGTTCTGGAAGTAAACTATGAAACTGCAACATATGGTTGGTACTAAATTCAAATTCTGTCTTGCGTCCAGAGGTTGCCAGTCTAACAAGATTAAAGTGAAGTCCTGGTACCACACCCAGAGTATGGTACAGTGCACACTGAAGGTTACACAAGAAGACTAAGTTCAAAGGTCAACAGTAGCTAGGGAAAGCATTCCAGTCTTCCTCTACATGCATTCTCAGAATTTTAATTGGATGTGAAAGTTTTACTCACTGTTTTCTTCAAATCCTTCCAGACAGTGGTCACAAACTGATGATGAGTGGGGGTTTGGGGTCAGATTTAGAATGAAACAGACTTTTCTATTAAACATTTGGTAGCCTCAAGAATTACACAGACTCCTATAGGGCTGCATAAGTAAGAAAAAATGAAGTCTGTCTGTCATTAATGTGCTATACTAAGTCCTCCTGTATCAGCAGGCAATACTTAAACTGGCAAGGCTTTGGCCATGCTGAGCCACTGTTTCACAGCCTCACTGCAACCTAAATTCAGACCTTTCCATACTGTAGAGTTGGTGTCAGCATCCTGACAAATGCAAGACGTAACAGAAAGCTACAAAACCTGTTAATCCGGTTATTACCTTTCCTTCTCATGAGAGCCGTTGTTGTTTAGGGTTACAGAACGTTCATAATGTCCGCTGCACCTCATTATGCTGTCACCTTTGTTAGACAGCCTCCCCTCGGCATCTGCCAACCACAACTGCAAAAGGGAAATAAAGAGTTATGTCTACAGGTTAGAGCATGGGCTCATGGAGGGCAGTGGCGTCACTTCACCAGAATCACACAGGCTGCAAAGTTCTCCTACTAATCAAATCTGACAAGGACAAATCTCGGGTAAATGTTGATTTATCGGTTCTTATTCACAGGGGTTGCAAAGAAATCAATGGGGTCTCAGTTGCAACCTGTGGCTAGCCCTAAATGACTTCCCTGATGGAGATGCTCTTATTGAGGAAAGTGAAATGCAATCCAGACCAGCAATGTAAGGGGAACTACTACCAGTTACCGAAATGAGCACCTCAGGATCAAGGTGACATGGGAACCATGAATCATAAAAGACAAAGAAAGCTATAAATTCCAGTTTGTTAGCCAAGCGACAAGTTCAACTCCAGAGATACAGTACCCATACAACGTGTGTTCCATGTTAGGTTCAGTCATAATTACACAGGCTTTAAGACATTTTAACTTCTTAGAGCAGCCATAGAGATGGATGGCACAGGCGAAATCCTTGACCGCAATGTAAACTGCTCTGCAGAGCTGAACGAAGGGGAGAGGGACAATAATAAATGGTGTTACTCTAATAAGAATTCTAGCACAAAAATGTAAACGTTTTCAGAGTGGGAGAGGGGAAACTGGGTGTAGTTCTCTGATAAGTAGGTAGTGTAAAATGTCAACTGCTCTACAAAGCGGAATGGCAGGAAGACAAGGTGTAAGTCACCAGTAAGTAGGTGAGTGCTGTCCTCTGTCTTTCTTTCACTATCTTGCTGCACCTGGCCCATCGGCATGGCGGTAGTGCTACCGATCCCTGACGCCAGCAGCCCAGGTCTGATACTGAGCCCAAGTCACTGGGGCAGGGTGGGGTGGGGGAATCAAGTGTCCCACAGGATGTGCTCTTCCAGGAAGGGAGGACATCAAGCTCCGCCACAACACTGCTACCTAGATAACTACAGGTGGTGATGCAAGCAGAGCAGCTAAGGGGTGAGAGGACGCTCTCTGCTAACCAGATAACTACAGGTGGTGATGCAAGCAGAGCAGCTAAGGGGTAAGGATGCTCTCTGCTACCTAGGTAACTACAGGTGGTGGTGCAAGCAGAGCAGTTAAGGGGTGGGAGGACGCTCTCTGCTACCCCGATAACTACAGGTGGTGGTGCCAGCAGAGCAGCTAAGGGGTGAGAGGACGCTCTCTGCTACCTAGATAACTACAGGTGGTGGTGCAAGCAGAGCAGTTAAGGGGTGGGAGGACGCTCTCTGCTACCCTGATAACTATAGGTGGTGGTGCCAGCAAAGCAGCTAAGGGGTGAGAGGACGCTCTCTGCTACCTAGATAACTACAGGTAGTGGTACAAGCAGAGCAGCTAAGGGGTGAGAGGACACTCTCTGCTACCCCGATAACTACAGGTGGTGATGCAAGCAGAGCAGCTAAGGCATGACAGGACGCTCTCTGCTACCTAGATAACTACAGGTGGTGATGCAAGCAGAGCAGCTAAGGGGTGAGAGGACGCGCTCTGCTACCTAGCTAACTACAGGTGGTGGTGCTAGCAGAGCAGCTATGGGGTGAGAGGACACTCTCTGCTACCCAGATAACTACAGGTGGTGGTGCCAGCAGAGCAGCTAAGCAAATTCAGGTTCTGAGATTCACCATAAACCCTAATACTTTGACTCAATACCGAGTCTTCAGGGGGTGTAGCAAAAGGCAAATACAGTGCTTATTTATACAGAATTTCTCTGGAAAAATCCTAGTCATTAAAGTTATTAGTCAACAGCCTGTCTGCTAATAAATGATTAATGCCATTCATGAACAATTAATCACACACCTTCAGCCAAACAGCCCCATGGCATGGAGGGTGGAGGCACTGGGCGCCACACCTCGCACCACGCCGGCGACCCGGGTTCAGGAACGGACTCTGGTCATTCGAGGATCGGCCAGGGAGGTAAAGATTGAGCATCCGGAGGACTGCTCTCCTTCCTTGGGGTGGGGTGTGTGTGTGCTACACACGTCAGCACAAGAGGGGTTTGACCCATGCCCAGGTGTGCTTGGCCACCTCCGTGGAAGTGGAGATGGCTGCTGCGCCCATTGCATGGGCGCTGGGGCAGGGGAGAGAAAACAGAGGAAAATACCGGGACCCGTCAGGACCCTTGATGGGCCGATGGGCTGGAGGAAATACCCCTCGGGGGGGGGGGGTCATAGCCCCTACCGGGTCTGCAGAGGACGTAACATATCATTTTGTGATTTAAAAAAAAACCAAAAAAAAAAAAACCACACACCATCAACCAAAAGTGATCAGCTAGGGAGTGAATACCAGTGGGGAATCCAAGAGAGTCGGCCTAATGAAGGCAGTCCACAGTTAAGTACGTAACAGATTACCCAATTTATCCTTCTAAAGTTTTACAATTAGAGCTTTTATTAGTTTCAAATAGACTTTAATGATCAAAAGGTTCCATGTAATAACGGTGATTGCCATTTGGGCAAGTGTACATCGCCGAAAATCAATTTCGTCGAAGTAAACTCATGGTGTACATCAAGATGGTGCCGGAGACTTAGGTTTCCTTTTTTTTTTTTTTTTATGGGGCCTGTGCCCCCCCCGCAACCCCCAACCCAGCAACCTCCCAACCCCAGCCTGCCACCAACCCACCATGCCATACAGTCAGCTCGGCAGCCCACTGCCACACTACACCCCACAGACCCTCCCTTCCCCTTCCACCCGCTGCACAGGGTGGTCCCTCCCCATGTGCGTGTATATACAGCAACATCCTGTCGCTACAGTCTCCGAACCTCCGATCCGGTTGCCCTCCCTGCCCAGTGCACAGGCTCCACGATCGAGTCACCCTTTTTTAAAGCACTCAATCGCAGTCACAATTATCACAGGCTACTGGTCAAAACGCTTAAAGAATTGACTGCAAATTTATTGGGTATAAAAGTTGAAAAGTTCTATACATTGCTCCATTATTTTATGAGTAAAAATCTAGAAAGGTGTCACAGACATGTATGTATGCATGGGAGTTGCAATGTAATGAAAAAACACACACCCACTGTAACACTGGATGTTTGATGCCTACCCCAAGAGAGAAACAGGCTTAAGTAGTCACAGATTAATACTGTTCTTAATTATAAATTAAAATATTTTGTAACATATTTTGTAACATGGATATCAAAAAGCCTTACCTCCCATTGGCTGAAACATATCACCCGACCATGGATTACCTCTCAGGTAATTCATGGTTGCGAGAATTAACCCATGGTTGCTTGGGGGTTGGGGGATGAAGAGAACAAGATCGGAGAACAAAACAAAGTGCTGCTTCTCACTATTGTTAGACACAGGCAATGAACAGAGGGCAAACTCATTGTCAATGACTGCAATGTTGTGGTGTGTGTGTGTGTCTCTCTCTCTCTCTCTGTCTCTCTGTGGCCACTCTCTCAGTGGGTTTCTGTGCTATGCAAACAGAAAACACAGTCCCCTGCTCACATCAGCAACAGACTGAGACACACAGGGAGCAGCACAGCCCTCACGGTTACAGCAAGAAGACAACACACATTCCCCTGGTCAGGACACTGAGGGCATCCTGTCGGCAAGAGTGGTACTCTGTGCTGCCATCCACCCCATCATGCCCAGAGTAGCAGCCATGCTACAAGAGGATTAACCCACTCCAGGGCATGGGTTAACCTGAGAATTAATCACACCTGGGTGTTGGAGGCACTTGGCCTGCAATCTCATGCGCCCCCCCACCCCTGGGCGTGGATTAATTCTCAAGTAGACCCATGCTCTGTCATGGATTAATCCTTACGTGATGAATACAAAATACAATACGGAAAAATGTTTGAAGTAATACATAAGTTGGACGTATAATGTAACAAGCTGCAACGGACATATTTATCTAGAGCCAATTAGTAACCAAGTGAACGTTCACCTGAAAAGAAAATATGTCATTTGAGACATAAAACAAATAAGTTGCTATGAATACGGTGCAGAGAAAACTGCATCCAACTTGGAAAGTCCAAAGAGCTGTGAAAATAAGAAAAAAGGAGGGGTGTGGGGAGAACGGGGGGGGCAAACAGAGAGCAAACCAATATCAATACTGAAGTATTAAAATAGCTTGGTTTAATTACTCAAATTGTAATTAGTTATAACAAGCAGATGTTGCATAACAAGGCGAAAAAGGTGAAAAAAATGCCGGGACAAAAATATGTTCCAGTGCCAGGAAAAGTTTTAAAATAACATAGATGAACCTGTTCAAGCAGTATTGTTAACTACAATGTGCGGAATGTGCCTGGCCACACATCCTAAAACGAACAGTCAATAATAGAATCTAGCAGATATTAATTCACACAAATCAAGCTATTCAATTAAAAATATATCAGAAGGGGATTTTCTTATAGATTTGTTAAAGCGGACGCTAACATATGCACATCCAGAACAAGTATCTCAGATATAAACTATTAATAAAACAGAAGGCTGAAAGACTTGTATATGGTTGGGGGGCAAAACTGAAAGGTAAAGCATACAGCAGGAGGGTGTCTTAAGGTGCAGCGGGAGGTGTCCTAAGCGCAGCGGGAGGGTGTCCTAAGGCACAGGGGGAGGGCGTCCTAAGGCACAGGGGGAGGGCGTCCTAAGGCACAGGGGGAGGGTATCCTAAGGCACAGCGGGAGGGTATCCTAAGGCACAGTGGGAGGGTATCCTAAGGCGCAGCGGGAGGGTATGCTATGGCGCAACGGGAGGGCATCCTAAGGCACAGCAGGAGGATATGCTATGGCACAATGGGAAGTTATCCTAAGGCACAGCAGGAAGGTATCCTAAGGCACAGCGGGAGGATATGCTATGGCACAAGGGGAGGGTATCCTAAGGCACAGCAGGAGGGCATCTTAAAGCATAGCAGGAGGTTATCCCAAGGCCCAGTGGGAGAGCATCCTAAGGCACAGCACATGGGCATTCTATGGCACAGCGGTAGCCTAATTCACAGTTCTTGAACTTGCGCCTTTTTAAAAACAATGAACTAGAATTTGTTGGACATTTTAAATCTTGTGCCGATATTTTTGTTAGCCTCTCTCAGTGACCCAGAAAACGCAGTGGTTTAAATGTGCTGATTTACACCTAATGTTTAATACAGAAACTGGAAGAAACCAGTCAGGAACGGAGATTCTTCATACAGTAACTTCCACTGACAGGACAGCTAGTCGCTCATATTTCCATTCCATCTATCTGTGCAGTCTGCATAGCTGTCTTTATGTCCTACCTCAAATTTCTCAATTCATGTCACAATTTATGTATGTTGTACATGGTACCCTTATGTTCTACCTCGAAATTCTGAATTCATGTCATCATTTGTGTATGTTGCATGCGGTCTCTTTATGTCCTACCTCACATTTCTGAATTTCATGTCGTAATCTCTCGATGTTCTGCACGGTCTCAGACATTCCACGATCAAGGCTATTGGGGTCGCCCATCTGGGGGTTCTTCTGATAGACATCTTTCATCCTGTCTAATGCATCCCTGAGAAAGCAAAATAATATGAACAGAAATTAATGGAATGGCCTTGAATCGTCTTTTACAGCCTTCTCTTACAGGACACATTTGTTATTATATTTAGAGCACGGCTGTGGATTCACATTTCCTATTGCATGGATTATGAGGACGATGATTATACAGTGAAAATGCCTGGACACACGTCAGGGAATACCCAGCAGAAAGCAATTATTCATTAGAAGGAAAACAAACTGATATCAGCGTACTTGGGTAATTGAGAGACACACTGACAAAATGGCAAAGTTCGGCTGTTATCAAAATGCAGTAGGCGATATTTCTAAAGGGGAGTCAAAATATTTATATTCTTTATGTTCCTTATCCAACCTCCTGACACCACTCTACTTATTGCCTTTTAATGGATGTCATCATGGGTCGCTAACCGGAACCCAATGCAGTCTCCCTCCATCTTCCGCTGTGATCCCACAGGTCTGCCTCTGTGCCCAGCGGAGGGTTTGTGCCATCAAGACAAACTGAGTGCCCTCGCAAGTGGGGCGCAGCTACTGAAGGCAGTGGAGCTGGCATGCAGTACTTCACATTCACACACAGCGCATCCTTAACCCACAGCTGGTTAGTTATCCCCACGTACAGCACTCTGCTCACACACAGCGCAACCTTAATCCACAGCTGGTTAGCTATCCCCACGTACAGCATTCTGCTCACACACAGTGTAACCTTAACCCACAGCTGGTTAGTTATCCCCACGTACAGCACTCTGCTCACACACAGTGCATCCTTAACACACAGCTGGTTAGTTATCCCCATGTACAGCACTCTGCTCACACACAGCGCATCCTTAACACACAGCTGGTTAGTTATCCCCACGTACAGCACTCTGCTCACACACAGCGCATCCTTAACACACAGTTGGTTAGTTATCCCCACGTACAGCACTCTGCTCACACACAGCGCATCCTTAACCCACAGCTGGTTAGCTATCCCCGCGTACAGCACTCTGCTCACACACAGTGCATCCTTAACCCACAGCTGGTTAGCTATCCCTACGTACAGCACTCTGCTCACACACAGTGCATCCTTAACCCACAGCTGGTTAGTTATCCCCACGTACAGCACTCTGCTCACACACAGCACATCCTTAACCCACAGCTGGTTAGTTATCCCCACGTACAGCACTCTGCTCACACACAGTGCATCCTTAACCCACAGCTGGTTAGTCATCCAAACGTACAGCACTCTGCTCTCACACAGTGCATCCTTAACCCACAGCTGGTTAATTATCCCCATGTACAGCACTCTAATGCCAGGTACTTTACAGTGCACTCTTAGTCTACTGGTTAGTTATTCCCATGGAAAACAAAGCACTTTCTGAAGCCTTACCGTTGGTCTAATTCCTTCTGTAAATCTTTTTTGTGCTCTTCAAGTTTCTGCTGGAGTTTTTTCCTCCTCTGTTCTGGAGGAAGGTGGCTGAAATCCTCTGACACAGTGGTCTGTATTTCAAGAAATCAGAAGTTAGAACCTAACAGCAAAGGGCTGCATTAGTAAGTCCCTATCATCAGTCTTGGCATCTACCTTTACACCTCATATAAGCAAGAAACATTTAACAGCCTACAGATATGGGTGGCCCACTCTGCATGATCCACCATTTCCCAGAGTGCGCTGACTGGGAAGGATTTAATCGTATCCAATATGTTCAGTGAATTGAGAGCAATAGCTCCAAAGGAAATTTAGTGCAGGCTTGGGTTCCCCCCCCCCTCAATTTCCCTAGGATTTTTTTAAATACACTTAATTACGTAAGGTCAATCAGAATGCTGGATATGACACATGCCCTTGTCTGTGCACCACTGTGTCTGTCCATCCTACACTACTGAAACCAGCCAATTAGAACGCAGCATCAGGGACACGGCCCCATCTCCGCAATGCTGGACCATTCCGTCCTACACCACTGAGACCAGCCAATCAAGTACAGCATCTATGACATGCCCCCATCTCTTCAGACCATTGGGCTGTTCCCTCCTATACCACTGAAATTAGCAAATCACAGTGTAGGATCACAACCCCCTCTCTCTGCACTGTCGAGTGGTTCCATCATAAAGCACTGAAACCAGCCAGACTGCAGTATCTGAGACATGCCCCACCCTGTGCTCAGGTATGCCGTTGTGCAGATGTCTTGCCTGTTCCATCCTACACCACTGAAAGGAGGGACCAAAATTATCTAACAAATTCTTTCAAACTGCAGTGTCAGTGGCTCAGTACGTTGCATGGTTCGCCCTCTGGGGATGGAAGACTGAAAGCTTGTGGGTTCTAATCCCACACCAGGAACCTGGACTAATACTTAACACCATAATAGGCTTAGGCATCCAATCAGTGTGTTTAACGTCAGACTCCAGCATCCGATCAGTGAGTACAAAGTCAGGCACTGGTATCCAAGCAGTGCCTTTAGCGTCAAGCTCAGTCACCCAAACAGTGCTTTCTACCTCAGGCATCTAATCATCGTGGTCAGTGTCAGGCTCGGGCATCCAATCAGTACTTTTTTTTTTTTTGTTATCTATCTCTCTTGACATACCTGGTCTGCTCCCATGTATTCTGGCAATCCCTTTTGGGACTCCAGCCGCCATTCAACAACCCTGCACTCCTTCAGGGTCCTTGCCCGTTTCCCCTGTGGCTTACCCCCTGCAGTGGGGTGGTAGGGAGCCCCTAACTCACCCACCCTGTCCAGATCCAGATTCAGCAACGACCCCAGAGCTGGAGTTCCGTTGGACGGCCATCAAGCTGTTTGACCAGGATGCCATCTATTTTCCACTTTTCACCCTTTTAGGGAATGTACTGCTTGCGTATCTGCTCGCAGTACATCCGACGGCTACTCCTCTGCTCCCCCCTTGTAGACACAGCATCGGTGTACCAGCCCGCAACCGCCGCTAGGGGCCAGGCAAGCACCAACTGCTTGGAGACCCCCCACCCCGGAGAAGGAGAGCTGTCTGCACACACTCCATCCTTCTCTGCCCTTGCCGACGATCCACACTCGCTCCCAAACACAAGTCAGCATGGTGCAAGGTGTGGCGACCAGCGCCTCAGCGCCACCAGGCCAGCCTATCCAATTAGTACCTTTAATGTCAGGCTCAGTCATCCAAACAGCGCTTGCTTCCTCAGGCTTGGTTATCTTTTTTTTTTTTGGTTACCGTATTTCACCATTTTGTGTCCGCCCTCAAATATTAGCCACCCTCAAATAGTGGCCGCACATCATTTTCAGTTTTACTAACAGAAGCCTGATCCAATTTGGGCAAATCTTGTTGAAATATAGTAACACCGTGTAACACTGTGCTTTCTTTTATGTTTTTAGCCCCTCAATTCACTTCAATTTAAGATTTGCGTGCTGCATGCTGTGGTATTGTACTCACCAGCCTCCGCTAGCCACTCGGACTTTAAATTTAATTTTATACCCCCCACTCGCTACCAGAGTAATGTCCCTACCGTAGTTCCATGCTTCCCAGCTGGTGGCTCCAGTTACCGATAAGTCATTATTTCCACAACATAAATAATGGACACAGAAAACGGGTTCTTTTTTTTTTGTGTTGATCATCGGGGGACTGATTTTGACTGTGGTGCACTGGTGAATTGTAAACCCACACTGCGCTAAGAAGCGCTCTTCCCACACATGGCTAGATCTGAATTTGGGGTTATGGATCAGGAAAGTGGCTTTCAGCGCTAGCACAGCCTCCTTGTTCGGGTAAGAGAGTTTATGACCTGCACCCTGCCAGCTTCACTAATCATTGACAGAAGGCGCTTGTTTTTTTCTCCAGTCCCTTGTTTTCCCTCCAGCTACCAGTCAATTACCCTCATGCTCAGTGCAGTTTAACAAACCATTACTGGGCAATTACCAATATAAGCCGCCCCTGAATTGAACCTACACGTCAAAATAAAATTTTGTAACAGAAGCTGCGGCTTCAAAACGGTGAAATATGGTAACATATTTTTATTAATGTCAAAGTTCAATACATTTTCACAAATCAAAACTTTGGCTTTTACAATATTTGAGTTTGTCTCTGATATTTTCTTATACATAAAACTAGTGCTGAAGACTGGTACTAAAAATTGGCTTGTACAAACCATCTACAAGCTTTAAAAAACAGTAAAATAGAATGAATAGAATGAAACATTAAAAAGAAATTAAAGGCACATTTTTACCAACTATCCAACAGTGTCAGACAGCTGTTATATTTGGTTCATTGCGTCATTTCATTATTTGTGACCAAGTCCCTTTAGACTTAATTTCAGTGGCTCTGGTGGTTGCCTAGATATTCCTCAAAGCTCTACTATACATTGCTATATCCTTGTTCCCTCCTCTAGCTCTATATATTATCCTCTCCTCGTTCACACAACCCTTCATTATGTTGAGCCAAATTCTGAATGCTGGAAGCTCATTTTGTTTCCATTCCTTTAATATGCCCAGTTTGGCCATGTTAACTGCAGTCCGCAAGAATTTCTTTTGGTCTTGCCTTAATGTTCTCGGTATCGCTCCAGTCTCCCAATAACACTCTCCTTGAGGTAAGTGTTACTGGATGGTTCAAAACTTCTGATACTGAGCGTTCTATTTCTTCCCAATAGTTCTCCAAATTTGAGCAGCCATATGCCATGTGCATCAAATCAGCTGATTGTTTTCAAGGGCATGCTCCGTCCACGTGAGGACTGTATTTGGCCACTCTCACTGGTGTGTAGTAAGCCCTCTGGGTAGGCATTGAATGGAGGATTTTACATTTGCTCTGTCTGGACTTTCTCCACCCTCCCTCTAACATCTCTGTGACAGCTTCTCCCAATAACGCCTCCCACTTCTGTCTATGTTGCTCAGTAGAGCTTGGAGACAAAGCCGTTAGTGTCAGTTGCCCTACGTAGAGCACTTGCCAGCCCTGATTTTTCTTGTAGCTTTTAGCTGGGTCTCAGTCCTGTCTCCCTCCCATTAAACAGTGCCTAAGCTGGAGATATCTGAACAAATGTGCACGAGGGATAACATATTTTTGTTGTAGGCCTTCAAGTGACATCAGTACACACCTTTCATACAGATGTGTCCCAGTTGTTCTAGCCCCTTGTTCACCCAGCTGTGGAAACCAGGGTTCCATATAAATTTCAGGAGTAAATGATTGTTCCGCAGGGAGATTATAGTGGTGAATTGTGTCAACATTTCAGAACCTCTGTGCTGCTCGCCATACCTACAACAGGTGTTGTACAATGGAGTTGGGTTTTAGCACACCTGATATCTTTATACGTTGAGCCATGTAACATATCAGTCAGCCTACTGGAGGAGGTCCAGTCTCGTTCCAGGAGTATACCCAACTTGCGACATTGTAGTTTATACCATTCCTTCACACTGGCAATTTGTGCTGCCCAACACACAGAAACCTAGAATGTGGTAACAGATAAGGACTGCTCGACCGATCCCGCCTGCCTGTTTCTCCTAACCGTCACCATCACCCCAGACTGTGCACACTCTACAGCTCTTTCTCCATTCCTCCTTCCTTTCCACTATGATGTCCTTGTGCTTATACCATGCCCATGCATTCCTGAACCCCACCACTGTTTTCACCCCCACCATCTCCTCTCGAAGGCTGTTCCAGGAATCTACCACTCTTTCTGTGAAGAAGTAATTCCCCAAATCTCCAGCTTCTTATCCTGCCCCCTTGGCCTTGAGCACCTTTTTTTCTAAAAACTTCCCTCCAGTACGTTATTTACCCCCATCAGGTATTTAAAGGTCTCTATCATATTCCCCCCTCTCCCTCCTATGTTTCAGAGTGTACATAATTGAGGTCCTTTAGTCGTTTCTCATGGGGCTTTTAATGCAGTCCTTGCACAGGTGTAGTTGCCCTCTGGACCGCCTCTACTGTCTATGTCCTTCTTGAAGCTGTGATCTCCAGAACTGGACACAGTACTGTAGGCGGAGTCTTGCCAGCGATCTATACAGAGGCAACACCACCTCACTCTTTCAGCCAGTGATACCCCTTCCTTATGCACCCCGCATCCCACTAGCCCTTCCAACTGCCTGGTCTCCTTCAGGTCATCTGATAGTGATTACCCCCAGGTCTCTTTCCTGCTTGGTGGTCATTAATATCACTCCACCCATTCTGTACTCCGCCTTTGGGTTTCTGTGCTCTGAGCGCATTATTTTGCCCCTTTCGCATTAAAACCCAGGCCATACCCTTGACCACTCTTCTATTTTCCTCAGGTCTCTGCTCATCCTTTCATCCCCCGAGTGTCCACCCTAATACAGATTTTGGTGTCATCTGCAAAGACGCAGATCTTCCCTTCCAGCTCCTCTGCAATGTCACTTATAAAGACATTAACAAGGGCCTGTCCCAGCACTGATCCCTGCTGTACCCCACTGGGCACTCTCCCTTTCTCAGAGTGAACTCCTGTTTACCACCACCCTCTCTTACCTATCCACTAACATTTCTTAATCAGTTTAGCACCTTTGTACCCAACTCCTAAGCTACCCAGCTTACTTACTTGTCTCCTACGTGGAACAGTGTTGAAAGCCTTACTGAAATCTACGTAGGTTACGTCCACCACTCCACCCTGATCTAGTTCCTTGGACCTTCAGTCAAAGAAAGCTATCATATTCGTTTCACATGTCGTCCCCTCTGTGAAACCATGCTGCCTCGGGTCATGTAACCCCCTGGATTTAAGGTACTCCACAAGCCTTTCCTTCAGCAGTGATTCCATTAACTTTCCCACCACCGATGTCAGGCTAATAGTCAGCCTCCTCCCTGCTACCACTTTCATATAGTGGGACTACATCCACACTCCTCCAGTCCTTCAGAACCACTCCTGTTTCCATAAGCCATTCCACAGAACTGTCAGAGGTGCAGCCAGTTTTTCCCTGGGCTCCCTCATTATTCCTGGATGCACCCCATTGCTCTACCGTCATATTAGAAAGTCCCTTCAGGACTCTTGGCTCCTCTTCTCTTCCTCCCAAGCTTCTGTTACTTTGTGGCCCCTCCCCTTTCTCTGTGAACACTGAACAAAAGTATTTATTTATTCATTCATTTATTTAGATTTTGATAACCAGGTAAGTTCATTGAGACCAGAGGTCTCTTTTTCAGGAGCGACCCGAATTTGTTCAGAATGTCTGCCTTTTCCTGGTCCCCGTCTGCACAGTCTCCCCTCCCCCCCCTTTTTTTTTTTTTTAAATATGTGCTTATATTTGGCCCTTGGACAGCCAGGGGGAGGAGATTCACCTCTCGCATTGCCCAAGGTCCTGGTGTACCAGGATCCAGCGTCAAGGGGTTCATGCCGAGGGTTTTTTTCTGTATACGTCCTCCCTCCCCACCTGACCAAAGCAGGACCGGACGTGCAATGACACCTGCACACGAATGGGCATGCTCCCGCATCAGACATGCAGAGATCCAGTGGTCCCCACCCCAACAGGCCCCTAGTACAGTCCCAGACTGCCACACCCCGCTGCCAATGCTAGAGGTCTGTAGGTGCTGGGACCCTGAAGTCCCTCCAACCCCAGAGAAGGCATGCAGTCTTTGGGATGCTCAGCCTCCTCTCCCTGGCCGACCCCCCCAACATCCAAGTTCCACTCCCAAACCTCAACTGTTGGCGCCACACATGGAAGCACTTCCATTGTGCTGGTGGGCCAGCCCTGCCTTCCCTCTTTAACCTAACAATCCCACCCCTGACCTTCCTTCTTTTGACTTACATACTTACAAAAATGTCTCATCCCCTTTTTTGTAACCTCTCTGTTCTCTCTTCAGTCTGCAACTTTAATTCTGACCTCAGAAAATGACGGTGGAGTGGCCCTGTTTTTAGCGCTTGCAATAGTGTCTCATCCAGGGATCTATAATGGACAGTGCCAGCCATTTATAGAGATAATGTAAGGCCCATCTGGGCCTGGCTCTTTACCAGCGGTTACCTGGCTCAGAGCCTTCAGGACCTTCCTGTTTCGACAGGTCTACCTCCAGAACATCTTTATCCTCTTCCTCTAGTGTTTCTAACCTGTCATTGAACATTTCCTTGCTGTCATACTCCCTAGTCCCCAGGTTGCCATCTCCCTTCGTGTACAAAGTGGACAGTATTCTACAAATTTCTGATTTATACCATCTTGGTTTGTACTCTGCTTCCATTTCGCTTGTTATACCCTCTGTGTGTCTCTCTCTACTTTCTTGTTTAAGTAGATACACCACTAGTTTCCCACATTTGTTGCCATTATCATAAACTGTAGCTTTCTGGTAAAGCCCTCTCCATTTCCCTTGTGTTGAGTTTGATATACTCTTCTCGCAATGTCACTAGACTTCGCTCGGTCTCTGGATCCCTTGTAACCTTGCATTTCTTATCTATCTCAGCTGTTTTCGTTTCTAGCTCCTCGAATTGTTGCTTGTTGTCCTTTTTTTTAAGCTTACTAACATAGGCTATGGCCATTCCCCTTATGAACGCTTTAACATGGCCCAAAGCATGTCCAGGGCTTCCACTGTGTCTTTGTTGCCCAAAATTCTTTCATTTCCTAGCTTAGCTGCTCGAGAACTTCTTTGTTGTGGAGTAGAATGAGGTCCAGTCTCCACACCCTCTTGTTCTGGATTCCACCCCACCTTTAATGGAGTGGAACCCAAAATAACTACTGGTAGGCATTCACTGGAAACTACCTCATTCATTACCCCTGCTGACGTGAGCAGCAGGTCTCTTCGGTGTGGCACTGGTGAACAGATGAGTAATATGAGTAGTCTCTTAGGTTTGGGTTTTTAACCCTTCATGCATCAACAGTACCCATATCTTTCATCTGGCTAGTAAGCAGCTTGGAGCAGGGGTGTAGCCAGGGATTTCAGATCTGCACACCAAGTGGACTCACTGCTACCCCCCACTTGTTGGGATGAGCTACCCCCATCCCCGGATGTAGCCAGACAATACACAAATGTACACCAGGACTGTGTTTGCTGCCTCATTTGGCACGATAAATACAACTTTTGTATCTCATGACAATGGTTGTTGCCATGGATGGGTAAAAATAAATGCCATGCATTGTTCCCTAAGACACCCACATACCAGCCCAGAGCTTGTAAAGTTGTATTATCCTTGGGATGCAAAGAGAGTATTAGTGACCAGTCCTTCTCGTTTAGACTCCTATGAATAAAATTACAGAAAGGTTCAGTATTTTCTTTGTTAGTTTTCATGGAAAAAGGAAGCAGTTCAGAGCCTTTTGCTACCCCCCTTAAATAAAATTGCACACCATGGAGTGCCTGGAGTATGCCTGCTTACACCCATGGCTTGGAGGCCTTATGAATCTGGTAGGGGCGGGAGGATCGGTCAAGAACTTCATCTAGCATGCAACTAAAATCTCTACCCCATATGATTTCTCCTTGCATTTGTCCCAGTAATAGGATCCAGTCTTGGGAAAAAATGGCAGTCATCGTGACTGGGCCCATATGCATTAAGTAGGACCAGTCGTCTGCCATATAATGTGCCCTGTACCATTAATCCAGCATCCTTGTAAGTTCGCTTGAATGGATGTTATTTTAAACAGTAAATTCGTAAGTATTAAGATTGCTATACCCCTAGCCTGCGATGTAAAGGATGAGAAATACACCTGGCCTAGCCACTCTTTTCAATTTCTGTCACTTAGCATCATTCAGGTGCGTCTCCTGAAGACCGCCAATATCCATGTGGCATTTCTTCAGATGGCCCAGCACGCATTTCCTTTTTATTGGGTGGTTCATACCGTTAATGTTCCAGGTCATTATGCTGATGTGGTTACTCTCTGGGATATTTGAGTGCTGCCTGCCGGCTGTTGTCCCCAAGGCCCCCCACTCACCCTATTCTCTTATTCATGCCATGAATGCCAGTGTCTTTTTTATAATTCAGATTTTATTAAGGTTTTAATAATTATACATACGTGTATAATTCAGTTGGATACCATAGTCTGTCTTTTCATCATTTGTATTCTGACCCTTTGTCATACATTCAGTTGAAAATTAAAGTTGCCAATTCAAGACAGAACATTAAACTTTCGTTTGGAGCACTGAAATGCCCCCAAGAGGTGCTAAAAATGACAGCTATGTAAGAAACACTAAATATGATATCATCTTGCACCAACGGGTGGTCCACTCAGTTGTGGGCAGTTGGTTAAATCACCCCTCACTACCTGCAGGGTATACTTCGATTTAAAGACTGGGGTAAAAAAAACACCTTTGAACCAAGCTCTTAATTTGGTCAGTCTCTTTGGGAGTCTTTGAGACTAAAGCTGTGGACTCCAAGAAGCTCTAAAGTATTTATTATTAACATACGGCTCCTTTGTGTGCAGGTGCAAGTGTTTATGGCTTGCATTAGGTCCCCTAGGAAGGGCTGCTTAAGAGCTAAACTCTGGTAATCTCTATGGTTTGGCAACCCTCAGAATCGCTAGCTTCCCCGGTTATGCCTCTCAAGGTCTTAATCAAATTCCAACTGCCAGCACGTCCTGCTACTGGTACAAGGATATGCGGCCCTAATTGGAGTTCCGGACCTTTCATTCAGAGTCTGGGCACTACCCCCGGTCTCAGATTTGTAGAAAAACAGATCTGGTTATCCTACAACTAAACCACCCCCATCATCTTCATTATGGAATGTGCTAATGCTCAATAAGTTTCCCTTTTGTTCTGCTCCCCTCACCCAGGCAGAGTTCCCTGCCAACACACACATGCAAGTTTTAGTCTACTCCCCCAGCAGTGTCCCTTGCCAACACATATTATGCAATTCTGTTCTACTCCCCCAGCAGTATCCCCTGCCAACACACATGAAAGTTTTATGCCACTCCCCTCAGCAATATGCCCCAACACTGATGCAATTTCATTCTACTCTACTCCACCTAACAGTGTCCCTTGCTAACGAGATGCAATTTTGCTCTAATGTACCCCCCGGCAGTGTCCCTTGTCAACACACATGCGATTCGTTCTGTTCTGCCCCACTCCTCGCCAGTGGCCCCTGCCAACACATGCGATTTAATTCAAATCCACCCCCAGCAGTGTCCTCTGCCAACACACATGCAATGTTGTACTACCCCGGAAGTGTCCCCTGTCAGCAAATGTGATTTCATTCTACCCCCAGCAGTGTCCCCTGCCAACACACATGCAAGTCGTTCTACTCCACCCCACACAGCAGTGTCCCCTGTCAACACACTTGCGGAGTTTGTTCTACTGCACCCCACCCCTGCAGAGTCCTCTGCCAACACACATGCGAAGTTCGCTCTACTCCACTCCCACGGCATGTCCCCTGCCAACACACATGCGAGTTTGTTCTACTCCACCCACCCCCCAGCGTGTCCCCTGTCACATGCAATTTTGTCCTCTCCTCCCCAGCAGTGTCCCCTGCCAACACACATGCGATTTTGTTCGACTCCACTCCCCCAGCAGTGTCCCCTGCCAACACACATATGATTTTGTTCAACTCCACTCACCCAGCAGTGTCCCCCACCAACACATATGCGATTTCGTTCAACTTCACCCCCAGTAGTGTCCCCTACCAATACACATGTGAGTTTGTTCAACTCCACTCCCCCCAGTAGTGTCCTCTACCAACACACATGCAATTTGATTCAACTCCACTCCCCTGGCAGTATCCCCTGCCAACAGACATGTGATTTTGTTCTACTCCACCCCCACCCCACCCCGGCAGCATCCCCTGCCAACACACGTGATTTCATTCTACTCCACCCCCCCAGCAGTGTCCCCTGCCAATGCACATGTGATTTTTATCCCATTGTACTTCTTAACTTATGGCACTCCAGTTCAGCTTGCATGTGCAGGTCTTTGAAGTCTGTGAGCCACTGAAAGGGAAGAAAGAAAGCACAAGTAAAAAGAAATCATGGCTGTCATGGTTGCCAGCCATCTGGAATCACATTGTTGAAAAGTTTTCAGAGCTCTGTGAATCTTATAATTTAGTTGGAAAGAGTTCATCACCGTGGCGCCAATCATAGACATCTCTCTTCATGGGCCAGTTTCACTCCCTGCCTCATCACAGTTAACTGTTTTATTTTGTGCTAATATGCCCATCTGTAAAACTGGATTTTCTGTTTTGTTAGAACTCTAAGTAACTGTTTATTTAACTGTCAAAATAGCCTAACAGCTTGTAAGGCAGGTCCACGTCAATGCAAAAGCCTCCACGAGAAAGAACTAAAAATACAGAACTGGACGGATTGGAAAACAAGACTGACTCACCAGTAGATATAAAAAGTTAATCACATTTGTTTATAAACCAGTTGAAACCAGTACAAGTTCATGCCACCATCACCAACATTCTGACGCTGATCTCTAACCAGAGTTATACTGGTATACATCTAAGAAATATACATACAATTAATACAGCTTCGGTTACCAATGGTTTAACGTGGTTGGATAATAAAGGTGGAATTTTTTGCCAAATGACACTTAATGATATAAATGTAAAAAAACAGGGAGTTCAAAAAAACACAAGGACTCATCACAAAGTTTATCTGGTCAGGTAAGCAACCTAAATTAGCCTATCACAAGCTAGCAGCTCCCAAACTTAAAGGGGGGTTACGCCTCCCTCACCTAGCTTTTAACCACTGGGCCAGTCACTCTGCTAAATACCTTAGATGGTTGTCCTTGGCTGACTTAGTACCTTCCCCCCCATTCTCACCACTCTGACTTAGAACTGTACTAGCCCTTATGTCTTGTGGCCCTTCCCCAGCTGCACTATTACATACTAAAAACTGCTTTTCCTTCAAGACTAAAAGGATCTCCCATAGCAATTTCTGTCAAAGTTCATTCCCAACCAAGTGCTTTCTTTAAGTACAGTCATACCCAGGATCTAGCACAGTCCCTATGGGGTAATCCCAATTTTAAGATCGATAACAGAGTGCTTTCTGCTCAATGGATGCCCCTACTGGGAGATGGTACGCTCACCCACTTCACGACAGATGGGGCCTCATGGCTCCCCACTACAGAGACCATAAAGAGATTCAATATCCCAACCAGTTTTCTTTGAAGTTTTCAACTGAAGAAGCACCTTCTTTGAAAGTGTTGGGATCAGATCCTCTAGCCAGCTACAAGCTATCCCTCCAACTTGAGTTAGGTCATTTGGCAGGTTTCCAAAAAGCTATGTCTAAGATCTATGGGATTTTATATGACTGGACTTATCTGGATAGTTTTGATCCCACGGCTTATTGGACTACTTTTTCCCCAGTCTGAATCTGGAATGGCCATCCCTATGGCGTAACTGTCATAAATACGTTACTCAGGACAGGTTACGCCTTATGCAATTTCATAGCCTGCATAACTTATATTACTCCACTCAGAGATTAGCCAAATTTGGTCTCACTTCATCATCAACTTGTACCCAATGCCAACAAGAGGAGGGCACTCTGTATCATATACTATGGACCTGCTCTAAAGTAGCCCTATTATGGGCCAGTATTCAGCAAAAAGTGGATCCCTTGTAAGGCTTGGATGATATTTTTACCCCAGAAACCTGCCTGTTGGGGGATTATTCTGAGATTTCAGTGCTTAATCGCAGGTACCATATGGCCCTCATTTCCATGTCCGTTAAAAAAGTGGTATTATGCCATTGGAAGGATAGTGAAGATATTTCATACGTTGAATGGCTCAATGAGCTCTTAGCGAATCTCAGAACAGAGAAGGCTATAGCAAGGCTCAGTAACAGGATAAAAAGGTACATGAGGATTTGGGACCCTTACACACCCTCTATTCCTTATACCTGTATTATGCTGGTACCTAATCAATTTTGTAAACCCAGAGGTTACATATCTGTGTTGGAGGGGAGGGTTAAGGGTGGGCGGGAGAGGGAGAAGGGGTGCAGAATGGGTCTATCATGTTGTCAAATACTTTTTTGGTGTATATTGTATCTGAAGGATCTGTTCTCTGTACTGTAAAAGCTTAATAAAATTAGAATTGAAAAAAAAAAAAAAAAAACGAAACAAAAAAAAAACCAGTGAGATGCACATTTCTCCCGTGGCTACCTGCTTGATTTTAACTAGATATTCAACATAATATCTTTTCTAAATGAGAAAATAAACAACAGTGGTAATAATATGCACACAGGGTTCACTGGTAATAATATGCACACTTATGGTATATCTTAAATATTTCTTTGTCAAATCTCTCTATTACAAACTTTTTTGTAGAGTTCTTTTTCTCCTGTAACAACAGTGTCATTGTATTCTTAAAATAACCTCACAGTATCCGTGTAATCAAAAATGTTTTTTTTATCTTATATCATCGAAGAACATCTTATGTCCATAACGTGTGCCATATTTAATAAAGTGAAAAAAAAAAGCCTTTTTAATTAAATGAAAAGCCTTTGGTTTTTAAACTTTTGCCTCTTGTTTAAATATTTTACAGAATGAAAGTCTGGTGCCTGTAAGGGAAACTTGAATATATACAGTATATACATAGATGCTGTATGTATGTATATATCTATAATGAGCACTGGGTGCAGACGATTTATACTGCTCTTTCACCATGAACTAAAGTCTCTCACCAAGCCAATTTCGAATGCAAAGCACGGCCCCCTGCTCTGTTAGGAAGGTAGCATACTCCTGTTTGACTCACCTTTTATAGTGTGAGCAGCTAAAGGAATCAGGCGTCCACAAGCGTGTGCCCTCAGTGATGTCACAGCGTCACGTGATGTGTGCTTGACCATGACTGTGCTCGGGTCATGCCCGATCCGCACGTAGTGCGACACCTAGTGCCTACTGGGGTAAATGATAAGAGGCGTCCCTGTGTAGGTCTAAAGGAAATTCATAAATATTATTTCAGTGGTCCAAAAAGTTGCCAAAAAACATAATATCTGTAAAGAAATCTGTGAACTGGGTGTTTCTTAGGGTATTAGAACTACATTATAACAAACTGTACAAATACAGCGATACCAGGAAGACTATGAAATGAACGTTTCATTATGTATAAGATGGACCCATTTAATCAGCTCTGTAACGTTGGTGATGGTGGCATGAACTTGCTCTGGTTTATAAATAAATGAGATTAACGTTTTATTTCTACTGTGAGTGGGATTTGTTTTCCAATCTGTTCAGTTCTGTTTATGTTGCTGAGACTGGGATTGACTACTCCCTTATTAACTTTTCTTTATTTCTGAGGTTGGCTGTGATGAACCTTACCTCTCTCTAGAATTAAAAATACACCTTACACTTATGCAAAACATGGTGGCGGTTAGATCCTAACCTCTGTCCCTCGGGCTACCAGACTCCCCTGAGCTGATTAAATAAAATTTGGCACAATACTTTATAAGTGTTTAGGGTAAGGTGTTGATGAATTCTTCAGCTTTTTTGAGATTAGTGAAAAAGATCTGCTTTCTGTGCTGGGTGATCCTTAATTTCACCGGCATGAGAAGGGAAAAAGGGTTAGGTTTTCATTTCAGCTTTTCTTTAGCTTCTCCATCTGTTGAAAAGCTCAGCGCTTATGTCAGGTAAAAAATTGGAGGTTGTATGATTTACACTGGACTCCTCCTCCTTTCCTTGTCTTGTGGAGGACCCACTCTGACAGTACACTGGTGAAAAACTCAACTAGGAGGAACCATGGTTTTTACTCTGGGGCTGGTCAAGCTCACAATACTCTGAGCTCTGTCAGTATCTATTTTACCCCTGGATCCCTCCAACTTTAGGAAGTCCGTGAACAGCATGGCAAAAACTCCTCAGGATCTTCCCCCACCAGGCTCTCTGGTAATCCCACTATTTTAATGCTCGCACCAACTGTAAGTAAAGTAAAGTAAACTTTATTTTTTAAGCACCTGTGGTTTTCTAGCCAGTTGATTTTGTTCTGCATTGCGGAGATTGCCTTCTCATGTGGTGTAGTGTGGACTTCGAGGGGGCCTAAGCTATCCTTGTTGTGGCTGATTCTGTGTTGCATTTATTCCACCTGATGGTCCAGCTCTGTAATTTTCATTGTCAGCCATGCTACTGTGCTTTGTATTGTCACCAGCTTATTGTTAATGGAGGCAAGGCCTTTTTCTATTTCGGACAGCAGCTCTACTTCCTGGCTCTCCACTGTTACTTTGCCCTCCTCTTCTGGTAGCTCCACCTGAAGCTGACTGCATGCCGCCTGCACGGCTGCTGACTTCGGAGGCATCACCCCTGCTCCTGTGCAGAAATTCACAATGCGCTGTAGTCCGGCTGCAGTCTTTTGTTGCTTGCTGGTGTTTTTAGCTTCTTCACCCTTTTTATTCAGCAGGATGGCACAGGATTTGCTGTATTTGGCCACTGTAAGTGGCTTACAGACACGGAGTTCTGTCTAGTGAGTGTTTGTTTTATTAGACATAACCACTGAGCAAAAGCTCATTCACAATGGTGATCTCTTATGCACAAAGTTACAAAAACACATCAATTCATGCCATACAAAAATTACAAGATTACAAATTTCAAAAATAAATCGACATCAGTTGAAACATTTACAAACATCAACATTCAATAACAGATCTTTTTTTAAAACAGGAGTTGTCAGATGTTTACTGTAACTGAATGTACCCTAAAGTGTTTAGGTAGTGCATTCCAAAATGTTGGGACCATGTAACAAACACTGATGAGTTTTCTTGGAGAAATTTTTTGGTATATCCATTTGTAAGAATTCAGAGTTCCTCAACGATGGAGTCATTTGCCTAAATTTAAGCCTGTTACTCACATATTTTGGGATGAGACCCAGCCCTGCCTTGTATGCAAAAAGGCTAATATGTATATTTCCTTCTCGTGGACAATGATGTCCAATTTAACATTTGTTACAAATCCCAACGTACAGATACCGAACACTTTAAAATCAATCTGGCCAACTTGTTATATAAAACATCTAACTTGGATAATTTATCCTGTGACGCTTCACAATACAGTACATCTCCATAATCTAATAGTGGCAGCACCTGTGCCTGAATAACATACTGCTATCTAGCATTATCTATCTGGTGGCCTTCTTGGAATCGCCAGGCTTGGGTATCTAGTTAGTGTATGTTACATTAGGCTCAAGTATCCAATCAGTGAGTACTAAGTTAGACACGGGTATCCAATCAGTGTGTTCTGTGTCGAGCTTAGGCATCTTATCAGTGTATCCTACATCTGACTTGGGCATTCAATTAAAGTCTCCTACATCAGGCTCACTCATCCAATCAAAGTATCCTACTTCAGGCTCACTCATCCAAAGTGTCCTACATCAGGCTCAGGCACCCAGTCAGTGTGTCCTACATCAGGCTCAGGCACCCAGTCAGTGTGTCCTACATCAGGCTCAGGCACCCAGTCAGTGTGTCCTACATCAGGCTCAGGCACCCAGTCAGTGTGTCCTACATCAGGCTCAGGCACCCAGTCAGTGTGTCCTACATCAGGCTCAGGCACCCAGTCAGTGTGTTCTACATCAGGCTCAGGCACCCAGTCAGTGTGTTCTACATCAGGCTCAGGCACCCAGTCAGTGTGTTCTACATCAGGCTCAGGCACCCAGTCAGTGTGTTCTACATCACACTCTTCACTCCAATCAGCACATTCTATGTCAGGCTCAGCATGGGATTGTGCATTCTACATCAGGCTCAGGCATCCAATCAATGTATTCAATTTCAGGCTCTGGCATCCAATCCATGCATTCTGCATCAGCTCTTGCATCCAATCAGAGAATTCTACATAACACTCTGGCATCTAATCACTGCATTCTACGCCAGGCTTAAGCATCCACTCAGGGCATTCTATGTCAGGCCCAGGCACACAATCATTGCATTCTACATCAGACACAGGCATCTAATCACTGCATTCTATGCCTGGCTTAAGCATCCACGCAGGGCATTCTATGTCGGGCCCAGGCACACAATCATTGCATTCTACATCAGACACAGGCATCTAATCATTGCATTCTATGTCAGGCTCATGCATCCAAACGTAGAAACATATATGTTGATGGCAAATAAGAATGACCTGGCCCGCCTAGGTGCATATGATCCTGAGCAAGTCACTTAACTTCCTTGTGCTCCCAGGTCGCATCTGGAAACAAGCTTCGGCTTAGTGTGCTACTCCTGGTAAAACAATGTTCCCTTTCCTAGTCTGCCCATTTCCCTACCTACTTAACTCCTGATCCTAAATGATCAGCAGCTTACCCTCTCTTTCCTACCACTAATGTTGCCTTCTGTCTATCCCATATCTTCTTGAACTCACCAATCGTTTTAGCCTGTACGACCTCCACTGGGAGGCTGTTCCGTGCATCCACCATCCTTTCTGTGAAAAAATACTTCCTCACATTTCCCCCCACCCCAGAGTCTCCCCCCCAGCCTCATACTGTGACCCCTTGTTCACGCACATCTCTTTTTTTTTGAAAGATGCTGCCCTCCTGGACCTTGTTGATTGCCCTGAGGTACCTGAATCTCTCTATCATATCCCCCCTCTCCCCCAGGGTATACATATTGAGGTCTTTCAGTCTTTCCTCGTATGTTTTCTGGTTCAATCCTTTCACCATTTTTGTTGCCCTTCTCTGGGCCGCCTCTATTCTGTCAATGTCCTTCCAGAGATGCGGTCTCCAGAACTGGACACAGTATTCCAGATGTGACCTGACCAATTGTCTGTGCAGTAGCATCACCACCTCCAGTTTTCTACTGGTGGGATTCCTGTGGCCCAAGTGTATGACATTGTATTTTTTTGCAGTGAATTTAAGCTGCCACTCTCTTGACCAGTTCTACATTAGACTCCAGCATCAATCAGTGCATTTTATATCATGATCCAGTATTTAATCAGTGCATTCTACATCACGCTTCAGCATTTAATAAGTGCATTTTACATCAGGCTTAAGCATCCAGTCAGTATGTTATCCAACAGACACAAGCATCCAATAACTGCATTCAACATAATGCTCCAACATCCAATCACTGCATTATATATCAGGCTCAACCATCTGTGTATTTGAAATCAGGTTCAGGCATTTAATCAGTGCATTCTACAACAGGCTCAGACAGCCAATTAAATCACTGCAGTCTACAACCGGCTCAGACAGCCAATCACTGCATTCTATAACCGGCTCAGACAGCCAATCACTACATTCTATATCAGGCTCAGGCATCCAATCGCTGCATTATATACTGTAGAACAGAATATGTTTGCACCCCCTTTTGTTAGCGCTAGCAGCTGTCAGTACTTGTTCGTGGTTGGAAATGTTCTCGATGGTTACAGAGGTAATAACGACAGCGATTTTAACAAGTGAACTGCGATAGACAGCTGCTGTTTTACAGTCTCAGTAATCATTTTTTCTTATAACTCTTAAGTAGCATCAATCAGCAGCTGTCAGCGTTCTTTACTCTGAACTCCGGTAAACCCTGTCATAGTTGCTGTAGCTGACACACAGTAACCATGTTTAATTGCTTCCGTCATTGCTGTAATTACTGAGGCTGCCACTGCTTTAAATACCGGAACATTATCCAGCCCTGCCCCGAACCAGACGCAGACCATATTTTTGCTGACACTTTGTTTCAAGGCAGCACATCTATACTGCGATGGAGCAATGCTAGTAAAGCTGCTGAAAGAGAGTACCCTCTTGATGTGGTAGATATTTCTTCCGAGCAGCTAGCAGCACGAACTGGGCTAGACGCTGATACTGCAAGCTCTGTGGCATGTGAATGGAGTGCTTGCAACCCAGCTCCACAGAAAAAGCGCAGTCTTTCCTCTTACACCTCCGATACTGGCGAGGTTCGATTTGAAATTGGGCGATATGCTACTGAAAACGGAGTCACGGCTACTGTCAGATTCTATAATAGTACATTCAACAGCACTATTTATTTATTGAATTTATTGAATTTTGATGACTGGGTAGGCCCACTGGGCCCCGGAGGTCCCTTTTTCAGGGGTGACCCGGGAAGTAACAGTACATGAAATAGAAGACAATGGTACAATAACAGGCTGAGGGTTTACAATAAGCAACAGCTTTCAGATCCATGAGGCATAGCTTTCTTATCTATGGGTTGTAAATGTCTAACTACTTATTCTATTGTGCATTTGTTCATGCTACAGAGACATACAAAGTAATGAGACAGTACCGTGAATTCAATAGGTAACATACATCTAAGAGTCATAGGATATTTTCTATGAACGTCAGGTGGGGTAAGTGCTAACTGTTCAGTGGGTAGAGATTAAGTATGGTAGAGAGAGCTGACCAGGGTTATTATTGTAGAATTAGGTACCATAGCATAGGCATTTACTCACTGACAGCAGGTAGGTTTTGAGTCTAGTGCGGAAGCACGGTACCGATGGGGTTTCACGCACCTCCAAAGGAAGGTTATTCCAAAGGGAGGGGGCAGCGTGTGTGAAGGATTTGCAACCTGCCTTGGTCCTGACCTTAGGGACCTCTAGTAGCGCTTGGCCAGAGGACCTGAGGTTCACATACATTTTTTTTTACTGTAAGGAGTCCATCGAGGCTCGGGGGAGGCATTGGGCTGATTAGTTTTTACGCCAGAGTACAGGGTACCTGAGCCGAGCATCAAAGGATGGCCAACTGAGCCTCGCAGTGGTGGCTCCTTGAGTGAGGATGAGGAGGCAAAGTGGACTACCTTATTGTATAGTGTCTGTAGTCTACCATATTCCAGTTTAGCGACTCCCTGCAGGACCGGAGCAGCATATGTTAGCGTGGGGAGTAGGACACTAGAAGCTACTGGAGTCCTAGCTTCGGGGTTCAGCTGTTCCTTGAGCCGATACAGTAATCTGAGTTTGGTATGGATTACTTTGGTAACTTGGTCTACGTGTTGCTTGAAAGTGAGACCTTGGTCGAGGGTAAGGCCAAGGTACTTTGCCGAGGAGACTACTTCCAGTTTGTTGCCCTCCAGGGACATAATTTGGAGTGATTGTGATCTGTCTAGTCCAAGAGTTTTAGGGCCAAATAACATGGCTTTGGTTTTATTGGCATTTAGGACCATTTTGTTCATGGTGAGCCATTCCTCCATGACACGTATATCCTTTTGAAGGGATGGGTCTAGGACGTCCAGGTTGTCAGAGGCTATTAATGAATCACCTGTAAGGAAATTTAAAATGGACTACAAAGCAACCGTGGAGCTGACCCCAGATCTCACCCTTCTTAAACCCTCAATGCCAACGAAACCCAGAGGTCGAACTACTTTGCTTATAGAGGAGGTAGAGGACAAATCTAGATTCATTATCCGCAGTCTTAGAGCCGAGGGAGCAGTAGTAAATGCACGGGGTGGTGAATGCCGTGGCCCTTGGTATTGTCAAATCAAACAACCCTCAGACACTGACAGAAAAAAAATGGAGGTGGTGTAACCATCACGACCAAATGGGCCTGGGTTTTTCTTCTTTTCTTTTTTTTTTTTTTTTAGTATGCTTCCCCCCCCCTGCCGCCAGCCGCCTGAAACCTCAGCCCGGCCACGGACCTCGGGCTTCCACCTCCCAAATCAGCTGCAAGCCTCTGATACCCCCTGGCTTACCCCCCAGAGCGGGGTTGCAGCACAAGCCCCCTAACAGTGCCGCAAGCGATGGGATAGGTTGGAGAGCTGGCCTGGAGGTGAATTGAAGCAGAGACGGGCTTAATCTAGGGCGGCCAGCTGCTGAGGATTTTTCTTGTTTTTTTTCTTGGGGGTAGGGACGTGCAATAACATCCAGCGTCCGCCCCACCCCCCGAACGTTCTGGTGCCAGTCGCTGCGGTCCCCCGGCTTCTGCCAGGGATCTGTCAAGCACCGGTCACACTCCCCTCCCTCCCCCTGGAGAAGGAGAGTAGTCCTTGGGATATTCCATCCTTCTTCCCCCCGCCGGCCCCCCAACGTCCCGGGTCGCTGGCATCGCAGGCGGAAATCCAATCACTGTGCCAACAGGCCAGGTCTGGGTTTTTCTAAACCGGATGGGGTTTAGTCATAAAAAGGGCACAAAAGCCACCCGGAAAACCCCACTTGATTTTATAAACCTTAAAGAGGGATTTTTAGCCCGAATTTCCAAAGCAGCCACTCAGGAGCTGATACCACCTGAGCTAGTAGTTAACCTCGGTGAAACTGGTGTCAATCTCGTCCCGGTGTCACAATGGATAATGGCAGCCACTGAGTCCAGGCAAGTGGCCTTAACGGGGACTGGGTGACAAAACGCAGGTTTCCTTCATGCTTGCTTGCACTCTTGCCAGGGATTTGTTGCCACTTCAGGTGATCATCTGCGACAAAACGCAAGCCTGTCATCCGATTCACAAACTCCCCTCAGATTGGTATATAACACACTTGCCCAATCACTGGGCAAACGGAGTCACCACACAAAATTACTTTGCCTCAGTACTTGTGCCACATCTTGAGAACATTAAGCTGACTAAGGGGCTACCGAATGAGCAAATAGGATGGCTGGTAATGTATCTGTTCCGTGCTCATACCATCTCTGCAGTACTTGAACAGTTAGAAGAGGCAGGTTACATCCCTGTTTTTGTGCCGGCATCTTGCACAGATTTACTGTAGCCTCTGGACATTTCCCTAAACAAGCTGTTTAAAGATGACATGAAACAGTGCTTTACAGACTGGTATGCTGGGCTGATTTCCGAACAGCTTTCTGAAGGAGCAGCCTGTGTAAAGGTTGATCTTAAGATGTCGACACAAAGAAAAACATGCAATGTGGCTGGAAACAAGTTTCAACAAACTAAAACAAAGAAGGGAAGAGTGCAACAGTGGATCTATAGAAGCTGGTATTTCTGGAGCACACAAGAGATGTCTGGATGGCCAAGTCGGTAAGTGCAGTACTGTTAGTAGCAGCCTATGTATGTTAATCTTGTGCTGCTACAGTGGAGCCCTCGGGATAAACGTTTTTTGTGCACTTAAGCGGGCTGTGCATTTAACCAGAACATCACTTCCAGGCACATTTCACTGTTTCTGTAATGTGCTTTATAAAATACCAGGCCCTCAAGTTAAAATGACAATATTGCAGTCCTACAACACAGTACTACTTAAAAAAATCAGTAATTTTCTTTTGCTTTGTGTGTTTTAGTGTACGATTCAAAATCAAACAGAAGGCTAAAGTCAATCTTTTCCTTTGACAACATGAATTTTCTTACTATGGCCATGCTAGATGTCACCATGGCCGCAGTTAAGATGTTAAGGTGTACTATTTAAGGTGGTGTGTACAAAATGTGCACTTAAAAACTGGGTTGGACTGAAAATCAAAAGAAAAAGTAAAAAAAAAAAAAATAAAATGTGCATTTAACCAAAATGTGCACTTACATGTAGTGCACTTAAGAGGTGCATTTAACATTGGATGAATGGGGGGGGAGGATAAAATAAATCGGGATATGGAAAAAATGTGCATTTAAGCAGGATGTGCAGTTATGCAATGTACACTTAAGTGGGCTCCACTGTACTACAGTAGCTTTTTTTTTTTTTCAGAACTGTCTTCTGCTGACTAAGAAGAGGGAATTCCAAATGCCAACAGAGTGAACAGAGATTCCTTGTCTGTTTTCTTTGAAGGACACTTTGCCTACAGTTTTGCTTTTTAAAAAAAAAAAAGAATCAAGTTTGAAAGTTACTGTAACCATGCACCTGTCTTGCTTCTGTCTTGTTGCAGTATTTAGCAGGGGTCTTCAGTACTGTATTTAACAGAGTAGCACTAGCGTTTGTCAACATTGTGACACCAGAGTATGACCGTCCAATCAGATATCATATTCTGAAATTATTAGCGATCGCTAATTGTTCGCAGTTTTGAAAAAAAAAAAAAATGCGAACACAGAGAAAATAAAAAGATAGCCAACACTTCCTGGAGTACAGTATCAGGCTCAACTATCAGTGTATAGGAAGATCAGGTTCAGGCATTTATTCAGCGCATTCTACAACAGCCTCAGGCAGCCAGTCACTGCATTCTACATCAGGCTCAGGCATCCAATCAGTGCATTTAACTTCAGGCTCCCACATCCAATCACTGCATTGTGCATCAGGCATAGGCAGCCAATTATTGCATCCAAGATTAGGTTCAGGCATCAAATCCCTACATTCAAGACCAGGCTCAGGCATCCAATCAGTGCATTTTAACATCAGTACTTGGTACAGTACTTTTTTTTAATACGGAAAATACTTGCCCGTTTAATCCATCTCTCGCTCCCTGTGAGCAAAGTTCCAATCCCTATTCTTGAAAATATATTCTTCAATCTTTTTTCTTGAACATCTGAAAGGATTCTGCCTCTACTACTTCCTTTCGTAGAACACTCCATTTCTACACTTCCCTCTGTGTGAAAAATTCCTTCCTTCTAGTCTTATATACAGGTTCTTGTTTTAGTTTCCTATTATGAGATCCTAGGTCAATCCCTCTGTCTTTCTGGTCTATACTGAATTCTGCCATTAGTTTTTATTCCCCAGAACTTTCTAAAGCTGTAACACATCCTCTGTACGTTTTCGCTCTTCCTACGTTAGGAGTCCTTACCCTTGCAACCCTCTGTTTGCATGTCTTCCCTCTTAAATTTGGGATCAACCATTTGCGCTGCTTTGTACTCTAATAGGCCCCTGTTGTGGTAGGGCTATTCGCCCTACCTGGATATTAGAGGGACTCGGTTCCTTGCTGATTTTTCAAGCCGGACGCAGCGGCAGCACTTTTTCCATCCTATACTTTCTATCCTATCCTTGTTCTGTCGAAATGGCCATCTACAGACACCCCCCCCCCTTTGTTCTCTCTCTTTATGCTCGGTTTCTTTTCAGTCCCTCTAAAAATAATTCAGACTGACTCAAAATGGTAATATAAATACATAAAAGCTAGGTAGCACAATGTCATTGGGTATAAAATAAAGCTATATAAAGTTTGCTAGCACAGTTTCATTTGTTATTAAATAAATGCGTAGGGGCTAGCTAGCACAATCGTGTTTGTAAATACGTAAGGGCAGATATGCATTGTCAAATATGTGCACAGTTAAAAGAAGAGCCATTTTTTTGTTGAAATGCTGTTATGTAGCACTTAAAGTATAAAATGCTGCATTGCCAGAAGTGCATTAAAATGTTTTGTTATGTAAAGGCTGGCTGGTTGAAAGAATCAGATTCAGTTACAAAGAGAAGTTTCCTTCAATATGGAAAATGCTGGGGCATTTATTTATTTTAGTTTAAATAAGGTCGCACTCAACAAAGCGTGTCGCCTTGTAGTGGGTGGGCACAGGCTCACCCATACCTGTGGCCTCTACGATCAAGCTAACTGGTTAAACTTTAATGGCCGGCTTCACTATCAGACCTGTCTACTGGCAAAAAAAAGATAACCTTGGGCCTCCCCCCACCCTTGGCACAGCATCTCCTCACTCCCTGGACCACCAGAAGCTCCACTAAGGTCTCCATCAAAGTTCCACTCTGTAGGACAGCGAGCCTTCATGTATCGGGCCCCGTCTGGACAAACAACCTAACTCCAGGGATCTTTTCTGTCACAAAGATTGGCCCCTTTAAACTAAAACTCTGGCAGCACCTCCTTGAAATAAACAGCTGTGACTGCTCTTAGTTTCTCCCCTTCCTTGGCATGACGCTTTCCTACTCACCCCATCTACTCTCTTGTACTGACAAAGTCATCTTAGACAGCTACAGCCCTCTTTTCCTTTTAGCCTCTACCCCCTCTCTCCCATCCTCTCTCCCCCCCCCATCCTCTCTCTCCCTATTCCTCCCTGGCCCTCCTGCCAGTCTAGGGGGACTAACCAGAGCCCTTCTACCAGGGTTTAACTTTTTCTTGAATACCGACTGCCCTACCCATTGTATCTGAACCGCTTAATCATTTGCAATGTATATGCTTTCCCATTCATACACTTTTCTCAGTCCTGTTGTCTGTACTGTTGACAGGCAAGGGAGGATAGCTGATGTAGGAAGCAGAAGCGCCACCATCAGTATGATCACGCTATGTCGATAGTGGGATGCAAGAGGAAGCATTGACTAGGCTCTGCAAGAACACAGCCTGGCCAAGCAGGATGGACCGAGGCAAGTGAGCTTCCCGGCATTGATGTCTATACCATTGACGGGCACAAGAGGCTAGCTGACAGGGGAGGCAGAGGCGCCACCATCAGTGTGATCACTTCAGCCATCTCAGTGCGATGGGGAGGGAAGCTTCAATAGGGGAGGCAAGGGTGCCACCGTCGATGAGCCTGGGCCAGCCCTGTCTGGCATAGGAGAGTATCGGCCATACCCAGTCTGTTAGAGTGATGGGAGACAGGAGCAATAGGAGGGGCTAAGATGTCACCATCCAAAAGGCACTAGCCCCAACTGGATCACTGAGACTTGCCACAGAACCCCCTGCCTGGGTGTCTTGCTGGTGGGGGGTGGGGTCACTGCCATCCAAAGATGGTTACTGGAAGGAGAGGTCCCTGAGAAACCCAAATGGACAGCTAGAAAGTACCCTTGAATGGGTATGTGCTTGTTTGTTCTCGCAGCTCCTAAGAGGTGCCATGTCCACCAGCGATGCGAAGGCCCCTAGGTCAAATGACAGGTCGAGGGCTTGGCCTTCTCGAGCACCACAGCATACTTCCAAAACCAGTTTCGGTAGAGTATCAGAGTGTGGACAGGGCCTGAATCATGGCTGGTGGCAGGGTGGGAGTCGGCACAGTAGATCCTTTTACTCCGTTTGGAAGAGCGCTGCTGAAAGTAGCATTTTCACAGAGTCTGACAAGTCTTGATCGATGGCGGGAAAAGAACAGAGGAGAGATGGAGCCGCCCACGCTTATATGGGGACAATGACATCAGATGTCGTCATGGGTGGCCTGTAGCGAACTGCTGGCAAAAGTTTCTGTGTGATTCTAGTGCCTGACGCTTTAATATTCCATAGGTGTGGCCTGCTTAAAGAGATATCCTTGAGGAAGATATACTTTTTTCTTTTGTTCAATTCATTTGTCATTTTTTCACCTTTTTAATAATTTAAAAGATTCAAACTGTTTTTTTAATTCTCATTTACTAGTACTGTTGGACCCATTTCACAATCACAATACGGTACTTCAGGGGATGCATTACGGTAGGCTAATGGCCCTTTTTGGGTGGTGGAGGCACGAGGCAAACCCTCGTGCTTCAACCCACCCGAGGCGGGCCATTATCCTCCATAACGCACCCAGTCATGCCCTACTGCTTAAACATGCCCCGCATGCTGCTGAACCTCCCACTGCTGCTTACTGCTCTAATGTCAGCTGCAGAGGATTCTGGGATTTGTAGTACTAGAAACTGTGACTCTAGAACTAAGCAAACAGTCTGATACAATCTACAGCACTACAGTAAACAGTAAGTGAATCAAAATGTTTTTCCACACATAGCGCACGCTGGGACCAGCCTCACGCTTGGACGCGGGAGCCCTTTGTGCTGGCTGTTAACATTTCATACCTAATTTATATGCCTGATGTTATTACACCAACATGTTTTGTAATGCTGCAAGTTGATATGAAAGAACAGAAAACTTAATTTTTTCTCATCTGCTGGCTTCTTTGTACAGTATTCCTGATCTGCTCTTTAAGGCCCCAAAAGTCCAACTGCTCATATCAGACATGCATTAAAATGCAGCAGAACAGAACTGGAACCATGAAGTAGGTCACTCATGGCCATGTGGTTAGCTCCTCACTACCGTTCTGTTGTTAAACCACAGAATACCTACATTGAGCAAAGAAAAACAACTTACCCCCCTTTTTAAGGTGCGGAAGGATGGGATCCGGGGTTTCACTGTCTTATTGATCTCATTCAAACAGTAAGACAGGGGATCCCGACTGAACCTGGGGGACGGGGTTCCATTAGCAGCAGACGAAGGGTGAGAGTTCAGAGATGAAAAGGGAGGGGGTGGAAGCTAATGATGAAAAAAGGGAACAAAAATAAGTCAGGACAGGAACCCAACCACCAACCAGGAACCCATCAGCAATGCAAGAGCCAGAGGCCACAGATCAGCGGTCCGAATGTAAAACCGACCACTAAACTATCGGTGCCTGAAAACAGGGCAAGTAGTACCTTTTTTTTTTTTACTGGCTTCACTTATCTAACAACCCTGTCAGACAAGGTTCATAATGCCCTCCTGCAGACTCCCAATCAATAAAACTAGTTTTGGAACAATTGGGAGGTTGTGATTGGCTCACAGAATAATACAGATCTTGCCACTGACTCGGCATTCAGCCAAATGAAAGCATCACATTTGCCCTTTTAGCTCTTGGAACTGAGACCCATGATCCTGAATCCTGAATGCAGAATAACCCTAGAGGCAGGTGTGCAGCCAAAAGCAGCCAGATCTGAAATTGATCGGTCAGCAAAAATGGAGATTAAGGTCAGGTGGCAGGCTGCCATTTTGCACCTTGCATCGACAACAAACTAGGTATAATCCTAACCACCACATCTGGTAGTGCCATTTACCAATGCCATTCTATACCCAAATGTTTTAGAAAAAGTTTGCATGTTTATTTGTCCTTGGGTTTCATTTCAGCAATGTAGAATGTTTCAGAACTTGCTAACGGGTCGGCACAGAGGCAGCCCTACCATTCGTAACACTGATGACCCAGGCTCAGGTACGATTGCCCGAGCAGAGGATGCTATCCCCAGAGGAGGGAGGGAGGGACATAGGATCCACTGCTAGACTGCCACCTCGGAGACCACACATGGCAGTGCAGTCAAAGGTGCGACCAAGAGGGAAAACATCAGTCAGCACTGTGAGCAGGCTAGCTTCATTGTGGGCACGCAACTTGTCACCACAGTCATGAGGGCTGGGAAAACAACATAAGGAAAGCCAATATAAGGTATCATGAAGTCAGCACACTTGGGCCCCACCGCTCCTGACTGCACACAGGTCCCCTCACAAAGCAGCATGAAGCCAGCGCACCTGGGCCCCACCCCACTCCCGACTACCCGCTGGGCCCTTCACAAAGCAGCATGAAGCCAGCACACCAGGGCCCCACCGCTCCCAAATACCTGCTGGTCCCCTTACAAAGCAGCATGAAGCCAGCATATCTGGGCCCCACTGCTCCTGACTACCCACTGGGCCCTTCACAAAACAGCATGAAGCCAGCACACCTGGGCCCCACCGCTCCCAACTACCTGCTGGTCCCCTTACAAAGCAGAATGAAGCCAGCATACCAGGGCCCCACTGCTCCTGACTACCCACTGGGTCTATCACAAAGCAGTATGAAGCCAGCACACCAGGGCCCCATCGCTCCCAACTACCTGCTGGTCCCCTTACAAAGCAGAATGAAGCCAGCACACTTGGGCCCCACCACTCCCAACTATCCGCTGGTCCCCTTACAAAGCAGAATGAAGCCAGCACACCTGGGCCCCTTAACAAAGCAGCATGAAGCCAGCACACCTGGGCCCCACCACTCCCAACTAGCCGCTAGGCCCTTCACAAAGCAACATGAAGCTGGAACACTTGGGCCCCACTGCTCCTGACTGCCCATAGGTCCCCTCACAAAGCAGTATGATGTCAACACAGTCAAACCCCACCACTTGTAACTGCTGACAGGTACCCTCACAAAGCAGTATGAAGCCAGCACACTCGAACCCCACCACTCCTGACTGCCCACAGGACCCCTCACAAAGCAGTTTGATGTCAACACACTTGAACCCCACCACTCGGGGACCTGCACACAGGTCCCCTTACACAGCAGCATGAAGTCAACACACCTGGGCCCCACCGCTCCTGACTACCCACTGGGCCCTTCACAAAGCAGCATGAAGCTAGCACACTTGGGCCCCACTTCTCACAACTACCCACTGGTCCCGTTACAAAGCAGCATGAAGCCAGCACACCTGGGCCCCACCGCTCCTGACTACCAGCCAGGCCCTTCACAAAGCAGCATGAAAACAGCACACCTGGGCCCCACCGCCCCTAACCACCCACTGGTCTCCTCACAAAGCAGTATGAAGTCAACACACTTGAACCCCACCACTCATGACTGCCCACAGGTCCCCTCACAAAGCAGTATGAAGCTAACACACTTAGGCCTGCCGCTCCTGACTGCCCACAGATACCCTCACAAAGCAGCATAAAGCCGGCACAATTGGGCCCCACCCCTCCAGACGGCCCACAGGTCCGCTCATAAAGCAGGATGAAGCTAACACACTTAGGCCTGCCACTCCTGACTGCCCACAGATACTCTCATAAAGCAGGATGAAGCCAGCACACTTGAGCCCCACTGTTCGTGACTGCCCACAGGTCCCTTCATAAAGCAGTATGAAATCAGCACACTCGAACCCCAACCCTCCTGACTGTCCACAGGTCCCCTCACAAAACAGTGTGAAGTCAGCACTCTTAGGCCCCTGCAACATGTCTCACACATATAAGATGGACCAGTGGTAGGTCATGGCCAGCAGTGCTACCAAGGGAGCCCATCAAAGCGGAAATGTCCCAAAGAGAAAATTCCCCCTGTGGAGTTCCCTGGGAACCACGTAAGTGACAGAGAAGGAAGTGAATGGGGCTGGAAGCTGGCCTCGCAGGCATGGCAGCTTGGGGGATATCAAGAAAAACAAAATTCCTAACAGGAGGACAGAGACTTTAGCAAAACAAAAAAATCTGTGCACTTACAGAGAATAAAGTTATCAGAAAAAAAACACAGCAAACCAAGACAGCTATAATTAGCCATTTGCTACAGTTTAGTGCTGCACAATTCCAATTCTGATACAAAAATATCAAAAGCAGAAAACTAATGAACTGATGCTTAAACTCAAAAATCAAGGAGAACACACCTGATGCCCCAGCACTCGATGTATACTACGTGTTCCGTGGGATGTTTCGTGCACTAGCACTTCAATATATGGCTAATCGAAGCCATCTTGATTTGCTTTTATTTTCTGCTGAACTTTATTTTCCATGAGTGAACAGATGTTTTGGTTTGTTAGCTTCAGGAGATAGCCACTCCCTTTGTATGCTGCAGTCCCATGCACTGGGAGCAATTTTGGGTAGTTACTTTAAACCTGGTTAGCAAACTGGACCATGAGGGCATCTGGCTGGTGCGCTGATGGCGTTCTTTCAGAAAAACACACTTCGTTATATCAGGGGTCCAAGAATTTAGAGAGAGACAGAGAGAGAGAATTTCATAACCTCCTCCTGTGGTTTACCTACCCAAATTGTAATGGCTATGGAAAAAAGTTCTACTTCTGATCAATCACTGCAGGTCAGGAATTAGAATGTTTGACACCGAGAAGGGTCTGGCCAAAGGGGCAGGCACATAACTTATTCTGGGACCCCTGATGTTGCCTGATCACATTCCATTAGATTAGAAAGTGAGGCCGATACAGTAGCTAAACATTGACCAGAACTCTACAAAGATGTTAATCTTGTTAGAACATGCAAATTGCATCAGTAGGAAGCCCCGAGGAGCCAAGCAACTTGAGTTCAGAGAAAGTGCAGCTCTCAAAAAGTGTCACTATGAATTCAGCCAAGAAGTCATACAAAGAGAGTAAAAATGAGCATACAACTTAGGCAGCACCTACTGAATTAGTCTGTAGTTGTACTGCACTTTTATCCAGGATGGCCCAGTTAAGTGTAACACCTCGTTTTTGGTGGTCTTTCTTTCCACTTTGCAGCAGGGTGGAGTGAAGCACTGGGAGGTCTCAGATGAGCTCAGGTGAGATTTAAATTTCGACTTCTTATATGGTAGTACTGCAGTACAACTACCGCACTACATTAGTTCTGCACTACAACTACGACGCTACACTACTTCTGAACTGCAACTTCGACGCTACACTACTTCTGAACTGCAACTACCATGCTACACTAGTTTTGCACTGCAACTATCATGCTACACTAGTTCTGTACTACAGCTACTACGCTACACTAGTTCTGCACTGCAACTACGTTACATTAGTTCTGCACAACTACTGTGTTACACTAGTTCTGCACTACAACTACCATGTTACACTAGTTCTGCACTAGAACTACCATGCTACACTAGTTCAACACTGCAACTATCGCACTACACTAGTTCTGCTCTGCAGTTAACGCGCCACATTAGTCCTGCACTATAAACTACCCTGCTACATTAGTTCTGCACTACAACTACCGTACATTAGTTCTGCACTACAACTACAGCGCCATACTAGTTCAACAATACAACTACCATGCTACACTGATTCTGTACAACTACCGTGCTACACTAGTTCTGCATTACAATTACCTTGCTACATTAGTTCTGTACTACAATTACCGTACTACACAAGTTCTGCACTGCAACTACAATGCTACACTAGTTCTGCACTACAATTACCATGTTACACTAGTTCTGCACTACAATTACCTTGCTACACTAGTTCTGTACTACAGCTACCATACTACACAAGTTCTGCACTACAACTACATGCTACACCAGTTCTGCACTACAACTACATGTTACACTAGTTCTGCATTACAACTACATGTTACACCAGTTCTGCATTACAACTACGTGTTACACTAGTGCTGCACTACAACTACGTGTTACACTAGTGCTGCACTACAACTCCCTGTTACACTAGTTCTGCATTACAACTATGTTGCTACACTCATCTGTGCCAAGGCTTGGATCGTTCAAATCCAAACTCTGCCAATACCTCACTGCCTCCAGCACCTGTGACTGCCCCACTTAATTGTCTACCTCCCCCCACTCCCTACTGCCTCCTTAGCCAACCTCCCCCCCTTTCTTAGCTGTCTCTCTAGTCCCCACCTTGCACTTCCGCTACTCCCTGCCCCCCTTCCTCTTTTCTTTCTTACTTCTCTCTCATGTTTTTCGACTCCAGCACTTCTATCTGTATTATGGCAATGCCTCTGGCTGCACCCTCAGTCCCCCTCCCCCATTGCTCTGTTCTCTTACTACTGCTGCTCTGTGCTCTATCGCCCGTTAGCCCGAATGTACATGACCACATATTTGTACTTGGTGTTATGCTGTTTACCTGCCTATGTAACTGAATATCTTGTCTACTCTGTATTGTACCTCCTTTGACGTGGAACCTTTGTAAAAGAGCCTTGGCTCAAAGGTACTTGTAATCCTAGAATAAATAAATAAAAATAAACACTAGTTCTGCACTACAACTATGTTGCTACACTAGTTTTGCACAATAATTACCTTGCTACACTAGTTATGCACTACAACTACGTGCTACACTAGTTCTGCACTACAACTACTGTGCTGTACTAGTTCTGCACTACAACTACGTGCTACACTAGTTCTGCACTACAACTACCGCGCTACACTAGTTCTACACAACTATCATGCTACACTAATTCTGCACAACTACCCTGTTACATTAGTTCAGCACTACAACTACTATTCTACACTATTTATGCACTACAATGACCCTGTTACACTAATTCTGCACTTCAATTACCTTGCTACATTAGTTCTGTACAACTACTAGACAAAAGTGCATCCAGCATAAAAAGAACTGGGCACACACCAAGGCTGAGTGTTCCTGGTTGTTGCTGTAAGTATCATTACATGTATGAAGACCCCCTTAGAAGCCATAAATTAAACATAATAAAGTACTGCCACTGCTACTGTAATAAGAACAGTGGTGGTAGCAACGTCACTAAATGGGTGTAATACCCAGGACTCTCTGCGCCCGCTCATATGGGAACTGCACGGCGCTTCCATGTTCAGCCAAAAGTTTTGCCATTTTATAGCAAAAAAATGGCTGGATTAAAAATTAAGCTCACTGCAGCCCCAGACTCCCGCAGCAGCATTTTAAGGTATGTGGAAACGGGACCGGGCTGCAGTCTTTCTTTGCGGGTCACCTTTAAGCAGGCTGTGCATTTCAACAGAAAATCACTTTCAGGCACATTTCTCTGTTTCAGTAATGTGCTTTGTTAATTACCAGGCAGGCACTCAAGTTAAAATAACATTACTGCACTGTCCTCCAACAGAGTACTGCTTAAAAAAGAATAAAATAATGAGTAATCTTTTGCTCTGCGTTTTTCAGTATTACTTGGTATGAAAGAACAGAAGAAGGCAAGAGCCCATCAAGACTGTTCCCCACACTATGTGGGACATTATTTATCTATTATCCCTCAACCAAACATCTAATTTGTTTTTAAAGACAGTGGCACTAGTTGCCTATACCAATTCTTGTGGCAAGGTGTTCCATACAATGGATGCTCTTATTGGAAAAAAGCTTCCCCTTTTGCTGGTTTTATAAGTTTTACTTCAAGCTGTTTATTATGCAGTCTCGAACATGTCTCCTTTTGGAAAGTGTTAGACCACATTTTTCCATTAGACTGGTGAATTTCTTAAATTAAAACCATAAGCATATCACCTCTTAATCTTCTAGTTTGAAGAGAAGAGACCAGTAGCTTTAATCTGTTCTGATAATCCAAGTTTGTTAATCTTGGAATCATTCTAGTTACTCTCCTTTGAACCTGTTCAAGAACTGCTATGTCTTTTTGGTTTGGATTCCAGAAAGGGGAGCCATAGTCTGAATACGGTCTAATGTATGCCCTATACAATGGAATAGCATTGTTCAGTGCGATTAACAAAGTCGTTTAATTTGCCTCAAAAGTCTGTTGGTCATGCAAGCAGTTCTAACACAGTGATCATTTGATGCAAGTTTATTATTAACATATATCCCTAAATCTTTTTCACAATTTGATGAGTGAAGTGGTAGTCCGTTTATATAATATATTGTTTTTGGATTATTTACACCGAAATGCACTACTAAACATTTGTCTTGATTAAACTGCATATGATTTTCATTTGCCCAAAGTGTTAATTTTTCCAAATCCTTCTTTAATGCAGAAATATTTTCTTGATTAACCTTGCCCTCCAATTTAGTATCGTCTGCAAATTTAACCATGAAGTTATTTGGCCCTGTTTGTAAATCACTGATAAGGAGATTAAACAATGTTGGTCCCAAGACCGACCCCTGTGGTACACCACTCATCACACTACCCGAATCAGACAAGATATCATTAATTCTGACTCTCTGAGAATGATTTGTCAACCAGTTTAAAGTCCAGTTGACAATATCAGGTGACAACCCTAGATTGTGCATTTTAGTAATGAGTTTTTCATGTGAGACTTTATCGAAAGCTCTACTAAAGTCCAAAAGAATTACATCAGTAGGGATACCCACATCTAGTAGAGTAATTATATTATTGTAAAAAGATATCAGATTGGTGGTGCATGAATACTTGGGAGTAAACCCATGCTGATTTGAATAATAAATTACTAATTTTTTACAATCTTGATCTATTAAAGACTTCATTACTCGTTCCATTAATTTACCAGCCACTGAGGTCAGGCTAATTGGATAATAATTTTGAACAGAACCTCTATTGCTTTTTTTAAATATGGGAGTAACTATTGCTGAACGCCAATCATTTGGTACAATGCTTTCTTGTAAGGAATTGTTGAAGATAATTGACAAAGGTATAGAAATATTTATAGAGGTTTCGATCAGAAACCATGGATGAATACCATCTGGGCCCGGACTAGTATTTTTTTTTTAGTTTTTTGATAGCCTGTATAATGTCAGTTGGATAGAACCTATGATAATCTATGTGGTGAACTTTAAATGTACTAATCAGTGATTTTTGAGAGAAGACAGAACAAAAGTACTTATTAAAGAGACTTGAGGTTTCTATATCAGATAGAGAAGAGCCATTGGTTATAATGGGACCAATGGTCCTTGATACGCCTTTTTTACTATTTATATAGGAGAAAAGAGATTTGTGACAGTCTTTTGTGTGAGCTAGTTTAAATTCTAGCTTTTTTTTTCCAATTTAATAGAATATTTTAAGTTTTTCACAGATAGTCTGTATTTATGTAATAGAGTAGTTTTAAATGGAACAGAACTATTCTTAAGTTTCCTAAAAAGTTTAATTTTTATTTTAATCTGATTTTTAATTGTCTTGTTGAACCAAGGGGGAATTTTTCCATTATAATTAAATTTCCTCTTAGATGGAATAAAGGTATTTTCCAAATAATGTACAATATTTAAAGAAAAAAGTCCCAAGCTTGTTGTGTTGTACAATTAAGAAGATTAGATTCCCAGTTTATGTTTTGTAAGTATTCATTGGTTTTAGAAAAATTTGCTTTATCATCATTTTTTGTACAGTATAACTTCCTTTGTGTTGTTTTAAACTGTTGAATTTCAAAAAGAATAGATGAATGATCACTGGTTCCAAGTGGATCCCAAATTTGTAAATTGCTAATTTGTTGCTCTATGTTTGTAAATAATAGATCCAAAATATTAGGACCTCGAGTGGGTTCAGTAACAAGTTGTTGTAATCCAGTACAAACTACCACATCTATTAGTCCTTTCTCGGCATAGGACTGTCCTGAGAATGAGTACCAGTTAATATGAGGGAGGTTAAAGTCACCAAATATTACAGTATCTTGAGATTCTGAAAAATGTGTAATTTCTTTAAACATATCAGTTGTGTAATCTGAATTTGCAGATGGAGGTCGATAGATGTTACCAATAGTTATATAGGACTGCTCCTTCAATAAGATTTTAACCATATACTTTCCAAAGGAAAGGGAGAACACACTTCAAAAGAAGGAATATAATTTCGTATGTACATACAAACTCCACTGCCTTGCTTATCTAATCTGTTTTATGATACAACTTATAACCTGGAATTTCTCTGGACCAAATTGAGGATGCGTCCCACCAAGTTTCAGTTACTCCCACCACACCTATATTTAAAGTTTTACATTTGGCTTCGAGTTCTGCTAATTTGACTTGGCTTAAAGATCTTGCATTCAAAGCTAGGAATTTACATTTAGTTGTGATAATATTTTGGTAAGTATTCAGAGACTTGGGAATAGACCCATTCTCCCCCATTATTTTTAGTTTAAACAATGATTTACGATTTTAGTGATACTTTTTCCCGTAAGTGTACTACCCCTACGACTGAGATGTAAACCGTCCCAGCAAAACAAGGATTCAAAATTAAACAGAAGGCTAAAGTTAATCTTTTCTTTTGACAAAGTGTGTTTTCTTACTGTGGCCATACTAGACAGCATCATGGCTGCAGTTAAGATGTTAAGGTGTACTATTTAAGGTGGTGTGTACAAAATGTGCACTTAAAAGCTGGGTTGGACTGAAAATCAATAAGTAAAAAGACGTGCATTTAACCAAGATCTGCACGTACACGTAGTGCACTTAACAGGATGTGCATTTAACCAAGATCTGCACGTACACGTAGTGCACTTAACAGGATGTGCATTTAACCAAAATCTGCGCGTACCGCGTGGTACTTAACAGGATGTGCCTTACCAAGATCTGCATGCGATACCGCAGTGCGACTTAACAGGATGTGCACTTAACCAAGATCTGCACGCACACGTAGTGCACTTAACAGATGCACTTAACCAAGATCTGCATCGCATTAACGGTGCACTTAACAGGATGTACCCTTAACCAAGATCTGCACGCATTACACTAGTGCACTTAACAGGATGTGCACTTAACCAAGATCTGCACGATAACGTAGTGCACTTAACAGGATGTGCACTTAACCAAGATCTGCACGTACACATAGTGCACTTAACAGGATGTGCATTTAACCAAGACCTGCACGTACATGTAGTGCACTTAACAGGATGTGCATTTAACCAAGATCTGCACTTACATGTAGTGCACTTAACAGGTACATCTAACACTGGATAAATTAAAAAAAAAAAAAAATCGGGATATGGAAAAATTGTGCATTTGAGCGGGATGTGCACTTATCCAATGTGCACTTAAGTGGGCTCCACTGTATATACCACTTGCTCTGAGAATGAGGCTTGAGAGTACAACACGTGCATGGTATATACCCATGATGCCTTGCTCTGAGAATGAGGCTTGACAGTACAATACGTGCATAGTATATACCCATGATGCTGTGCTCTGAATGAGGCTTGAGAGTACAATACGTGCATGGTATATACCCATGATGCCCTGCTCCAAGAATGAGGCTTGAGAGTACAACACGTGCATGGTATATACCCATGATGCCTTGCTCTGAGAATGAGGCTTGAGAGTACAAGACGTGCATGGTATATACCCATGATGCCCTGCTCTGAGAATGAGGCCTGAGAGTACAATACGTGCATGGTATATACCCAAGATGCCCTGCTCTGAGAATGAGGCTTGAGAGTACAACACATGCATGGTATATACCCATGATGCCTTGCTCTGAGAATGAGGCTTGAGAGTACAACACGTGCATGGTATATACCCATGATGCCTTGCTCTGAGAATGAGGCTTGACAGTACAATACGTGCATAGTATATACCCATGATGCTGTGCTCTGAATGAGGCTTGAGAGTACAATTCGTGCATGGTATATACCCATGATGCCCTGCTCTGAGAATGAGGCTTGAGAGTACAAGACGTGCATGGTATATACCCATGATGCCTTGCTCTGAGAATGAGGCTTGAGAGTACAATACGTGCATGGTATATACCCATGATGCCTTGCTCTGAGAATGAAGCTTGGGAGTACAACACGTGCATGGTATATACCCATGATGCCTTGCTCAGAGTACAACACGTGCATGGTATATACCCATGATGCCTTGCTCAGAGTACAACACATGCATGGTATATACCCATAATGCCTTGCTCTGAGAGTACAACACGTGCATGGTATATATCCATGATGCCTTGCTTTGAGAGTACAACACGTGCATGGTATATACCCATGATGCCTTGCTCAGAGAGTTCAATACATGTATGGTTTGAAGAGATACACAAAAACAAACTAAACACAAATGGTAAATGGGAGACTGAAGGAAACCTACTGTTATGTCTGACATGAATACAACAGTACCTGGAGGTGTACAGATAGTAGGAACCCAATGACATGGCCAAAGACCCTGCAGTGATAGTGAGGATGTCGCCATGGGTTCATCTGGTAGCTGGTGTGGCCCACAGGCCATTTAACAGTTAGAACCAGACAGGTTTGGCAGACAAGACTGCAGCTGGCTTTTGCATCAGGTCAAAGATGAACATCAAATTAAACAAATGACCTGTTAGGTTTCATAAAATGGCAAGAAATAATCTAGAAATGTCACTGGCCAAAACTAATCACCTGACTGTAGTTTAATCTACAATACACTCACAGCAGCCCTAATTTATTTTTATTTTATTGTCCACTAGGCACAAGTGACCATTTTCAGGGGTGACACAGGAGCATTGTGGGGGGGGGGGGGAGTAAGTGACTTGATCAGTCACATAGTATGCAAGTAGAGGTTGTGGGAAACAAAGCCAGGTCTGTCTGCTGGATGTACCAAGATCATTGACAGCTCGTTACTCTAACCTCTAGGCTATACTGCCAGACCTGAAATCAAAATCTGACTAGCAACCACCTGTGATACAATTCATTTATCATTACACTAATCACACCAGTTGTTAAAACCAATTAACCTGCCTTTCTCCCTCTGTCTTCAGTGTAGCCAATCCCCTTGCAGAAAGCTCAAGCAAAGCTGTGTGAGTTCCTATGCAGCAGCACCAGCAGCTACAGCCAGGTGCACTGCCCTTAAAGGGGCTACAATGGACTATTCCTATGCAGCAGCACCAGCAGCTACAGCCAGGAGCACTGCCCTTAAAGGGGCCACAATGGACTATTCCTATGCAGCAGCAGCTACAGCCAGGTGCACTGCCCTTAAAGGAGCCACAATGGACTATTCCTATGCAGCAGCAGCAGCTACAGCCAGGTGCACTGCCTTTAAAGGAGCTACAATGGACTATTCCTATGCAGCAGCACCAGCAGCTACAGCCACGTGCACTGCCCTTAAAGGAGCTACAATGGACTATTCCTATGCAGCAGCAGCACCAGCAGCTACAGCCAGATGCACTACCCCTAAAGGGGCCACAATGGACTATTCCTATGCAGCAGCAGCTACAGCCAGGTGCACTGCCTTTAAAGGAGCTACAATGGACTATTCCTATGCAGCAGCACCAGCAGCTACAGCCAGGTGCACTGCCCTTAAAGGGGCCACAATTGACTATTCCTATGCAGCAGCAGCAGCAGCAGCAGCTACAGCCAGATGCACTACCCTAAAAGGGGCCACAATGGACTATTCCTATGCAGCAGCAGCAGCACCAGTAGCTACAGCCAGGTGCACTGCCTTTAAAGGAGCTACAATGGACTATTCCTATGCAGCAGCACCAGCAGCTACAGCCAGGTGCACTGCCCTTAAAGGGGCCACAATTGACTATTCCTATGCAGCAGCAGCAGCACCAGTAGCTACAGCCAGATGCACTGCCTTTAAAGGAGCTACAATGGACTATTCTTATGCAGCAGCACCAGCAGCTACAGCCAGGTGCACTGCCCTTAAAGGGGCCACAATGGACTATTGAATAACTTCTAACACTATAAAACTTCACATCTCTTATTGGTCGCACTCATACAACTCTGTGCCTAGTTTTGAAACAGACACATAGAAATACTTCAGGCAAAAGAAGGCAATATGCACATCTAGATTTCCTGTTGCTTCTCTGCAATTCTAATTGATAACGATGTCCTTATCTAACCCACCATGTTTAAACAGGGTTTAAGCTGTTATTAACCATGTTCTCGGGAAGTCTATTGCATTCAGAGATAATTCTTTGTGAAAACCAGCACAGCACTTCCTTCCTTGCTTCGGTCGTGAGGAGATCCCCTGCAATTTCAAAGTTATGATCTCACTTACCTATTCATTTTAACCCTTGCTCTGCCGTTTATACGTCGTTACTTCTTATAGATTCTAATTCTACTGGCAGCCTAACTTAAATGGGTCTTTGTACAAAAAGGGAACCACTTTAGAGTGTGGTTTAAAGGATCTGAAATGCGCTTCCCAGAGTTGTAAGGAGACTCAATCTTCAATCTCATGTCTCACAACCGTGGGCGTAAACTCATGTCATTTAAACCGCACTTTGGCATAGATTACGGATTACTTAACTGGACTTTTTGGAAGCAGAAATACAACGAGTTGTTCCCTAAAAGTCAGAGCAAACAGGAAGTGATGGGAGGGAATGTGTTGGTATAATACTATTCAGCAATGGCAGGTCCAGTGTATCAAGTGTGGCCCTGGAGGATTTAAACACTTACAAAATACCACAAAAATAGTGAGCACAAACATTTAATGCACCACCCCAGAGCAACAAGTTTAGAGAAATTTAAAACTAAAAATTACTGTACTAACATTTCACACGCTTAGACATCCCTTTCTTGGGCAGGATGTGTACATCAACTGTACTGATGCCGAGGGCATTCATCCTCTGGGCGGGATCTGCACACCAAACTTATGGATGCTAGGGGGTTTATCTCTCAGGTGGGATGTATACACTGACATTACTATGTTGTGCGGGCTCTCTCTTGGGCAGGATGTGTACATTGACTTTACTGATATTGCAGGGGCTCTGTCTTGGTCTAGATGTACACTGACTTAAGTCATGCTGAGACAATCTCTCTCTGGCTGGATGTGTAACTTGACTTTACTGATATAGGAGAAGGGGACCCTATTTTGGGCGGAATGTGTATGTCAACTTTATTGATATTGGGATCTCTCTCAGCCAGGATCTGTACATCAACTCTATTGATGCAGGGGGCCCTACTGACTTGGATGTGTACACTGACTTTACTGGTGTAGAGGAAGGAAACCCTCTCTTGTCCAAGACATGAACACAGACTTTACTGTTGCAATAGAGGGTCTCTCTTGAGTTGGATGCACTGTATACACAAAATTTTACTGATGTGGGGGGGTGCCCTCTTTTGGGCTACATGTGCACATAGACTTTACTGATGCAGGGTGGATTCTCTCTTAGAGGGATGTGTGTGATGGGGGACTCTTTCTTGGGCTGGGCATGAGGGGATTCTCTCTCGTGGGTATTTGTGAATAGACTTTACTAATAGGACTGGACACTCTCCTGAGCTAGATGTGCGCACCTACTTTACTGAAATGGGGCCTTCTCATGGGCAGGCTGCATGCATCAAGTTTACTGATGCGGGGGGCCTCTCTTTGGCAGGATGTATACAAAAACTTTATTGATGCAGGGGGGCCTTCTCTTGGGTGGGAGGTGTACACTGTCTTTACTGATGCTGGGGGTCCTTCTCTTGGGCAGGATGTATATATTGCCTTTATTACTATGGGGGGGGCCTCTCTTGGGTGGAATGCATACATCACCTTTACCAATGCTGGGAGCCTCTCACGGGAGGGATGCATACATCTGCTTTATTGATGTGAGGAGTTTCTTGGATGGGTGTGTATACATCATCTTTATTGATGCTGGGAGCCTCTCTTTGGCAGGATGCATACATTGTCTTTACTGATGCTGAGGGCCTTCTCTTGGGTGGGTTACACACATCGAATTTATTGATGTGGTGGGGATGCCTCGTTTGGGAGGGATGTATATGTGGGCTCTCTTACTAGTTGCCCACGGAATGCCACCTACAGGGAGTCCAGGATGTCCCTTCTCCTAACTGAAGCTGCAGCTGGAATGCTCCAATCTATATCTGGCATACATTGCCTCTGTGGATGTCTGGGGCCTTCTCTTGGGTGGGACGCATACATCGCCTTTATTGATGCTAGGGGGCCTTGCTTGGTCGGGATGTATACATTGCCTTTATTGATGCAGAGGGCTTCTCTTGGGTGGGATGCATACATTGTCTTTACTGACGTGAAGGGCTTCTCTTGGGTGGGATAAATACATTGCCTTTATTGATGTGGGGAGGGGGCCTTCTCTTGAGCAGGAAGTACACATTGCCTTTATTGATGTGAAGGGTCTTCTCTTGGGCGTGACGCACACATTGCCTTTATTGATGCTGGAGGCCTCTCTTGGGCAGGATAAATACAATGCCTTTACTGATGTGGGGCCTCTCTTGGGCGGGATGTATACATCGCCTTTATTGATGCGGGGGTGGTCTTCTCTTGGGCAGGATGCATAAATCACCTTTATTGATGCCGGAGGGGGGGGCCTCTTTTGGATGGGGTGCATACATCATCTTTATCAATGTGGGTGGGCCTTTTCTTGGGTTGATGTGTACATTGCCTTTACTGATATGGGGCCTCTCTTTGATGGGATGTGTATATTGCCTTTATGGATGCTGGGAGACCTTCTCTTGGGTGGGATAAATACATTGCCTTTATGGATATGGTCGGGGGTCCTTCTCTTGGATGGGATGTGTACATTGCCTTTATTGATGTGGTTGTGGGCCTTCTCTTGGGTGGGATGTATACACTGCCTTTACTGATTGGGGCCTTCTTTTGTGCGGGATGCATACATCATCTTTAGTGATGGGGGCCTTCTCTTGTGCGGGATGCATACATCGTCTTTATTGATGGGGGCCTTCTCTTGGGCGGGATGTATACATCGCCTTTACTGATGCAGGGAGCCTTTTCTTGGGCAAGATGCACACATTGCCTATATTGATATGGGGCCTCTCTTCGACAGGATGCATACATTACACCTTTATTGATGAAGAGGGGTTTCTTTTGGGCAGGATGCATGCATCGCCTTTATGAATGCAGAGGTGCCTTCTCTTGGGTGGGATGTATATTTTGCCCTTATTGATGGAGGGGCATTCTTTTGGGTGGGAAGTATACACTGCCTTTATTGATAGGGCCTTCTCTTGTGTGGGATGCATACATCACCTTTATTGATGGGGGGGGTGCCTTCTCTTGGACTGATGCAGGGGGGCCTTTTCTTGGGCAAGATGCATACTTGCCTATATTGATGTGGGGTGCTTCTCTTCAGCAGGATGCATACATTGCGCCTTTATTGATGAAGAGGGGCTTCTTTTGGGCAGGATGCATGCATCACCTTTATGAATGCGGAGTGGCCTTCTCTTGGGCGGGATGCATACTTTGCATTTATTGATGGGGGGGTCTTTCTTGAGCGGGGCACATACATCATTTTTATTGATGCCAGGGGCCTGCTCTTGGGCAGAATGTATACATCGCCTTCACTGAAGTTGGGGGGCCTTTTTGGAAGGGATGTATACATCGCCTTTATTGATGCAGGGGTCTCTCTTGGGCAGGACATATATATATATATATATATATATATATATAAGCATTTTTATTGATGCCAGGGGCCTTTCCTTGGGCAGGACATATACATTGGCTTTATTCGTGTTGGGGGGCCTTCTCTTGGAAGGGATGTATACACTGCCTTTATTGATGCAGGGGTCTCTCTTGGTGGGATACATACATCACCTTTACTGATGCGGGGGGCCTTCTCTGGGTTGGGATGTATACAAGAATTCTATTGATGTGGGGAGAAGGGCCTTCTCTTGGGCAGGACTTGTCTATCACCTTTACTGATTGGGGGTCCTCTGCTGGGCTAGATGTACACAAAAGTTTTACTGATCTGGGGGGCCTCTCCTGAACTGAATGTATACAAAAAACATTACTAATGTGGGAGGCCTCTCTTGGGCTAGATTTATAGGAAAACTTTAATGATGCTGGGGGTCTCTCTTGGGCAAAATGTATACAAAAACGTTATTGAGGTGGGGGTCTCTCTTGAGCTTCATGTATACAAAAACGTTACTGAGGTGGGGGTCTCTCTTGGGCAAAATGTATACAAAAACGTTATTGAGGTGGGGGTCTCGCTTGAGCTTCATGTATACAAAAATGTTACTAAGGTGGGGGTCTCTCTTGGGCAAAATGTATACAAAAACGTTATTGAGGTGGGGGTCTCTCTTGAGCTTCATGTATACAAAAACATTAATGATGCAGAGGGTGTCTCTTGGGCTAGATGTATACAAAGACGTTACTGATGCGGAGAGGCCTTTCTTTTCTTTTTTTTTTTTTTTTAAACTCTTTTTCTCTCTGGTCACCAGATCGTGGGACCTCCATCAGGCATCCACATTAAGCTGGCTCTGTACCACCCTCCCAACCAGGGAATCAGGTGCTAGGTCCCCTCCTACGCCACAGAGCCCTCAACCAACCTCCCAGCTCTGCACCTCTGAGATGGGGCCACCTACTCCTACCTGGTGCCCTTTCTAGAATCCAGTTGGTTGAGGATCGGGAGCGGAGTGAGACCAGGGAGAGCTGGTCGGGTCAGGTTCAGTGGTGAGTGTGTGGGCAAACTCCTTGAGGTGCAGTCATCCTCCCATGGTCAGTTTTTTTTTCCTTTGTTCTCCACCCCGGAGATGTGGATGTGCAATGACGTCAGTGCACGGTGGGCACGCCCCCACATCCGCCCACCGTCACCTCTCCCAATTCATGTCCCCTGCTGATATAGTGCTTCCAGTCTCCACCGAGGCCGCTACACAGTGGGGAAGTCCCAGCCCACCCTCCCAGGAGTGGAGAGCAAACCTCTGGGCTGATCCTCTCCTCCCCTGCCGAGCCCCCAGTGGCCGAGTCCATTCCAACCCTGGTCACGCGTGGCGAAGGTAAGGTGGATGCCTCAGCCCTCAGTTTTTATTTATTGAAATGTTTCTCCAGGAGGGCACACTGAACAACAAGTTGCTCATCTCCCCGTGCGACCTGGGGGGGGGGGGGAGAGACTATTGGATGAAGAATTAGACATACAGTTTAACATTTAAAACATACAAGAAATTAAACATTCAATTACATTTGTAACAGGACAGTTAAAAAATATAAATAATCATTCAGTCGCATTTATAACATAACATATAAATAAATACATCATACCTGTGAAATATGCATTTAATTACAAGTGGCATATCTGCGGAACATAGTACATAGTGGTGAAAGGGGAGGAGAGTGTGCCGAGACACAGGCTGGGGGAGGTGGAAGGTCTAATAGGTGATGAGAGTCACGGAGAAGAGCAGAGGCATAGGAGGGCAGTTAAGGAGGGTTAAAGCAGGAGCAGTTAGATGAGAGAAAGCTATGTAAGGCAGAGCAAGAGAGTGGGAGGAGGAGGAGGAGTGCCATATTTTGGGGGGAGGGAGTTCCAGATTTGCTGGAAACAATGGGTAAAGCCTGACTGACCGATGAGAGTGGTACGACAAGGGACCAACAAAGTGCGAGTGCCAGAGGATCTGAGGGAATGGGAGGAGGGAGGCAGGGGAGAGAGCAAACATGAGAGGTAGGAGGGAAGTTCTCCTAAACAAAATTTAGAAGCGAGTTTGGCACAATGAGTGAGGCGCCTGTTGGCAAGCGGGGGAAGGGAAATGGTGTGGTAGCGGTCACAGTGATGAGTGCATGATGGAGCATCAAGGGCAAATGGAAAGGAGGAGTGAAATAGAGTGTCCAATCTGGTTAGGGAGGATTTGGGAGCGGCACCATAGACTACATCACAGTAGTCGAAAATGGGGAGGATTATCTTCTGGACTAGTTCACGTTGCACTGTAGGAGGGATGCAACTACGGTTCCTGAATAAGGCACCAAGCTTGGGGCGCAATTTTTTCAGGATGATGTCAATGTGGCCAGAGAAGTTGAGGTGTTGGTCCAACCAAACCCGGAATTATCTGAATGAGGAGGTGTCCTCTAATATTGTCCCATCAAGGGTATGGAAAGACGGTAAACGGTGGAGCCTAGATTGTCTCCATGACCTTTGGCACTAAGCAGAGACTGTCTTTTTGGCATTTAGGAATAGCTGATGTGAGGCAAACCATAACTGAACCTGGTGGGAGTCAAGTTGAAGAGTAGGTGCAACATCAGCAGGGCATCTGCCAGGCGAGAACAGGACAATGTTGTCGGCATACATATGGATAGAGGTGGAGGGGGAGCATACTGAGGGCAAGTTATTTAGGAAGATGGAGAAGAGAATGGGCCTAAGCACCAAGCCTTGTGGGACTCCAGGGGAAATAGAGAGGGGGGGGAACTGTATCTTGAATCTTGACTGACTGTGTTCTGCCTCAGAGATAACCTCTAAACCAGTTTTGGGCAGAAGTAAGCAACCCAGCAGCCATAAGGGAGTCAAGAAGTAGGGCATGGGAGACTGTGTCGAATGCCTTGGCGATGTCGACAAAGATGGCAGAGGTAATGAGGTCACTGTCCATCCCAGTGAAGATGGAGTCAGTGAGCCTGAGTAGGGAGGTGGTAGTGGAGTGGTTCTTCTGAAAACTAGATTGGAACGGGGTAACAAAAGGAAGAGTCATCGAGGAAGGAGGTTAGCTGAGAGAGGACCAGGTGTTCTTGGAGTTTAGCAAAGGCAGGGAGTAGGGAGATTGGGCGAAAATTTGCAGGGGAGTGCCACCAGGCCAGCTGGGGAGGCCTTTCTTGGGCGGAATGTGTACATCTCCTTTCTTGGTAATGGTGGTCTCTCTTGGGAGGATGCATGAGAAAAAAAAAAAAACTATTGATGCGAGAGGTCTCTCTCGGGTGGGATGTATACAAAAACTTTACTGATGCAGGGGGTCTCTCTTGGACTAGATGTATACAAAAAATATATTGTTGTGGGGGGGTCATCTCTTGGGTGGGATGTATATAAAAACTAAAAACTATTGATGCGGGAGTCGTCTTTTGGGTGGTATGTGTACAAAAACTTTACTGATGCGAGGGGCCTTTCATGGGTGGGATGTGTACACCTCCTTTCTTGATAATGGGGGTTCTTCTCTTGGGCTAGATGTACATGAAAACTTTTTGCAAGGGGTCCTGTCTTGGGCGAGATGTATAAAAAAACTGTACTGATGCAGGAGGTCTCTCTCAGGTGGGATGTATACAAAAACTGTACTGATGCAGGGGGTCTCTCTCAGGTGGGATGTATACAGAAACTGTACTGATGCTGGGGTCTTTCTCAGGCGGGATGTATACAAAACCTATTGCTGTGGAGGGGCCTCTCCCGTGCCGGATATATACAAAAATCTTACTGTTGTGGGGAGGGGGTCTTTTCTTGGGTCGGATGCATATAAACACTAAAAACTTTATTGATGCAGGGGCCTTTCTTGGGTGGGATGGGGCCCCCTCTTCGGCTGGATGTGCACATCCACTTCAATGACATGGGGTGGGCCTCTCTTGGCCTAGATGTACACAAAAACTTTACTGATGTGGGGGGCACTCTTGGCCTAGATGTACACAAAACTTTACTGATGCGGGGGGGGGGGCTCTCCTGGGCTAGATGTACACAACAACTTTATTGATGCAGGGGCTCTCTTGGGCAGGATGTATACAAAAACATTACTGATGAGGTGGGCTCTCTTGGGTGGAATATGTTCATCAACTTTACTGATGTGAGGGTCGGCCCATCAGCACAGCAGCAGCAGAACTGCTTGCAATGCTGGCAACCCATGTTCGGGAACGAGCGGGGGCACTAGGGGGGAGGAGGACTGAATGACCAGGAGGACGCTCTCCTCCTTTGGGGTGACCAGAGGTGGTAGTGCAGTTTGAAAAGCCAGTGGAAGCGACAGACGCAGGTGGTGCCATGCACTACGCTTGGCTGCATGCTTACTCATGCACACTCCCAATGTCGGCATCTGAGTGGGAGGGGACCCAGAATATGCGCAGTTGCATGCCTGCACATGCACACTCCTGATGCCGGCATCTGAGCCCAGACCCAGAACAAGGACAAAACAGGGCCCTGACAGGATGAATACCGGCTCCTCACAGGCCCCACACTGGTGTATGGCACTCCTCCAGTCTGGGACCTGGTCTGGGCAGTGAGAGGCATGGCCCACCAACCCCCTAGCCTGTAGCCCCCCAGGGTAGGGACAAAAACATGTGGAGGATGGAGCTGATAGCCTGTAGCCCCCCAGGGTAGGGAGAGAAACATGTGGAGGATGGAGCTGCTAGCCTGTAGCCCTCCAGGGTAGGGAGAGAAACATGTGGAGGATGGAGCTGATGGCAAACTCACGAGAAGCTGGGCAACGGGGCTAGAGGAGCTGGGTAAGAAGATGGGCCAGGGCCATAGAGGAGGGGAAAAAAAAAACTTTACTGATGTGGGGGGCTTTCTATTGGGCTGGATGTGTACATTGACTTAAGTGATGCTGACATAGGGGCACTCTCTTGGGCAAGATGTGTACATCAAGTTTACGGATCTGGGGGAGCTCTCTTGGGGGGATGTGTATGCAGACTTTAATGATGGAAGAGGACCCTTTCATGGGCTGGATGTGTACATCAACTTTATTGAAATGGGGGGGGCACTCTCAGTCTGGATGTGTACACTCACTAAACTGATGATGAGATGGGGGTCCCCTCTTGGGCGGGATGTGTACATCAACTATATGATGCAGGTGGACCCATGTGGGGGGGCCTTCTATTGGGCTGGATGTGTACGTCACCTTTATTTAAGCTAGCAGTATAGCCTAGAGGTTATAGTAACGAGCTGTGAATAAGCTTGGTATAGCCAGAAGAACTAGGTTTAATTCCCACAACCTCCACTTGCATACTATGTCACTTAACCTCCCCAGTGCTCCGGGGTCACCCCTGAAAATAAGTCGTGTGCCTAGTAAGTCTTAACCAGTTACCAGCTTAGGAAATCAAATAAAAACTTAATATTGATGAGGAGGACCCTCTATTCTACTGGATGTGTACGCTCCTTTATTGATACAGACAGGGTTTTCCTCTATTGGAAGGGACACTCCTTAAAGGTGCACCAGTAAAAAGGAAAAGTACACTAGGACACGAACTGGGCACACACCAAGTCAACTACAGACAGAAGATGCTTGTATACTTCAGGTCGTTTGTGAGGAGTGATGTGTTGCTGCAGTTTGTTCCAACAGGATTCTGGCTGATGCATACCTTGCTTTTTAAAATACGTACACTATATGATCACTTTATCACTGTTTACAAATTGGTCCGTGTACATTTTAACTTTTCATGGTTATTCATACACATCTCTGAAACTTAGGCTATCTACCAATGCACTACGTTTAAACTATTAGCAAGAACGTCATTAAGCACTTTCTTAGCAAACTTGCACCGCTGCTAGTCAGTTAATTAACACCATATGCGTCTAATCACTTAAGCAAATGTTCGGGTACATCATGATGTGCGTTTGTTGATCGACTCCACCCCCTGAGGAAGACTCATTGTCTGAGTTGATATAGAGAGGTGTTAGCCAGCTTTTAACGTTTTCAGTAATTTAAAATAAAAAAAGTATTTCTATCTCCAGCTGGCTTGGTGTGTGCCCAGTGTTATCCTAGTGAACAGTGGGATGTGTATGTTGCCTTTGCTAATACAGGAAGCTCCCCTCTATTGCACTGAAAGTGTACATTGCTTTTTTTGATACGGGAGGCCCTCTGCTGGGCTGGATGTGTACTACACTGACTTTCTTACTGCAGTTTTCAGACTTTACACAAAATCTACGACGTAAACAGACAACAGCAACAGAGAAAAAGCTACGATGTCTGTTCAGATTCCTAGACACGTTTGCAAATTATTAATTTGAGTTTTCAGTGGATTTTATTTATTTATTTATTGAAATGTTCCACCAGGAAGGGCACACTGAACAACAAGTTGCTCGTCTCACGGTGCGTCTGGGGGGGATACATACACACAGCCAAACATTGATATACAAAATACAGTAAAAACATGACAGTGTAACAGTGGAGGCTGATGATTACAGAAGTAATGAACATTATAAATACAGTGCACGAACTAATATACATTAAACAGTCGTAGGAACCTAATGAGTACTGAATGCTGGTGTACAGCTTTATCCGAAATGAGGTAAAAACAGCATTGTGATCCAGCTACCACAAAGAAGGGGGTAAGGTAATCGGGGGGGGGGATGAAGATTAGGAGGGGAGGGATACAGCAGGGATGGACAGGAACAGCAGCAATGGAATAAATACAGATACTGTGTAAGCGAAGATTAGGAGATGATGGAGATGCAGGGAGGGTTAAACACAGGTACAATTTCCCGAAAGGAAGTTGTGTAGGGTAGAAAAGATGGAGTGGGGTGAGGATGAGTGTCAAATCTGGTGTGGAAGTGCATTCTATAGTTTGTTGAGGCAGTGAGAGAAGGCCGCCTGATCAACGGTGATCGACCAACGAGGGACTAGAATTAAACCAGAGTCATATGATCTCAGGGAGTGGGCAGGAGGAGGGAGGGTGAACAGTGAAGAGGCACGATAAGGGGGGAGTGCACCTAACCAAAATTTAGATGCACATTTTGCGCGATGGAAGTGGCATTGGTTATCTAATGATGGAAAAGCCAGGGAGTGGTAGAGAACACAGTGATGAGTGAGAAAGGAGGAGTCCAGAGCGAAGTGACAGAAGGAGTTAAAAAGGGTGTCCAGTCTGGTTAAGGAAGACTTTGGAGCAGCACTGTAGACTACATCACAGTAGTCAAAAATAAGATCATCTTCTGGACTAGTTCACGCCTTCCCAGTAGTGGGAGGCAACTACAGTTTTAACAGCTGCTCTGCTCATATGTCTTGTTTGGCTGTTAAATTCCTTGCAATACTTCAGTGTTAACTCATTTTATTTTCAGCATCAAATCCCTAAAAACGTAAGCAGGCAAATTTTGCTTTACTTTCAAGCACTTAAAAGAAAGAAGGGAAGTTAACAATAACGTGTGTTTTCTTAAAATTCAAGTCTAACAAATGGTTATAACCACAAAATTAAGAACTTTAAAAAGGAAGGACACATTATACTACTTCAACTCCTGAAGATGTAGACTGTAGCATGAATTTTACATATCAATTCTATACAAAAAGAAATAGAGGATAATGCTCGAGGATCAGCTGTTAACCATGCTGTAATCACCTCAAGCCGTTGTCAGAATGACCAAGTAAACCTTGAGAGTCCAGCTTGAGAGGTTTGCCATCATCATGGCAACCACAAGCGGTCATTTCACTGAGGTTAATAACCAATCCTTGAGCATTATTTTTTATAGTGTATGGGGTAAACTGTGAGCGAAGATGGTCCTTACTTTGTTTTTTTATTTTGTTCCCGTCGATCTCCATAAGGGCCCGCTCTCACCACCACAGCCGTTCATTGTGAGCAGCTACCTCCAAATGTATGCATGCGCAGATCGGCACCAGTTGTAATCCCACCGATCGGACGCACTCAAGCAAGGTTTATAAGTATATGACGTCAGAACGGTGGGATAACTAGATAAAAAAGATAGCAGAGGGTGAGTAATAAGGGCTCCCCATACATTATCAAGATATTTTGGTATACTGGGCATGAGTGGCTAGGATGTGTTTTAGTATTGATAAGTGAACTGTGGTACAATTTGGGCAGAATAATGCCACTGCAAACTACTGCTTAAATGGAAAACTATTACAACAATGACTAGAGAGACAGCTCCGTGGGTAACAGTCGCTAAAACACCGAAACCGGGACCTCAGTGTGAAGAGGTGGTTACAAAGTGTAACGAGTGCAACAATATCTACGCTTGACTAGGTTGTTCTAAAACTATAGCCTAAAAAAAGAACTGAAAATGTAACACCCAATCAGAAGCCCTAAAGCATACATTTTTAGGTCACAGCAAAAAAAAACAACCTAGAAAACAAACATTAAACTAAAGCCGAGTGAACTAAAAGCCTCAAGAATTGGTAGCAAGGCACTTTATGTCAACTCTTACCACAATCACATAACTTGCTCAAAAGAAATAATCCAAAATGGAGCTGACAGTCTAATATCCAATCAGAAGCCAGGGTTCATGCTTATTTGGGCCACTGTGGCCGAGATTCCAAGCTTCAAGGAGTGGTACTGACATGTGTATACTCGGTCTGATCAAAATAGGGCACGTATTTGTCCAGATATCGCCAAAGCAATCACAGGACAGTAGTTACTATATGTAAAGCTAGAATATCAGTGCTGAGATTCTAATGTCAGCCATTATTTACAATTTGCACAAAGCAACAGATACCAGGCCTGATTGTACTGCACGTTTCTGAAACAACCAAAAGACTAGAAATCCATCTTTCTACCTACTATCATTTGATATCCCTTCCCCTGAATCAGCTACAGGCACAAGTCTTTTATTGTGTGGGTAAAGGCAAACCCAGCACACAAACATAAAAAACATTCTGGACTTTGCCCCCCAGTGCTGTTACCAGGTCCCACTGCCACGCGATGTTACAGTAATATTGTGCTCTGTGTCCAGTGTTACAGTAACCTTTCCCACTGCTGCCCAATGTAGATCAGCCCTTCCTGCTGCTGCCCAGCATAACCAGTAACCCTTCCGCTGCTGCCCAGTGTAACCAGTAACCCTTCCCACTGCTGCCCAGAGTAGCCAGTATCCCTTTCCTCTGCTGCCCAGTGTAGCCAGTAACCCTTCCCTCTGCTGCCCAGTGTAGCCAGTAACCCTTCCCTCTGCTACCCAGTGTAGCCAGTAACTCTTCTGTCTGCTGCCCAGTGTAACCCGTAACTCTTCCTTCTGCTGCCCAGTGTAGCCAGTAAACCTTCCCTCTGCTACGCAGTGTAACCAGTAACCTTCTGCACTCCAGTGTAGAGTAACCCTTCCCTCTGCTACCCAGTGTAACCAGTAACCTTCTGCACTCCAGTGTAGAGTAACCCTTCCCTCTGCTGTCCAGTGTAACCAGTAACGTATCCCTCTGCTGCCCAGTGTAACCAGTAACCCTTCTCTTTGCTGCCAAGTGTTATCAAAAGTCATTGCCTCTGCCATGCCAGTCATGCTTCCCTCATGCAAATTCTGCCCAAAGGAACTGGGCAGGGAGTAAGTCAGTTTTCTTAACATATTCAGCAAGAAAGCCGGTTCTAATGCCATGCAGTGTCCGTCAGTTCCTGTGGGATGCATAGAGTTTAGTTTGGAGATAAGAGAGCAGGGAGGTTTTAGTATAATTCACCCAACAGGGGTGTGCAGAGTAAAGAACATTATGTTTTACCCAGAGGTTACTGTAAAGGAAGATTAAAATTGGGATTACAAATCCTCTGTTAAGCAATCCAGACACCAGAAACACACAAATTACACTAGGAGCTGTGGAATGTAATAAACCACCTTAGAACTCTGGGAAAACACGTAATTGCTCCAGGAGCTCTGGATGTTTAATTAATAAACTCCCTAGCTATTGGGTATAACCAACTACCACAGAACTCTAGGGGCATTACCAATCACCTCAGAGCTCTGTAATCAATTTTCCTAGACTTCTAGGGTACAACAAGTTATCTCAGGGCTCCTGGGCTAAACTGCAGTTACGTAAGAACTTACCGTAACAGTAGATCTTCGACAGAGGTTCCTGCAGTAGGTCTTCACATACAGGACTGCGCCCCATGGCGTCAGGTCCGAACGGCAAACTTGTAGATAGCAATCATCAGCGGGGACCGCCCCCAACGTCAGCCCGGCTATAAAAAGAGGCGGTCCCACACCCGCTCTCCAGTTCTTTTCCACCGGAGACCTAAAGAAAGGTAAACAATAGCTAGGAGTAGAAAAACTCCTAGGACCCCGGTTCCTCTCTAGACCCAATGGCTAGGTAGGATGGAAAATAAAGGAAATAACATCCAGGAACTGGGGGAAGGTGGGAGGCAAACTAGACCTACTGCAGGAACCTCTCTCTAATATCTACTGTTACAGTAAGTTCTTACGTAACTGCAATATCTGACTTCTAGAGGGTTCCTGCAGTAGGTCTTTACCTATAGAACTGAATACCAAGAAGTCCCCAAATAATTATGTAGAGGTGCATCCGGGAGGAGGAGGAGAATTCGCCATAAGGAATCATGACAGGAGGCCTTGCAGAACTGCGAGATCAAAACCTGTTCTGCGCCTAGAGGCAATGTCCAGACTGTAATGCTTGGTGAAAGTGTGAACAGACGACCAAGTGGCTGCTGCACAAATCTCTGCAGTGGACACATTCCTAAAGAAGGCAGTAGAGGTAGCCACGCTGCTGGTGGAGTGGCCTTTGACTGCCCCCGGAAGGGACTTCCCATATTTCGTGTAAGAAAAATGGATGCAGTTGGCTAACCATCTAGAGATGGTTTGTTTGTAAACAGCCTTGCCCTGGCACTGGGGAGCAAAGGCTACAAAGAGTTGATTCGATTTACAAACCTCTCTAGTCTGGTCTAGTACACTAGAATCAGTGCACATCTAGGGTGTGCAGAAGGTATTCCCAACCCCCCCGTTGGAATGCTGGGGATAGTAAACTGGTAATTCCATGCTCTGATTCAGGGTGGTTTCAGATACCACTTTGGGAAGAAAAGAAAGGTTAGTCCGTAGGACTACTCTGTCTCTATGAAAAATTAAATAGGGTTCTTTACAAACAAAAGCTTGGAGCTCAAAGACCCTTCTGGCAGACATGACTGCAACTAAAAATAAAGTCTTCCAGGAAAGGAAGCGCAAGCCGCAAGAAGATGCTGGCTCAAACAGGAGTAAAGTCAACTTCTTGAGTATGAAATTCAGGTCCCGGGGGGGACAAGGATTCCGGATAGGAGGTTTAAAGTGAAGGATGCCTTTCAGAAAGGTTTTGGCAACCTCCAACTGAGCTAAGGTTTTGCTTTCCACTGGGAGGTGGTAGGCCAACACCGCAGAGAGATGGACCTTAATGGAGGAGTAGCTAAGGCCCGTCGCAGATAAATGTACGAGGTACTCTAACACCTGGGCCACCGAGCACGAAAAGGGATCCCAGCTCCTTGCTAGGGCCCAGATCGAAAATCTTTTCCACTTCATGGAGTAAGTGGATCTAGTGGAGGGTTTTCTGGCCTCTACTAAGATATGTGCAACCTGTGAGGAGACACCATAGCGGGAAACCATTATGTCCACAGGTGCCACGCATGAAGGTGGAGAGACTGAAGGCTCGGGTGCACCAGGGTGCCCTCCTCCTGTGTCAGAAGGTCGTGTGAAAATGGCAGAGGGACTGGAGGTTCCAGTGCCAGTTGCTGTACTAGAGGGAACCAAATCTGGTGTGGCCAGAGAGAAGCGATAAGTATCATATGAGCTCCCTCCTGTTGAAGTTTCACCAGAACCTTCTGAATGAGAGAAAAGGGTCAAAATGCATAAAGAAGCCTCCCTGTCCAAGAAACAGACAGTGTGTCTTGCCAAAAAGCACCATGCCAAGGAACAAGAGAGCAAAAGTTGGGTAGTTTCACGTTGGATGGGGAGGCGAACAGATTCAAGTCTGGATGACCCCATCGAAGAAAGAGTTCTTCGACCACCCCTGACTTTAGCTCCCACTCATGGGCCCTGGCCACTGACTGACAGACTGTCCGCCAGGGCATTGCTTTCTCCTGGTACGTGGACTGCTGTCGAGTAAAGGCTGTGCTGGATCACCCAGTACCAAACCCTCATTGCTTCCCTGCAGATATGGTACGACCGGGTTCCTCCCTGTTTGTTGATGTACCAGACTGTGGACATATTGTCCAAGTGAACCAGAAGAGATCCCAGTACCAAAAGGGACTGAAATGCCTGGAGAGCGTAAAGAACCACCCTGGTCTCCAGAACGCTGATGTGGAGCATACACTCCTGATCGGACCAAGACCCCTGCATCTTGTGTGCCACCCAGATGGGCTCCCCAGCGCAAGTCCAAGGCATCCATGGTGAGGATTTGGGTAGGAACAGGGGAATGGAAAGGGGTTCCCCTCGATAGACTGGAGAGATCCTGCCACCAGCGAAGATCTCTCTGAAGGTTGGTGGAGATCATGACTTTTTGTTTCATATTGTCTGTCCTCTGATTCCACTGGACTCAGACAGACCACTGGGTGACCTTCATGTGAAGTCTGGCCAAGGGAACTGTGGAAATGGCTGTTGCCATCAGTCCCAACAGACAGAGCACAGCATGTGCTGGGATCCATCGAGCCTGGGCCACAAGAGTGGCCTGAGCAACCAAAGTCTCGGCTCGATCTGATGGCAGAAAAGCCTTGCTCTGAACTGTATCTAGTACGGCTCCAATGAATTGGAGCCATTGAGATGGTACTAGCTGGGACTTGGGGAAGCTGACCGTGATCCCCAGAAGGAAGAACAAGTTCAGAGTGAAAGAGAGAGAGACTCTTTCAGGCTGGTAGGAGAGGGTGCTGTGAGGAGCCAGTCATCCAGGTACGGGAAGACATAAATGCCCTGGCGGTGTAAGAATGCCGCCACCACCGATAGACACTTCGTGAACACCTGGGGGGCCGAGGAAAGGCCAGAAGGGAGTGCCCGAAATGGAAGTGATCCTCCATAAAAGGAAAACGGAGGAAGCGGCGGTGGGCCGGGAGGATAGGGATGTGCAGGTAGGCATCCTGCATATCCAGGGAGCATAGCCAAGTGTTGGGATGGAGCAGGGGAAGGAGCCCCTGAAGGGTCAACATACGAAACTTCTTGTACTCGACGAAGATGTTTAGTGTGCCGAGGTCCAGGATCGGTCTCAGGTCACCTGTTTTCTTTGGGACTAGGAAGAAGTGGGAGTAAAATCCCCTTCCTGTCTGATTTTGAGGGACAGGTTCTATGGCCTCCTTTAAAAGAAGAGCCCGAATCTCTTGCGAGATGAGGGGGACCTGATCCTGAGGATAGAAAGACCGTCCCGGAGGTAGAGGGGCTGGAATTTCTAGGAACTCAGTTGAGTGACCCTGCTGGATGAGCTGAAGTACCCAAGACTCTGCGGTGACGAGCCTCCAACATTCCATGTGGAGGCCGAACCTCCCTCTGACCGGTTCCTCCTGAAGTAAGGGAGGGAGCGAAAGGAGTCAGGATGCCGAGGGAAGGGGAGCTTTGGCCCCCGAGGTTGGTTTGGAGAATTTAGCCTGTGGGGTTGGGCTCCTGAGCCAGGGACACGTCTTTTTCCCTGATGCTTGGCCTGGTTCTTGTTCCACCTTCTTTGGCGGCGAAAGGACGGCTTTTTCTGGCCTGTCTTGTAGATAGAGCGTACGTCTCTTAAGGAGCGTCCACACTCTTGCAGTCCTGTAAAAATATCTTTAGCATCGCCACCAAAGAGGACAGAACCCCTAAAGGGGGCTTCCAAGAGGGAAGTCTGTACATTCTGTGCCAAACCGGCTATCTGAAGCCAAGATAGTCGGCGGAGACAAATCCCGGTGGCTGCTGCTCTGGCCACAGAATCCACCAAGTCGTACGTCGCTCGGAGCGCATGATGACACGAGGACTTCCCCATCCTGACCTTGTCCAGGAGCTTCTTCCTAAGTTTTTCATCCTGAACCTCAAGGAGATCCCTTTCCAGCTCCGAAAGAGTAGCTTTTTGGAAAGCAACCATGTGCGAGACACAGTTGAGAGATCTAATGCCACAGGAGGAAGAAAAATAGATTTTTCACCCGAACTGGTCTAACTGATGAGAGTCCTTATCTGGTGGTGAGGAACTCAGGTGTTTCAGTTGGGCTGACCAGTCGTGAGCGGCAGTAATGACCATGGAGTCAGCTTTAGGATGGGAGTTAAGATGCTGAATTGCTTCCTGGGGATAACAGGTCCGGTCCGCCTTCCTGGAGACCGCTGGAATGGAGGACGGCTGTTGCCATATAATTGTGACCAAGTCCTCGTGGGGCCCCATCCATGGGGGTATGGGGATGGGATCCGATGTATAAAGGTCCAGGTGCTCCGCTAGCCTTTTGCACTGCGGATCAATCTCTTTCGTGGGCCAGTCTCTGGCTGCCTGTATGGAGCGCAAGAGGTCTCCAAAAGATGGATCTTCCGGAGCAGACTTAGGAGACTCTTTTGGGGGACCCTCAACCGGAGATCTGGGGTCCGAATGGTCGGTGTCAGACTCCATGTCAGAAGGTTCAGAGACACTGGGAATGGAGGGTTCCATACCCGCAGTACCCGCAGCAAGAGAACCCAAGGTTCTGCCCGCAGAAGGTGGTGGAAGGGGGGCCCTAGGCTGGGGAGGTTCCCCTATCGACTGCCTGAGCTCCGACAGTAACTGGGTTCTGGCCTCCTGCCACCAGTGGGGTGCTTTTTCCAGCACCAGTGGTGGCAGGAGGAGGAGGAGGCTGGTAATAAGGATAACCTGGGTACTGAGGCCAAGAAGGGTAATGATAACCCGTTTGAGGATAGTAGGAATACACAGGGTATCCCGGCTTTGGAGGCACATAGCCCAGCGTCGGAAAATGAGGAGTCGACGGTGGGCCACCCAGAGGCGGGACAATGGGTTCTGAGCCCGGAAACCCGCCCGGAGGATCTGGTCCTGCTGGGGGCAGTGCCACGGCGCCTTGGGGAGGCGCGGGATCTGGAAGGGCCCCCGAAGGTCCAGAGGGGGGAGGCTCCATGAAAAGATCCCCAACCAGCGGCAGACAGAAGTCCGGGGATGGCAGCAGGCCTGGTGAGGGAGGGGTAGTCCGGAAGGAGCCCCGACGGCAGGTCCGAATGTGATTTCGCTGGTAGAAAAATCAGTGGATCAGGTGGCGAGTCCGTGGGATGTAACATCCTAAAGGATGAACGGTCACTCTGCCCCTCACTCTGTCCAACGTCAGGGGCCAAACTGGAGCCTGACAGGAGAGTGGAGGGATCTGGGCGGGCAATGGAGGAGCCGTCGTCTGGCTCATCGGACCGAGACGGGCTAGTGGAAGTCCGGAGACCACCGCTAGTCTTATCGGCAGAAGCCGTGCGCCCTTCGACAAAGTCGAGGGGTGTCTTTTCGGCAGGGCAGGTAGACTTGATAGAAACCTCTAAAGAGGCAACCCCCGGCTGCCTGCTCACCTCAGCAGGAGGGGGAGAAGGTGCCCAGCTTAAAGAAGCTTATGGGGCACCGGCAGAAGTACTCACAGTTTCAGAGGGCCTCCCAGTGGCGACGGACTCCGTTCCCGGTACTTTACTTTTCTTCTTTTCTTGGGCCCGGTGACGACGACCTATCCCACAGTTCCTGGAGCTCCTTTTCCATCGACGCCAGTCATCGGGTCAGGAGATGGGCCTTGAGGGTCTGCTTACGCCTGGTTTGGGTCACCTGGTTGAAGGCCTGGCAGATGGATCACTCCTGGGAGTTGTGCTTAGAACCGAGGCAGAGGAGGCAGCGGGAATGGTCGTCCCCATGCGGGATTTGAGCGCCACACTTTGAGCACTTATTCTTCTGTCTAGAAGACATCAAATAGCGTGAAACAATTTAGTTAAAACCTAGTTATGAGGCGAAGAAAACTTTGACAAAATGGCAGATGTCTAATCGCTGTTCTATTGCGTGTCGATCGTTACTGAGGCAACAACAAGAAAGAACTGGAGAGCGGGCACGGTACCGACTCTTTTATAGCCAGGCTGACGTCACGATGCTCAATGTCAGGGGGGGCGGTCCCTGCTGATGATTGCTATCTACAAGTCTGCCGTTCGGACCGGACGCCAAGGGGTGCAGTCCTATATGTGAAGACCTACTGCAAGAACCCTCTCGAAGTAAGATCAGTATTTACCCCGTACCTCAGCAGACAACCCATGTGTCTTGCATAGTGTCCCATTAATTGTTCTTGGGAGTCTGTATACATTCATTTATTCAACAGCCTGGGTTTACACAAATGATGGAATCAGAGGAGTCGTCTCCTATAACCTTCTACTCGAGAAAGGTCAGTGAACTTACCCTCTCAGATCTGAAGCCCTTAGAGAGAAAGGGATGTTCTGATACGAGACTGCCAGCATGTTTGCTTTAGTAAGGGTAGCAGAAATGGTGGCCAGTGCAATTATTTCAAAGGGTCCGAGACCTTTGAAGGTGTTGATTTAATCTGATCAGCTATGTCTTTCGATGGTGTGTTTAATCTGTAATTACGACACAAGGCTTGCATCCTTACGTGAACCCAAACCAGAAACAAAGCAACAAAATTAAATTTTAAAAAGTTTTATATTTGCTTACAACGCTCGGAGCTTAAGCTGCTCAGTCTTGGCTGTATATTTCATTTCCCAGATTCTGAAATGATTGAAAATCATAGCACTTGTGGGTAGACCAGTATTTAATAATTAGCATGAGTCTCCGGTTGCATACAAACCGTATCAGGGTACCCATCTCATGATCACAGCAAGTTTTCATTTATATAAGCTGCATCAGGGTGCTTTCTCACGAGTTTGTAGTAAAAACAATGCATCAGGGTCCCTCAGAAGTCTGCATTTTGAGAAATGGTATCTGGGTCTCTCATAAGTCTATTTATAGAAATGGTATCAGGGTCCTCCACGAGTCTGTATTTATATAAACAATATCAGGGTCCCCCCAATAATCTGAATTTGTGTAACTGGTACTAGGGTCACCCATGAGTCTAAATTTATAGAAATATCATCAAGATCTCCCATGCATATGTATTTATAAAACAGTATTATGGTCACCCATGAGTCTGTATTTGTATAAACAGTATTATGGTTCCACATGAATCTGTATCGATATCACCGGTATGGGGTCACCCCAAGAGTCTGTAGTTATAAAACTGGCATTGGGATCCCCGATGAGTCTGTATTTACAGACTCGGTATCACGATCCCCCATGCATATGTATTTATACGAACAGTATTATGGCCACCCATGAGTCTGTATTTAAATAAACAGTATTATGGTTCCCCATGAATCGGTATGGATATGAACTTTATTATGGTCCTCGATGAGTCTGTATTTATATGAATGGGGTCCCCCCCCCCCCGAGTCTGTATTTATATAACTCGCATTGGGGTCCCCCATGAGTCTGTATTTATATAGCCGATAATGGAGTCTCCGATAAGTCTGTATTTATCTAAGCAGTAATTCAGTTCCCTATAAGTCTGTATTTATGTGACAGGTACTGGGGTCCCCTATGAGTCTCTATTAATATATCCAGTACTGGGATCCTGCATAAGTCTGTATTTATACCAATACTGGGGCCTCCGCATGAGTCTGTATTTATATAACAGATACTGGGGCCCCGCATAAGTCTGTATTTATATAACAGATACTGGGGCCCTGCATGACTCTGCATTTCTATAAACAGTATTATGGTCCCTTGTGAGTCTGTATTTACATAACAGATAACTGGAATTCCCCATGAATCTGTATTTATATGAATGGTATTGGGGTTCCCCATGAGTCTGTATTTGTATAACAGATACTGGGGCCCTGCATAAGTCTGTATTTATAGAACCAATATTGGGGTCTCCCATGAGTCTGTATTTGACCGATACTGGGATGCCGCATGAGTCTTATTTATACGATGGTATTTTGGTCCCCCGTGAGTCTGTATTTAAAGAAATGCTATCAGTTCCCCCAGAAAGTAGTTATGTAAGAAAGTACCGTAATAGTAAATCCTTGAGAAAATCTCTTGCATCAGGCCACACTCATGGAACTATAGCCGCTAGGCACTAGGACCACACAGAAACTTTTCCCCCAGCAGTCTACTAGGGGCTGCCATGACAACGTCAGCCAACGATGTCCTTCCCATATAAATGTGGCCGACCCAGCGCCCTCCTTGGTTCCCTCGCTGGAGGCCATATGCAGAGGACTTTCTGCTCGGGAACTGAGAGAGAGGTAGAGGCTCCCATCACTAAGTGGTGTAAAACAGAAGGCAGACCGTCTTAGAGAGACAGAGAAAGAAAGAGACAGGAACTGAGAAGCCCTGAGGCTAAGGGGTAATAGAGGGTGGGATGGCATGGCCTGATGCAAGAAATTCTCTTGAAGATCTACTGTTATGGTAAGTTCTTACGTACCTGTACTATCTTCATCGAGGATATCTCTTGCATCAGGCAACACCTATGGAAAGAGTCCCAACCATTACTGACAGTGAGACAGTCTGGGTGACTGGAGGCTATAGGCCTAAGACAGAAGGCCTTGAAGCACAGCCAGGCTGAAGCCTGCCCTTCTCCTAGAGGCAATGTCCAAACTGTAGTGTTTAGTAAAAGTGTGGACAGCACTCCAAGTGGCAAAGGCACAGATTTCAGTGGCTGGCACATTCCCGAAACAGGCAACAGAACTGGCCATGCCTCATTTTGAATGGCCCTGAACACCACCAGGAAATTCTTTACCAAACTTCCTATAACAGAAAATAATACAGTTGGCCAACCATTTGGACAGGCACTGTTTAGAAACTGAGACGCCCTCTTTCCCAGGGAATGGGAAAAAAAAAACAAAAAAAAAAAAACAGCTGCGAGGACTTCCTGCAGTCCCTCATGCGATGAACATAATCTCTCAGTATTCTATGTACACCTAAAGTATGGAGCAATGATTTCCCTGGGTTGGCATGCTCCGAGAAATAAACAAGTAGGTGGATGGTTTGATTCGGGGTTAACTCGGACACCACCTTCAGCAAGAACTTAGGGTAGGTATGCAAAGACACCCTGTCTTTGTGGAAAACCAAATAAGGAGACTCACACATCAGAGCCTGAAGCTCAGAAACCCTTCAAGCAGAAGCAATGGCAACTAAAGATCACACTTTCCATGGCAGAAAGCACAGCTCGCATGTCATGGCTGGCTCAAAAGCAGCCAAAGTGAGTTTCTCAAACACAAAATTTAAGTCCCAAGATGAGACTGGATTGCAGATGGGAGGCTTTAGATGAAGAATGCCTCTCAAAAATGTATGGGACAACTCCACTTGTGCCACTGGAAGGCTGAAATGGCAGCAGGGTGCACTTTCATGGAGGAGTATTGCAGGCCAGAATCTGAGAGGGACAGCAAGTACTCCAGAACTTGATTCACTGGACAAGTGAACGGATCCAAATGGTGGGAAGCCACCCACAGAGCAAGCGCTTCCACTTCATGGAATAAGTGGCCCTGGTGGAGGGCTTCCTCACAGTCACCAGGACATCAGCCACCTTTTGGGGTACCCCAAATCTAGCCATTCTGTGTCTTCAGGAGCCAAGCATGGAAGTGTAGTGACTTGAGGTCCAGTTGGACCAGGGTGCCTGGCTCCTGTGAGAGCAAGCCTTTGCACAGGGGCAGAGGTACTGGAGGTTCTACCGCCAGCTCTTGCAGTAAAGGGAACCACATCTGAAGAGGCCAGGAAGGAGCAACAAAGATCATAGTTGCTCCTTCCATCTGAAGCTTGATCAGCACCCTCTAAATTAGCAGGAAGGGAGGAAAGGTGTAGAGGAACCTCCCTTTCCAAGAGAGGGACAACGCATCTTGCTAGAAAACTCCAGGCCCTGTAGCGAGCGAGCAGAAAAGTGGCAGGTTTCCGTCGAGTGGGGATGCAAAAAGGTCCAACTCTGGATGACTCCACCTGTCGAACAGGTTTTCTATGACCAAGGTCAGCAGTTTCCACTCATGCATCCTGGACTGCGACCTGCTTAGTCTGTCTGCCAAGACATTTTGGGCGCCCGGAACATGGACTGCCAACAGTTCTAGACAGTGTTCTAGAGCCCAGTGTCAAACCCTCATCACTTCTCTGCACAAGGGGAATGAATGGGTCACCCCCTTGCTTGCTGATGTAGTGTACTATGCTAATGTTGTCCATCTGCACTAGCAGAGGCCCCAGGGACAGGTAGTCCCGGAAGGCTTGCAGGCCGTTTAGAATGGCCCTGATCTCCAGGACTGTTAATGCAGAGGGAACTCTCCAGTGCGGTCCACGTACCCTGGATCTGATGAGGGCCCAGATGTGCCCCCCCCCCCAGCCCATCTCCGCATCCATGGAAAGGATCTGATGAGGGGAGGGGATCAGAAAGGGAACCCCTTTGAGTAAATTGCTGGGTTCCATCCACCACTGGAGCACCTTCTTTACTGGTGAAGTTACTGGATTCTGCTGTTCTCGATGCATTCATCCCACTGGACTCAAAGTCTACTGGGGGATCCGCATGTGCAGGCTCACCGGGGAACTGTGACAATGGCTATAGCCATCAAGCCCAGGAGCCGCAGGAATATCCTGGCTGTGACACATCGACTGCTGTAAAGTAGCAGGGCCTGTGCTATCAGGTGTTCCACCCTGTCTTGCGGCAGGAAGGCTGCATCCTTGGCAATGTCCAGTATAGCACCTATGTACTGAAGATGCTGACAGAAGGTCAAGACTGACTTGGGCAGGTTGACCATAATCCCTAATGCATGGAACAACTGTCTGGTATGTGCTAGGGTGCGGGTCAGTTGCTCCTTGGACTGAGCTTTGAGCAACCAGTCGTTCAGGTAAGGGAAGATGTACAGTCCCTCCCTCCTGAGGGTTGCTGCCACCACTGCCAAGCATTTGGTAAAGACCTGTGGCGCTGATGACAAGCCAAAGGGCAATGCCCTGAACTGGTAGTGCTCCCTCTGGAACAGGAGCCTGAAATACTTCCTGTGGGGAGCACACAACTTGATGTGCAGGTACGCATCCTGCATGTCCTGGGAGCATATCCATTCTCCCTTGTGCAGCAGAGGCAGCAGGCCTTGTAGGGTTCCCATCCTGAACTTCTTGTACTGGAAGTAGAAATTCAGGTTTCTCAGGACCAGGATAGGCTATAAATCTCCTGTGGATATTGGGACGAGAAAGAAGTGGGAGTAGAACCCTCTGTTCTTCTGATCCTTATGAACTGGCTCTACGGCCCCATTTCTGCAGCATCATGTGAACTTCACCCAGTAGTACTGGAATGTGGTCTGTAGAGTAGTTTGAATGAACTGGAGGTAGCTCTGGAGTCCACTCCAGAAGTTCTAGAGCGTGGCCTTGCTCTATGAACTGCAGGATCCAAGCATCTGTTATGATCTCCCTCCACTTGTCCAAGTGGAGGGAGAAGCAATCCCCTTCCACTGCCTCTTGTTGTACTGGAGGCTAGGGTCTAGCAAGGAGTCATGAGGTAGAATCAGCAGTCAGGGCCACACCTCCATCTCTAGTGGCCTTCCCGGTGGTGGAGGTAAGGGGAAGCAGGGCTGTTCCTGCTCAATGCTTGCCTGGCTGTCAGGTGCTTAACTTGGGTCTGTGTGAGGCCCAGTGAAAAGGCACCTTCTGCCCACTTTTTGGCTGGGTATGGTAAAGCAAGCGGACTGACTGCAGAGTCCTTCTGGAGGCCTCTAGGTCAGAAAGGATGTCTGGCACATCCACCCCAAAATGTTTGTAGTCTCTGAAGGGGCATTCAGGATGGACAGTTGGATGTCAGTGACAAAGCCGAACACCCTGAGCCAAGAATGCCTTCTTAAGCAGATGTCAACCACAGCTGCTCTAGTGGAAGCATCAGATAAGTCATAGGCAGACCTTTAAGCATCTCCTGCTTATGGAGACTCTCTGGAAGGGCCTGAGCTTCAGGTTTGGTCCTTTTCCAGTGTGTGCTCTGGAATTTGACCATATGGCCAATGTAACTGATAATTTTGAGGGCCAGTGTGGCAGACGCATAAGCCCTCTTGTCCATAAGATCCAGTTTTTTGGACTCCTTATCTGGGGGAAGAGAGCTGAGGTGCTGAGGTCTACTGGTCCTATCATAAGCAGCATTTATCACCACTGAACCTGCCTGTGGTTGCCCTGCAAAAAAGGCTTCCCTGAGGGAGCCTGGTACAATTTGTCTGCCATTTTGGACATAGCAGGGATCATATTTGGCCTGTACCAGGCAGCCATGGTGGCATCCACTAATGCAGTCAGCAGTGAAGGAATAATCAGAGGGGGAGAATCAGGTAATTCCAGATATTCGGCCAGGTTTCTCCTGGTAACATCGTGCTCCTCAGCATCAAACCCCATAGCTGTCTGTAGCTGCTTGATCACTGAGATGAGGGAGGGGTCATCGGGGGGGCCTCGGCGTATATTTGGTGGAGTCCTTGCCCCTGAGGAAACAGTGGAGGAAGATCTGGAGGGGCTCCTGGCCCCCTCTTATGGTCCTCATCCTCATCAACTGACTCTGAACAGGGCACAGGAGATGACGACTGAGAGTAAGCAGGGTGCGTTGACATGGAAGGTGTCTGTGTGGCAGCTGGCCTAATAGGCCCCAGTGTCGATGGGTCCAGAGAAGAAGCAAGGCAGTGTATGAACTCCCAAAAGGAAGAAAGCACAGTCTGGACATCGATGGTGATCGGTGTCACCGGAGCACCTTGCGGTGTCAATTTGGGGGGGTGGGGGCTGGATTCCTGGTGGCAGTGGTATGGCCTGATGTATTAACGAGAAGGGCTAAGGCCGCGGCATAAACATGACAGCCTGAGGCATCGACGAGGGAGGCTGAATCCCCGGCATCAACGAAATACCAAAGTCGTTGACGAGGGAGGCAGAAATCTTGACATTGATGGGCCAACGCTGGCCAAAGCAGGTTATTTATTTATTTAACTAGAAGAGAGACACACTGAGCTGAAGCTTGTTTACAGATGTGACCTGGGAGTGCAGGGAAGTTAAGTGACTCACTCAGGGTCACACAGTATGCAAGTGGAGGCTGTGAGATTCAAACCCAGGTCTCCAGGTTTGTAGCTCAGAGCCTCAAACCACTGCGCTATACTGCCTCCTAATACTTCTGTTAATACTTCAATCTTAGGACAACAAAAGGCCAAGGCCCATGAGTGCTGTTCCCACTACTCAGTGGTGGTAACAAATGTTACCATCCCGAATGTAACTGTCCAGTTTAGTAGTCTTGAATGTCAACAAGTTAGGTGCATGGGTCAAATCCCCTGGTAACTAGTTCCATAATCTTATAGCTCTTGGAACATAAGCATGTTTCCTTAATTCGGTTTTTGGTACCACAACTGGCACTTATGCCCCCTTAGGTTGTATTTAAGTTCCTTGTGCGCTAATCCTAGTTCTTCCTTTAACATTGGACCCTCCAGTATTTTGTACATAAGCAGCATATCACCCCGTGTTCATCTAAGGGTTGAATGCCACAGGCCCAGATCTATCAGCCTATCCTCATATGGTCTATTCCTACATCGGGGGATCAGCTTGGTAAACCTCCTCAGACTTCTCTCGACCATATTTACATCCTTCTTTAGATAAGGACTCCAACGCTGGGAACAGTAATCTGAATGAGGCCGGATATAGGTTTTATATAAGGGTAGGAGCACTAATTCTGACCTTGAGAAAAAGGACCCATGTATACAGTTAATCAGGTGTCCCGTTTTGTTGGCCACCTGCCTACACTGAATCCAATTTTTAAGGTCTCTGCTGATATAAACACCTAGGTCTTTCTTTACTGACAATTTTCAATTTATCCCCTTGAATGTGGTAATCCTGCATGGTATTATTCCTGCCGAAATACATCTTATTTTTATTTACCCAATTAATGATGTCCTCTAGGTCACTCAGCATCCTGCTTCTGTGCATCGCTGTGTCCACAATACCACCTAGCTTTGCATTGTCTGCGAATTTGATCAGCTTGTTACCGTTATTAATTCTAAGGTCACTTATAAAGATACTGAACAAAAGGGGGCCCAGCACAGATCCCTGGGGCACTCCGCTAGGTCTGACGGAACTCCATGTTTGTTGCCAGAGCAAGAAAGGGTCTGAACGGCAGGGGTTGGAATGCTGGTGGGGGCGTCAGGAGGCCCAACGTCAACGAGCCATCACTGGCCAAAAAAGGACCAGCGGGCACTGCCAGGGCCAACCCTGTGGAAGAGAGTGTGTGGGTGGCAGTGGGGGTTGCCGCCAAGGTGGCCGATGACCCAGCAGCAGCCGACACTCGAAGTGGCAACTGAGAGCACACACTGGGGAGGATTTCTCCTTACTTCTATTCCTCTTCCAGTTGACCCGGGCCTTAGAGGAGTGGTAGCCCACGGAAGGAGCTGGCAGCACGGAGCAGCTTATTGACTGGAGCTCCTTTCTCCATGCTGGCGACCACCAGATAGCCTGGTTGAATCTGCGGTAGATCTCGCTGGCCTTAATGCCGTGGTTCACGCTGAGACAGCAGACACAAGCGTCATGGTTGTCTTTATCAAAGATCTCCTTGCCGCACCCACAATATCTGAAGAGTTTCTCAGGGTTGGTCGGCATAAACACTGTTGAAAATCACTTAAAAAAATTAAGTGATTAGCGAACTAGGGCAAGAAAAGAAAATAAAGACAGAAATCGAAGATTTGGTGCTCAACTAAAGCGGTGGTGTCTCCATGGAGTCTGACATGCAATGGCTGATGGTGGGAAAAGAACTGAGGAGGGCGCAGTGCCGCCCACGTTTATGTGGGAAGGACGTTGTTGGCTGACATTGTCATGGGCAGCCACTAGTAGACAGCTAGCGAAAATGTTTCCATGTGGTCCTAGTGCCTGGCGGTTATAGTTCCATAGGTGTGGCCTGATGCAAGAAGTATCCTTGAAGAAGATGTCTACTTATAGAAGCTAAATCTGAGTCTCCTGTGAGTCTGTACATTAAAGGTATTTGGATCTCCTATAAGTTGGTATAAATATAAACAAGTACTCCCCCCCTGGGTAGCTATTTATATAAACAGTGTTAGGGTCCCCTCTTGTAACTCTGTGGTTATATAAACAGTAATGGTACCCTCCCAGGTGGCATCCTACCTTGTTTTTCTTGCTGAATAGCCACCGTTTGCCTTTGTTCCTCACCACCGATCGGTGATCAGAAGCAGGTTTTGGGGTCCCCAAGCTGCTGTCTGAAGAGGTCCTGTTCATCATCTGACTAAAATCTTCAAACTCCACATCTCCAGGCCGTTCGAACCCAGATTTGTGCAAGTCAATCACCAGTTGGGTGTCCTGGAATGCCAGAAACAGAAACAGATCAATTTCTCCAAACTATGCATATTATTCTTACAAAAAAAACAAACAAAAAAAAAAAAAAAATCAGACAGCAGTGTGTAAACAGCAAATACGTTTTTTTGAGAGGCCAAGAAAAGTCTTGGTGTTTTGGGTGTCGGTGTGGGAAACAGGGTATCTGCACGAGTGTGTCTGAACTATGCAAGTTTACACTGACTGTGATGCCAGACAGAGCAGCAGGGTGCCTGCACAGTGCGGTTAAACTAGGTGCGAGGTCACATCAGCTCTGTGATATTGGCAGAGCAACATGGCGCCTGCAAGTGAGTGTGGCTAAACTAGCTATGAGGATACTAGTCTCCGAGATGTCTGACTGCAGGTGACTGAAAGAACTGTGGGGGCCTGGGTTTCTGTCCTGGCTCCGTGATGCTGGACAGGAGGAGACTGCCTAGAATGGTGGGCTTGGGTTCATGTCCTGGCTCCATGATGTTGGACAGCAGCTGACTGCCTGAACAGTGGGAGCCTGCTTTTGTGCCCTGACCCAGTAATGATGGACAGCAGCTGACTGCCTGGAACAGTGGGAGCCTGCTTTCGTACCCTGACCCAGTAATAATGGACAGCAGCTGAGTGCCTGGAACAGTGGGAGCCTGCTTTCGTGCCCTGACCCAGTAATGTTGGACAGCAGCTGTCTGCCTGGAACAGTGGGAGCCTGCTTTCGTGCCCTGACCCAGTAATGATGGACAGCAGCTGAGTGCCTGGAACAGTGGGAGCCTGCTTTCGTGCCCTGACCCAGTAATGTTGGACAGCAGCTGAGTGCCTGGAACAGTGGGAGCCTGCTTTCGTGCCCTGACCCAGTAATGTTGGACAGCAGCTGAGTGCCTGGAACAGTGGGAGCCTGCTTTCGTGCCCTGACCCAGTAATGTTGGACAGCAGCTGAGTGCCTGGAACAGTGGGAGCCTGCTTTCGTGCCCTGACCCAGTAATGTTGGACAGCAGCTGAGTGCCTGGAACAGTGGGAGCCTGCTTTCGTGCCCTGACCCAATAATGATGGACAGCAGCTGAGTGCCTGGAACAGTGGGAGCCTGCTTTCGTGCCCTGACCCAGTAATGTTGGACAGCAGCTGAGTGCCTCGAACAGGGAGCCTGCTTCGCGGCCCTGACCCAGTAATGTTGGACAGCAGCTGAGTGCCTGGAACAGTGGGAGCCTGCTTCGCGTCTCTGACCCAGTAATGATGGACAGCAGCTGAGTGCCTGGAGCAGTGGGAGCCTGCTTCCGTGCCCTGACCCAGTAATGATGGACAGCAGGTGCGTGCTTGGAAAAGTGGGAGCCTGCTGTCGTGCCCTGACCCAGTAATGATGGACAGCAGGTGCGTGCCTGGAACAGTGGGAGCCTGCTTTCGTGCCCTGACCCAGTAATGTTGGACAGCAGCTGAGTGCCTGGAACAGTGGGAGCCTGCTTTCGTGCCCTGACCCAGTAATGTTGGACAGCAGCTGAGTGCCTGGAACAGTGGGAGCCTGCTTTCGTGCCCTGACCCTGTAATGTTGGACAGCAGCTGAGTGCCTGGAACAGTGGGAGCCTGCTTTCGTGCCCTGACCCAGTAATGTTGGACAGCAGCTGAGTGCATGGAGCAGTGGGAGCCTGCTTTCGTGCCCTGACCCAGTAATGATGGACAGCAGCTGAGTGCCTGGAACAGTGGGAGCCTGCTTTCGTGCCCTGACCCAGTAATGTTGGACAGCAGCTGAGTGCCTGGAACAGTGGGAGCCTGCTTTCGTGCCCTGACCCAGTAATGATGGACAGCAGCTGAGTGCCTGGAACAGTGGGAGCCTGCTTTCGTGCCCTGACCCAGTAATGATGGACAGCAGCTGACCCAACAACTAACACACTGAAATCTGGCCAATGGAAAATCATGTACACAAATGCTCACAGCCTGGGAAACAAGATCCCAGACCTGCAGGCAATAATGTCAGAGGCTAAACTGGACATAGTAGCAATTAGTGAGATGTGGTTTACCGGTAACCACACTTGGGAGACTTCAGTACCTGGCTACGATTGTTCAGAAGAGACCGAGGTGTAAAAGGGGGGGAGGGCCCTGTATGTCAATGAAAATATCAAAGCTACAGAAATTCAGAATACACATAAGGAGCCAGAAGAACTGTGGGTCACCCTGGAAACAGGAAATGGACAGCTCGAAGAACTGGGTTGTCTACAGGCCCCAGACCAGAGGGAGGACACAGACACATTACTGTTAGAAGATATACAAAACATGATGGCTAAAGGGGAGGTTCTGATAATGGGAGACTTCAACATGCCGGATACAGATTGGTCAATACCAGCAGGAACATCTGCCAGATCTAGACACATGGTGGATTCCCTGCAGGGGGAGGGCCTCAAACAACTGGTACAGCAACCCACAAGAGACAGGGCTATCCTAGATCTAGTACTGACTAACAGGCAAGGGGTCACAGATCTCCAGGTAGAAGAAGGTCACCTGGGAGCCAGTGACCATCACATGGTATGGTTCAATTTGGCCACTACATCTAAATCAACCCATTCCAAGGCAAAAATATGGTACTTCAGAGGAGCTGAATTTGATAAGATGGCCAACAGAGTTAAGATAGCCCTGGCAAAAAGAAACACAGGTGAGGGGGTACAGGCAAAGTGGGCAAGCATTAAGGATGCAATACTTGAAGCAACATCCCATTGTGTTAGACAAAAAAGGAAGTGCAAAAGAAGACGGAAACCACTTTGGTTCTCAAATACAGTAGCAGAAAAGGTCAGAGCCAAAAGGCTGGCCTTCAGGAAATAAGGGAACGCAGCGGGATGAAGATAGGGAGGCATACCAAACTGCCCTAAGGGAAGCAGGGAAGGCAGTAAGGCAGGCAAAGTGCCAAACTGAGGAAACACTAGCACGAACAGTAAAAGAAGGTGACAAGACTTTCTATAGATACATTAGTGAAAGGAGAAAGTCCAGAGTGGGTATTGCAAAGCTCAAAGGAGGAAAGGGGGCATGTGAGGAGGAGGACCCTGTAAAAGCATCTATCCTAAATAGATACTTTTGCTCAGTATTTACTGAGGAGAAGTAGGGCAGGGCCCACAGCTCAGCACCATGGACACAGGGGGAGGGAGGTGAGCACTATTCCCTTCAAAAAAGAAAGGGTCCTACAAGAGCTCACTAAGCTCAGGGTGGACAAGGCAATGGGACCTGATGGCACACATCCCAGGGTACTTAAGGAACTAAGGGCGGAACTAGCAGAGCCATTAGCAGAACTGTTTAGTGAGTCTCTGAGCACAGGAGAGGTCCCAGAAGACTGGAGAAGGGCTCATGTGATCCCGCTCCACAAGTGTGGTGGCAGGGAACTAGAGACCAGTCAGTCTTACCTCAGTAGTGGGCAAGATTATGGAGGCACTCCTTAAGGAAAGGATAGTGCAACACCTGAAATCCATAGGGGCACAGGATCCAAGACAGCATGGGTTTACAAAAGGAAGGTCCTGTCAAACTAATCTCATAAATTTCTTTGACTGGGTAACCAGAGTGGTGAACCAAGGGGGAGCAGTTGATATCGCTTACCTTGACTTCAGCAAAGCTTTCACACTGTTCCACATAGAAGATTGATAAATAAGCTGGGTAGGCTCGGGTGGGCAGAAGTTGGTCAACTGGGTGGCAAACTGGTTGACGGGCAGAAACAGAGAGTGGTGGTAAATGGATACAGTCAGAAGAGATGCAAGTCAAAGCTGGGTACCTCAGAGATCAGTCCTGGGGCCAGTCCTCTTCAGTATCTTCATTAGTGACATTGCAGATGGACTAGAGGGTAAGGCTTGTCTGTTTGCAGATGACACCAAGATCTGCAACAGAGAGATGATCCAGATGGGGTGGGCAGAATGAGAAGAGATCTGATAAACTAGCAAATGGTCAGAAGAGTGGCAATTGGGATTTAATGCAAAGAAGTGCAAGATCATGCACATAGGGAAGAGAAACCCTGAAGCCACCTATGGCTGGGAGGGAGTTGGCAGTCACAAAGGAAGAAAGAGATTGGGCATCATCACCGATGACCTGAAATCATCCAAGCAGACCTCTAAAGCAGTAGGTAAGGCTAGGGGGATGTTAGGGTGTATTAGTAGGGGTATCACAAGTCGTAAGAGGGAGGTAATAATCCCTCTTTACAAGATACTGATTAGGCCCCTTCTGGAGTACTGAGTGCAGCACTGGAGGCCACACCTTCACAAGGACATTAACCAAACTGAGGCAGTCCAGAGAAGGGCAACCAAAATGGTGCAGGGACTGCATCAGAAAACATATGAGGACAGATTAACAGAGCTCAATATGTATACCCTAGAGCAAAGGAGGGAGAGAGGTGATATGATCAAAACATTCAACATCTTAAGGGCATTAACAAGGGCAAAGAGTCTAACATGTTTAAGTATAAGAAAAATAGCAGGACAAGAGGACACAGCATGAGATTAGAGGGAGGCCGATTAAGGGGGAATGTGAGGAAATTCTTTTTCACAGAAGGAGTGGTGGATGCATGGAACGGCCTACCTCAGGAAGTGGTGGCTATGAACACAGTGCAGGGCTTCAAACAGTCATGGGATAGGCATAAGGGAGCAATACAGATGAGTATGAATAGACAGGCCACTGACAGAGCAAAGGCCGATGGCACATTTATAAGGCAGAAAAAGAAATGGGCAGACTGGATGGGCCTTGCGGTCCTTATCTGCCATCAACCTCTAAGAGTGTCTAGAACAGTGGGAGCCTGCTTTCGTGCCCTGGCCCAGTAATGGTGGACAGCAGCTGACTGCCTGGAACAGTGGGAGCCTGCTTTCGTGCCCTGACCCAGTAATGTTGCACAGCAGCTGACTGCCTGGAACAGTGGGAGCCTGCTTTCCTGCGCTGGCCCAGTAATGCTGGACAGGAGCAGACTGCCTGGAACAGTGGGAGCCTGCTTTCCTGCCCTGACCCAGTAATGATGGACAGCAGCTGAGTGCCTGGAGCAATGAGTGCCTGGGTTCATGTTCTGGCTCAGTGATGTTGGACAAGCGGTGACTACCAGAAACAGTTGGGGCTTGGGTTCATGTTCTAGCTCCGTGATGCCGGACGGCAGATGACTGCCTAAAAAAGGGAGCAGTGCCTGCATTCACAAGTTATGACTTTACACTGGCTACATGATGTTGGACAGCAACTGGCTCTCTGGAATGGGGGGGCTGGGTTCATATCCCGGCTCTGTGATGTTAGACAGCAGGTAACTACCTAGGACAGGTTTGGGGTGGGGGGGTGCCTGGGTTCATGTCCCCCACCCTGGATGCAGGAGCAGATAGGCAGGACAAGGACTAGATTCCGGATCCTGCCAGCTGATTTCCTCCAGGAGCTGGAGTCTTCCCAAAGCACTGGGGAAGCCAATCACTGAGGCATCAAGGCAGCAGGAGTGCTGTCTTTGAGAATGTCCACTTGACAACATGGGAGGCTCCTTGGCTGCTCGTATTTGGCAATGCTAATGAGACCTTGGACCCTCCCAATAAGCAATATCGAGGCAGGGATACTGGGGCACTCCCTCTTGTCAACAAAGGGGTAGTGGTGTCCTTGGGTACTCCTACCTGTCAAAGTGGGAGGGGGAGTCCACAGGTACTCCCACTAGGCAACATGAAGGCATGGCATCCTTGGGTGCTCCCAGTGGGTGATATTGGGGGGGGTTGTCTTTGGGTGCTCCCAGTGGGTGATATGGGGGTGGGGTTGTCTTTGGGTACTCCCAGTGGGTGATATTGGGAGGGTTGTCTTTGGGTGCTCCCAGTGGGTGATTTGGGAGGGGGGGGTTGTCTTTGGGTGCTCTCATTTGGTAATGCAAATGGGCTTGTATTAACTGGGCATTGCATCCACGGCAACTGGGATGAACGCACAAAACTAGTTCACAAAACAGACCCACACACCTTTACAAATAGTATTTTTTTTTTTTAAAGCTAAAACAATTTATCATACAAGGTCCTATCCAACTACATAAATGAAGTACACAGAACATCATGTGATAAATGATTTATCTGTACTCATGCCCTTTACGTCACTCATGAGGTTACCGGAGATCAAACATCACTTGCATAGAATAAATGTAACCCCCTTGTTACCCGGGGTTACTAGAATCCCAGTAAGACCTAGTGGTAGGCAGGGAAGGCAGCTTGTGAAACTCCAGTTAAATGGATTTCACACTGTCTCACTCTGTTCTCAGTCTCAGCTGAGACTGAGGGATGACATCACCAATAGAACTATCGCAGCTGCATGAGCCACACTGGAATCTGCAGCTAGGGAGTTGGTTAGAATGTTGGGAGGTTTTGAAGTCAGTCTTCAGTGAGTGAGTGTGAAGTTGGGAGCTTGCTGAGAAAGCAGCTCAGTGAAGGCTCTAGGAGCCTCAGCCCTGACAGAGGGCTACTTTTAAGTAGAAGGGTGTGTGTCTCCACCTTAAAGAGAGACACAGAAGATAACTGAAGTGGTGGAGACCGCTGTTTTTGGGTCTCAGTGCCCCTCCTCGGGGGGGGGGGCAGGAAAGGTTTCCCTGCAGATTCCTGGGGCAACCCCCTAGTTCTGCTTGTGAAGGAAAAGCTGCCTGTGTGTTCCAGAATTTATCTGGGAGAAAAGAAGATTTGTGTGTCGCCTGTGGGGCACATGCAACATGAGGGTGAGTGTCTGCTCTTGCTAAAAGGGCTTATGTTTTTCACCCTGGGACTTGTGTGACAATGTGGGGATTGAACTACTACAATAGTGGAAGCCTAGAGTAATGGGCTAAGCAAATTAAAAGTAGGTTCAAGTCCAGAGCTTGTTGGGATGAAAATTATACGCAAAGGAGATGTGACAGACGTCTACCCAGAATCTACATGTGCAAGTTTTCAGTAAAGGAATTGTTCAGTTTCCAGAGAAATGGCCGGGTATGGGCTTTGAGAGCTGGAGGTGGGTGGCCCCCCCCATCTTTAGTGAAACAGGTCCACCTCTACGGATTTCTTCTGTGGATTTCTACTTTACCTCAGGCACTTGGCCAGTGATGAGGGAAGTACCCAGACGGGGACTGTAAGGAAATTCTCTCTAGGAGTCGAAGACTCTAGTGTGGTTTGGGGAGCCACAACAGGATAATTGGTTCATTTTCAAATGGACTGCGTATTGATAATTGGTTTATCTGCCAAATGGACTGCTGGATCAAGTGGTCAGGGAAGTCAGCCAGTGGGGAAACCCAAGTAGTGTACAAGTCGGGCTGTGTACCCAGAGCTGCGGCAAGTCCGGCTGTGTGCCTGGTGGGTTTAGAGCCTGAGGGCTGGAAATGGTGATAAAGTGTTCTGTAGTCTCTAATCTGCATTACCAGGAAATGTAGCCCGTGGGGTCCGCTCACGCTTTGTTTGTTCAGCTTGGATGTGAATAAAAGCCACACTGGAGAATCCCATTCCTGGTTCTGGACATTACAGTTATTGCTTCCTGTGTTCGGATTTACCTGGGTGCCCCTGTGCAGAGTAGCCAAACCTAGGCCCCCTGTGCCGAGTAACCTCATCCTCCCTGAACCCAGTCCCCACCAGGTACTGCTGTCAGCTTCAACAGCATGCCACCTGTCGTTTTGGCAAAAAGGCAGGGGTGAGGGGTTACATAAATAATTTATCACACATGTTCCCACTGCATATCCCTTAGATGCAGATATTATGCTGGCACAGTACTGCCAGTACAGTTTGGGCCGAGCAACAGATTCTATGTCAAACCACTAACTTTGCACTTTAATAGCTTTGGCAACATTTGACAAAATTAGCTGAAATTTTGCATGCATTGTCTAGTAGGCAAGGTCTAAAATACGTGGAGTCAAGTGATGGTTTCTCAAATACCCATATATCACGTTCCTGTAGACGTCTGAGTTTTTTCCTATACTTAACGTGAGTTTTTGGTTTTACTCTCACCTATAGCCTACACAGAGTGGAATTTCTCTGCAAAACTTTCGGGGTAGATGTGTGCCGTGCCAAGGCAATGCCTTGGGAAGGTTTTGTAAAAAACATCTTGGAGGGTTCTACAGTTATGATTTAAAAATGTTTTTTTTTCTTGTTCTGAGCATGCTCAGTAGGGTTTTTAGGATAACGTTCTAATACGACACAAAAAATTGTGTGTCACAAGATGGGCGAATACCTCTGAACTGGAGGACAGTACAAAAGCTCTGCAAAAGCACGTACAGGGGCGACTCTGGTAACTACTGGCCAGCCAGTCTGACCTCGATAGTGGGGAAACTCTTGGAAACCATACTGCAAGACTGGTAAGCCTTCTGGAAGAAAATGGGCTCCAGAATGAGAGGCGGCATGAATTCATATCAGGGTGATCTTGCCAGACTAACTTGATTGATGTCTTTGAAAGGGTAACCAGGATGTGGACAGAGGCCAAGCAGTGGACATCCCGTGTCTGGATTTCAGTAAGGCCTTTGACCTGTTCCCACAGGAGATTAATAAGGAAGCTGGAAAACCTGGGGTAGGAACAAAACTGGCTATGTGGGTTAGAAAATGTCCACCACATAGAACTCAAAGGCTGGTGGTTTGGGGGAGTGGTTCTCAGAGGCTACACCAGTCTCTAATGGGGTGCCACAGGGCTCAGACTGGTGTTATTCAACATCTTCATCAGCGACACTGTAGATGGGATAAAAGGTAAAATATGCCTGTTTATAAACAACATAAAGCTCTGTGGTACAGTAGACAGGGAAGAGGGGAAACAAGACCTCAGGGAAGACCTGGACAAACTAGAGAAGTGGTCAACTATTTGGCAATTGGGATTGAATGCCAAAACTGTAAGGTAATGCACTTGGGGGTGAAGAACCCAGTAGCCAAACACTGGTTGGGAGGTGTGCAAGTACCAAACCAGAAGAGGAGGACTTGGGTGTGATCATCACAGGTGACCTAAAGCACTCAGCATACTGCAGGAGAGCAGCAGCCAAAGGGAATCAGATGCTGGGCTGTACAGCCAGGGGTACAACCAACAAGAAAGCAAAGGTCATTCAGCCACTGTACAGATACCACATCTTCAGTACAGTGTGCAGTACTGGTGACCTTACCTAAAGAAAGTCATCAATCTGCTGGTAATAGTCTGGAGAAGGACAACGCAGATGATCTGGGGACAGCAAGGCAGCTCACACATGGAGGCTCAGAAATCTCAACTTGTACTCCTTGGAGGATGGGAGAGAGAGAGGGGTGACATAATCGAAACCTTCAAGTACCTTAAAGGTTTCAACAGCAAGCTCTGAGGGTCTCTTCAACTTTAGTGGGAACAGGACCACTAGGGGGCACTGCCACACACTGGTGGAGGGAAGATTCAAAAAAGGAAATGAGGAGACTTTTAGGCCCTGTCCACACTACCCCTCTGTAACGTTACAGAGTGCCCAAACCGCTATGCAATCCGTTTGGCGCTTACACCTGCAACGTTGATAGAAGAAGCGTTAGAACTGCTGCTGTGAAACCATATGAGGTGGTTTCAACAATGGTTATGAAACCGGTTATGCCTCGGTAACGTTACCGGGCGTAGTGTGGATGCGTGGCACTGGTCCTCTAATGCAGCGCGAGCTGCATTGTGGGATCGGGTGCCACGGTAACGGTCGCCCGGCTCCCTAAGTGTGGACCGGCAGTGCCGGTCCCATAACAGACACCGCAGCAGTGTGGACACACTGCACCGCTTCCTGGTTGTAACGGTTTCTATCTGTTACTGGGTCTGAGTGGTGCAGTGTGGACGGGGCCTTCTGAGAAGGTAGTGGCTAAGTGGATTGAGCTGCCAAAGGAAGCTGTCTCCCTGAAGACTGTGGACAGCTCCAATAGAGGCTGGGACAGGGTAAAGGAGAGAGCTGCATATAGGGGTGGATCATGGGGGGGGGGGCCCATCAGCTGAAGGGAGGAATGGATACGGGGTGGAGGGGTAGAACCCTCAGTAGTCACTGAGAGATCTGCAAACTTGAGCAGACATGACAGACTGCAAGGCTTTTTCCTGCTGGCTCAATCATATGTTTTCATGATGTATCTGCCCTCCGGTAACAGATGAAACACAGATACCCCCTCAGTAATGGTAAATACTTACACGCTTTTCATCAACAGCATCTGCTGCCTTCGTCATTCCGTCCAGACACTTTCCAATAATCGGCATTACCTGTCGCTCCATATCGGAAAATGCACTATAACCCTGTTTGAGCCTCTTGGTTCGCCTTTCATCCATCTCCTGTAGTTTCTGCACATAGAAGAACAAAGTCTTCAGCAGTGTTGCAAAATTAACCAACCCAATTCAAAACAAGACCCAGCTGTCAGTGATTCCTAGAGTAGAAATTTTGGAAATATCAATTAATAGAAACACAGGCAAAGGCAGCAGGTCATGGCCTGCCCAAGGCTGTCTGATTTTGGGACTATGTCCCTCTTAGTTCTCCCTACTACCCCTCCCCCCCCCGTTTGCTCCCTTATGCACTATTCCATGTGCCTCTCCCATCCCATTTTGAACTCTCCCACTCATTTAGCCCCAATGCCCTCCAGATGCTTGTTCCAGTCCATCACCACCCTATCTGTAAACAAATACATTACTTCGTACATCCTTTCTGAACCTCAGTCTCAGTCTGGCCATTAGCCTTCTCAGTTGCCAGTCCTCGCAAGTGGACAGGAATGCAGTCTTGGCCCAGCCATTAGCCTTCTCAGATGCCAGTCTATCCCGGGAGGATGAAGTCCCTAAGATTACCAGCTGCTTCCGATTTGCTTGCTCTCCTAAGTTCCCCAACCAGCTGTGTATCATGCTCCATTAAGCTGTCCGGGGGCCTGCAGCACACCCCACAGAGACTCTTTGGCCCCCCCCCCCACCAACTCTGAGTCAGCAGCATTGTTTTCCCCCCAATGTCCTTCCTGTACTCCGCAGTGACTCCCTCCCTTATGAAGATGGTCAAGCCACCCATTTTTCCATTAGGCCTATCCCGTCGGAAAAGTCAAAAGCCTTCTCTGCTGGTATCCCAATCATTTTCTCTCTACCACCATGAAGTCTGTGTCTAAAAGGTCAGGGAACCATTTGCCCTGACTGAATATCTGCTGGGTGACCCTGTTGTGAACATCAGCTATGGAATATTCTGGGGTATTTGTAGGATTTCAAGGCAGATGGACAACAGGATCAACTAGATAAAAACAGGTTACTCACCTGTAACAGCAGTTCTAGGAGTGGTATATGATGTACATCCACACTTCTGGCAGTGTTCCTCTCCCCTTTAAGTTCTGCCAGAACGTCTTCAAGCTGGCTCCTCCCACCCACCCAAGTGGCAACTCCCTTAGCATCGCCCCATGATGTCAGATCTTGACTGCTGGAAGCAAAAGGAGGTCAGGTGGGTTAGTGTGGATGTAGAGTACACCATATACCACTCCTTCCTAGGGATGTGGATATGGTGTACTATCCACACTTCTGGCAGACTCCTAGCAATTCTCTGGGAGGAGGGGGCAAGGTGCACACCCCTTATTTAGGGAACAGAGATTGGAGAACTGAGGCCCCAAAACCAGCATCCCAGTGTGACTCAAGGTCGATGTGGTAGTGGGAAATGAAGGTGTGTGCTGACTTCCAGGTAGCAGCCCTGCAGATTTTCTGGATAGAGACATCCCTGGAAGCAGCCACCAAGACAGCAGTATGGCGGGTGGAATGAGCCCTTAGCCCTATGGGAGGCTCTCCACCCGCCAACCTATAGCAGAGGTCGATGCAGGATACAATCCACCTGACAATCATCTGCTTAGCTGCCGGTCTGCCAGGTGCGCCTTCAGCGTAGGTGACAAATAGCTGGTGAACCTCTCCCCGAACTCCAGCCATGCGCTCCTTATAGTAGGCTAGTGCTCGCTGCAGGTCCAACGTATGAAGCCTGTGCTCGGCCTCCAAGGTATGGTTGGTGAAGTACACCAGGAGATTAATCACCTGGTTAAGGTGAAAATCCAACAAAAACCTTTGGGAGGAACTTCAGGTTGGGGCAAACAACAACCTTGTCCCTGTGGAAGACCAGGTAAGGAGACTCCACCGAGAGCGTCTGGAGTTCACTGATCCTTCTGGCTGATGTGACAGCCACCAGGAAGATGGTCTTCCATGACAGGTGAGACAGTTTCACACCTGTGCACTGATTCAAATGGCTTGCCCATGAGCTTTGCCGACACCAGCAACAAGTCCCAAGGTGGTGGTTCACACACCGGAGGGGAAATGTGGTTAAGGCCTGCAAAGAAGCACCAGACCACCTTCTTCTGAGCCGACTGCATACCAGCCCTCACCCGGTAAGTAGAGATGGCAGTCAGGTGCACCTTGAGGGTCATCAACTGAAGGCTTGACAGAGAGGGACCAAAGGTAGTCGAGAATACTAGCCACCGGACAAGAGAAGAGGTCAAGCCCCTTGCCCTGGTACCAATTGGAGAACCTCTTCCATTTGAAAGCATAGCATTTTCGGGTCGACTCCTTCTGAGAAGCTTCAACCACGGTGAAGACATGTTCAGAAAGACCCAAAGCCTAGAACTCTAGCCGCTCAGGAACCAGGCTGTCAGGTGCAGGGATTGAAGGTCTGAATGGACAGCCTTCCCCTGATTGCAAGAAAGCAGGTCAAGGAATAGAGGGAAATGCCTCGGAAGCCCACTGCTGAGGCTGAAGAGATCGGAGTACCAGAAATGGCGAGGCCAGTCCAGAGCCACCAGGATCATCCATGCCTAGTCCCTTCTCAGCTTCTGCAACACCTTGTGGATCAAGGGAAATGGAGGGAAGGCACAGAGGAGGCCCAGGGTCCAGGGCCCGGAGAAGGCATCCCCCTGCACCATTTCCTGCTGAGTGGCGGCAGGCACAGTACAGCCTCAGCTTTGCATTCTCCCTGGAGGCAAACAGATCCGCCAGAGGGGTGCCCCACAGGGAGAACAAACTGTGGATTACCTCCGGGTGGAGAGACTACTGGTGAGATGCCTCACCCACACTGCCGAGAGCGTCCGCCAGCTGGTTGGAGACACCGGCCATATGGATGGCCAGGCGCTCGGCCTCCAGGCTGCGCATGAGGGTAAAAACACGGAGAGCTTCCCTGCACAGAGGAAGGGAGTACGACACACCTGGTTTGCTGAGATAGTACATGGTCGTGGTGTTGTCCGTCTGGACCAGAATGACCCGACACCAGATGTGTGGAGCAAAAGCAGTCAGCACCAGCCGAACTGCCCGGAGCTCCAGCAGGTTGATGTGGCACCAGGATTCCTCAGGGGTTCAGAGCCCATGGACTCTCTGGTCCCCCAGGTGGGCACCCCAACACATGATGAAGGCATCGATCGTCAAGATGACCATCACCTCTGGGCAGACAAACGGGATACCTTCCTGCAGATGTTCTGGGACTAACCACCACCGGAGGATGTCGCACATTAGCTGGGTCACAGTGACCGGCTGGTCAAGGTGGCCCTTGTGCTGAGACCATTGGCGGGCCAGCTCCCACTGCAGGGAATGCATTCTCCAGCGGGCCCAATGGACCACACTGATGCATGCCACCATGTATCCCAGGAGGCGCAGGAAGTCCCAAGCAGGTGCAACTGCCCAACCTGAAATGATCGGGCAAAGGAGGAGAGAGCCTCTGCCCTGTCTGCCAGGAGCTCTGCAGGAGTCTAGCTCTGCCCCGATGAAGTGAATCACCTCTGCGGGCACAAGTTCCAACTTGACCTTGTTGACAAGGAGGCCAAGAGAGATGCAGGTCTGGAGGGCCAGATCCCTGGACTGCTCCACCTCCATCCTGGAGGGACCCGCAATTAGCCAGTGGTCCAGGTAGGGCTACACCTGAACTCCTTGGCACCTCAGGTAAGCTAACACCAATGTTATGCATTTGGTGAAGACCCTGGAGGCTGCGAACAGGTTGAATGGCATGGCTTAGAACTTGCAGAAGATCTCCTCTGTGCAAAACCAAAGAAATCAGCAGTGGGATGGATGGATTGAGACTTGAAAGAACACATCCTGAAGATCTAGAAAACAAAAACCACATGTTCTGCTCAAGACATGGAATGATCTGAGACAGAGTGACCACCCTGAAGGTGCACGGCATGAGAAACATGTTCAGGTCGTGCAGATCTAAGATGGGGCACCAGCCCCACGTCAGGTTTTGGCACCAGGAAGTACCTGGAGACAAACCTTAGTTGTACTGGAGGGTCTGAGACAGGAGCCAAGATCTCCTTGCAGAGCAGCTGGGTGATGTAATCCCACAGGGCTGACAGGATGTTGACAGACACTAAGTCCTCCCATGGGGCACAGGCTCAGAAAGGCAGGTAAGTCTCGAATTCCAAAGGCAGATCCTGACCGACCACTTTGAAGACCCACCTGTCCGTGGTGACAGCAGACCAGCCAGAAAGGAAGTGGTGGAACCAGCCCTCCACGGCAGTACCCAAGGGAGACAGGACAGGCATGGGGGAGGCACTCTCCATCCCATCAGTAGGCAGGCTTGGACGCGGAGGAAGGATCGGATGAGCAGCTGCTGGGACCCCAACCTCCTGACTTCCGGAGGACCGTGGCCACTGACTTTGGCAGGGGACACCAAGCCTGAGCCTGTTGTCCAGCCTGAGGATGGGCAGATTTGGCTGCGGGGCACAGAGGGGCTAAAAGGGCTTCTTCTTCTGCTGTTTAGAGCCACTGGAATCCCTCTGGGTGGAACTCACAGAGTGCAGGGTGGCACTAGACTTTTCAATGCGGGTGAGGTGCCTCATGACCCCGGGCCCGAACAAGTCTGTGCCCAAGAAGAGGACATCAGTCAGTTTGTGCTGGGTATCTGCTGTAAAGGTCAAGATCCTCAGCAAAGTCCTGCGGCATATGGCAACTGCGGCCGCCACGGACCAAGCACAAGAGTCGCCGATGTCCATGGCAGTCTGGAGCTTCTGCTTAGCCACCACTCTTCCTGCTTGACTGTGGTCTGTAAGTCTGCCAGGAGATGAGGAAGGACTTCACTGAGCATGCCCAGAGGGGCATGGGTGAAGTGGGCCATTAAGAGGGTCAAACTCTCTTGCTGAAGGCAGAAAGCGGAGGCAGCACAGACCTTTTTGGCCATGTGGTCCAGTTTCTTACACACCTTGTTAGGAGGCTTGTCAACGTCTCAAATGTTCCCTGTGTGCCAAAACAGAGTCGGTCACCAGACCCTCAGCTGAGGGGCACTCTGTGGATCCTGAAAAGGAACCGGTAGGGACCACTGGCACAGGACAAGAGGCTGGATGCTGCCACAGCTCCAATGCAGGGCCAAGAATGGGCTCAGTGACTGGGTTGCCCCATTTGGAAATCTTGGTGAGCGGGTACCAAGCCCAATTCTGGACAGGCTACATTAGGAGACCAGTGGACTGCGAGATCAGGCAGAGAAGACCCATGAAGGAAGTGGGGCCTTGCTCAGTCGACAAATCCTCAGCCGACTCCATGTCCACCAGATGAGAGTGCAAGGAGGAGCCCTGAGACTCGGAGGATTCATTAAATAAAGATTGACTGCCAGAGTCCTCGCTGACCTTATGGGGTTCGTCGGGAGTAATGGTGACCGACAGCTGATGAGGAAGTCCCACTGCGGGGCAGGCCTCCTTAAATGGAGGGCCAGACTTCGGCTGTCTTGGAGGCGGCTCCACCAAAATTGGCAGAGAGGTCAGGGGAGGCCAAGCCGGTTCCAGTTGAGTCGGGTCGAGTCGGTTCCTGCCAAGGTGAGGACTGCAGCCTCTCTGGTGAAAGCCACATAATGGCTGGAGTCAATGCCGGCATGGGCTTTACCCCAGTAAACATGAACTGATACCACATCAAATCTTCGTAGTGCTGACACAACTTATGTTGGAGCTTCTCCTCGCCCAAGGAGGAAGAAGAGGAAGTGGAATAGGGGTTGCACCGCTTGCCCGAATGCCGAGAACGCAAATGTCGATGCCAATACAGGCTGCTTGACTCAGGGATATGGGATCAGGACTGCGACCTTGACAATCAGGGCCGCCAACAGCGGGTCTCAGAGGGGGCTGGCACTAGCCGAGCATCCTCCTGGTCAGGATTAGATCCTGTGTGAGAGGTGGTGGATCAGCAGACTAGTCTGTCCCTCCTTGAGAGGTGAGAGGCAGGACTGGAGTCCTAGATAAGGAGGTATCAATGGGCTAGTCTTGCAACAATAGGTCGACTGGCTCGAGAAAAATCTTGGCCAGAAGACTGACCAGCGTTTCGACCAACTGGCCCGATGGGGAGACCATGGAGCCAGCGGCCCAGGCCAAAGGATTGACCGAAGTCAGAACCTCCAAGGAAGCGTGGTAATCTGAGGCTCTAAAGCACTCGCAATCCCATGTTCGACAAGACCTTTTCTTGGTCTTTTTCTTCTATTACAGTTTAAACTTGGTGTCCGAGAAGGGACCCTGCCCATGGGTGGGAAGGGCCTGTCACAAATCCCTAAACACCCCCCGTGAAGGAGGCACCCAAGGAGAGTGGTAAAACAGCTGTAGCCAAGAAAGATTGTGCTGCAGCCTGGGCTGCAGCTTCTTCAAATGCTGCAAGCTATTCAGCGGACCACGCAGCCGCAGAGACCACCCAATGAGAGTCCTTGGACTTAACTGGAGGATCCTGGTCATCCAGTCGTCCCAACAGAAGGTGAGCATGCCTGTCTTCTAAGGTTGACGGATGCAGGGTGTGGCACAGGCCACAGGCCTGGGGATCGTGCTCATGGCCCAGGCAGTGAATGCATATGGTGTGCAGATCCACTTGGACATTTTCTGCCCACAGCCACATTTCTTGAATCCTGGCACCGACTTCGCTTCGTACATAATGGATGATGAAAAGGAGTCACTTGAATACAGATTTTTTATAAACTAGATGTTTTAATAAGCAAGGGCCTACTCAGCGCGAGAGTGATAAAGAGGGAACCTTCTTCGAGCGGAAAGGAAGAGCTGATATCACGGGGCAACACTAGGAGATTTAAACACCCCGGTGTGTGGGAGGAGCCAGCTTGAATATGTTCCAGCAGAACCTAAAGGGGAAAGGAACACTGTCAGAAGTGTGGATAGTACACCATATTCACATTCCTACAAACTTAAATTCTTAGGCAGATATGCAAGTAAAAAAATGTTTATGCACTGACCCGCACAACAGGTGTGAGGCTAGAAATCTGGTATTCTTCTTTCATTGTTTGACAGAATAACATACAGAACTTGCGTACATTAAATATCTGTGTTTGGCAGAATAAGATACAGAAATAACGTACATTAAATATCTGTTTGGCAGAATAAGATACAGAACTTATGTACGTTAAACATCTATGTTTGGCAGAATAAGATACAGAAATTACGTACGTTAAACATCTGTGTTTGGCAGAATAAGATACAGAAATTACATACATTAAATATCTGTGGCATCTCAATGAAGAAGAACTGGCTTTGGTCGCGATTGAATTTCTGGAGTTGGGAAGCATAGTCGTTCTTGCTCTCCTCTGCCATGTGGTTACGAAGGTTAGCCTGTTGCTTTGCCTGGGGAAGAGAAAAGGAAGAACATTTTATTACAGAAGCCACTGGTCCAACAGAGTGACCCAGAAAAAAAATCCCAACAGCAGAAACTGCAGGGCAATGTGCTACTGGGAGAGCAGAGTTTGAGAACAGACTGGGATTGTCAGGACTACACTTCTGTATTACATCAACAATGAAGTACAATTAGTGCCACTTACTCGGAATCTGTACAGAATTTACAATGGCAAAACAGTAAGCCTGTTCGCCCCAATCTGTAAAGCATTTAGTGCAAAGAAACAAAGTTGAGCAAAAGTAAAGTTCCTCAGATTGTTACACCCAGAGTCAATCATAACCAGGTTGCTAAATCAATGTCTTCATTTTGTGACAGTCAGAACCAACAAAAAAAGGGTAAATGTGGATGGGGGGGGGGGTACCAATTTAAAATTTGTCTAGGGAAGCTTCAGTATCTAAGGCCATCCTTTAATTAGACAGAACAGTTAAATAAGCAATGAGGCATGACTGGGGCATTATGGTGGAATAACGGCCTGCCTCAGGTGGACTGAAGCAGAAGGCGAAGCCAAGTGCTTCCACCACCCAAGAAGGGCCATCAGCCTACCATAACACACCCCCTGGAGTGCCTCACAAATATTATGAAATGGTTCCCTTTTAGTAAATTGGATGCATTTTTAAACACGTTTTTGTTGAGCTACTTTTAGCCGGGCTGTTAGGCTGGGATAAAGGTATGGCTGAAAGCACCTCTTGGCCAATCAGGAGCTAGCATTCTTTCCACCCATTTCATAATTAAAAATATCATCAGCTAGAGAAGTTACTAAAACAGCTATAGCAGAAAGGGGGAGTGGCTGGCTATGGGGGGGGGCACCAACTGAAGAGGGGGAAGCCTTTTCTCCAGAAAGAAGGAGTCATGATTATTAGGGGGATGCTTTCTGTCCCTAATGAAGGTTGTCCTGGGTGGTCATCATCTGAAGAGGGGTGCCTGTTGTAAGGGTGGTCACCATCTGAAAAGGATGCCTGTTGTCCTGGGTGGTCATCATCTGAAGAAGGTGTACCTGTTGTCAAGGGTGGTCACCATTTCAAGAAGGGTGACTGTTGTCTGGGGTGGTCTCCATCTGAAGAGGGTAGCCTGTTGTCAGGGGTGGTCACTATTTGAAGAGGGTAGCCTGTTGTCAGGGGTGGACGCCACCTGAAGAGGGCAGCCTGTTGTCCAAGGTAGTCACTATCTGAAGAGGGCAGCCTGCTGTACCGGGTGGTCACCATCTGAAGAGGGGTGCCTGCTGTACCGGGTGGTCACCATCTAAACAGCGGTATCTGTTGTTCAGAGTGGTCATTATCTGAAGAGTAGGGTGCCTGCTGTCCAGGGAGGAAGGGGTCACAATCTGACAGGGGATGTCTTTTGTCCAGTAAGGCAGGGGTCACCATTGTAAGAAGAAAGGTTTTTGTCCAGGAGAAAGGTGTCACCATTTAAAGAGGGGTGTCTGTAGTCTAGGAAGGAAGGGGTCACCATCTGAAGGGTGATGCCTTTTGTCCAGGAAGGTGTCATCATTTAAAGAGGGATTCCTGCTGTCAGAGAAGGAAGGGGGTCACCATCTGAAAGGTCTGCCTGCTGTCCAGGAAGGAAGGGTGGCATCACATGAAGGGGTGTCTGCTGCTCAGGGAGGAAGGGGTCACCATCGGAAGGGATGGCTACTATCTAAATGAATGGGGGGAGGCCTGCTGTTCAGGAAGGAAGGGGTCACCATCTCAAGAGAGGTGCTTACTGTTGGGGGAGAAAGGGGTCATCATCTGAAGGGGGATGCCTGCTGTCCTGAGAGGAACGGGTGATCATCTGAAGGGGGTCCTGGTATCTGGGGAGGAAGGGATCACCATGTGAAGGGGGTGCCTGCTGTCCTGAGAGGAAGGGGTCATCATCTGAAGGGGGTCCTGATATCTGGGGAGGAAGGGATCACCATGTGAAGGGGGTGCCTGCTGTCCTGAGAGGAACGGGTGATCATCTGAAGGGGGGGGTCCTGATGTCTGGGGAGGAAGGGATCACAATGTGAAGGGGGTGCCTGCTGTCCTGCGAGGAAGGGGTCATCACCTGAAGGGGGTCCTGATATCTGGGGAGGAAGGGATCACCATGTGAAGGGGGTGCCTGCTGTCCTGAGAGGAACGGGTCATCATCTGAAGGGGGGTCCTGATGTCTGGGGAGGAAGGGATCACCATGAGTATAGATGGTCACCATCTGAAGTGGGGTGCGCCCTCTGAAGGTCCCCAAGTAGACACATAGAAACTCTAAAAATTATACAACAGAAAAATACTATAAATACTATCAGTCTATCAAGTCTTCCCTGATGCCCTACACTGCATGTTTCTGAATTAGTCTTCCCCTCAGAGTCCCCTCCATCTCCTACCACCCTCTCATTTCTAATATTCTCCTTTAAGGATCCCCCCCCACTGGTTCTGAACTCCGCCACAGTCCCAGCATTAACCACATTATGTCCAGACTATTCCACCTGTCCATCACACAATCTGGGAAAAAATACTGTAATTTCCTTTCAGAATTTCTGTTCTAGCTTGAGACTGCACCCCCTGGTGGATGATCCATTCATCAACTTTAACAACTGCATGCAGTGCACTCAGTTGTATCCCTGTATGTTTTAATGCCTCGATATCCCTCTCTCCCTGCTGTCCTCCAGGGAATACATACTGTATTTACACTTTCCTGCCTCTCCTCAGAGAAACTAGCCTGCTGGGCCTGTGTTATTGTTGCTGCTCTTTGCCATATGGTTTCCAACCTATTCCTGTCAATTGTTGTATGGTTTCCAACCTATCCCTGTCCTTTGCTGTATGGGTTCCAACCTATCCCTGTCCTTTGCTGTATGGGTTCCAACCTATTCCTGTCCTTTGCTGTATGGGTTCCAACCTATCCCTGTCCTTTGCTGTATGGGTTCCAACCTATTCCTGTCCTTTGCTGCATGGGTTCCAACCTATTCCTGTCCATTGCTGTATGGGTTCCAACCTATTCCTGTCCATTGCTGTATGGGTTCCAACCTATTCCTGTCCTTTGCTGTATGGGTTCCAACCTATTCCTGTCCATTGCTGTATGGGTTCCAACCTATTCCTGTCCTTTGCTGTATGGGTTCCAACCTATTCCTGTCCATTGCTGTATGGGTTCCAACCTATTCCTGTCCTTTGCTGTATGGGTTCCAACCTATTCCTGTCCTTTGCTGTATGGGTTCCAACCTATTCCTGTCCATTGCTGTATGGGTTCCAACCTATTCCTGTCCTTTGCTGCATGGGTTCCAACCTATTCCTGTCCTTTGCTGCATGGGTTCCAACCTATTCCTGTCCTTTGCTGTATGGGTTCCAACCTATTCCTGTCCTTTGCTGTATGGGTTCCAACCTATTCCTGTCCTTTGCTGTATGGGTTCCAACCTATTCCTGTCCTTCATTGCATAGTTTCCAATCTATCACTGCCCTTCCCTGCATTGCCTCCAACCTATCCCTGCTCTTTGCTGTATGGGTTCCAACCTATTCCTGTCCTTTGCTGTATGGGTTCCAACCTATTCCTGTCCATTGCTGTATGGGTTCCAACCTATTCCTGTCCATTGCTGTATGGGTTCCAACCTATTCCTGTCCTTTGCTGTATGGGTTCCAACCTATTCCTGTCCTTTGCTGTATGGGTTCCAACCTATTCCTGTCCTTTGCTGCATGGGTTCCAACCTATTCCTGTCCATTGCTGTATGGGTTCCAACCTATTCCTGTCCATTGCTGTATGGGTTCCAACCTATTCCTGTCCTTTGCTGTATGGGTTCCAACCTATTCCTGTCCTTTGCTGCATGGGTTCCAACCTATTCCTGTCCATTGCTGTATGGGTTCCAACCTATTCCTGTCCTTTGCTGTATGGGTTCCAACCTATTCTGTCCTTTGCTGTATGGGTTCCAACCTATTCCTGTCCTTTGCATGGGTTCCAACCTATTCCTGTCCATTGCTGTATGGGTTCCAACCTATTCCTGTCCTTTGCTGTATGGGTTCCAACCTATTCCTGTCCTTTGCTGTATGGGTTCCAACCTATTCCTGTCCTTTGCTGTATGGGTTCCAACCTATTCCTGTCCTTCATTGCATAGTTTCCAATCTATCACTGCCCTTCCCTGCATTGCCTCCAACCTATCCCTGCTCTTTGCTGAATGGGTTCCAACCTATTCCTGTCCTTTGCTGCATGGGTTCCAACCTATTCCTGTCCATTGCTGTATGGGTTCCAACCTATTCCTGTCCATTGCTGTATGGGTTCCAACCTATTCCTGTCCTTTGCTGTATGGGTTCCAACCTATTCCTGTCCTTTGCTGTATGGGTTCCAACCTATTCCTGTCCTTTGCTGCATGGGTTCCAACCTATTCCTGTCCATTGCTGCATGGGTTCCAACCTATTCCTGTCCTTTGCTGTATGGGTTCCAACCTATTCCTGTCCTTTGCTGTATGGGTTCCAACCTATTCCTGTCCTTTGCTGTATGGGTTCCAACCTATTCCTGTCCATTGCTGTATGGGTTCCAACCTATTCCTGTCCTTTGCTGTATGGGTTCCAACCTATTCCTGTCCTTTGCTGTATGGGTTCCAACCTATTCCTGTCCATTGCTGTATGGGTTCCAACCTATTCCTGTCCATTGCTGTATGGGTTCCAACCTATTCCTGTCCTTTGCTGTATGGGTTCCAACCTATTCCTGTCCTTTGCTGTATGGGTTCCAACCTATTCCTGTCCTTTGCTGTATGGGTTCCAACCTATTCCTGTCCTGCTGTATGGGTTCCAACCTATTCCTGTCCATTGCTGTATGGGTTCCAACCTATTCCTGTCCTTTGCTGTATGGGTTCCAACCTATTCCTGTCCTTTGCTGTATGGGTTCCAACCTATTCCTGTCCTTTGCTGTATGGGTTCCAACCTATTCCTGTCCTTTGCTGTATGGGTTCCAACCTATTCCTGTCCATTGCTGTATGGGTTCCAACCTATTCCTGTCCTTTGCTGTATGGGTTCCAACCTATTCCTGTCCTTTGCTGTATAGTTTCCAATCTATCACTGCCCTTCCCTGCATTGCCTCCAACCTATCCCTGCTCTTTGCTGAATGGGTTACAACCTATCCCTGTCCTTCACTGTACAGTTTCCAACTTATCCCTGCCTTTTCCTGTACTGTTTCCACCCTATCCCTGTCCTTCACTGTATAGTTTCAAACCAATCCCTGCCCTTCGATACAGTTTCCAACCTATCCCTGCCCTTTGCTGAATGGGTTCCAACCCATCTATGTCCTTCGGTGTACTGTTTCCACCCTATCCCTGTCCTTCACTGTATAGTTTCATACTTATCCCTGCCCTTCCCTGTATTGCTTCCAACCTATTCCCTGCCTTTTGTTGTAAAGTTTCCAACCTATCCCTGTCCTTTGCTGTATGGTTTCAAACGTATCCCTATCCTTCGATATACTGTTTTCAACCTATCCCTGCCCCTTCGCTATACTGCTTCCAATCTATTCCTGTCCTTCACTTTACGGAAAAGGGAAATTGTTTAACCAGGAAAGACACACTAAGCCAGAACTTGTTTCCAGGTCCGACCTTGGAGCACTAGGAAGTTAACTGACTTGCTCAGGGTCACACAGTATGCAATTAGGGGCTGATGGGATTCAAACTGTGGTCTAAAGGTTTGCAGCTCAGTGTCCTTAACCACTACACTATACAGCCTCCCAACCTATCCTTGTCCTTCACTGTATGGTTTCCAACCTATCCCTACCCTTCCCTGTATGGTTTCCAACCTATCCCTGTCGATTGTTGCATAGTTTCCAACCTATCCTTGTCCGCTGTACAGTTTCCAACCTACCCCTGCCCTTCACAGTATAGTTTCCAACTTATCCCTGCCCTTCACTGTATGGTTTGCAACCTATCCCTGCCCTTCACTGCATAGTTTCCAACCTATTCCTGCCCTTTCACAGTATAGTTTCCAACTATCCCTGCCCTTCGCTGTATGGTTTGCAACCTGCCCCTGTCCTTCATGGTATACAGTAGTTTCCAACATACCCCTGCCCTTCACAGTATAGTTTCCAACCCATCTCTGCCCTTTGCTATATAGTTTTCAACCTATCCCTTTCCTTCACTGTATATGTTCCGACATACTCCTGTCCTTCGCAGTATGGTTTCCCACCTACCCATTTCCTTCGCTATATGGTTTCTAACCTACCTCTTTCCTTCACTGTATGGTTTCCAACCTATTCCTTTTCCTTCACTGTAGTTTCCAACTTATCCGTATCCTTCACTGTATAGTTTCCAATCTAGCCCGGTCCTTCCCTGTATATTGCTGTGTAATTTCCAACCTATCCTTTTCCTTCGCTGTATAATTTCCAACCTATCCCTGTCCTTCACTGTACAGTTTCCAACCTATCCCTGTCCTTCGCTGTACAGTTTCCAACCTATCCCTGTCCTTCGCTGTATGGTTTCCAACCTATCCATGTCCTTTGCTGTATAGTTTCCAACCTATCCCTGTCCTTCTTAAGACGTGGCTCCAGAACTGCACACAGTACTCCTGTTGAGGCCTAACCAGTTATCTGTATAATAGGAGTATGACCTCCATCTTGTAACCAAAGAAACCCCGCCTGATGCATCCCAACATACTAACCATCCCGTATGCATTATCTCATTGGGAAGCATTTTTTAGAATACTATTAATAATGCCCCCCTCCCAAAAAAAAAAAACCTGGTCCTTTTGTGCCTTCAAGCGCCCCAACTTTCTCCAGCTGATGCAGTATTCCATTTGTTGAGTTCTGCAGCCATGTGCATTACGTTACATTTTTAGGCATTGAAGACTCACTGCTCCTACCCTCTTCTCCTGCCTATGCTCTAACACTGCCCCCAATCTAGTTCAACAGTTTGATAATTATAAAATCATGCTCTCTTCCCCCCCCCAAATGCACTGGCTTCCCCTATGCTCAAATGTACGCCACCCTTTGCAAACTCCACAAAGAATACCCAGTCGTCTGAGTATCTAGAGACACTCCTCATCTCACCATCTCTTTCGCCACTGTTGAGCTCTAATACTTTATCCTTCTACTCCTACATGTGGCACAGGTACCAGCTCTGAGAGGCTACCACATCAGCAACAGTCACTAACTGGCTACCTAGTTCCCTGAATTCACCCTTAATCTCTGTTTCACCAATATTCACCAGGTCACTGGTACCTAGCTGTATCTAGCTTCCCACCCTCTGCACTGATCAGCTTCTCCAACAGTGGGAATAATACCCTCTGCACTGGTCAGCTTCTCCAGCAGTGGGAATATTACACTCGGCACTGGTCAGCTTCTCCAACAGTGGGAATATTACCCTCTGCACTGGTCAGCTTCGCCAGCAGTGAGAATATTACCCTCTGCACTGGTCAGCTTCTCCAACAGTGGGAATATCACCCTCTGCACTGGTCAGCTTCTCCAACAGTGGGAATATCACCCTCTGCACTGGTCAGCTTCTCCAACAGTGGGAATATCACCCTCTGCACTGGTCAGCTTCTCCAACAGTGGGAATATTACCCTCTGCACTGGTCAGCTTTTCCAACAGGGAGGCAGTACAGTGCAGTGGTTTAAGGCTCTGAGCTGCAATTCTGGAGACCTGGGTTTGAATCCTACAGCCTCAACTTGCATGTACTGTGTGACCCTGAGCAAGTGACTTAACTTCCCTGTGCTCCCAGGTTGCACCTGTAAAAAAGCTTTCAGTTTAGCGTGTCTCATCTGGTTAAACAATTGGAAAAAAAACAAAAAAACAATGGGAATATTACACTCTGCACTGGTCAGCTTCTCCAACAGTGAGAATATTACACTCTGCACTGGTCAGCTTCTCCAACAGTGGGAATATCACCCTCTGCACTGGTCAGCTTCTCCAACAGTGGGAATATTACCTTCTGCACTGGTCAGCTTCTCCAACAATAGGAATATCGCCATCAGCACTGGTCAGCTTCTCCACTGGTGGCAATATCACCATCTGCACTGGTCAGCTTCTCCATTGGTGGCAATATCACCCTCCGCACTGGTCAGCATCTCCATTGGTGGCAATATCACCCTCCGCACTGGTCAGCTTCTCCATTGGTGGCAATATTACCCTCCACAATGGTCAGGTTCTCCAACTTCAAAAGGACTTCAAAAGGGCAGACTTTGGCAGGATGGGAAACATACTGGAAAGTCACATGGCAAGCAACCGCCCAGGAATGGACATGGAACAAAAATGGGCAGTCATTAATACAGGACTGGATGAAGACACTAAAATTTGTGTCAAGAGCCAGAGAAAGAAAGCCAGGACAAAGAAAACAAGTTGGATGAGTAGAGAGGTAGTGGAGAAGGTGAGGGAGAAGAGGAATGCATTCTGGACCTACAAGCGATCCAACAGAGCAGAAGACAAAGAAGAATAAGTGAAGAAATCCAGAGAAGTGAGCAGAGTGGTAAAGGCAGCTAGGGAACAGAGGTTAACGCAGGAGATCAAAGGATTTCTTCAAATATATCAAAGAAGAGTGGAGCAAGGATCAAATTGTTAGGATCAGGAGAGGAAGTGGGTGGGTAGAAAACGGGGCCGAGCATGCAGAAGTACTTAATGAATACTTCTGTTCAGTCTTCACCAAGGAGAGGGATGGGCCCATACCTGAGAGGAAGGGCAAGGTGGGAGAGGGTGGGGGAGAAGCAACCACGGATTGGGAACTCACGGTGGAAAGGATGAGGGAGGGCCTCAAGTCCCTGAAGGTGGACAAGGCACCTGGCCCAGACGGAGGCCACCTCAGAGTGCTGAGAGAGTTGGCAGAGGTCCTGACATGGCCATTGGCGGACCTGTTCAATATCTCTCTGAACTCAGGGTGCATGCCCAGGGACTGGAGGGAAGCACATGTGGTAACTCTCCATAAGAGTGGGCCCAAGGATGAACTGGGGAACTACAGACCGGTGAGCTTTACTGCAATTGTGGGAAAACTGATGGAGACAATCCTCAAGAAAAGGCTGGTGCAATTTCTTGAGAATAACAACCTCCATGACAGCAGGCAGCATGGGTTTGTCTCAGGCAGATCCTGCCAGATGAACTTGGTTGATTTTTACAACTGGGTTACGAGGGCACTGGACAGGGGACATGCAGTGGATGTCCTCTACCTGGATTTCAGCAAGGCCTTTGACTCGATGCCACACGGTAGGCTGACCTGCAAGTTGAAGAGTCTGGAAGCAGGGAGAAAACTGGTCAGATGGGTCTAGAACTGGCTGCAGGGTAGACAGCAGAAGGTAGTATTGGGGGGGAAGGGGAGGCATCTGAACCCAGGGCAGTAACAAGTGGTATACCACAGGGCTCGTACTGAGACTGATTCTGTTTAACATTTTCATAGCCGACATTGCAGTAGGGATTAAGAGCAAGATCAGACTCTTTGCAGATGACACAAAGATTTGTGCCAAGGTAGATGGGGGGAGCAAAAGTACTTGGCAAAACTGGAGGAATGGTCTCACACTTGGCAGCTTGGTTTCAACGCCAAGACGTGCAAAGTGATGCATTTAGGAGGCAAGAACCCAGGACACAATTACTGACTGGAGGGTGTCCCAGTAACAAAATCCAAACAGGAGGAGAAGAATCTGGGAGTGCTGGTAACCGGGGAGAAGAACCACTCTGCTCAGTGTAGGAAGGCAGCAGCGAAGGCAAACAGGATGCTAGGGTGCATAGCAAGGGGGATTACTTCTAGAAGTAGGGAGGGATCATCTTGCCCCTGTACAGGTCCCTGGTGAGACCGCATCTAGAGTACTGCATGCAATTCTGGTGCCCCTACTTCAAAAGGGACATCAAACTACTGGAGGGGGTACAGCGCAGGGCAACAAAAATGATCCTGGGTTGGGGGACAGACCATATGAGGAGAGACTAAGAGAGCTCAAGATGTATACCCTGGAGGAAAGAAGGGAGAGAGAGGATATGATCGAGACCTTCGAGTACCTGATGGGTTTGAACAGAGTAGACACCAGGTGTATGCTCAATCTGAAGGGCGGAAGGGAAACCAGGGGACACTCTGAAGTTGGAAGGGGGCAGGTTCAAGAGGGAACTGAGGAGGCACTATTTCAAAGAAAGGGTGGTGGCAGGGTGGAACGCTCTGCCAGAGGAAGTCGCATCGCTGCAGAGTGTTGGGGGCTTCAAGAGGGGGTGGGACAGATTCAAGGAGAGGGTATGAACTGGGAAGGGATGCAAGATGGGGGGGAGGGCATAAGCGGGGGGCAGCTGCAGTCTAATGGACTGAAAGCTGCACACTCAAGCAGAATAGATAGACTGAATGGCCCGTATCTGCCGGCAATTTTGCATGTTCGCAACCATGACAAAATCGCCCTCCACACTGGTCAGCTTCTCCAATGGTGGCAAGATCACCCCCCGCACTGGTCAGCTTCTCCAGCGGTGGCCAGATCACCCCCCGCACTGGTCAGCTTCTCCAGCGGTGGCAATATCACCCTGTGCACTGGTCAGCTTCTCCAACTGTGGCAATATCACCCTCCACACTGGTCAGCTTCTCCAAAATGGGAATATCACCCTCTGCACTAGTCTGCTTTTCCAACAGTGAGAACTGTACCCTCTGCACTGGTCAGCTTCTCTAAATGTGGCAATATCACCCTCCAAAGTGACTAGCTTTTCCAATGAGGCAGTATCGCCCTCCACACTGGTCAGCTTCCACAACAGCGGGAATATCACCCTCCGCACTGGTCAGCTTCTCCAATGGTGGCAATATCACCCTCCACACTGGTCAGCTTCTCCAATGGTGGCAATATCACCCTCCACACTGGTCAGCTTCTCCAATGGTGGCAATATCACCCTCTGCACTGGTCAGCTTCTCCAGTGGTGGCACTATCACCTTCTGCACTGGTCTGCTTTTCCAACAGTGGGAATATTACCTTCTGCACTGGTCAGCTTCTCCAGTGATGGGAATATCACCCTCCACACTGGTCAGCTTCTCCAGTGATGGGAATATCACCCTCCACACTGGTCAGCTTCTCCAGTGATGGGAATATCATCTTCCACACTGGTCAGCTTCTCCAATGGTGGGAATATCACCCTCCACACTGGTCAGTTTTTGCCATAGTGGAAATATCACCCTCCACACCGGTCAGCTTCTCCATCAATGGTAATATCATCCTTCGCACTAGTCACCCTTTCCAACTGTGGGAATATTACCCTCCACACTGGTCAGCTCTTCCAATGGTGAGAATATCAGCCTCCACACTGGTCAGCTTCTCCAACAGTGGGAATATCATCCTTTGCACTGGTAAGCTTTACCAACAGTGGCAAGATCACCCGCAGCACTGGGCAGCTTCTCCAACTGTGGGAATATCACCTTCCACACTGATCAGCTTCTCCAATGGTGGGAATATCACCCTCTTCACTGGTCAGCCTTTCCCACGATGACAATATCACCCTCCACTCATCAGCTTCTCCAATGGTGGGAATATCACCCTCTGCATAGGTCAGCTTCCCCCAACAGTGGTAATATCACCATCCGCACTGGTCAGCTTCTCCAATGGCAGGAATATCTAGAGTCAATGACTTTCCATTTTCAAATATGGTCAATTCCATTTGGCAAGATCTTAAAATCCATTCTCCCCCCCCCCCCAAAGCGAGGGTAAATCAGCATGTTTTGTACAAAAAATGGACTTAAAATTGAGGGTTTGCCAAAAAGCTGGCGCAAAGTGTGTGTTTTTTTCCATGAAAAATGTAATCCTACATGCTAGTTTAAAAATTACAAATTCCATTTTTTACTGGTGTTTTCCATAAGAATATAAAATCTTTGGTCCTAAATATCACCCTCCACACTGGTCAGCTTCTCCACCTGTGGGAATACCACTCTCTGCACTGATCAGCTTCTCCAACTGTGGGAATACAACCCTCTGCACTGATCAGCTTCTCCAGTGGTGAACATATCCTTTATTGCTGTAGCCGTGGTGACACAGAATGGAGAGATCCCCCGTTAGAGCTGCACACCAGATGCAGGGTCTATCTAACTAAGGAATCCCTATGACAGCAATATACTTCCTAATCCTCCTGTCTCTTCTCAATACTTCCCACTTGTGTGTCCTTGCAGGAGGAAGCCATCCCCTCTGGGTTATCGACTGTTGTATGATTACTGGCACAGTCCTCCTGAACTGTTGATAACAGTATGACATGACTGTTCGGTCGATACCCTTGGGGGCTCACCTGTGCCAACCATGCCCTCCCCCCGGGCTTCCTCACTGCAGTCCACCCACTAGTGTGGACTCATTGTGTCCACTGTGGTAGCTACTTGCAGTGCCTTGTGGACCCCTGTACTGAGTTGCCTCTCAGATACTATATCTCAGCCCTGAGAGCAGCTAACTCTGCACCGAGGACCATGAATATACTACAAACTGAGCATCTACCTACCTCCCAGAACACCCTTGGGAGATGATCGAGCCATATCCGAAACAGTTAACCCTAACCCTCCCAAAACACCCTTGGAAGACAGTTGAGCCATATCCGCTGCAGCTAACCCTAACCCTACTCCTACCTACTTCCCAGAACACTCTTGGAAGATGATTGAGTCACATCTACAGCAGCTAACCATAACCATAATCCTAACCCTCCCAGAACACTCTTGGAAGATGATTGAGTCACATCCACAGCAGCTAACCATAATCCTAACCCTCTCAGAACACTCTTGGAAGATGATCGAGCTGTATCTGCAACAGCTAACCCTAATCCTCCCAGAACACCCTTGGAAGATGGTCGAACCATATCCGCAGCAGCTAACCAACTGCCCTTCCCAATCTCCTGCCTGTGTGTGCATGGTGTTGTAGGTTTGTACCAAATAACTGAACAAATTCAAAAAGAACATTCTCCTGTCCCACTTCCTCTTTAGGTCCTTCTTCTCTAATGTCCAGTCACTTATTCTTGTGGTACAGCTCACTACAACTCATAGACAGAGCTCCTTAAATGCTTCTTGTTGCCTCACCATGCGCAAGTACTCCCCCCTCATTTCTTGTCTCTGAGCACCAATATAAGGCCACTGCTGCTGGGCCTTTCTTTGGTCCTTGCTCTGACCCACTACACGGTATGCAATCGCTGAAAGCAAACACTGAAAAGCACTAACCTTTACCTATCAACCCACATTACTAGTTTAAGAATTTAATAAAATAACGTTCTGCTTTGGCTAGCTGCTTTGTTCTCTCTGTCAGGTCTTCCAGTGCAGGTTCCCCAACTAACTAGCACCTTAAATCTCCTGGCTGATGCTGGAAGGCACCAAACCCGATTCAGTTCCTCTCTAATCAGACATCTGCACAGGTCATAACCACTCAGCCCATACAAGCTGTAATATCTTACCAGCCAGTGTCCCCATACTGTTTTCTAAAAGTTAAAGAACTGCCCCACAAGACGGACTGAAAAGCAATTACCTCTACCTACCCATCCACACTGCCACTTTAATTATTATATAAAAATATATAAAACGTGTTTTCTCAGTAGGCTAGGTGCTTTGTTATCTACTCTTGTTCTGTTTTCACAGCCATAAGTAGTTTAATGTTTCCAAGGCTTTTCTGCATGATCAGCACTCTCCCATGTCGTATGTTCTCACCTTCTCCACGTCTGCTTTGGTAGCATTGATATCCTGATCGGTCCTCTCCGCATGTAACATTGCTTTCTCAGCTTCTCTGCAGTCTCGTTCAAATTTGCGTTTACTCTAAAAATATTAAAAACACAAAAGCACTCTTGAAGAACTGTGCCATGTCAGGATATCAACATTCTTGTATAAAGCACAGATTCCATGTTGCTGTCAGTCTGAAGGGGCAGGTGAGGGAAGAGAGGTTGGACTAACTCTTCAAACAAATGAGCAATATTTTTTTTTTTAGTTGTGCAAGTTTCTTGAGTGAGACTAACTGTATCATATTTAGCCTTGGCAGCAATTCTACCATTGTAATAAAACAGTGCCGACCATTTGTTGTACTCAGCTGCTCTCGCTGGATGCGGTTTTGATTTTAAAACTTAAAAGTGTTCGGAAAACTGATATTTCTTTACTGTGTGGTTGAACCCAGTGGCAATTATGAAATCCTGATTTTACTTGTTATTCTGACTCATCTTATTTGAGGCAGGTACTATGGCAGACAGTTACAGCGTGTTGATAGGAAACTGAGGGGAAAAGTGATGCTGGTGGATTAACGTCCCATAATGAGTGTGTTGGCTTAACGCCACATAACATATATGTTAGATTAATATCATATGATGCCTGTATTGGAGTAACACCATATAATGAATGTATTAGGGTAACACTGCATAATGTGTGTAAACTTAACTTTACATAATGTGTATAAGATTAACGTCATACAATGCATGTTGGATTAACATCACATAATGTGTGTGTTGGGTTAACATCACGTAATTAGTGTTGGATTAATATCACGCAACACTTGTGTTGGATTAATGCCACATAATGGGTGTGCTGGGTTAATGCTACATAATGTGTGCTCAATTAACTTCACATAATAATTGTGTTAGACTGACATCACATAATTCTGGTGTTGAATTTATATTACATGACACGTGTGTTGGGTTAATGCCATATTATGCATGTGCTGGTTTAACATCACATATCACATGTGTTATATTAAAGACACTCATCAAGATGAGTACCTGCAATAAATGTGCCTTATCGTCAAAGGTTCTCGATATGAAGACTATCCCCGAGAAGTGTTTTGTTAATAAAAAATTATTTCGCTTGCAAAATTCAGTATAACAGGCCCCAAGAACTTCCCGATTTTTTTCTGCCACCCACGCTCCGCCCGCGCACTCACGGACGTGATGACGAGATGCCAGTGAGAGTGTGGGGGCGTGCTCCATTATATTCAATGGGCAGCGACTTTTCAATCTGTTTTTTGTAACATAATGGCCACTTGGCATAAAACGTGGGCACCGGTCGATGAACAAGGCCCTTGTTAGTCAACCGGTGCCCATGTTTCATTGCCAAGTGGCCATTATATTACAAAAAAAGATTGAAAAGTCGCCACCCACTGAACATAATGGAGCGCGCCCCCGCACTCTCACTGGCATCTTGTCATCACGTCCGGGAGCGAGGGAGGGGAGTGTGGGAGCAGAAAGAAACCAGAAGTCCCTGGGACCCGGTATACTGAATTTTGTGAGCGAAATAACTTTTTATTAACAAAACACTTTTTGGGGACATTCTTCATATTGGAACCTTTGACGGTAAGGCACTTGTATATATGGTGCAGAGCTTGTAGTTTTAGCTTGGTGGATCTCTTTAACATCACATTGTGAATGTCTTGGATTACCTTCACATAATGCCCAAAAGATCCAGCGGACATTCATCCTGGCGGGTCATAAACACCAGATTTAGAAGAGGGCACCGACACTCCTGGGGGGCGGGAGGGGGCCTAGCGATGCCGGAGATGCGCTTATACTATATAGCAGCGCAACTGACGCCAGTGATTACTTGGGCAAAGCAGAATGCAGATTCGGGTTGGTTGGACCTAGAGACAGAACCAGGTCTCCCAGTACCACTATTCACTTTTCCACACGTTTGCATTACTTCGGCTTTGCTAGCATCTATCAAGAACCCCCTGACGCAGCACACCCTCAGAGTATTCCTCAAGGCCAGGTCTATTACACATACTCCCAATGAGGTAAGGCTGCAAACAGTAATTAATGGTGACAAGGATTTCCTCCCTCCTAAAGGAGGATAGAGGATACTGGCACTGGAATCACAGATCTCTTACAAGGTTTAAACAATTTATACAAAACATTGTCTGCCTATCTTTCACCGATCTACAGCAGAAATTCAAATTGCCACTGCAGGACGTTTACAGATTCTTACAAGTCTGCCACAATCTGCAAACATATAGGAGACTGGTCCCTATGGACCAGGACCTCACAGTGCTAGAGGACGTTCTCTATTGGGTCACGATGTTGGTTGGTAGGCGAGGCAACACAAGGTTGGCATATAAAATGTTACAGGGTACAAGGCAGCCAGAGTTCCAGGCAGTCAGCGAAGTCTGGGAGTGTGAGGCCCAGGTTACAATAAGTGCGGATGACTGGAAGGCAACATGGGAAACAGACTGGTGCACAACAGCCTCCCCAATGTGGAGGGAGTTTCAATGGAAGTGCCTTGTATGGTTCATCCACATCCCAACCATAACAAAGCACTTTGTAGTAGAAGGTCAGGACCTCTGTTGGTGGGGGTATAGATAGGTGGGCATGCATTACTGTATTTTCTGGAGCTGACCCCTTATACAGCCATATTGGTCTTGGGTTCATGAAGCCCTTGAAGGCATATGGGGATTTAGCATCTCCTTCACATCACTATACCTGTTCCTTAGAAAGAAAGTCCCTCTGGCTGGCCCAGTGGCGCTGGAGGTTGAGGAACTGGTCACTACACCTTGCACCACGCCGGCGACCCGGGTTTAGAAATGAGCCAGGGCCACCAGGGGTCAGAAGAGGGGAGAGAGGATTAAACGTCCAGAGTACTGCGCTCCTCTCTCGGGGGGAGGGAGACTTGTCATCTCGCTCGTTGACTGCCCTCTGTTGGTGGCTGGAGGGCAGTACGGGTCAGGAGGCACGGTCCAACGTCCTTACATCGGTAGGGGAGAGGGATGGGAGAAAAATAGCAGAACAGAGCCTGGCAGGCTCCGTGATGGTCCGCTGCCCCAGAGGGCCATCCCAGCTTCTGGACTGAGTCTCGGGGGGGGGGGAGAAGCCAGCAACCTCCCTCCTGGCCTCACCGCAGGGGTGGGAGTAATCCACGGGGGACTTACCAGCGGAAGCGGCGGGACTGGAGAGAGAGTCCCTCCATCAGGAGGGTCGTAGCCACCTGCCAGAGGTTTAAAAAAAAAAAAAAAAAAAAGTGTCCCTCAACTTTGCTGCCAACCGCAACAGATGCTTTTCAAGGCCCTCTGTTTGGTCGCAATGAAAGGGATCACACTGAACTGGTGGACAAACGTTATGCCGACGATACAGGTGTGGAAGACAAAGGTAGAAGAGCTTCAAGTGATGGAGTGCATCACAGCTACACTGCGGCTAACTCAGGAAAAGCACCTAGAGCTGTGGCGCAGAGGAACACCTATGACTTACCAGAGGCAAAGCAATGCTTCCAGTATCAGGGGGCAGTGGAACCCCCACTGGTTTTGCTCCTGTTATTGAATGTTTACCATGTTTTTGAATGTACAGTATTACTCTGGAACTTGTTAATAAAGCAGAGTTTAAAAAAAAATAGCTTCACATAATGCATGATGGATTAACGCCACATGAGGCTCGTGCTGGATAAACGTCACAATACATTTTTTGATAAATAATGGGTATGTTGGATTATCGTCAAAATGCATGTGCTTGAGTAACCTCACAAGGCGCATGTTGAATTAATGTCACATAATACACACTGAAGTAATGTCACAATGCAAGGGCTGGATTAACGTCACAAAGTGCATGCGTTGAATTACTGTCACATAATGCATGTGCTGGATTAACGTCACAGTGTATTGCACTGTTATTATTACAAATCTGGATATAATTGAACTTACATTCTCTAGTTGCTTGAGGCTCATTTCTAAATTCTGCTGGGCTCTCCTTCCTTCTAGTAGGTACTGTAAACAAGAGAAAAACCCTCATGAGAAAGGCTCTACATTACTAGTCTTCAAGAATTGTAGACCACAGTCAGTTTAACAACCTGCTGTTTTAGGGCATACATATGCCTTACACCCATGGGTACTGCCAGAATTCCAAGGTAGTCCAGCAGGACTGCCAAGCAGCTCACAATAAATCATTACGCAAACCACCAGGTACCGATGCAACAGCGACTACTACCTACCACAATGAACCAGCGCCACAGCTACCACAATGAACCAGTGCCAGAGCTACCACCAGAAGTCAGCACCACAACGAAGCAGTACCACAGCTACCACCAAAAGTCAGTGCCTCAGCTACCACAATAAAACAGTGCCACAGCTACCACCAGCAGTCAGCGCCACAACCACCAGCTACCACAATGAATTAGTGCCATGCTACTACCAGACGTCAGTGCCACAGCCACCACCAGAAATCAGTACCACCAGCTACCACAACGAACCAGTCCAGTGCCACAGCTATCACCAGAAGTCAGCGCCACAACCACCACCAGCTAGCACAATGAACCAGTGCCACAGCTACCACAAGTGTGTGCCACAACCACCATCAGCTACAATGAGCTAGTGCCACAGCTACCACAAAGTCAGCACAACCACCAGTTACCAGAATTAACCAGTGCAACAGATACCAGACGTCACTGCCACAGCCACCAGCAGTTACCACAATGCACCAGTGCCACAACCACCAGCTACCACAATGAGCTAGTGCCACAGTTACCACCAGAAGTCAGTACCACAACCTCTACCAGCTATCACAATGCACCAGTGCCACAGCTTCCACCAGAAGTCAGCACCACAACCAGCTACCACAATGAACCAGTGCCACAGCTACCACCAGAAGTCAGCACCACAACCATTACCAGCTACCGCAATGAACCAGTCCAATGCCATAGCTATTACCAGAAGTCAGTGCCACAACCACCACCAACAAAAAGAATCAGTGCCACAGTTACCACCAGAAGTCAGCACAACCACAAGCTACCACAATGAATCAGTGCCATAGCTACCACCAGAAGTCACTGCCACAACCACCACCAGCTACAATCAACCAATGCCATAGCTACCACAGAAGCCAGTACCACAACCACCAGCAGCTACCACAATGATACAATGCCACAGCTACCACCAGAAGTCAGCGTCACAACCACCACCTGCTACCACAATGAACCAGTGCCACAGGTACCACAATGAACCACTGCCACAGCTACCACCAGAAGTCACTGCCACAACTATCAGCTACCACAATTAACCAGTGCCACAGCCTCCACAATGAACCAGTGCCACAGCTACCAGAAGTCACTGTCACAACCACCAGCTACCATAATGAACCAGTGCCACAGCAACTACCAGATGTCACTGCCACCAGCAGTTAACACAATGAACCAGTGCCTCAGCTACCACCAGAAGTCAGTGCCACAACTGTCCCCAGAAGACAGTGCTACAACAACCACCACAAGTTAATGCCACAACCTCCAGGTAACACAATGAACCAGTGCCACATCAACAACCAGATGTCACTGCCACTGCCACCAGCAGGTAACATAATGAATCAGTGCCACAGCTACCACCAAAAGTCAGAGTCACAACTGTCCCCAGAAAACAGTGCCACAACTGCCACAACTCACTGCCATAACCACAAGTCAGTGCCACAACTTCCACCAGATGCTGGTGCCACAACCACCACCAGAAGTGCTACAATCACTATCAGAAGTCAGTGCAACCCTCGACTGCCGGAATAAAGAGTTTAACACTATGCTGGATTATAACTGCTGGATCAAATATGCTCTAATCACCATTAAAATTACCTCTTCCATACAATGAAGAGAATTTGCATGAAAGAACAGATATAGATTCTTTCAGACTCCAGCTGTTCTAGTAAAATACATGTCGGAGCCCTATGGGTCTTGTTGGAGGTGCTGTGGGACCAATCCAGCAGACCAGAGACATATTTTTTGGTACTGTCCAATGCTGGCTACATTCTGGGAACAGATCTAACTTCAGATAGAAGAATTACTTGGTGGTTCTTCGAATCTGACCCCGGAGCTGGCCCTTTTATCTATTCCTCTGAGAGGCATGCTGTTATCCCGCTTCCCCATTTTATTACATCTGTTAGCTGCAAAAAAAGCAATCACAAGACACTGGAAAAAGCCAGACCTTCCTTCAGTGGAGCTCTGGTGCAGTATCATGAATGAAATTTACTATATGGAAAAGTTAACTGCTGTAATTCATGATACACAGGAGCAGTTTAATATCAAGTGGCAGAGATGGGTGCTTTATTATTCTCTGGTGGATATGGAATTTGTTCCCTTGAGAAAGACTGTACGAATAAAACCAATTTTGGGTTGCAAAATCGTTTTTCTTCTCTCGGTGGGACTGTGTTAGACCATTTCCATTTTTTCTAATACGTCCGGTATATGGTAGGGCGTGGTCTGCTGCAGGATGCCGGAATCTATTCGACTGTATAAGCTCATGATACACAGACTTGTGATGCTAATTTGCTCTCAAATATTCCAACTCTTGAAATAATGCCTGAAAATGTGTTTTGAGTTAAGAAATAATATTACTGTACTGATCCCAGTCTTGTAGTTACAGTTTCGAATTAAGAGCTGTGTACATTCTGTTTGTAGCACTTGTACCATTTTTTCTTCTTTAACCTTGTAATGTATATCTGTGTCTATATTTTAAGACTCAATAAATAAACATAATATAATAAAAAGTCAGTGCAACCACCAGCTACTACCATGAGCTAGTGCCATGACCACCACCAGCTACCAGAAGTCTGTGCCAAAACCACCAGGAGCCAGTGCCACAACCATCTACTACCAGGAGCCAGTGCCACAACCATCTACTGCCAAGAGCCAGTGCCACAACCATCTACTGCCAAGAGCCAGTGCCACAACCACCAGCTATCATCAGATGTCAGTGCCACAATCAGTAGCTACCATTATGAGTCAGTGGCACAGCTATCAGACGCCAGTGCTGCAACCACCACTACTTACAACCCGATGTCAGTGCCACAACACCAGCCACCACCATGAGGTAGTGGCACAACCACCACCAGCTACCAGCAGACGTCAGTGCCACAACCAACAAAAGGCAATGCCACAACCACCACCAGCTATAGTACAATCATGAGCCAATGCCTCAACCACTACCAGCTGCCACCAAAATTCAGTAACCCAACCACCAGTTACCTGTGTTTGCCATGCAATGTAGTAAACATCCAATCCAATAATACAGAAGAATTAGGGACTGGTTTAAACATTGCTTTACTTTACTGAATGTCCTGCTGGCTAATTAGATGTCATACATTATCCCCCACCCCCAGCTGCATACCCCACAGTCTGATTAAGCAATAAGGCATGCCAGGGTGCATGTTGGGTTGGGATAAAAGCATGTCCTGGGTAGGTTGAAGCAAGAGGCTGAAGGCCAAGTGCTTCCATCAGATGAGAAGTGCGGTTATCCCACGACACGCACACCCTGGACTGCCTCACTGTGATTATAAAATGGGTCCATCAGTATTAGTAAAGAAATTTGTTTAAAGGAAGGCTGTCCTAAACTGTGGGGGCAATCACCAGGGCTGCAAAAACGCCCGATTAAAACAACCAATATAGTTTAAAATGAATAGCGCTAACCTTTTATTAGTTATTTATTGTTGTACAGTTGCTCCTGGATGCACCATTTTGAAACTGCCGCCGCACCGGAAAACAGAGTGTGACCCAGACATCCGGTCCTGTGCTCGAATGCTTTCAGTAAATGACGAAGCGAGGCATTTACAGTGGATAAAGAAACACTGGTGCTATGTAGAGGTCTATTAACTGAACCTCTAGAAGTAATTCCCAGTTAAAACGGAGCAGTGTGGTATTTAAAATTGTTTCTAAGTTGGAGCCCGAGCCAGTCATGCGCAGAACCCTAGCGCCACGCGCATGCCCGAACTTGAGCACTAGGCGCCATCATGCATGACTGAGCTTGAGCCCAACTTTAAGAACAATTTTAATACCTTACACTGCTCTGCTTAACTGGGAATTACTTAGAGTGTTCAGTTAATAGACCTCTCATGGCACAGTGCAGAAATCTACAAGTAGGACGGGCTGCTCTCACCTGTACAGAAATCCACAGGTACGGATGGGCTTGCTCACACCTGTACAGAAATCCACAAGTACAGCTGGGCTGCTCACACCTGCACAGAAATCCGCAGGTAAAGATGGGCAGCTCACACCTGCTCCCAAACCCACAGATAGGGACTTCCTGCTTGCACCTGTACAGAAATCCACATGTGGATGGGCTGCTCATAGCTGTATAGAATTCCACAGGTAGGGATGGGCTGCTCTCTCCTGTACAGAAATTCACAGGTGGAGATGGGCTGCTCACACCTCCACGAGTAGGGATGGGAGGCGGATACCTATATAGAAATCCACAGGTAGGGATGGGCTACTGAGACCTGTACAGAAATCCACAGGTAGGGATGGGCTACTGAGACCTGTACAGAAATCCACAGGTAGGGATGGGCTACTGAGACCTGTACAGAAATCCACAGGTAGGGATGGGCCGATCATACCTGTACAGAAATCCACAGGTAGGGATGGGCTGTTCAAACCTGTACAGAAATCCACAGGTAGGGATGGGCTGTTCACATTTATACAGAAATCAAAGGTAGAGATGGGCTGCTCACACCTGTACAGAAATCCAGAGGTAGGGATGGGCTGCTGGCTTCTCACACTTGCACAGAAGTCAACAGGTAAGGACAAGCTGCTTGCACCTGTGCAGAAATCAATAGGTAGTGTCAGGCTGCTCACAGCTGTAGAGAAATCCACAGGTAGGAATGGGCTACCTACACCTGTATAGAAATTCACAGGTATGGGTGGGTTGCTCACACTCATACAGAAATCTACATGTATAAAGGAGCTTTGCACACTTGTACAGAAAATGACACTCCTTAGTGGATTAGAGAGGAACAGACTATGGAGATGGTAGAGCACAAATACTGAATGTCTGATGTTTTATTACCGTCTTTCTCTCCTGTTTGATCTCCTGAGAGTATTTAATGAGGTCTGCACAGATATTCATGGTCATGTTCTCCGCTATAACCTCCCGCTGGCCTGCAAAGTCATTGAGCTCCTTCAGAACGCTGAGGAAAGACTGATACTGGGAAAACCTGAAGAAGACAATATGTAGATTAGCAAGAGACAATACAGAGGTGAGCAAATAGCTGTACCCTGTCACATGCAATGACACAGCATAGTGGTTAGAAAATAACAGCCCCCCTCCACCAAGTCATGACTCAGTACAGGTGTTAGGAGGCGGTTGTCCAGCCTCCACCTGTACGGACCTATTACAGGAATTAAGAGATGGCAGTTTCCCCTGGTACTGAACCAATACAAGGATTAGGAGATGGCTGTTTCCCTCGGTTCTGAGCCCATACAGGGGTTAAAGGGTAGCTCCCCCAGGTACTGACCCAGTACAAGGGTTGGGAGATGGCTGCCTCATCTCAGTTACTCACCCAGTACAGGGGTTAGGAGAATGGAGTTCCCCTCAGGTAATGACATAGTATGGGGGTTAGGAGAAGGCACTTCCCCCAGGTACTGACCCAGTACAGGGGTTAGGAAAAGGGAGTCCCCCCCCCCCGGTACTGACCCAGTATGGGGGCTACGAGAAGGCACTTCCCCCAGGTACTGACAAAGTACAGGAATTAAGAAAAGGCAGTTCCCCCCTGTACTAACCCAGTATGGGGGTAGGGAAAAGGCAATTCCCCCAGGTACAGACCCAGAGGATTTGGAGAAGGCAGTTCCCTCCAGGTACTGACACAATACCATCTCCCGGTCTTATGTCAATCTCTAGAAGTCTACATGGACTGCCCCCAAAAGGCAGGGTCAGTGGATGTCCCTACTCCTCTGAAAACCACCATTCAGCATAGAGGGCAGAGCCTGGGTCAGTACTGTGGGGCCTTCAAGTGACAGACATCATCATACTGGCATACATAAACTTTTTCCATGTTCATGTTTCTCCCCACAGGACGTTGGCATTAACGTACGACAAATGCATGCAGTGGACATGCTAGTCACCTCAGCCAGCCATCTAGACCCACCCACTGCAATTCCCAAGCCGCCTACAAAATATTCCTCCTCTTACATCACCAGCCCAATGGCTTCCATGACTGTGACATCACAACTGACCCAGAAAAGCCAATCGGCTACTGACAGATCATTCATATGTGATGTCACTATGAGTAACGTCACAATACTGATAAGGTATGACGAGGATAAGAACTAAATGTCAGTTCAGCTGAAGTACTGATCCCTACATCTCCTTAAAGCAGCAATATTTGTTGGCACAAAACAAGCAACATCATATTTTGTATAGTAATTATGTATTTCTGGCAAAAACATCAATATATCCATTTTTCTTTTCACTACATTTCATTTCTGAGTTACGAGGTTTTGAAGTTGGTAAATGCAACTGCTCTCTGGCCACGCCCACCATGGATAAATTACACATCTTGCTATTGTGCCGTTTACCACCAAAAATGTGTGCTACCGCCCTCTTAATAAATACACAGCAGGAATCCTGCACAGAAAGCCAAAAAGTAACCTGGAGGAACGGGATTTTTTTTTTTTTTTTTTAAATTGCTACTGTCGGCCATCTTCAATGACTTGCGTCATTAATTTTAAAATCTGTAATAACAGCAATTTTAAAAATTATAAAGAAATACAAAACAGACATAATGAATCTAAGGGCTTCAGAAATACATTACTGCTAAAAGCTATAGTTTTAAAGTTCTTAAAACTGTGTCACTCTCAGGCGCATGACATTTTAGGACAGGTCTGCAGTGCTCCACGGTTACACTGCAGTAGGTTCAACCAGGCAGTGATGGCCATTTTCCAACCCACTGTGTACCACAGTATGAGATTAACCTGGGGTTCCACTATTCCAGCTTAGGAAAGGAAAGGATGGGGTGGTTGAGGGATTCAAACCGAGAAATCCAGGTTCACAGCTCTAAACTCAAAGCACTAGGCCAAACTGCTTCCCACTACTATAAAGTTCAGTCAACACTAGAATAACAGAAGGCCTACTTCATTTCTGGATCTTCTCTGGAAATGCGTTTCGGACTGTATTTCTTCGCCAAAGTCCTGTAAAAGAAGAAAAAAGGTTTTATTACACAGACATTTCATAGCTGAGGGAGGTTAGGATGAGGTGTTACAGCATCACCACACCTAGAGCTTATTACTGTACACTATTCCAGTATTAGAAAATGGGCTTCTGAACTCCGATTGGCTGGCACACATTCTAAGGGGGTACATTAACTTACAGATAAAGCCCGCTACAAAACGAGTGCAAGTCTGGGGTGCCCCATTACCCAGGGTATCATTTGGCACCCCAAATTTTCAGGCTGACAAACAGCCATTTCTTTCGCTCGCTACCGATCTCCTAGCCACATTCACACTTTAAATGTTAAAAAAAAAAAAAAAAAAGTGTCCACAGTTTTACCCCCGGTCATCTGCACCTTTTCCTTACCGGTTCCGTTTCCACATTTCTGACACAAATTTATTCGATCCTATCCCTGCTTTCCATATAGACAGTACGACCCCCAGACCATAAGCACAGCATGCCGTCGGCGGCTCCCACAGTATCGGCTCCCAAATCAAAAGCAACTGCCACGAGTAGGACAGCACACACAAAAACAAGGACACACTGCCAATTTTGTCACAGTTTGCCTGCAGTGAAGAAGAAAACAAGGTTATCTTTTTAAATTACTAGCGCAAGCATGTCGCGTGCTCAGCCCTACTTGGACACAACACTTCTCTCAAGTTTGTCACTTAATCACACACCCCAGTTCCACTCACGCTCCGGCTGTTAGTGCTCTTGCTGTGCCCACACATACCACTATGCTTGCCACCTGATCCTCGCCCGAACCCTGACGTTCATAACTGTCCTTTGGATTATACCAGTCTCAGGACAGCTGTGCTCTCCATCTCCCCCCCCCAAACCCTTTGAAATACAGTAAAACCAACGCTGCCCCACCGATGGTAGCAGCATTCACCGAAAACCAACGGTTCTCACAAAGCAACAACAACAACAACAACAACGAAACGCAAGTGCGCTGTGGGGGAGGGGCTTATGGTTCAAGAACCAAGGAGGACAGAAAAGAGACTACTTTGTCAACAAAGCAATTGTAAGTTAAGTTTTACCAATTGTTTTTACTATTATTTTTTAAATATTTCACAAAAACTTTACTTGTAGCCCATCTTCTAAGAGCAATAATATCCTCCAGGGTGGACAGTATGGGCAATACTGGACCTTCCAGGGGCTATAAAAACTATCCGCCTGCAGCGCCAGGCCTCATTACACCTCTGGGCAGTCTGGTATTGCCCAATATCACCCACCCAGTCATGTATTATTGCTTGCTTATCACACACTCCCTGTTACAGCACTGCCACACTCCCTGCTACTGCAGGCTGTTACAGCACTGCCACACTCCCTGCTACTGCACGCTGTTACAGCACTGCCACACTCCCTGCTACTGCAGGCTGTTACAGCACTGCCACACTCCCTGCTACTGCACACTGTTACAGCACTACCACACTCCCTGTTACTGCAGGCTGTTACAGCACTGCCACACTCCCTGCTACTGCAGGCTGTTACAGCACTACCACACTCCCTGTTACTGCAGGCTGTTACAGCACTGCCACACTCCCTGCTACTGCAGGCTGTTACAGCACTGCCACACTCCCTGTTACTGCACGCTGTTACAGCACTGCCACACTCCCTGTTACTGCACACTGTTACAGCACTGCCACACTCCCCGTTACTGCAGGCTGTTACAGCACTGCCACACTCCCTGTTACTGCACACTGTTACAGCACGCCACACTCCCAGTTACTGCAGGCCGTTACAGCACTGCCACACTCCCCTGCTACTGCAGCAGGCTGTTACACGCAGGCCGTTACAGCACTGCCACACTCCCTGTTACTGCAGGCTGTTATAGCACTGCCACACTCCCTGTTACTGCAGCCTGTTACAGCACTGCCACACTCCCCGTTACTGAACTTTGTTACGGCACCGCCACACTCCCAGTTACTGCACGCTGTTACAGCACTACCACACTCCCTGTTACTGCACGCTGCTACAGCACTGCCACACTCTCTGTTACTGCACGCTGTAACAGCACTACCACACTCCCTGTTACTGCATGCTGTTACAGTACTACCACACTCTGTTACTGCACGCTGTAACAGCACTACCACACTCCCTGTTACTGCATGCTGTTACAGTACTACCACACTCCCTGTTACTGCAGGCTGTTACATCACTGCCACACTCACTGTTACTGCACGCTGTAACAGCACTACCACACTCACTGTTACATGCTGTTACAGCACTGCCACTGCATGCTGTTACAGTACTACCACACTCACTGTAACTGCACACTTTCATAGCATCCTCACAAACTCGTTGTTATTGCACACTGCTACAGAATCCTCACACACTCATTGTTACCGCACGCTGTTACAGCATCCTCACACGCTCATTGTTACCGCACGCTGTTACAGCATCCTCACACACATAGAAACATAGAATTTGATGTCAGATAAGGACCGCTTGGCCCATCTAGTCTGCCCATTTCCTTACCTGATGGACAAGCTGCAGAATCTAGTTAGTTAATTAATGAACAGTTTACTTCCTCCTACCCCCCACTAGAATTGCCTTATGTCTGTCCCATGCATTCTTGAATTCTCCCACTGTTCCTGACTCCACAACCTCCTCAGGAAGGCTGTGCCATGTATCCACAACCCTCTCTGTGAAAAAATACTTTCTAACATTATCTCTGAGCTGTCCCCCCTCTATCTTCAAATTGTGCCCCCTTGTTCTTGCACATCTCTTTTTCTGAAAGATGCTACCCTCTTGTACTTTGTTAATTCCCTTGAGATACTTGAAAGTTTCTATCATGTCCCCCCTCTCCCTCCTTTCCTCAAGGGTATACATATTAAGCTGTTTTAGTCTCTCCTCGTATGTCTTCTGGTGCAGACTCTGCACCATTTTGGTTGCCCTCCTCTGAACAGCCTACACTCTGTCTATGTCGTTGCAGAGACGGAGTCTCCAGAACTGCACACAGTACTCCAGATGGGATCTTACCAACTGTCTGCACAGAGGGATAACAACTTCCTGTTTTCTACTGTTGATGACTCTCCCTATGCATCCCAGTATCCCCCAGCCCTCCTTACTGCGTTCTCACATTGCTTGCCCACCTTTAGGTAATCTGATATAATTACTCCTAGGTCTCTTTCGATTTTTGTTATTATCTCTTCCCCCCCACTGTGTACTCTTCCCCTAGGTTTTTGTTTCCCAGATGCATTACCTTGCACTTCTTTGCACTGGATCTGAGCTGCCACATAGTTGACCATTCCTACAACCTTGCCAAGTCTCTTTTCATCCTTTCCACCCCACCTTGTGTATCAACCCTGTTGCAGATCTTTGTGTCTGCAAAGATACATACTTTTCCTTCCAGGTGCTCTCCAATGTCACTTATAAAGACATTAAAGAGGACCGGTCCCAGTACCGAACCCCACGGTACCCCACTAGTTACCCTCCTTTCTTCACTGTGGACTCTCTTTACTATTACCCTTTGCATCCTGTTGTCCAGCCAGTTTTTTATCCAGGCTACAACCTTGGGGGCCCACTCCAAGGCTGGCTAACTTGTATATTAATCTTTTGTGTGAGACTGTGTTAAATGCCTTGCTAAAATCTAGGTAGACCATATCCACAGCCCGTCCCTGGTCTACTACTTTGGTCACCCAGTCAAACAAATCTATTAGGTTCGTCTGACATAACCTTACTGCTGTGAAACCATGCTGCCTTGGGTCCTGTACCCCACTGGCCTCCAGGTACTCAACAATTCTTTCCTTCAGAAGTTATTCCATCATTTTCCCTACCACTGAGGTCAAACTAACTGGTCTGTAGTTTTCTGCCTCTGCCCTGCTCCCACTTTTGTGAAGCGGAATCACATCTGCCCTCCTCCAGTCCTCAAGTACCACCCCATCCTCCCATGATTTGTTAAACAGAGTAGTCAGTGGCGTTACTAGTTCTACCCTTAGTGCTTTTAGAATTCTGGGGTGAATCCCATCAGGCCCCATTGCTTTGTCCACCCTCAGTTTCAAGAGTTCTTTCAAAACCCCTTCTTATGTGAATGAACTGGTATCGACGCCCCTACTGAGAGTGTTTCTCTTGTTTGGTTTAGGTACCTCCCCCTCCTCTTCCGTTGTGAATACTGAGCAGAAATATTCGTTCAGTATCCCTGCTTTTTCACTGTCACCCTCTGCCCACATTCCCTCCCTTATTAAGTCTCTTTATCCTTCCCTTGGTCTTTCTTCGCTCCCTAATGTACCTACAAAAGGTTTTATCCCCCTTCTTAACCGAGTTGGCTATCTTTTCCTCAGTTTGTGCCTTTGCTATTCTGACTGCCTTCCCTGCCTCCTTCTGCTTTAACTGATACAGTTCTCTGTCCTGCTCCTTCTGTGTTTCCTTATCCTTTTCTCCTTAGCCTTCCCTTCCACCTCTTTTGAGAAACACAGTGTTTTTTTTTTTCTTCGTTTTGTTTTGTTGATTTGCTTCACACAAAGGCTTGTTGCCTCTGTGATGGCTGTTTTGATTATTCCCCATTGTTCCTCCACCCCTTCTTCTTGCCCATTTGCTAGTGCTTTTCAGAGGTACTCTCTCATTTTCCCAAAGTCAGCCCTCCTAAAGTCCAATACTCTTGTTTTTGTATGGCTTGACTCTATGGCTGTGTTTATTGTGAACCACACTGTTTGTTGGTCACTTGTTCCCAGATGGCTACCCACTTCTAAATCTGAGATCCTTTCTCCTTCCCCATTTGAGAGTACCAGGTCTAAGACTGCTCCCTCCTGAGTGGGTTCAAACACTAGCTGTCTGAGGCATGCCCCCTGTAGGGCATCAAGAATGACCCTGCTCTTGGATGTGCCTGCAGCAAAGGTACTCCAGTTAACATCTGGCATATTCAGGTCCCCTATCAACCATTTCTCCCCTTTTTCTGCCATTTTAAGGATGCCTTCTATCATTTCCTTGTCTATTTCCTTCCCCTGAGATGGGGGTCTGTACACAACCCCCATGCGGATTGTGGTGCTATTTCCTGTCTCCAGGGTGACCCATAGTGACTCATCAACTTCCTATTTACTCTTTAGTTCTGTTGCTTTAATCCCTTCCCTTATATAGAGAGCTACTACTCCTCCTCTTTTACCTACCCTGTCCCTCCTGTAGATTGTGTATCCTGGTATGTTGACATCCCAGTCATTGTTCCCTGTGTACCATTTTTCAGTGACTGCCACAATATCCAGGCATCCCTCCTCCATCAAGGCCACTAGTTCAGGGAGCTTGTTACACAGACTGTGGGCATTGGTACTCATCACCCTCCATTTCTTGATGGCATTACTACCTTTTTCTGCATTTACCCCTGTCCTGCTCCCTACTGACTTCTCTACCTTGGTGTTTACCTCTCTAACTACTGTGTTTTGTGGAGGGAGGCTGGGATTTCCCTGCTCCTGTTCAGTGCCTCCCCCCTTGGCTAGTTTAAATGCTTGCCAATGAAGCATTTAAACCTGTCACCTAGGATCCTGGTCCCCCCCCCCGGACAGATGCAGACCATCACACCAGTATAAGCCTGCATCCCTCCAGGTGGCTTCCCAGTCCCCAATGAAGCCAAAACCCTGAGCTCCACACCAGTTTTTCAACTATTCATTGAATCCCATGGTGCGGAATACCATGGCATCATCCTTGCCATAGACAGGCAGCACCTCCGGGAAGGTTACCATACATGCTACTTGTCTAAGGCCCCATCCCAACTCTACAAACTCCTCTTGCACTGCTTTGATCCCATTCACAGCCAGGTCATTTGTCCCTAGGTGGACAATGACATCCAGCACCCTCCCTCGTGCAGCTGCTCCCGCGATCCTGAGGATTTGCTTCCTGTCCCTCCGAGCAGTGGCACCTGGCAGGCACCTACCTCCCTATCCCTTCCTCCCCACTTTACCCCCTAATGATTGAGTCCCCCACTAGGAGTTGTTTCCTTCCCCTGTGGGGTCTTGTGCCACCCTCCTGTGGGTCTCCTTTGTGGAGGTTCCCAGCATCCTCCTTGGTCTCCACTGCACATGCCTCCATAAAGGAACCACTCTTTGCCAGAACAGCATATGAATTGTGGAGAGGTACAACTGGAGGGATGCACCTCTGTTCCACCACCCTCTCCCTCCCTGAGCCCACCTTGGTCCAACCGCTCCTCTTTCTTGGCAAACTCTGAAGTAGCGGTGGTGGCCCTGGTGGTCCCTTGGTGGGGGAAGAGGTTTCATGAATCCTAGCCAGGTCAGCCTGGAGACAGGCAACCTCCTCCCTCAGACCAGAGAGGTGTCTGCAAACAGGGCAGCATCGCAGCCTCCAGAATGTCTCCCAGAACACTGCTGCCCCACAGCCATTGCACTGCACCACTCCCATCTTGACTTATTTTGTGTCCCCTCTCCTGTTGCTTTGTATGCTTACTGTCTCCTCCCTCTATGTATTTTTACACTTACTTTCCTACTGCCTATGTGCCCCTACAACTCTCGCCCTCCTGTTCTGGGACAGGAACTTCCTGTAGTCTTCAGCGGTCTCCTTCTTCCTTGCTTGGATTAAGACATCCAGCAGCCCGGGGGGGGGGGAGAGAGAAAGAGCTATTTCTTAGGTTCCTTCAAGGTTGATGAAACTAATGTGTCTCAGTGATCCTTCCCTTCCTACTGCCAAACAGGAAGTTCCTGTTGTCAGTCAAATCCAGTGGCTATAAAAGTAGAACTGGCTTAGGGTGGGAAGGAGGGCAATTAGTAAGAAAGCTGTAGTTCTAGTCAGCTGTTACTTGTTCTGAAAGCAAGATTCTCCTTTGTCAAAAACTAACAGCAGGAAGCTGAAATTGGAGACACCTGCTTTTGTGCTCCTAAGCCATACCCCCAATTAGCTTCTCCCTCTGCTCCTGACTCAGCAAATAAGTTAACACTCATTGTTACTACATGCTTTTACAGCATCCTCACACACTCATTGCTACAACATGCTGTTACAGCATCCTCACACTCATTGTTAACCGCATGCTGTTACAGCATCACACTCATTGTTGCTGCACACTGTTACAGCATTATCACACACTCACTGTTACTGCACTGTTACAGCATCCTCAGTTACTGCACATTGTTACAGCATCACACACTCACTGTTACAGCATCCTCACACATTGTTACTGCACACTGTTACAGCATCCTTACACATTGCTACTGCACGATGTTAAAGCATCCTCTCAAACTCATTGTTACTGCATGCTGTTACAGCATCCTCACAGTTACTGCACACAGCTACAGCATCCTCACACTCAATTGTTACCGCACACTGTTACAGCATCCTCACACATCCATTGTTATTGCACTGTTATAGCATCCTCACACATTGCTACTGCACACTGTTACAGCATCCTCACACATTCATTGTTACAGCACCCTCACACACAGCTACTGCACACTGTCACAGCACCCTCAAACTCATAGTTACTGCGCACTGTTATAGCATCCTCACACACTCATTGTTACAGCATCCTCACACATTGTTACTGCACACTGTTACAGCATCCTCACACACAGCTACTGCACACTGTTACAGCATCCTCACACTGTTACTGTACACTCTTACAGCATCCTCACACATTGTTACTGTACACTGTTACAGCATCCTCAAACATAGCTACTGCACACTGTTACAGCATCCTCACACACTGTTACTGCACACTGTTACAGCATCCTCACACTCAGTTACTGCACACTGTTACAGCATCCTCACACATTGTTACTGCACACTGTTACAGCATCCTCACACATTGTTACTGTACACTGTTACAGCATCCTCACACTCATAGTTACTGCACACTGTTACAGCATCCTCACACATTGTTACTGTACACTGTTACAGCATCCTCACACTCAGTTACTGCACACTGTTACAGCATCCTCACACATTGTTACTGTACACTGTTACAGCATCCTCACACATTGTTACTGGACACTGCTACAGCATCCTCACACATTGTTACTGGACACTGTTACAGCATCCTCACACATTGTTACTGGACACTGTTACAGCATCCTCACACATTGTTACTGGACACTGTTACAGCATCCTCACACATTTTACTGTACACTGTTACAGCATCCTCACACTCATAGTTACTGCACACTGTTATAGCATCCTCACACACCCATTGTTACTGCACACTTATGGCATTCTCACATACTCATTGTTACTGCATGCTGTTACAGCCTTATGACACACTCATTGTTATTGCACACTGTTACAGCATTATCACACACTTACGGTTACTGCATGCTGTTACAGCATTATCACACACAGTTACAGCATCATAACGCACTCGCTTTTACTGCATGCTGTTACTGAATTAGCATGCACTCATTGTTACTGAATGATGTTACAGCAGTTTGCCACACTCACTGTTACTGCACACTGTTATAGCATTATCACACACCCATTGTTACCGCATGTTGTTAAAGCATAATGACACACACTGTTATTGCACACTGTTACAGTATCATCTCACACACACTGTTACTGCATGCTGTTACAGCATCATCACACAGTCACTGTTACCTCAGGCTGTTACGGTGTTATTACATCCATTTGCTTGCAAAAGCTCCATGCTTCAGTTTGGCAGCATGTGAGGTTACAAGGTAATTTTAAGTTCCTGTGCATACCCCATGAATTTCTTGGGGGTGGTATTGTGTGTCAGTGTCGTTAAACTCATGGAGGCCTTTTTTTGATATACAGATTGTAGGTCAACTCCAAATACTGTCAGAACGGCTTGTTAAAGTTGCAATTTTATCCTACGGGAAGCTTCGTCTTTGAATCTGTATTTTTTTTTAAAGGAAATTTAGGCAATCTGGGAAGCAATGCATCTACTTCATTGTAATTTTATTTTGTCAGGCTGACTTTAGAGAAAAAATATATTAAATGTTCCTCTTAAGTCCTGGTGGATCGTTACATGCAAGCAAAAATGCATTTTTGCATGTTTTAGCCGTAAAGCGGTCAATTTATGTTGGTCAGGTGTGAAACATGCTACGGTTGTATTCCAAGAGGAGATGCACCTTTGGTGCATTTTTGATGATTATCAGACTAACTGTGGATTTGGCACCATGGTGAAGATGGGAGGTAATTTTGAGGTACTGTGCATACCCAGCAAATTGGGGGAGGTATTATGAGTGTCTTGTAGTACCCATTAACACCCTTCTTTTGATATACAGATCGTCTCTTAACTCCAAGGAGTTACAGCTTCTTAAAGTTCCAATGTGGGGGGAAAAAACAGTAAGTTCAAATTCTTCTTTCATGAGGTTTTTGCACGCTCACAAAAGAAGATTGGTTCTCACAAAAGAGAATGAGTCCAAATTCTTCTTTCATGAGAACCAATCTTTAGTGAGATTTTTGTGAGCTCACGAAAGAAGACTGTGAAAAAAAAAAATGAAGTCCAAATTCTTCTTTCGCAGGGCCATATTCTTTCATGAGCTATATGAAAGAAGAAAATCACTGCATGAAAGAAGATTTTTTAAATGCTCCAAGAACACATTTAGGGGTTGTTTTTTGAAAAACACAGTGCAAAATCTAGCTAAACTGCTCCTGTTTAGCTAGATTCATATCTTGGTGCCTACACGGCATAATTTGTATGGGTTTAAAAAAATGTTTTTCCTTTAAAGAAAAAAAAACAAACAAGATGGCTGCCATACCAAAGAAGTATTTTCTCTCATGAAAGAGGATTACTACCTCACAAAAGAAAAATCCTCTTTTGTATGGCTAGATTCTTCTTTCATATCAAACATCTATCCAAAAGACCCTACCGAGCATGCTCTGAGCCGACATTTCAAATCTGTATAACTCCAGAATGGATTCATATTTTTTTTCACCAAACCAATAAAAAAAAAAAAAAGGTACCATTCTGGGGCATGTCCTTTCTACCCTGAAGATTTTTGAATAAAATTCCAAACCATCTGGGCTGTAGGCGACGAAAACAGAACAAAACAAAAAAACAATTTCCTAAAAATGCACTATCTGGATTTCAGAATCTACATATCTGACTGGAAAGAAACTTGCCACATCAAGAGACCTAGCCCCTTACACTGCCCATACAAAATTTCATGCAACTCCATTGAACTGGTGCAAAGCCACTAAGGTGCAAAGTTAGGGGTTAAATAGTCTACTCAACCTGAACTATAGGGGCACTACTGCATATATCTATGTAAAATAACAATGAAGGAAAAAGGAGAGATGGATCGTGTTCCACAGAGCAGGGAGTTGAACAGAAAAGGCAGAGTGGCCTGCAGAGGATTTACAGTGGGGGTGTGAAGAGAGAGAGAGAGTATTGGCCTACCAAAGAGAGCAGAAGAAAGGGACAGAGGACGAAGTAAGGGAGACGAGGCAGGGAGACAAAAAGTAAGGCAGTATTCAGCCAGGATTACTGCAGTGAGAGGAGATGGGAATCTAGGATAGAGAAGGGAAGATCAGAACAGAAGGAGCAACAATGAGTGACAGCAGGGCCATTTAATGCAAAGCGGTAGAAAGGGTGGAAAGGAGAGTTTATTTTGACTAGGGTGGTTTTGGGAAGCCACATTGTAAGCCACATCTGCATAGTCAAACACTGGCAGCATCCATTCTGTGAATCGGGCTGCAGTGCATCAAAAGTGGAAGGTAAGATTTATTGCCATATACTAACATACTAAAATGCCAGCAGAATAGGCCTAACGGTCTTTCAGGTCTGCTCGTTTGGTCAGCCCCCACCCTGGGTGCTGACCTTGCTGTCCCCCTCACCTTATCTGGCTTCTCCCTTCCCAGTTCCGGATATTCTTGCTGCATTGGATTTTGCTTCCAGAACCCTTCCCTATATAGTGCGCCAAGCTTAGGATAAAGATTTTAATGCATGGCACTGATGTGGAAGGAGAAGGAAAGGGTTTGATCGAGCCATACACCAAGATACCTGAAGTAGGGAAAAGCATCAAAGGGAGCAACATCAAAAGTCCTGAAGGCTGGAGTTTTCTGAAGCCTTGCTAGCCTCTGTCCAAATCCAAAAGTCATAGAAACAGTTTTTTGGCATTAAGCAAGAGCTGGTTACTGTGTGACTAGCGCTGGACACTGCTGAAGTCCCCCAAGGTGTGAGCGCAGGCACTGTAGGCCTTGTACCCATACAGTATCCCTACAGCAAAAGCAAGCTTCATGGCCCAGCTACAAGGGTCTTCGTGGTCCAAGAACTCACAACTGACCCTCTCTGACTGAGGTGCACTGCCACGCGACAGCTAACTCAGCCCTGTCTGCATCCTGCTGCAGCGACATGAGTTTGCTCCCAAACCCTTGTCGCCTGTATGGCAGTTTGAAATGCTGCTGCCAGGCCATAATGGTGACTGATGTGCTGGAGGGTGGCCTAAGTCCTTCACTGGCAGACCATCATGGCAGCTGACGTGTTGAGGGGTGGGTAAGCCCTTCACTGCCAGGCCATCATGGTGGCTGATGTGCTGGGGGATGGGATAAACCCATCGCTGCTGGGCCACTGGTGCAGATGTGTTGGGGTGGGGTAAGCCCTTCACTGCTGGGCCATCGATGCAGCTTATGTGTTAGCAAGTAAGCCTTCACTGCTGGGCCACTGATGCAACTTACGTGCTGGGTGGGGTAAGTCCATCACTGCTGTACCATCGATGCAGCTGATGTGTTAGGGGTAAGCCCTTCACTGCCCAGGCCAGCAGTACGGCCGATGTGTGAGGGGTTAAGCCCATCACTGCTGGGACACTGATGCAGCTGTGTTGTGGGGGGGTAAGCCTTCACTGCTGGGCCATGGATGCAGCTTATGTGTTGGGGGGGTGGGGTAAGCCATTCAATGCTCAGCCATCAATGCAGCTGATGTCTTGGGGGTGGGGTGGAATAAGCCCTTCACTGTTGGGCCATCAACGTAGCTTATGTGCTGGGTAAGTAAGCCCATCACTGCTGGGCTATCTATGTGGCCAATGTGTTGGAGAGATAAGGCCTTCACTGTCCAGGCCAGCAGTACAGCTGATGTATTGGGGGGAGGCAAGGCAGCCTTCAGTGCCAAGGCCATCAGTGTGGCCGATGTGTTGTGGGGGAGGAGGGCAGCCTTCAGTGCCAAGGCACATCGGTGTGGCCAATGTGTTGGAGGGTAGCTCGTCACTGCTGTGCCATCGATGCAGCCGATGTGTTGGGGTGGGGTAAGCCCTTCACTGCTGGGCCACTGCTACTGATGATGTGTTGGGGGTAAGCTTCACTGCTGGGCCACCGATGCAGCTGACGTGCTGGGGGGGGAAGTCCTTCACTGCCCAGGCCAGCAGTGCAGCCGATGTGTGAAGGGGTTAAGCCCTTCACTGCTGTGCCATTGATGCAGCTGATGTGTTGAGGGTGGGATAAGCCCTTCACTGCCCAGGCCATCGGTGTGGCTGATGTGTTGGGGGGGTGGAGTAAGCCCTTCACGCTGGGCCATCGCTACTGCTGATGTGTTGGGGGGTAAGCCATTCACTGCTGGGCCATCAATGCAAATGATGCGTTAGGGCAGTGGGACAGGCCCTTCAGTGCTGGGCCATCAATTCAGCTAATGAGTTGGGGTATGAGGCAAGCCCTTCACTACTGGACCACCGATGTGAACGATGTGTTAAGGCAGCGGGGCAGGCTCTTCACTGCTGGGCCATCAATGCAGCTGATGTGTTGGGGGGGTGGAGTAAGCCCTTCATTGTTGGACCATGTGTTGGGAGGGGTAAGCCCTTCACTGCTGGTCCATCAGTGTGGCCGATGTGTTGGGGGAGTTACGTCCTTCAATGCTAGACCATCAATACACCTGCTGGTGGTGGGGTAAGTCCTTCATTGCTGGGCCATCATTGCGGACAATGTGTTGGGGGGTGGCATAAGCCCTTCACTGCTAAGCCACTGGTGCAGCCTATGCGATAGGGAGGTGGGGTGAGCCCTTCACTGCTAAGCCACTGGTGCAGCCGATGCGATAGGGAGGTGGGGTGAGCCCTTCACTGCTGGGCCATCGATGCAGACTTGTTGGGGGTGGAGTAACCCTTTCACTGCTGTGCCATCGATGCAGTTGATGTGTTGGGAGGGCGTGGGGTAAGCCCTTCACTGCTCAGGCCATCAGGGCTGCCAATGTGTTAAGGGGGCGGGGCAAGCCCTTCAATGCTAAGTCATCAGTGTGGTTGATGTTGGGGGGGTAAGGTAAGCCCTTCAATGCTGGGTCATCAGTGTAGTCAATGTGTTGGGGGTAGGGTAAACCCTTCACTGTTAGGCCACCAATGAAGCACATGTGTTGGATGGGGTGGGGTAAACCCTTCACTGCTGGGCCATCAGTGCAGGGGATGTGTTGGATGGAGTGGGGTAAGCCCTTCACTGCTGGGCCATCAGTGCGGCTGATGTGTTGGGGGGTAGGGTAAGCCCTCCAACTGCTAGACCATCAATGTGGCCAGTGTGTTATGAGGGTGCAGTAAGCCCAACTGCTGGGCCATCAGAGTGCAGCCAATATGTTGGAGGGGTAGGATAAGCTCTTCAGTGCTGGGCCATTGGTGCAGCGGATGTGTTGGGGGTGAAGTAAGCCCTTCAACGCTGGGCCACTGATGTAGCCAATATGTTGGAAGGCGTAAGCCCTTCACTGCTGGGCCATCGATGTGGCCAATGTGCTGGGGGTGGGGTAAACCCTTCATTGCTGGGCCATCGGCGCAGCCGATGTGTTGGGGGAGTTATGCCCTTCATTGCCCAGGCCACTGGAATGGCCAATGAGTTGTGGTGGGGTAAGCCCTTTACTGCCCAGGCCATCAGGGAGGTTCATGTGTTGGGAGGTGGGAAATGCCCTTCACTGCCCAGGCCATCGGGGCGGGAGGGGTGGTATGTCCTTCACTGCCCAGGCTATCTGTGTGACTGCTGTGTTGGCGGGGTAAACCCTTTACTGCCCAGTCCACTGGAGTGGCCAATGTGTTGGGGGTGAGGTATGCCATTCAATGACCAGGCCACTGGAGTGGCCGATGTGTTGGGGTGGGGTATGCCCTTCACTGCCCAGGCCATCAGGGTGGATGATGTGTTGCGGTGTGGGGCATGCTCTTCACTGCCCAGACCACTGCAGTGGCCAATGTGTTGAGGTGCAGTAAGTCCTTCACTACTGGGCCATCAATGTGGCCGATATGTGGGGGGATGGTAAGCCCCTCACTGCTAGGCCATCGGGTGGCTGACATGTGTTGGGGGGGGGGTAAGGCCTTCAATGCCCAGGCCACTGGGGTGGCTGATGTGTTGGGGAGGAGCCTTTCACTGCCCAGGTCATCAGGGCGGCCGATGTTTTGGGTGGGGTATGCCCTTCACTGCCTAAGCTATTGTGGTGGCTAATGTGCTTGCGTGGGGTAAGCCCTTCATTGCTCAGGCCATTGGGGAGGCCAACGTGCTGGGGAGAGCCCTTCACTGCCCAGGACATCAGGGTGGCTGAGGTGTTGGGGGATGAGAAATGCCGTTCACTGCCCAGGCCATCAGAGCAGGAAGAGTGGTATGTCCTTCACTGCCCAGACTATCAGTGTGACTGATGTGTTGGTGGTGTAATCCCTTTACTGTCCAGACCATTAGGGCAGCCAATGTGTAGGGTGGTGAGGTATGCCACTCACTGACCAGGCCATTGGAGTGACCGACGTGTTGGGGTGGGGTATGCCCCTCACTAACCAGGCCAGTGGTGCAGCTGATGTGTTGTGGGGGCAAGCCCTCCACTGCACAGGCAAACAGTGTGGCTGATGTATGGAGGTAGAGTATGCCCTTCACAGCCCAGGCCATCAGGGCAGATGATGTGTTGGGTGGTAGGGTATGCCCTTCACTGCCAAATCTATCGGAGCAACCAAATATTGGAGGGGTAAGCCCTTCAGTGCTCAGGCCATCGGGGAAGCTGATGTGTTGGGGGTAGCATATGCCCTTCACTGCCCAGGCCACTGGTGCGGCCAATGTGTTGGGGGGTTCATGTCACTGCCCAGGCCACCTCACAGGCAGAGTCCGATATAAAATCTCTTAATAAAACAAGATTTTAGCCATATTGGTCCTTGGAAAACAGACGTCGGTGGACGGTTTGATACCTTTTTACTGGACCAATGTGTATTGTGTAAAAAGATGGTAGAATATACAACCTTTTGGGACCCAACAGGTCCTTCTTGGGCCCCCAAAGCTTATGTACTATACCATTTTTGCACAAGATGCATCTTGGTCCAATAAAAGGTGTAAATCTGCCATCTGTGAACCAGATGGGGTAAGAATTAACTAAATTTGCAAATTTTCTATATTCTGAATATTTGAGTTGCAATTTTCACCATATAGAAAGCAACACTCTGCTTGCTAATTAAAAAAAGTACAGAGGTGAGTTATTTGCAAAGCATAATGAAAGGCATTACCACATACACATTACATAAGGAGTCACCTACACATTACATAATGAGTTTGTGTTTTGGTTTTGTAAAGTGGAGAAATCCCTTGGCAATTGTGGCCAAAACATTTCTGTTAGGGCTCACTGCCAATCAGAATACAATGCAAGCTGATGAGGTGATAGTATTGTTTCTGCAAAGCAAAACTACTATAACCTTGTATTATAATTAGCTGGGAGGAGCCATGGCTTGTGTAATCGCCAAATATTGGCTTAGGTGGAAACTTGCAGAATGACCCTGGCACCTTCTCACCATCTCTTCAGACAGCATACATGCCGTGATTTAAAACAGGATGTGCGCTATGGAAATGAATACCGCTCCCACAATGAAGCATGTATTATTGTGAGATCTGATCATTCGTCAACCCCTCTCCAGAAAGTCGACTCCAAATAAGTGTTGTTACACACAAAGCTTACTTGACTCAAAGCTCAGTGCAAGCCTTATTCATGCGGTAAAACTTGATGAAGGGACTCATGTGACAGACAGCTTCTGTAACATCTATATGTAGCGCACATGAGGCTTCAGTAATGTAGAGTTATCCAATGACATCTGTAAATTTATACTAGGAGGCTGTGATCTTTGCAAGTGTGTCTTGAGGAAGAAGGCAAACTTCTCTCTGCTTGTACAATAATAGTCAGGAGAACGAAAATACTGTGCTGTTAAAGGACAGAGATGGTGGAGGAGGAAGAGACTTTGCTTTCATCCACCATTTATTGCCATACACCCGCATCTGGATTCACAGATTGCTGGAAAATGCAGAAGTGAGGAAATGCCACCACTGATCTCACTGCTTTTGCAAAAGGTCCAGTTACCGATATGGAACAAACACACACAGCACCCTGAATTCCCCTTTTTATTTCCTGGTGTTGGTCATATGTTCCAAAATAACATGGTTGGTATATTACTGCACACACAGCATGTTACTGCTGAGCACTGCAGTATCTTGTTACACTGGTGTGTTACTGCACAGACTAAGTTACTGTAGAGCACTGAGGTGCCTCACCACACGGTTCCATATCATTAACGGCGATCGCCATTATAGCACGTGTACAGCGCCGAAAAATCAAAACGGTGATGTACACTCCCAGCGAAGACATCCGGATGAAAACAAATACTTGTTTTTTGTCTTTTTTAAATAATACTTTTATTGAAAAATTTCTCATATAGCTTGACAAACATCGCTTGCAAAGAGGGGAACACTTATAATACAGATACATCCATCTCTCCAACTCTCTCTCTATATCGGTCAGTGGATCACGTGTCCCATATAGAACCTCATAGTGGGAATAAGTAATAAAAACTTGATTACAAACATCTTGTAATAGCCAATGTAACTATACAGAATATGTGATCCTGTCTGTAAGATGAAGTTGCAATATACAGAGATGGCCTCAGGCGCCAACAGACATATATAAAACAAAGTAGACATTAAACAAAACTATAAACAAGTAAAACAAGTCAACACTTTGTGCATCTCATGTGGTAACAACAAGGCAGATGGGTATACCCGATACACCCAAGTTCAAGAACCATTACGTATGATTAAATAATTATATATATCTAGGGGAGGATAATGTAAGAGGAAAGGGAAAGAGATAGCAGGAAATGTGTGGCTGAGTGGTCAGCTTACATAGAAACATAGAATTTGATAGCAGATAAAGACCGCTTGGCCCATCTAGTCTGCCCATTTCCCTACCTAATGGATAAGCTGCAGATCCTAGTTAACCAACAGCCTATTTCCTCCTACCCCCCCCACTAGAATTGCCTTATGTCTGTCCCACACATTCTTGAATTCCCCCACTGTTTTTGACTCTATGACCTCCTCAGGAAGGCTGTTCCATCCATCTACAACCCTCTCTGTGAAGAAATACTTCCTCACATTACCTCTGAGCCGTCCCCGTCTATCTTCAAATTGTGCCCCCTTGTTCTTGCACATCTCTTTTTCTGAAAGATGTTACCCTCTTGGACTTTGTTGATTCCCTTGAGGTGTTTGAAAGTTTCTATCATGTCCCCCCCTCTCCCTCCTTTCCTCGAGGCTATACAGCTTAAGCTCCTTTAGTCTTTCTTCATATATCTTCTAGTGCAGATCCTGCACCATTTTGGTTGCCCTCCTCTGGACAGCCTCCACCCTGTGTATGTCTTTGCGGAGATGGGGTCTCCAGAATTGCATACAGTACTCCAGATGTTGTCTTACCAACTTCCTGTTTTCTACTGGTGATGCCTCTCTCTATGTATCCCAGTATCCCCCCAGCCCTCCTTACTGCCTTCTCACACTGCTGGCCCATCTTTAGGTCATCTAATATGACTACCCCCAGGGCCCTTTCCATTTTTGTTGTTGTCAGTATCTCACCCCCCATTGTGTACTCTTGCCCTGGGTTATTGTTTACCAGGTGCATTACTTTGCACTTCTTTTCGCTGAATCTAAGCTGCCATACATTTGACAATTCCTCCAACCTTGCCAAGTCCCTTTTCATCCTTTCCACCCCACCTTGCGTATCAACCCTGTTGCAGATCTTTGTGTCATCTGCAGAGAGACATACTTTCCCTTCCAGTCCCTCTGCAATGTCACTTGAAGACATTAAAAGGACCGACCAGTACTGAACCCTCGCGGTACCCACTAGTAACCCTCCTTTCTTCACTGTGGACTCCATTTACTACTACCCACTGTGTCCTGTTGTCCAGCAGTGTTTTACCTGACTACCACCCTGGGACCCACTCCCAGGCTGGCTAATATTACTCTTTGTGCGGGACTGTGTCAAATGCCTTGCTAAAGTCTAGGTAGGCCATGTCCACAGCCCCTCTCTGGTCTACTACTTTGGTCACCCAGTCAAAGAAATCAATTAGATTTGTTTGACATGACCTTCCTGCTGTGAATCCATGCTGCCTTGGGTCCTGTGTCCCACTGGCATCTAGGTACTCAACAATTCTTTCCTTCAGAAGTGATTCTATCATTTTCCCTACCACTGAGGTCAAACTGACAGGTCTGTAGTTTCCTGCCTCTGTCTTGCTCCCACTTTTGTGAAGGGGAATCACATCCGCCTTCCTCCAGTCCTCAGGTACCATACCATCCTCCCATGATTTATTAAAAAGGGTAGTCAGTGGTGTTACTAGTTCTTCCCTTAGTTCTTTTAGAATTCTGGGGCGACACCTATCAGGCCCCATTGCTTTATCCACCTTCAGTTTTAAGAGTTCTTTCAGAACCTTTTCTTCTGTGAAAGGACTAATATCAACCCCCCCTATCCAGAGTGCTTCTATTGACTGGATTAGGTATCTCCCCCTGCTTTTCCATTGTGAATACTGAGCAGAAATATTCGTTCAGTATCTCTGCTTTTTCACCTTCCTCTTTATTCAGCCTCAGTATCCCTGCCTTCATCTTTCTTTGCTCCCTAATGTACCTATAAAAGGTTTTATCCCCCTTCTTAACCGAGTTGGCTATCTTTTCCTCGGTTTGGGCCTTTGCTATTCTGACTGCCTTCCCCGCTTCCTTCTGCTTTAACTGGTACAGTTCTCTGTCCTGCTCCTTCTGCGTTTCCTTATACTTCCTGAATGCCATCTTTTTCTCCCTTACCTTCCCCCACTTCTTTTGAGAACCATAGTGTTTTTTTCTTTCATTTTGATTTATTTGCTTCACACAAAGGCTTGTTGCCTCTGTGATGGCAGTTTTGATGTTTCCCCATTGTTGCTCCACCCCACCTTCTTGCCTGTTTGCTAGTGCTTTTCTGAGGCACTCTCCCATTTTGGCAAAATCAGCCCTCCTGAAGTCCAGCACCTTCACTTTTGTGTGGCTTGACTCTACAGCTAAGTTTACTGTGAACCACACGGTTTGGTGGTCGCTTGTTCCCAGATGGCTACCCACTTCAAGATCAGAGATCCTCTCTCCATCCCCATTTGAGAGTACCAGGTCTAAGGTTGCTCCCTCCCGAGTGGGTTCCAAAACAAGCTGTCTGAGGCATGCCCACTGTAGGGCATCTAGAATGGCCCTGCTCTTGGACGTGGCTGCAGCAAAGGTGCTCCAGTTAACATCTGGCATATTCAGGTCCCCATCAACAATATCTCCCCTTTCTCAGCCATCCCAAGGATGCCTTCTATCATTTCCTTGTCCATTTCCTCCCCCTGAGACGGAGGTCTGTATACCACCCCTGTGCGGATTGTGGAGCCATTTCCAGTCTCCAAGGTGACCCACAGTGCCTCCTCTCCTCCCTGTTTACCCTTTAGTTCTGTTGCTTTGATCCCTTCCCTTACATAGAGAGCGACTCCTCCTCCTCTAGACTGTGTACCCTGGTATGTTGACATCCCAGTCATGGTTCTATGTGTACCATGTTTCTGTGACTGCCATGATATCCAGGCATCCCTCTTCCATCAAGACCACCATTCTGGGGAGCTTTTTACCTAGACTACGGGCATTGGTACTCGTTACCCTTCATTTTTTTATGGCTTTATTTCTTTTTGCCCCATCCCTGTTCTTACTGCCTTTGTCTTTTTCTCCATTTACCCCTCCCCTTATCCCTATCAACTGCTCTATCTTTGTGTTTACCTCACTAACTACTCTGACTTTTTTTTGGGGGGGGGGCGCTAGGATTTCCCTTCTCCTTTTCAGTGCCTCCCCCCTTGGCTAGTTTAAATGCTTGCCAATGAAGCACTTAAACCTATCATCTAGGATCCTGGTTCCCCTCCTGGATAGATGCAGACCATCGCGCCTGTATAGGCCAGCATCCCTCCAGGTGAAGCCCCAATTCCCAATGAAGCCAAATCCCTGAGCTCTGCACCAGTTTTTCAACCAGTCATTGAATCCCATGGTGTGGAGTACCCTAGCCTCATCCATGCCATAGACAGGTAGCACTTCCGAGAAAGTTACCATGTGTGCTACTTGTCTAAGGCCCTTCCCCAACTCCACAAACTCCTGCTGCACTGCTCTGATCCCATTCTCAGCCAGGTCATTCGTCCCTAGGTGGATAATGACATCCAGCTCACCCCTTGCAGTTGCTCCCACGATCCTGAGGATTTGTTTCCTTTTCCTCCAAACCATGGCACGGGCAGGCACCACCTCCCTTTTCCCTCCCTCCCCAGTTCTACCCCCCTAACAACTGAGTACCCCACCAGGAGTTGTTTCTTTCCCCTGTGGGGTCCTGTGCCACCCTCCTGTGGGTCTCCATTGTGGAGGTTCCCAGCATCCTCCTTGGTTTCCACTGTGGGTGCCTCCATAGAGGAACCATGCTCTGCCAGAGTGGCGAATGAATTGTGGAGAGGCACGACTGGAGGGATGCATCTCTGTTCCACCACCCTCACTGTCCCTGAGCCCACTGTGGTCCAACCACTCCTCTTTCTTGGCAACCTCTGATGTAGTGGCAGTGGCCTGGGTGGTCCTTGGGTGGGGGAGCAGGTTTCCCGAAGGTGCCTGCAAATAGGGCAGCAGCAGTTTCCAGAATGTCTCCTGGAAACTGCTGCTCCACAACCGTGCATTGCACCACTCCCCACATGTCTGTGTCCCTTCCTGTTACAGATGCTTTTCTTTTGTTGTTTTTTTTGTTCTTGTTTTAGTGTGTGCAAGCTTGTGAGTCTCTCTACCCCCTATTCAATGTGCTGTGCCTTTAAGGATATGAACAGGTGTATGCTGTTAGCAGTTTTGGGGAAGTGATGTCAGAACCCCTGCTATAAAGGAAGTTATGTGGGCGGTGGGGGTGAGGAAGGGTGGAAGGAGTTAACCTGTGCCGTCCAGAAACAATCAACTACAACTCTGACCCTCCACCCTGGGGAGTGCCTTCCTTCCTTTCAGACACCTATTTCACAGAGGTTAAGTAACAGGTCTAATCACAAATGACTGCAAATATCTCCCAGCTATAGTTCCTCCCTGGCAAATTAAAGTTAAAACTAAGACAAGTCAACCCCAAAAACAGAATCAATACGAGTTACTTACACAGGTCCAAAAAGAAATAATTCAGTTCAGTGTAGTCTAGAAAATAACCTCCTTGATTTAAGAAAGCTCTGGCTGCTTCCTCTCTCTCTCAGCAGACAGAGACCACAAAACTCCTGTTTAAAGTCCACAGTTCAACTAGGCCCCTTTCAGCTCCTCCCCTTAACAGACACCTATTTCGCATGTTTCTGCCTGTCTTGCGTGAAGCCCAACTATCAGATGTACCACATCTGTAAACACCCTACATTACTTTGAACCATTCAGAAGTACAGGGACAATAAAATAAAGAAATGAAGAGACGGGAAGGAGTCAGAAAAATCAGGATATCTGAAATTTGCTGTTTAACCCATACTTGCAAGTTTCCGTCCTCTCCCCCTCCCTGTTCTTCCATCATTCAGCATCCCAGTTCCCTAGCCAGACCAACACTAAAAAGTTCACAAACATAACAAGACCCTGCTGAAACTGCGACCCCGGAAGTTAGTAACAGAAAAATTAAGGTTGAACTCCAAGCCATCCCTGATTCTGCTTAAAGTTGGACCAGCATAACATTCTGTGGTGATTTGCATATGCAGGCCATGATGCTTTGCATTGTGGGGGCATGTGTGATTTTGTACATCCCTGATTCAGCCGTATGGGAAGGTTCACGATGTCTTCCTCCCTCTTCGGTGAGCAGAGGGCTAAATTTTAGTTGCACTTCAGGAGGTTATTTACTGACAATCTCCTAAGCTGGGACCCTCCTCTCCCACAGCCTGAGTCTAATAGCTGTAGAAAAGAAAGAAAAACAGTACTTGCTGAGGTAAGGAGAGTCAAGAGGGTCTCAGTTCAGTTCCCAAAGGTATTGAGTGGTTCGTTCACTGGGGGACTGGGAATGCCTGCGCACACCATAGACAGTCCCTCACAGTAAACATTCTGCAGAAACATGTTCCGGAATAGATATGTCCCCCCTTCTCCTTCAGATGATATATGCTGAAAGTCACAGTGAAGAAGGATGAAAAGGAGAACAACAACCAGCTACCAGCACTCGGTCCTCAGAGCAAAAGGATGCAAAGGACGCTCGTCAGCAGACAACCCTCCAGTACTCGCCACTGTCATCAGCAGACAGAACCTCCAGTACTCGCCACCGGAAAGGAATGGGCAAACCGTGTCAGGCTGCTGCAGCTCTAGGCAGGATCCATCTTGCAACATCCGCGTGTAGACAGAGCAGGGAATCCACTCTCCTTTTGGGTGCATGCCTTCCTCCTGGTGCTATAGATCACAGTAAGTCCTCCATTTCTTGTTCTGCTTGCTCTTCCTTAGTGTCAGGGATTTGGATCCCCAGCAAATCCAGCAATGGGGATGCTGCCAATAGATATTCGAAGGTGTGTACTCCATCTTTATCTTGAACCCAGAGCTTCTCGGGGTATCTGAGGAAGGCCTTTAGCCACTTCTCTCTCTCTCTCAATGCTTTCACCACTACCAAAACCTTCTTTTGTTTGGCTAGCATGAGATGTGGATAGTCCTGATCGGAATAAACTCTCTGTCCATCCAGATTTAGGTAATTTTTATTCCAGGCCAAACGTAGAATTGTTTCTTTTGTGGGAAATCGCAGGAACTTGATAATAACTGATCTAGGGGGGCCCCTTGTTTGGGAGCGACCGCCCTATGTGCTCTTTCGATCTCCAGCGAAAGTCCACTTCAAGTGCTAATTCCTGGTGCAGCCAGCACTCGAGATATGCCTCTATGTCATCCTGATCTGCGCCTTCAGGTATGCCAAAAACCCTGATATTATTTCTTCTGGCCCACACCTCTGCGTCCTCGGCCCGGAGTGTTAGGTCTCTCTCTCACCTGTGCAGGTACACAAATGAACGTCTGAAGGCCATATGTTTGTTCTGCGCCATTTCAAGTTTGGTTTCAACAGCTACAGTGCAAGATTCCAGCTTCTTGAAGTCATTTTGCAAGCCAGTAATTTTAGTGTCGATGCGATGTAAGATTTTGAGCATACGTTGGCCATCTGCTTTCGTAAAGCTGGAAGTGGTGTCTGAGCCAGTCCTCCTAGTCTGCCGATGCTGTTAGTGCCAAGGAGAGGGATAAAGTTTGGCTTGCAGGCCGGATATCCATTGGTACGGCGGATCTCCTTCTAGTGTTGGAATCATCCTTTTTTTTGGTTTTCCCCATGTTGCCGATGCTAAGGGGGTTCGGACTTCACAAATATGTAGCTTCAGTTTGTCGATAGCAACAGTTTATCAGTTCAAGGTCAGTTGGGATTCATCTGTATCCCCCTGGGTCGTGCCTGAAAATAGGTAGGATTTGTCTAGTGCACTTACCCGGTCAACAAAAACTAAATAAATAAATTCGATTTAGTAACTGGAAGCCCCAAATGTTTATTTTTTTTTTTTATCCCCCCCCCCCACACACACACACACCCCTTACTAAAGATTCACAACTCCAGGGGGGTGCCTGTTGGGAAGGGGGAGAAATTGTAAAAAAAAAAAATACTCCCACCTGCAAAACACAAAATACTGTCTGCCTCCCCAGCCCCGAACTCTACACAATCCCCACTGTAGCCAGCCATCCTCACCACCACACTACAAGGCCAGCTCGGCAGCCTCTCGCAGCACTACCTCCCACATACATTCTGTCCTGTTCCATTCCCTCTCCTGTTCTTCCGGTCGCCTTGTTGTTCACTGAGGAGTGAGGTGCCTCACCACACTGGTGTTACTGTACAGACTGCATGTTACTGCAGAACAGTGAGGTGCCTCTCAACACTGGTGTGTTACTGTACAGACCGCAGGTTCTGCAGAACAGTGAGGCGCCTCACCACACTGGTGTGTTTCTGCACAGACTGCATGTTACTGCAGCACAGCGAGGTGCCTCACCACTCTGGTGTGTTTCTGCACAGACTGCATGTTACAGAAAAGCAGCAAGGCCTCGTTCGGTCATATTCATGGATGGTGTGGTTGTGTGATGGGAATACTTCTGTTGATAGACACAGTCCTGATTCGTATACTTTGAGAGCTGCAGATCCTAAAATATTCAAAGACCATCTGGAGTTTTCTAAACTACACGCAAATTCTGCGATATGGGATGGAGCTCTTGATGAGGACCAGGGATCACAATATGCTCCTGTGGATTGCAGTCCTGGAAGCAGCTGCCTGAAATGTGGACTGGCACATTCTGCCCACGAGCGGAGGTATTCATACATGTCAATCTTTTTCTGGTTTTGGCCAATTCTTTTTCTACCCAGACAACATGCTGCATGTCTAAGACTAGATCAGAATGCATTCTACTTCAGTGAGGCTGCCAGACATGAACACATGTCCAATGGAAGAGCAACCACACAGAACCTCTCATGTCAGAATAATTTCACATCCTCTTCAGTGTTGCTGCTGCACTGAAAAAATATTACTTGGAAAAATATGAAGATTATCTTAGAAAACAACAGCGCGTTGTTCCATTGTAGAGCAGCTGATCCAACATTTAATTCCAAACAGGAAGTGAAAACAAGGGGACATTCATAAATAGTTTTTTCATACAGTGGATGAAGCATTTCTATTTTCCTATCTTCAAATTACTAAAACTAAGCAAAACAAGCAAAACACTTCTAGGAAACTTTAAAAAGAATCACGTATTTTAAGCAATTTGAATGTGAACCACCTCCAGTTTGAAAGGTTGGTTGGTTGCTTTTCTGATGGTTTTGACCAATAAAAGCACACTGAGCTGAGACAGCTTATTTTCAGGTGCATTTGTTTTTTTGGGGGGGGGTACATGGACCCATTTTGCTGGCAGGGAGAGGAATGTCACTATGACAACAGGGAAACTGCCCTACTGTTCCTCATATGCAGTATGAAGTGTTACATGAAGTTATTACAGCATTGTGAGAAACGTGCTCACAACTATGCTTTTGCCACACCAGTGTCATTGTGACATCACACTCTGAGGCACTTCCATTTTACAAAATTTTAAAATCCATTTCATCTCCTGTTTTCCCCAAAACAGAGTACAGATCAGCTGGTTATGCCCTACACAATATGATACAAAATGAGCGCTACACAAATTTTGCATCTCCCATGTCTGTAAATGTGAAAACGAGTTTTTTATATGAAAAATAGACTATAGGTGGTGTTTACAAATAGCACATTCTGTTTTTAAGCCTGTTTTTTTTTCTTCTCCATTTTGCACAAAGAGGAGATCTTAATGTGGTACTGCAGATGGAGAGGCTCAAGATAAATGACACTGTAGTTGGAGGGACTCAAGATGCAGCATCTAACTTAGCTGGAAACACTCAAGCTCTGGCATCTAACTTAGCTAGGAATACTTGAGCTCTGGCATCTAACTTAGCTGGAAATACTCAAGCTCTGGCATCTAACTTAGCTGGAAATACTCAAGCTCTGGCATCTAACTTAGCTGGAAATACTCGAGCTCTGGCATCTAACTTAGCTGGAAATACTCAACCTCTGGCATCTAACTTAGCTAGGAATACTCAAGCTCTAGCATTTAATTTAGCTGGAAATACTCGAGCTCTGGCATCTAACTTAGCTAGGAATACTCGAGCTCTGGCACCTAACTTAGCTGGAAATACTCGAGCTCTGGCATCTAACTTAGCTAGAAATACTCAACCTCTGGCACCTAACTTAACTAGGAATACTCAAGCTCTAGCATTTAATTTAGCTGGAAATACTCGAGCTCTGGCATCTAACTTAGCTAGGAATACTCGAGCTCTGGCACCTAACTTAGCTGGAAATACTCGAGCTCTGGCATCTAACTTAGTTGGAAATACTGGAGCTCTGGTACCTAACTTAGCTGGAAATACTCAAGCTCTGGCATCTAACTTAGCTGGAAATACTTGAGCTCTGTCACCTAAGTCGGTTCCATCTACTCTGAGCTCCCTATAGCTGTCATTCATAAACTCCATGCCATATATATATGCACAAACAGGTGAAAGTGCTGCCATATGTGGATGGAGATGTGCAAAGGACTTTGTTCACAAAATACTTTGCAAAGTTCCAGACTTTGGAAGTGCGGCATGCCTACTTCCTGCAGTTCCTCACACAGTGCGGCATGCCTACTTCCTGCAGTTCCTCACACAGTGCGGCATGCCTACTTCCTGCAGTTCCTCATACAGCTCGGCATGCCTACTTCCTGCAGTTCCTCACACAGTGCGGCATGCCTACTTCCTGCAGTTCCTCACACAGTGTGGCATGCCTACTTCCTGCAGTTCCTCACACAGTGTGGAATGCCTGCTTCCTGCAGTTCCTCACACAGTGTGGTGAGCCTACTTCGTGCAGTTCCTCACATAGCACAGCATGTCTACTTTGTACAGTTCCTCATGCATCACGGCATGCATACTTCATGCAGTTACTCATACAGCGTGGTGTGCCTACTTCATGCAGTTCCTCACACAGTGTGGTGAGCCTACTTCCTGCAGTTCCTCACAAAGTGCAGCATGCCTACTTCCTGCAGTTCCTCACACAGTGTGGCATGCCTACTTCCTGCAGTTCCTCACGCAGTGTGGTGTGCCTACTTCCTGCAGTTCCTCAGCAAGCCTACTTCTGCAGTTCCTCACACAGTGCGGCATGCCTACTTCCTGCAGTTCCTCACACAGTGTGGTAAGCCTACTTTATGCAGTTCCTCACACAGCGCAGCACGTCTACTTTGTGCAGTTCCTCATGCAGCACAGCGTGCATACTTCATGCAGTTCCTCACACAGCACGGTGGGCCTACGTCATGCAGTTCCTCACACAGCTAACTGCCTACTTCCCTGACCAAAGTAGAACTTAACTCACAATGTACCATGCGAAGTGACAAGCCAATTTGTTTTTATTAATTAAAAAAACAAAACACTCCCACACTCTCTGGCAAGTAGCCACCCCTCCCACCACACCGTATTTTTAATAGAATCCTCCCAGCTGTCCCCAACTAAGCATCCACAACCAGGAGTGAGAAATTTGAAGGGCACAAAATCCCCAACCTCTGTAGGGTCAGCACTACGGGAAATGTTGAAAAATTTAAGTCAAATGGTGCACTTTGGTGACTTTTAGCAGGCCAGACAGCTGTTCCTCAACAAGCTAAATGCCATAATATTGACAGTGGCTACAGCAATGAACTTGTTTTTTGTTCAGTCTGTGTACACTGACCTTTTGTATTTGTAATACATTTTTAAAGAATTGAACTTGTGCATTTTGTGTGTCTTTTATCATATATAAACTCAGCTAACTACTTAGTCCACTCCTAGCTTATCCACTTACTGCTAAATGACAGAAATGCGGCATCTGAATTTTCATTTAATTACAGTCATTTACTATAAATGTTATACCTGAAAATAATGTTAAGTCATCCGTTCTTGCTGTTTTTTTATTTATTTAAAATTTGGTAATCGGGGAGGGGGGGCACACAGAACAATAGCTCATTCTTAGGTTCTACCACGGGAAGGGTTAAATATGAATATACAGTAATTCAAAACAATAAAAGGTTCACAGTATACAACTCCAGTCACAGTAAAGAAAGTCAGAATACATGATAAATAATCACACTAAAGATACAGATTGAAAACAAAAATTCAGGAGTAGGACAGACAGGTAATAAACAGGGTTGAAAGAAACTAATTGTTTACTGTTTGATATTTTCATTGTGTTACATCAGTTGCAACAATCAGTCATTAGTTTATAACTGATTAACAGGTGAGGCAAGCATGGTAAACAGTACAAACAGTGTAAAACAAGGCCTTTGACACCGTCCCACATGAAAGGCTGCTTAACACGATGGGTAGTCTGGGCATGCAGCATAAGGTGGTTAACTGGGTTAGGGACTGGCTAACAGACAGGAAGCAGAGGGCGGTGGTAAGAGGGTGGGTGATCAGCAGGATTCCTAAGGGATTAGTCCTTGGGCCAGTTCTGTTTAATGTCTTCATTAGTGACACTGTTGAAGTGCTGGCTGGAAAGGTCTGCCTGTTTGGATATGACACCAAGATCTGCAACAGGGTTGATACTCCAGATGGAGTGGAGAATGAGGATGGACCTGGGGAAGCTTGACAATGATCTGAGAGTGGCAACCGGAGTCCAAGTCAAAGAAGTGCAAAACAATGCACATAGGACGGGAAAACCTTGGGGAGAACTACAGGATGGAGGGAGTTGCTGACGATCACCATGGAAGAAAGGGACCTGCAAGGTGTCTACAGAGTGCTAAGGATGCAGGTAGGGTCAGCGGCATGCTGGGGTGCATATAGGCAGAGGTATCGTTAGCAGATGGCGGGAGACAGTGTTATAATTTTATAAACTCTGGTAAAGCCTCACCTAGAGTAAATACTGTGTGGAATTCTGGAAGCTGCATCTTCATAAGGACTTTGATAGGGTGGCAGCAGGCCATAGAAGGGAGACTAACATGCTACAGGTCTTGCACCTGAAAACATATGAGGAGAGATTAGAGTACCTCAATATGTATTCGCTGAAGGAGATGAGGGATTGGGAAGACATGACAGAAACATTCAAGAACCTTAAAGGCATAAACAAGGTGCGGGGGGGAAGGAGATATGGGTGAAGTTTAAGATGTGGGCACAATATGAAATTAGAAGGGGCAGACAAAGGGGAATTGTGAGGAAGTTTTTGTACACGGCGAGGGTAGTGGACACATGGATTACTGTGCCACAGGAGGAGACAGGAGCTATCTTAGGATTTTAAACATACCTGGGACATGCATAAGGGTACAGTAGAGGTGTGAAGGAGGAGTAAAAGCCCTTGACCAGTAGTTCTTGCAACTGTACAAACTGCAAGGAAGACTAACTGCTGAGACTAGCTGCACCATGGCCTGATAAGGGCCAATATTCCACAAAAGGCATCATGTCTCCTGCTCAAACAGTATGTTTCTGTACTGCAACACTCGAGGCACAGTGTCATGCTGCAGTGCAACTCGGCCGAGTACTCTGAAGTGCTATTTATTAAACACCATATTGTTATATTTCTAGTAAACAGTTCAGTTAATGTCGAGAAGCACTGCATTGAAGCATATGTTATTCCCCTAATTGTTATGTAATGAAACTATTCAGAAATTAGGTGTGCTATACACCTTCAACTCAGGGGTTCTCAACAGATCTGAAACTAATGGCTGAGGTCTCATCGGCACTTTAGTAGGACCCCCCAATTGAAGTGAACAACAAACAAAGTCAAAAACACATGGATGGCATGCCTGCCTGCCAATGCCAGCGCTGCACTGGCAAGGGTAAGGCTTTACCACAGAATATTTAATGGATGGATTACATATAGCAAAACACAACGCCTTTTGTGTTGATGGACAGTAACATTTGCACTGCATCTAGAGGCAACAGGCTGATAGTTACACAAAGAGTGGATAGGGTCACAACCATGGGGATACCTGCTCGGAAGTCCCAGAGTATGTAGAAATGAGCAAAAAGGACTCTGCACTCTGTGTCAAAAAACTGCTTATAGACATGTCAGTTCATTTTGCCAAGTTGTAAAAGGAACTTTATTGTGAAAAAGAAAAGCAAGGTGCTTTGACAAAGCACATGTAACGAGTGTGAATGTTGGTATTAGTGTGTTGCCTCCCTGGGCTATAACGGACACCGCTTTTCTTCTTTTTCACAATAAAGTTCCACAACTTAGCAAAACAACCTGAAGTGTCTACAAGCAGTTTTTGAACAAAGACTTTCACTGCAGAGTCCTTTTTGATTGTTTCTAGTTACAGAAAGTCAGAGGAGTCATGTAAATTTCCACCTTACCCAGGCAGCACTTAAGATTGCTATCCAGAGCTCAGTGGTCTCCGTTATAGACTATGGCCTCATAATCTATGGCTCTGCCTCTACTACCGCCCTCAGGCGCATAACGACCTCCTTAAACAAGGCCTGTCGACTACTTACCAGAGCTCACCGACTCACACACACATGTAAGCTTTACGCTCAAACGGGATGGCTTCAACTCGCCAACCGCATTAAGTACCTTACCTGCTTCATGATGAAAAACAAAACTACCTTGGGCCTTACCCCACCTAGTGTCCAAGCCCTCCTGAGCCCTAACTCTAATCCTCATAACACTAGGGGGTCTGAACGTCAGCCTCTACAGGTCCCCCAATGCCGCACCACTCTGGGCCAAAGATCCTTTACACACCGTGCACCCAGTTGGATGAATATCCTCAGCGCTCATATCACCTCCACCTCCTCTCTGGGTATATTCAAATCTAGACTCAGTCTTCATCTCACGGTCTCCAGCTCATGTGACTGCCTCCCCTAACTTCCCCTTTCCCCTATGAAAATCAACCACCTCGCTCTAATGTTCTTTGACAATGCCGTGAGCTGCTCTAGTCTCTTTTTGGCTGCCACTCCCTTTTCCTTCCTCCCAGATTCCATCTAGGTTTCTGAAATGACCCCTGCTTGTGTTATTCATATATATTATTTACTGTGATATAATACCGGAACTGATGAATACTGGTGTATGCTCTTTTGTAATGATGTATGCTCTTGTTTAACATGTATGTAATCTCCTGATGTGGAACCTTTGTAAAAGAGCCTTGGCTCAAGGGTATTTGTCATCCTAGGTCTAATTAATAAATAAATAAACATCCGATTTGAGGGTGATGCTGTGATTTTAGTAAGAAAAAATTGAGAGATAAAATCAACAATATATAATCTGATTTCTTAGATTTTCTGGCTTTGCTACAGTCAAATCATTTCTAATTGCATGAATGATCCTTAGTTCAAAGATTAAAGTGAACAGGATCAAAGATAAATTAGAAATTAGGTCAATAACCGTAGACCTTTGTGAGACTCTCCTCCAGTGCCACGTTTGGAACTGTATGTAGGCCAAGACCATCAGGTCCACTCAGAAACTTTTGCTTTGCTGGGGCCATCCAAGTTGATCCTATATAATGTGGGCAGCCCAATACCTCCTTAGTTTGCCTGACACAGACAAGCTTGGAGTTGTGAACCATGCCAACAGGAATGGGAGAACTGAACGTCAACCAGGCCATCAGGAGAGGCAGCGGTTCTAGAAAGAACGCCTATTTGTACGGGTGAAGAAAAGGAGAAGAACAGGGGCCAGATTTTCAAAAGATGACGCAGGGCCTACGTCGAGCCCTGTGTCAAAACCTTTTGTTGGCACGGCTGCACCACCACCTTTGCCGCCAACTGCATTTGATGTTAGTAGGTTGGGTGCAGTTACGGCACTTGATGTTAGTAGGTTGGGTGCAGGTATGGCACTTGATGTTAGGTTGGGTGCAGTTACGGCACTTGTTAGGTTGGGTGCAGTTACGGCACTTGTTAGTAGGTTGGGGGCAGTTACGGCACTTGTTAGTAGGTTGGGGGCAGTTACGGCACTTGTTAGTAGGTTGGGTACAGTAATGCACTTGTTAGTAGGTTGGGTGCAGTAATGCACTTGTTCATAGGTTGGGTGCAGTAATGCACTTGAGTAGGTTGGGTGCAGTAATGCACTTGAGTAGGTTGGGTGCAGTCATTTAGTAAGCTGGGTGCAGTTACGGCACTTGATGTTAGTCGGTTGGGTGCAGTTACGGCACTTGATGTTAGTAGGTTGGATGCAGTTACTGCAGTTGAGTAGGGTGGGTGCAGTTATGGCACTTGATGTTAGTAGGTTGGGTGCAGTAATGCACTTGTTAGTAGGTTGGGTGCAGTAATGCACTTGTTAGTAGGTTGGGTGCAGTAATGCACTTGAGTAGGTTGGGTGCAGTAATGCACTTGTTAGTAGGTTGGGTGCAGTAATGTACTTGTTAGTAGGTTGGGTGCAGTAATGCACTTGAGTAGCTTGGGTGCAGTAATGCACTTGAGTAGGCTGGGTGCAGTTATTTAGTAGGCTGGGTGCAGTTACGGCACTTGATGTTAGGTTGGTGCAGTTATGGCACTTGATGTTAGTAGGTTGGGTGCAGTTATGGCACTTGATGTTAGTAGGTTGGGTGCAGTTACGGCACTTGATGTTAGTAGGTTGGGTGCAGGTATGGCACTTGATGTTAGTAGGTTGGGTGCAGTTACGGCACTTGATGTTAAGTTGGGTGCAGTTACGGCACTTGATGTTAGGCTGGGTGCAATTACGGCACTTGATGTTAGTCGGTTGGGTGCAGTTGCTGCAAGCCTGTAAAAAGGGTACCCGTGAGTGCCGCAAGCTAGACCAGAAAAAGTTGGTCTAACTTGTGGCAACTGGTGCACGGGATGGAAAATCCTGATGGCCAGCCAGAATGTTGCAAGCCCCATACTTCATATGTTCGGCGCACCCGGGGCTTGCGGCACTCTTAGCCCTTTGTAGATCCGGCCCCAGGTGTGTAGAAAAGAACAGAACCTACTGTAGATCCAGCCCCAGGTGTGTAGAAAAGAACAGAACCTACTGTAGATCCAGCCCCAGGTGTGCAGGAAAGAACAGAACCTACTGCAGATCCAGCCTCAGGTGTGTAGGAAAGAACAGAACCTACTGTAGATCCGGCCCCAGGTGTGTAGAAAAGAACAGAACCTACGGTAGATCCGGCCCCAGGTGTGCAGGAAAGAACAGAACCTACTGTAGATCCGGCCCCAGGTGTGTAGAAAAGAACAGAACCTACTGTAGATCTAGCCCCAGGTGTGTAGAAAAGAACAGTTACATAAGAATTTACCGTAACAGGATCCGGCCCCAGGTGTGCAGGAAAGAACAGTTACATAAGAATTTACCGTAACAGGATCCGGCCCCAGGTGTGCAGGAAAGAACAGTTACATAAAAGCTTACCGTAACAGGACCCAGACCCAGGTGTGCAGGAAAGAACAGTTACATAAGAACTTACCGTACCAGTAGATCTTTGGAGGCACCCCTAGCCTGTAAGACAGCTTACAGTTTTAAAGGTGTGCGTTTATGGAGTGCTCACTTGGATGCAATTTCTTTTTTCATGAAAATGTTTCAAATTACAGTACTAGGAAAATGTACACAATAAGTCCAGCACTCACCACGTTTTTGAAGAAAAACGCTGCTCTCAAAAACAGAAAAAAAATCATGCCATTTTTATTAAAGTGCCAAGTTAAAAACGCATGCCTCGACGCATTTCGGAGTGTATCCTTTTTCAAAAGGCATGATTTTTTCTATATATTTATTTGAGAGCAGCGTTTTTCTTCACAAAGGTGGTAAGTGCTGGACTTACTGTGAATATACTTACTGACTTATCCTAAGCACCCTGTCCTAGTGCAGCTTCCCTTGTGTCACAGTACTAGGATGATGCATCAAAGATTAGGTTTGCTGTGTAGGGTGAAAGATTGTTTAAAAGCAGATACAAGGATTCTAGACAACATGTGGGATGTCACATCTTTTGGATTCTCCTTCCTGTACGCAGTGGAGGAGGCAACCCACTTATTATAAGTGACAGAAGCCCCTCTACAATGGAGGGGGATTGCTCAGCACAGCAGAATATGGAACAATACCACACCACTATCTAATTTTCTATAACATACCTCAGCTGTTTTGCATAAGTCTGTTCTATTTCGGTCCTTTCTTTTACAAACTTCACGTACTTCTCCACCAGGTCCAGTCCCCACTGGGTGTGGCGTTCAATGGTGTCATACTGGTCCTAAACAAAGAGAGAGAAAATTTAGAATCAGGTATGGCACCCACAGGCAGAGGGGCATGTCGGGTCGCCCCCATGGGGCCAGGGGCATGTCAGATCACCTCCATGGGTCGAGGGGCATGTTGGGTAGCAGCCTTGGGCCAAGGGGCATGTTGGGTAGCAGCCTTGGCCCAAGGGGCATGTTGGGTCATAGCCAAGGGACATACTGGGTTGCAGCCATGGAACGAGGGGCATGTTGGGTTGCCTCCGTGGGCCAAAGGGCATGTCAGGTCGCACCCATTATTTATGACCAGGAGAAAATACGATTTAAATATATTGGGGCAGGCAAAAGGCTAGAATAAAATGTGCACAGCTACAGCATTCAAAAGTGGGATGGGGCTGGTCATCCCAAATACGAAGCCTACTACTCTTTACTCCAACAGGTATCGTTTTTCCCTGGCATGTTGCATCCTACATCTCTGGATGGAAGGAGATTGAAAATATAGAAATTAGGGGAATACCCCTAACTGTGGAGTACTTTATTGCTGGCTGGTAAGACAGACACAAATCAGATCCTGCAACTATTAAAATATCCATGAAATATTGGGATAAATTTGTAATATGTAAACTGGAGCAAGAGCTATGGGAGTGGAGATGGTTCTCACCAAATGTACAACTCTAACCATGGCACATTGACCTGTAACACAACACATAAACCTAGAAGAACTGGGTTTCTATTCCCCAAGTCAATGACCGGAAAACAGGGAGGTAATTTCCTTCACACAGGTGCAGCAACAGTGCAAGTTAATAAACATGGATCTTTAGTAAAACCTGTAAACGACAGCCCACATGAGAACTCACAGCCAAGGTATAGTAAAGTAATATGGGACTCCAAACTCTCATAGCCAATACAATAGGATGCCAAACGCAAAAGGCATAACATGAAACTTGCACAAAGTAATGAGGGAACTCAAGACAAACCTTTCCCTCAAAAATCAAAGGAAAATGGGAAAATGAGACTGATGCTAACCTACCCATCAGAGGAGTGGGTGAGCGTAATGGGAGGAGCACACGAGGTGGCCAGCTTCCTCAAGTGGCAAAAATCTGCCTGGAAAACAAGAACTCAGTTTTTCTACACCACATATACAATCTTGGTGCATCTTGCAGGAGTGGTCGTGGACAAGTAACAGTCAATCAACACACAAACACACACACACACACACGGCTTTCTGAGTTGTGATGTGCTGCATAACCTTTAGTCCTAAGTAAGGGGTCATTAATCCGATACTGGGACTCACTACCTCGCTTACTATAAACAGACTGTATATCAGGGCCAGCATCACCGGAAATAAACCATCAAGATGCAAAATACATGTGGGTTATCTTTACTCAGCCAGCACATAAGGCTACTACTAGGAACTGGCTACTAAATGACCCTCTGAGGCTGCGAGACTGGGGGCAAAAGGTAAACTCGATTTGTAAGAGGGAAAAAGAACAGACTATAACTTGCAAATATCCCATTGTTCAGAAACGATGGCTACATTGGGTGCTATGTACATCTCTGATGGACGACACCTTCATATACCGAAAAGGATTAAAGATCAATTTCGCTTTAATTAAAGGTACCCGATCAGGGCTTACATTACTGTAGGGGTCGGTTTAATGTTCTGTTTTAAATGCCTGGGGTCGGTACAGAAAATCTCAGAGGCAACAATTTGCTGGCGTGTTTTTGTACTACTTTACCTGTCTTTTCCTTGTTGTGATACAGGTGCAAACCTTTCAATACACAGCATCACTGCTGAAGCACTGCTTTATCTGCTTTACTCTTATGATTTAAAGTCCCTCAAAATTCCACCTGGGGTTTCCATAGGATCTTAATGCAAACGCTGCCCAAATGAATGTTGCTTGGTATAACCATAGGCCTGGGGTGACAGATTTTTAGGTTATAAATGTGAAATAAGTCCTCGTACTAGATGTATGTACTAAATCTGTGTTTTTTCATTCATAAAACTCTATAAGGTCTATTGTTGAAGTTATATACAGTATGTTATATTACAAAATATGTAAGATTTTATGGTAAGATTGTAGTAAAGAAGAAGAAAAAAATGGAACTTAATTAGGTGCTACATGTGCTATTAAATTGTGTTCTGGTGGAAATACACACAAACATCAGTGAGTAATCTGAATATTTTAACCACTTGCCTTGTAGAATATCGAAATTTAAATACCTGTAAATTTTATTTCTCTGATGGCTGGTCTCCAGGTTTCCTTACACATGGGCTGTACCTCCTAATGCTGATAGGCAGGCAGGAATAAGACCTCTGCAGCAGAGGACATCCAGCCCTCCACTTCCTGTCTCCCTCAGGTCTTCCTAAAGCAGTCCAATGTGGCAATACTACAAGAAATTGGGAACAAAAAACAAGAATTTTAAGAAATATATGGCCGTAAGGCCAGTCAACTATACATATTCTGGGAGGGGATCCGAAGCCCAGAGAGACCAGCCGTCGGAGAAAGAAAATTTACAGGTATTTAAATTTCGATTTCTCTCTCCTAAGCTTGTCTCTGGGCTTCCTTACTCCTGGGATATACAGAAGCAGCACATCTCCAGATGTCCCGGGTAGGAAGAATGTCAAGGACCCTCAAGGGTCCACCACCACCTGAAGCACTCCGCGGCCAATGATGCCTAAGCCGAGGACATTACTTCCAATGAATAACATTTTGTAAATGTGTGAATGGATGAACAAGTGGCCGCTCTACATATGTCTGCTGGAGATGCATCACTGAAGTACGCCCCCGCAGGGGCCATAGGTCTGGTGGAAAAGGCTCTCACTGGGCCAGACAAGTTGTTCCAGCCTGATCATAAGCCATGGAGGCGACGGATAGAATCTGTCTGGCTACAAGCCTTTTGAATCCTTGTTACCCACAATTTTGGCCCACAGTTGACATGAACCAACTTGAAGTTTTGTGAATAGCTTCAGTTCTCTTAATATACATTTTCATCACCCTTCTCTTGGCTAGTGGATGAAATTCCCTTCCCTTATAGCTTTTAGGAAGTGGGCAGATGGAAGGAAGAATGAACCCTTGAATGTAATGGAAGGGAGACATAACTTTTGGCAAAAAAACAGGAGCTGTTCTAGCCTGATGAAAGACAGTGTACGGCTCTTGGGTAAACCATGCTCCTAGTTTGCTGATTCTCCTGACTGAAGTAATAGCTATAAGAAAAAAAGGTGACCTTCATTTTGTGATGCATAAGGGATGTCTCCTTCAGAGGCTCGAAAGGGGGCCTTGGTCTCAGCGTTGAGAACCAGATTGAACCTCCAAGTTGATACCCTTGGTTGATTGGAAGGCATTTGAATGTTGCTGCCTTCAGAAACTTCCAGATATAGAGATGTGAGCTCAGCGATTCCCCTGAATCCATCAACAGGAGTGCCCCCAGCACCGAAAACTGAACTCGTAAGGTGACTGGTTGCAGTCCTTTGTCCAGCTCATCTTAAAGGAACTGCATTAGTACAGACAATACTGTATGTGTTTGGAATAAAGCCAGAACCAGAATTTACTCCAAATTCTATACTACTCGTTTCAATAACAGGAGCTGTGTAGCCTAGCTCCTTGAAGTTTCCCTGCTCATCTCCAGGCCTAGAGAGACAAATTGTTCAAACTGGGCTGCTGAACCGGACCTGATGGAGAAGGTCCAGGCTGAACTTGAAAGTTAGAGGTGGACGCCTTGACTGATGAATGAGAAGCGAGAACCAGTGGCGGAAAAGCCACAAGGGATGGACTAGAATCAGTTCTGCCCAGTCCAGAAGCACTTTCTGGAGGACTCTGGATAGAAGCAGAATTAGAAGGAAGGCATACAGCAGACCAAACGAACCCCAGTCCAGGGAAAAGGTGTCCTGAGCCACCGTTGACTCATCCTTGGCCAGGGTGTAGAATTGCTTTACCTTGAAGTTCTGCCCGCAGACGAAAAAAACCTATCTGAGGACTGCCCCTCTGTTCTGTTAGGATTCGGGAGGCACTGTCTTTCAGCTGCCATTACCTTGGTAGAACGACCTCGCGACTGAGCCAATCTGCTGTGACATTCTCCTGGCCTGGCATAGACATTGCTCCATGGTGATCAGCCCACTGACAAAGAAGAATGGACCCCCTTGGCATTTTTGAGCTTCTTGTGCTGCCCTGATGGTTGATGCTTGCCAACGTTGTCAGATTGTCGGTTGGAATCAGTCTATCGTGATTGAGGAATTGTTGTTCAGAGTGCCTGAGGCAAGGCATACTGCTCCCATCTCAAGAACATTTATGCTGTACCCCGTTTTGAACAGCGACCACCTGTGCGGTGAAGGCAGCTGATGCAGGTGGGCCCCTCAGCTCCTGAGGTTTGCATCGGTCGTGATTCAGATTTGGTGTGGATGGCCCAACTTGCAGCCCTTCATGATCTCTGCCCTCCAAGACCCTCACCAGAGGGAGGGTTTAATTTGTCTCAACGAGCTGTATGAAAAAAGAAGCAGGCCGCTGAGGCACTATGTGAAACTTCTTAATGAGCTTTGGCAAATGTCTAAATTAAATTTCTGGGGGAAAGACCTTGTTGGCTTGTGTTATGAAGTCTGTCCCCTGGACGGTCGAGGTCTGGTTTGGAGTTAGGGAACTCTTTCTCCAGTTGATAAGAAAACCGTGAACCAATGGGCACCAGACTACCTCCGCCACTGCTTGTAATGGTTGATTGTGCTGTGGGGCCTTTATGTGGATTATGACCGCTACTAGCACCTCTAAAAATGTCCGTGAGTCTAAGGAAGACCCCAATGGCAGAGTTTTGAATTGGAAGTACTGCTCTCCCACTCTGAACCTGAGATAGTGCCTATGTAGTTCCTGAGTGGGAATACCCAAATAGGCATCTTGCAGATCTATGGATGCTGGAAAAAATACTTTTACGACTCCCTGATGATTGATGACAAGGTTCCCACCTTGAAGGGTCTGCTGCGGACAAAACTATTCAAGAATTTGAGGTGTATGACTAGCCTGAATCCCCCTGTGCATTTTGGCACGATGAAGAATGGGGAGAAAAACCCCCAAATGACCTCTGTGGGGGAGCTAGCCCCTGCCTGCAGGAGGTCTATAATGGCCTGTGGCATCGCCTGTCCTTCTGATGGGCTACCAGAGATAGGGGAGGGCACCACATGAGGTAGTTGGGGCTTGTATGGTAACCCATGCTGGGAATGTCTAGGAACCCTCTGTCTGACTTAGTCTCGGTCTCTTTCTCGAGAATTTCTTTTTTTTTTTGGAACCTGCTCCCTACTTGAGGAAGTGCTTGGATAGCACGTGCTTTTTCCCTGGGAAGCTGGTGTTTTCACACTTATTGTAAACTAGGTAATGAAAAAACATCTAGGGCCTGAAAAACCAAGACTGGCCTGTGCCTCATGATGAGGCCTGTGCCCCCTGGCCATCTCCCCAGAATCCCTCGCTGCCTCCTTCAGGGCTGAGCCCACAAAAGATTTCCTTCATTGAGTGAGTTAACCAACTGGCTCTAGCAGAAGCGACTGCTTGCCAGACCTGAGGCCAGAGGTTGCAGAGAGCCAAGTTTTAATACAACATGGTCCTATGTACTGGGTCCCTGACAGAAGTCCCTCCTACGGCTGGTATGACCAACTTCTTGGTCAGGTTTGAAATCGGAGGGTCAATTCTGGGTCAGTCTAACCACTTTTTAGATTGCTTCTTGTCAGACTTGAGAAGCATAGAGATCCGTCAGGCCACTGGATAGGTCCATTCTGGACCTTGCCGTTCCTCCTTAGCAGGTTCTCAATGGCTGGGGGACTAGGGAAGGCCGAGGCCGGGTTGGCGGCAGCTGTAAGGCGAAGGCCCATTTCGGCTGGGTGGAAGCCTCCAGGGAAGATCAGAGATGAATCCAAGCTATGACAGTTTTTTTTTTTTATGAAAAAGACTAGGCCCACCAGGTCAAAGTTTCTGGACAGCGAGTCGATGGTGACTGATAAGCCCCCTAGCTCCCTCTCCCCAAAGAAAGACGAACTGAAGACTGAGGAATCTGGCGACGTTCCCTGTGACACTGATATGAGAGGTTAGGGTCTAAATCCTGACCGTTAAAATCCCGACTGCCAAGTGCCAGTTTTTTTCCTCCCTGTAATTCAAAATATCGACAAACAGAGAATACCGAACGACAGAATCCCAACATGAACTGTTCTATTATGTCGGAGTTTATTGGGCACCGCTGTATTATAAGTTAATAAATGCAACTTTCTTATTTTCATCAAATTAATTTCCCATTTAAGTAACACTGTGTTTCCTTCTGTCAGTATTTTTTTTTTTTTTTTAGCGACATCTTACGAAGCTCTTATTTCATTAACAGCTTTCCTCTTGGCTGATGTAACATTCAGATAATGGGGTGGGCACTGCTTTTTAAATAATTTTTCTATCTCAGCCTGGACTTTTTCTAAGACCGCTACTGCCAAAGTCTTCCTGCTTAAGTCTCCTTTGAATGTCGCTGCGGTTTAAAAATAGCTTTGCTTTGCATTTCATCAACAGTCAGTTTAACAGTTCGTTCTTCGATTTGCATCAAATAGATTGCAAAGTCCATCACTGTATCTGCTGTTTCTTCCCGTGAGGCTTGAAACACTATATTCATTTCATAGGCAGGATTCAATGGAGTTCCACTGAAAGCAATATGTGAGTTGAGCTTCTGTCGTTCTGCAATGCCAACTGTAAAAAGCAGCCTCAGTTTGGTGTGAATCTGTTAATCATTTAAATTAGTAAGTAAGTATGTAAGCTGTAAGCACAAAGTCGGGAAATGATTTGTCGGCTTTTCGGCAAGCAGGATTTTTTTTTTTTATTTCAGGCATACAATGTAGTCAGGATTTCAGTGTCGGGAACGTTTTTGACGGGCATTCGGATGTCTGGATTTAGTACGGATCCCAATGTGAGGACTACTGCTCCTCTTCAAATGAGGACGGGGCTTTCTTTTGTGTTGTGCGGTCTCCCATCTGATGACCCAGAAGGTTGCCCAAGAAGCAAGCCGGGTCCAGGGAAAAGGCCCTAATTTACCTGACAATGAGGCCTGGAGCCAGAGAGGGGGCTGCGGACTGCTGGGTCTCCCAGTGGCCGCTGCTCTCTCAGACCTGGTGGTTGCTGCTCGTTCAGACCTGCCTGTCTGTTGGCTATCAGTCTGAGTCGAGGAAGCGGCTGCCTCCTTCGAGACCTCAACATTCACACACGCTGCCTTGTCACATATTAGGCAAGGTGACCCGGTGAAAATGATTAGAAGCAGGGACGCAACTGAGCTGGCATTTTCTGCTCCTGGAAGGTTTACCTGAGGCCATGCCCTGACTGGTCCTGTTCCCCTTTTAAATCAGCGTACCCACTCCCCTGGAGGTTTCCTAGTTATGCCGTTGAAGTTGCACGACTTGCTGCTGGCCCTTTAGGGGCAAAACATTGAGCTTCATAGGTTGCTGCTGGCTCTTTAAGAGCAAAATACTAAGCTGTTCCCCTCCTTAAGTTGCTGTAAACAGTAAATTTGCCGAATAAGATCCATCTTGTCCCTAGATGTTGTTCGGGGAGTGGGAAGGGGAGAAACGCCTGACCAACGCTGACAGGGAGCTCCATTGGTCCCTTTAAGGGGGGTCCCCAAGCGCTGTGCTTCTCGTTCTGTAGGGATGCCCTATTTTGTAAGAACTCTACAGCGCTACAGTGTGCCCTCAGCGCTCCTCGAGGAGGATATTAGTCCAGCACTACCACTCGATGAGATCTGAACTGGGAGCATTGCTGTGCTGCTGGCCCCAATGTCGACGAGCAGCCTGGCGCTCTCCTCAGCGCTTGTCGTTGACGAGTGGCCTAGCGCTCGCTTCAGTGCACTGCCTGGATCCCCGTCGACAAGCGGCTGATATTTTCTCAAAAGCAGCTCGTCATAGAAGGCATCCACACACATCCCCAGAAGCACTCCGGTTCTTGAATGGGGAGTCCCCCTAGCCTTGAGGGCTTACAGGCGTACGTTGTGGGGGAGCCAAAATAGAGTGGCCTGGTGCTCTCCCCAGTGCTTGACAATGACGAGTGGCCTAGCACTCTCCTCAGTGTGCTGCCTGGATCCCCGTCAATGAGCGGCTGATATTTTGGACAAAGCCGCTTATCGAGAGAAGGGTACTTATCCCCAAAAGCACTCCGGTGCTTAAATCAGGAGTCCCCCTAGCCTTGAGTTCTTCTAGACATCAGTTATGGGAGAGCCCAAAACTGCAGGAAAAACCAGTGAGCCACTGAGAGGTGGGGCCAGTCTGTGCAGCTTGCAAGACTGAGACTGGGTCCCACCAAATCCTAGCAATTCATACCATACAGTTGCTCCACAAAAAGATAAGTATTTTCTCTTCAGCCCTGCCACCTGTGACAGGTCTCTGCTGCAGAGTACCTGTTCCACTGAAGGCAGAAAGTAAAACTGAGGGAGACAGGAAGTGGAGGGCTGGATGTCCCCTGCTGCAGAGGTCTTATTCCTGCCTGCCTAGCAGCATTAGGAGGTACAGCCCATGTGTAAGGAAGCCCGGAGACCTGCTTAGGAAAGAGAAAGAGAAATGTACAAAAAATGCCTCTTAAAGGAGAGGGAATGCTTCTTCCTGGCTGATTCCACAGAAGAAACATTTAAAGTTAAAAATAGGATGCAGTCCTTGTAAAAGTATGCAGTGATGCAACCCTAGTGGGAGCTACACAGGAGGTCATAGCACATCTGCTTAGAAGGCTGGAGATTTCAGTTCCAGAGTAACTGAGTTATTCAGTCAGCTTTCATAATACAAGTCTGAGTTACCAGATGCACCTTTAGTAAGTACGGACATTGCCAGGGAGTGCGGAACAGATACAAGTATCTGAGTGACAGTGCTGTGGAACTGCAAGGACTAACTGCAAAAAAACAAAACCCACATGCACTGCTAAAGCTGGCCCGGCCATGCTACCCCCACCCCCGCATCACAGGGACAGCTCTCCTCATTGGGGGCAGAAAAACTTTGCTATGCGACTGCCTCTCTGGCTGACGCCAGGTGGTAGCACAGTCGGAGGTGTGGAACTATGGTGGGGATGCTGCTGCGCACAGTAGGAGGTGCGGAGCTATGGCGGGGATGCTGCTAGAAATCGATGCCACCTTGTGCATGGAAGCCTGCAGCACTGCACACCAACACCCCAAAGGGAACAATGGAGGGAAAGAAGTCCTAACAGGCAGGATGGTGCTGGCATATCACGGGCCCTGCAAACCAACCATGGCACTCGCCCAGAACGTAGTCCAGAGCATATGATTGGACAGGCCCTGCACTACCAACAACGGCATCCACCCATCACCTGGTCCAGCACAAGTGGTTGGACAGGCCCTGCATTACCGACAATGGCACACACCCATCACACGGTCCAGCACAAGTGGTTCGACAGGCCCTGCACTACTGACAATGGAACTCACCCATCACGCGGTCCAGCACAAATGGTTGGACAGGCCCTGCACTACCAACAATGGCACTCACCCACCATGTGATCCAGCACAAGTGGTAGGAATAGGCCCTGCATTACTGATCATGACACTTACCCAACACGTGGTCCAGCACATGTGATTGGACAGGACCTGTAGTACTGACCATGCACCCACCCATCATGTGGTCCAGCACATGTGATTGGACAGGACCTGTAGTACTGACCATGCACCCACCCATCACGTGGTCCAGCATATGTGATTGGACAGGACCTGTAGTACTGACCATGCACCCACCCATCATGTGGTCTAGCACAAGTGGTTGGACAGGCCCTGCGCTACCGACCATGGCACCCATCCACCATGTGATCCAGTGCAAGTGGTGGTAACAGGCCCCTCAGTACCGACCATGGCCCCCACCCACCATATGGTCCACGCAAATGGTTGGGTAAGTCCTGAAGAAAGTAGATATTGGGGCTAGGAGGTGTCAGCAGACAGAGACATGCCAGGGTGCTCTTGGAGATGAAATGTATATGGAAAAATAAAAGTGTGCATGTGTGGGAGTGGAACACGGTCACCTACGCTGCACCTGCCTATGGATAGGCCAGCAGCAAAGATGATGATTAGCACGTGTATCACATCCTGAATCACCCTTTACTATAGGCTGGCTGGTAAGGAGCCATGCACAGGGTTGAAGGCTCATTCCACCAAGCATAGTGTTGCCTCTGTGGCTGCTTTCAGGTATGTCCCCATCAAAGAGATCTGTAGGACTGCTAGCTCGTCGATAGCTCACACTTTCATCTCATTACAGCACTGATGATGGGCTCAGTCCGGATGCCATTACAGCATTGATGGGCTCAGTCCGGATGCTACAACATTGATGGGCTCAGTCCGGATGCTACAACAACATTGACTGGATTAGTCCAGATGCCATTACAGCACTGATGGGCTTAGTCCAGATGTTGCTTGTGGGTCATCAGTCCTTCAGTCTCTGTTCATCAAATAAGGCTGTGCGCTTTGCCCCCTCCTCAGGACTCCAAAAGTGACTTTGCAAACATATCCGTAAAATGGTTGTATGCTGCAAATCAAAGCTTGTCATTTTTGTTGGGTTCAACGTTAAAGTAACATAAAAATGTTTGCCTGAAATGGCAGTGCCAGATTTTTTTTTTTTTTTTATTTAGTTGTTTAACCAGGTATAGCACACTAAGCTGGAAGCTTTTTTACAGGAGCGACCTGGGAGCACAAGGAGGTTAAGTGACTTGCTCAGGGCCACACAGTATGCAAATGGCAGATTAAAAAGCAGTCTTCTGCTGCAGCTACTGTAAGGCTATCTCACTCAGCGCCTACGAACCATGTCACGTAGCCAACATGAACTGCTGCTCTGTGCGAATATCCAAGGTCTTTCCTTCATGCTACTCCGCTTTTGCAATTACAGGTTCTGAATCATGAGCACCGCCCACTGCTGAAATCTGCATTACTGCACACATGCGTGGAAAAGGTCCTGAGGAAAACACCTTTGGGAGCAGGTCACACAGGTTACTTCAGTCAATAAAACATCCATGAATTCCAGACAGCATGTAGTCAGTACCGCAACTCTCCTAACTCAAACCCTTAGCACAGGTTACCTTCATCAGAAAAACATCTGCAAATTCTGGATGGCATGTAGTCAGTACATTTACAGTCCTAACCCAACCTCTTAACACACGTTACCTTACGGAGCAAAACACCTGAAAATATCAGACAGCATGTAGTGAAAAATACATGAACACCTTTGTTCTCAGCTTGAAAATGTGTATTGTGCACAAGACACATGTTTACACTTCATAAACAAATCTATACACACCCCTTCATGCAGACACAAGAAATTAGTTAGATTTCAATAAGTAAACACTGACACAAAAAGTGGTTACTCCATTTTTCTGACCTCTGAACTCAAGTACCTGTGACACAACAAATACACCAAAGCAAACAGCACCGCCCTCCCCCCAAAAAATGTCTTTTAAAAACAAGACATGGGGTCTGGAGAGGCTTGTTTTTGCAGTCTGAGCAACACAAAGCACCCTTATCGATGGCCACCCCTTAGGCACACACTTGCACGTTTCTGTTTATGTTCATGTCAGAATACTGAATAATTAGACATGCCGGGCTGTCATCCCTTTGTTTTGCTGCAGGACCTGTCTTTACACCTTAAAACACAGTACTGACAGAAGCAGCTGAAACAAGGCTGCAATTCAAAATGTCCAACTATCTTCAGAGTGACCCCTCAAAATGTAATGTGACTCTTCAAACTGTATTTTACAAGACTCCCCTGCAGAGCTTGTTGCCTGCCAGAACAACTTACATAAGAAAGATGCATTGCCTTTGACACCTGCCAGGCAACAGATCACCGGGAAATGTTTATCACCTACCAGGTTATTTTGACAATGTCCAATAAGGGTTGCTCCCCTCTGAATGGTTTATCCATCCTCCTCTGATCACTGCTTCTCATCATTAGCATTCATTCCACAGTGTGTGGCTATACAATAAATATGGCAACGAGATGTAAACAGAGACACACTGTTTAAGTACAGTACGTGCATGAAGACATATGTCAGTAAAGGCCGCCAGTGGTGATAAATCACACCTCTTTATACATTAGACACTGCATACAGCAGTACTGGAAGTTATATTTTACCATTTATAGTAATTATATTTTATACAGCTGCACTGGTGACACATTTAATGATACATCATGTAATGTGGGTATAATACAGTCAGCAACAGATCATGGTATTTAAACACGAGTAATAGTAATCCATTTACTATTTACACGGGGATCACAATTTGAACTGCTTCACTGCTGGTATTCTGTATTTAGACACTAACATTTTCCTGCAACGAGCCCTTCTGACTAGTATTGGAGGTAACTTTTCAGTGAGTAGACCAGCTGGACAATGGAATGTATGTGGGGCCAGTGTGTTTTTTCCTTTTTTAAGTCTCTAGCCCAGACTGCTAGTGGCAGCAAACAGAATTTAAGGAATAATGACTGAAGAGTCAGTCATTTCCTGGAGATTAACGACTGGCTGTGTGAATGTGTGTGGGGGCACCTCCATCCCCAGTCATTAATCAACAGGAAATTACTGAGTTTGAGGGTCATTATTATGCATTACAAGTAATCGCAGTAACTGCCTTTGGGGAGCAGTTTTAGTATTTTTTAAGTTCTTTGTGTTGATCGCAGCCAAAGGCTGTCACGCAGGTCCTTCCATACTGATCACAGTATGTGGAGGTCGACAGTTTTCGAGGAGGCACGACACTGGGGAGGCAATATTTTTACATGAAAGGATTTTGGACTTACTGGAGAATCTCAATAATTTGGTAATTTTCTTCTTCTGCAGAGTTTCCTGTTACTTGTAACCGCTGCTGTCAGTGAGTGTAGAGTGTTGTGATAAGCCATGAGGCTGCCGTGCTGGGCATTTCTAAGAGATTTCAGACTGGCACGGCAGCCAATCAGTGAGCTTCTTTAGCTCATGAATAATTAATTAGACTTATAATATTGTTTACTGTGAATGTGATTCATGGAAGGTATTCTTCCTCATAAAGGAAACAATGTGCCATTCCTAGTATCGCGGGAAGGGCAACAGTAATACTCCTCCTGGTGGTATACCCATAAGGGCATCAATGTGCCACTCCTGGTATTAAGGAAACAATGTGCCACCCTTGTGTATACCCCATAAGGGTAACAATGTGCCTCTCTTGGGTGCACACAATAACGGAAACAGTAACAGCTAGGAGATGTCATGTCACTGGCCACTTCTAAACAATGTTGTTTATTTCAAATTCCCAAGTCCTCCCCTACCCTACACCTGCCGGAGAGGGCTGTCCGTCACACCCCCCCCCCCGGACGGCCTTCCCTCACCTCTCCGATGGCCCTCCCTCACCTCCCCGTCCCAGAGATGGCCCTCCCTCACCTCCTCCTCCTCCTCCCAGAGATGGCCCTCCTCACCTCTCTGTCCCAGAGATGGCCCTCCTCACCTCCTCCTCCTCCCAGAGATAGCCCTCCTCCACCTTCCCTGCCAGAGATGACCTTCTCCCACCTCCTCCTCCCAGGATCGCCCTCCCTCCCACCCCATCTCAGATATGACCCACCCTCACCTCCCTGTCCCAGAGATGGCCCTCCCTCACCACCTCCTCCTCCTCCCAGAGATGGCCTTCCCTCACCTCCTCCTCCACTTTCCCCTCCCAGAGATGACCTTCCCCCACCTCCTCCTCCTCCCAGAGATGGCCCTCCCCCACCACCCCATCTCAGATATGACCCACCCTCACCTCCCCGTCCCAGAGATGACTCCCCTAGTTCTCCACGGGTCTCAGCCTGTTGCCCAGTGATGATCAGAGGTAAATCCAAAATGTATTTGCTGCCAGATATTTCAGTGTTCCCTCACACTTTGTATAAACAATGGGGCCAGCAGTATAGTCTAGATAATAGAGTAATGGGCTGTGAATGAGCTTAGTACATCCAGCAGACCTGGGTTCAATTCCCACATCCTCCACTTGCCTTTTGAGTAACCCTGAGAAAGTCGCTTAACCTCACCAGTGCTCCCGGGTGGCCCACGAAAACAGGCCTTGAGCCTAGTGGGCCTTACCTGGTTATCAAAGGGAAAAAATAAAAACACCAGCAGCCTAGCTGTGTCAGTGTTCCCTCAGAATTTGTATTAACAATGAAAGTGCCAGCAGCATATACTTTCCAGGTTAGACAGCATTCAACACAGGAGGCTGGCCCACTGGATACCTTTTTCTTTTTACAGTTAGTCTTTTTCTCTTCTGGTCTGGCAGCATTCATTATGTTCAAGCCCCCAGCCCCATCCCCCACTCGCAGCTTACCTCCACTCCAGCGATCCCATGGCTTGCCCCCCATGGTAGGGTGTCAGGGATCCCTCAACCCGCCTCACATATGAATCTGGAACTGGAGGGGGTTACTGTCCATCGCGGGGGAGGCGCCTGCGAGGCTCGGCAGTCATTAGGCATGCCCAGACCAATTTTCCTCCTTTTTCTGTGTTGTTGCCATGCGGCAATAACGCCACACAAGGAGGAAGGTGGCACGCATCCGCACGCCCTCCAGGCATCTGCTTAGACTCTGCCCTTGTTGCATCGGGTGGTCGGATCCCAGACTCCACTAGAGGCCAGGCGTGCAGAGAGTGTGGATGTCCCCCCCCCCCAGAGAAGGAGAGCAGTCCCGTGGATGCTCAATCCTTCTCCTCTGCCGACACTCGGCAGCCCATGTTCGTTTCCGAACACGGGTAAGGCATCCAGTGCCTCAGCCCTCAGCGCCACCGGGCCGGCCCTTTGGATACATTTTTCAATTAAAAAGGCACTAAGGGAGGTCATCTCTGGTAACAGAGAGGCTTGGGAATTTGAAATACTAGCCAAACTATGGAATAGGGGAGGTCATCTTTAGCAGCTGGGTTGATTTAGGCTAAAAGTTACTTCCGATAGAATATCAGAACTATAATATGAGTAACAACATAAAACTCCGCAGTTATCTCATGAAAGGACTCTGGGAAGTTGCATACATGCAGCAGGAGCAGTGTCTCGGGTGGTGTATGAAGGTAGCAAGTGAGTGGAGACAAGCTCAAATGAACAGCAGTAACCTGATCCGTGCAAGGTACGCAGGATGTACAAGGGATAACCTAATGCCCTATCCTTTGCCATTCACTTCAGCTGCGGGCAAAAGGTAACCCTCTCAATCTCAAACAGTGGGCCTCAGAATTTGTTAAAGCTAATCTGAGTGGTTAAAGGCAGAGAGGGAGTCAGTAAAATGGGAGCGTTCTACTCAAACAAGGTTACATTGGGGTTGTTTATAAATTCCAAGAGGATAATGACCAAACTAACAGGTAGGCAGTGACGCAGGGGAACCAAGATTCAATATTCGAACCATTACAACATTTAAACTAACATTCGCGGTCACCAAGGAACTGGATCAGGGAAGGGCAGTAGATGTCGCTTATCTGGATTTCAAGAAGGTATTCGACTCCATGCCACACAGTAGACTGCTGTATAAGCCGACCCGTCATGCCTGGGGCTGGGGCAGAAGGTGGTTTAATGGATAGGAAACTGGCTGGGGGACAGGAGGCATCTGGAGAGGGCATGGTCACAAGTGGGGTCCCTCAGGGGTCGGTGTTAGGGCCCCTACTGTTTAATCTATTTGTAGGGGACATCGTGGAAGGTCTTGAGGGGGGTGCGAGTATGTTTGCACATGATATTAAAGTCTGCAATAAGATGGACACTCCGGAAGGGGTTGAAAGAATGCAAAGAGATTTGGGGAGGCTCGAGGCATGGTCAAAGAAGTGGCAGCTTTCATTCAACACGGACAAGTGTGAGATCATGCATCTTGGATACAGGAACCAGAGGGCAGGGTACTGTATGGGGGTCAGAGACCTGGAGGTAACAGGAAAGGGATCTAGGCATCACTATATCAAGGGACCTGAAGGGAGAAAGGCACTGTGAGAGAGCAGTGGCTGGGGCAGCAGAATGCTGGGCTGCATCGGAAGATGGGGTTACCAGTGGAAAAAGGGAGGTCACAGTACTCTTGTACACCCATCTAGTTAGACCGCATTTGGAGTATGGAGTCCAGTTCTGGAGGCCATACCTCATAAAGGATGTGGGGAGGCTGAAGCGAGTTCAGAGGAGGGCAACAAAGATGGTAAAGGGGCTCGTCCACCTGTCCTATGAGGAAAGGTTGGGAGAACTGAACATGTACTCCCTGGAACAGAGGAGGGAGGTGGGGGACAGATAGAGACCTTCAAGTACCTTAAGGGTATAAACCGGGTGCCAGTGGAAAGCATCTTCCAGCTGAAAGGGAATCAGGGGACGAGGGGGCATGGGTTACAGGTTGAGGGGGACAGTTCAAGGGTAACATTAGGAAGTACTATTTCACAGAGAGGGTGGTGGATAAGTGGAATAGGCTCCCAGAGGAGTTGGTTGGAGAAGCAACAGTGGAAGGCTTCAAAAGGGCATGGGACAGACAGAGGGGAGTGCTGGGGGAGGCATGTCCTAGCAGATAGCTAGACAAATGGGAAGACTAGGTGTGCCTGTCAGTCCTTTTCTGATGTCACAGTTGTATGTTTCCAGGCTACACACCTCAGCACTGATGCAAAGTCTAAATCCTCTCCTGAAATCACCCTTGTCTGCATTTCAGCCATCTCTGAATATTCTCATGAGTAAGTACTCCCCCTTCCTTCTTTCTAGAACCCAAAACAGGCATTAAATTCCCACAGGAAACAGAGGTACCTGTCCTCTCTGGCAGACAAGGGGTTAACCCTCCTTAAGGGAGCACTATTTGCATCTATTGTGCTGCAAACTAGACTGAGCTCAGACGACTAGCCTTCACTGTCCTCGCACAGAAAAATCTCTGCTACTTCAAATGTGACTGGAATCTGGTTTGCTGTCATAAGGCTGTCCAGGAACAAGCTGTGTTGGAAGCCTGCCACTCCTGTGTCTATAGGCTGGCTTCAAAGCAGATGGATGGTGACATAACTCCGCCCCCACATGGAGCTCATACAATATGAAAAGAATTAAAGCTGCCCCCCTCACAGACAAAGTAAGTGCAATGAAGGACAGGAAGAGGAAACCGTGACTCATACAAAAACAGCTACCAGAGGGAATGGAGACTTAAAGAAACAGGACCAGGTAACAAATGTTGCATCAGACCAGAAAAAAAGAAACCACCAACCTCGGCATTTCCTCAACACATACAGCATTCACTTTCCATATAGCACTCCCACATACACCATCCAGCGCACTCCCATGTATATCATCTGCCACACGGCACAACAGCCTGTACCTTCAGTTTCCCACAGAGCACTCTCACATCCTCCATCCGTTACTCACAGAGCACTCCGCATACCCCATCCATTAGCACAACACATACTCCATCTATTACTCACAGACCACCCCTACAAACAACATTCATTACTCACAGGCATACCGCTCACCCTTTTCCCACCACAATGAGGGACACGGCCACTTAAAATGAGGGACACTTGACCTCAGAATGTGGGACACCTCTTCAAACACAGAGATACAAGCACAAAACATTTGGAAACAAGTGTCTTTACTTGGAAAAACTTTTTTTTGATTTAGCATCTTACAATATCATATTTCTACTTAAAAGTCTGAATTTTCAGTACATTCTGTATGTGGGCACCACCGTTTCCAGGAGGGACAGAACAATTTTTATGGGCAAAATGAGGCAGGTCCCTCATAATCAGATAAAGCTGAGAGGTATGCTCACAGAGCACTCATACATCCATTTCCCACAAAGCACTCCAGTGTGTACCATCCATTTCCCACAAATCCCTCCAGCATCTACCGTCCATTTCCCATAAAGCAACCATGCATGTACCATCCATTTCCCATAAAGCAACCATGCATGTACCATCCATTTCCCATAAAAAATACTCCTGCGTGTACCATCCATTTCCCATAAAGCATTGCTGCATGTACTATACATTCTCCATAAAGCACTCCTGCATGTACAGTTAAACCCCCCAGGATGAAGTGCAGTGCTGCAGAATTCTGCATTAAAGTTACTGCAGTAAACAATGCAGTTTCAATGGGTTTTAATCCCTTTTGTCATGCAATAAACCTGTGACACTGCGCTTCATCCTGGAGGGCTTATCTGTACCATCCATGTCCCATAAAGGACCCTCATATGTACCATCTATTTCCCATAAAGGATTCCCGCATGTACGATTCATCTCCCATAATGCACTGCCACATGTGCTATACATGCTTCATAAAGCACTCCCACATGTACCACCCATTCTCAATAACCACCGCATGCACCATGCATTCTCCATAAAGCACCCCCTCATGTACCATCCATTTCCCATAAAGCACTTATATGTACCATCCATTCTCCATAAAGCACTCCCACACGTACCAGTCATTTCCCATAAAGCACCCCTGCATGTACTATCCATTCTCCATAAAGCACCCCTGCATGTACAATCCATTTCCCATAAAGCACTCCTGCATGTACTAATTTATCCTCCATAAAGCACCCCCACATGTACCATTCGTTTCCCATAAAGCAGCCCCTGCATGTAGCATTCATTCTCCATAAAGCACCCCCTGCATGTACCATCCATTCTCCATAAAGCACCCCCTGCATGTACCATCCATTCTCCATAAAGCACCCCCTGCATGTACCATCCATTCTCCATAAAGCACCCCCTGCATGTACCATCCATTCTCCATAAAGCACCCCTACATGTACCATCCATTCTCCATAAAGTACCCCCTGCATGTACCATCTATTCTCCATAAAGCACCCCACTGGGTGCTAGACAACCATGCACATGACTGCATAAGGTTTAGATCATCTCCACACTGAGCAGCATGAAGAGGACTCTGAGGAGGGAAGAGTGATAATGGCCCAAAAAGGACTTTTATTTCATCGATGATAAAGTGTTCAAAGACTGGATTAATACAGTTACTGTTTATCTGGGATATTAAAAACACACATTTTAACCAGTTGCACTTACTTAGGCAGTAGTTGTGTTCATGCCCAAGGTGTTGATAACAGCAGGATGGCTGGTGAAGGGTAATTCTATAACATGGTGGCGCCACCCACAAGATGCTTGTGAAACTGTAACTCGAACGGTGCTGTGCCATTTGGCTACATTACAAGTCATGCTGGTCATGTTGCTGTGTGACGACTTGCTCCAGACTGCCACCTCTGGTGTGAATCAGCACCCTGCACAATTCATCCCCAGACAATTCACCCCCAGCATAAATATTATAAAACAAACTCGTCCGGGGATGAACTGCAGCATGGCGATTCACACCGGAGCTACGTGTCTGGGGCGAGGTGTCACGTAACAAGATGACCACGACAATTTGACGTGAACCCGCACCATTCATGGCATTGCAGAAGGCAGCATTTGTTTTTGTACACCTTTGTACCCAATCCTCAAGTGGGCTTTTGGACAAAATTCCTTGGTATCTCTTGACCCAGCCAAGCCACATATGTAAATTTTAAGTTGTAACAACGTAGCTCCATTTTACAGCTCGAAGTGTAGTTTTGTGTTCCACTGTATATGCCTGAAAATAGGTAACTCTGCTGTTACAGCACCCACCCAGTCAACAAAAACTAAATTTCATATACAGCACTCCCGCAGGTACTGTACCATCCATTCTCCGTAAAGCACTCCCATGTGTACCATCCATTTCCCATAAAGTTCAAAGTTCCCTGACAAGTACCATCCATTTTCCATAAAGCTCCCCTACAAGTACCACCCATTTCCCATAAAGCACTCCACTGTGAACCCTCAATTTCCCGAAGAGTCAGTCACACAGCTGATAATGGAATTAATGTGGTCACAGCCCCTTATCACGGAATAGCCTCCCACTAAATAGCAGTACTGCTTTCAGGTTTTAGGGTTTACCCCAAGACTTTGCTGCAGCGTCTGACATTTTTTTAGTAGTTTATAGGCCTTACTGTATTTACAGCATGGAACAGACCTACAAGCTGCTGAAGTCTGATTAGCACACTAAATTGGCAAGAACAGAATAGATACAGGAGACGGATGTATCACAAGGGCATCGACACACATTAAGAGAGTGGGCTACAAAATGGGAGATAGATGTGGCCAGGAACCCCTGAGGCCTGGCTCTAAGAATCAGCAAGCTATGATGCCTCGCTGAAACTGCACTCTTCTAACGTGACCAGGGCCTCACAGAGCCCCAATTCCAACCAAGGAAACCCCACAACCGTGATTATACAAGATCTTGGGCAGGCTTATCTACTGCTGAAATAAAGGTCTATTTATATAAACCTGTGTTGTGTTCTCTGTCTGTCTCTCTCTCTCTCTCTCTCTCTCACACAGTCCCTTTCCTCCCTTAATGATTCTGGAATATCTTAGAAGGGTAGCAGCAGAACTGCTATAACACACAAATATATATTTGAGAGGTGGAGTGAAAGAAAACCCATAAATAAAGGTATTCTGGCTACAAAAGAATATATAGCATAACCTGACAGGGTTAATGTCCATAGTACTAATCCAGTTCATTAGAATGCAGACAAGCTCGTCCTGCCACTTACTGTTGGTGTGGCTTCCCATGCAAAAAAAACCCAAACAGGTGTGTGTGTGTGTGTGTATATATACTGGTGACACCTTGACAGAAAGTACTGCTGATCACTGTATGCAAAACTGGCACCTAGTATAAAACCTACAGACCAGCTCCAATCAATTTTAGTTTATGCGATCAGCCAGAATTTCTGGGTGTAGGTCAAGGTTAAGGTCAAGATAGAGATGACGGACACATTTGGGTACGGAGTAAAAGCCCTCTGGTAGGTGAGCCCACATGTGGTTATGACAGAACACACATACTCCTAGCAAAAGGTTAATACTGTTTATGTCATTAGTTCTCAGACTGTCATAGTGAGCCTCCCCAAAGTCATGGAAAAGATCTTGAGACTCCCCTAAATACTGAAATAATCTTAGACCTCCCCACAGAAAAAATAGCATATTTTGCCGCGTGCATCAGGAATAAAGCGAAACTCCTTCAAGTAGTTGGTCACGCCGCATCTCGAGTACCGCGTGCAGTTCTGGAGACCTCACCTCTTCTTCAGGTTAAGACTCTGACCCGAAGATGAGTTTTATCTCTCGAAAGCTAGTCTCAGAAATAATTTTGTTAGTCCAATAAAAGGCATCACCGCAACATATATATATTTTTTTCCTCTACATTGTTGACTGGACTAACACGGCTACTACATTTATTTTTTTCACAAAATATAAAAAACTCAAAATTTAAATACAGTACTTTTTCCGACTTGGCTTCAGCCTCCCCTAGAATAGGCTGGGGCCTTCCCAGGGAGGCTGGCCTCACCATAAGAGAAACCCTGATATAGGTCACTGCCCATCGGCCTGTAGACAGAATGACCTCAGCACTTCTCAGCTTGGGGACATGGGCCCAGTTCCTGCAAAAAACAGTTAACTAGCTTTACTCTTCCTTTTGTATATAATTTCTTAAAGAACCATGAAGAAATGTTTTTAAATTTAACGCTCTCTGTTCAAGACAAACGTTTCTTTCTCTTTGCAGATCATACAGTGACTCAGCAAAACTGTCTGGGTTGCACAGGCAAAACGTTTTAGGTGCTGACACAGCATGCTTTTTCCTAGCTCTGCTTGGGAAGTGTTGGGGGTGGGTATGACAGACCTAGAGTCCAACCTTAAATTGTTACAGTATATTACAAAGTATAGCTGACAAACTAGAAACAAACCCCGAACAGCCTGCATTTGGTAAACACACTGCATAACCGAAACGTTCAATGGGCTAGAAGGCAGTATGGTGCAGTGGTTTAAGGCTCTGAGCTGCAAACCTGGAGACCTGGGTTTGAATCCCACAGCCCCCACTTGCATACTGTGTGACCCTGAACAAGTCACTTAACTTCCTTGTGCTCCCAGGTCACACCTGGAAACAAGCTCCGGCTTAGTGTGCCTCTCCTGGTTAAACAATTTCCCTTTTCCCTTTCCCTTAGCAAGCAAGGACTCCGAACACACAATGGGCAGTTTAAAGTTTAGGTCTTCAGATTACTAACATCTCTTCCTCTGGGTGCCAGTCCCAGCCATAATGGCATTGAGCCTAGGATATTCTGACTTGGTGCCTCACCCTAAGCCTTCAGATCTCAAATTTTTAATCCCTCACTCACTTCTGTTTTGTGCCAACTGCTCCCTGGAAAACTGCTATAAGTTGTCCCAGCGTACAAACTGTTCCAATACATAAAAAAAGGGCATCCCTAATCTTATAAACCACTACAGACCTACTGCTCTACTGTCAGCCCTCAGCAAGCTCCTTGGAAAGGTTGTGACCACTCAATTAACCAACTTCAGAAGTATTGCCTCCTTACTCCCAGTAAGCATGTTTTCTGTAGGGGCACAGTACTACTACTGCCCTGGTTCAGCTGACCAATAGCATTAAATCCTTGACGGATAAAGGCCATCTTCCTGATGCCGTGATTATTGCTCTATCCAAAGCTTTTGACTTGGTCGACCAAGCTCTTCTCCTCTCTAAATTGTCAAACTGGACTTTCCTGCAATGCAGTTGCCTATTTTTCAGATTACCTGACTTGACGAGCAAAAATCTGTCAAATTGGTGATGTCTCATCTGTAGCCCTGATCAAACTTGGCGTTCCTCATGGCTTCTTCCCTCTGTTTTCACCTCCTGTCCCACAACGTGTATGCAGATGTTGTTCTCTACTTAAGTTCCTTGTCCCCTATGCATAATCTCTCGGTTTAACCATGACTTCTTTACATAGTGTTGGATCATTGATAAACTTATCTCAAGTCTGCTAAAAACACAGGCCATGCCCTTCAGATCCAATGACAAGTGCCACTCCAAGACTGTCCTCTTGTCATTTAGTTTATGGATGGCTCAAAGTTCTCCCTAGTTAAAGAATTTAAATACCTAAGCATAACTCTAGACCCTGTCCTGGACTGTTCTATCAACATTTTATCCATACTTCCTCAATCGGCAAATCTGTCAATACCAGGCTTGGACTTACCGAACGTATATGACACATTCTTATGCCCAAGCAGAGACTGGCCATCGCTCAAGGAGTCCCCTTCTGCTTCTAAAACCATAATACAAAGTGGGATGTTGCCTTCAATAAAATCCAGCGATTTCTGCTGTCTTCTACTCAACTAAAATCAACAATGCACATTCTACTCCTCCCCCCACCCCTTCTGTTCACTCCTTCTTCCTTGGCAGTTTTCTTTAACTCCTCAGGTTCCACTCCCCAGTCTTCCCACACCACATCTTCACAACCCCCGGAAGTCCTCCTTTTTCAGAACCACTTATACTTCTCCCACCTTAGGTTCATAGGAAAATTACGAGATCGAGGGACAAGCCCATTGTGATCACGCCACCTATCCTAGGTTGAATTCATATTTTAATTCATCCATATACAAATCGAGCTTCAGCTTACATTGATTTAAATTTTCACTATACACAACCTCATGTGGGAGGGAGTTCCATATTGGGATTATCCTCTGTGTAAAAAAATTATTTCTCTTTGTAGTCGTATTTATATTGGCCTTTAAATTTCAAATTATGAGATCTAGTTAATACAAACTGAGGGATGCCAATCCAGATAAACTGCTTCAAACAAAAATTAATCTGTCATAGCCCTATAAAGTAAACATAATTCTCCTCTCAAGGATCGACATTCCACAGAGTAGAGCTTTAATTTTTTTAACCTTTCTTTATAGGAAAGGGGACTCATGTCAACGATATGCTTAGTGAATCTTCTCTGAACTTTCTCTAGATCGTCGGTCTTGAATTAAGGTTGGAGCACAGAATGAGGAACAATAACCAAAGTTAGATCTCAATGGAATTAACACCTCTAGCTCCCTGCTTTTTATGTTTTTTAGTATACAACTAATTAAGCGAGTACATTTTTTGACTGTAATATTTAAGTGTTCAGTGAATTTTAAGTTGCTTGAAATAATTACCCCTAGATCTTTTTCAGAGCTTGTTTTGCTTAATAGATGATCATTAATAACATAGTTATAACACATATATTTTCCCAAAATGCATTATTTTGCATTTAGCATAGTTAAAGTGTAATTTATGCGTACTGGCCCAGTCTGAGATTAACTTCAAATTTGCCTGTAATTTTAAAGCAGAAGCCATATCATTTACAATTCCTCCCAATTTAGCATCATCAGCATACTTTGTTAGCCAGATTCCTTCCGTAGTATTCATACAAACTATCAAGATGTTAAAAAGGACAGAGCCCTGAGGCACACCACTTGTAATCTCAGTCCAAGTAGACTTATACCCTCGGAGGGTAACCTGCTGTCTTCCATCAGTTAACCATAAGGAAATCCAGTCAACTATACGTTTGTTGACATCCATTTTTATTAAACAATCTATTAAGATTTTGTAAGACACAGAATCAAAGGCCTTCTCAAAATCCAGAAAAATGACGTCCACTGGAAAACCCTGATCCAATGCTTCACTAATAGGCTCAAAGAAGTTTATTAAATTTGTATGACAAGATCTACCATATTGAAAACCATACTGTGAAATATCTGACAGCCCCTCATTCAATATATGGACACTAATTTTTTGAGATTAGTTTTTCCATTATTTTACCCACACAGGAAGTTAAACTAATAGGTCTATAATGATTCATTTCATGCTTGGATCCACTCTTATGTATAGGAATAACTAGGGCGTCTTTCCAATCTTTGATAACGACTTCTTTTGCTATTGATTCATTTAAGAGTAGTGTCAATGCTCCTGCTAATACATACAAGACCGCTTTTCGAAAAGTAAATGGACTATTATCAGGTCCTACAGAACTAGAAGATTTAAATGAATTAATAGTTGAAAAGGTGTCGGCAACAGTGAAGGTAACTAAAGAATCCAAAGAAGTGAAATTTTTACTGGATGGTATATCCTTTTTTTTTGAAAATGCTTGCAAAATATTGATTAAAATTGTTTGCCATTAATTGCTCATCGCCTATTATTTCACCATTAATTTTTAATGGACCAACTGTATTTTCTGCTGATTTAAGGGAACCTATGTAATTAAATAACTTTTTTTTTTTATTATCAGTCTATGAACTAGCAAAATTATATTCCAAATCTATCTTTGCCTTTTTAATGGCATATTTAGTTTTCTTCGCCTTCTGTTGAAATTTGTGCCAATTATGATCAGATTTATTTTTTTCTATATTTATTGAAGGCTTTTTCTTTTAATAGCTGTGGAAAATCAAGGTGGCAGCCTTTTCTTATGTTTGTATTTTATTCTTACTGGTACCCACTTAAATATACAGTAATCAATTTTTACTTTATCGTAGTCCAAATCTCATTTACTGATAGTCTACATAGTTCTTTTTGCCAGTTCCAGTTCATTAAATAGGCTTTAATAGCCTCATAATTGGCTCTATTATAATTTCGGAATTTAGTTATGCCTTTAAGATCCATTGGAATGATCACTATCTCCTAATGGAGCCATAATGGTTGGTGTTTCTAACCCATCCCTGATATTTGTTAGTATTAGGTCCAAGATATTATTATGCCGCATAGGTTCAAAAACTATTTGATCTAATCCTAAGTGTACTGTGGTACCTAAGAAATTGGTTTCCTGAGAGTTTGACCCTTCAAAACTCATCCAATTAATTCCTGGATAGTTAAAATCGCCCATCAACACTATATTCTCCAGTTGATTCATGGTTTCTAAATAATTACAGAAGAAATAATTTTTGTTAGAATCCAAGGATGGAGGTCTGTAACATAGCCCAAATGGAATGGGATACAAATCGTTGTTAAATTTACCCCATAGGATCTCAGTTCCTGGTGGTGAGGGGGTGTCTATGTTAACTTCTATGCATTCGATTCCAACTTTAACGTAGAAAGCCACGCCTCCACCTTGAGTTTATATGATTTTTCTAAAAGAGTATATAACCTTGGATTTCTTGTCCCCATTGCTCGTGAGTAAACCAGGTCTCCGTTACACCACAGATATCAATGTTTTCAGTATGTAAGGTAATTTGAAGTTCATTAATTTTATTTAGCAAGCTCCTAGCATTTAATAATAATACATTAAGCTTTGCTCCTTGTTTGTTTGTTTTAGGTTCCTGTGTTAAAAATTAACCTTCTTGGGTACTGAACCCTGTTTACCTGTTACAATACCAGATGTCAAACGTACTTCAGAATTCGGACTCACCTCCCTTCCCCTGTCCCAAAACACATCACCAGGACAGGGGAACAGGCCTTCTCATCCTCTGCATCCAAGTTCTCAAACTCCTGGTGCATAATTCACCCTTCCATAGGTCCTTCAGGGCTGCTCCGAGGAAACACCTCCTTGTTTTCTCTACCTGCAGCTGTACCTGAAAGTTCATGCCTACAGTAACACTTGCATCTATCTGACTCTTCACTTTTGGTGTGGGACCTTACCCTGCTTTGCTACCAGACTGACTACATGTTCTGCATGTTGGTTTTGCATACAATATTCTGTATACCTTACTTACTATATCATTATCCTACAACTGCTGCAGTTGCATCTACCGGAACTCACTTTTGTTCTGCCTTCTCAGTTATTGTACTTTGCTTTTACACTTGGCTGACAAATGCATTACAATTTGCATTCCTTTGTTATTACCCCGTTAATTTGCCCGACTCTCCAGGTTCTACATATTATGCACCTCTTTTGTACTCTCATGAGTCACACCTATCAGCAGGCATACCTGGTCAACAAAAACTAAAATTAGGGCACCGAACCAGAAAGTAGAGAGGAAGGAGTGCTGTGAGACAGACAGGAAGGAGAGGTCACACGGAAGTGCACCGGAAAAGAATTCAGTGAGGAATGAGTAACAGTGAGAAAGAAAGGGAGCATAGTAGCAGAAAATGGCAGAAGTACCAGGAAAGGGCACTGGAACAGAATTTAGACAACAACAAGGCCTTGTGGGACAGGAATTGGGAAACAGAGGGGTGGAAAGATCAGCATTGAGGAAGCAATGGTGGGTGTGGGAACAGCAGTTGAGGGAACGTGGCAGAAAGAGTTGGGGGTTAAGCCTTACTAGGACAGATCAAGGTGCTGCGCTGTAGATCATGTCTGTGTAGTCGCACCTTAAAATATCTTGAAGATTTCATCTCCCAGTGAACAAGGAGCAGGAGATTATACATGTTACCAAACAGGGCACAGAGCTTGGGTAATAGCTTTATGCAGTGGACATTAATGTGGAAAGAAAAGTCAAGGTTTTGACTTCTTCATGGTGGGAGCCATCCAGGTTCCTGAAGACGGGGTAGTAGGGAGACTGCAAGACGCTTTTTGTTGTCCAAGAACACATATACCATCCAATTGTATTAAGCGATTGGTGATTGGAAAGAAACCAGTGCTGAATGTCAAATTCCTGCTGAAGGGCATGGTTCAGCTTGGGAACCGAGGCTCCAGAGGCAAATGATACAGTGTTGTCTGTATACATGTGGATGTGCAAGGACACATACTGAGGGGGGTTGTTAAGAAAGATGGAAAATACTTTAGGATTCGTCTCGGCATAGAACTCTGTGAGGCATTTGAAGAGATATGATCCTGCTACCTCTAACAGCATCTTAAGGAAATCTGGCTGTGCCCCTTCGAGTGGAGGGGAAGAAGTCCTTGACTCCTTGCCTGAACTGTTCCGGACAGGCTGGCATGGGTCATGTAACCTCTGTGTTACATACCACCCACCCCCAAACAAAAAGTAGTCCGTGCTGCTCCCGTGGCATTCTCCACCGGCAGCTCCTGCCGTCTCGAACGGCATCCTTAAGTGTCAACTGCCTGAAGCTGTAGTGCAAGCAGCCTTATTAGTATCGGAGAGGCTGTGCTGCGGAAATCAGTTGTCACATCCCAGTTCACATCTCCAAAATTCCAGTGTTCTCTTGTCCCACAACACAATGCATAATGGAAATTGTGGGATTATGCAAGTGCCATAGCAAACTAAAATAAGGGCTCTTGAACGACCAGAGGGGCACCCAAAGCAATACAAGAAGCCCCTAAATTAAAACTAGGGCCACTGAGCCAACACAGGGGCCACAAACCAATATGTGGGCCCCCAAGCACAAGTCCCCCTGAAACCAACACAAGGCCCCCTAACACAAAAGACTTCCACACCAATACCCCCAGTACAAAAAACTCCCCAAAAACAAAACAAAAAAAATAAAATCAGTCAGTTCTCACCCAAATACAAAAAAAAAAATTCAGTCAGTTCTCACAGATGAAGAAACACTTTTTCTTTCCTGGAGAAACTGTAGGGCCATTCACATGGACTTTTATGCACCATTGTGAGAGATGCAGGGCTGTTACAGCATTGCCGCTTTAGTTATGTGAACGCAACCCACATCGCACTGTCTGTATGCATTGTGTTTTAACATTATCCCTGTTTTCTTGGGAACGCGTAGCAGTTTGACCATTTAGTACTGCCATCTGAACACCTGGCACTGCTCACAACGAGGCAAAGGGAATTCGCTATAGGTGAAAATTAAGTTTGTCATTCATTGATTCATTTTTCACTTTTAAATAGTTATTACCAAACCTGCACAGATTCTGAAACTGTTGTTAAAGAGACAGACATCATGGTGGCACTTAAAGGAAAACATCCATGTAACTGCGTCCCACACCTCTGTGTGGGACACACCCACCTCTGTGTGGGACACACCCACCTCTGTGTGGGACACACCCACCTCTGTGTGGGACACACCCTGATTAACAGTTGTGCACAGTGTATGTAATTTTTACTTACTGTGCTGATGTTTTATTTACATCTGATCTGGTGGATCCTTCCGGTCCCATAGCTTGTTTAGTGCTCGGCGCCTCTAGTGGAGCATCCCATAGAAGTATCCTGCGGCTGACATCAGAGCCGGGGAGCAGCCCTATGTACAGAGCTATTAATAGCTGTGGTTTGCAAATTAGAGGTCTTGGTGCCATACCGAGACCAGTTATATACCAGCAGTGGACTGGCAGTCTATACTTGGTCTCAGTATGGCACCAAGACCTCTAACTCGCAAACCGGAGGTATTAATAACTCTGTACACAAGGCAACACTATACATGCTCCCCGGCTCTGACAGCCACGGGAGATTGTGGAATGCACCACTAGAGGCACGATACCCAAAATGCTGGTTGGGGGGGGGGATCAACCAGATCAAATGTAAATAAAACAGCAGAACAGTAAGTAAAAACGACATACTCTGTGCACGACTGTTATCGGGGGGTGTCCCACACAACTACATGGAAGTATAGCTTAGAGGTTAGAGGAGTGAGGTGAGAACAAGCTTGATACATCCAGCAGACCAGACCACAGTTTGATTTTCACAACCTTCACTTGCATACTGTGTTACTCTGAACAAGTCACTTAACAGCCCAGTGCTCCCAGGTCACTCCTGAAAACAGGTACTTGTGCCTAGTGGGCCCTACTCGGTTACCAAAGACTTAAAAAAAAAAAAAAAAAAAAGTTTTCCTTTAGTTTTTAAAGTCTCTGTGAATGCAATATAATCACGCATTCATCTCCCTATCTGTTGGCTTGTGCAGACAGGGACTGCGCACCCTTTTAAACGGTCACTGCAGCAGTGGTTGGTACTAATGTACGAGAAAAGAAAAATCACATTTAAAAAACAACAAAAAGCAAACAGATTAAAATAAATACCTATACAGAATACTGCAGAGCCCCTTAAATGACAGCAGCCCTCCACCCCCCCCCCCAAAACAGAAGTTCACCAGAAATACTAGAAACTCAGCCACAACGATGTAGGGGGCTGCTGTGTGGATGGGAGCAGCACTGCGGCAGATCGAACAAGGCAGGCTGTGCTGCAGTGCAGAGGAGAACCAGGTAAGTAGTGTGAAATCATGAATGACTTGCTTCTTTCCAGAAACCTGATTTATAGGAAACACCACATCAGAAGGCTGCAGCCTTGCATGCCTTTACCATTATACAAGGAATGAATCACAAACACTCACCTCCCTGCAGGTACCAGTTTTTCTTGTTGGAGGATATAGTCTGGTTTTATACTCCTCTTGTAATCCTCAGGCCAAAGCAACATTTATAGAAAGCACTGCCTGTACACGGGCTCATGGGGATCTGTGGTCTGTGAGGGGAGTCATGTAGGGTGGGTTCTGGCATTCAGGAATGTCACAGCATGCAAGGTGGGAGGGGGTCTTAAGGCACAGTCAGTGTGGTGAGGGGGCATTGATAAGGCAGATTGTTACTGTGTGGGAAGTCAACCCTGTCTCATTATCTTCAAAGAAGAATGTCACGGGGTGGGCGCTGTGCAGCATCCATCATGGCGGACGCATATTTTTGAGCTGCTGGTCGAGCGGAATTAAAAGTTTAAATTTCGTAGTTCAAAGTGCAGCAAGTAGCTTTGAAAAGGTGGCGATCAATAAACAATCAGTAGTAAGACCCAGAAATGAGCCCAAAGAAGGACAAACATGCAGCACAGAATCTGGATACTCATCTTTCTGCGGCGTCAGGCTCGAAACATGCAAGCAGCAGCCCACCTACTCCATCCGACCACAGAGCATCAGATACCCCAAACCCGCAGATCATGGCAATGCCTGAAAAAATTAGAACAACTGGGGAGGATACGAATCTTTGACTTGCAACAATGGAGGCCAAATTCACCAAACTGGAGTCAAAAGTCCAGTGCAACACGATGCAAATAACGACGCTCTCCTCGGAAACGGAACAGCAGTGAGAGAGGAACGTGGCCTATGTGAGAACTTCCATTATCTCCATGCCAACACTGAGGCACTTGGAAAATGCCCAAATTGTTAGCTTCCCTCCTAGACTGTCTGGGAAAACAGAGTTTGTTGCAGCAATTCATCGCTTAATCTTCACAGATTTGCAATTATTACACGAGAATTCCGGTATCTCCGTGGTAAAGGCTTTTGCTATCCCGATGAGAACACGGTCATGGAGCAATGCTGGAGAGCGACCCCTCACTGCGATACCCACACTTTCAAGCCCGGAGGCTCGCATACCCCCTACTTCAAACAGCTCGGCAGCAGGAAGAACTAACCTGGGAAGGTAATAAAACAACCCTATTTCCGGACATTTCCTCCCAGACTCAGACCAGAAAACAAACCTTACAAGAGACTAAGAAATCTCTTCTCGAAAACAGTATCTCAGCCAACTCCCGTGTCCCAGCATGTTTACAAGTGTGACACAGGGGTAAGACTTGCACATTCACAGATCTTGAGGCTGCAGCTGCGTTTGCGGCTAAAATACTTGATCCAACAGGTTTCTTCGGAGATGGAGGAGGAAAGTGAGCTCGACCCCAATGACTGAGAAGTGCCTAAGTGGGCTGTGCTGACTCATATACTTGCCCTGTTTCTCAGGGTGTAGTCTGTTTAAATAAATGCAGTTGGGTTTAACTTTTTTACTATCTAAGTTAACAATGGGAATTTTGTTAAACGATGGCGCCATGATGGCAATGCTCAAATAATACGTTGTTTTTACATGTTCACGTCTTACCCAGTTTTGAGACCACCTCACTTTGGGAGCAGGTAGCTCCACTCAATTTCTGTAAATTTTAAATATCCTTGAAATAATCTGTTTCCTTATCAGCCACATGAGACAAAAGGGATAGGGGTGAAATATTAACTTAGTTGAGTTCAGACAGTCTATTTAATTTTCTGTTTGGTTTCAAGTTGGAGAGAACAGCCTCCCACCTCTTCATTTCTATCCTACAAGGGACAAGAAATGTTGGCGAACAGCCTGATAGTAATAGTAGAGGTGAGAGTGGACTCTTCTACGATATATCTTGTTGGACTATTACTCCTGGAAAACAATGGACAGTGAAACAGGAAGAGTGGACACATTTTTACTATATAGCTCAGGATGTTTAATCTGTACACTGTTTCTTTGAACTGTATTTTCCAAGACTGCGTGTATTTACTGATTATAGTATCCGGTTATATATCATAAAATACTATAAATAAAAAGTTTAAAGGAAGAAAGTCACAGCATGCTGGGTGAGCTTCTGGATCTTACTGTTGCATAAAATCACTGAAACAAAAGCCCACCTCACTTTCACTCGCTTTAACTAAATACCAGACGCTCCTTAAGAGAAATGAGAAACCACGGACTGGTCATTCCAACAACAAATTCCAAATTTGGACAATTCACATTTCACTATAATAACCTCAATCCCATGGATTAAATGCCATGGAATACATTCCCACCAGCACTGAGAAACATTGAATCAATTAAGACCTTGTTGCAAGAACTTGGAACTTTTTGCAGTTTAACTGTCAATGTGCCCAGGCTTACTGTTGTTACAGAAAATTGTAAAGTAGCGTCATTTTAAAAACACAGCAACATGGAAAAAAAGAACAGAAAAAGGCCTGAACAATCCATCTAGTCTGTCCCATGATTCCCTACTTGGAATCCTACCAAAATCATTTTCCTTATCCTCTGCTCTCCTTCCTGTTGTATCCCATCGTACAACTTCCTTAAATGCATCCCAAATTCTTTTGATGCCAGACAGCCTTATCACAACCTTATCTGTAAGTTTGTCTTTCATCCGTCCACCATTTCTATGAAACAGTACTTTCTTATGCCCCCCCCCCGGCTTAAGCACAGGACAGCTTGTAGACCTGCTGTGTCTGCTGTACTGAACCCTTTTATGGATTTGGAAGCCTCCAATCTATCTGGGCAGACCGGATGGGTCCTCGGTGTTCATCTTAAAGCAGTGTCTGTGTTTTCATAGAAGAATGCAACTTTCCGACTGGCCAGCTGGAGCAGTGGCTGCACTACTGATCGCAACGCCAGTGACCCAGGTTCAAAACAAGCCTGGGTTTCCGGGGGGAGGAAGAGCAAATGTCCCAGAGGTCATTCTCCTCCTCTGGGGAGGAAGGACTGCCTCAAAGTACTACTGCCCCTTGTAGGTGTACAAGTGGCAAAGCAGCTGCTGAAACATGGGGTGGGGGAGAAGATGTTGAGCTGCGTATGGGCACAGCGTGCATCCACGTGTGCCCTTGCTGGGACCTAGCCTTTCACACCAGCGTGACCGATGGAGGGTTGGGAAGCTCCAGCCCAGAGGTTGAAATAAGAGGTCAATCTCCTCTGCATGAGCTCCACTGATGGTGGGTATATCCACCATGCCAGGTGGCGGTGCCAGAAAAAAAATTATTAAAAAGAAGTGTGTGACTTTCTCCTCTTTATTTAAATGTTTACAAATGTTTGTCCACTATTCATATCATGCTCACTGGTACACAGTGACCCAGATTTTCATTATCAGCTCATTGGTATGGTGTAACTATATTAGCATTCCACTAATTTACAGACACTACACCTGTTGTACAGATTCCCCCGAAGGACTCATAGCGGTTCCGCCAGCATCTGCCTCGTTTCCCTTTAACACTCCAGGATGAATCCCATCAGGGCCTTTTGAATGTATATCTTTGGGTTTCCAAATCCCTTTAAATACCCATTCCCTTGTAATTCCCCCCCCCCCCCACTGTCTTGTCACATGCATCACCCATGACTTTCCTCCTGCTGTCTGGAAGTGGGTCTGCTTTCTCGACTGCGAACACTGAACAAAGATACAAATTTTGTAGTCTTACCTTCTTTTTCTTCATGAACTGTCCTTACCCTTTTTCCGCTGTCCCTTTTTTCACTAATGCATCTTAACGGATGTGTCATTTTCCATTTCCCTTTTTGTTCTGCTTTTGCCCCAACCTCCCTGATAACTGTGTTACTTATAACCTGCATATCCTTTATATATACTTCTCTAGTCATCTCACTCTGCTCTTCTGTATCTATCTTGAATGCATAATGTTTCCGTAATAGTCTGTTTTACCCAACTGTCAAACCACAACCATATTGGTGTTCTAGATTTCTTGCGATCAGACACATTCGGGGGAGGGCTCTGAAACAGCCTCCGTCAATGTTGCCCACTTCTCCTAGCCCCCTCCATTAATCTTTTTAAAGTCTTTCCTCCATGTTCTCCTCCACTGTGCTGAAATCTTCTGTTAGTTTGCTTTTTTTAATCCAGAATCCTTGGGTCACTAGTGACTCGTGAACCCAGCCTCGTGCAATGGTCACTCTGATCAGCTGGGGCCTTAATCCCGACCTCCCTAACAGTGTCCTGATCAGATAACACCTGATCAAGTGCCAGCTCCCTCCTCTGTGCCTAGACTTGGAAGCAGTCTTGTGCGACATCCACAAATCCTTGCCCCATCTGGTTCATAGCCACTTGTGTCTCCAAATCTATGTCTGGAAGATTGACATCTCTCACAAACATTATTCCTCCCAATCCTGCCAATTTCCTCATCTTCCTTTCCAGTGCTTCATCCATGTAACCATGTTTTTTTTTTTTTTTTCCTTTTGTTAGTCAGGACAAAAACAGGACTGTATCCCAATAATCTCATCTGGAAAAATAAATAAAGCTTTACCTACCTACCTACCTACCTATCAAACCAGAATGTCTCAGTGTATGGGGGTAACTCTAGTGTGTGTTTTGGTTTGCTTTTCGTAAGATCACACATGTAATATCATGATACGGGAGACATCTTTAATCATCATGCAACTTTCACTGCGCCGGCCCAGTGGCGTTGAGGGCTGAGGCGCTGGACGCCTTACCTCGCGGCATGCAGGCGACCCAGGTTCTGGAACGAGCCCGGGCCAGAGGTCAGCAGTAGGGGGGCGGAGGTGGATGGAGCTGCCAGCAGGCAGCTCTCTCCGGGGGTGGTGGCTACCTTCGGCTAATGGCCGCCTCCTCGTGGAGGCCAGGGGCAGCTCAGGCTTAGAGGGTGCCAGGCATTGGGCCAATGGGGTGGGGGATAGGGGTCATTACTAGGGCCGTAAGGTGCATGCGCGCCTACTCCTGGGGCCCCTGGGAGAAAATGGAGGGGGAAAAACAACCCAGCGGCAGGATGAAGATCGACACCCCGCAGGTGCTGCTCCTGGACCGGGCGTAAGGTAAGCCCCGGTGATTCCGGGGGTTGGGGGAGTCGATCGGATGGGGGCTGGTGGCAAGGCGCAAAAATAATCGTGATAAAAAAAGTCATGCAACTTTCATTGCAAAGTGTGTCAAACTGTGCAATATGAAAAATTAAACCGTTTAAAAGTGCCCACTTCCAAAACCAAGCCATGTCTTTATAAAAAATTGCACAATTTGACCAATTGCTTCATGATGGGGGAGGGTTTTCCCATGATTCCTGGTTGTTTTTCACTGAGCATGAATTCCACTTAATTACAGAAGATTTGAGCATTCGCGAGTGTGCCCACAGCAGTCAGACCTGTATGTGTAGTTCTCTGCACTAACTCTACAGTAATCACTGAGCAAAACACACACTTGAGATTCTTTCTGAAACTAGCCAGCTTTTGGTCTGCACTAGCTAGTTTGCTGCTAAAATGGCAGTGGCTGTTCTAAAAGTGGTGACTTATTAGGTTTTCCTGCTGATTTAGCGGCAATAGTTTTGGAAGGACACTTTTTCCTCAGCTGTATTATTAAACAGCAGTCTCTGCAGGAACGTGAGGTTGCATAATCAGCTGCCCTACATCATGCGTATCCCTGCTGAGGTGCACCTTTAGTGTAACATGTCTAATACCGCAGTGTCAAACAGAATGTTTTCTTTTTGAGCCATCCAACTGGGCACTGTGCGTAGCAACGTGGTACGCACTTAGTACAGTAATCACAGCAGCCCAGAAATTAGCTTCTCATCACCCCAGTTGACCACGGTTGTTTGTTGCTGTAGCCACGGTCACAGTGCTGTTTGTCTAATGATGTCATTGACTAGTCACAGATCCATTTTTTCTAGTTTTCTTAAAGTCAACTGTGGTGTCCCTTAGGGCTCCATCTTGGGACCTCCGCTCTTCTCCCTTTTCTTAAACAACCTGCCTTCAGCTCGTCTATCCTCTGCAATGCTTCTTTACAGAACCACAGAATTTGCCAGCAGATAAGGACTGCTTGCCCCACCCAGTCTGCCCATTTTCCCCCAACCTACAGTATCACTGTAGACTCTACTTGATCTCCAGCTCTCCCCGGCCCCCCCCAGTCCTTTCCACCAAAATTCCTTTATGGCTAGCCCATGCATTCTTCCTACCACTGTTTTCGCCCCCACCACCTCGGCTGGTTTGCTGTTCCAGGAATCCACCACTCTTTCTGTGAAGAGGTACTTCCTCACACCTCTCCTTTGTCTACTCCTCTCCGGCACAGCATGTCCCCCTTTTTTTGGTGCACCTTTTCTCTGAAAAATACTTTCCTCCTGTACTTTATTTACCCCTGTGAGGTATTTAAAGGTCTCCAGCATATCCTGCCATTTTTCTTCCAAGGTTGTAGTCTCTCCTTGTATGGCTTATGATGCGGACTTTACACCACTTTTGTTGCCCTCCCCTGGACTGCCTCCACTCTATGTCCTTCAGGTGATGTGGCCTCCAGAACTGTGTACAGTATTCTAAGAGAGGTCTTACCATCAATCTATACAGAGGCCTCACCCCCCCCTCCTGCTGGTGATACCTCTCCTTATGCAACCCAGCATCCCACTAGCCTTCCCAACTCCTTTGATGGGCTGACTGGTCACCTTTAGGTCACCAGAGATTAATTATTCCCAGGATATGGAAGGGGCGGGAGTAGTAGGGGGCAGGGAGTCACCTACGTAGCTGCACCCGGTACTACGGTCTCTGGCATAGGGAAAGGAGCGAAGGCGGACAACCAGGGGGCACATGGGGTCTCTGTTAAGAGGTAGCCCAAAAGGCAGAAACTTCCAAATAAGCAGGCAGACATCTGGGGTTGTCCAGAGGAAACCAGGATTGGGGGGAGGACTGGCAGGAGGATTTTGGGGACTAGCATTAGACTTAGCAACCATTCTGACCCACTACATGTGGTAGAAGAAGAGGGGGCCATTGGTGGGGAGGATACAGCTAGGGCAGGGGTGGATAAGGAGGAAAAGGGAGAAGGAGCCAAGAGGAGGGCCAAGAAATCAAAAGGAGTGGGGGGCATGGAGTTTAAGTAAGCAGGGATGGGGGTTCAGACAGGCTGAGGGGTTGGGGTGGGGGCAGGGCATGGAGGAGGATCACGTGAACAAGGGGTGGCTGCAGCACTTGGCAGGGGGCTGAGGGTTTGGGGCTGGGGGAGCATGGCAGACAGGAAGGCGCCAAACATGGACAGGATGGGGGAGTAGGAGCCAGGCTAGCTCAGCAGAGGGGCCAGTAAAGGGTGGAGTCAGGGGATAGGGATGCAAGAAAGGATACCAGGTGGACTTCGCGGTGATGTCATGCCCCTGGCATATCAGATACGAAGCTCCCATGCTGATCGCTAAAAAAAAAACCTCCAAATTCCAGCTTTTAAATAAATATTAAACTATTCAAGCCGCATGGAGGATATAAAATGCCGCGGGCAAGGGGTTGGTCGAAAATTAAAGTACTTACAGTGCCAGATGAAGAGAGATTGTGAGAGGGCGACTCAAAGTGAGGGATCCTGGGCCTCATCGGCCTCGAGCCGTAGCACGACCGCATGTAATCATGTCCCAACAGATATCCTTCAGCGACAAATGGCATAGATGCTTGCCGAGCTCCGGGATTCTTGAAAGGACATGCGATCCACTATTTCGGGCCTTCTCACCGACATTACTAAACTCGAGAAACTGCAAGAAACCACTGAGGCACAGGTTACAGATATGGATGGCAGGGTGGACAGCACTGAAAGAGCTATTGTGCAGCTGCATCACGGCATAAAACAGCTCCAAGACAGGGCTGAAGATACGGAGAGCAGGAATCGTCGCAATAACATCCGGATTGTTTGCATACCTGAAGGAGCCGAGGGCTTAAATATCATCCAGTTCCTCCAGAACGCCCTTCGTGAAGTGCTTACCCTCCCATCTCATTGTACCCTGGAGTTCAAGCGTGTTCATCACACCCTAGGCCCAAAACCAGCCCCCTGGAGCACGGCCGAGAGCGATTTTAGCCAAGTTCCTTCATTTTCAGGAAAAGGAGAGTGTGCTACATGCGGCGTGGAAGAAGGGTGTGGTACTCCTTAGTGACCAGCGGTTATATTTCAAAAATGATTTAGCCCCGGAGGTTATGTCGAGGCGGAGGGCCTACATCCCCATCATGAAAGCACTCAAAAGTGCAGGTATCCGATTCAGGACTCCATACCCAGCAAAGATGACAATTTACTTTAAAGACGGTGCCCTCACCTTCGATTCAGCGACTGCAGCAATGATGGCCCTGAAATCCAGGAAAATAGACGTTCCCCAGCAGAGACCCAGAGCTGACGCAGCTGGCCCCTCCATCGTGGCAAGACTCTCCCAGAGGATGTGGAGTGGTGGCCAACGTGATGCAGGTCGCCGTCGGGGAGCAGAGGCAACAGTGGACATCATGAACACCTTGAAGATACGACAATCCGCCCCTGTCCCTGATCGGTTGGAATCCTCGGATGCACCCCCATGAGACTAGAGCCGGCTGTCTCGAACAGCAAGTATTCTCAAAGAAACAGACACTATGACTATAAATGTACCATTGTCTTGATTAATCTGTCGGGGTTGGGCTGGGGGGAAGAGGGGTTTTGGGGACATAGCCTGTACTGATATAATAATAACTACAGTTCTGGGGGTCCATGGGGCCTTGTATGTCTGTTACTTCTGCCAGTCAGGTGTGGCTGATGCTCAGCCTTCACCCTCCCCTCGCTTCCCTGAAACCACCTGGAAGCAGGAGTGCGCATCCCTGAGTGCTTTTTCCTTGCCTCCCCTAGTGTTCCCTGCTTCACTCCCCCTTCACCTAGGCCGTGTTCCCGCAAAGATGTATAGACCAGGAAACTGCTGATGAGGGCTTGTTTCCCCATGGGGGGGTGCGGGGTACAGTGTAGATGCTTCCCGATGGCTTGGCTTGCCCCTCGAGGGCGGGCTTGGCGCTGTACGCTGCAACACACACGCTCACCAGACCTGGGAGAGATGAGTGTGGAAAGTGACACTGGTTGGAGCGAGGGCCTCTCCCCAGCAAGATGAGGTGGCTCCGCATCGCTAGTCATAACTCATACCTCAATAATAGAATATGCAGGGCCTGTTATGGCCTAGACCCTAAGATTTCACAGAGTGTTGGGGCAGAGAAACGCCTCTGAATCACATATGCCCATCCTTATTCTCCTCTCTCCTGGGTCACTTAGGTCTGGTTGGGGGAAGAGATGAACTCCACCAAGGCACGCTGTGGCACACAGTGTCCTGCCCCCATCGTTGATCTGTATATTATCCCAATTTCAGCATTGGCAGTCGGCTTGATTGCTGCTCATGCTAAATATTCCATTACAGCCATCTTCCGGGATTCGGGCTGACTGATCAAATTGGGGGAGACGGGTATTGACTCGCTGCTGCCAGTAACTGACCTTGCCTTTGACAGGGGCGCCACTGTGTGCTGCATAATCTCTGCTGATAATGATGACGACATATTATGCAATTAAGTTAGTTGGATGTGTACTATCTCCCTTACCACTGGGGCCGAGTTGGTGGGATCATGGGTCAGTGTGACTAGGTCCATTCCGGATGGCGGGGCCGATTTTCTGACTCCTCTGCCTGCCCTCCTTGGCCCTCCACCCAGGAGCCACCGTGCCCATGCTGAAGGAGTGCCACTTAATTACACAGATTAATTATTCTTTACCCCCTATTGGAGGGGAATTATTGGACCTACCTATGCAAGATAGCGACTGCGGATTGCCTGCTCTCCCCCAACTCACTGAGTGGGACTGGGGATCCTGGGGATACAGGTGGTTCCTGCCCTCTCCCTCCCAGCTGATAGCCCTAGCGGGGATCCTTTGCTTAAGGCTAATCTTTACCTATTACATCCTGTCAAAGGATGGTCACCGCCTCTCCATATGGCGTCTTATATCTTTCCCCTATTTTTACTTTTGTTTTCTCCCATGTATCCTGTTTAGATACTGTAGATGTCTGGAGGATCCCCACCAAAGGGAAGACTCCTCCTCGGAAGGAGATTTCTCTCTTTAGGGTCTAGCAATGACCCTGCTCCATGGAAGCACTAGTTTCTGTTGCATCAACATTGTGGCCCAGTTGGCCGCATGTTGGAAGCTGTTTCTAGTTAGGTTTTTAGTGCTAGTAAATGTTGAATCCCTGTTACAAGTTAACTTCTTACAAGAAGTACCTGTTATGAAAGGATTGTATGAATGTCAAATTTGTTGCTGTTCTAATAATTTAGTCGACTATCATTATGTACTTGGATCAAGACAACCTCTGACAGAGGACCCCCGAGATGATTTGATTGTCCAGGGGGAGGAGTGGGGACCCGCTGGCAGCGTCTCACCCCAATTTAGCCCATGACCTCTCCGCATTTGAAACTCCTATCCCAGAACATAAATGGCTTAACCTCCCCAATCAAGAGATCCAGAGTCCTAGCATACCTGAGGAAGAGTAGATCTGATCTGATCTACCTGCAAGAAACCCACCTAATCTCTACAGAACATGCCATGCTGGCACGGCTGAGTCGTGGTGAGGTCTTTTACTCCTCTAGTGGCAGTGGCAGGCATAGAGGAGTGGCAATTACAATATCCCCACTCACACACCCTTTACTCCGGGACTTCGATGGGCGGACAATGAGGGTAGGACTTATTATTGTACAGGACATGATTGCAGCTAGGCAGGTTACTCTGTCGAATGTATATTTTCCTCCCGGTCTCCCTATCTCTCAACTGAAAACACTCTTGGATAAAATAGTCCAAATGACCAGAGGGACTCTTCTGTTGGCAGGAGACTTTAACCTCCTTCCGGATGCTGTTCTAGACTCTTCCAAACAACGCCCCCCAAGGCAAACAGCTAACCAAAAACTCTTCAAGAGATTTACACAGGAGGTGGGCTGGTGCGATGTTTGGCGCCATGCACACCCTCAATCATGGAACTACTCCCACTACTCTTCAGTGTATCGTACCTATTCACGCACAGACCAAACCTATACCCAAATTGAGAACCTAAGCATACTACAGGATGCACAGATGGATGACATACTCCTTTCAGATCATGCTCCCTTGGTCACCACCTGGGACATGGGACTACAACCCAAAAATGCATAGTTAAATTAGAAAGCAATCAATTTATAATTTAATAGGCATAAGGAAAACTATGTAATCCAAAAGACCAAACCACTGAATTATGATGTACATCACATATACATGCATTTATTTGGGGGGGGAACTACTGGTCAAAAATATCTATTTTTCATTTACCTATTTTTCTTTTTTTTTTTCATTTTTTCAAAAATGGCGTCAACTCAAAAATATAATTTAGTCATGGATAACACAGTGTGTTTAGCCTGTGTATCCAATACTGCTCTCTTCGAGAAAGAAAGCAAATCAAGGTCACCTCCCCTAGGGCCCAGCCTCACCCTTTCTATCCCACAGTACAAAAACTGATGTTGCAGACATTCCCTCATAGGAGTTAACATGACAAAACAAAGAATTTGCATAATCTCTGGTTCTAATATCACTAAGGTGTTCACAGATTTTCATGTCCAAAAAGGAAACCTGGAAACAGATTTGTAAATTGAGAGTATAGCCCTGCAGTTACAGTATCTCCCGGTTCCACAAAAACGTACCTGGTTGCCATCAGCACCTTTAGGATGCTATTGTTGCGGTAGATGTATTTACTGTAACAAAATCCAACAAACTAAAGGCTTTACATCTGTAAATGTTGAAACTGTGTTTGATATTAGGGGGTTTATTAACTGCAGCACCGTTTGTGTGGTTTATTTGGCCACATGTAAATACGGTGAAAACGTCAAGGGCATTTAAAGTAAGGGTGGGTGAACACCGCAGCGATATTAGAACCAGAGATTATGCAAATTCTTTGTTTTGTCATGTTAACTCCTACGAGGGAATGTGTCTGCAACATCAGTTTTTGTACTGTGAGATAGAAAGGGTGAGGCTGGGCCCTAGGGGAGGTGACCTTGATTTGCTTTCTTTCTCGAAGAGAGCAGTATTGGATACACAGGCTAAACGCACTGTGTTATCCACGACTAAATTATATTTTTGAGTTGACACCATTTTTGAAAAAATGAAAAAATAAGAAAAATAGGTAAATGAAAAATATATATTTTTGGCCAGTAGTATCCAAAAAAAAAAAAAAAATGCATGTATATGTGATGTACATCATAATTCAGTTGTTTGGTCTTTTAGATTACATAGTTTTTCCTTATGCCTATTAAATTATAAATTGATTGCATTCTAATATAACTATGCAATTAATATGGTTTCTCAAAAGTATTTTACAAAAAAATATTTTAGTCCATTTATGAATTATTATTCAATATTCTGCTCCTTGGAATTAACTTCAGCTACTATAGGGAGCTGCAATTATTTCTGACATATACTATGATTCAGTTTATATATTGGTTTTGCTATGACTGACACCGGGGGGATACGCTGTGTTTACAATTTCACATTATTCAGGTGTTTTTAATGTTTAGTAGTATTAAATAATTGTTGCACATATTTGGATATGTTTGTTTCATCTGCACTTGTAGTGAGCTTTTGTTCGTTTGTCCATATATGTATTTTTTGCACATTATTGTACATAAATATTTTATTAAGGTTGTATGTCACTCTAAAGTGAGTGTTTTTTTTGAACATACTGTCACTTTAAATTTTGCCTTTAAAAATACAGTGCATCACCTGTTTGAACACTCCCTCATAATGCTCCGAATCGAAACCGGTAGGAGGCTTGTGAGTCTCACTTGAGCCCTTTTTAGAAGGTATATGGTGTCTTTTTGACTGCTTTTTATGTGTGTAAGTACTGAACAAAACTAAAATTATTTGTCAACATGCAATCTGCCTGTTGAGTGGTTTGTTTTTGGACCTGATTTGTCCTTCACTGCAGTGAGTGGTGCTGGTGTTTTTGTATGTGGTAGAGTTTAAAGGCCGCCCATTCCATGATTGCTGCTGGCACACCCACAGTCTAGTCTGCAGATCCCAACTGGATGAAAGTGGTAACCATGAAGATGCAGATGATGCAGCTCTCGACTGGATCAAGGTGGTAACCATGGAGATGCAGATGATATGGTCACTTTTAGGAAGGGGAAGGACTTGGGGGCCATAACTACTATTCTTCAAAGAGAGTTTATAAATTTGTAAACTTCAATGCCCAGGGGATGGTCCCCAATACCAAGAAAAATGAAAACTATGATCATGAGTAAACTAAGAAATTGGGAAACAGTGAATTGTTGTTAAATGTTCTTGATAGAGAAATTGAGACAGTTAACCAATTCAAGTGCCTGGAGTCGTTTTGGATGGCGCTTTATCATATGAATCACGCGCCGATTACCGTACAAGCCATCAACAGTTGGGTTCATTGTACAGGATTCGGAGCAGCCTCTTGCCAGAAACTCGTACACTTACAGCCAAGAGCCTACTGCTACCAGTCCTGGATTAGGGAATGTTATGCTACTCCAGCACAGAAAGTGGGGCACGATCCAGGGTAAAAGTTTCATATAACTCAACCTGTCGTTTCATTACTGGTCTTCTGTTAAATACCCACCACTGCCTGTTTTACTAGGCTCCACCGCTACCCTCATTGGATGACGCGTGAAAGCAAAAATATTAACTTTCACACGTCATCCAGGTTGAGGCCCCCTGTTCAATCTTAGAACTTTTTCCACTACAGGAAAACAAACATTTTACTAGCTCTCAAGAATATAATTGCTTGAAAACACCTTTCCTCAGAATTTGTCTTGCACGAGCAGTGTTTGATGATGTTGAACCAAGCGTTTACAATCACTTACCAGAATTTGATAAGTCAGGCAGATCTAAGTCCACTTTTATGAAACTGAAATTTGTATGAAATGTAATCTCTGTAATAACCAGCTTTATTTCAACTGTTACTAATTTATTGTAACTTATGTTTTTTTTAAACTTTTGCATTGTGAATTTGTAAATGCTGGATGCACTTGAAAACGGGCAAATTTGCTCAATGTGCCTTTCCAGGGTAAACAATAAATGAAACGAAAATAAAGAAACTAACATACTAACATACTAAAATGCCAACAGAATAGGCCTAACGGTCTTTCGTGTCTGCTCGTTTGGTCAGTCCCCAACCTGGGTGCTGACCTTGCTGTCCTCCTCGCCTTCTCTGGCTTCTCCCTTCCCAGTTCCGGATATTTTTGCTGCATTGGATTTTGCCTCCAGAACCCTTCCCCTGTACCTGTCTCACCCCTTCTTGAACCCCTCCACTGTCTCTGCCTCCACCAGCCCCCTAGGCAGTGCATTCCATGGCTCCACCCCCTCTCAGTGAAGTAGCACCTCCTCCTTCTTCCTGAATCTTCCCCTCCAGCTTCCACCCATGCCCTCTAGTGACCCTTCCTCCTTCCTTCAAGCACCCTGACTGTTCCTCCCTATTTACCCTCTTCATGTACCTAAAGACCTCTATCATGTCCCCGGTCCCTTCTCTCTTCCAATGTGTACATATTTAGCTCTTCGAGCTCTCCTCATAGGTCCTGTCCCCCAAGCCCCAAATCATTTTGGTTGCCTCCTCTGGACCCTCTCCAGGAGGTTAATGTCCCACTTTAGTGTGGCCTCCAAACTGCACGCAGTACTCAAGGTGCGGCCTCACCAAGCAGTTATACAGAGGAGTATCACTTCCTCCTTCTGGAGGTGATCCCCAGCGATGCATCCCAGCATCCTGTTGGCCTTGGCTGCTGCCCTCCTACAAGTCTCAGAGTTGTTCATCTTGACATCCACCACCACCCCCAGGTCCCTCTCAGACATCGAGACTTGTAGCATTTCCCCAGGGTGTACACTTGGCCTGGGTTTCTGGCCCCCAGGTGGAGTACCTTGCATTTCCCTGCATTGAACCTCAGCTTCCACTTTCTAGACCATCTTTCCAGAGCCTCCAGGTCCCCCTGTAGGGCCACCCTCCCCTCCTCCCCATCCACCACCGCCCCCAGTTTCGAGTCATCTGCAAAGAGACTCATCTCACTCCCGATTCCTGTCCTTATGTCAGATACGTAGGCGTTGAACAGAAGGGGCCCAAGGACTGATCCCTGTGGGACCCCACTAATGACCCTCCTTGGGGATGAGACTATCCCACCAACTACGACCCTCTGGGTCCGGTCCTGCAGCCAATTGCCTATCCATCTGATCATCTGGTTCCCCACCCCCATTTCTCCCAGCTTATCCAACAGGCCCACGTGAGGAACAGAGTCAAATGCCTTGCTGAAGTCTAGAAAGAGGACATCCACTGGTCTCCCCAGGTCCAAGGCACTTGTCACCCAGTCATAGAACTCCACCAGGTTTGTCTGACATGATTTCCCCGGGATGAATCCATGCTGTCTATCGTCCAGGCACCCTGACTTATCCAGGTCCCCCCTAGCCTCTCCTTGACAATGCCCTCCATCACCTTGCCCACCACCGATGTCAGGCTGACAGGCCTGTAGTTCCCTGCCACCTCCCTTACTGGAGTTGTTTCAATTAGTAGTAGTGAAGGGAAACAGTTTTTTGTTGCCAACAAACTACTTCTTGAAACTGCATTTACTAAAGAGGAGCTGGACCTAGGGGGTATCATATCTGATGACCTGAAGGTATCAAAGCAGTACGCAAAGGCTGCAGGGAGGGCCAGTGGCATGCTGGGGTGCACAGGCACAGATATTACTAGTAGAAGGCGGGAAGTGATGATGCCATTGTATAAAACACTGGTAAGGCCTCACCTGGAGTACTGCAGGCAGTACTGGAGACCACACATGCATAAGGACAAAGACAAGGTGGAGGCTATCTAGAGAAGGGTGACAAAGATGGTGCATGGCTTGCATCACAGAACATAATAGGAAGAGACTAAGAGACCTCAATGTGTACTCACTGAAGGAGAGAAGAGAAAGGGGGGACATGACAGAAACATTTAAGTACCTCAAGGGCATAAACAAGCTGCAGGTGGGAGATCTTTTCCAATGTAGAAAAGATACCAGAATAAGGGGGCACGATATGAAATTGGGGGGGGGGGTTAAGAGGTAACATGAGGAAGTTTTTCTACACAAACAGGGTGGCGAATACTTGGAATAGCCTGCCACAAGAGGTGGTAGGGGCAAGCACAGTGGAGAAGTATAAACATGCCTGAGACAAGCACAGAGGACGCTTAGGCGGAAAGGGAGGGATGAAAAGCCATTGACCACTTAGGGTGAGTGTGGTGGAGTTAGACTGCACCCTCGGCTGTGACTGATGGACTACTTTTCTATCTCCTTATTTCCAAGCGACAATTAACACTTTTCTCTTTGCTTTTCTTTTCTTCTTTTCCCCCCACTCTAGGTTGGCCACCTAACGTAGCTCTTTACTGTCCCTACTAAACTTCCTACTAGTTCTCTTTTTTTCATTCTTTTTCCATTTCCATCCATCCAGTCCCTGGAATGATGCCCAACACCTGGAGAGGTGTTGTGTAAAGTGCATAAGTGCATGTTGTGCACAAAAAGCATGAAGGCTATTTTAAATAGGAATGAATACAGTTATTAAAGCCTTTTTTAAAGAAAAAAAGATTCTGAAATCATATAAAACAATAATAATGTCATTATTAATACAGTTATAAGAAATCCTTAAGGTATTTTCACAAATTCACATTATAAACCTGTTACTGTATAAGGTTCTATTTATAAGAGAGCTTCATCACTGTGGATCAGAGATATAGAAAGTCAGTATCTGTGGATATATACACTGTACCTTTAACTGAACCAGGAAATCCCCCGACACAATCCCTTCCCCCCTTGGTTTTGAAACATGTTCAGATATGCAAGGACTCAGTCAGGTGACCCTACCAAAAAGATATAAAAACCTTTGCACAGAGTTTAGTAGAGTTTGGTCTTGAGAGTGAAGGACAGAGGTGCTACTGCAGACAAGCTGTTGAATGCAGATGAGAAGGGTCTCAGGAGCTCTAGAATCCAGGACTGTATTGTGTAAGAAACTACTGATATTAAGTAGTGATTTTCTTTGCAATTTTGTTTTCATTTATTATTTTTTGAACTTTTGAAAAATAAATATCACATCAAGGTGCGTTTTAAACCTGTAAATTTACCTCGTCTGAAGTTTATTCCCTCAAGCTATGACAGTGAGTGGCTGCATACATGTATAGGGCCTACGGGCAGACTGAATGGGCCTAGCGGTCCTTATCTGCCGACAATTTCTATGTTTCTGTGTTTCATCGTGCTTTTCGAACAAAAACGGGCAAATAAAAAAAAACGTGGTTTATATAAGAAAAAGGTCTGCCGGCACAGACTACTCACACTGTACTCTGACCGATGTACAAATAGGCTGCTTGCTTGCTGGAGAATAATTCCACAAACTTCAGTGTTCTTCAAAAATAAGTGCTTCATTTTATTCAAGTAGTGCACAACTTGGAACTCCAGCCAACCACTCCATAACAACAAACAGGAAATGCCTCCTGACGCATTTCATGCCCCCTGGCGCTTAATCTTAGGATTCCTAAGATTAAGCACTAGGGGCGTGAAACGCATCAGGAGGCATTTCTGTCTCTGTTGCAATGGAGGCGGCCAGAGTTCCAAGTTATGCAAGTGGAAGAACACTGAAGTTCGTGAAATTATTCTCCAGATTTGTGAAGTAGGACCACCATGGGACAGGAACAAAGGGGAACTAAATATCACTCTGACTCACATGGGAGGGACCATGGGGGGGGGGACCAGAGGGGCATTCTGAGAGATGTGAGACCAGATGGAGACCTAAACATCACTCTCAGTGATGGGGGAATCACCAAGAGGAGGGTAGAGGGAGAAACCAGAGGGGCACTATGAAATGATGGGCGACCATGGGCTGGGGGGGACCAGAGGGGGACCTAAACATCACTCTGAGTGATGCAAGACCACAGACTGGGGAACCGGGGTGGCACCCAGTCACGCGGTGTCATGCAGGACCACAGACTGCGGGGGGGGGCACCTAAACATCACTCTGTGCAAAACCACAGGCTGGAGGGCCTGAGGGATGACTAATCGCTCTGCGTCACACAGGGCCATGGGCTGGGGAATCAGAGGGGCACCTTATCAATAGTCTGACTGAATCAAGTACTTTCCAGATCCATTCACTGAACAGTTTAATTTAATCTCAACAGCAAAACCATTTAAAACAGGACATTTAAAGAGCAGTATTAATCAATCCTAAAGTAAGCAAATTCTGCAGATGTACAGTAGTTCCTACAAACCCTTCTCCTTTCTCATTTCTTACCTTCTACCTCTCCTTTCGGCGAGTGAGGAGAGCTCTGTCTGAGAACAAAGCTAAATTTCAACCCGGGGGGGGGGTTCATCAGTTACATACAACTCCACAGCCACAGCTAGGTCTGTGCACCCTCTGGCACTTTTAGTCCCCCTTACAGGCTCACTGACCTGTTCTTTATTTTCCCCTTCTGCTCAAAGGAAAAAAATGGACTCCCATACAGCATGGGCTTTAAATGGCATAGACTGAGTCCCGCTTGGGAGACACTTACAATCTGTCAGACCAGAGGCACCTTGGTATGTCCCAATAATTACAGTCTCTGAAGCACACTCACAGAACCTTTGGTTGCCTCGACCAGGAATATCACCCAATGGTGGGGGGGGGAATCTAACAAACAGCCACTGCTACTTCACAGATTGCCAAAGGTCCTCACTTCGAGCACAGAAAAGGTTGGAGATGGCAAAGAGAGACACCGCACCCTCTGTCTCTCAAGACTCTCAACAAACTTCCTCTGGAATTCTCACGTCAGCATTCCATGGAGGCTTGTGCTGCTACAGAAAGACCCTCCCACTTGGCACTGGTGCAGGTTTCACACACCTGCCAGCGGACGTCTACATACACTTAGCCCTTGGATGTCAGGTGGCATTTAGCACACTATTCCTAACCTCAAGAGAGGGTTACAGAGATTACATTTGGAAAATAAAAAAAAGATGCAATTTGGGGAGGGGGGGACGATTGTGAACTACAGCAGATTCTGCCTCTATTTTTGTGAAGACTGTGTCAATGTGAAAATGGCAATTTTGCACTTTTTTCAGGCATAATAAAAATTGTGCCCCCCCTCCAGTGGAGTGGCATTAATGGGAGAAAAAAGGGAAATCTCTGAACTTCACATGGGAGAATATAATAGAAACCGAGATGACGACGGCAGAAAAAGATTAACAGCCCATCTAATCTGCTCGTATTACCCTATCATATCCCAGGACCTGCTGTCGATGTGGGCTGTCTGCTTGTATTACCCTGCCATACCCTGGGACCTGTCACTGTGGGGGTCTCCAGTTACCATATTCCCCCTTTCGTTTTTTGTATTTCTGCCTCCCTTGTCCCACTAAGAATTATTATACCCTCAGCTCTATCCCAGCTGTGTTCAAAGCGGTTTATGGTTCAAGCACCCACCACTCCAGCAGGGCTCAACCACTCTTTCTGTAAAATACTTTCTCACATCCTTCTTAAACTTCCCCCATTAACCTCCACTTGTGACCCTGTGTCCGAGCTTCTCTGTTCCTGGTAAATAGTCTTCACGATTCACCTTGTTTATTCCTTTCAGGAACCTGAAGATCTTAATCATATCTCTCTCCCCCCCCCAACCTGGTTTCAAGAGAATACATTTTCAGTACCTTTAGCGGATACTCGTAGTATCTGCCTTCCTGGCCCTGAATCATCTTGGTTACCCTGCGCTGTACTGTCTCGGGGGTGTCTCTCTTTTTTTTAGGTGGGGACTGCACACAGTACTACAGCTGTGGCCTTTTGAATGACCTATGCAGAGATAACAGTACCGTTTGCTTCCTACCATCAAACCCTCTCCCAATGCACCCCATTATGCTGTTAGCATTTCTGAAGGCTTTGGTACACTGGCTGGTTTAAAGGAGTCACGGATTATGACTCCTCCCTTTCCTCAGATGCCGTATGCGGCTAAAGTCCTTCCATCCAATACCCTGTTCTGGGGTTTTTGTTCCCCAAGTGTATCACTTTACACTGAATTTCAGTTGCCAGACTTTAGACCAATTTTCCAGCCTTCATAGTTTCTCTCCAATTCCCTTATCCCCTTCGTGTTGTCCACAGAGTTTAGTGTCATCTGGATATTGACGCCACCCACCCTGGATTCCCACTCATGTGTCACTGATGAACATACTGAAGAGGACTGGGCCCAGGACAGATCCTTGTGGTATTCCACCGGTGACCTCTTTTTCCATCGATCTGACCCCATTCACTCCAACTCTCTGCTGCCTCCCCTCCAACTAATTCCCTACTCACTTTACTTTTTCCCTTAGCTCGACCCAGATCCCCCATCTTCTTCAGCAGCCTTCAGCATGGCACCAAGTCAAATGCCTTGCTGAAGTCGAAGTACAGCAACTGTTTGTTCTTACCCCAGGAGTCCTTTAGCATCAGTAACTTTTTTGCACTTAACTGACTAGGTGCAACTGCCCCAAAGGTGTACCTTTAAGAGATATTTAAATGAGCATAGGGCCAAGCCAATCAAAAAAGACAGGAGAGGGTATGAGCCGAGTGAGAGCTGTTGAAGGCTTCAGAATTTTTTCTCTGCTGGACTGAGCAATATTGCCTCTGAGGTGTCTCCCAACTTTCCTTGTTGACAGCCTCCTAGTGCTTATCTGGGTAAAGTTTTCCTCATAAATTATTTACTTTAGTGTGCTGAGTGAAAGTTTTACTTTTTCATTAGCGCCATGCAAATTTTTATTTTTAGTGCAACTGCGCTATTTTAACTTTATTTTTACCGCAACTATTTAATTTAAAGCCTAATTTTATCATACCTTATTTTCAATGTTTTTCATTTTTGGACAAATTCTTGTGGGAACCATCAAATTAGGGATAGTTGCCTTGTTTTACAAGGCGCCTGCAGTGGATTTCAAATTTAAACAGTGCCTGGGGATTTTCTCTCTAGATTGGCAATTATGAGGAAACCTTTTTTGTTATATTACTGGACCGTCCATAAGGGTCCTGCCGCCATCTGTGCGCGGTCGAGTATTACTGGGTTTCTATTAAGATTGGCACGGGTATAGATCACAGTTTTATAACCAACAAAAAAAAAAAAAAAGGCACTAGTAATAGAGTTTATTAACTGGGGCAGGACTGGCCAGTGGCATTTTCATAGAAACCTACACTCAGTTTGTAGGTCCAGGACTGGTTTGTTTTGCTTACATTAGCAAACACAGCAGACAAACCTTTGATAATTATGGCTGAGGATAAATCAAAGGCTTCTGACGAGGGGCCATTCAAAAGTACTAATACCAAAAGCAGAGGTGCTGAGGAACCCTCCAGATCCCAGCCAAAAAATAAAGCTTCCAAAGAGGAAGTTCCTGACAAATTGAAAACTAATAAGAGTGACGAAAAAAGGAAGCCTGATCAAGCCACCGACTAAGTGGCCAAAATGAAACTCTGTCAAGACAAATGTGCTCCCGTTGCTCCTGGGAAAGCCGATAGCGAGACAACAGGCAGCTTAAAGCATACAGAAAAACAAACGCTTACAAACTGCGCAGATTCTTTCATCAGTGCAAGATATGGAAAAAGCATGGCAACGGTTTCAGATCCTTCAAAAGATGGGTCCTCTATTTACTGGGGCTGGCAAGCACTCTTCCACAGTTCTCTCTTCTGCAGACTGTGAGGGTGACGCAGATGATGATCAATTTTATGATGCCCCTGACATGGATTCTGAGGGCCTTAAGCCCCAGGAGTCCCCAGGCCCTTACCTTGGGGAACCCCCGGGTCACCAGGAGGATTCTTCCTCTATGTTTAAATTTATACAAAATATGCTGGATACCCTGGACCTCCCTATGCAGAACCCCAACCAGGATGAAGATGAAGATCATAGGCAGGTGAAGAATATTTCATCCTCAAAGACCCTGGTCGTCCCCATCTATAATGCATTTAGAAAAAATACCATGAAGGTGCTTCAACACCCCACTTCAGTATCAGGGGGTGATAAGCGGCTTGACAGAAAATATAAATTGTCTAAAAATGGTACAGAGTTCCTGTTTGCACACCCTAGCCACGAGAGTATGGTGCAGCAGGCAACTTGTGAGAAAGCTGGAGTCTGTTTGCCCTCCTCCCCCGACAAGGATTCCAAGAAAACTGACTCATAGCAAAGAAATGTATGCCACAGCTTCCCTTCTTCTCAGACTTTCTTCTTACATGGCATTCACAGCCAAATATCAGAAAGCCCTTTGGAAATCTGTCCAGGCTATTGCCCACAACGGATCAGATTCTATGGTGCAGGAGCTGGTGGATACATCAAAAACTGCCCTGGAAGCTACTATGTACCAGTTCCACATGGCAGGTAACAATGATGCAGCCTCTAGGGCGATGGCACATGTCATCTCTCTGAGATGCTTCGCCTGGCTTAGAACGACCAGTCTGACCACAGCCACTCAGAACAAGGCCATGGATTTTCCCTGTGATCAAAATATGTTGTCTCATTACAGAACCACTGACTATGTGAAAAAAGTTGATGAGTACAAGGCCTCCTGGCAGAGCCACTCATTCAAGCCTAAGCCCGCAACCCTCAGAGATCCCGTCCCGGGGCAGAAGTTTTGTTCCTAAGCCTTACAATCCCTATCCCCAATCTGACTTCAGCCAGTACAGGTTTTTTTTTCAGGGGCAGAAGGGGCCAAAGAAGAGTCACCTCTACCCAGCCACCTACCTCTCAGTCCAAGTCCTCATGTGAGTGTCCAGGTCGCCTCCCTGCTTCAGGATGAAGGCAGACTCTCCCACTATCTTCAGCACTGGTCCCTCATCACATCGGACAAGTGGGTGCTGGAGATTGTGGAGAAGGGTCTGTCATTACAGTTCAAGCAGCTGCCAGACCTCAAGCATACCCAGGTGTCAAGATCTCTGTCCCCAACACAGATGCATCTGTTGGAAATGGAGGTACAAAACCTTCTGGCTTTACGAGCAGTGGAGAGGGTCCCCACCCACGAAAAGGGCAAGGGCCTCTATGCCAGGTATTTTCTAACAAAAGAAAACTGGGGAGTGGTGACCTATCTTAGATATCAGATATTTAAACAAATATCTGAAAAAAAAAAAAAAAAATTCAAAATGGTCACAGTCACTGGTCATACAGTCCTTACAGCAGCCTAGCCTCTAGCCTCCCTAGAGTTAAAGGACACCTACTTCCACATACCCATAAGGAGATCTCACAGGAAGTTTCTCAGGTTCAAACTTCCTTCGGGTCACTATCAGTTCACCGCAGTGCCCTTCAGTCTGTCCTCAGCCCCAAGAGTCTTTACCAGGTGTCTCACAGTGGTAGCGGCACATCTCAGGAGACTGGGTGTCACTCTATCCCTATCTGGACGACTGGCTCATAGTAGCAAAGCCTCCTTGCCAGGTCAAGGAATCTCTTTCCCCTCACAGAACGTACTCTGGAGTCTCTGGGTTTCCTGGTATATCTGAAGAAATCTCACCCAGAACCCACCCAGCTGCTCGCCTTCATAGGGGCCCAGCTGGACACTCAGCAGGGATATGCTTTCCTCCCACACGTAAGAATTCAGAGTTTCCTTTCAGTGGCAGATTCTTTCTCCCAGAGACAGCCAAGACCAGCCAGACATTTCCTCAAACTTCTGGGATATATGGCCTCTATGACTGCAGTAGTCCCAGGGGTCAGGTACAGGATGAGACTCCTGCAAGCAGACCTCAGAGCTCGCTGGTCTCAAAGAATCAACAAATTTTCAAAGTTGATACATGCGTTGGAGCAGTTCTTCCAAAACTTGCTGTGGTGGAAGAACCCTGCAAATTTGCAGGCAGGTCTTCCCTTTCAAGCACCTCTTCCCACAAAGGTTATCACCACAGAAGCCTTCCTTTTGGGCTGGGGAGCTCATTTGGACAGTGCCTCAGTTAGCGGCAACTGGACTCTCGAAGAGCCACAGTTGCACATAAATCTTTTGGAACTCAGAACAGTCCTACTAGCTCTCAAAGCTTTCGCTCCCAGCATAGAAGGGAAGGCGGTTCAAATGTGAATGGCAACACCATTGCAATGTTCTACATAAACAAGCAGGGTGATACCAGACCAGGAATACTCTGTTTGGAAGCTTTGAAGCTCTGGTTTCTGGCATTCACCCTGGGAGTCAGCCTCTCAGCTGTTCACCTCCCAGGCAAACTCAGTACTCTGGTGGATGCTCTGAGCCGCATCAGTCAAGGTCAGAGCGAATGGACACTGAATAAGCAAGTACTAGCCACAGTGTTCAGGTGGTGTGGCACAACAGACGTGGATCTGTTTGCCTCTCCTCTCAATTTTCAGCTTCCTCAGTACTGTCGCAGGCCCCCAGTTCTGGGAACACTTCCTTTGGGAGGTTCCTATATGAATTTCTTCCCTTTCCCCTGATACTCAGGGTTTTGCTGAAACTCAGACAGCAGCCTGCATCGATGATCTCAGTGGCTCCGGACTGGCCCAGGCAAGCCTGGTACCCTCTCCTTCTCTCAATGTCCTGCAACAGGCCCATTCTCCTGCCTCCAACTCACTCCCTGCTGACCCTTCCTCAGATGGGAGTGCAGTACCCAGACATACACTCTCTTCACCTCAAGGCCTGGTTCTTGAGGAGTTAGTTTCCATCCTCACAGTACTTTGAACAGGTCCTTAACATACTGAGGATGGCTAAAAAACCTAACACTAAGAAGACTTATGCAGCCAAATGGAAAAGGTTTTCCCTCTAGTGCAAGAGCGAAAAGGTCGAATCCCTATCGGCTTCAGACCCTCAGCTGCTAGACTACTTGGTACACCTACAGGCAACAGGGTTGAAAAAACATCTTCGTTCAAGCTGCACCTGGCGGCAATTTCGGCCTACCTTCCGGTGGGAAAGAAGAAATAATTTTTTTTCCCACAACATTTTTAAACAGTTTTTCAAAAGCCTGTTGCACCTCCAGCCTCCAACCAGGAAGCCTGAACTTTTGCATAGATGGACTCATGAATCCACCTTTCGAGCCTATGTCCACATCCCACATCAAGTCTGTAACTTGGAAGACCATCTGCCTGGTAGCCATTATGTTTGCCAGGAGGATTTCAGAGCTACATGCCCTGTGCACTGAGCCAAATTACATCATCCCTCACAACGATAAAGTTACGCTCTGGACAAATAGGACATTTCTGCCAAAGGTGGTTTCAGAGTTTCACTTGAACCAGTCCATTACTCTGCCTGTCTTCTTTACTGAGCCATCCACTCCTGGCGAGCAAAAGCTCCACAGCTTGGATGTGAAGAGAGATATCTTTCACTAACATACTAAAAGCCAGCAGAATAGGCCTCTTGGTCTGTCTTGTCTGCACAGTTGCCAGCCCCCTACTGGGTGCTCGCTTCCCTGCCCCCCACCCCGAGAAAGTCCTCCTCAGCTTCAGTTTCCTCCTGTGCCTGTCCCACCCCTTCTTGAATCCCTCCACTGGGCCCTCCTCCACCAGGCTCCTGGACAGTGCATTCCATGGCTCCACCACCCTCTCAGTGAAGTAGCATCTCCTACACTCCCCTCTGCATTTCCCCCCTCCAGTTTCCACTCATGGCCCCTGGTTGTTTCCCCCTTCTTTAGTCTGAACACCTCCTTGGCTCCGCACTTATTGATCCCCTTTACATACCTGAAGACCTCCATCATGTTCCCCCTGTCCCTCCTCTCCTCCAGTGCATACAGCCCAAGCTCTTCCAGTCTCTCCTCATAGGGCCTCCCTCATACCTTGAATCATCCTGGTCGCCCTCCTCTGGACCCTCTCCAGTAGGCTATGTCTTTCTTAAGGTGAAGTCTCCAGAACTGCACACAGTACTCGATATACGGCCTGACCAGGGCATTACACAGAAGGAAGATCACCTCCTCCCTCCTCCTGGATGTAATCCCCCTGGCTATGCAGCACAGTATCCGATTTGCTGTTGCTGCGGTTCTTCAACAATTCTCAGTGTTATTCATTTTAATGTCCACCACAAACCCTAGATCCCTCTCGCCCGATGTTGCTTGCAGTGTGACCCCCCCCACTGTGTATACATGGCCCGGGTTTCTGACTCCCAGATGCAGTACCTTACATTTCCCTGTGTTAAATCTCAATCCCCACCTCCTTGACCACCTATCCAGGGTATCCAGGACCCCCGGGAAAGCCTCACTCCCTTCCTCCCCCATCCGCCAGCGCTCCCAGTTTTGAGTCATCTGCAAAGAGACTCAGCCTACTCCTAACACCCCTCCCTATGTCAGAGAGATACGCATTGAACAGGAGTGGCCCCAGTACCGAACGCTGGGGGACCTCACTGGTGACCCTTCTGGGGGAGGAGACTATCCCACCAACCACAATCCTCTGTATCCACCCCATAAGCCAGTTCTCAACCTACCTGAGCAACTACCCCCCCATCCCCCCAACTTTGTTAGCAGGCCACTGTGGGGTACCGAATTAAACGCCTTGCTGAAGTCCAGGTAGAGGGTGTTCACCGGCATATATCGGTCCAGGGCACCAGTCACCCAGTCGTAAAACTCCACAAGGTTGGTCTGGCACAATCTCCCCAGGACAAAACCATACTGCCCGTCATCCCGGTGCCCCAACCTTTCCAGCTGCCCCCCCAAGCCTCTCCTTGATAATGCCCTTCATTACTTTGCCTACCACAGACGCTGGGCTGACAGGCCTATCACTCCCCATCTCCTCTCTAGACCCCTCTTTGTGGATAGGCACCACATGAGCCACCCTCCAGTCTTGAGGCACCCATCCTGTCTGCAGAAAGATGTTGAAGAGTGCAGCTAGTGGAGCTGCCTGCACATCTGCCAGTTCCTTCATAACCCTTGGATGCAGCCCATCCGATCCCGGCACCTTCTCAGTCTTTAGTGACTGGAGAGTCTCCCTCACCCTATCCACTGTGATTTCTCCCTCCCAACCCACTTCCTCATGCAACCACCCCTCCCCCTCTATATTTGGCCAAACCCCTACCTAAGCCTTTTCCAGTCCTCCAGGTTCCAAATGACCTCCGGATTTTGTGGGCCCCCCTTCCCTCCAGTCAGAGTGGAAAGATCCCCCTCCTCCCTCAGTAAAGATCGAGGCAAAGTACTCATTTAGTATACCCCTGTATTCCGGGGTGTCACTTTAATTCCTGTGTAACAATGAAAATAGACTGTATAAAATGTAAGTAACTTTTTCTGTAATCTGTATCACTGTTTTTGTCCTCTCTGCGACGAGGTGCCTTTGTAAACGAGCCCTTGGCTCAAAGGTAGTAAGTCCATTTGTATGTATAAACAAACAAACAAACAAACAAACAGTACCTCTGCTTGCTCCCCTGCCTCTTAAGCCCATCCCTCCCCAGTCTTAATCCTGCTGATCTGTGCCCTAGCTTTTCATTTCTCCCCTATATATCTACAGAACCCTTTGCCCAACCTCCAGATATTCCTGGCCAGGTTTTGCTCCATCATCGCCTTGGCCCCTCTCACCACTCTGGTGGCCCTCCTAGCCAGCAACTCTTACTTTCCCCGCTCCCTTCCCCCCTTGAGTGCTTAAAGCGCGTATATGCAGCCTTTTTATCCCTCACTTCCTCCTGTACCTCCCTGGTCCACCAACACGGCTTGCTGGCCCTACATTGCTTTCGCCTTACTTTTACACATGACCTAGTAGCCTCCTGCATCCCCTTTTTAATGGTCTCCCACAAGCTTTCAGCATCCACTACCTAGAGCATACCAGACAGTCCAGAGGCTCTTCACTCAGTTGTTCCTCACCTACGGGGATGTAGGCAGAGGAAGACCAGCTACCAAGAGAACCATTTCTCTTTGGTTGTCCTCTTGTATTAGATTCTGCTATGAGAAAGCTAGTCAAGAACCTCCAGTGGGGCTTAGGGCCCACTCCACCAGGGGAACTGCAGCCTCGCTTGTAGCAGCAAGGGACATTCCCCTACTGGATGTCTGTAAAGCAGCTACCTGGTAATCTGTGCACACCTTTGTGAAACACTACAGTTTGGATGTGCAGACCAGATCTGATGCCAAATTTGGCAGGGTGGTTCTGCAGAGCTTCTTTCCTAAGTAGGTTCTCTGCCCACCTCCAACCTGGTACTGCTCGGTGGTCTGCAAAAAAGTTACTGATGCTAAAGGACTCCTGGGGTAGGAAGAAAAAATTACTCACCGCAGTAAATCTTCTTTCTTCCAAGGGGTCATTTAGCATCAGTAAGCTCCCACCCTTCCTCCCCGGTTCACCTGCCAGAGAAGGACTCTTTATGTCACCTTTTACCAAATTTGGAGTTTCTTATTGATGAGTTTTTAGCTCACGTTGCTGTTGTTTCTATTTCCACTTTTGTGGACATTTGCATGTTTCCTGAATCCCGTTGATTCTTTTTTGGGGCACCTGCCCTCGTTTTTCCTCTAAAAAATTCTGAAGCCTTCAACAGCTCTCACCCCCTCCTGTCTTTTGATTGGTTTGGCCCTAAGCTCATTTAAATACATCTCTTAAAGGCACACCTCCGGGGCAGTTACACCTAATCAGCTAAGTGCAAAAAAGTTAGTGATGCTAAAGGACCCCTTGGAGGAAAGAAGATTACTGTGGTGAGTAATTTTTTCTCCCTCGTCGACCATCCTGGTTCCAAGTCAAAAAACTCGTATCAGTTTGATCTGAAAAGACCACCCTGGCACAGACTCATGCTGCTTACTATCCTGAAGCCACCCTTCTCAGGCATTCCACTAGGCCCTCTTTCACTAGTGTCTCTATCAGCTTCTCTACCATGAAGGGTAAGGCTGTCAAGTCTATAGTTTCCTGGCCGCTCCTCGTCCCTTCCCTTGTTTAGCAGAACTACAGGCCATGCTCCAGTCCTTGAGAACCACCCCTTGCTGCGAAAAACTACCAACTACCCCTGCCAGAGTTTTGGCTAACACGTGGAAAGAGAGGAAAAGTGTCTTCAAGGAGACTGAGTGACAGAGAGAGTGCAAAAAAGGAAGAGAAAGTGAGTGTGAGTGTGTGTGTGTGTGCGTGTATATATAAACAAGGGAAATGGGGGGAGGAGAGGAGAGGGGAGGGAGAGGGAGAGAACTGGCAACAGTAAACATCACTTTTAAGAGTACCAAAAACAGAAATGCTAAATTAAAGTGTCCTGTACAGAACTGGAACCTAACATCACTGGGGAGCCAGGATCACTCCCAGATGGTCATGGAGCTTTAATGGGAGAATCTGGTTTCTAGTTGCTGGACAGGGTAACTACATATATTTTAACTTGCCCCTTCATAGCAGGGTAGCAGCCTGTTGCAAAGGGAGTGACGTTCAGGGTTAAACCCATTTTATGTACACAGAGTTGCTCCATAAATCTATGTAAATATATTCATTATGTATCAAGATTCACCACAGGAACATGATAATTGTAGTTTGCATCGTAACACTGACCCACTGAAATGCAAATTCCTACCCGGCTTACCAAGAATCAATGGGAAAACTACCGAGCCAGAAGCTGAGCTGAACCAAGAACCCTTGGCTGGTGAGCGCAGTTCCCAAGTTGTCATGCAATTCATCATCCTCATTTCTCTTTCAGTGGGCTTGTGTCAAGCTCCCATTATTCATCCCCAGTTTTGACCAGTGACCTGTACAGACTATGTAGAAAGCCACAGGATGTGGACGCATGAAATGAACCATGCCAATTCGTAGGCCTCCTGTGCACATCCCAGTCACAAAGCGCAAATGTCATCTGATCATAAAACTTCAATGAAGATACTGGCAAGTAGGAAAGCCCCCCAAAGTGCTGGCCGAATCCAGTCATCCCCCACCCCACCTGGCTACAGTCCTAAAAAAAAAAAAAAAAATAAAAAGGATCACCCCCAGCACGCACAGACTTTTCCCAGTTACAGACCCCAGTACTAAGCATAAAGCCAAGTTAGAAATCCAGACCCCACTACTCCCCAGTACTTGAACCGAACCATTCGGGGAACACAGAGCCCCACCACCAACACAAGCCCCCCCAGTACCACACTCAAACATTCAGGCAACAAAAGAGTTGCCCCTCTCAAACCTATTAGGGTATAGGGACCCTATTAGTTGAGCGGTGGCTTTCATTTGCATCAAAGGTAGCTTAAATATGCATAGTAATGTTTTTAAAATCTTCCCCATAGGATTCAATGGAGCACACCCCCGTGCTTTCCCTAGCAGAATGTCACAAAATGTCCCAGTGCAGGGGACATGGTCGTCGGACCGGGAAGTGGAAAGGATTGGCTGGCCAGCAGTTTGGCCAGAGTTGGATCCCTTCCCCCCCTTACAGAACAGCATTAACATTTATAATTTTGCTACAGACGAACTATCGCCACAGCAGGGTAATGGGCTAGAACACCAAAAACTGTAAGTAAAAAAAAACTTACAACTTTACTTTAACACTCAGAATCCCTGTCAAACACTCGGTAGATAACCTGGAGTGCATGAATTTATGCTTGAATTTGACTCGAAAATACCTATTATTTTTAAAACACAAAAGTGGTTTATTCAAGATAGATAGTTTCTGGGTACATGGAGATCCCAAATCCAAAACAGAAGAACACGTCAATATAGCCAAGAAGAAATTAAGCTGCACTTTCACAATCCAGCGGACACTCCTCTGTGCCAATCAGCAAAGACCTTGTTAGGGTTCAAACCACCTCCACAGAAACAAGTGACACTCGGGCATGACAACCTTGTCACTAAAGGGTTAAAGTGTGAGGTCTGGGGATAATTCAGTAACATTTTAATACTTAACCAAACTTCATTAACAAAACCATTAAGAAAGCTCTCGCTTCAGACTCCAAAAGAAAGTTATTTCAGACAAGTGTCTCCACTGGTGACATACATATGACTGCAAGACGAAAATACATAAATTGTGGAAACCCCCTTTCTGGGCTCCTCTTTCCCACAATACTGACCACCTCTATTCATTCCGGTGGGGGGGGGGGGCTCTCTTCCACAGTACTATAAATACTGACCCCCTCTGTTCATTTTTTTGGGGGGGGGATCCTCTTCTTCCACAGTACTGTAAATACTGACCTCCTCTAGTCACTCCTCAAACTGAGGGGGCGAGGGCTCTTCTCCCCTCACACCACAGTGAATACTAACTTCTATTAATACCAGGAATGGGGGCTCTTCTCCCCTCGCACCACAGTGAATACTAACTTTTATTAATACCAGGAATGGGGGCTCTTCTCCCCTCGCACCACAGTGAATACTAACTTCTATTAATACCAGGAATGGGGGCTCTTCTCCCCTCGCACCACAGTGAATACTAACTTCTATTAATACCAGGAATGGGGGCTCTTCTCCCCTCGCACCACAGTGAATACTAACTTCTATTAATACCAGGAATGGGGGCTCTTCTCCCCCACCACAGTGAATACTAACTTCTATTAATACCAGGAATGGGGGCTCTTCTCCCCTCGCACCACAGTGAATACTAACTTCTATTAATACCAGGAATGGGGGCTCTTCTCCCCTCGCACCACAGTGAATACTAACTTCTATTAATACCAGGAATGGGGGCTCTTCTCCCCTCGCACCACAGTGAATACTAACTTCTATTAATACCAGGAATGGGGGCTCTTCTCCCCTCGCACCACAGTGAATACTAACTTCTATTAATACCAGGAATGGGGGCTCTTCTCCCCTCGCACCACAGTGAATACTAACTCTATTAATACCAGGAATGGGGGCTCTTCTCCCTCGCACCACAGTGAATACTAACTCTATTATTACCAGGAATGGGGCTCTTCTCCCTCGCACCACAGTGAATACTAACTTCTATTAATACCAGGAATGGGGCTCTTCCCCTCGCACCACAGTGAATACTAACTTCTATTAATACCAGGAATGGGGGCTCTTCTCCCCTCGCACCACAGTGAATACTAACTTCTATTAATACCAGGAATGGGGGCTCTTCTCCCCTCGCACCACAGTGAATACTAACTTCTATTAATACCAGGAATGGGGGCTCTTCTCCCTCGCACCACAGTGAATACTAACTCTATTAATACCAGGAATGGGGCTCTTCTCCCCTCGCACCACAGTGAATACTAACTTCTATTAATACCAGGAATGGGGGCTCTTCTCCCCTCACACCACAGTGAATACTAACTTCTATTAATACCAGGAATGGGGGCTCTTCTCCCCTCATCACTCTGAATACTGACCTCCTCTAATCACTCCAAGAATTTTTTTCGGGGGGTGCTCCTGTCCCCCTACATAACTCTGAGTACTAATTTCCACTATTTGCTCCAGGGAAAGCACATTCTTTGGGTTACAAGTCAACCCCGAAACCAGTGCTTCTGTATTTGCTATCTGCAGGGAGATAAGGGAAAAAAGGGGGACTGGGTTTACTGGACCTACAGCCCTGGGAGCCTAAAGCTCATCTTCTCTACAGAAATTGTCAAGAGTTCTCAGTGTCCCAATCTGGCAAAATACCTTGTATGAAGGTGATGGATTGTAAAATAGGTTCATAAAGTTTGGATGAAAACTAACAGACTTCACTGACCTGCTTCTGATGTGTGTCAACACGGTCTCCTTCTCCCTTCTGTAAATGTTATTCAACCTTTTCTTTCTCCAGGTACTGTACTGTTCTCCCTCTGTGCTCATCTCTCTCTCCCCCCCCCAACTTTCTCCCTCCCTAACCCCCCCCACCTCTTTCTCCTGTATTGTAAGGGGTATGTTCCCCATTTTGCATATGCCTTATTTATTTTTTAGATGATTTAAAAAATAATGATGCAGCCAGCCCACTGGTGCAGTCTAGTGCTACCACTTACGGCACCGATGACCAGAGGTCGGGAGCAACTGTGGGAGTCAGAGGGTGGCAGTGGGGTGGGAGGACTGACATCCCAAAGACTGCTCTCCTCCTCCGGGGAAGGTCTTCAAGTATGTAAAGGGGATAAATAAGGGCAGAGCCAAAGAACTGTTCAGGCTTAAGTGTGTGTGTGGGGGGGGTGACTACCACGGGGCATGAGTGGAAACTGGAGGGGAGGTACAGGGGGATCGCAGGAGACACTTCTTCATTGAGGGTAGTGGAACCATGGAACACACTGCCCAGGAGTCTGGTGGAAGAGAACACAATGGAAGGATTTAAGAAGGGTTGGGACAGGTACAGGGGGATACTGAAGCTGGGGAACACCGCCTCAGGGGCTGGGGTGGTGAAGTGAACTCCCAGTAGGGAGCTGGCTTCCAAGCAGACATGATGGACCATGGGGCCTTTCCTGCTGGCTTTTACTATGATTTAAAGGGATTTGGAAAGAAAAATGAACAACCGGAAGCAACAGGAGGAGTTAGAAAAGCATGTAGAATGAAGCACATACCATAAATACAGTTTCATTCACCATGAGCTGCTGCTACAACAGGACCTTTCTGATAAAGCATGGGGTGGAGGAACACCAACATGCTAAAGGGCTTCTGGGGGAAATTAGTATTGTTGGGCCTGTGCCTGGATAATTAAACCCAATCAATTAATAATTACAAACAGAAGACAAACTATGAAGAGTTCTGTGCCAGACAATTTTCCAGAATAATTCTGTCAATCACTCAATCCTCAGGGACACAAACTGGCATAAAACATTGAAATGTGAGTCAAGTGAAGGGCATTCTGTGGAGAACAGCCATGATCAGACACATCTCATGTGCGTTGCAGTTGAGAACGCAACCTTTTGATTAATACAAGATAAATACAAATTGGCAGAATCAGAGATGGATGGGACTTGGGTGAGTGTCACCGTGGCAGTGGGCAGAATCAGAGATGGATGGGACTTGGGTGAGTGTCAACGTGGCAGTGGGCAGAATCAGAGATGGATGGGATTTGGGGGAGCGTCACCGTGGAAGTGGGCAGAATCAGAGATGGATGGGACTTGGGTGAGTGTCACCGTGGCAGTGGGCAGAATCAGAGATGGATGGGACTTGGGTGAGTGTCACCGTGGCAGTGGGCAGAATCAGAGATGGATGGGACTTGGGGGAGTGTCACCGTGGCAGTGGGCAGAATCAGAGATGGATGGGACTTGGGGGAGTGTCACCGTGGCAATGGCAGAATCAGAGATGGATGGGACTTGGGGGAGTGTCACCATGGCAGTGGGCAGAATCAGAGATGGATAGGACTTGGGGGAGTGTCAGCGTGGCAATGGCAGAATCAGAGAGGGATGAAATGGGTCAAGTGTTAGCAAACACGGGCAGTGAGCAGAATCGAGATGGATGTGACTGAGGTGCTAGGGAACACAGGCAGTGGGCAGAATCGAGAAGGGTGGGACTGAGGTAAAGCGATAGCAAACAGAGGCAGTGGGCAGAATCAGAGATGGATGGGACTTGGGTGAGTGTCACCATGGCAGTGGGCAGAATCAGAGATGGATGGGACTTGGGTGAGTGTCAACGTGGCAGTGGGCAGAATCAGAGATGGATGGGATTTGGGGGAGTGTCACCGTGGCAGTGGGCAGAATCAGAGATGGATGGGACTTGGGGGAGTGTCACCGTGGCAGTGGGCAGAATCAGAGATGGATGGGACTTGGGGGAGTGTCACCGTGGCAGTGGGCAGAATCAGAGATGGATGGGACTTGGGGGAGTGTCACCATGGCAGTGGGCAGAATCAGAGATGGATAGGACTTGGGGGAGTGTCACCGTGGCAATGGCAGAATCAGAGAGGGATGAAATGGGTCAAGTGTTAGCAAACACGGGCAGTGAGCAGAATCGAGATGGATGTGACTGAGGTGCTAGTGAACAGAGGCAGTGGGCAGAATCGAGAAGGGTGGGACGGAGGTAAAGCGATAGCAAACAGAGGCAATGGGCAGAATCAGAGATGGGTGGGACAGGGGTAAGTGTTAGCGGAGGCAGACAGTGGGGAGAATCGAGATGGATGTGACTGTGGTGTTAGCAGACACAGGCAGTGGGCAGAACTGGAGATGGACGGGACTGAGGTAAAGTGTTAACGGACAGAAGCAATGGGCAGAACTGGAGATGGACAAAATGGGGCAAGACTTAGCGAACAGAGGAAGTGGGCAGAATCGGAGACGGCTGCAACTGGGGTGTTAGCAAACGGAGGAAGTGGGCAGAATCGGAGATGGATGCAACCGGGGTATTAGCGAACAGAAGAAGTGGGCAGAATCGAGATGGATGTGACTAGAGTAACTGTTGGACAAGCGGCAGTAAGCAGTATCGAGGGATTGGAGTGGGAGTATTATAGGGGACACAGTAGGAAGTCTGGAGATAAAATGGACTGGTGGTACGTGTTATGAGACTGAGCAGAACTGTGATGGACTGGTTCTGGGACTAGGGCTAGAAATTATTTTTTTGGAGGGATGGCTGGCCTAGGAACAGATGAAGTATAAATTTTGGCAGGAGTCCCTGCAAAGCACAGTTTTCCTTTAAGCTTCCACGTGTCCCTTATGTACTTTTACACCTGATAGGGCATTTCTAGTTTTTTACTTTCTGTTTGCTGGTTCCTCTGAACACCTACCCTAGACAGGGTGTTGCTCCTAGTCCCTCTTTTTTATCCTACCCTTTACCTTTTATTTTTATGATTTAATGTACCCAATACTTAAAGTGCAATGTAGTGTGGTCAAGGTTGGTACGCCAGGGGTTCAGCTTCTCCTGCCATCTGTCACCCCAGTGAGTTGCCCCTTACTCTGGCCCTCAGCTTGAGGAACCGCTAGGCCAAAGCACAAAAGCAGTATCACTGCGCCCTGCCCACGTTCCAACCTGGCTCCTAACTGGTGCAACACACAAAAAGGGGCAGAGTTTGTTAATGTCCATGAAGCCCGCTCGAGCAAGAGCCAGCAAGAGAAGACAGTCCCAATTAATTAATCCAAGAACGTTGGCAGTCACAATCAGTCACAGACAGCATCCAATTAAAGTGCTGTATTTCCTGGGGTCCTGAAGGCCACTGTGTTATTGTGAGAGCAGCTTATCCTCGGGACAGGTAAAGATTTGAAAATGGCCGTCTTTCGTGAAAAGTGGTTGTCTGGGATAGGCTGACAGCCAGTTAGTTTGGGCCTGGCTAAGACTGTGTGCGCTACAGAAGTGAGGTACACTGGGCAGAGTGAGAAATGGCTGGGACTGGAGACAAGTGTAAGAGAACCAAGATACAGTGGTTAGGGTCTGAGATGGATGGCACTGGGCGGGTGCTAGAAAACAGAGCCACAGGGGTCATAACCAGAGATGGATGGGACTGGGCGGGTGCTAGAAAACAGAACCACAGTGGGCATAACCCGAGATGGATGGGACTGGGCAGGTGCCAGAAAACAGAGCCACAGTGGGCATAACCTGAGATGGCTGGAACTGGGCGGGTGCTAGAAAACAGAGTCACAGGGGACATAACCCGAGATGGATGGCACTGGGCAGGTGCTAGAAAACAGAGTCACAGTGGGCATAACCCGAGATGGATGGGACTGGGGATATCTGTTAAAGAACAGAGACAGTGTTTACAAAATCAAAAAGATGGACGGGACTTGGGGTAAGTGTTCGGCACAATCGAACATCCTAACACACACTAACAAACTAAATTAAAAGCCAGCAGACTAGGCCTCATGGTCCATCGTGTCTGCTCGGTAGCCAGTCCTCTACTAGGTGCTCGCTTCTCCGTGCCACCCCCCACCCCCCCCCGAGCGGGTTTTCCCCAGCTTCAGTTTCCCCAGATCACAGATGGAACGTAGGTAAGGGAAAGAGTATGGGGGACTGGTGAGAATTATGAGGCCCAAGAGGTTGGACAGGGCATGACAGAGTAATTTCAGGGACAGACAAACAGCAGCTACACAGTAATTTCAGGTTGAAAGTGACTAAGTTCATCATAGAACGTATTCTGTGCAAATGTCTTGCTATAATGGGTCCCATTAACAGATATGAAACGGTATTCTATTATGAATGAGAGTGAAGTATTTTAGGATCATTGTGGAAATTATGAGGGGGCAACAGGGGCTGGGCATTCCCCTATTTCGTCAGTGAGAACCAGTTGTGCATGTCCTCCACTTTTAAATTACACAGAAAGGGGTGGACTCAGGGGATGCATCTGAAGGGCAGGGCTCTGGAAGTTCCTAAATTGCTTCTCATTATCTAGGCAGGGGCTGATATATTCTGGTTGGTATGTATAAGGAGACATGCAAAGGAATTTTGAACATGTTGGGGTTTGTCAATGAGATAGGTCAGTCACAACAAAGAGAGCTGCAGTACTCAAGATGATGAATGTGTGAATCAGGCTCTGACTAAAGGAAACAAAGCAGGGTCGATGGGAGTACTGCTACACAGATGAAGGAAGAGATTTTATATAAATGTGCTTGTTAGTGGGAGGCATACACAGTGACACAGTATTTAAGGTTGCAAAGGACTAAGCCTATGTCATGCCTGTCCCCCATGTCAAAGGCAGGAATAAGGTTTCTGTGCAGACACGTGCTACCTAACTGCATTCTGCCCACGATATTTCAATTAGAGCTTCACCAACCCGTACCCTCGTACAGTATCACTTATAGCACACAATCTCTGGCTGTAGTCAGTGATACTGTATTTTCTGTTAATGTGATCAATTTCTGTTTACATTATTCAATACTACAATTTTATGGGCAAGTTGTATATCTATTGCTTTGCATCGTTGACTATTGTTTTCTACATGTTACACACAAAGAGTGGTGAATATTTGCAACACGTTACCAGTTAGCATAGTCTCTAGTGAGACTATGCAGACTTTCAAAACCAGACTAGATCATTACATGGGCTCTGCAAAGCAAATATTCCACCAATGATGGTGGCGGGTTTAACAAAGGGTTAACCAACCTCACTAAACTCAAAAATAACCAATGCTGCGCTGCGTATACCATGCTCAGCTGTACCTCTTTGTGATCGAGCATCACTTTATTTATTTAATTAATTAACAGACTTTAGGATTACAACATTTGAGTCAAGGACTTATTTACAAAGGCTCCGCGTCAGAAAAAACAAATACAAACACTTAATACATATCGACATAGAATGGGAGCTAAAGGTTGCAGTTTTTTCAGTTATACAGTATTGCAGAATCAACATCAGCTATACATTGCATTGAACGTGTTACCGAGAGCTGTATTTTACAGTTTTCAAGAGAACAGCAAGTTTGCTGATAGAGGGAGGAAGTAACAGGGTTGATATTTACAGCGAAGTAGAGAATTAGAAGATATCTTGTGAGTGCAGCCAAAGGAGGTATTGTTAATAGGTAATGTTTGGTAGCCCTATCGGTAGGAGCTTAGTGGCGGGGTGACAGAACCTTTTCCAGGCAAGTAAAATACCACACCATACCATACAACACCACACCATGCCACATTACACAGTTAAAGGGAGGTTGTGCCCAAGGTCTGGGAAAAGTGACATTTTGCTGCAGCACAGATAGTACATTTCCACTGGGCTGCATGATGGGCCGTGGAACCACAAAGAAGCCAGAGCAGGACTGTAGGCAGGGCCACCTTCAAGAATGATATACCACATCATCGCACGACAGGGTAGGAACAAGGACACCTTCAGCAGTGATGTACCACATCATCACACGGCAGGGCAGGATCGTGGTCTAGGACAACTTCAGCAGTGATATACCACATCATCGCATCGCATGGCAGGGCAGGACCGTGGAAAAGGGCACCTTCAGCAGTGATACAGACATTGCACGGCAGGGTAGGACCATGGGCAGGGGCATCTTCAGCAGTGATATACCACATCATACCATGGCAGGGTAGAACCATGGGCAGTGGCAGCTTCAACAATGATATAGGACTTCATCCCATGTTATGGCAGGAACAACAGCGGGTATGCTACATAAATACACAGGAGGGCAGGACCATGGGAAGAAACATCAGCAATGATACACCACATCATCCCATGGCAGGACAGAACCATGGGCTGGGGCACCTTCAGCAGTGAAATATCACAAAATCCCGCAGAAGGCCTGAAATTTGGCAAGAGGCAACTTCAGCAATGATATACCCCATCATCACACAGCAGGGTAGAACCATGGGCAGGGGCATCTTCAGAAGTGATATACCACATCGACCCAGAGGAGGGTTAGAACCATGGGCAGGGGCAGCTTCAGCAGTGATATACCAAATCATCCCAGAGTAGAGTAGAATCATAGACAGGGGCATCTTCAGCAGTGGTGTACCAAGTCATCCCAGAGCAGGGCAGGACCAGGGAAAGAAGCATCTTCAGCTGTGATATACCACATCATCCCACGGCAGGGTAGAACCATGGGCAGGGGCACCTTCAGCAATGATATACCACATCATCCCATGGCAGGGCAGGACCATGGGAAGGAGCAGGGATCCAGATAAGGGGAGTACCAACCTATTTTACTCACCTCATTTTAGGAAATACTCTTCAGAAAAATGTTTTAATGAGTACCAGTACTCACTCAACATTTGTAAATACTCCACACCAAAGAATAGTGCTTCATAACATATTTGGTCATTCAAAAGGAGCATTTTTCCAGATTTATAGCACTCTTACCCATCCCAATTTTGTTTTACTCACTATATTTTAAAACTGGTGAGTAAATTACCCCTACCTGCCAACACTATCTGGCGCATTGTTGGCAGCTGATCAATACTTAACTAGAAAAACACTCCATTGTTTTTAAACTGTACTCCTTGCTCCACTCCATCCAGACATGTGTACACATCCGAATTTGGTTTTACTCACCTCACTTTCAAAATGAGGAGTACAAGTACTCATCCCAAAAATCTTATCTGGAGCCCTGGGAAGGAGTACCTTCAGCACTGATACACCACATCATCCCACGCCAGGGCAGGGTCCTGGGCAGGGGCACCTTCAGCAATGATATACCGCATCATCCCACGGCAGGGCAGAACCATGGGCAGGGGCACCTTCAGCAGTGATATACCACATCATCCCGTGGCAAGGCAGGACCATGGGAAGGAGTAACTTCAGCAGTGATATACCACATCATCCCATGGCAGGGCAGGACCGTGGGAAGGAGTAACTTCAGCAGTGATGCACCATATCATCTCATGGCAGGGCAGAACTGTGGGAAGGAGTAACTTCAGCAGTGATGTACCATATCATCCCATGGCAGGGCAGAACCGTGGGGAGAAGCACCTTCAGCAGTGACACACCACATAATCCCGCAGCAGGCCTGGAAATTGGCAAGGGGCAGCTTCAGCAATGATATACCCCATCATCTTACAGCAGGGTAGGACTATGGGCAGAAGTACCTTCAGCAGTGATATTACCACATTATCTCACAGCAGGGCAGGACCATGGGCAGAAGTACCTTCAGCAGGGTAGGACCACAGGCAGTGGCATCTTTAGCAGTGATATACCACATCATATAACATCAACCCACAGGAGGGCAGAACACAGGCAGGAACACCTTTAGCAGTGATATACCACATCATCCTGCAGCATGGCAGAACTGAGGGCTATAACAGCTGGATTCAAAATCAGCATCTAAAACATTCAACAGGTAAAACTGTCCACCATCTACATTCACCGCGAACAGGCCAGCCAACTCTGCAGACTACAATCGAACAGTAGCCATGTTCCACTCTGCTTTCCAATTCCTTGTGTAAAAAAAGGAATTCAGGAAACCCCCTCAGACACTGCATCAGAATGCAGGAATATCTAGGGGTCCCACATTTGCTCAGAAAATGTATTACAGTGCAGGAATGTCTAGTGGCCCTACCTCTGCTCAAAAATGTATCAGACTGTAGGAATGTCTAGGGGCCCTACATCTGCTCAGAAAATGTATCAGTGTGCCGGAATGTCTAGAGGTACTACATCTGCTGTTCATTTTAACTTCCTGCCTGTGTTTACTCCAGACCCGAGATTGTGAAAGAATGAGCACTGCTTCCAAGAAGATTGTCCTTTCTGACGTGTACAAACTCCACTGAGCATGTCCTAACATACTGTATACAAATCCCAACGAGCATCTCCTTTCTGATGTGTGTATAAACCGAACTGTGCCATCTCTGGGGTTTAGAAATCCCAATTAACTTCTTTTTTTGTTCTCATTATATAGAAGTCTTTATACTCCTTGCCTGCTCCTTCAAGCCTTGGCTCTCCTAATCCTGACACCTTCCATTTCCAAGACTTACAGTCTCGAAGTGTGGGCCCCCAGCAGGAGCTCTTTTCCTTTTCATTCTCTATGGTCCGGACCCACAGGCACGATGGCAACCATGGTTGACAGTGCTGCAGAGGGTATCATCCTACTGTGGACAGCATTTTTCCCCTTTTTTTTCTATTCCTCCTCTCTGTGGCATGCACAGTGTAGATGGGGGACAGCAGTCTACAACTGCAGTGCACTCCTGTAAGGGAAAGAAAGCTCTGCAGCCTACCAGCAGGACCCACTGTCATGTTGGAAAGTGCTGCCTTCCCCTCCCTGGCTGGGACATGCTGCCATTGGCAGTACAGCCCCCCAGCCTGGCCACTTGAGCAGCAGCTTCCTGAGCCCACTGGCATGGAAGTGCTGGAGCATTTTATTTATTTACTGAAATATTTCACCAGCAGGGCACACTGAACAACAAAGCTGCTTGTCTCATGGTGCGACCTGGTGGAAGGGGGTTAACACAGGGCTGTGAAGGATGATCAGTAACAATAGTATGTAGGTGGTACAAACAATACATTGTAAGATTGTGCAACAGTTGGTACACAAGGTATTGTACAATAAACAGTAGTGGAACATTGGGTAAATTACAATACATGTCCAAAATAATACAAAAGAAGAACATATAAATACACAAAATAGTAATAATGCGATGGAACCATTTATAGTGCATGAGTGTACCAGGAGCAGGGTCAAGGTAGTAAGTACGCAAGTGCTGTTGGAGTTAAAAGGATGGGGTAGGTTGTGCACACTGGTGACCCAGAAGGGCAGGTGGACAAGAGAGGGGGAGAGGCAAGAACTGAATGAGGAAAAGGGGTAGCCATTTCCCGATTTCCCCCTTCAGGATGTTGAGAACCCTGCCGGGGGGGGGGGTCATGGTAGGAAGGCAGAAACTGGGGATAGGTATTAAGGAGGGTTAAAGCAGGAACAGCTGAGGGAAAGGTAATTTTGTAGGACAGAAGTAAGGGAATAGCTGGGGGAGGAGTGTCGTATTTCAGGAGGGAGGGAATTCCAGATTTCAGGAAAACAATGGGTAAAACCAGAGGGTGGAGCGACGAGGGACCGTCAAAGCGCGGACGTCATTTGATCTGAGAGAGTGGGTGGGAGGAGGGGGAGTGGAGAGAGAGGATGAGAGATAGGAGGGGAGCCCTTGAACCAGAATTTGGAGGTGAGTTTGGCACAGTGAGAGATGTGTCTGTGAGATAGTGGAAGGAAGGTTAGAGAGTGATAGAGTTCACAGTGGTGGGAGCGGGAAGGGGAGTTGATAGCAAAGCAGCAGAAGGAGTTAAAGAGTGTCCAATTTGGTCAGGGAAAATTTGGGAGCAGCACCATAGACTACGTCACAGTAGTCAAAGATGGGGAGTATCATCTTCTGGACAATTTCATGTCTCGCAGTCAGTGGGATGCAACTACGATTCCTGTACAGAGCACCAAGCTTGGGACGCAGTTTCTTCAGGATAGCAGCGATATGCACAGAGAAGTTGAGGTGCTGGTCTAGCCAAATCCCCAGATATCTAAATGAGGAGGTGTCCTCCAAGATGGTCCCATCAAGGGGGGTGGATGGTGGATAGGGCCAGGAGACTAGAGAGTCTCTGCCTGGTGCCAAAGGTCATTGAGAATGTCTTCTTGGCATTTAGAAAAAGCTGGTGAGAAGCAAACCAGAGCTGAACTTGGTTGAAGTCATGCTGTAAGCTGGTTTCCACAGCAGCAGTAGGGTTTTTGCCAGAGCTGTACAAAACAGTAACGTCAGCGTACATGTGGATAGAAGAGGATGAGCAGGCTGTGGAAAGAATATTAAGGAAAAAGAAGAGTTGGGGACCAAGCACTGAGCCCTGAGGGACACCAGTGTTGATGGGGAGTGGAGGGGGAGATGGAATCAAGGATTCTCATTGATTGGGTCCTGCCAATGAGGTAGGATTTAAACCAGTTGGTGGCTGATGGAGCAAGGCCAGCTGAGGAGAGTGAATCAAGACGCAGGAGATGTGAAACAGTGTCGAAAGCTTTGGCTAGGTCGTCAAAGATGGTCGAGGTGATTAGGTCATCATCCATCCCTGAAAGGATGGAGTCAGTAAGCCTGAGGAGGGAGGTGGTTGTTGAGTGGTTCTTCCGAAAACTAGACTGGAAGGCGGTGAAGAAGGAGGAATCAGAGAGGAAGGGTGATAGTTGAGAGAGAACTAAATGTTCTTGAAGTTTGGCAAGGGTAGGAAGGAGGGAAATGGGGCGATAGTTGCCAGGAGTGGATGTGTCATCACCCTTGAGGAGAGGAAGGACTAAAGCATGTGTCCAGGATGAGGGTACTTGGGCAGAAATAAAGGACAAGTTAAGAATTAGGGAGATAGGATAAGCGACTGCAGGAGCAGAAAGGTAGAGAAGTTTAGGATCGAGCTCATCTGGTGAGGAGCCTTTAGAGGGGTTGAGGGATAGGAGAGTACTAAGAGCTTCGTCAGAGGAGACAGTAGAAAAGGAAAAAGGGGGAGGGGTAAGCACTGGCTGAGGTGAAGGGCTGAAGTTAGTAGATGGCAATGGGGAGAGGGAATTTAGAAGAGATGTGGTGCACGAGGTGTAGTAGGCATTAAATTCAGTGGCCACGGAGCCAGGGTCAGAAACTAGGGAGTTATTTATTTTGAGAACTGGAGGAGGAGGGGGAGAGGCGGGAGAGAATAGGGCATGAACTACCCTCCAGAATTTAGATGGAGAGTTAATGTTAGTCAGGAATGAGGAGATGAAATAATAAGACTTAGCCAGTCTGGTAGCTTTAGTACATGAATTGCATAGCATTCTGTACTTGGCGTAGTCGTTTGGATGTTTAGATTTGTGTTTTCTCCAGGCCCGGTCACGCTCCCTCAAGCAGGCCAGTAGTTCGGGGGTGATCCAGGGGAGGTGAAGCCCACAGACTCTGGTCCTTCTGAAAGGAGTAAAGGCATTCCAGGTGGCAATTAATTTATCCTTAGAATAGCCACACGTTTGGTCGACAGAAATGGCAGTGGAGAGGGGGCCCAGTTGGTGGAAGGGAGTGCAGAGCTGATTGGAGTAAGGTCTAAGGATTTAAAGGGCTGGAGCTGTATGATTTTAGGGGGAGGTTTCGGGCGATGAACCTTACGTACAATGAAAATGGGGTTGTGGTCACTAAGGGCATCGGGAAGGAGACCAGATTTAATGACGCGGTGCGGGTGGGTTGTGAGTGCCCAGTCAAGCAGGGTGTGGTTTTGGGATTAGGGTGTGTGGGCTCAAGTATAAATTGAGTGAGGTTTAGAGCAGTGATGTCATTTCGTAGCTTGTTTAACTTGGGAGACAACCAATTTAGATTCACATCACCCATTATGAAAAGTTTACCAGATTGTGAGAGGGAGGTGATGTTGGCCAAGAGTTCAGTCGTCACCAAAGGTCGAATGCTTGGGCGGCAACAAATGCCAGCCACAAAGACTGGGACTGAGAAAGGAAGGGTAATGCGGGTGACAAGGGCTTCATAGGTAGCTGGGATGGAGGTAGATAGGGCGGTAGTAAACTGCAGTGAGGACAGGATATACATGGCCACTCCATTGGACAGGCCAAGCAGCTCCTTTCTGACAAGTGCAGGATTCCTTTTCGATATGAGGCAGCCCAGTGGGTATTAAAAGTAGGGGCTAAATGAACAAACTAATGGATCATAATGTTCTACCGAGCCCAGATTCTTAATGCAACAATTTTGCACCATTAAAAAACAAACAGTGAGCTACAATGTTCCCAAGGGAAAAGGTAAGTTAAAATTTTAAACTGTCTGATATTTATCACAATCCACTACTTTGAAATGGACACTACATAAACAGAACCCTCAAGGAACATGTCCTTTCCAACACACAGAAACCCCAAACAAGCAAGTCCTTTCCCACGCACAGAAACCCCCCCCAATGAGCACTTTCCAACACACAGCACCCAACGAGCAAGTCCTTTCCCAGCACAGAAACCCCCAACGAGCAAGTCCTTTCCCACGCACAGAAACCCCCCAACGAGCAAGTTCTTTCCAACACACAGAAACCCCCAACAAGCACTTTCTTTAACATACTGAAACCTCAATCAGCACATCCTTTCTAACACACGAAACCTTAATCAGCATATCCTTCTTAACGTATAGAAATCTGAACAAGCTTTTCCTGTCTTACTTTCAGACTCCTTAACCACTGCATTTCATTTCTTTCACTGTGGGGCCATCAGGAAACTCACATTTCAGTGTCCACAAGATAGATTTCTTGACCGAGAACTATCAGCTTGTCCCACTGTTTTGTTTCATTTCACTTAAACTGCACTGAAGCACTTTTAAAATAATACAGAAAGTTTCACACCATTACATTTCTACTTGTTCAGGCGGAGTTGTACACCTTTCCAGTTAAGAGTATGTAAGCCTACTGCTTGCAAGTCTGGCTCCACCCCCTGAAAAAGTATCATTTATGGAACCAAGTGCTGGGGTCTCACTGCTGCTTGCTCATTCTTAACCCAGCTAATAGATTTTCAGTTATTTCCTAAGTATAGCCCCTTTCCCTTTGCATGTACACTAATTCCAACACTAGGCTCTTCTCCCCCAGCTCTTGTGTTGGCTCTGATCACATGTCTAGAGGTCCTTAAGTTACTAAAATCTTTGCCAGCTAACAGTACTGCTGGCCCTGAAGGTATCCATCCAGGGATCCTTAGGCAGTTTGCCTCGTGTCTGCTGGTGCCTGTAAACAGGCTTTTCAACCTTTCTATATGCTCTGCCTCTGTCCCTTGGTCTGGAAAGTTGCCAGAACCATCCCTGTGTACAAGAAAGGTGACGTCAAAATCTTATCGAACTACTGTCCCATCTCACTCCTGCCCACGCTCAGCAAGTTGCTTGACAAACTGATTCATCGGCAGGTCTCTGCACACCTTCTTAACTCTAACCTGCAATCTCCTGTACAACATGGCTTTAGGGCTGGACACAGCACAAACTACTGCTCTAACCCAGTTTACCAGCGATGTTAAATGCAACATGGAAAGGGGCCTACTTACGGGAGCAGTGTTCATAGACCTCTCCAAAGCTTTCGACATGGTGCATCACCCACTTCTGCTGGCCAAACTGCATTCTCTCGGTGCCTCTGATATGACTCTATCCCAGTTTGGCAGCTACCTTGAATCTCGCTCTCAGGCTGTCTTTCTGTAAAGTTCTCTCATCTCCAGCTACTATCTCCTGTGGAGTCCCACAGGGATCTATTCTCGGCCCTCCACTCTTCTCTCTTTCTCAGTGACATCCCTAGCCTGTCTACTCACTGCAGTCTTATGTACGCTGATGACTTGGTTCTTTACTCGGCCTCCAAGTCTATTGCTGACATCAATCTACATCTCTCTTCAGCCTTCCGGACTCTACAAGCCGATTTTCCTCAGACTATCAAATCATGAATATATCTAAGACTCAGGCCATGCTCTTTGGGTCCTCAAAAAATGTGCCCCCGAGTCCCCTAAGCTCTTGATCCACTGCTGTGACTGATCAGCTGTCTCTAATATATTATCCTTCAAATACCTTGGTGTTACCCTTGACCAGGTACTTGATTTTACTGCACACATCAAGGAGGTATGCCGCTTGGTCAACGCCAAGATTGGTGCAGCCTACCGTGTACATCACTCAATCACTCCAGCTGCTCAGATCTCTGTAGTGAGAGGAGTTCTACTCCCACAACTTCTATATGCCCTCCCAGTACTCTCTCATGCTCATGCAGGGGTCCTTCGACAATGGGACATATCTTATAACAGTATCTGTAGATTTGCCTTATCGGCTCCTCGCCTTACACATCACTGCCAACTCTATTCTGCCTTGAACTGTCTGTCTCCCACTGCCCTCTGGTCTTGTACACTCGGGTGTTTTTTTGACTCCCTAACCAGAAACCCACGCCCCTCCTCACTAGGTGATATGCTCACCCCGGTCTCTCACTCCCGCTCTCTTAGATCCTCCACCTCCCCTTTGCTCAATGTTCAGCCCAGCTCCACTAAAATGGGGGAGCAAGCTTTTTCCTGTTTTGCTCACAGGTTCTGGAACTCACTCCACCTCCATGTTAAGAACTCCCCATCTCACCTTGCATTTAAGCAAGCTCTGTTCTCTCACCTTAATGCCCTAGGTACCTGTGACTGCACTTAACTTTTCCTTGTCTCTCAATTATAGGCTACCATCTTGAGTTACATGCCCGTCCTTATGTTAGCCTTATGTGAATGTGTATCTACCTGCCTTTGTCTCCCCTAGCAAAGTTATTACTAGTTTATTTTCACTATCATGAATTTAATGTGCTATGATGCAAGTGCTTGTATTTCCACCCCAACTTCACTATTCTTGATGTTAGCTAGATGCTGTTCTAATTTGATGTTACTGACTCAGCTGCTGTCATTGTTTGCATTTACTGTTTACCTTCTTCATGTACCTTATTGTTGTCACTGCTGCACGTTCTATTGTACTCTTCCGGGTCGTGCCTGAAAATAGGCAGGTTTGTTTGCCTAGTGCATGTACCCGGTTACCGAAAGCAAATAAATAAAATAAACAAACACTGACTGCATTCTGCTTCAGAAATCCCTATCTAGTGCACCTTAAGGGCAGTTTTAACAAACATAAGGAGTGCAGTCCAAACCAAGGAGACACACGCTACATGTAACCCTAACACATGAAGAGTGCACCCTGTCCAAGGAGACAAGCTATAGGTAACCTTAACCCTTGCTGTGCCTAAGTGTATACACGTCCTAAAAACCTATACGTTCTAAATCTTCTGGCAGCCTAAGGGTTAACCCATGAAGAGTGTGCCCTATCCCGGGACAGACATGCTACATGTAACCCTAACACATGAAGAGTGTGCCCTATCCCAGGAGACGCAAGCTACATGTGACCCTATCCCTTGAAGAGAGTGCCCAGAAGGACACAGCACTGCCGGTAAAGGTCCAGAGGACAACGACCAGGATGATTCAGGGCATTGGGGGGGGCCCAATGAGAAGAGACTGGAAGAGCTTGGGCTGTACTCACTGGAGGAGAGGAGAGGAGAGGAGAGATGGGTGCTTATGATACGGGTCTTCAAATATGTAAAAGGAATAAACATGGGTGGAACCAAGGGAGATGTTCAGGGCTAAAGAAGGGGGACAAACCAGGGGAACGAGGGAAGCTGGAGGGGAAATTACGGGGGACGTAGGAGACATTACTTCACTGGGAGGGTGGTGGAGCCATGGAATCGCTGCCGGGAGTCTGGTGGAGGAGGAGGGGCACAGTGGATGGCTTCAAGAAGGGGTGGTGCAGGGGATGGGACAGGTACACGGGGAAACTGGAGCCGAAGAAGACCCATTCGGGGGCTGGGGTTGGGAAAGCGAGCACCCACTAAGTGGCTGGCTACTGAGCAGACATGACAGACCATTAGGCCTATTCTGCTGGCTTTTAGTATGTTAGTATATAACCCCATCCCATGAAGAGAGCACCCTATCCCAGGAAACACACGCTACATGTAACCCTAACACATGAAGAGCACTCCTTGTCCCAGGAGACACATGCTACATGTAACCCTAACACATAAAGAGTGCACCCTGAACCAGGAGAAAAGCTACATGCAACCTTAACACATGAAGAGTGCTGCCCTGCCCCAGGAGACATACACTGCATGTAACCCTAACCCATTATAAACCCTAACTGATGAAGAGTGCTGCCTTGCCCCAGGGGATGCGTGTTTACATGTAACCCTAACCCGTGAAGAGTGCTGCTCTGCCCCTGGAGACACACACTACAAGTAAACCCTAACTCATAAGGAGTGCCGCCCTGCCCAAGGAGATAAACGCTACATGCAACCCTATACCATGAAGAGTGCTGCCTTTCCCCAGGAGACACACGCCACATATAAACTCTACCCGATGAAGAGCGCTGCCTTTCCCCAGGAGACACATGCCACATATAAACTCTACCCGATGAAGAGCGCTGCCTTTCCCCAGGAGACACACGCCACATATAAACTCTACCTGATAAAGAGCGCTGCCCTGCCCCAGGAGACACATGCTATATGTAACCTACCCCGCCACACAAACCACGAAGGAAAGAAAACAACTGGCAGCACTTAGCAGAACCCCCGATGAAGGTCCCGATGAAGCATCATGGTTACAAGGTGAAGCACTGAGGCCATGTGCTGTGCTTTCTTCTGCCTAATAAAACATTTTTTGGACTTACCATCGGTTTTCTTTTTATTTTTTTGCTTGGTGCTGCCAGTTGTTTTCGCTCCAACACGTAAATCTAACCTGTGAAGATTGTTATCCAACTGAAGACACAAGCTACATGTAAACCTAACCATTGAAGAGTGATGTCTAGCTCCAGGAGACAACGGCTCCATGGAAACCTAACCTGTGAAGATGGTCACTCAGTCCAGGGAGACGAGCAACATGTACACCTAACCCATACCGAGTGCCATCTAACCCTGAGACACAAGCTACAGCAGATGTAAACCTAACTCCTACAACCTGGCCAGAAAGGAGCTGTAATTGTTTAGCACTGCAGAGGAGCAGGGGTGGTTGCTGGCTGCATCGGCAGTGAAGAGCGCACTGGAGGCTGTACCGGCTATGGGAGGAGCCGGAGCTGCATTTGCAGCTGCCCACGTCGGTAGCAGAGAGCGCCCCGGGGGCCACATCGGTGGATGCAGGAACCAGAGCTGCATCGGCAGCAGGACGGGCACCAGAGCAGGCTTTCCTGTTGGCTGCAGTCGGCGGCGGGCCAGTGCAGGAGGGAGTGGAGCTGTTTTCGCCAGGAGGGCTGTGGACCAATCAGCAGACAGGGTGCCAAGTCTGAACTCATGGCTGGGCTATAAAGGACAGACCCAGCCGTCTTCACTTAACCTGGCCAGACAGGAGCTGTAATTGTTGCCCCACACCACCCATGACCTCTATTAAATGGTTGGTGGGGGTGGAGCCTTGGAGAGGGATACAGTGAGACTGGGTGAGCTGGAACACTAGGAAGCTCAGACTTGTTGCTGGCTGGTGGGGGGGGCAGGCAAAAGGGTCACATACACTGCTTGCTTGGGCATTACTAACTAATACTGGGGAGGGGCAAACTGAAGCTGTTTGTATAATTTTTAATGTGTATGCTATCCACTGTTGGGGAAGTTGGCAAAATGCGCTGGAACTAACTACTGCTGGGGCTTGTGAACTGGCTACTGCTGTGTAGTGGGCAAATCTGCTTGTGAACTGACTACTGCTGGGGCTTGAAAACTGGCTACTGCTGGGAAAGAGGGCAAATTGCTGTGAACTGACTATTGCTGGGGAAGGGGGCAAACTGCTGGGTATTGCTTGTGTAATAACTGCTGGTAGAGGGCTTGTGTAAGATTGACAGTGTATTATTGCTGGTATGGGGCCATATTGCTCACACCCAAAATGAGGGTAGACTTGGGGGGCTGCTGGAGCAGGCATCTTCGGTAGGGTGATTGGGTGTACAGGGTGCGGCGTGGCCATAATATTAAATTGGGCATGGAGGTTCGGAGGGTGCCCAGTTTGTTTTCAGCTGGCGGGTATTAGGGAGGAGGTCAAGGGGCTCAGAAGGCAGCTGGAAGGGGGGAGGGTTGCGGAGGCAAGGGTGGGGAAAGGACCATATGAGGGTAGATGAGGCCAAAATGGCATACCACAGGGGACAGGTGGACAAGGCCAAAATGGTATACCCCGGGGACAGGTGGACAAGGACCATATGGTTACTTGGGAGGAGTGGTGCGCAAAACAAGCAATGTATGGAAATTGCTGCATAGGGAGGGGGCTGCCCAGAGGGAGCCAAGGAGGAAGGGGGGAAACAGGAGAGTGCAAAATCTGGGGCAAGCATCACACTTACTAATCAATTCACCCTGCTAGATCCAGGAGATGAAGTGGAGGAGGCTGGTGGGAGGGGGGAGCAGACGGACAAAGAGGGTTCGGTCAGTAAGCTGGAGAGGGGGGAGGGGGACAGAAGAGGAAGCCAGATTCAAAGGAAGGGAGGAAGGACATGAGCCCAGGTTGGGGGCAGGTATGGTAGATGGGAGAGCACAGAGAGAAACCAGGGTGGAAGGGGGCAGGACTAGAGTCGGGCCAGTGTCCAGGTTGGGTAAGTCAGCCAAGGAGAGGGTGCGGTAGGGAGTTCTCTAGACAGGCCAGCTTTGAGACCGGAAAAGTCGGAAGAGGTGGAGAGTAGGGGAGAGGAGATGGGGGGGCAGGGAGAACTACAGCAGATGGGGTGGGAAGTGCGGGTCCAGAGTGGGGGAGGGAAGTAGTAGAAGGATGCCTGGGTGGGGGATCTGAGGATAATGGCTCAGGAAGGAAACTGGGGTAGATGGGGGGCAACCTGTACCACCCAGGAGGTTGGGGGTGAGGCAAGCTGGAGTCACAGTCAAAAGACAGAGCATGGTACGACACGCGAGGGCATGTGGACCCCAGGCTGGGGCAAGCTGGGGGGTCAGAACGACGAGGAGGAGCCTGGAAGGAATCAAATGGCTAATAAAGTGGGGGGAAGGTGATTCTGCTGGATGACTCCATGACCAGGGGTAGCCAGTGGGAGGGGGTGCGGAGGGTAAAAGCAGCCCAGTCAAGGCTCAATGTATCCCAGGACTATCCATACACAAAGCCAAATTCCAGCTATACTCAATAGCACTGGGATGCAGGGGATCCCCAGACTTTCTAGTACATCTGGGAACAAACGACTTGAAAGGAAACAGTGAACTAGAATTACAGGTGAGATTCCGGGAACTGGCCAAGATTTGCCACTCAATACGAAGCACAGTTTCCTTCTCTGAGATTCTGCCAGTACCAAGGGTGACCGGGGAGAACAAGCAAAAACTTGGGAAGGGTGAACCAGTGGCTCAGGGACTAGTGCAGGGCAGAAGGGTATGGGCTGGTGGGGGACTGGGGTGGTACATTGGAGGATAAGGAGCTATATGCCAGGGATAGGATACACCTCAACCTCGAGGGGACGGAGATCTTGAAACTAAAGCTTGCTGGATTCATAGGCGAGGGGTGGGGTTTAAACTTTTAGGGGGGGGGGAGTTAAGTAAAAGAAAGGCTCGAAGGAGGGTTGCTCGAGGGCCAGGACTAGGGCACGAAACGAGGGTGGGAGACTGCATTGCAAATCCACGGAAAACTGTACAGGATAGGCAAGGCACATTTTATTTAAAAAGGACGCCCATCCCGGAGGCTCTGGGTGCCGTACATAAATTAATAAATACAACACATCAAAGTAACAATCAGTTAAATACAATACTCTGAACAAATTAAAACAAAATTTGATATACAATTAACTACCCTCAACTTCAGCTGCATTTAAAGTCTCTAAGACTAAATTAACAACAAATTTATCTTTATTAAAAACACAGATAAAGACTATAAAACATAGTCCGGGAAGGGCTGACTGGCACAGGGCCGAGAGGACTGGAGAGGGGAGAGGGGTCGGAGTGGAGGATGGTCCTGATCAACGCCAGGAGCATGGGCCATAAAATGCCCGAGCTCCAGGCTATGCTGGTTGAGGGAGTAGCAGATGTGGCGGCAATTACTGAGACAAGGGCCACCCAGAGAAATAATTGGGACCTAAACTTGGAGGGCTACAAAATATTCAGGAAAGATGTAGCAGTAGTAAAAATGTTTATTTTTTATACAAGATAGCAAACTTTAGGTCATAGACCTATTTTCAAAGTTGTCCTGTGTAATAGATATAGGAGTGGGGGGGGGGGTGCAGCCCTGAGAGTCAGAAATGACATAGTGGTTAGAGGAGTGGAGGAGGCTATAGGGGGTGTGGAAGCAATTTGGGTAACCCTGCAAATGAGGGGAGATAAAAGATTGAAAATAGGCCCCCCACAATAAAGGAGGCCCTGGAGTATAAACTGGTTGAGAACATCAAGGGTCACTGTGACCTTGGCAAAGGTAAGGTGGTGGTCATGGAAGACCTTAATATGCCGGGGGGGCAGACTGGGACACTACAAAATCCTCTGTGGCCAGGGAACAGAGACTGATGGACTTCTTTCAGGATGCCTTCCTGGTCCAACAGGTGGGGGAACCTACTAGGGAGGGGCGGATATTGGACATTGTCCTAGCAGACAGTGACCATATAAAGGGCCTGGAGGTGTGCAGCCCGCTGGCAGGTGGTGACCACGCCATGGTCTAGTTTCTGCTGTATCTAGGGGGGCAGGATAACCGCACTAATACAGTAGTAGTAGTAGACTTCAGGGGAGCGGACTTCATGGGCATGGGTAGGATTCTGTGGGGGAGCTTGGACAAAATTAGGCCAGACATGGATCCTGGAATCTTGTGGGAGACCATTAAGAAAGGGGTGCAGGGGGCCACTAAGTCCTGTACAAAAGTAAGGCGAAAGCATGGTAGAGCCAGTAAGCCATGCTGGTGGACCAGGGAGGTGCAGGAGGCGGTGAGGGGAAAAAAAGGCTGCCCACGCATCGGGCGAAGCGCCAAAGCAGGAAAGGAGCAGGAGAGTACGAGATGATGGCCAGGAGGGTCACCCGAGGGGTGAGGGGCCAAGGCAGGATGGAGCAAAACCTGGCATGGGACATCCGGAGGGGGAAAGGATCACGATACATAGGAAAGAAGAGAAAGCGAGGGCACAGATCAGCAGGATTAGGACTGGGGGGGGATGGGCTCAGGAAGCAGGGGAACAGACAGAGGTGCTAAATGAGTTCTCTGCCTTGATCTTTACAGAGGGAGACAGGGGATCCCTCCAGTCCGATGGGAGGGAACGGGAGCCAACACAATCGAGGGGTCAGATGGAGTCCAGAGGACTGAAAGAGGCTAGGGTACAGGCTGGGCCAGACCTAGAGGAGGAATGGTGGTTGCATGAAGGGGAGGGCTGGGAGGAAGAAATCACAGTGGATAGGGTGAGGGAGGCCCCTCGTAAGCTAAAAACTGATAAGGCGCCGGGGCCGGATGGGCTACATCCGAGGGTTATGAGGGAACTGGCAGATGAGCAGGCAGCTCCACTGGCTGCACTCTTCAACATCTTTCTGCAGACAGGATGGGTGCCTCAAGACTGGAGGGTAGCTCATGTGGTGCCTATCCACAAAGGGTGGGGGTCTTGAGAGGAGATGGGGAATTATAGGCCTGTCAGTCTGACGTCTGTGGTAGGCAAAGTAATGGAGGGCATTATCAAGGAGAGGCATGGGAGGCAGCTGGAAAGGTTGGGGCACCTGGATGACGAACAGTAAGGTTCCATCCCGAGGAGAGCGTGTCAGACCAACCTCGTGGAGATTTATGACTGGGTGATGGGGGCCCTGGACTGACATAGGCCGGTGGACATCCTATACCTGGATTTCAGCAAGGCGTTTGATTCGTACCACACAATGGTCTGCTAACAAAGCTGGGGGGAGGCAATTGCGGGTAGAAAATTGGCTTACGGGGTGAATGCAGAGGGTAGTGGTCGGTGGGACATTCTCCTCCCCCAGGAAGGTCATCAGTGGGGTCCCCCAAGGTTCAGTATTGAGGCCACTCCTGTTCAATGCCTATGTTTCAGATATAGGGAGAAGGGTTAGGAGTACGCCAAGTCTCTTTTCGGCTGACTCAAAACTGGGAGCACAGGCAGACGGGGATGAAGCAAGAGAGACAGTTCAGGGGGACCTGGATACCCTGGAGGGGTGGTCAAGGAGGTGAGGATTGAAGTTTAATGCAGGGAAATGTAAGGTGCTGCATCTGGGGGTCAGAAACCTGGGCCATGTACACACCGGGGGGCCACACTGCAAGCCACATCAGGCGAGAGGGACTATGGAGTGGTGGCAGACGTCAAAATGAATAACACTGAAAATTGTAGAAGAACTGCAGGTCCAGAGGAGGGCGACCAGGATGAGTCAGGGCATGGGAGATGGAGGCCCTATGAGGAGAGACTGGAAGAGCTCGAGCTGCACACAATGGAGGAGAGACGGGGGACATGATAGGGGTCTTCAAATATGTAAAAGGAATAAACAAAGGTGGAACCAGGGAGATGTTCAGGCTAAAGAAGGGAACAACCAGGGGTACAAGTGGAAGCTGGAGGGAATTACAGGGGGAGCCGTGGAGACATTACTTCATTGAAAGGGTGGTGGAGCCATGGAATCGCTGCCGGGAGTTTGGTGGAGGAGGGCACAGTGGATGGCTTCAAGTAGGGGTGGCACAGGTACAGGGGGAAACTGAAGCCAAAGAAGATCCTTTCAGGAGCTGGGGGGGGGGTGGGAAAGCGAGCACCCAATAGGTGGCTGGCTACCCAGCAGACATGACAGACCGTTAGGCCTATTCTGCTGGCTTTTAGTATGTTAGCATGAGTGCCCTCTAACCCCGAGACACAAGCTATAGCAAATGTACACCTAACCCATGAAGGCTGCTGCACAGCATCAAAGGAAAGACTAAGAGCACTTCTCTTAATAATTGCCGAGTAAAAGAAGAACAGTGATGCGGGGGGTCAGTCAGCTAGTCAACGCTTGCAACCAAAATGGAAACCAAGAGTGCATGTGGGGTGAATATAAGGAAAGCAGAGGGAGGTACAGATAGCTAGGGCCAATCCATTTCCATTTTTAATCAGAAAACACGCGGGGATTTCATTTTAAACCAGCATTTGGGAGACAATGTTTCACTGAAACGCCACTTTGCACCAGCTTTTGGCAAATTCCTCCATTTTAAGCCAAATTTTTATAGAAAACATAATGATCTGCCCTCAATTTGGGGGTGAAAACAGATTGGGGGGGGGGGAGTGGCTTGGACTCAGGCAAGATGGCAGCTTAAATCTTTTCCTCTGATATCTGTAACTCCATATCCTTAATTATCCTTGGAACCTTACAACTAACACAGCCTTGAAAAGAACATCTGCTGAAAGAACGTACAACAGCCATCCTAACAAGGTAGTAGTACGAAATGCCGAAATTTGAAATCCTGAACCAAAGAAGCCCGAGATCCCGAAACACCAGCTGCCCATCAGACCACCATCCCAATGACCAACTGCACAATACTGGAAATTGCCAGAAGGCGGAGTTGATTAGGTTACTGTAAGGGGGAGGTGGGGGGGGCGGAGCCCCCCTGTCCACCCACATGCACAGCATAAGTCCAGTGTCGGGCTCTCACTCTTCGGGATGTTGCTGTGTTGGGCAGCCGGCATTTTGGGGCCTCAGGCTTCTGTAGCTCAGGATTTCATTATATATCCTCCTAAAAATCATTTCATTTCTCCACTTCATACAGCAGTTTGCAGAGTACTACACAGATGTTGAGAACAGACCACGAGTTGTCGAACCAGAACGGCTTAACAATGGCTACTGATATGCCCCCCACAGATTACATAGAGAGCATGTTTGCTCAGATGCTATCAGGAATCAATGATTTAAAAACAACAGTGGTAACAAACACCAAAGTTATACAGGACCCTGATGCCCAAGTCACAGATACAGAGAAAAAAAGCCGCTCCACAGAATCGGCAGTAGATGAACTCCATGCACCACTTAGAGAACAAGCCAAAATGATCCAAACCTTGCAAGAAAAAGTTGGATGATCAAGAGAATAGAGGGAGAAGGAATAACTTGAGGTTTGTCAGGATCCCAGAGAAATCTGAGCTCCAGGACCCCTCCGGATTTCTATGTTACAGCCTGCCCTCGATCCTAAAACTACCTGGAAACCCACATTTTGAAACAGAAAGGGCCCACTGTTCCCTCGCTCCAATGCCCAGGCTGGGAGAGAAGCATTGACCTATACTGACCAGATGCATACCAACATACTAATATTGGGGGATGACCAAACGAGCAGACACGAAAGACCACTAGGCCTATTCTGATGGCATTTTAGTATGTTAGTAAGTACCATTTTATTTATTTCGTTTTTGTTGACCGGGAAGGAAGACTACACAATTTTTTGCCTATTTTCAGCCTCGTCCCGGGGGAGGGGGATACAGATGGATGCCAATTGAAATTGAACCAGATTTTTAAACTGTTGGTGGTTTTCTTTTAGTGAATGGGGTAAATCTGGGCAGGGCACTGGGGAAATTCCCCATCTCTTTTAGTGCGGGGGGGGCAGTTTATGCTAGTTTTTATGAGTTTTCTTGTATTATTTAAGAGGAATGTATGGTTGGATTTTGTTTTAATTTTCTTGTTTTATGATTTGTATTTATTTTGTGTGAACTCACATTGCATTGTAATAATTTGTCTGGTAAAGTCATATTAATAAAAATTCCCCTACTCTTTTCAAGAAGTGCCATGGGATCTTTAACATTCACCTGAACTACGATCGTATTCCTTTCTCCCTCAGATACCGTGCCATGCTGCGTCTAGAGATAAATGGAGCACACAAAATCTCCCACTCTCCGGAGGTCACCACTGCCTTTCTGAATTACCACTGACCTCAAACAGAGCATGATCCTAAACGCCCACGACTGCAACAACCTACAGGGCCCAGGGGAACCCCCCAAATGGACACTGAAACATGCGGGGACCAAGATAGCTCAAACACTCCACGGGCTGAGCAATCGGATGATTCGTGGCTTCTCCCACAAAGGCCAAAATACAAAAATTGCAACCAACCCCGAGGAGACAAAGAAACCAGCAATCAACGTGTCCGATCCAGGAGCAGGAGCGGCGAAGAAGTGGCAGCTGATGACAGCGATCTTTTCTTTTACCATACGCCAAACAGCTTCTCCACTCTGGCCCATGAGCAAGATGAAACCCCAGCAAAATATCAATATCTTCTACAGGCCAGCCAACAAAAGCACCACTACCCACCAACGATCCGCAGATAACAAATAATGACGCAGCCTCAACCACAGATCCACTACTTGTTCCTCCTTGGGCTATGATGGTAGCAACCACGACAGCAGCCGCCACCAAACACCTTCAGGCCTCTCAGAGCAGTGTGAAAATGGCACCAATGGCTAGAACGGCTCCCGAAAACAGTCTAGCAGACCCACCTTGAATAATGCATCTGATTGGTAACTTCAATATGTCTCAAAACTGTAAGCTAAATAGGGAATACACAATGGCCTTACTCAAAATATGCAATTTATCTTCAGGAGTGAGGGGGCAGGACCTTAACTCACGAGTGGCAAAGCCACATGTGACTTACGACAGTCCTGCCCCCTCACAAATGGAGATAAGTTGTATAGTTTGAGTATTCTCCGATTGGTCCTTAGGTAAAGGGTAGTCATTACGACATCTAACCTGCACATAGATGTTTATCTGGAAGAAAGACAGTGAGATAGGGAAAGATTTTATCACTACTGGTGTTGTATAAACCACACTAGAACTGTCCCGGACTAAATGTGTTGAAGGGGAAAAGGAAGGGAGAGAATTTTACTGATGTTTATTGTGAAGGTGATACGAACATACAAAATTTGCCAGCAGATAAAGGCCTAGAGGACTATCAAGTCTGCTCGAATGTGCAGCTAGCACCCCTCATTCTGCAGCTGCCCTTCCCTTCCACCCTTCCCCTTTATTAACCCTCCCCCTTGTCCCGTCCCATCCTCGTTTGAAGCAGTCCACCGTTCTACTGGATACCACTTCTGCAGGTAATGCATTCCACCCAGTCACCACCCTCTCTGTAAAAAAGTGTCTCCTCATCTCCCTCCTGATCCTTCCTCCCTCCAGTCTCATATCATGGCTCCTGGTGTCCCTCCCCTCCCTTACTTTGAACAGCCCCTCTGCACCGGTCTTGTTTATTCCTTTCATGTATTTAAAGGTTTCAATCATGTCCCTCCGTCCCTCTTCCAGTGAGTACATGTTCAACTCCATCAGCCTCCTCTCGTATGATAAGGCCCCCAGCCCCTTGATCATCTTTGTCGCCCTGCGCTGCACCCCTCCAGTAACTTAATGTCCCTCTTCAGATATGGACGCCAGTACTGCACGTAGTACTCCAGGTGCGGTCTAACTAATGACCTATACAGTGGCAGAATCACCTCCTCCCTAATCGAGGATATACCCCTTGCAATACAACCCAGCATTTTGTTGGCCTTTGCAGCTGCCTTCCTACATTGTGCCGAGTTGTTCATTGACCCTGTAATGAGCAGCCCCAGATCCTTCTCCTCCTCTGTCTGGGCTAGCTGCACTCCCCCCAGCTGGTAACTCCTCCTTGGGTTCTTTATCCCAAAATGCAGCATCTTGCACTTTTTGGCATTAAACTCCAGTTGCCAGGTGTCTGACCAGGTTTCAAGCTTTGCCAGATCATCCTGCAACCCCTGCCATCCCCCTAGGTCATCCATCACCGCCCCTACCTTGGTATCATCAGCAAACAGACTGATCTTGCTCTTGATGTCCCATGTATTTAGGTTTGGCTAGATGTTCTCAGTGCTTCTCCGACCCCCGACCCCCTCGACTTTCCTGCACTAGGGAGCCATTTTCTCCACAAGACCACCTTCTGTAGGTTTCTCTATGAGATCCTATGGTCATGCGCAATCCCAATAGAGGTCAGAGAAGTGGATGGCCACAGAACCAAATGTAAACGAAGCAGACCGCAGCTACTACAGCAGGAGATATTAGCTCAGACTCCGGCCAGTCTGGTCCCCTCACCACTCAGTACCTCTGATTGGGATGCACAGATTTCTGTACATTGCAACATAGAGATAGCAAAAACCAAAATAAACCCGCACATGATATGGAGCATTTTAAAACTTGACACCACCACCCCACCCCACATTTTACCAAAGCACAATACCACTCAGAGATTCTAGGGCTCTCGGTCTGCAGTTGGCACCCCTGGCACCATAGTACTGAAATATCCACAGATAAACTACCTTTGAGAAGATCATAACTTCCCTACTGGAATTGGCCAATGCTGGTCAAGTGCTCCCTATGTGGATTTTATTGCATAGTTGCCCTCAGGATTAGGAGGAATAACCTTCCCTTTCCACCTCCTCTTCGGTATGGCTTAGCAGGCATGTAGAGCTGCACATCCATTTTACATAATGAGTGGGCGCTGCGGCTCCTTAAGCGCCACCCTCCCTTGTGTATACGGGATCCCAGCTGTTGGCTGAAACTCCAGTGGTGCCTACATCCACAGGTCTGTTTTTCAGAAGTCAGACACACTAAAACCGCCGAACAGGGTTCTGCTCACACTGGCAGGAAAAAATGATGGCATCATGAATGGTGAGGACCCAAAGGTGGGGGAGTGCACACAATTGCTGAGGATCCAGATTGGGCTGGGGACCCGAATAAAAGTGAAATTCTGTTCAGGCAACTCAGCCCTTCCTCACTCAGACAGCTGTGCACTTCGGACCCGATCAATTGACCACTGAGCTCTAGCAGGAACTGTAATCTAATCATTCGTCAGAACCCACAAAACGGGACTAGCTACATAATTTAAAAGAGGCATCAACTTCCTAATAAGACCTCTATTACCCCTTCATCCCCCCCCCACCCTCCTCCATGATCTTATCACTGAAGGAACTACTCTCCTTCAAGAGAAAGAGACAGAACCAATGTGTAATGCCGGATGCTCACTGTTTAAACTGAATTAAAAGGAACGTCAGTACAGAGACAACTAACATCCAGAAAGCAGATGAACCCTGTGAACACTATCCCTCCCAGCCACAAGCAACTCCACCCCCCATCCCCTCCTACTTGGGTCAGGAAACCTACCCCCAAAGCACTCCGATACAATCCCCCAAAAAACTCCCACCTCGACCCTTTAGATTTACATCCAAGTCAGAGGCCTAATAACTAAATGCCCTATACTGGACAGGCCCCCTGCCTCCGTAGACTACACCAGCCTACCCTATCACCATAGGGCTGATGAACCTCAGACTGCATCCAATGTCACACATGACCACAGTCGGATAACCACAAGGTGGACAATTCACACCCTGAAGAGAACCCTTCAGAACAACTACTGAGAATATGTCCATCTCTCTAAGAAATATCTTATACTCCCAAGCCCTCAGTCCTACAGATCAAGGAGGACCACTTCCTCCCCCAGGAGGAAATACTTGGGGCGTCCCCCCCGTCCCCGCCGAGTCACTTATCACCACTGACCCCTAGAGCCATTTTCCATCTAATCAATGGGCCACACTAGGCAGGAGCTACACAGGATTAGAATCCACCCTTACACTTCATTTACTCAGGTGTTCAGAGTCCTTAGCAGCTGTCAAAGATGTTTAGACTCCCTATACCATTCAAGAGTAATCAGATGTCTACTCTTCTCAGATGATGGTAACCTCCCCTGCCGTAGTTGAGCCCAAGAGTGCAAAGAGAAACCTCCGGCCCATAAAGGGTCAGGATAACTTCCTTTTGACTCTGAGAAGACTATCTTTGTATTTAGTTAGGACTGTTTACTCAGGATTGTTTTCCTTCTGCCTTAAAAAATGCCTTGCTTCACCAATGTACAGATTTACTTCTGGAGTCCGGATTTACCACTGCAGAGCATGCTGATTTCTAGACATCGCATACTTATGGATGCCTACTCTTCGACATGCCGTATCGTCACCTGGTGCCCACCAGATTATGAGATTATCCCCTGAACCACCTAATAGCCAACATTCAATTCCTGTGTTGGAACGTCAGGGGCCTAAACTCACCAGTGAAGCAAAAACAGGTCTTTTACAAAACGACTACATGCCCAGGTTGCTTTTCTGCAAGAAACTAAATTGCTCACAGCAGATGCCCAGAAACTTGAGAGTGGGTGGGAACTGAAGTCCATAGCTCTGCCAAAGTTAAAAAGAAAGGAGTCTCCATCCTCATATACAAGTCCCTTCATTGGCAACTATCAAAAACTATAAGAGACTCCAATGGGAGATGGGTCCTAGCCCTCACTGATACTCCATCCAGGCCCCTGGTACTAGGGAACCTACATGCACCCATTGACGACAACCCCTCCTTCTTTCATCACCTCGCTGCCCAGATCATACAAGTTTTCTTCATCAAGTTTGTATGCTCCTATGCATCTCGGGCGGCTGCTGCAGCCCTGTCCCAGACTCCTCCACCCGGCTACTACCCGTTAGTACTGCTGAGACCCATTCCTCCACAGAGTGCCCCACCCCTTGGCAGAGCATGGAAGGGGAGGGCCATCTTCCTGCCACCCAAAAGTCCTGCGTTCAGATTGGGGGTCCAGCGATATGGTGCCAGGGTGGGACAGAGGCAGTCTGGCAGGGCTTCATGTAGCCCCAAACCATCATGTTTCCTCCCGATTTTGTCCCTCCATGCGCAGCGGCCATAAGTGTGTACACGTAGAGGTATGCACATGCTACGTAATGGCAACCTTCACTCCTGCGCTGCTCTAGGCTCTGGAACTGCCATCCGGGCTCCACCAGGTGGCAGCCAAGGAGCGATAAAGCATGTCCCCCCCCACCCGAAGGAGAGGAGAGCGATCAGACACTCAATCCTCTCCATCCCCAAAAACGAGTCACCAGTGTGGCAGGAGGTAAGACAGACACCTCAGCCCCCCACGCCACCAGAGCCGACCCCAGATTGCACAGTTTAATGATCAAAATGCCTCCATCCTTGTTGGGGGAAGACTTTAGTCTCATGCTGGACCACCAAGTACACTGCAGCCAAAATGCCCCTGAAATGCACAACAGAACTGCACAGGCAGTCAAGCTGCGGATGGCGGACCAAGCCCTAACAGATGTCTGGCACCTGTGCCATCCATGTACCCGTGACTATATTTGTTACTGAGCATTGCACCAATCATAGAACATGCTGGACCTTTGGCTAGCATCTCTAAACCTTATCCCAATGATCCTAGAATCCCCCACTAATTCCAGAATACTAGGACCACACCCCACTGCAACTAAATCTCTTATGGGGCCCTGTATCTAAAAGATCCCCTTCTTAGCGGCTAGACCCATTTCTAATGCTTGACCCGTAGTTTAAAAACCTGGACTCAGGAAGATGTCACAGCTTACCTCCAGATCAATGATGACTGTCAAACCTCAGTGAGCAATCTATGGGAAGCCTTCAAAGCCAACATGTGCGGGATCATCACATGGTACGCCTCAAGACGGAAGGTGATGCTCAACTCAAGCAACTGGTGAATGAGCTACAGCAAAAAGAGAATGGCCTTAAATGCCCCCAGAGGCAGCAACAACAGCCCTCCACAAGATGGTGCTCAACCTTTGGACCGAAATGAATAGCCTCTTAGTCAGAAAGGCAGAGCTGGCCATCCTTAGACTCTGACACAAGTACTGGGAGAGGGGGGAGAAGTGCAGCAAAGTCCTGGCCTATTGCCTGAAAAAACAGCAGTCTGAATGACATATAGCAGGCCTCCAAAATGCGGTGGGACAAACCAAAAAAAGAACTACAGATCAGTCAAATCATGCAGAAATACTATTTGTCTATTTACAGTTCCAAAAACAACCACAACCCCTAATGTACCACGTCCTTTTTGCAGACCCTGCATCTAACATACTAAAATGCCTGCAGAGTAGGCCTAATGGTCTCTCATGTCTGCTTGTTTGGTCAGCCCCCAACCTGGGCGCTGACCTTACTGCCCCCCCACCCCCTTGGGATTCCCCATTCCCAGTTCAAGATATTCCCCTTGTACTGGACTTTGCCAGCTCAACTCTTCCCCTATACACTTGTCCCAACCCCTCTTGAACCTCTCTGCAGTCTCTGTCTCCACCAGTTCTCTGGGCAGCGCATTACATGGTTCCACCACCCTCTCAGTGAAGTAGCACCTCCTCCTTTCCAGAGTCTCCCCCCCTCAGCTTCAACCCATGCCCTCTAGTTGCCACCCCTTCCTTTGGAACACCCCAACTGAGTCTCCCCTATATCCTACCAGACTGTTTGTTTCTCACCTTTAATAGGTTTTTGGTTTACTGTCCTTTGCCTTGTATATATGTAAATAATTGTACATCTATCTCACTCATAAATGTTTGTATTTGTGCTATTTCAATATCATGTTTTTGTATACACTCTGTAACCTTTTTTGTTATGACCACTCAGGTCCATCTTGTAAATGAGCTATGCTCAATGATGTTCGCCTGAATAAATAAAGATTTTTGATTTGATTTGATTTATCCCCTTCATGTACTTGAAGATCTCCATCATGTCCCCCTGTCCCTCCTCTCCTCCAACGTGTACATGTTTAGCTCTTCCAGCCTCTCCCCATAGGTCCCCCAAGCCCCAGATCATTTTGGCTGCCCTCCTCTAGACCCTCTCCAGGAGTGCAATGTCCCTTTTTAAATGGGGCCCCCAAAACTGCACACAGTACTCGAGGTGCAGCCTAACCAAGCAGTTATACAGAGGGAATATCACTTCTCTCTTCTGGAGGCGATGCATCCCAGCATCCTATTGGCTTTGGCTGCTGCTCTCCTACAAGTTCCAGAGTTGTTCATTTTGACATCCACAACCACCTGCAGATCCCTTTCAGTCATCGAGACTTGTAGTATCCCGGTGTACACTTGGTCCGGGTTTTCTGGCACCCAGGTGCAGAACCCTGCATTGAACTTCAGCTTCCACTTCCTTGACCACCACTTCAGAGAATCCAGGTCCTCCTGCAGGGCCACCCCCCCCGCCCCATCCATCCACCACCACTCCCAGCTTCGAGTCGTCCGCAAAGAGACGCATTTCACTCCAGATACCGTTCCTTATGTCAGAGACATAGGCATTAGGACCGATCCCTGAGGGACACAAATGATGACCCTCCTTGGAGAGGAGACTAGCCCGACCACCACCCTCTGGGTATGTTCTGAGAGCCAATTTCCAATCCATCTGATCATCTGTTTCCCAACCCCCATTTCCCCTGGATTATCCAACAGGCCCTCATGAGGAACCGAGTTAAATGCCTTGCTAAGATCAAGAAGGCGCACGTCCACTGGCCTACCCTGCTACAGGGCACTCTTCAACAATCATATAACTCCACAAGGTTTGTCTGACATGATTTTCCCAGGGTGAAGCCATGCTGTCCATCGTCCAGGTACTCCAACTTCTCCAGTACCCTTCCCAGCTTTTCCTTGATAATACCCTCCATCACCTTGCTCACCACCGATGTCAGGCTGACAGGCCTGTAGTTCTCCACCTCCTCTCTTGATCCTCCCTTGTGGACTGGCACGATATAGGCCACCCTCCAGTCCTGGGGCACCCACCTCATCTTCAGAGAGATGTTGAAAAGCTCCGCCAGGGGTGCCGTCAGGACCCAAAACCTGAACAACTGCAGGTTCTGGAGGGTCCCTTATCCACCCAAGAGACAGCAATCGCACTCAAATCACTTATTCCTAGAAAAGCCCCAGGAAGGGATGGCTTCCCAACCGAATTTCTACAAACACCTCTCCCCAATTATATTCCCTGTGCTACAAAGGCTCTATGAGGAGCCACTGAAATAGGGATCTTCCCAACCACAATGGGGACGGCCACCATCACGATCCTCCCCAAAAAAGGGAAAGATCCTACTGATCAAACCAGTTATAGACCCATCTCTCTCACAACAGTAGACAGCAACATTTTTGCCAAAGCCCTAGCCCTCAGACTAGATAATATACTGCCCTCCCTTATACACCCCTCCCAGGTGGGATTAATTAAAAGGATGGAAGGATGGATCAGTTTGGACCATATGTGCACTCTGCTAAACCTAATCCACATAGCTAAAAACACCCTATCCCCCACTGTGGCCACTGCAATAGACTTTGAAAAGGCCTTTGACTCTGTGGAGTGGAGGTTCCTTTATGAGGTGCTCCGACACGCAATGCCTGGGTCCAACTTCATCAGAAATGTACAGACCATCTATTAAAGACCTCTGGCTAAAGCCCTTAAAAACTCCACCCTTTCAGACCCCTTCCCCCTGGGTAAAGGAACACGGGAAGGATGCCCAGTCTCCCCCCCCCACCTGCTATTTGTCACAGCAATCAAATCACTGGCTGCTGCCACCAGGGCCCATCAAGGAATACAGGGGATACCGACAGCAAAACAGCAATACAAAACGTTGCTGTATGCCGACGACATGTTGGTCCCAACTACTCAGGCTTCCAGTTCCATCCAGTGCCTTCTAGAACTTTTATCCACCTTTACTGCAATCTTTGGACTTACAATAAATAGATCCAAGATGGAGATCTTACCTCTCAATCACCTGTGCACAAAGGTCCTGATGAAATCCATGAGACATAGCTGGGCCAAGGGCATTCTGCCCTACCTGGGCATCACGGTCATGACACATATGTCAAAGCTCTCTGCTGTAAATTTCAACCCTCTCCTTTGGGATCTCAAAACCAAATGCCACAGGTAGAAATCACTACATCTCTCACTAGCCAGAAAAATCAAAGCACTTAAAATGATCACTACCCCTACAATTCTCCACTTACTAGGCCACCTTTCTATCACTATTCCTAACAAGTGGTTTGAAGCAATTGATAAACTCATAGGAAGTTTCTTACGAGAGGGATAAAACATCTGCAATTTAGCAAGACTAAACTTAGAATGCACTGGAACAGAGATGGATGGGGCTTACCGTTGTTTAAGGCACGTGCCTGGGCATTCAGAACGCTGCAAACTGTTAAATGGCTAACCACTGCAGATCAAGAATCTCCCATCTGGCTTGATATCGAAATATCCCAATGCATGAATTGCTCACCAACTGCTTGTCATTATTCCACAAGGCCAAGGCTCCAAGACTGCACCCCACCATAGGACCTTCACTTAAGACTTGAAAGAATATTCAAAAGCTTTTGGCCACACCATTGGCACATCCCAGTTACATAGAACATAGAAACATAAAAGTTGATGGCAGATAAGGACCTCAAGACCCATCCAGTCTGCCCATTTCTTTTTCTACCTTATGAATGTGCCATTGGCCTTTGCTCTGTCAGCGGCCTATCTATTCATACTCATTTGTATTGCTCCCTTATGCCTATCCCATGCCTGTTTGAAGCTCTGCACTGTATTCATATCCACCACTTTCTGAGGTAGGTTGTTCCATGCATCCACCACCATTTCTGTGAAAAAGAATTTCCTCACATTACCCCTTAATCGGCCTCACTCTAATTTCATGCTGTGTCCTCTTGTTCTGCTATTTTTCTTATATTGAAACATGTTAGACTCTTTCACCTTGTTAATGCCCTTAAGGTGTCTGAATGTTTCGATCATATCACCCCTTTCCCTCCTTTGCTCTAGGGTATACATATTGAGCTCCGTTAATCTGTCCTCATATGTTTTCTGATGCAGTCCCTGCACCATTTTGGTTGCCCTTCTCTGGACTGCCTTAGTTTGGTTACACACCACTAAGGGATAATCCTGACATTAGAGTGAACAGGACCCCAATTAAGTGGTTCCAATGGGAAAGTAAGGGCATCAGGGTGGTGTGAGATCTCATACTCTATGCTCTGGACTCCTTCCAAGGGCTTCACAACATTTATGGCCTAGACAAAACAGATTTTTGGAGCTATCTGCAACTCAGAAAAACAACTCAATGCATCCTTCCCTGACCCAGCGCGATGGGACCCCTCCACCTATGCACCCCTTCAGGTATGGATCCAAATGCAAAAAGGAAGAGCAGTGACTAACTATAGGTGTATTAGGAATCCTGTACCCAACCAACCCCACATTCAAAGCTAGAGCCCAATGGGCCAAGCAACATGGCAAAAGAGCTGAAGACATAGATTGAGAGCAGTACTGGAGACAAGCACATGAGATGGTCAGAGACATCATCTTCGGTATCGCACCCCAAATGTCCTACATGAAGCACCACTAACTCCTGGCAACAATTACTGGAGATGTAGGGCTCCTAACAGTGATTGACTTTACATTATTTGGCAATGCCCTATACCATTCAGCCCTTCTGGGCAGACACCATAGAGTTGCTAAATAAGATTCTCACCCAACCACTCACCCCTTCTCCTGAGATGCTCACCTCAGGAGCCTCCCCCCATGACACAATTTATGTTAACTCTCCAACGCTGTAATGGATTTCTATGGTCTCCATAACATCCAAACACCTTATGCTAAGAAGATGGCGAACTTCTGATATCCTCATCATAGCTGAGTTACATAATAACCTAACCCCATTAGCTAGATTCGAAAGACTCTCACATGTTAGCACAAACACCATAAATAAATACGACAGTATGGGGCATGTACCTACATTACCTAGAAGAAAGGCCTACTACTAGAACCCCTCCCACAGCGCAACCCCGAACAGGGATAGGTTGAATTCCTGATAGTCAGGACACACCATAGTTGTGCACCACTGAAGATACACACCACAGAACTCCTGTGACCAATGGGATAACTACCCTCCCAGACCTGTTAAAATGCTTTACTTTCCGGACTCTAGAAATAGATGTTTGACGTGAGGCTTGTACATAGTTATTGATTATGTCATGGTTGGACAGACAGTTGTCTGTTTTTCTCCTCCTTCTCAATTCCTAACCCTACCCATTCCAACACAGTCTAGATTATAGCACATTGGGACCACAGATTACCTGCCTTTCACACACTTGGCTCAATTATGTTCATCCCTTTGAAATAGGAAAACAATATACGGTATTGTCTCTCTGCATCTTGTTACCCTTCTTGATCACAGCTGTGATATACCACAGGCTTATATACCACCTCAACACTATATCTGAAAGGTGGGCTACTTGCCCCCATCAAAGTCTGCCTTATACCCACCCTTCTTTCCTCCCCATAGGTAGACCCATCTCCAGCAGTCAAGGAGTATATCCAACAGGAGAGCACAATCATAGTGTTCAAGTCCCCATTCCTGTTTGGTTTTAGCTTTATAAAACAACAGAACTTATAGTACAGTATAACAGTAAGCTTTATAAAGGTCAACTCCACATAAATGGTTTTCCACATAGGTAACTGGCCTAAGGTATCAATCCCAGCTGACAACTTATGTATTTGTTTAGTGGCAGACATCCTCTGTCTGGATTTCAGCAAGGCCTTTGACTCTGTGCCCCACAAAAGGTTGATTGGGAAGTTGGTGGATCTCGGGGTTGGGCATAAGATGGCCAGATGGGTTGAAAACTGGCTGTGTGACAGAACCCAGAAGGTGGTTATCTGGCACCAGAGAGGTCACCAATGGGGTCCTGCAGGGCTCGGTGCTGGAGCCGGTGTTGTTCAATGTCTTCATCAATGACACTGGGTATGGCATTATGGTCAAAATGTGCCTAGTTGTGGATGACACCAAGCTCTGTGGGAGACAGACACAGCTGAAGGAATACAAAACCTACAGGATGATCTGGAAAAGTTGGGGAGGTAGTTCGGGATCTGGCAGCTTGGTTTCAATGCCAAGAAATGCAACGTTATGCACACTGAAGCCAAGAATCCCAGGACAGAGTACTAACTAGGTAGAGTCCACGTATTTGCATCAGGAGGAGGAGAAGGACCTGGGAGTAATGATCACTAGTGACCTGAAGCACTCCACGCAGTGCAAGAAAGCAGCAGCAAAGGCAAACAAGATGCTGGGACGCATATCTAGGGGGGGATCGGTAGTAGGAAGGAAGAGATTATACTTCCCTAGTACAGGTCACTGATAAGGATGCATCTAGAGTACAGAGTTCAGTACTGGTGCCCACACCTCAAAAAGGACATTAACCTGCTGGAGAAGGTGCAGAGGAGGGCTACAAAGATGATAGCTGGTCAGCAGGGTAAGGCATATGAGGAGAGGATGAGGGCACTGAACATGTACTCCCTGGAGGACGGGGGGAGAGAGACAGACAGACAGAGGGAGAGGGAGGAGAGGGACATGATTGGGACCTTCAAGCACTTGAAAGGGATAGATAAGGTGGATAAGGAGAGTCTCTTCAAGCTGAGTGGCAACCATAACACGAGGGGGCAGTCTCAAGCTGGGGGGGGGGTTAAGAGGGAGGTCAGGAAGCATTTCTTCATGGAGAGGGTGGTGGACACTTGGAATACACTGCCAGCAGAGGTGGTCTTGCTTAAGTCAGTGGGCAGCTTCAAGAAAGACTGGGATAGGCACAGGGGAAGGTAAGTATCATGGGTAGGGAGGATGTGAAGAGTGTGGGAGGGAGAAGGCAAGGACAGCAGCTTAAGCTGTAGCCCCAGCAATACAAGCAGACTAGATAGACCAAATGACCTTTTTCTGCTGGCTTCTTCGTATTCTCATATGTTCCTATGTATTTATACACTACGTACACCACATGCCTGTGGTACATTTTTAATGCAAATGTTCCTGCACAATGTTCTACCTATTAAAAGTTGCCAGTGTGTTTGAAACTTTACGTATAACTTGGACATTTTCAGTAAACATGATTAACCACTGAAAAACAGATTTTAAGATTTTGCCCAATGGAACCGGCCATTTTTGGAAACAGAAAATTACTGGCTCTATATGGCACATTCAGAAAGTAGGGGGAGGTGTAGATGGCATGATCCCTTTTACTGCTGCCCCCACCCTCCACAGTGTATAAATAACTCCGGCCTGCTCCTGTTTAAAGTTCTGATAACATGGTCTGTTCTACTTCCCATTTAAAGTTCTTTAATAGTTTGACATAAATTATTTGTGTCTGCCTTTCTTACAAGAGTGTTTCACAATGTAACAGCTGTTCCAGGACAGAACTGTACGTCTGTGACAGGATGGGGGAGGACAGTGATTTTAAACCTACAAGGAATCTCAATAACAGAACAAGTCCTCCTCCATCAAGTGCTGTTATATTTCACTTTAATTAAAACAAACAACCACAGTTACCCAGATGCAGGCCCCCTCCTATATTCAGCGTACGTCTGAACTACCTAACAAAACTGTTTGCCAGCTTCTCATTAGAACAAGAAAGCATTCCATGCTCAAGAAAAACACACATCCCTCTGCTGTGTATCTCTCATATAAAGCCCCTCGGAAGTGGAAGTGATATCATGTATTACTCTCCATGGACAAACAAGCGCAGTAAGAATGTTGTGTATCATCTAAAATCCAATCTTCGTTATTCATTTTAATTTGGATCAAACATATGACAAGACAGCAGATGAGACACACGATTTCATGTACATGGGGCTTCTTTGGTACGGTAGGGTACATGCGGACTTAGTTTCAAGTGTGCAACATTAGGCTAAAGAAGTCCGAGTTCTAAAAAGGCTACACAAATGCAAAATACAGTACAAAAATATTTCTAATAACAGGGAAGGACAACAAGTAAAGCAGGTAAGCGCATGATAGCCACAAGCATTTCGAGTTTTCCCATTGTACACACATGCACTACAGAGATGAAATATGTACACTATTGTACACACATGCACTACAGAGACTAAACATTTACACCACTGTACACACACGCACTACAGACACTAAACATGCACACCGTTATGCACGCACACGCACTACAGACACTAAACGTGCACACTGTTGTACACATACGCACAACAGACACTAAACATGCACGCTGTTGAACACACACGCACTACAGACACTAAACATGCACACCGTACACACACACACACACACACGCACTACAGAGACGAAACATGTACACCATTTCACAGACACGCACTACAAACGAAACATGTATACCATTGTACACACAAGCACTAAAGAGGAAACATGTACACCATTGTACACACAAGCATTACAGAAACGGAACATGTACACCATTGAAGGGTATGGGCTAGTGGGGGATGGGGGGGCACATGGGAGGATAAGGGGTTATATGCTAGGGATAGAATACAGCTTAACTAGAGGGGAAGGAGATCTTAAAACTGAAATTTGCTGAATTCATAAACGAGAAGTAGGGTTTAAACTTGTAAGGGGGGGGCGCGAGATTAGTGAAGAATCTGAATCAGGAAGACTGCCCAAGGTCCCAGGACTAGGGCGGAAACTGAGGGCAGGTAACTACGATGTAAACAAAGCAAGAGCTGCACAGGAAAGGGCAAATAGGGAGTGTGCAGAGCCGAGTCAATTGGGTGGGGGGGGGTAGAGTGGAGGACGGTCCTGATCAATGCCAGGACCATTGGCAACAAAATGCCCAAGTTCCAGGTGATGCTGGCAGCAGGATCAGTGGATGTGGCAGCGATTACAGAAACATGGGCCACCTAGAAGAATGATTGGGACCTAAACTTGGAGGACTACACAATATTCAGGAGGGACAGAGAAGAGGGTAGAGGAGTGGGTGTAGAACTGATGGACAAGAATGGCATAATGGTTAGTGGAGTGGAGGAGGCAGAGAGGGGAGTGGAAATGTTTTGAGTAATCCTGCAATCAAGTGGAGGCAAAAGACAAAGTAGGGGTTGTGTACAGACCACCCACGATGGACAAGGAACTGGAGGGAAAATTGGTGGAGAACATCAAGGGGCACTGTGACCGTGGAAAGGGTAGGGTGGTGGTCATGGGGGACCTAAATATGCTGGGGGCAGACTGGGACACTATGACATCAGCGGTGGCCAGGGAACAGAGACTAATGGATGTGTTTCAGGATGCCTTTCTGGTCCAACAGGTGGGGGAACCTACCGGGAGAGGGATACTGGACATTGTCCTAGCAGACAGCGACCAGATAAGGGGTCTGGAGGTATGTAGCCCACTGACAGGAGGAGACCATGCCACGACCTGGTTTCTGCTGTGTCGGGGTTGGGGGAGGACAACTGCTCAAACACAGTAGTAGTGGACTTCAGGGGGCGGACTTTGTGGGCATGGGCAGGATTCTGAGGGGGAGCTTGAACAAGATTAGGCCAGACATGGATGCTGGTAGCTTGAGGGAGACCATTAAGAAATGGGAGCAGGAGGCTACTAGCTCATGTACAAAGGTAAGGAGTAAGAATGGCACGGCCAACAAGCCGTGCTGGTGGACCAGGCAGGTGCAAGAGGCAGTGAGGGATAAAAAAGCTGCCTACGCATGTTTTAAGCACTCCGGGGGGGGACAGGGAGAGAGGAGAGTACGAGCAGACAGCTAGAAGGGTCAAAAAAAGAGTGGAGAGGGGAGCCAAGGTGAGGATGGAGCAAAACCTGGCTAGGGATATCCGGAGGGGTGGAAAGGGATTTTATAGATACAAAGGGGAAAAGAGGAAAGGGAGAGCACAGATCTCCAGGATCAGAACTGGGGAGGGATGGGCTCAGGAGGTGGGGGAGGAGGCAGAGGTACTAAACAAGTACTTTGCCTCGGTATTTATGGAAGGAGACAGGGGATCCATTCAGCCGGAAGGGGGGGGAGAGACAGCTGAGAGGAGAGGACAGATGGAGATGAGAGGACCAAAAGAGGCTGGGGCACCAGGTGGGCCAGGCCTGAGCGGGTTGGGTGCTTTGTTGGGGGTGAGGGAGAGAAATTACAAAGGATAGCATGAGGGAGGCCCTACAGGCGCTGAAGACTGACAAGGCACCGGGACCGGATGGGCTGCATCCGAGAGTTCTGAAAGAACTGGAGGATGAACTAGCAGCTCCACTAGCTGCACTTTTCAACGCCTCTCTGCAGACAGGATGGGTGCCTATCCACAAAGGAGGGGGTCTAGGGAGGAGATGGGAAATTACAGGCCTGTCAGCCTAATGTTGGTGGTAGGCAAACTAATGGAGGGCTTCATCAAGGAGAAGCTCGGGAGGTAACTGGAAAGGCTGGGGCACATGGATGACAAACAGTATGGTTTTGTCCCAGGGAGGTCGTGCCAGACCAACTTCATAGATTTTTACGACTGAGTGACGGGGACCCTGGACAGACAAAGACCGGTGGATGTCCTATACCTGGATTTCAGTAAGGTGTTTGACTCGGTACCCCACATCAGGTTGTTGACAAAGTTGGGGCGATGGGGGGGAAGGCAGTTGCTTAGATGGGTAGAAAACTGGCTTACAGATAGAGCACAGAGGGTGGTGGTTGATAGGATAGTCTCCTCCCCTAGGAAGGTCTTCAGTGGGGTTCCTCAAGGTTCAGTGATAGGGCCACACCTGTTCAATGCCTATGTCTCCGATATTGGGGGGGTTAGGAGTAGGATGAACCTCTTCGTGGATGACTCTAAACTGGGAGTACTGGCTGACGGGGAGGAAGCGAGAGAGACAGTCCAGAGGGATCTGGATACCCTGGAGGGTTGGTCAAGGAGGTGGGGACTGAGGTTTAATCCAGGGAATTGTAGGGTGCTGGATCTGAGGATCAGAAACCCAGGTCATGTATACACCCTGGAGGGGTCTCACTGCAAGCCACAATGAGTGAAAGGGACCTGGGGGTGGTGGTAGACGCCAGAATGAACAACACTGAAAATTGCAGAAGATCTGCGGCAAAGGCAAACAAGATTCTGGGCTGCATAGCCCGGGGAATAACATCCAGGAGGAGCGAGGTGATCCTTCCTCTGTATAATGTCTTGGTCAGGCCGCATCTTGAGTACTGCATGCAGTTCTGGAGACCGCACCTTAGGAAGGACATAGCACTGTTGGAGAGGGTTCAGAGGAGGGCAACCAGGATGATCTGGGGCATGAGTGAAAGGACCTATGGAGAAAGGCTGGAAGTCCTTGGGCTGTACTCGCTGGAGGAGAGGAGAGACAGGGGTGAAATGATTGAGGTATTCAAATATGTGAAAAGGATTAACAGGGGCAGAGCCAAAGAAATGTTCAGGCTTAGGAAAGGGGGCACAACCAGGGTGCATGAGTGGAAGCTGAAGGGGGGGAACCTGCAGGAGAGAACATAGAAGGCATTACTTCACTGAGAGGGTGGTGGAGCCATGGAATGCACTGCCTGGGAGTCAAGTCGAGCAGGGTACACTGGAGGGCTTTCAGAGGGGGTGGGACAGATGCATGGGTATACTGAAGCCGAGGTTGACCCTCTCGGGGACCGGGGGGGGGGGGGAGTTAGCGCCCAATTGGGGCTGGCTAATGAGCAGACACGAAAGACTGTTAGGAATATTTTGCTGGTTTTTAGTATGTTAGTACACACGCGCATTACAGAGACGAAACATGTACACCATTGTGCACACAAGTACTACAGAGAGGAAACATGCAGGTGCTCGTATTCAATACAAATCACTTAATATCAGGGGCATGGAGGAGGAGGGAGTCAGGTTGGAGGACATCTACACCTATCACTCAGTTGTTTAAGCAGCAGCCCTTGGAAAGTAGAAAGTTTGGGGTTTACTTGAAGGGGAGCTGGTAGACTGTTCCTTCCATCAAGGCCTGAGGAGGAGAAGACCCATTTACTAAAATATTTATGGGATGTAGGTACTATCCAAATAGATGCCTGATCTCAAACTAAGGGAATTCGGATTCCTCACTGGTTATTCCAGTTTGTACCTGCACCATCCATGGGCAGCCAACTGGTATAGGTGGTCCTCCCCTGCTAGCCAGCAAAGGCTGTAACAGCCTGAGAGAAGCTCCCTTCACAGACTCAGTCAGTCCAACCTTCTGTCCAAGATTGCAAATTAATACTCCAAGAAAAAAACGGAATAAGTTACTAAACTGCAACTGTAGAACAAATGATAGGACCCTTAAGCCATACAAGAAAAGATGCATCATAATACAACACTCGTAAGTGGGAAGGCCCGCCTGCCCATAGCCCACACGCAACCAGAATACCATTCCCCTCTGTGCGTTGACTCCTACGGGCAGTCGGGTCAGCTCCCATGGGCATTCAGCTGGTATGGGCCTGAATAAGCAGTCGCAACAAATTGTGCAGCCAGTCTCACTCGCTAAATATTTTACTGAAATTCATTTATTTTAAAGTAAGCCAAAAATACAGCATCCAACGTTTCTTAACCATCTGTGGTTACCTTCCCAGCGAATATGGTTTCTACCAACCTGTTAAATATTTTGACTGATTGTAAATGATTAGACAATTCTGAATGCATTTGTTTTCATACTTTATACAAAATGTTTCGAAAGAAGTTTAAATCAGGATATAACATGTTCTGTCATCGGGGGAAAAGATTTTAAGATTCAATTCAAATTTAGAACATTTATTCTGATAAAAGACAGCTTATATTTTAATTGTCACTATTACAATTTTATTTATTTTAAAGTTTAAAACTGAATGAAAATGGATATTTTTCCAATTATTTGTGAATTTAAAGCAGGGAATACATTGCAAAACTCCACCATAAGGTAACAGAGGCTGATCCAATCTAAAAACATTTTAAATGTAATAATAATAATAATAATAATAATAATAATAATAATATGCAAGAATGGAAAACTAACTGATTAATTTTCTATGTTTAAAAGTTATAAAACCATATTTTTTGATGAAATAACCACATAGTTAGGAAAGTTTTGATTATTTTATGGGTTCTACACACAAACACTGTCAATGCCCTTCAGAGGCATGTTAGCCGTAAACCTGGAACTCCCCAGTATAACCAGAATTCACCTTTTTATTTGAAGCCAACACTAGAAATCCCCAAAGCTGTGGGTACTTTTTTTTTCACCATTTGTTTACAAAGATGCATCTGCTACAGCGGTGCAGCACACACATACAGGGCACGTCCCTCCAACCATTCGCAATCATGACGTTAGTACACACAGGGCATGTCCCTCCAACCAGTTATAATTGTGGCGTTGGTACATACAGGGCATGTCCCTCCAACCATCTGCAACCATGGCATTAGTACATACAGGGCACGTCCCTCCAACCAGTCACAATCGTGGCATTGATAGTACATACAGGGCACGTCCCTCCAACCAGTCGCAATCATGGCGTTAGTACATACAGGGCATGTCCCTCCAACCAGTTACAATTGTGGCATTGGTACATACAGGGCATGTCTCGCCAACCATTTGCAACCATCGCGTTAGTACATACAGGGCACGTCCCTCCAACCAGTCGCAATCATGGCATTGTTAGTACATGCAGGCAGGGTTTTAAATAATTGATTAGCAGTTTTTTTCTTGGGACAATACTAACTGTACAGAAAGTATTTATATAGATTTTCTAAAAGTGTTACGTTTGCTAAACACAGTGAAGCAAGTGCTATGCATTTTCACAATCTTTTAGAACTTTTATGAGCAAAACGCTAATCAATTTTTACAGTTAAATAAAACCCTGACAGGGCACGTCACTCCAACCAGTCGCAATTGTGGCATTGTTAGTACATACAAGAAATTCCCCCAGAAATGGAAATGAAGTTTTAAATGCTTTGTCAGATATTACTTAAGTTTCCTTTTGGAGAGAGGGGCCTGAATGCCCCTCAGATGCCCTCTATGACTGAAGAGGAGACACATTCACTAATACCCAATGAAGCAATTTTTGACACTGCTACAATGCCCGGGTGCAACATTCTGTCTCTCCATCCTCAACTGCAGTGTCCAGGTACCACATTCTGTCTCTCCATCCTCAAATGCAGTGCCCGGGCACCATCCAGTCCCCCACCCAATCCACTACTGCAATGCCCAGGTACCCCATCCAGTCTCCTCGTCCTCAACAGCAACGCCCAGGTACTGCATTCTGTCTCCCCATCCTCGACTGCAGTGCCCGGGCACATCATCCAGTCTCACGATTCTCGACCGCAATGCCCAGGTACACTATCCAGTCTCCCCGTCCTCGATGGCAGTGCCCAAGTACCACATCCAGTCTTCCCCATCCAGTGTCCCCATCCTCGACTGCAGTGCCCAGGTACCACATCCAGTCTCCCCCATCCAGTCTCCCCATCCTTGACTGCAGTGTCCAGGTACCACATCCAGTCTTCCCCATCCAGTGTCCCCATCCTCGAATGCAGTGCCCAGGTACCACATCCAGTCTCCCCCATCCAGTCTCTCCATCCTCGACTGCAATGCCCAGGGTACCACATCCTTCTCTATGTCCGCAACTGCAATGCTCAGGTACCACATCCTTCTCTTTGTCCGCAACTCCAGAATCTCCTCCAGAAATATGGAGGTGATCCTTCCCCTGTACAGGTCACTGGTCAGGCCACACCTGGAATACTGCGTGTAGTACTGGCGTCCATTCCTGAAGAAGGATGTCAGACTGTTGGAGGGGATGCAACGTAGGGCGACAAAGACTATCCAGGCATTGAAGGGAGCGTCCTACGAGGATAGGCTGGGCGAGATGAACATGTACTTCCTGGAGGAGAGATGAGGGGATATGAACGAAACCTTTAAATACTTAAAAGAGATAAATAAAACTGATACAGAAGGGACTTTCCAGATTAGAAGAAGGAGGCATATGAGAGGACACCAGCTGAGATTGGAGGAGGGAAGATTCAGGAGGGAAATCAGGAGACAGTTTTTCACAGAACAGGTAGTAAACAAATGGAATGCTCTCCCCGAGGAGGTGGTAGCCTGTAGAACCATGGGTGGTTATAAAAGGGGATGGGACACAGTGAGGGAGTAAGGATGAAGCAGCTGCAAGTTGAGGGGCTAGCTGCACAATCAAGCAGGCTTGATAGACCATGAGGCCTGTTTCTGCTGGTGTTTTCATATGTTTGTAACTGCAAAGCCAAGGTACCACATCCTTCTCCATGTTCTCAACTGCAATACCCAAGTACCACATCCAGTCTCCCCATCCTCGACCACAATTCCCAGTTACCACAACCAGTCTCCCCATCTTCGACTGCATCCCCATCCTTGACTGCAGTGCCCAGGTACCACATCACATCTCATCTCCCCATCCTCAACTGCAATGCCCAGGTACCCCATCCAGTCTCCCCATCCTTGACTGCAATGCCCAGGTACCCCATCCAGTCTCCCCATCCTTGACTGCAATGCCCAGGTACCCCATCCAGTCTCCCCATCCTTGACTGCAATGCCCAGGTACCACATCCAGTCTCCCCATCCTCGACTGCAATGCCTAGGTACCCCATCCAGTCTCCCCATCCTTGACTGCAATGCCCAGGTACCACATCCAGTCTCCCCATCCTCGACTGCAATGCCTAGGTACCCCATCCAGTCTACCCTGCCTCGACTGCAATGCCCAGGTACCCCATCCAGTCTCCCTTGCCTCGACTGCAATGCCCAGGTACCCCATCCAGTCTCCCCATCCTTGACTGCAATGCCCAGGTACCCCATCCAGTCTCCCCATCCTTGACTGCAATGCCCAGGTACCCCATCCAGTCTCCCCATCCTTGACTGCAATGCCCAGGTACCCCATCCAGTCTCCCCATCCTTGACTGCAATGCCCAGGTACCCCATCCAGTCTCCCCATCCTTGACTGCAATGCCCAGGTACCCCATCCAGTCTCCCCATCCTTGACTGCAATGCCCAGGTACCCCATCCAGTCTCCCCTGCCTCGACTGCAATGCCCAGGTACCCCATCCAGTCTCCCCTGCCTTGAATGTAATACCAAGGTACGCCATCCAGTCTCCCCATCCTTGACTGCAATGCCCAGCTACCACATCCAGTCTCCCCATCCTCAACTGTAATGCCCAGGTTCCGCATTGCATCTTTCTGCCCTCAACTGCAATGGTACTACATCCTTCTCTCTGTCCTCTACTACAGTGCCTGGGTACCACATCCAATCTCCCCACCCTCTACTGAAATATCCAGGTACCACACCCTATCTCTTTAGCGTCTACTGCAGTGCCAGGGTACAACATCCTGTCTTTTTGTTCTTAACCATAATGCTCAGGTGTCACATCCTATCTCTCTGTCCTTGACCGTAACGCCCAGATACCACATCCTGTTTCTCTATACTTGACTGAAATGCCCACGTATCACATCCTGTTTTTCGGTATGTGACTGCAATGCCCAGGTACCTCATTTTGTCCGTCAGTCCTCAGCTACAATGTTCAGGTACCAGTTGCTGTCTCTCGAAGTCCATGCACCGCATCTCATCTCTCTATCCTCAAGTTGTATACCTCACCCAATTTTGAATCATGACAGCTTCTTCTTTTACATCACAATTTGCAGCTGTGTAACACCTTAAATTCTGAACAGAAAGATAACTTTCTGACAACAGAACATGCTGTAACTGGCCTCCTGCATAAGCAGAGGAACACAGGGGGATGTTTAGTACTGGAATTGGTCCTGGTACAGAACACTGGGGAAAATCGGTACTGGAATTGAGCCTCTTGCGCAAGTTAAGGAACAAAGGGGCATTCAGTGCCAAAACTGCGCCTGCTACATAAGATACAGAACACAAGGGGCATTTAGTACCAAAACTGGGCCTGCTGAAGGTATAGAACACAAGGAATGTTCAGTACTGGAACTGGGCCTGCTGCGCAAGTTAAGGAACACAGGGAACATTCAGTGCCAGAACTGGGCCTGTTGTGTAAGGTACAGAACACAGGGGCATTCAGTACTGAAATTGGGCCTGCTACAGAAAGTAGAGAACACAAGCAATGTGCAGTACTGGAACTGGGATTGGTGCGGAAGGTACAGAACACAGGGGCTGTTTAGTGCTGGAGCTGGGCCTTCTGCAGAAGATAAATAACTCAATGAATGCCCAGTACTGGAATTGAGCCTGTTGTAGAAGGTACTGGACCCACTGCAGAAGGCACAGACCACAAGGAAAGTTCAGTGCTGGAACTGGGCCTGCTGCGCAAGGTACAGAACACTGAGGGCATTCAGTACCATAGCAGGACCTGCTGCAGAAGGTACAAAATGCAGGGAACATTCAGTACCGAAACTGAAACTGCTGCAGAAGGTACGGAACACAGAGGATGTAAAGCACTGGAACTGGGCTTGCTACGGAGGGTACAGAACATTGGTAACATTGTGTACTTGAATTGGGCCCACTGCAGAAAGTACAGAACCCATGAAACGTTGAGTACTTGAACTGGGCCCACTGCAGAAGGTACAGAACACAGGGAATGTGGAGTACTAGAACTGAGCCTGCTACAGAATTAACGGAACAAAACTGAAATTTAAAAACCTGTAAATTCTCTTTTTCAGACTGCTGGTTTGGTCCCTCAGTCCTATGATCAGTACTAGGAGAGAGAAGGGAATGTGTATTACTGAAACTGGGCCTGAGGCACAAGTTAAAGAGTTACCGACACCTGAAAGAAAACTTTGAAAAACATAATAGGTAAAATTCTGATTGTATTCCATATATATTCTAGATTTCACCTCCCCATTATTTATTACTAAGGAAATGTGCATGAATACGTGATTTTTATCCCTTGCAGTTACTTTAATCTGCCTCTATAGCTTACTCCCTACTTCAAGTCATAATGCTCTGTTGTGACATCAAAATCTGTTGCCATGAGAGTAACCGTGATGTCACAAACAGTGCATTATGATCTCAGGTAGGGAGACAGCAACAGAAACAGATGAACTCTTCAGGAGCAAAAATCCTGTTTTCACGGAAATGACCTCAGCAATAAATAACGAGGAGAAGGAATAAAGAACTAATGTGAAATACAAGCTGAACTTTATCTAAAATAATATGTTTTGTTAAAGTTCTCCTGAAGTTGTCAGCTGCTCTTTAAGGAACCCAGGGGATAAGGAGTTCAGGAACTGGATCCGCTGTCTAGGTTAAGAATGACGGGGAACATTCAGTGATTAAATGGAGCCTGCAGCTACATACATTCTGAAACACAGGGGACACTCAGGGTTTGATGCAGACACTCTACAACTCCAAGGACAACATCAAGTGACTGAAGTCTACTATACAGGGCTTACTGCTTTTATAACCCAAAAGAAAACATTAAAAAAAGAATGAATCTAGCAGTAAAAAAAAACTCTGAACCATAACTTTAGAAAATCCACAAGCTTTGCAATACTACTCTGCTAACGTCAAGCTGTGATCTGTTAGAGCTCATCCATCAGTTTAAAACACAAAAGACTGGCCCAGGCCATTGATGCTGGGGGTGGCGTGCTATGGAGCCACATGGAAAACCAGGGTTTGAGTCGCACTGCGATCTGGGCTCCAGACATCATGTCTGTGGAGTCCAAGGCATGCCTAATGGGCAGTGTATTCCAGAGGAAGGCAATATCTCCCGGGGTGGGGTGGGTGGGAACAATACCTGTGCTGCAGAAAGCAGCAGGTATCAGCCCGACCCTGTTCAAGCTGAACCTTTACACTTGCCCTGGAACAGACACCAGGCTCTACTGAAGTGACATAACACTAAGTTAGAGATATCGATAGGGAGAAGGGCAGGAGTAAATGGAGAAAGTGACAAAGGCAATAAGGACAGGGATGGGGCAAAAAGGGGTAAGGCCATCAGGAAATGGAGGGTAACGAGTACCAATGTCTGTAGTCTGGGCAACAAGTTCCCTGAACTGGTGGCCTTGATGGAAGAGGGATGCCTGGATATCGTAGCAGTCACAGAAACATGGTACACAGAGAACCATGACTGCAATGTTAATATACCAGGGTACAAAATCTACAGGAGAAACAGGGAGAGGAGAAGAGGGGGAGGAGTAACTCTCTATGTAAGGGAAGGGATAAAAGCAACTAAACAAAAGAGAGTAAACAGAGAGGAGAGGAGGCACTGTGGGTCACCTTGGAGACTGGAAAGGGCACCACAATCCGCATAGGGGTTGTGTACAGACCCCCATGTCAGGGGGAAGGAATGGACAAGGATATGATAGAAGGCATTCTTAGAATGGCAGAGAAAGGGGAGATACTGTTGATGGGAGACCTGAATGTGCCAGATGTTAACTGGAGCACATTTGCTGCAGCCACATCCAAGAGCAGGGCCATTCTCAATGCCCTATAGGGGGCATGCCTCAGACAGCTAGTTTTGGAACCCACTCACGAGGGAGCAATCAGACCTGGTACTCTCAAATGGGGACAGCGAGAGGATCTCAGATCTGGAAGTGGGTAGCCATCTGGGAACAAGTGACCAACAAACTGTGGTTCATGATAAACTCAGCTACAGAGTCAAGCCATACAAAAGTGAGGGTACTGGACTTCAGGAGGGCTGACTTTGGCAAGATGGGAGAGTGCCTTTGAAAAGCACTAGCAAACAGGCTAGAAGGAGTGGTGGAACAACAATTGGGAAACATCAAAACTGCCATCACAGAGGCAACAAGCCTTTGTGTGAAGCAAATAAACAAATCAAAATGAAAAAAAGCCACTATGGTTCTCAAAAGAGATGGCAGGGAAGGTCAGGGAGAAAAAGATAGCATTCAGGAAGTATAAGAAGAAACACAAGGAGCAGGACAGAGAGCTGTACCAGTTAAGGCAGAAGGAAGCAGGGAGGGAAGTCAGAATAGCAAAGGCCCAAACTGAGGAAAAGATAGCCAACTCGGTTAAGAAGTGGGATAAAAACTTTTATAGGTACATCAGGGAGCATAGAAAGACAAAGAGAGGGATAGTGAGGCTGAAAAGAATGGATGGTGGCTGGGCAGAGAGGGACAGTGCAAAAACAGGGATACCGAGCGAATATTTCTGTTCAGTATTCACAAAAGAGGAGGAGGGGGAGGTGCCTAATCCAATTAACAAAAGCACTCTGGATAGGGGGGTCAATCCCAGTCCTTTCACAGAAGAAAGGGTTCTGAAAGTACAGTTACGTAAGAACTTACCGTAACAGTAGATCTTCGAGAACAGCTCTTGCAGTAGGTTACACCATTAGGACTGAAGCCGGCAGGCATCAGGACCCCACGGAAAAATTCTAGCTAGCTATCTTCAGCGGGGACCGCCCCCAACGTCGGTCCAGCCTCCAACGTCAGGCGTAGTACATAAGGGGGCGGTCCCGCCAGATTCCCCAGTTCTCCCGCCGGAGACTTCCGGCCGCAGGCTGACATTGAAATGGGAGACCGAGGATCCACCGTCAGAAGACAAAAGGGGAAAATCCCTGTTTAACAAAGGCTTAAGCCATGCCTCCTCCAAGGGGGAAGGTGGGCGGGAAGGTACCTGCTGCAAGAGCTGTTCTCGAAGATCTACTGTTACGGTAAGTTCTTACGTAACTGTACTATCTTACTTCCAGACACAGCTCTTGCAGCAGGTTACACCATTAGGACTGATTCCCACGCAGTAGCGCCTTGCAAACTCTGGGAGGAGGAAATTGGAAGGAACATTCCAGGTCCTGAATCTAGGACAGGAGACCCTGTAGCACCGCCAGGCCGAAGCCTGCTCTTCGCCGTGAAGCGATGTCCAGGCTGTAATGCCTGATAAAGGTATGTACAGAGCTCCAAGTGGCTGCAGCACAAATGGCTGAAGCGGAGACGTTCCGAAGTGCTGCAAAGGAGGTGGCCACACCCCTAGTGGAATGACCCCAGACTGATCCTGGGAGGGCCTTTCGTTTGATATCATAACAGTATGAGATGCACTGGACAAGCCAGCGAGACAGGGACTGTTAGGATACTGGTTGGCCCATCATCCTTTCAGTAAAGGAAACGAAAAGTTGCTCCGAAGAGCGAAGTTGCTTAGTTCTGCTCAGGTAGTATCTTAAGCTGCGGTGAACATCCAGGGTGTGGAGCAGCACCTCTCCTCTATTGGAATAATTAGGGAAGTAGACCAGCAGGTCAATGTCCTGACTGAGAGTGAGTGTGGAAACCACCTTAGGCAAGAATTTAGGATTCGTCCTCAGGGATACTCTGTCCCGGTGGAAAATTAAATAAGGCTCTTTGCACATGAGAGCATGAAGCTCAGAAACTCTTCTCGCGGACGTAACAGCAACCAAAAACAACGTTTTCCACGACAGAAAACGCAGCTCGCAATCCGCGGCAGGCTCAAAGGGGGGGAGCGTGAGTTGCTCCAGGACAAAGAACAAGTCCCATGAAGGCACTGGGTCCTTAATGGGCGGCCTAAGATGCAACACCCCTCTCAAGAATTCTCCACAAGCATCTAATTGTGCCACTGTGCACTGTCCCACCGGGAAGTGATAAGCTGAAATGGCACAGAGATGCACCTTAATAGAGGAGTAGGCGAGACCCGAGCGGAAAAGGGAGAGCAGGTACTCTAACACCGCTTTCACCGGACAACATAACGGGGAAAGGTCGCGTGCTTGCGACCATAAACAAAAACGGCGCCATTTCATGGCATGCGTTGCCAGCTTTCTGGCTGCAGAAAGAACTTCCGCAACCTCTTGCGAGACCCTGTGACGCAAGATGGCTATGTCTCTAGGAGCCATGCATGCAGGTTCAGTGAGCGTAAGTCCAGGTGGACCAGTGAACCGTCCTCCTGAGACAAGAAATGGGAGCTGAACGGCAACGGGAGCGGAGGTTCCTGGGATAGCTGACTCAGCAAAGGGAACCAGATCTGTCTGGGCCAGAAGGGGGCCACCAGGATCATTGCTGCATGCTCCCTGCGCAGTTTGAGAAGAACTCTCTGGATCAACGGGAAGGGAGGGAAAGCGTAGAGGAATCTGTCCGCCCAGGAGAGGGACAACACGTCCTGCCAGAAAACACCAGGCCCTGGATCTAGCGAGCAAAATTGAGCAGTTTTATGTTGGATGGGGAAGCGAACAAGTCCAATTCTGGAGTTCCCCATCGAAGAAACAGATCCTCTGCTACCTCCTGAAGAAGTTCTCACTCGTGGACTCTGGCCTGGGAGCGACTCAGGCCGTCTGCAATTGTGTTGTCCACCCCGGGAACATGTACTGCGATCAGGTTTGCGCCGTGTCAGATTACCCAATCCCACACCCTCATGGCCTCCCTGCAAAGGGGGCAAGAGTGTGCGCCTCCTTGTTTGTTGAGGTAATACATCACCACCGTGTTGTCTGTCTGAAGCAGGAGAGTACTCTGCGGGATCTCTGACTGAAAAGCCTGCAGGGCATAAAGGACCGCCCTCATCTCTAGGACGTTGATATGGAGGTGGGCCTCCAGAGGGGTCCACGTTCCCTGGGATTTCACCCCGTCCAGGTGTGCTCCCCACCCTACATCCGAGGCATCTGTGGTGAGGATTACCTCCAGGGACGGCGCTATAAACGGGACACCCATCGCGAGCATCCCTGGGTCTAGCCACCACTGCCAGTCTCGAATTACGGTGTTCGTGATTCTGACCGGATGCTGCATGTGGTCTTGCCTTTGGTCCCATTGCACCTTGAGCATCCACTGAGTTACCCGCATGTGGAGCCTTGCGAAAGGGACACTAGGAATGGCCGCAGCCATGTGTCCGAGCAAGCGAAGGACCGACCTGGCTGGGACGGTCTTGTTCGACGAAAGGTCCCTGATGAGGGATCTGATGCGCTCCGCTCTGTCGTCTGGAAGAAATGCTCTTCCTTGAACGGTGTCCAGTACTGCGCCAATGAACTGCAGATTCTGCGACGGTACCAGGAGAGACTTCTCCTAGTTGATTAGGATACCCAGAGATTGTAGAGAACGAATTTCCCGTAGGAAAACACTTTACCACACGTCGCACGCTAGAACTGAACCGAAGGGTCGAGACATGCAAGTCGATGGCGGGAAAGAACTGGGGAATCTGGTGGGACCACCCCCTTATGTACTACGCCTGACGTCGGAGGCGGGACCGACGTCGGGGGGCAGTCCCCGTTGAAGATAGCTAGCTAGAATTTTTCCATGGGGCCCTGATGCCTGCCGGCTTCAGTCCTAATGGTGTAACCTGCTGCAAGAGCTGTCTCGAAGTAAGATCTCCTAAAACTGAAGGTGGACAAAGCAATGGGGCCTGACAGAATTCACCCCAAAATTCTAAAAGAATTAAGGGGAGAACTAGTGGAACCACTGACTACCCTTTTTAACAAATCATGGGAAGATGGTGTGGTACCTGAGGACTGGATGAAGGAGGATGTGATTCCCCATCACAAAAGTGGGACCAAGACAGAGGCAGGAAACTGCAGACCTGTCAGTTTGACCTCTGTGGTAGAGAAAGTGATGGAATCACTTCTGAAGGGAAGAACTGTTGAGTACCTAGAGGCCAGTGGGCACAGGACCCAAGGCAGCCTGGGTTCACAGCAGGAAGGTAATGTCAGACTAATCTAATTGATTTCTTTGACTGGGTGACCAAAGTAGTAGACCAGGGAGGGGCTGTGGACATGGCCTACCTAGACTTTAGCAAGGCATTTGACACAGTCCCACACAAAAGATTAATAGTCAAATTAATCAGCCTGGGAGTGGGTCCCAAGGTGGTAGCCTGGGTAAAACATTGGCTGGACAACAGGACACAGAAGGTAATTGTAAATGTAGTCCACTCTGAAGAAAGAGGGGTTACTAGTGGTGTACTGCAGGGTTCAGTACTGGGTCAAGTCCTTTTTAATGTCTTTATAAGTGACATTGCAGAGGGACTGGAAGGAAAAGCATGCCTCTTTGCAGATGACACAAAGATCTGCAACAGGGTTGATACAAAAGGAGGTGTGGAAAGGATGAGAAGGGACTTGGCAAGGTTGGAGGAATGGTCAGAAGTATGACAGCTTGGATTCAATGCAAAGAAGTGCAAAATAATGCACCTGGGAAACAAAAATCCAGGGGAAGATTACACAGTGGGAGGGAGGTAGTAACAACAAAAATGGAAAGGGAACTGGGGGTACTCATATCAGATGACCTTAAAGTTAGCAAGCAATATGAGAAGGCAGTGGGGAGGAGATACTGGGATGTATAGGAGTCACATCACCAGCAGAAAACAGGAAATTGTTATCCTCTGTACAGACAGTTGGTGAGACCCCATCTGGAGTACTGCCGCAGGACATGGGCAGGATAGAGGCAGTCCAGAGGAGGGCAACTAAAATGGTGCAGGGTCTGCAAGAGAAGCCATACGAGAAGAGACTAAAGGAGCTTAATATGTATACCCTTGAGGAAAGAAGGGAGAGGGGGACATGATAGAAACTTTTATACCTCAGTGGACTCCAACAAAGTCCAAGAGGGTAGCATCTTTCAGAAAAAAAAAAAAAGAGAGAGATGTGCAAGAACAAGGGGACACAATTTGAAGATAATGGGTGGGGGGGCGCGGTGTGAGGAAGTATTTTTTTACAGACGCATAGAACAGCCTTCCTGAGGAGGTTGTGGGGTCTAAAACTGTGGGAGAATTCAAGAATGCATGGGACAGACATAGGGCAATTTCTGTGGGGTGGAGGTAGGAAGAAATAGGCTGTTGGTTAACTAGGATCTGCAGCTTTTACTGTAGGTAGGGAAATGGGCAGACTAGGTGGGCCAAGCAGTCTTTATCTGCCGTCAAAGTCTATGTTTCTAACTAGGTCTCATGACATTATGAGGATCCCAGCTTAAGTAACAGATACCAAGCTGTGATGGTATTACGGGGTGTCTTCTTCTGAAGCAACAGATACCAAGCTGTGATGGTATTATGGGGGGTCTCCTTCTGAAGCAACAGATACCAAGCTGTGATGGTATTATGGGGTGTCTCCATCTGAAGCTACAGATACCAAGCTGTGATGGTATTATGGAGGGTCTCCTTCTGAAGCAACATATATCAAGCTGTGATGGTATTATGCGGGGTGTCTCTCTTTCTGAAGCAACAGATACCAAGCTGTGATGCTATTATGGGGGGTCTCTTTCTGAAGTAACAGATACCAAGCTGTGATGGTATTATTGGTGGGGTGGGGGTTCTCCTGAAGTAACAAATACCAAGCTGTGATGGTATTATGGGGGGTCTCTTTCTGAAGTAACACATACCAAGCTGTGATGGTATTATCTGGGGGGGTCTCCTTCTGAACTAGCATATACCAAGCTGTAATGGTATTATGGGATCCCCTTCTGAAGTAACAGATACTAAGCTGTGATGGTATTATGGGGGGTGTCTCCTGAAGTAACATATACCAAGCTGTGATAGTATTATGGGGTGTTTCCATCTGAAGCAACAGATACCAAGCTCCGATGGTATTATGGGGTCCCCTTCTGAAATAACAGATACCAAGCTGTGATGGCATTATGGGGTCTCCATCTGAAGTGACACATACCAAGCTGTGATAGTATTATGGGGTGTCTCCTTCTAAAGTGGCAGATTCTAAACTGTGATGGTAGTGTGGGGAAGAGTCTCCTTCTGAGGTGGAAGGCACCAAGTTGTGATAGTACTATGGGGGGGGGGGGGAAGTCTCCTCTTGAAGTGAGGGACACTAAGCTGTGATGCATTACGGGCAGTGTTGGAATTACAGGGGGGCTGACCAGGGCTTAAACCCTAGCTCTGAAGTCTGCCCCAGATGCTCCAGCATCACTGCCACTGACATAATGAGAAGGGGAGCTCAATTTAAAGATAGGACCCTCATCAGCCCCCCCTAACTCATAATGTGTAATTCCAACACTGATTATGAGGGTTTACTTCTGCAGTGAGCCAAGCAGTGCAGGCCACTTCTTAACAAGGGTCACTTATGCAAAAGGGAGTTTAATCTCAGTGTGCACTTTTACCAAAATAATTTAAGGTAGTTACTATTAGTGTTGGCTATGATGTGAGCCCCAGTAACTTATGCATTATTGCCATTTACTTATGATGAGGAGCTCAGTTCATGGACAGGGCCCCTCACAGCTCTGAGGTTAGCATCAGTAACTAGTATAGCACAGCCCTTTACTTACAATGGGTAGGGGGCTCAGTTTATATATCGGGTCCCAATAACTCTGTAGTGAGCACCAATAATTAATATTGACATTTACTTATAAGTGGGCAGTTTTTTGACAGAGCTACCATATCAGAGGTGAGCCCTGGTAACTCCTATATCATTTCCATGTACTCAATGCCTGTGTCTCGGATATACAGAAGGGGGTTAGGAGTAGGCCGAGTCTCTTTGCAGACGACTCCAAATTGGGAGCACTGGTGGACAGGGAAGAAGCAGCAAGAGAGACAGTCCAGGGGGACCCTGGATACCCTGCAAGGGTGGTCAAGGAGGTGGGGATTGAAATGTAAGGTACTTCATTTGGGGTTCAGAAACCCAGGCCATGTTTACACCCTGAGGGGGGGTCACACTGCAAGCCACATTGGGTGAGTGGGATCTAGGGGTGGTGGTAGACGTCAAAATGAATAACTCCAAAAACTCTAGAAGAACCGCAGCCAAAGCAAACAAGACATTGGGCTGCATAGCCAGGGGAATTACGTCCAGGAGGAGGGAGGTGATCCTCCCTCTATATAATGCCTTGGTCAGGCCACAACTTGAGTACTATGTACAGTTCTGGAGACCTCATCTAAAGAAGGACATGGCACTGCTTTAGACAGTCCAGAGGAGAGCGACCAGGATGATTCAGGGCATGGAGGGGAGGCCCTATGAGGACAGACTGGAAGAGCTTGGGCTGTACACACTGGGGGAGACATGACAGGGGTCTTCAAGTACATAAAAGGAATGGACCCAGCAGAACCAAGGAGCTGTTCAGGGCTAAAGAAGGGGGGGACAGCCAGGGGCATGAGTGGAAGCTGGAAGGGGAAGTTACGGGGGAACATAGGAAACATTATTTCACTGAGAGGGTGGTGGAGTCGTGGAATGCGCTGCCTGGGAGGCTGGTGGAGGAGGACACAGTGGAGGGCTTCAAGAAGGGGTGGAACAGGTACAAGGGGAAACTGAAGCCAAAGAAGACCCTCTCGGGGGCTGGGGGGCAGGAAGGTGAGCACCCACTAGGTGGCTGGCTACCAAGCAGACACGACAGACCATTAGGCCTATTCTGCTGGCTTTTAGTATGTTATAATGGTGGGCTTAGTTTATAGACTGGGCCCCATAGCTCTGAAGTAACTCATACAACACTGACATTTATAATGTGGGGGGGTCATTAACAGATAGAGCCCCCATAGTTCTGATGTATGTCCCAGTAACTTCCACAACACTATCAGTTTCTTATAAATGGGGGGGGTCACTATGTAATGTTTATGCCCCTACTTCAGGGCAGGCAGAGTTCTTTAATGGTTTACTCTTTGAACACAGTGGTTTGAAGGACTCAAATAATCCTTGGAGGCGACTTTAATGAAGTCATAGATCCCCTTATAGACCGTAGGTCTCAATCTGTAAAGTGGTAGATATTGAAATCCAGGAATGCTTTTCTAAATTTGGCTAAAGATCTGGGACTAGTCGACACCTGGAGACTTGCTCACCCCCTCCTTTTCAGCAAGGCACAATTCTTTCAGCAGGTTCAACTACTACTTCACCTGACGGAATACCAGTAATTATTGTGTGCCAAGAGCCTCTGATAAATATATTGTCCTTTCTGACCATGTTATGCTTATAATGTCCCTTTATTTGGAATCCAAATTTCAGAAATCCCCCAAACGGAGTTTCAACAGTTCTCCACTACTGGATACCAGTTTCAAAAACTGGCTAAAGAAATTGAGATTTTCTTTAATGTTAATGAGGATGGGGAAGTTACCTATTCATCATTATGGGAAACTTTTAAATTATACATCGGGGCTGAGTAACTGGTTTAGTTTCCAATGGGGAAAAAAAAAAAAAAATCAAACAAGTGATAGTTTTAAACAGAAAGAAGAAAAACTTTCTCAACTGCTTACTTTATTTAAGCAAAACCACTGTAATTGTCAGCACTTGTCAAACCACAAACCTAAAATACGAAATTAACAAACTTCTTTCAGTCAAAGCAGAATTCAAATTATTTCACACAAAACAGGACTACTGGGAGACAGGGGAGAAGGCAGATAACCTTCTAGTTGTTCGACAAACAGAAACCGCAACAAAATAGGATTATGGGCATCCGCACTAAACAACTAAGAACACATGATCTAAAAGTCACTTTTCTACGGGCGGGATATTCAGATTGCACCACGGTGGGGCACAAGCCTGGGCGCAGCGCAACATGGTTGCGCCAGGGGATAGTCCAGGTGGTAGTCAACGGTGCTGCGCCATGGCTCAGCACTGTTGAATATGGGAGGGCACACACACTGCGCCAGCGCAAGTGGCAGCAGGAGAGCAGGGGGCTGCACCAGCGCAAGTGCAGTTGCGCTAAGCGCAGCAAGAGCGATATTCAGCCGTGAGCATGCAAATGAGGCCATTATGTATGCAAGGTGCAAATGGAGCCATTTGCATGTCATTATGGCCCCATTTGCATGCAGTGCGTAGATCCCTGGTGGCTTGCGCCTGGCGCTCTGCCAGGCTGCAGTTGTCAGGGACCGACGCCCCCCTGCGGGCAATGCGCCCCGTAGCTCGATCACGGGCATATGAATACAATATCCCTGGTGGTCCAGTGGACCCGCTCTCTCTCGCCCGATCGCGGGCACATGAATATAATATCCATGGTGGTCCACAGGACCCGATCTCCTGCCCAATCGCAGGCAAATGTAAATAATAACCCTGGTGGTCCAGCGGTACCCGCCCTCCCTACCCATCCACTGAGCCCCGCCACCCTGCACCCTCCCCATCAGCGGCGGGCAGCAGCTCCCTCCGCCAAGCCGCCCACCGACCGACAGCGTACAGTACAGCTGTATGCCTATTGGTCACAGTAGTGGGCCAATGGGCATACTGTACTGTACTACCTGATCCCAAATAGCGATCACATTTCCGGACTGTGTGGCACAATCTGATCTGCGCCCGTTGGCCCTGACGGTGGACCAATAGGTGTACAACCGTACTGTACACTGTCAGTCGGCAGGCGGCTGGGTGGCTTGCTGCCTGAGTTGCCGTCCGCCGCTGACTGGGGGTGCAGGGTGGCGGGCTCAGTGGGCGGGTGGGGAGGGGGACTGCTGGACCACCAGCGTTGTGTTACATTTGCCCAGCGATCAGGCAGGAGATTGGATCCACTGGACCACCAGGGATATTATATTCATAAGCCTGCAATCGAGCAGGGGAATCGGGTCCACTGGACCACCAGGGTGTGTTATACTACAGGCCCGTGATCGGGCAGAGGATAGCTGTCCACTGGACCACCAGGGTTAAATTATATCTATGCCTGTGATCGGACAGGGGATCTGGACCACCAGGGTTAATTATAACTATGCCCGCGACTGGGCGAGGGAAGGACACGACGCCCAGACTGTGTCCCGGAAGGTCTGGTGGCCACCCACAGCAGGCAGCCGCCGTGTTGCGCCCAGCAATCGGCAGCCCTGTGGGTGCCACCAGGTATTCCTGGTTTTGACAGGCTCATCTCTGCGCCCCCAACCCCACGTGTAGCACAAAAGCGGGTTTGCACCTGCATATCGCCGCACATCCCGGCTGAATATCTGGATGTGCTGCATATGCATGGGCACGACTCTGCACTTGCACCCAAGACATTACTGGTGCGCCCGCATCGGAGATTGTGTAGCTAACCTACCCTTTGAATGTCGGTTGAAGCATCGTGGGTTGCGTGATAGTACAACACTGTTGCGCCATGCGCAACCTATTTGAATATCCCACCCTAAGAATTTTATTCAACTTTCTACAAAAGTCAAAGAAATACAAACTATAATCTTCTGAGTTTTTAAATACTATTAAAACTTCCTACTCTCTCCAAAGAGGACACAAATTCATTAGAGGGCCCTATTTATAGTAAAGAAATGAGATGCAATCTCTCAATCTTTATCAGGGAAAACATCAGGTCCTGATGGATTCCCATAGGAGGTTTACAAATTCCTTAGTCCTATTTTCTCAAAATATTTTTTTATTGGTATATAGCTAATCTTTTGAGAAAGACTCCTTATCTAACACAAGGAACGATGCCCTCGTTTGTCTACTTAAACAACAAGGAACCCCTGGCTAGAATGCTTCAATTATCACCAACATTTTCCTTCTAAAGTTCGATTATAAAATCCTGGCAAAATGTACATGACTAGATTACAAACAAAAATTCACAAACTTATTGAGCCTGAATAAGCAGGTTTTCTAAAAGGGATGTCATACCTCTGACAATCTACGAAGGCTTCTTTCAATTATCTGGGCCTCCAGAAAATCCACCTCTCCATCTGTGGTGTTGTCCACAGATATAAATAAGGCCTTTGACTCCCTATAATGAAACTTGTTTGCAGATCATTCTGTGGGAATTTCAGTTTAGGCCCTTCCTTTTGCAAATGGGTCTCTGTATTGTACAATAAACCTTATGCAGCAGTCATGTCCAATGGCATGATTTTAGAGTCATTCCGACTACACAGAGGTGTAAATCAAGGGTGCCCCATCTCCCTTATTCTTCATTCTGGCAACCGAACCTCTGATAAGAAAGATCATTGCCTCGCCCAGAATTCGTAATTCAAGTTGAGAATTCTCCAAACAAACAGTGGTGTATGCCAACAACTCACTTATAACTTTAGGTCAGTCTCATTTTTCCTTCTCTAAATCAATAGCTTATTTTACACTTGATTTACTGTCTGGTTTGCCAGTAAACTAGGACAAGTCAGAAGTCAGAAAGCAGAATGCTTAATGAATCCGATTTTGAAGCACAAAGGCTTACACAGTCTTTTGATTTCCAAGGGAGAACGAAGGGGCTATCCTACCTGGACTGCAAATCTGTAACAAAATCGAAACAATGATTGAACAATGATAGATGCCAATTTGAACCCTCTCTATGGTGAAATAAAACAAGAATCAGATGGCCAAGTCTATCGCTGTGGGGAAAGATCAAACTCAAATTAATCTTGGCCCCAATAATTTTTTATATTTTAAATAATCTGCCTATACACCGTCCTACTTATTTTACGAAGATGGACCAATTTGTCAATTTTGCTGGGAAAATAAATTGCAGAGACAAACCATCAAGAACTGAGAACCGCTAGAACATCTGTGACGTTGGCTTACCTTGGTGGCAAGGCTACCACTGGGCTTTCACCATTAAGCAATCCTCCAACTGGTTCTCAGACACTCATCTCTCAAAGCTCCTTTTATGGGTACAGACTGAAAATAACCAAGCCAGATCTTCCAGAATCCTAGATGTCTTGTTCTCTCCCCTCCCAGTTTCTCTTAAAACTCATCCTCCAATTCCACGCTTCAGTTTAGGTTTTTAAAAAATTGTCCAAAATATTAAAACTCAGATCTCTTCCACTGCAATTTCTTCCTTTATGGGATAATCATAACCGGTCTGCCATGGTAAAACACTTAAAGGTACTGGCTGGAGCTCTTGGGGTATTAACAGGGTCTTAGATTTAATGACTCCTGTAGATTATACTCTTCTGTCTTTTGAGAAATTAAAAAAAAAAAAGTTTAATCTTAATAGATTTCTTTTTTGCCATTTCCTACAGAGTACAGACGTGTTACAGAACAATAAAATTCTATTTGACCATCAATTTGAAGATAACCTGGGGAAGAATCACACTTTAAACACAGCCCAGCTTAGAAAAGGAACCAGTCTGAGATTAGGGGGGATACGGGAGTTCCCAGCATGTGAAACCGTATGTATCACAATGAATGGACAATGACTTTGGCTCGCGAGTGAGAGTCCGAGGTCACTGTCCACAAGTTGTGATACATACGGTATCACATCGGGACGTCGCGTGTCCGTTTTATACAACACGGCTCCAGTGTTCACTTTTATTTTTGTTTTAGCGGCATTGGGGGGAAGAGTGATGTGTACACCATGTTGATAACTGGTGATGACATGCACACTGTGCTCGATATCTTCACAGTGTACACGTCACAATCTGGTTATCACACTGCAGCCGTGATACTGAAATTTATGAGATGCCATATCACTTCATCCCTATTGTATAAATAAAATTATTGCACAGCCAGAGGCTTCACTTACAGTGCCTGCCAAATCAGAATTAGAAAAAGTATTCAGAACAACAATACACGAGAATATATGGGCAAAATTATGAGAAAATGCATATCTTAGTAGCAGAGAAGTTCAAGGCAGATTAGCACAGTTCAAGACCCTCTATCATGATCAGTACCCTCCTTGCAAACTTAAAAACATGGGCCACCTTCAACATGACGTCTCAGTAATCAAATGCCAATCTGGGGCATGTGTTCTGGTCATACCAGAGTGTCAGGTCTATTGGAAAGTAGCACATAAGAGCTGTCAAAAAGTGTTCGCCTGTTCTCTGCCTTTTCTCCCTAGCATATTCATGTTAAGAGATGTGCCATCTCCACATCATCGAACCTCTTCACAACCAATTAGGCCCCTTTTGGCATCTTAAACTCTGAAAAGACTGATACTTAAGAACTGGAAATCTCCTCACTCACCTTCCTTAAGGGAGTAGTTTGACTGGATGGGTACAGCTGCTAACAACGAAGGCATTGGCTACAGACTTTTAAATAAGCTGGACCAATTTGAACAAATCTGGAAACCTTTTCTAAACTTTAAAAACACCTCCTGAACTTCCCTTGAACTGACTTTCCAGTTTAATGGACTTACATGTCGGATGGTATTACATAGTATTTAATACTTTATTAACATTTTTCTTCTATTGTATTGTGATGTTTTTATCTATATATTGTCTGTCCTCTATTTGAAAAGAAGTAAAAACTTATACTGCAAAATAAATTGGGGAAGGGGGTATAGGCAAGCCCTATTGGCCTGGCTGGCAGCCCAGCAGCCAGGGAGCCAGTTAACATGTGGGTGAGTCTGGTTCATGCTCCAAGCTCAGGTATCACTGCAGGCTGACAGTGTTGAGTGAAGAGTCCCATGAGATACTTTCAGTTTAATAGGGAGGATCCTACATACTGCTCCCACCTCCTCCTGCTACTGGGAATGTAACCTGGAAGACAGACCTCAGTCTCCACAAACAGCGAAAATGGGCTGTGCAGGGACGCCTTCTTGAATGCTCCAATACCGGGAAGGGTGTGAGGTTTACAGCCTTCTGTCATACCCCAATACCAGGAAGGGTGTGAGGTTTATGTAGCAGGGATGAGCGTCCTTCTGGCATACCCCAACACCAGGAAGGGTGTAAGGTTTACATAGCAGGGGTAAGCACCCTTCTAGCATGCCCCAATACTGGAAAGGGTGTGAGGTTTACATAGCAAGGATGAGCACCCTTCTGGCATACCCCAATACCAGGAAGGGTGTGAGGATAACACAGAAGGGGTGAGCACCCATCTGGCATGCCCCAACACCAGGAAGGATGTGAGGTTTACATAGAAGGGGTAAGCACCCTTCTGGCATGCCCCAACACCAGGAAGGGTGTGAGGTTTACATAGCAGGGGTGAGCACCCTTCTGGCATGCCCCAACACCAGGAAGGGTGTGAGGTTTACAAAGCAGAGGTGAGCACCCTTCTGACATGCCCCAATACCAGGAAGGGTGTGAGGTTTACATAACAAGGGCGAGTACCCTTCTAGCATACCCCAAAACCAGCAAGGGTGTGAGGATTACACAGCAAGGGTGAGCACCCTTCTAGCATACCCCAAAACCAGGAAGGGTGTGAGGATTACATAGCAGGGGTGAGCACCCTTCTGGCATGCCCCAAAACCGAGAAGGGTGAGCACCCTTCTAGTATACTCCAAAAACCAGGAAGGGTGTGAGGATTACATAGCAAGGGTGAGCACCCTTCTAGCATACCCCAATACCAGGAAGGGTGTGAGGATTACATAAGAGGGGTGAGCACCCTCTGGCATGCCCCAATATCAAGAAAGGTGTAAGGTTTACATAGCAGGGGTGAGCACCCTTCTGGCATGCCCCAATACCGGGAAGGGTGTGATATTTACATAGCAGGAGTTAGCAACCTTCTGGCATGCCCCAATACCGGAAAGGCTGTGAGGTTTACATGGCAGGGGTGAGCACCCTTCTGGCATGCCTCAATACTGGGAAGGGTGTGAGGTTTACATAGCAGGCGTGAGCACCCTTCTGGCTTGCCCCAATACCGGGAAGGGTGTGAGGTTTACATAGCAGGGGTGAGCACCTTTCTAGCATGCTCCAATATCGAGAAGTGTGTGAGGTTTACAGTAGCGGCTCTAGCCACAAATGGTTACCAGGGCACAGCTGGGGCACAACAGATGGCAGCCAGGGCACTGATATATTGTTACTATGGGGGAGGTTCTGCACCATATGGGGCACCAACTGGGGCACAGCATTTTTATACCGGGGCACATGCCCTGGCGGGCCCTGGTGTAGAGCCACCACTGGAGGGTTTATATAGCAGGGGTGAGCACCTTTCTAGCATGCCCCAATATCAAGACGGGTGTGAGGTTTACTTAGCAGCTGACCAGAGGACTGGACCACCACCAGAGAACTCAAAGATGTTCTGGCCTTCATGCTCCATCCCCTGACCTACGAAGCTTGCCCAGTTGGTTCAAGTCTATTATGGAGAAGCCAGTGCCACATTGTAATGTGGGGTGGAAGTAATCATGTGAGCTGGCTCCTGTAGGAAGGGAAGCTCACCTGGCTAGTCTGAAGGTCTGGAAGGAGTAAGACACAGTTGAAGATGGACTGATGGAAGTGGAGCAAGTCAAGTAAGGGACCACAGCGAGCGACAGCAGCAAATGGCACCAAACCAGGATAGCGCAGTGTCCTGGATGGGCACCAATGGATCATAGGAGTTCCTGACTCTGCGCTAGGGAGTAACCACAGAATAAAAAGTTGTCCAAAAAAAAGAAAGAAAGAACCACAAGCAGTAAGGTTAGGCCCTTTCTTTCTGACATCACTGCCATTCACTTACTTTTTTGCGGGGGCAGCTTAGTTTCTACAGTATATTGAAACACACACGCGCACACTGCTGCCTACACCGCCCCCACACCCCCACTACTACTGAACAAAATCCCCCTCTCCCCGGTGTCTCGGTACCGGGAAGCTGTCCGGCTTGTAAATCCAGTTTTCTTTGTCTCTCAAGCGCGTTGGCAGCTGTACATCCCAAGACATCACATATAAAGAAGAAGGCAGGCCACCGTCTCCTAACCTACCCAGGAAAGACGGGAGTAAAACTCTTGACTGCCCCGGGGTAGTGCCTCTGCACTCCCTGCCCGCACGCCAGGGAGGGAGTCTCGGCACAAACGCCGTTCGGATCGCTTGGAAACACCAGGCCGGCCCTTGGGACAGACAGACAGGCAAACGGGGAGGACTCACCCAAAGATCGGAGCCCCAGTCCATGGTGACGAGTTCCAGTCCTAATCCAGATACCGGAGGGCGCGGAGGCTGGGCTGGCCCGGCGGTTTGCAGCAGTCGGTTCCCGACAGCGGAGGAGCAGAGCCGGACGGGATCTGCAGCGTTGCAGCCTCTCTGTCTCTCTCCCCCTCCCTCCTTCCCTGCAGTGCCTGCCTCTCTCCCTGCCTGCTGAGCCGGTCCCTCCCAAATCTCAGCCTTAAAGAGGCAGGAGCCTCCGCCAGCATATGATGATGGGGGGGGGGCTAACATTGTTATGGATTCAAAGAGTGCAAACACAAAAACATGCACCCAGCGAGGGGCAGCTCTAGCCTGGGGACACACACACACACACACAGACAGGCACTGAGACGCACAAAAACCCAGCTACACGCTTCCCTCAACTGCCGCAAATTTACCTTTGCTCCAGAAAAATGTATTGATGTTCCTCATAATGTTAGAGCTATTTCTGTGCGACACAGACATTATTAAAAAATCATCAAATAACTTGATAGAAACATTCCTTAACACCGATCATATGGAGACCCCTTAGTCCACTTAAATAAATATATAAAACAATACGTCTAATTGAGGCACTACTAAACGTACTGTTTTATTTATTTTAACTGACGGACTACACATTCTAGCCATTTACTTCTCATTCTGAATGCTGGTGCTACGCTGCATTTCAATGCTGACAGGTTGAATGGTATGCACCTACAGACACAGACACACCTCCATACGAAACACATTTACATAAACACATTCAGCCACTCAGGCAGGCACACACTCGGCATAGTAACTTAAGGTAAGAAGGGACACTAGGTCCATCTCGTCCCCCCACCACTATCCCCCCATAAGCAAAATACACTGTGCAAACACATGTTAATTTACAGTGATTCCCTACCCAGGCTACCCCGTGATTCTGTACCCACGCTACTAATCAGGGTACCCAGTGATTCCCTACCCATGCTACTAACCAGGCTACCCCAAGATTCCATACCCAAGCTACTAACCAGGGTAACCTGCGATTCTTTACCCACGCTACTAACCAGGGTACCCAGTGATTCCCTACCCATGCTACTACTACCCAGGCTAACCCGTGATTCTTTACCCACGCTACTAACCAGGGTACCCAGTAATTCCCAACCCATGCTACTACTACCCAGGCTACCCCGTAATTCCGTACCCTCACTACTAACCAGGATAACCTGTGTTTCTTTATCCATGCTACTAACCAGGGTACCCAGTGATTCCCTACCCATGCTACTACCCAGGCTACCCCGTGATTCTGTACCCTCACTACTAACCAGGGTAACCTGTGATTCTTTACCCACGCTACTAACCAGGGTACCCAGTAATTCCCAACCCATGCTACTACCCAGGCTACCTCGTGATTCCGTACCCTCGCTACTAACCAGGATAACCTGCGTTTCTTTATCCATGCTACTAACCAGGGTACCCAGTGATTCCCTTTGTAAGCAGACATTTGTCCAGACTTAGCTTAAAATCCTGTACTGTCTTCATGCCCACTGTCTCTCCTAATAGGCTTTTCCATAGGTTTACCAGCCTCTGGGAAAAAAGTGCCTCCTACTGTTACCCCTGCATTTACCCTCCCCCCCCCAGCTTCACTGTGTGTCCCTTAGTCATGCTGCAGCACACCTAATCAAACATGCCAACCATTCCACCTTGCTGACAACCTGGACTATATGAAAGAATATGATCACGTTCCCTCTCAGCCTCCTTTTCTCCAAGAAGAACATGTTAAGGGCCTCCAGCCTCCCCTCATTGCTTTTGTCCCCAAACTGCTAATCGTTATGGGGGCCCTGTGTTGTACCCTTGTGATTGCCTCAATGTCCTTTTTGTACTGAGGAGATCAGCACTTCATACGTGACAAAGCACTCCATGTGGGCCTGACTGGCACCTTGTAAAATAGGATTACTTCCCCTGGTCTGCAAGTAGTGCCTACTCATCACAGCCCTCTTCTTCCTTCCTTCCCCAAAGCCAGTCAGAAATCCTCCTTGACTATGTCACTGTTACTATTATATGTGTATCTGCACCCCACACCACAAGAACTCCCAACAGAATCCATAATTGTCCATTTCAGAACACAGAATGCTATTTAATATGGCAGCAGCACCAACACCTCAAACAGAAGCATAAAGGAAGACATCAAGGCATCAGATCCCATTGACTGACAGCAACTGAGTACCTCCTACCTACCCAGTTGTAGGCACTGATGTTTCTGGACCAGGTTTGGCTTTATAACCTGAAGCACAGCTAGATCGAAGCACTAGAGGAGACTCAGGTAACTATAGACCAGTGATCCTCTCCTCAACCATGGAGAAAACACTGGGGCCGATTACTGAATATCAGATTATGGAACATCTGGACAGATTGCAGCAGTTAAAGCCAATTCAGCAGGGGTTTACAAAGGGGAGAGCATACCTGTCTATATGCTCCATCTTTCCCGAAGAAATACTGAAGGAACAAACCCGTAGAAATGGCAGTTGATGTAATATACTGCAGTAAAGCATTCAACGTGGAGCTTCATGAGAAGCTGGTTTGGATTTGGAAGTTGAGACAATTTGGAATTCAGTTTATTTTAGCACAGTGGGTTGAGGGGTAGTTAAGCAACACTAACAGGGTTCAGTGGGTGCTATGTTATTGAGGGATTTGGAGAGTAGGGGATAAGGCAGATAAACAGCAGATGCAGTTTCAGCCTTGCACAGCTGTGTGCCAATAACAGGGCCAAAACACGCACAATAAAGGGAATAAAACTTATGGTGCTAGCATGGAAGTGATCAAGGGGATGTCAAAGACAGAAATCTCAAGAAGGCAGAATGGTGTGCAGCAGCAGTTCAGATGGTCAATGGATGCTTGGATAAATCCAGCTAAATGACTAAGGAAATAAAGAGACGGAGCCTGAGCAAAGACTGCAGCAGCAGGATGTCCACTGTGGAGAAGAAGTGGATGAAGGGGATATAATTTAGGGTAAATGCTGAAAGGTACTGAGAAGGTGAACTCAGGTTGGCAGCTTGCAGGAAAACAAAGGGACATGGCCAAAAGCATAGCAAGAGAAGGATGAGAACAGAATTAAGAAAACATTACTGCACTCGGAGGGTGGTAGGACAGTGGGGCAGATCTCTCCACATGCCCTAAAATCAAATTCAGTTGGGTGCCTTTGCTCAGGGAAGAGTTCCTGAAGAGGAATTACATTACTGAATACAACTACCAGAACTGTGGGGGGGGGGGGGATTGGTGGACGCCGATGATCTCATTTCCATCCCATAATACACCTGTTTACCTGTGTACATTCAGTAGGGTTCTTGAAGAGCAATGCAACAGAGTCCATGCAGAAGATACTACAATAATACTAAAGTCTAAAGGCAGAAGAAGGTCAAGGCCCTCATCTAGACTTCCACTTCCTTCCCCCCAAGTCTCAGTTGTAGAATTTGAGTTCAATCCCCTTTGTTACTAGTTCATCAATTTTGTGTTTAAAAGGTTATCTTTTTCTTTTTTTTTTTTTTTTTTTACCAGGAGAGAGACACTAAGCTGAAAGTTTGTTTACAGGTGCAACCTGGAAGCACAAAGAAGTTAAGTGACTTGCTCAGGGTCACACAGTATGCAAGTGGGGCTGTGGGACTATCACTATTCACCCAAGCGTGTGATAGGCCATTCCACAATCATATAATTCGGTGTGAAGAAAAACATTTTCCTGTTTGTTTTAAAAGTTACAGCTTTGTATTTGTAAATCACACACTTTTGTTGATATTTCTTCTTCCATATATACCACGTATTTTTACAAATAATTACAATTGTTTTGATAATGCTTGACTTTTATTGTTATTGTTTCTTATTGTTTTTGTTTCCTTTTGCTCTTTCTTTTGATGTGTTGTGTTTACAGCTTTTCCTGTTTTTCAAAAATGTATCTTAATATTTGCACAGTAGGACTTTACTTGCAAACAGAGCTTTGCTCTAATAGAAATGTTTTGCTAGATAAAAATAAACTTTTAATCATGATCTTCAGGTCCATAAGGTTACTGTCCCTGGTGACATCAACATCCGTTGATATGTTATCAGGGCCAGATGCCTTGTTAAGCCTCAGTTCCTTGAATTTACTTTCACCAGTTCTCTTGTTATAATTAAATTAGTGACTATGTAGGTTCTTCTGTAGTGTCCTTCTCTGTACTCTTGCTTTTGGGGTAAATACTCCTTAATGCTTACTTGGCAGAAATAATTACGGCTCCACCATATCTTTCTCCTTTGATATTACTTCTCCATTTAACTGCTTTGTTCATTGAAATGTATTAGTAAAATTGTTTAGGATCTGTTTTATTCTTAGAAAGTTTACATTTTAATTTTCTTTTTTACCTTCCTTATATGCAGTTTACCATCCCTCGGTAATTGTTTATATTATCATAGATTCATAGAAGTGTGGCAGCAGAAAAGGACCGACCAGGCCCACTGAGTCTGCCCATTTGTCTAGCTATCTGCTTGGACCTGTGCCCCTCCCCCACCCTTAACACTCCTCTGTAGTTGTCCCATGCCCTTTTGAATCCCTCCACTGTTTCTTCTCCAACAACCACCTCTGGAAGTCTGTTCCACCTTTCCACCACTCTCTCTGTGAAATAGTATTTCCTAATGTTACCCTTGAACTGCCCGCCCTCCACCTGCAGTCCATGCCCCCTCGTCCTCTGATTACCCTTCATCTGGAAGATGCTTTCCACTGGCACCCTGTTTATACCCTTAAGGTACTTGAAGGTTTCAATCATGTCCCTCCTCTCCCTCCTCTGTTCCAGGGAGTATATGTTCAGATCCCTCAACCCTTCTTCATAAGATAGGTGGCTTAACCCTTTTACCATCTTTGTCATTCTCCTCTGAACCCGCTCCAGCCTCCTCACATCCTTTTTGAGGTATGGCCTCCAGAACTGGACTCCGTACTCCAAATGCGGTCTCACCAGATGGGTGTACAAGGGTACTATGACCTCCCTGTTTCTACTGATGATCCCCCTTCCGATGCATCTCAGCATTCCACTCCCCCTAGCCACTGCCCTCCTGCACTGCTTTTCCACCTTCAGGTCCCCCGATATAATGATGCCTAGGTCCCTTTCCTGTTCCGTTACCTCCAGATCTCTGCCCCCCATACAGTATCCTTACAGCCGATTCCTGTAGCCAAGATGCATGATTCTACACTTTTCTGTATTGAATGCAAGCTGCCACCTCTCTGACCATGCCTCAAGCCTTCCCAAATCCCTCTGCATTTTTATACCCCTTTCGGCGTGTCTGCCATATTGCAGATTTTGATATCATCCGCAAACAGACTCACACCTCCCTCAAGGCTCTCCACAATGTCCCCTATACATATATTGAATAGTAGAGGCCCCAGCACTGATCCTTGAGGGACCCCGCTTGTAACCTTATCTTCTCCGGATGCCACCCCGTTTATTATGACTCTCTGCCTCCTGATCCCCAGCCAGTTTCCCACCCATTTTACTACCCTCTGCCCCAGCCCCAGGCCTGACATTTTACACAGCAGTCTCCCATGGGGCACAGAGTCAAACGCCTTCCTGAAATCCAAATAAGCCACATCTACCACCTTCCCCTGATTCAGTTCCTTGGTGACCCCGTCAAAAAACTCTATCAAATTTGTTTGACAGGATCTGCCCCTACTAAAACCATGTTGCCTTGGATTCATCAGGCCGCTTTCTTCCAGGTAGCTGGAGATTCTGTCTTTTATTAGTTTCTCCATGAGCTTGCCTGCCACCGATGTCAAGCTCATGGGCCTGTAGTTTCCCACTTCCTCTCTCCCTCCCCCTTATACAGCGGGACCACATTGACCTGCTTCCAGTCTTCTGGCACCACCCCAGTCTCTAGGGACTGATAGAAGAGTGCAGTCAATGGTACTGCCAATATCTCCTTTAGTTCCCTTAACACCCTTGGTGCACCCCATCCGGCCCCTCTGCCTTGTCCACCTTCATGCATCCTAGTCCCCCCAAAATTTTCTCCACGAGAAACAGCCTCATCTCCACTTCCCCTTCCCCTGCCACTTCTTTTCCTGCTTTTCTGCCTTTATCTTCCTCCTCCATCTTGAACACTGAGCAGAAATAGCTGTTCAGCAGGTCCGCTTTCTCTCTGTCCCCTTGTAGCATCTCCACCTTGTTTGTTTTTAACTGGAGTATTCCCTGTCTAGTCTTCCTCTTTTCACTTACGTGCGGAAAGAAAGTCTTGTCCCCCTTTTTGACCCTCTCGCTATTCGCTCCTCTGTCTGTGCCTTTGCCCTCCTTACCTCACCCCGGCTTCTCTCTGGCTGTCCTGGTATTTTCCCCAGTCCACTTCTGCTTGTGTTTCTTTGAACTTCCTGAAGGCTTTCCGTTTTGTCTTTATCTTTTTCGCTACTACCCTGGTAATCTATTGTTTCCAGGGTACTGCTTCCCTTCATTTTATTTTATGCTTTCTTTAGCGGTCATGAGTCTGTTTACTTTATACGTGTATCACAGCAGCTTCTTTCCTTTCTTTTTTTAACTCTTAATTTTTGGAACAAATTGGCCTTGTGTCTGCACAATCTTGTTTTTAAGACTGGTGCAGGCACTGTCATTACTGTTCCTTGAAATATCTGACTTTTAGTTCCATTCCTTAAATCTCATCTGTAAACGAATGACGTTTACTCTTTTCTGATCACACAACATTACTATTCATTGTCTGTGGTAACGTTTAAGGTTCATCACAAAGGTGGTGATATGATGCTCACTAGTGCAAAAATTGTCATCAACGCTGCAATTTGATACTAGTCTGTTTGTATTATCACTAACTCCAGTGCTTTATAACCTTAGCAGGTCTTATCAAATGTTGTGTAAGACCATCTTCCTTTAATAGGTAATATGATTTTTTTTTGGCAATATGTCCTTCTTAGCATTAACTTCCCTTTACCTTACAAAGCTCAGCTGTTATTTCCTCATTGATGGTATTTTCACTGTCAGATAGCTATACAAGTCCAACTAACTAATGCCCTCCCTTGAGACAGGGAGCTCCTGCCACTCTTGAGGGCCGACCTTTTCTTAAATCTATTGCAACAGTTTTTCTATTTCTTAGTCTATTCTATCCTTTACAATTTCTAGTCCATAAGGTTGGCCACCTATGGGCACCCCCCTCGCCTTTCTTGACTATGCTATAATGTCCTCTTTAATTTTCCTTTTCCGTCTCAGGTCCTCATACAGGGAGGTTGTTCTGGTGACCTCCAAGCATATGCAAAACAGGTTGTGTTTATCACTGTTGGATTTAGGACGTAATAGCACTATGTCATAAAATACCTTGATGTATATACCTTGTGTTTATGAAACCTGTAAATGTTGAAAATATCATGGCACTAGGTGTTTTTGATAATGGTAGAAAGTACTAGGTGACTGTTGTAGAAGTTAAGTTAGTTGTGCTATTTAAAATGCATGAACATTGTTGTACACTGAACAAGTCTGAAATGTCATGGTGATTTGCATGTATCCCATGATGCTTTGTATTATGCAAGTATGTATGATGGTGTATTTCTTTGAAACTTGATTTGTTGCCAATGCCCCTTGGGGTAACCCATTTTCAGTGTTTCTGCAGTGAGGTTCTTTGTTTTTAGCTTTATTTTTATTTTTTTTTACTTTTTGAGCCCCCACTAGCCAAGCGAACGGGGCCCACATAGGGATGAAGAGTTTTCACTGAAAAGTGGTTTGATCAGAGATCAGTGTCAGTAGGTGCTGGCTAAGTGCGGAGAAAGGACATTCATAGTCTGTTACAGCAGACTGATGTACTGAAGAAGGAATTTGTTATTGCTGAAGCTTATTTCCTGTATTCTGAATAAACATCACAGAGATTGTGTGTTGAACCTGAAGTTTGGTGTCTGGTCCATCTGTTATCTCACAACCCCTCCACACCTGTGCCACTTTAACCCACAGAGATTGTGCATTCATCTCCTTCTCTTTCATATACCCTGAAATGTCTTAGCTAGTTGGAAGTTTATCAGTGTAAATTACCAGCCCCCTGCTTTTGTCTGCAACTTATCTGCCTGATATAATTTATACCTGGGGATGTCTTCTTCCAAGTATACTTTCCCTCCTACTACATTTCACTAATGGCAATCATTCAGTACCTGATTTTGACTTATTTAACAATTTCAAGTTCTTCCTTTTTTCCTACAGAGACTCTTGTATTGTCAAAGTGTTTGGTTTGTTTGTTTGTAGTTGTGTGCTATTTTAAATTGTCTTATTGAGTTACTGATTCTCCCTTATTTTCTGGTGCTTGATCTCCCTCAGTGCTCATTCTCCTTTTTACCTTGTTTACAACGTTCTCCATTCCGCTTTTATTTTTTTCACCCAAGATGTTAGCCTCTCATCTGTTCAGGTGAAGCTTATCGCTAGCATGTGAATCTGTTCCGTTTCTCAGGCAGTTAGTCAATGAGAACCCATTCGGGATGGGGCAATGCTGGACAAACAGGGACAACACTTCAGACATCACCATAGGTAATCCCCTAAATACCAGTGATCACTGCACAGTGCGGTTTAACATTAAGATGGGAGCAGAGGCAAACCTCATGAGGATAATGGACCTTGACTTTAGGAGGGCATAGTTAAAAAAAATGGGAGACTGCATCAGTAACTGCCCAGTGGAAGTGATTGCCAGGGAGCTGTAGATGAACAGTGGGGAAACGCAAGGGAGGGCATAATTAAGGCAGGCAGCCTCTGCATGAAGAAAGTGAGTAAAAGCAGAAAGAAAGACCCTTATGGCCATGGTGATGAAGGACACATGGTGGCATTCTGGAGCTATGAGAAAATGCAGAGAGAAGAAGACATGGATGTGTACCAGGTGAAACATTGGGAAGCAAGTAAGGTAGTGAGGGGAGCAAAGGTGCAGACAGAGTAAGGGATTGTCAAAGGGGTAGCTAATGGAGATAAGACTTTCTTCAGGTATATAAGTGAGAAGAGGAAGGCGGGGGGGATAGTAAAGATAAGGAGGGTGGCAAATGAAACTGCACAAAAGAGGACCAAGAAAAAGCAAACATCCTGAACCAGTACTTCTGCTCAGTCTTTACAGTGGAGGGAGGGGGAAGGCCTACCAGAGAGTAGCAGGAACAAAGTGGGGGGAGACAGACATAAGTCCATTTTCAGAGGAAATAGTCCTGAAGGCATTTGAAGCTCTGATAGTGGATAAGGCTATGGGACCAGACGGGATACACCCAAGAGCACTAAAAGAACCCAAGGAGGTGCTAGCTGTCATATTGATGGCCTTATTAAACAGCTCACTGGAATTGGTTGTGGTTTCAGAGGACTGAAGGAGAGTAGTCGTGGTCTCTCTACATAAGCGTGACAGCAGGGAAGTGGTAAGCAACTATAGGCCAGTCAGTCTCACCTCAGTGGTGGGGAAACTAATGGACACACTGTTAAAGGAAAGGTTGGAAGAGTATCTTGAATCCGATGGGCTGCAAGACCAAAGGCAGCATGAATTCACAGGGGAGGTTATGCCAGACTAATCTGATTGATTTCTTTGACTGGGTGATCAGGAAAATAGATGAGGGGAAGACAGTGGATGTGGCCTATCTGGACTTTAGCAAGGCATTCAACACTGTACAACACAGAAGACTAATAATGAAATTTAGCAGCTTAGGGGTGAGCTCCAAAGTGGCGACTTGGGTTAGAAACTGGTTAACAGACAGGCAGTATAGCGTGGTGGTTAATGGCACTCACGCTAGTGATGAGAGGGTGACCAGTGGGGGTGCTGCAGAGCTCAGTACTGGGACAGTCTTTTCTAGTGTCTTCATAAGTGTCATTGCAGAACTGGAAGGGAAGGTATGTTTTTCAGCAGATTACTTCAACATCTATAAGAGAGTGGACAATCAGGAGGGGGTGGAGAGAATTCTTGGGAAATCCAAGAAGTGGTCAAGAGCATGGCAGTTGGGGTTCAATGCCAAAAAGTGAACTATGGCTTCATGCAGCTCTAATTACTGCCCAAAATGTAGTGCTAAGGCATTGGAGGACAGCAGACACCCCTTCAATAAAATAATCGTTGCAAGATCTATCTCTTGGAGCTACCTATGAACAAAATTCTTAGATTACTTTCAACTGACTAGATACATTTTACAATATCTGGGACCCTTTCTTAAAATCCAAGTTATTTTGAAGTATATTGAGATATAGTGATATTTAGACATATTGATATGTGTTTAGTTAGGTTTTACATTGTTAATTGATCTCTAGCAGTTGTTAGTGAAAGCAGTTTCTGTTCTCTTCCCTTCTCTTGTTTATCGCTCATTATATGTTTACTCGTAAGTATCAGCTAATATTCAAATTGCTATATAATTAAACTGTTGCTTACACTTTTGTTATTCTTGCAATGAAGTGTTCATGTGTTTGTATTACAAAAAATTTCAATAAACGTTGAATTACAAAATTAAAAAAATGCCAAAAAGTGCAGAATCATGCACCTGCAGTATAGGAACCCAGGAGCTGTGTATATAGAATCATGCACCTGTGGTATAGGAACCCAGGAGTGTGTATACAGAATCATGCACCTAGGGCATAGGAACCCAGGAGCTGAGTATAGGATGGGGGAGGTACTGACAGTCACTAAGCAGCAAAGGGACCTTGGGGTTATCATATCTGATGACCTCAAAGTAACAGGGCAGTGTGACAAAGCAGTGGGTCTTCCAAGGGGTCCTTTAGTATCAGTAACTTTTTTGCACTTAGCTGGCTAGGTGCAACTGCCCTGAAGGTGTGCCTTTAAGAGATATTTAAATGAGCTTAGAGCCAAGCCCATCAAAAGACAGGAGGGGGTGCGAGGTGAGTGAGAGCTGTTGAAGGCTTCAGAATTTTTTCTCCGCTGGACTGAGCAATATTGCCTCTGAGGTGTCTCCCAACTTTCCTTGTTGACAGCCTCCTAGTGCTTATCTGGGTAAAGTTTTCCTCATAAATTATTTCCTTTAGTGTGCGGAGTGAAACTTTTACTTTTTCATTATTTATTTTTAGCATGACTGTGCTATTTTGACTTTATTTTTACCTCGACTATTTAGTTTAAAGCCTGATTTTATCATGGGTGCATATTTTTGACGGTTTCCTTCATTTTGGGGCAAATTCTTGTGGGAACTGTCGAATTAGGGACAGTTGCCTTGTTTTTGTACTTCAGACCTCATGGGGTTTATCGCGAGGTGCCTGCAGTGGATTTCAATTTTAAACAGTGCCTGGAGATTTTCTCTCTAGATTGGCAATTACGAGGAAACTTTTTTTGTTATATTACTGGACCTTGGTATCATCTGTGTCAGGACTGTCCGTAAGGGTCCAGCAGCCACCTTTGTGCAGTTGAGTATTACTGGGTTTCTGTTAAGATTGGCACTGGTATAGATCCCAGTTCTACAACCAAAAAAAGGTACTAGTAATAGACAGAGTTTATTAACTGGGGCAGGACTGGCCGGTGGCATTTTCACAGAAACCTGCACTCAGTTCGTAGGTCCAGACTGGTTTGCTTTGCTTAAATTGGCAAACATAGCAGACAAACCTTTGATTATTATGGCTGAGGATAAAGCAAAGGCTTCCGACGAGAGGCCATTCAAAAGTACTAATACCAAAACCAGAGGTGCTGAGAAACCCGCCAGATCCCAGCCAAAAAATAAAGCACATACCCAGATAAGTGCAAAAAAGTTACTGATGCTAAAGGACTCCTGGGGTAAGAACTTTATTTATATAGCCTAATATTTGACAAGCAAATATACACCATAGGGCCAAAAAAAACCTGTTTTCAAGGTGATCCTATATTTTACATAATAAGTTACAGCACAGGGATATAGGCTAAAAATACACAACTATATAGAAGCTAGTACTTTACAAAGACAAACATTTACCATAATCCCACCTGTAGCTTGGTACCTTGGATAGAATCAAACCATCCTGGGCCTAACATCCAACATTTTAAGTAAGTTTTTTTTACTTCTCCTATCTGGGCAAAAGAGCATACACTGAGCCTTTTTTAGATTCATGGGCAGTGCCCTTGATTCAAACCACTGTTCCAGCCTATCAAAATCAGCCTGAAGTTTAGACTCAGTGTCTTTGGGATTGGTTCCTCTGTGACTATTATGGTATCGTTGATACATAATGTTATGTGTGTACAGTGCATAAATCTAGGGAGACTGTTCATATATACCAAAAACATCGAGGGGCCCAGTATAGAACCTTGGGGTACACCCCTGGTTATCGGGGTGGGTCAGAAGTTGGTCAACTGGGTAGCAAACTGGTTGACGGGCAGAAAACAGAGAGTGATGGTAAATGGTATACAGTCAGAAGAGATGCAAGTCACAAGTGGGGTACCTCAGGGATCAGTCCTGGGGCCAGTCCTCTTCAATGTCTTCATCAGTGACATTGCAGATGGACTGGAGGGTAAGATTTGTCTGTTTGCAGATGACACAAAGATCTGCAACAGAGTAGATGATCTAGATGGAGTGGGCAGAATGAGAAGAGATCTGGATAAACTGGCAAAATGGTCAGAAGAGTGGCAACTGGGGTTTAACGCAAAGAAGTGCAAGATCATGCACATAGGGAAGAGAAACCCTGAAGCCACCTATAGGTTGGGAGGGGAGTTGCTGGCAGTCACTAGGGAAGAAAGAGACTTGGACATCATCATCACCGATGACCTGAAATCATCCGAGCAGACCACTAAAGCAGTAGGTAAGGCTAAGGGGATGATGGGGTGTATTAGTAGGGATATCACAAGTCGTAAGAGGGAGGTAATAATCCCTCTTTACGAGACACTGGTTAGGCCCCATCTAGAGTACTGCATGCAGTACTGGAGGCCACACCTTTACAAAGACATTAACCAAATTGAGGCAGTTCAGAGAAGGCAACCAAAATGGTGCAGGGACTGCATCAGAAAACATGAGGACAGATTAATAGAACTCAATATGTATACCCTGGAGCAAAGGAGGGAGAGAGGTGATATGATTGAAACATTCAAACACTTTAAAGAGGCACTATCAGCTTTCCCCTACGTTTTTGACTACCTGAAGTCTATAAACTTGTACCACACACTTAGTAAAACATGTTCATTAGAATGCCCCCATAGATGTAAAAATAACAAATCGTACCTGTTTTTCTTAAATTTAAACCAAAATCCCCTTTCACTCGGGCGGCCGAGAACTGACCCACCACCAGAAGCATATATTGGATGTGAACGTGCACCATGAACACTCGCTGTCCCGAAGTGTGATTTGATACCATGACACCGCCAACAAGATAATCCCTTCGTGCCATCTACTAATCCAAGACGCTCCTGGTGCTTAAAATCCCAAACTGAGCACTCAGAATATCACAATTTATAACTGTAGACATCAGCCGAAATCCCGCGCATGCGCTAAGGCGGCATGTTATTGCGCATGCGCGGGATCTTCACCCGTGTCTCTTTTGCGCATGTGTGGGATTTCGGCTCAAGTCTACAGTTATAAATTGTGATATTTCGAGTGCTCGGTTTGGGATTTTAAGCACCAGGAGCGTTTTGGATTAGTAGACGGCACAAAGGGATTATCTTGTTGGTGGTGTCATGGTATCAAATCACACTTCGGGACAGTGAGCGTTCATGGTGCGTGTTCACATCCAATATATGCTTCCGTTGGTGGGTCAGTTCTCGGTGGCCCGAGTGAAAGGGATTTTGATTTAAATTTAATAAAAACAGATACGATTTGTTATTTTTACATCTACGGGGGCATTCTACTGAACATGTTTTACTAAGTGTGTGGTACAAGTTTATAGATTTCAGGTAGTCAGAAACATAGGGGAAAGCTGATAGTGCCCCTTTAAGGGCATTAACAAGGTGAAAGAGTCTAACATGTTTCAATATAAGAAAAATAGCAGGACAAGAGGACGCAGCATGAGATTAGAGGGAGGCTGATTAAGGGGTAATGCGAGGAAGTTCTTTTTCACAGAAAGCGTGGTGGATGCATGGAATGGCCTACTTCAGGAAGTGTTGGATATGAATACAGTGCAGGGCTTCAAACAGGCATGGGATAGGCATAAGGGGGCAATACAGATGAGTATGAATAGATAGGCCACTGACAGAGTAAATGCCGATGGCACATTCATAAGGTAGAAAAAGAAATGGGCAGACTGGATGGGCCTTGCGGTCCTTATCTGCAGTCAACTTCTATGTTTCTATGTAGTAGCCAAGTTAGAATTTATATTGAGGCAGTATAGCACAGTGCAATAAGTCTCTGAACTGCAGATCTGGAGACCTGGGTTTGAATCCCACAGCTGCCTAGGTGCATACTGTGTGATCCTGAGCAAGTCACTTAACTTCCTTGTGCTCCCGGGTCGCATCTGGAAACAAGCTTCGGGGCTTAGTGTGCTACTCCTGGTTAAACAATGTTCCCTTTAGCCTTTATATTTCCTATGGATACCATTTGGAGACAATTTTCTAAGTATGATCTAAACCATGCCAGGGGTTTGTTATTTACTCCAATTGCTTTCAAGCAGGTCAAGAGCCTACTATGTTCTACTAAACTGAAAGCTTTAGACGGGTCCACAAAGACTGCACCCACGGACCGACCCTCCCCAAGGGGGGTAACTAGTTGATCAAAAAAGTCCATATGCACAGACTCCATGGACCTGCCCTTTTTTAAACCCATACTGTGCTGTAGTTAACCTTTTTATATTTCTCCAGATATCCCATAAATTGTGGATGGACTAAACATTCCATCAGCTTTGAAATAACTGATAGCATGGCAATAGGCCTGTAGTTTTGTTCCAGATTCTACACTGAGATTTTATGAAAAATGAAAGGCCCAGTTCTTAGAGTTTCATGTTTCTAGCCCGGTAGTAGTCAGAGTCCCACAGATTGCATTTGTTCCACATTTTGACTAATATTTTTCCTCTTTTCCCTCCTCTTCACACACAGTTACAGCAGCTGCCATGATCAGACACTTCTTGAAATGTCTGTGACATCTCTAGAGAAATTCTCCACTGGCCTGCAGTACAACTGCAGCAACATCAAAGAGAATCACTTTAGAAATAGTGCTATATAACTGGAAATATATGACCATGTCTATTGCTGCAACTGTATTCCCCCCCTCCACACACATTTTGCCTTTCCCCTCCTCCACATTTTGCCTTGTCCTTGTGCAGTTTACCTTTGACCCCATTTTCTCTTTTCTTCCACATTTTGCCTCTTTTCCCAATTTTTTATTTCCTTACACTCCACCTCTTCCCCGTCTCCATATTTTCCCTCTTCCCTCCACTTTTTGCCTTTCCCCAACATGTTCCATTTTCTTTCACATTTTGTCTCTTTCCCCATGTTACCTTCCCCCAAATTTTGCTTCTTTCCCTCACATTGTCTCTTCTCCTACATTTCCCCTTTTCCTTTCATTTGCCTCTTCTCCTAACATTTTGTCTCTTTTCCCCACATGTTGCCTCTTTCTACCACATCAGCCACATTTTGTCTCTTTCCCTACATTTTGCCTCTTCCCCATTTTCCCTCTTTCAACATTTTGCCTCTATTCACTATTTGCCTTTTCCCCATATTTCACATCTTTCCTTGCATTTGTCTCATTCCCCCACATTTGATCTCTTCTGACTCATTTTGCCTCTTCCTCACATATTGCCTCTTTGCTCCTGTGCTTCACCTCCTTCCCACACCTTCTGCCTCTTTCTCCCTATATTTTGCCTCTTTCCCCATGTTTTACTTCTTTCCCTACATTTTGCCTCATTCCCCACATATTTTGCCTCATTTCTTCACATTTTGCCTCTTTCCTCTCATTTGACCCCTAGCCCTCATTTTGCTTCTCCCGCGTAGTTTACTTCTTTCCCTACATGTTGCCCCATTTATCCACATTTTGCCCCTTTCCCCACATTTGCTGTCATTCTCATTTTGCCTATTCCCTGACATTTTGCCCCTTTACCTCCACATGTTGTCTTTTTCCCCACCTTCTGCCTCTTCCCCCACATTACATCTCTTCTTCTACATTTTGCCTCTTTCATCTAAATTTTGCATTTTCCCTATATTTTCACTCTTTCCCTCATATTTTTCCTTCCTTCACTCAGTTTCCTCTTCCTCCCACCTTTTGCCTCTTTCTCTTGCACTTTTCCTCTCCACATTTTCCCCATATTTTGCCTTTTCCCCACATTTTTGCCTCTTACTCCACATTCTGCCTCTTCCTCCACAGTTTTCATCTTTCCCACATTATACCCCCTTTCCCTTACATTCACCTCTTTCCCCATGCTTAGCCTCTTCACCATATTTTGCCTCTTTGCATCCACTCTTTGCCTCTTCCTCCACGTTGCCTCATCTCCCCACACATTGTGCCTCTTTCCCTAGTTTGCTGCTTCCCACATTTAGCCTCTTTCCACCACAGTTTGGGGAACAGAGGACAGTACATTTAAAGTCTTTGTGCTGCACAAAAAAGGTTTACCTGTGCACAGTGAGGCTGGCACAAGTGTACAATGAAATGATCATAGTAGAAGCCTCACTGCACATGGTACACAGTTGTCTGCACAGGAGTGCAAGGGCACACATGTAAATGAGATGGAATCTCAGTATGTGTACAGTGGGATAATGGAAGCCTTCTGTGTGAGTTACTAGCCTGTCCATGAAGTGCTAATTAATGCATGCAAAAATTACCTCTTAGCAGAACACAAAGAACTCCCACTAACACACCCGACCCCCCATTGGGTGATGGTTAAGGGTGATTTATGGCACCCTGAGCCCCCTAATCCCCAGTGCCAGTATACAGAAGAATAAAATGTACTGTCCCTTGTGTCTAGTGGTCTCTCCTTACCCAATCCCCATTGACATTTTGGATATACTCCCCTGGTGTCCAGTGGTCCCCCCTCCTTCCCCAATCCCTGTTGGCATTCTTGACAACTGCCTTGTGTCCACTAGTTCCCTCACCTCTCCTGGTAGCCGTCCCTCCACTCCTGAGATGGCAACCACACTTTACCCTCCATTCACCTCCCTAGCTGGCTGCCATCTGCCAGACACGAGTTCTGGACTGCTACATCCCTAGCTATAGGGATACAGGACTTGTGGTAGGAAAACATGAAATCAACTTAAAGCTATACCGCACAAGCATGCAGACTTAAATTTATTTAACCCAGTTTTTAGGGCTGGTCTGCAAAGAGTTCTTACTGAGGTCAAAGTCAGAAAGCATTTTGCAGCTGTCCCACTGAAATGCATTGGGGAACTGGGACTCACCTTTTTATGGGTGTCAGTGAGTGAGCTGTGCCTTGCTATACTCCTTGCAGCTGTCTGTAATGCTTTGTTAACTTTTTGCTGGCTGCAAAGAAGAGAGTGTATGAGAACCTGTTGAGTCAGTGGCAGTTCTCTCATGAATGTGCAGCTGACCTAGGTGATATCACTGAGGAAGTCTTTGGGTTGTTTAGCCTAGTCCCCCTCAAATGTGATGACAAGAATGGCAATGAATGAGCTCAGAGAGGAAGTACAGTTAACTCTAAGTCAGCACAACCTTATGAATGGAAAGCTAACTTTTATTTTGTCTAGAAAAAAATAAATTCTCTATATAAAACTGAGAGTTTTCTTGCTACTAAATTATTGCAATGCAAACAGACAAAGAATGGCGCAGTTGAAGAACCATTTGATGCTTGTACGAACTAGAAAGTTTGGAAGTATCTCTCTCAGCATCTCTGTATAATGAAAACAAGCATTTGTCAATGCCGAATGTTTGCTTGCTGGCATTGGCATCGGTAGTGTAGGAGTTACAGAGCTGCATAATAGGAATGGCAGTGAAGTATTGAACTGAAGCCAACCCCACCACCACCCTGCAGAGAGTGACAGGCACTGGGGTGTGCCTTTGGGTCGTCAGGCATAACGGCCACGCCATTTCACCACACCCTACCCTGCAGACACCGACAAGTGTCACGGTGTGCCTTGGGGTCTTTGGCTCTTATGCGCACCCCATTCCATCAGGAAATACAGTGAGATGGGTGCAGTATAGGAGAATGGGGTGAACTTTGGGGCCAAAGAGTCCAAGGCACACCTCGATGCTTCTCACTGGCTGCAGGGTGTGGAATGGTATGAGCATTACAGGCGAGAATCCCAAGTCACACCCCTGATGCCTGTCACTCTCTACAGGGTGGGGCGTTATGGTCGGAAACCCTAACGCCTCAGGCAGTCGTTGGTATTTTCACTCCAGATTTTCAACATGTTTTTTTTGTGACCCACACCTCATGAACAGTGGCAATATCAGTTTGTTAGCCGAAAGCTGCTTTTGCACAGCGACTACGGCATTTAGCACCACAGGTGCAAAAACACATTCCGAACAGGATGCGAAAAATGACAGCTGTACTGTTCATGGGGAGGTGTAAAAAATGGCGATGTTGAAAATCTGCAGTGAAAATATTTAAAAAACTGGTGAAGTCATGATCATGCGTAGAAACTGCAACGCACACCCATAATGTAATTAGTTTGGGGATTTTTTACAGCAGATTGTCAGCACAGGCATTTTGGGACCTCCGATCATGAACAGTGTCACTGTGATTTTCTTTATCTGTTCCAAACAATGATTTCCCACGGCGACCACGCATTTCTGCACTGAAAGTGTGAAAACACATTTCGGCCATGTTGTGAAAAATGACAGCTGTACTGTTCATAAGGAAGTGTGGAAAAATGCCACTTGTGAAAATCTGGACTGAAAATATTACAAATTCAGGAACTTACGAGGGTGTGTGGAAACTGCACAATGCTCACTCGTAACAGTCATTTTATGGACTTTTGTCACCAAATTTTCAACATAGCCATTTTAAGACCTCTGCTCATGAACAGTGTCACTGTGATTTTCTTAATTTGTCCCAAACATTGCTTTGCCGACTGCACCATTGTGCGCCAGTGCGGAAACACATTTTGAGCGAGATTGAAAATGACAGCTGTACTGCTCATAAGGAGGTGTGGTAAAATGGCAATGTTGAAAATCCAGAGTGCAAATATAAAAATTCACGAACTTATGTAACGTGCGTAGGAACTCGCAACACACACTATAAAACAGTCATTTTAGAGATTTTTCTCCAAATTTGCAACATAGGCTTTTTGAGAGCCCACCTTATGAACACTGGCACTGTTGTTTCATTAATCAGTCCTGAAAGGTGATTTCATGCAGTGACTATGAAATCACCCTTCGGGCCTGATTAACGCCATGACAGTTCAAGAATTCATGAGGAGGAGCCCAAAAACCCCATGTTGAAAATTTGGTGCCAAAATTCCAAAAAATGCCTGAGATATGCATTAAAGTTGAAAAAACCCTATTTATTGCATTTTACAGCTTACTGGCATTTCTTCAGTTCGCAGTCGGCATTGAAGAGTGCAGACGTGTTCCCGGTCCACCGAAGATCATCGCGCTGAGCTCTGGAGGTAAGTATGGGGTAAGGGGGGTGTGGGGAGGCAGGATGTGTAGTGGGTGGTGCGGGTGGTAGGAGACCGCTGAGGAAACTTTTTTGTTTACAGGTGTTTTTTTTTAGGGAAGATGACGGACATTTGCCACGCTGGGGTGGGCTCAGCGTGGCAGCTAGAAGGCTGTTTGGGGGCCTAGAGCCGATGTGGGGACTGCACCCCGTCGGCTATTTGGACTTGTGCTACGCCAGGAGGGCTCCCAGCGTGGCAGCTGGAAGGCTGTTTGGGGGGCCTGGAGCTGACAGGATTGGGCACCCCATCGGCCATAACAATTTTGCCAAGCTGGGTGGGCTCCCAGCGTGGCACCGCAAACTTTTTGGGGGCGTGGTGCCGGCGGAAGTTGGGCACCTCTGTTGGCCATACAGTATATTGCGTAGAGGCGATGAGCACGTAATATGCATGCATGTGTGTGGGGGGGGCGCTGCTCACTGAAGCGGAGCTCTCCCTTTCAACTGTACGGCACTGCATTCTCAACTGCTGTCATAGACAGCTGCAGCGTTCATTCGAGAACTGCGGCCGCACCTGCAAACACACTGGCTGAACTGGAAGACGGGTGACACACCTCCGAAAACTCGGATGATGGCACTATGTTTCTTGCACATGTGTGCAAGCAAACATAACAAGCAAACATAAAAACAGCTGAGATTCAAGTAGGCTGGCAAGAGATTGAGAAAGCAAAGAGGGAAGGGGGATATCAGTTACTGAAGCAAGAGAGGGCTAGGGTGAGGCAATCTACAAAACACACTTAACCAACATGACTTTCATACAAACTGTATCCCAAACAGTTTTACATGGCAAAGGAGTTCTATACTGGTAGTGCGGGGAATGTAGAATAGAATAGAATTTCCAGTGCCCAGTCTGGCCAGACAGGGAATAAAATACCATTTGGCCCTTTCTCCCAACTACCTGATGGGTCTGGTGAGCAGCTCAGCCAGTCATGGAATAAAAAAAAAAATCTTTCCCCCTCCCACAGCTACCTAACAGGTGCAGTGCCGAACCCAACCCATCAGGGAATAAAACAAATCTACCCCCACCCTCAACAACCGGACAGATCCAGTGGCCAACCTGACCAATCAGGGAATAAAAAACTAAAACTATGTCCCTCTCTCCCCTCCAATTATCTGACTAGTCTGAGACCCAATCTAGCACATCAGGGAATAAAAAAAATGCCCCTCTCTCCCAAACTGCTTGATGGATCCAATATGCAACCCAGCCTGTCAGAAAAGGAAACAAATGCCCCCCCTCCCCGTGTCCAATGACCTGATGGATCCAGTATGCAACTCAGCCTGTCAAGGAAAGGAAACAAATGCCCCACCCCCTTGTCCAACTACCTGATGGCTCCAGTACTCAACTCATCAGGGAATAAACCAGATCTGTCCCCTTCCCCCAACAGATCCAGTGCCCAACCTGACCCTTATTCAGTGCCTAACCTGCCCATTGGGGGAAACAAAATTTCCCTCTCCCTCAACAATCTGATATGGTGCACAACCTGGCCTGTCAGGGAATTAAAATAAATCTGTGCCCCTTCCTCCAGCTACCTGATGGGTTCCCTCCTTTACCTGTCACATGTATTAAAGCAAACAGGAATAAGGAGAAGTAGCAAAGGGGTGAGCAGAAGGTGGTCTGATGCCCAACCTGGCCAATTATGGAATAAAAACAAATGCGTCTCTCTCTCTCCTCCCAACTACCTGCCGGGTCCAGTGTTCAACCCAGACCAACACATAATAAAAAAATAAACATGCTGACATGTAGAGGGGCTTTCAGTTTGATGCTGGGGGATGAAACTACCTACCTGGTATTGGGTGGACTTAAACCACTGTGTACAGTGGAGGGAGATTTACTGAAAAGCAGTACTGCTGTGTCAAAGCTCGCCTTGCAGGCACTTTATACAAAAAATCTGTAAAACTGACACTGTACATGGTCCTCATATGACTCCAATTATACCAGTGAGACTGGTGGTGAGACAGTATGGCCTGCTACAAAAATAACAGAGAATCAAAACATAAATATAAAATCAAGACCAACCTTGTTGGCACTAGCCAAATCTTGTTCTTTTAATCCCCAGACAAAGTTGATATTACAGGTATGAAGGGAGGTTTAAACATCAGACTGCAGAATAAAATTGTAATTATTACCCCCTTCCCCCACCATGTGTCTGCCCAGGCTTTTCTCCAGGACATAAAGATGCGGGTTTCCATCGCTGGGAGAGACAGGGTCTGGTCAAGGTACACTGGTTTTACATCTTCATTATGTGGAATTCAAATGAAGTCAAACAAAGGATAAGGGTTGGAAAAATACTGGATGCTGATTTGCTGATACAGTTATGTGCCAAAAACACCCTGTAAAAAAAATCCTGGTCCCAGTCTGCATTTTGATTACAATTATCCATGTTTGCCATGTAGAAGTTTAGTTTTAAAACTAGCAGCCACCTTTTCTCCACTCCTGGTCCACTGTTGCATGGCACCCACTCACAAAACCTCTTTAGTTAAAAATGCTAACCTCCCATACTAACTCCCACCCTCATTGGCACTATACCAGGATAAACCATGGTTGTACATGCTTAAATCATGGTTATACACAGTCAGCGACCATACTTATTCATGGTTTGTCTATTACTGCCAGCATGGTTATCCATGGACAGCCAGTGATGGGAAATGGCCCAGAGACAGACCATGGATGCCTGGGGCCAATGTAGTTTAAGAATTATTCAAGCTGACCACGCTCATCCATGGCTACTAATTTCAGAAATTTCTTGCTTGTGCAACAAATTTCTACACTGCCCAGGTCATTTCTTTATTCCCAAACAACCATAACAATCTCTAATGAATACATATTATCCACATTTACAGTACTTTTGAAATAGCATTCACTGCTGCTGTTGTTCCTCTTTCTAATAGCGTCTCTCATCATTCATAATTGATAGAGTGGCCTCATTATTATTTATATGACCAAAAAAAGAAACTCTCGTACGAGGTGGTGAGTTCCCATTAAATTTTTTTAATGCTCAAGTAATTAATTTCCTTAATGTTAAACTTGTTGTTTTCATAAATTGCTAAAAATGTTATTGTGATTAGTTACGTTATTTGAAAGTATCAAAGTTTGCATTCTGATATTTAAAAAAACTATTATGCAAAATTGTTTTCTATCTCATGCGCTGAAGACCATCTGCAAACCGAAGTCAAACATGGATGAACAATGGTTGGCCATGGTGCATCTAGAACATAAAAAACATTAAAACATAGTGAGAACAGTTATACATGGAGATTGTGCACTAATAATTCTTTAGTAAATCTAACCAAGAACAGGAACCCAAGTCATTTATTATTTTATATGGTCTCTTGATAAACTACAGATTTTTAGAGTGTAGCCTCAACGTGGCTGGCCTGCCGGTGCAACGGCAGCTCTACAGCTTGTGACACCAATGACTCGAGTTTGGTAGTAAGCTTGAGAGTTGGAGGGCCAACCTGTGGGGGGAGGGAGGATGAAGCATCCAACAGACTGCTCTCCTCCTCTGTGGAGGGGGTGGGACTGGTGCCTGGTGTCAGTCTGGCCCCTAGTGGTGGCTGGGGAGGAGGGATGGAACTGGTGCCTGGTGTCAGCCTGGCCCCTAGTGGTGGCTGGGAGGGAGGGAGGGTGGGACCAGTGCCGGTGTCAGCCTGGTCCCTAATGGTGGCCGGGGAAGGGTGGGACTGGTGCCTGGTGTCAGCCTGGCCCCTAGTGGTGGCTTGGGGGGAGGGGTGGGACCGGTGCCCAGTGTCAACCTGGCCCCTAGTGGTGGCTGGGGAGGAGAGGTGGGACCAGTGCCCAGTGTCAGCCTGACCCCTAGTGGTGGCTGGGGGGAGGGGTGGGACTGGTGTCTGGTGTCAGCCTGACCTCTAGTGTTGGCTGGGGAGGAGGGGTGGGGCCAGTGCCCGGTGTCAGCCTGGCCCTTAGTGGTGGCTGGGGGTCAGAACACTAGGACCACACATGGGGGGGCAGAGCTGCGTATGGGAGTGTGCACAGCTTGGGCATTGGCATCATTGCACGCCACTTCCTCCATGCCAGGGGACAGAAAAAGGGAAAAGCACCTACCAGTGGCAGGATGGCGCTCGGACCATTGTGGGCCGTGTACCTGACTAGCTGGGTTCACTAGTCCAACTACTGGATCCTGTCCCCAGTAGTGGTTAGGGGGATCCCACTGGCCCCACCTGGCAAGCCCTGGGGTACTGGCTGGCAGATAAGTCCCAGTGGACGTCAGGGTGATGGGGCTGGGGGACTGAGCTAGGGGGGCCATCTAGTGGAGAGGGGGTAAAAAGATAAAACAAAAAAAAGAATGCACCCTAACTCGAACTGATTTTGATAAACTACTTTTTTACTTTGTAAAACAAAATGGATACACTAGGTAGCTGTCATTCACAGCTATGATAAGGGATGACATAACTTGGAGAAAGAAACTGATCCTGGCAAAGTTTTAAATGGATAATGACTGACTGAAACAATAGATGACATAAAAAAAGAGGATAACTAGGAGTAAAATCAATCTTAAGACTCTTCCCTTGCAATTTAATCTTCACACTCGGGTTGCTGCCTCTAAAACTGCTAAAAAGTATACAACCCCTGTAAAAGAAAGACTCACATGAGAATCTGTATCATAAGCAGTTTAAATAATGGAACTACTAATTTTATAAAAAGCACTGTTTATATTTTAGCCAAGATACCATCTACGATATAATCTTAAACAGGGCAAAAGGGGAATACATGTGATTAATATCATTATTATAAACCAAGCCATGAAAACCACTAACAAGCATGGGCACAAAAAACATGTTTAGGTCATGGACCTTCATTATTCCTACCTGAAATATTTGAATTTTTTAAATCAAAATCTTTATTTTTAATTTACCAAAATAAAATAGATTTTGTTCCACAATTATTCACATGTTAGTGTGTGGCTTTCCTGACATCTGTGCATGTTCATCAACCATGGACAGTCCTGTTCACAAATGATGGATAAATCTTGGATGACGTTATCATAGAAGGTCTGTGAGAGATCAGGGATGGAATTATTATGGACAAAGAGCAGGGACAGAGCAGGGATGGAGTTATTATGGGCAACAGTCAGGGACAGAGCAGGGACGGAGTTACTATGGGCAACAGTCAGGGACAGAGCAGGGATGGAGTTATTATGGACAAATATCAGGGATAGAGCAGGGATGGAGTTATCATGGGCAACAGTCAGGGACAGAGCAGGGATGGAATTACCATAGACAAAGATCAGGGACAGAGCAGGGATGGAGTTATTATGGACAAAGATCAGGGACAGAGCAGGGATGGAGTTATTATGGACAAAGATCAGAGACAGAGCAGGGATGGAATTACTATGGACAAAGATCAGGGATAGAGCAGGGATGGAGTTATCATGGGCAACAGTCAGGGACAGAGCACGGATGGAATTGCCATGGACAAAGATCAGGGACAGAGGAGGGATGGAGTTATCATGGACAAAGATCAGGGATAGAGCAGGGATGGAGTTATCATGGACAAAGATCAGGGATAGAGCAGGGATGGAGTTATCGTGGACAAAGATCAGGGACAGGGCAGAGATGGAGTTACCATGGACAAAGATTAGGGACAGAGCAGGGATGGAGTTATCATAGACAAAGGTCTGGGACAGATCAGGGATGGAATTACCATGGACAAAGATCAGGGACAGAGCAGGGATAGAGTTATCATGGGCAAAGATCAGGGATAGAGCAGGGATGGAGTTATCCTGGACAAAGACCAGGGATAGAGCATGGATGGAGTTATACTGGACAAAGATCAGGGACAGAAAAGGGATAGAGTTATCATGGACAAAGATCAGAGACAGAGCAGGGATGGAGTTAGCATGGACAAAAATCATGGACAGAGCAGGGTTGGAGTTAGCATGGACAAAGATCAGGAAGAGAGCAGGGATGGATTTATCATGGATAAATATCAAGCTTAGATTAAGGATGGTGTTACCATGGACAAAGACAAGGAAAAGAGCAGCGAAAGTGTTATCATGGACAAACATGAGGGACAGAGCAGGGATGGTTATAGATGTCCATGGACAATCTTGTTTGTACATGAGAATATGGACACCCCAAGAGCGGGTCACACACATTCGCCACAAACTTAAAACAGTCAGTGCGGCTGAACCTTCTGAACTGCTCAATCATTCTTACACTGCTGCCCAAAGCAGCCCCCACCAAGCAGCCTAAACAAACACAATAACATCTACATCTGTTGAATAAATCACTGACTACAAATGTTCTCCAAAACACATGCAGTATCAACAGGCTAAACATACATGATAACATCTACATCTGTTGAATAAATCACGGACTACAAATGTTCTCCAAAACACATCCAGTATCAACAGTCTAAACATACATGATAACATCTACATATGTTGACTAAACCACTGACTACAAATGTTCTCCAAAACACAGCCAGTATCAGCCCGCACAATAGCAACTAGGTCTTAAACAAACCACCAACTACAAAAAGTTCTCCAAAAGACATCAAGTACCAGTTTTCAACTGAGCACACCAGTAGAAGCAAACTGGGGATACACCACTGCAATCAAAAGTACAAAGTGGATGGGTCCCTTCCCTCAAAAGTTCAATCCATAAATTCCTATTCAGGGCTGGTATGGGGCAAATGTATCACAAAAAAAACAGTATATCACCAGCTGCACACAAAATTCTTCATAGTCATATTTTCTTCTTTATTTATGTAATGTTTCCAGCACAAAATCCTCACATAAAACCCCCAATGTTTCACCCAGGCAAGGGCTTCTTCAGGGAGGAGGAGGATCTAGACATAATCAGAATCAAATGATAACATAGATATTTCAATCACATATCCAAATTTCATCAAGCTTTTTTGGTGCAACTTTCTTAGGAAGGTTGCACCAAAAAAGCATGATGAAATTTGGTTATGTGATTGAAATATTTATGTTATCATTTGATTCTGATTATGCCTATATCCTCCTCCCTTTCACATGAGGATTTCATGCTAGAAACATGATATAAATAAAGAAGAAAATATGACTATGAAGAATTTTGTGTGCGGCTGGTGATATACTGTCTCCTTTTGTGATTCACCAGTGCAAGCCAAATGCCCTCTAGTGGCAACTTAGCTGCAGAAGGATTATTTTATAGTTGAAATTTGTTTTTACATTTTTTTTTTGTTACTAAAACTGTGACGCCTATCACATTTCCTAAGCCCAATAGAACCCTTAATGGTGTGGGGTATTGGGTGATACTCATTCTTCAAGGGGCCAATAGGTCCTCCACTTGTCATGCCAGGCCTCATTGCATTTCTGGGTATGCAAGTATCCTCCAAACACCCTGTCAGGACTTACTGCTTATGTGGAACTGGGGTAAATTTAGTTTTTTTATTCGATGCTACAAGTGCCATGGAACCCTTTGGAGAGGCTGAGAGGTCACATGGTGGAGGATCATACCCGAGTCTGTGTAAATTCTACATTTTGCCCCCCCATAGTTGCACAAAGATCCAGGTGGGGAAATAGGGAGGGGGGGTAGACCAGGACATTGCTCAGCTTGGGGGATGCTGGTCATAGGGCTGGTAATATGGTTCTGGTTCATGAAGGAAGGTCCGAGGGGGTTTCCAAGCTGCACAGAGGGTAATTGACTGGGGGATGCAGATTCACGGATGGGGGGATGTTCTAGCTGGTGAGAGTGAAGAGTGAAGTGGCATTTGGCCATGGGCAGGAAGGGTGGTTATTGGGGGGGGGGCAGCAGTACGGAGGCTGTGGAATGGTCTAGGGAAGGTGTTCAACGGGGGGGGGGAGGTGCTGGTCTGTCCAGCTGAATGATTGGTTGCATGGTGTGGTTGGCTGGCAGGGAGGCTGGTCCGAGGTCTATATGGGTAGTCCAGCTGTAGGTAGGGTGGTCTACTGGGGAGAGGTCTTAGTGGGAGCATGGGGGTAATCCAGCTGGGTTCTTGGCATAGGTTTTGAGGCTAGTCCAGATGTAGTGACGGTGTTTATTATTTAAGGAATAATGCATGACAGGGTGGGTGTTATGCTGGGATAACATCCCGCCTTGGGTGGTTGGGCCCGAGACCACAGGCCCAACACCCGAGAAGGGAGTTGAGGACCTTAAGAAAGCGAGTCATGCGTTAAAACGTTTGGCAGTTTGTTTTGTGGGGAGGGGTACCCGGATCTATGTTGGTTTGTCCGTCTAAATAAAACATTTCTGGATTTTATCCTGCTGCAACTGGCATTGTTTTTTGTACAGCAAAAACCTAGCAGTGACAGGATAGTCGAGCCTTTCCATCTGCTAAAATCAGGGACACATCTGAAAAATAGTAATATTAGTTCCAGAATCTGTGTATAACATGCTTCTTATTGTGAATAGCATTTTCTTAATGAGAACTAGACTGTAACACCAATGGCTGGCATAATTTTGTGATTCGCATCCCAACTGTTCAGTGACAGAAATGCCAAATTTAGAAGGGACAGAATACATTTCTGAGGCAAAATCAGGGACATCCCTGAAAATCATAGACAGTTGAGAAGTATGGTTCCCCCCCCTCCACAGTTAGAGGCCGTGCCCCACATTGTCCCTTATTTTTTATTTTATTGGTTCGGAAATAACCTTTGAGCATAAGCTCTTTTACAAAGGTTTCTCGTTGAGCGGGAGAGTATTGCAGTAAATGAGTACCGGTAACAATGCATTAAAACGATATACCATACAAACGCATAAATAATTACTAGAACAATGAGCTCAGGAATTCCATGGTTACAAGTATCCTTACGAAACCATTGCAGATACAAGGGACAAAAACAGCAGTCTGTGTAAGAAAGTGCTGGAATAATAACACAAGTGGACATTAGCAGAGGAGGATGGGGGGGGTAAAAGAGGTTTAAGAGCAGGGTGGTCAAGGGCTGTGGGGTCTTCCAGGCCCGGGGGACAGAAAGATAGGCAGCCACCTGAGAGAGGCTTTATCAGTTTAGAGAGAGGTAAGGGGCGAGAGGTTGGTGTGATTGTGTATCTCATTTAAGTGACAAAAACTTTCATTATTTGGATTGACTTTGTGCTTTTAAATTGGTCTCCCTTCCTTTTCCATGGATGTGTTGCTCGACCCCAATCTGCAGTTCGGGTGAGGACCGGGTAGCGGAATATACCTGCAGCTCAGAACCGCACTGCACTTGTGTTCGGTTCTGTAAAGGCCCCCTGGCACCCCGTGTGAAATTCGAGAGGGACAGGAACGCAAATATGTGGATGAAGCAAGTTTACAGAACAAGACAGCTTTCTCCCGGCACTGCTCATACCCAATATTACCCAGCAGCAACCCCGGAGGCAGGCAGCGCGTTTTTAGAAACACAGAGGTTGAAAAAGAATTTCCTCACATTCCCCCTTAATCGGTCTCCCTGTAATCTAAGGGTATACATATTGTGCTCCGTTAATCTGTTCTCATATGTCTTCTGATGCAGTCCCTGCACCATTTTGGTTGCCTTTCTCTGGACTGCCTCAATTTGGTTAATGTCCTTGTGAAGGTGTGGCCTCCAGTACTGCACGCAGTACTCCAGATGGAGCCTAACAGTGTCGTGAGAGGATTATTACCTCCTCTTCGACTTGTGATACCCTACTAATACACCCTAACATCCCCTAGCCTTACCTACTGCTTTAGAGGTCTGCTTGGACGATTTCAGGTCATCAGTGATGATGATGCCCAAGTCTCTTTCTTCCTTTGTGACTGCCAGCAACTCCCCTCCCAGCCTATAGGTGGCTTCAGGGTTTCTCTTCCCTATGCGCATGATCTTGAACTTCTTTGCATTAAATCCTAGTTGCCACTCTTCTGACCATTTTACTAGTTTATCCAGATCTCTTCTCATTCTGCCCACCCCATCTGGATCATCTACTCTGTTGCAGCTCTTGGTGTCATCTGCAGACAAGTCTTACCCTCTAGACCATCTGCAATGTCACTAATTAAGATATTGAAGAGGACTGGCCCCAGGACTGATCCCTGAGGTACCCCACTTGTGACTTGCATCTCTTCTGACTGTATACCATTTACCACCACTCTCTGTTTTCTGCCCAACCAGTTGACCAACTTCTGACCCACCCCGAGCCTACCCAGCTTATTTATCAATCTTCTATGTGGAACAGTGTCGAAAGCTTTGCTGAAGTCAAGGTAGGCGACATCTACTGCTCTCCCTTGGTCCACCACTCTGGTTACCCAGTCAAAGAAATCTATGAGATTAGTTTGACAGGACCTTCCTTTTGTAAACCCATGCTGTCTTGGATCCTGTGCCCCTATGGATTCCAGGTGTTGCACTATCCTTTCCTTAAGGAGCTTCTCCATAATCTTACCCATTACTGAGGTAAGACTGACTGGTCTGTAGTTCCCTGCCTCCTTCCTGCTACCACACTTGTGGAGCAGGATCACATGAGCCCTTCTCCAGTCTTCTGGGACCTCTCCTGTGCTCAGAGACTCACTAAACAGTTCTGCTAATGGCTCTGCTAGTTCCACCCTTAGCTCCTTAAGTACTCTGGGATGTATGCCATCAGGTCCCATTCCCTTGTCCACCCTGAGCTTAGCGAGCTCTTGTAGGACCCTTTCTTTTGTGAAGGGAGTAGTGCTCACCTCCCTCCCCCATGTCCATGGTGCTGAGCTGTGGGCCCTGCCCTACCTTCTCTTCAGCAAATACTGAGCTAAAGTATCTATTTAGGATAGATGCTTTTACAGAGTCCTCCTCCTCATATGCCCCTTTTCTCCTTTGAGCTTAGCAATACCCCCTCTGGACTTTCTCCTTTCACTAATGTATCTACAGAAAGTCTTGTCACCTTCTTTTACTGTTCGTGTGCTAGTGTTTCCTCAGTTTGGGCCTTTGCCTGCCTTCCCTTAGAGCAGTTTGGTATGCCTCCCTATCTTCATCCAGCTGTGTTCCCTTATATTTCCTGAAGGCCAACCTTTTAACTCTGACCTTTTCTGCTACTGTATTTGAGAACCAAAGTGGTTTCCTTCAACTTTTGCACTTCCTTTTCTAACTCAATGGGATGTTGCTTCAAGTATTGCATCCTTAATGCTTGCCCACTTTGCCTGTACCCCCTCACCTGTGTTTCTTTTTTTGCCAGTGTTAGCTTAACTCTGTTGGCCATCTTATCAAAATCAGCTCCTCTGAATCCCCATATTTTTGCCTTGGGATGGGATGATTTAGATGCAGTGGTCAAACTGAACTATACCATGTGATGGCCACTGCCCCGGCCCCCCCTGGAGAGCTGTGATCCCTTCCCTGTTAGTCAGTACTAGATCTAGACTCAAGATGGCGGCGCCTCATAGGTGGGGGCGTTCAGATCCGCCTGTGCATTTCCAGGTGGGTGCCAGTAACAATGGGGTAAACCTGGGCCATTGACTGGAAAGCTCTCACACTGGCGAGGGCTCGGCGAACCGGCATTTATCATTGGACAGTCCTGTCACGAATCACCGTAGCGAGCCCAACGGTTCCACTGCGTCACTGGTGGAATCCTCCGCCAATCACGAGATCTTGCCAGCTTCTAGTTTGTATTGGTGAACTGCCAAACGAAACTACCCTGAGGTCACAGAACTCGGAAGAAAGACGGTAGTTCGACAGGTAGTATGTCCTGCAATCCTTGTCAAATGATTTGTGGCCAGTCACAGGCTGCTAGGGGGCGGGGCTGTGCTGAACGCGCCGCGTGATTGGACGAACTGCTGCTTCGGCGGCTGCTTCCTGTTTGTTGCTGTGGTGACGTGTACCAGGTAGGACTAACGATGGCTGTGTGGAAGGGAAAGCTGTTGTCGAGGTTGGAACTAGGGGGTCTGTACCCGGCGCTTGTGCTTCTGCTGACTAGTCTCAGCGCTTCAATGGGCCGGATCCACCAGCTTAAACTCCAGGTAAGGAGCCGTGCTTCACTTCGGTCTGTGCCTCCCATCGATATTTACCATCCCTACTCAGTATTACCCCGCCACTCCATCATCCTCTCCAGAGTACTCACCTGCATTCACCATCCCGCCTCAGTATTACACATACCACTCTCTCACCCCTCCCCAGTATTACCCCGCCACTTTGTCATCTGTCTCCAGTCAGTACTAACCTGCATTTACCCGCCCATCCTTGGTATTACCCACCACTTTCTCATCTCTCCCCAATCACTAGGTACCTGCATTTATCATCCCTACTCAATATTACCCTGCCTCTCATTCCTCCGCAGTCAGTACTAACCTGCATTTACTATCCCTCGGTAGTATTACCTTTACCACTCCATCATCCCTGCCCAACAACTACTTACCTGCATTCACCATCCCTACTCAGTATTACACATACCACTCTCTCGCCCCTCCCCAGTATTACCCCGCCACTCTATCATCTCTCTCCAGTCAGTACTTACCTGCATTTACAACCCCATCCTTGGTATTACCCACCACTTTCTCATCTCTCCCCAATCACTACGTACCTGCATTTATCATCACTACTCAATATTACCCTGCCTCTCATTCCTCCACAGTCAGTACTTACCTGCATTTACTATTCCTCAGTAGTATTACCTTTACCACTCCATCATCCCTGCCCAACAACTACTTACCTGCATTCACCATCCCTACTCAGTATTACCCTGCCAGTTGTGTCAATCCCCAACAAATACTTATAGTGTATGGTGGAACGTTATTCAGCATGAAAATCTATGCCTGCAATAGTGTTGTTGTGCTTCACTCACTCTGTCATACTGGCTGTTGTGCTGCACTCAGTACGTCAGTCTCGTGCCTCAAAGCCCTCGAATAGCGGTTGCCGTCGCTTGCCTTGACGCCTCATGGTTTTGAGTTGGTATATGACAGAGGCAGCAGCAGCGTCAACAGCATTACACCCCTCCCCAAAAAAAGGTAGCAGTCAACTAACTAAATCTGCAAAGCGACAAATAAAAAATGTCATCCGCATCCACCAATCAGCCTTGAACTGACTGCAGTGAGATCCGTGAAGGGGAAAGTCACATTGCAGGATAGTGGCAGATAAGGAAACTCTTTATTTCTTTCATTCTGGACAATTTTTCCTTTTTTTCTTCTGAATCATAACCATGGCTACCCATACAGTATAAATGATTGTGTATGAGCAGTCATACACATACCAGGTTATTCTTGAATCTCGCCATTTCCCTGTTAACAGGAGACCTCTTGAGCTTCACTCTCTGGGTCTACTGTTACCAAAATAGCTCGATCAGAAATAACCAGTGTCTGCACCGTTTATACACAATCCTCTATATCCGCATTCACCATCCTTACTTAGTATTATTTATTTATGACTTTGATAACCGGGTGAGTGCACTGGTCCCCGGGACCGTTTTCAGGTACGGCCCCGGTCATAACACATGGTGCAGGGTAACAATGGAGTACAAGGTAACAGTAATACACATGAAATAGATTTGATACAAGCAACAACAGTAAGCAGAATATACAGGTTTGATGCATAGGTCCATTTGAGAACAGTGAATACAAGTTCTCTATTACTCTACCACTGCCTCGTCGCTCCCCAGTTAGTATTTACCTGCATTTACTATCTCTCCTTGGTATTATCCATTCCATGTTCTCATCCCTCTCCAACCACTGCTTACCTGCAATTAGAAACATAGACTTTGATAGCAGATAAGGACCGCTTGGCCCACCTACTCAGTATTACCATGTCTGTCATTCCTCCTCGGTCAGTACTTACCTGCATTCACCATCCCTCGTTAGTATTACCTCACCACTCCCTCTTCCTTCCCCAGCCACTGCTTAACCTGTATTCACCATTCCACCCCAGTATTACCCCACCACTCCATCCCTTCTCAATCACTACTTACCTGCTGTTAACATTCCTCCTCAGTATTACCTCATCACTCCCTAATTGCTACTTATCTGCATTTACCATCCTGACGCAGTATCACTCCACCTCTCATTACTCCTCTATCAGCACATACCTGCATTCACCATCTCTCCTCAGTATTACTGCAGCACTCTTTTGTCCCTCTCCAGTATTACCCCACTACTGCCTCATCCTTCCCCAATCACTACTTGCCTGCATTCACCATCCCTACTCGGTATTACCCCACCACTTCCTTATCCCAGCCCACTCAGTACTTACCTGCATTCACCGTCCCTTCTCAATAGTTCCTCACCACTCCCTCATTCCTCCTGTGTCAGTACTTACCTGCATTCACCATCCCTCCCTGCCACTTCCTCATTCCTCCTCAGTCAGTACTTACTACATTTATCATCCCTCTTTAGCCACCACTCCTTCATCCCCCCCCAATCACTACTTACCTGCATTCACCATCCCTCCTCAGCATTCCCCTGTCCCTCTCTTATTCCTCCTCAGTCAGTACTTAAGCTGCGTTCACTATCCCTCCTCAGCAGTGCCCTGTCACTCCTCATCCCTCACCAGTTAGTCCTGTTCTGGATCCCATCCCCCAGCCATTCATTCCCAACATTCAGCATCCTTCCCAGTTAGTCCTTACCTGCATCCCCAGTGACTCACTAGCAGTCCCTCCCAGCATCCACATCCCTCCCAATCAGTTTCTTCCAGCATCCCTATTCCCCCAGTCACACCCTCCCAAAATCGCCATTTCTCCCATTCACACCATTCCTAGCATTGACACTGCCACTCTCATAACCCTCCAAAATAAAGTTCACACCAGTCTTCAACATCCCTCCCAGTCACTCCCTCCCAGCATCTCCATTCCTTTCATTCACGCTCCCCTCAGAATTGCCCCAGCCACTCCCTTATCCCTCCGAAGTTACTTCTCACCAGCATTGCCCATTTCATGCCACAGTCAGCACACCACATCTCCTCATCACTCCAGTAACCATCTCTTTGTAATAATTCACAGATACTCCTTTCCTTCTTTCTTCCTCTAGTTGCTTCCTTCCCTTCATTTTCCCACACACTCGCACATTCTTCCGCCCTAATATTCCATATCCTGAGCTAGCTCTGCCACTCTTCTTTAGAGCTCCAAAAATATTTCCTGGATGATGATTTTTAAATATAGTTTGGCACGATCAAATGCGGCTTAAAATAAGCCCTGTCCAGATGATGCATAAGAAAACATTTTGGTGAAAATATAGGTGCAAAAAAAGAAAAGCTACAGTTAGCCCTGCATTTTACATTGCCATCACTAAACAACCTATCCAGCATTTCTCTAGTACCCGGCCCCTCCATCATGCCCCATTTTCCCAGTCCCAACATTCCATTCATTCCTCAGTCGTCCCCATTCCCTTCCTTCCCATCATTCTCCCAGTTGGCTCCCCTTCATTAGTCAAAACCTGCCCCATGATTGCCACCCCACTGGCCATTTTTGTTTAACTCCTTTCCCATTCATAAGGATTTGGGCTTATACCCTATGCTGACACTATCTCAGTAAGGTAGCTGCAATGATCGGTTGTGTGGCAGTTATGAAGTATGTCTTTAGTCCCTCCCCAGTATTACTCTGTCACTCCCTCATCCCTCCCCAGTCACTACTTACCTGCTTTTACCATCCTTACTTGGTATTACCACACCACTCCCTCACTCCACCCCAGTCAGTACTTACTTGCATTCACCATCCCTTCTCAGTATTACCCCACCACTCCCTCATTCCTCCTCCGTCAGTACTTACCTGCATTCGCCTTCCTTCCTTCCTCAGTATGGTTGCCTTGTTTGCATACAGTCCTAAATTATCATTTTGGTTGCTATTTAACATGTTCTGAAATGCATTCTGCATGAACTGTGCCATAGAAAACAAAACCAAAGTCTGCACGATTCTGTCCCTCCCCATTATCCCCCAAACACTCTATCCCCATTATTTCCAAGTCATTCTTTCCATTAATTACTCGGTTACCCCCATCATTCTTCAGTTGCTTTTCTTTTACTCCCATTACTCTGTCCATTCATTACACATTATTGTCTCTGTCCACCACCCTCCAATTTCCATGTCCTTTCCATGTTCCCCTTCCTCCTTATGTCCTCCTGTATTGCTCTCATTCCTCTCCATCCATTTCTGCCCCTGCTATTTCCCTGTATCACTGCTTTTCTCCACAAATGCCGCACTTCTGCTATTCCTGCTACCCTTCACGCTTCCTCTTACATCTTGCTGCCTGTCACCTTCCATCCTCCTCCTCATCACCTTCTGTTTCTGCTGCTCATCCAGAGCCATTGTGTATCCCTGTGTCGATCTCGGTTCCTCTCTCCCTCCATCTGTTCTGCCCCTTCACCATTGCTTTGCATAGCCTGCCCTGTGACACTGAGTCAATATTTTGGCTGAGTGGAAAGCTGTTTCACAAACCTACCGTCCCTATCGTTTGTCTCCTTTACCTACTGTTCCTCCTATTACTTCAGTTTCTCCTTTGGTTGTGCCTGAATTGGACACTTGCATCCCTACGTGGATGTTATTGTTGCTGTTACATTCTCTCACTAAAATTCCTGCGTGGATATCTGTGCTGTTTATGATGTTGTTTTTATCTTGCACCTGTTACTCGTGTATGTAGAAATGTCTGTGTTTTCCTCGGGACTCTCCCGGGGCGTGCCTGAAAATAGGCAGGTTTGTTGCCTAGTGCACTTACCTGGTCATCAAAAGCAAATAAATACATTTTTGCATAGTTGCACCACACAGCCTGAGACTGGCACCAGTCAGGAAGCCGAGAGCACAGTTATTCTGTACAAGTACTGATAAACTGCAGCGAGTGCTCCATATGGGCACAACACGGAGCTGACTGGTGGCATCTGGATTTTTGGAGTCTTTCAGTGCCTTCCCAGTCGCGAATATTCTGGTTGGGAAACCCAGTAGATTTTTTAAATTTTGCAGTATATTTACCCAGAATAGCTCTGCTGTGATGTATTTACCCAGAATAGCTCTGCTGTGATGTATTTACCCAGAACAGCCCAGCTGTGATGTATTTACCCAGAATAGTCCAGCTGTGATGTATTTACCCAGAATAGTCCAGCTGTGATGTATTTACCCAGAAGAGCCTGGCTGTGATGTATTTACCCAGAAAAGCCCGGCTTCGATGTATTTACCCAGAAAGGCCTGGCTGCAATGTATTTACCCAGAATAGCCTGGCTGTGATGTATTTTCCCAGAATAGCCCAGCTGTGATGTATTTTCCCAGAATAGCCGAGCTGTGATGTATTTACCCAGAATAGCCCAGCTGTGATGTATTTACCCAGAATAGCTCAGTTAAGATGTCATTTACCCAGAATAGTCTGGCTGTGATGTATTAACCCAGAAGAGCCTGGCTGTGATGTATTTACCCAGAAGAGCCTGGCTGCGATGCATTTACCCAGAATGGCCTGGCTGCGATGTATTTACCCAGAATGGCCTGGCTGCGATGTATTTACCCAGAATGGCCTGGCTGCGATGTATTTACCCAGAATAGCTTGGCTGCGATGTATTTACCCAGAAAAGCCCGGCTGCAATGTATTTACTCCGAATAGCCCAGCTGTGAAGTATTTACCCTGAATTGCCTTGCTGCAATGTATTTTCCCAGAATAGCCCGGCTGCAATGTATTTACCCGGAATAGCCCGGCTGCAATGTATTTACCCTGAATAGCCCGGCTGTGATGGAGTTACCCTGAACAGCCCGGCTGAGCTTGTAGTTTTATTTATTTAGAAAAGTTTCACCAGGGAAGACAACATAAGCTTTAAACAGCTTGTTTCCAGTAGCATCCTGAGGAGAGTGTTACATGAGGGGAAAAGCAATAAAACAAGGCTAAGATAATAAAAAAAAAATAGCGTAAATATAAAATACAGTACAGTTCAATCCACGACAACTATCAGGCTGAGACAGACAGAACAGGTGAGAAATAAGAACGTTGAAAATGACATAAACTTGAATCCATATCATGAGATGTGACCATGAGAAGACACTAGAACAATATATAGTACATTCTGTGGAGCAGCTATCCTTTGAACACAAGAATGTAGTCAAGTAGCTTGGAACAGTATTGGCCAGATAGAAGGAATACATAGTAGAAGTGATAATGTGAGAGCAAGGCTGAGCACCAGGATACTAAGTGCTATATTATAACATATTAACGGCCAGACCAGTAAGAGTGGGTGGTTGGGGGAGGGAGGAGGAGGAGGGAAGAGAGGAGAGAGAGAGAGAGAGAGAGAGAGAGAGAGACTGCCAATACCTGTTCCCCTTTAGGAGGCTGAGAACCCTGCAAGGGGACAGGCAGTTGGCAAGATAGTGGAGAGAGAGAGAGAAAAGGGGGTGTTAGCGAGAGAGGGAATATCAGAGTAAAGGAGTCCGAGTCCAAGGTGGACTGGGAGTTGGTGGGGGAGGCAGTTGTGGGAAACGTGGGAGGGGAGGCTGGGGAAATGAGAATTAGTTGGTAGGGGGGGCAATTGGGAGCGTAGAGACAGGGGTACTGTGGGAAAGGGGAGGATAAAAAGGAGGTAAATAAGTGAGGGAGGGATTAAGTGCAGTTGCAGCAGTGAGCAGTGTGCTTACAGAGGGGGAGAGAAAGGGAATGGCAGGATTGTGCAGAGCAAATTTCCAGTGGGAGGGATTTCCATACATTAGGGAATTTGTACGAGAAGGCGTATGCCATGGAGGGAGTGCAAGCATTCTATGTGTGCCAGAATGAAGGATATAGCAGGAGGGAGGAGGGGTCGACAAGAGGGAGGACAAGTATGGTGGTAGACAGCCGAGTCAGTACTTCCTAACTAGATTAGCGCTGTGGGACTGGCGTCTGGCAGTGAGGGAGAGGAAGGAGAGTGGGGTATAGAGATTGCAGTGGTGGGTGAGCAGGGGGCAGCCAAACACATAGCGGTAGAAGGAGTTGAAGAGAGTTTACCCTGAATAGTCCGGCTGAGGTGTATTTACCCTGAGTAGCCCGGTTGAGGTGTACTTACCCAGAATAGCCCGGCTGGGTTGTGTTTACCCAGAATAGCCCGGCTGGGTTGTGTTTACCCAGAATAGCCCGGCTGGGTTGTGTTTACCCAGAATAGCCCGGCTGGGTTGTGTTTACCCAGAATAGCCCGGCTGGGTTGTGTTTACCCAGAATAGACCGGCTCGGATGTGTTTACCCAGAATAGTCCAGCAGTTAGATGTGTTTACCCAGAATAGCCTGGCTGCCTTGTATTTTCCAGAATAGCCCAACTGTCTTGTATTTATCCAGAGTAGCCCAAATGTCTTGTATTTATCCAGAGTAGCCTAACTGTCTTGTATTTATCCAGAATAACCTGGCTAAGATGTGTTTACCCGGAATAGCCTGGCTGCCTTGCATTTATCCAGAGTAGCCTGGCAGCCTTGTATTTATCCAGAGTAGTCCGACTGCCTTGTATTTATCCAGAATAATCTGGCTGAGATCTGTTTACCCTGAATAGCCCAGCTGAGGTGTATTTACCCAGAATAGCCTGGCTCGGTTGCATTTACCCAGAAGAGCCCAGCTCGGTTCCGTTTACCCAGAAGAGCCCGGCTCGGATGCGTTTACCTAGAAGAGCCCGGCTCAGATGTGTTTACCCAGAAGAGCCCAGCTGTTAGATGTGTTTACTCAGAATAGCCCGACTGCCTTGTATTTATCCAGAGGAGCCCAACTGTCTTGTATTTATCCAGAATAACCTGGCGGAGATGTGTTTACCCAGAATAGCCTGGCTGCCTTGTATTTATCCAGAGTAGCCTGGCAGCCTTGTATTTATCCAGAGTAAACTGAAATGTATTTATCCTGAATAGCCTGGCTGAGTTGTATTAACCTTGAATAGCCTGACTAAGATGTTCTTTCCCTGAATAGCCCAGCTGAGATGTATTGACCCAGAATAACATGGCTGCAATACATTTACCCTGAATAGCCCGTCTGAGATGTACTGACCCTGAATAGCCCGGCTGAGATGTACTGACCCTGAATAGCCTGGCTGTGATGTAGTTACCCTGAATAGCCTGGCTGTGATGTAGTTACCCTGAATAGCCTGGCTGTGATGTAGTTACCCTGAATAGCCCGGCTGTGATGTAGTTACCCTGAATAACCCAGCTGTGATGTACTGACCCAGAATAGCCCAGCTGTGATGTAGTTACCCTGAATAGCACGGCTGTGATGTACTGACCCAGAATAGTCTGAATGTGATGTAGTTACCCTGAATACAATGGTCCAGATCATTTTTAGGACTCAAAAGTATTTACTACTACTACCTTCTTACACCTGGTAGTATTTTCATCCAAATGTAGTACTGTCATCCACTGACCCAATCTCGTACCCCCCACATCAAAACCAAGTCTCAATCCCACTGGAAGCCTGCAGTCACTGACTGTCTGATACTGCTGCAAAGTCATACTGTGACCTTGTTTTTAACATTGTCATGTTGCAGCAGTCCTTCTAACCAGCCAGTGAGCAACTCCTGTCCCCACCCCTACAGGTTCCTGTGTAGTGCCGTGGCTGCTAGCATCTCATGGTACTGCCAACTTTGTACTTGTATACCACATATTGTAAATTTGCAGGGTGGGAAAAAACTTCCTAAAATCAGAAAGTGGGAGTATTTCAGTCAAAAATGGTAGTAAAATACTCCTTTACTCCCCTTATCTGTTCCCCTGCCTGAATAGCCCAGTTGCAATGTATTTACCTGGAATAGCCTGGCTGCGATGTATTTACCCGGAATAGCCCGGCTGTGAAGTATTTACCCTTAATAACCCAGCTGCAATATATTTACCCTGAATAGCCTGGCTGAGCTGTATTAACCTTGAACAGCCTGGCTGCAATGTACTTACCCTGAATAGCCCGGCTGAGATGTACTTATCTTGAATAGCCCGACTGAGATGTACTTACCCTGAATAGCCTGGCTAAGATGTTTTGACCCTAAATAGCCCGGCTGGGATATGTTGACTCAGAACAGCTTGCTTGTAGTGTATTTACCCAGAATAGCCTGGCTGAGATGTAACATTTTGGACCTACTGCTGTCCAGTAAACAACCAGGAGGACGATATCCTAAGGAAATTAAGTGATTTGCTTAATTTAATTAATTTATTTAAAAGTTGATATCTGGGAAATGCACCATGAGCCGAAGCTCGTTTCCAGGTGCGACCCGGGGGAGGGGGTAACAGGAGGGTGACAGATACAACAGCAAATATAAGACAATAACAGGGCAGTGACAAAAGAAAATGTTGGTGGGATTTGAACATGAGTGCTTTGGTACCGAAATCTTCACTATAATCTCTAGGCCACACTTCCTCCAGTGTCAGGCCAATGAACATGAACTATTTCCTTGCACAGTCTGGCCCGCCCCATCCCTCATTGGTTCTCTCATTCATGAAGAACATGTTCTCCTTTTGTTCATCTAACAAGTGTCTGTCATTAATATGAGGAATTTTAATTTTTTCAGGATGAAAAGAGGTCAGAAATCCACCTTAACACTTTTGGATTCTTCACCAATGGAACTTTGTCTGTTAACCTCTCTAGTCTCATTATCAACTCTGGAAAACAGGACTTCACAAATCAGCCAGTAAGTAGTGTTGATGATGGTGGGGAACTAGGACCAGGTTTATCAGGGATCTAATAATTGAAGTCGGTATTGTTGACCTTGACTGCTCAGTACTTGTAGCGAGAACCAGTAGTGGTGGTGCTAGAAGGGGAGGGCAGTTGCCCCCCCCACCGCGGGCCGCTGGCTACGGAACTGGTGCCCCTCACACAGATGTGTGCTGATTCCCAACATCGTCTCTGTAAAACAGGGTGATCAGACATTCCTGTTTTACTGGGACAGTCCTGATTTTTATTGCCCTGTCCCAACACTATTTTTAAATCTGGTACTTTGTCCCAGTTTTATTTGTAAACATGTTTTTCTGTCTCAGAAAAATCAGCCCTTTAGTGTAGCAGTGTTACCGCTGGCCTCCTGGTCCTTTAAAAGTTTGCTTGCTTTAGTTGCCTTGCCCTGTGGGTGGAGGTGGTGGGGGACGCTTTCTCCTTGCCTGCCTTCCAGCTAGCTTCCAGCCTACTTCCTTCTACCTCTCATTTAAATTGCCTTATGTCTGTCCCATGCATTCTTAGATTCCCCTACTGTTTTTGACCCCACGACCTCCTCAGGAAGGCCATTCCATGCGTCCACCACTTGCTCTGTGAAAAAATACTTCCTCACATTGTCCCTGAGTCCCCCCCCATCTTAAAATTGTGCCCCCTTGTTCTTGCTCATCTCTTTTTCTGAAAGATGCTACCCTTGGATATTGGCAAATAAAGGAGGGTCAGAGGAGAGAAGGCATTTTAGGTAGGTGGGGGCCAGGATATGGATGTATGTCTTGGAATTCTACTCCAGTAGAAGACTCTGCAGGCCGTAGGACTCTGCCAGTCATTTTGGCTGTTTAAAAGGCAGTGGCGGGACTTCAGTCTCTCTTCAGGGTGAATATGAATCAGGGTGGAACAGCCTCCCCGAGGAAGTCGTGGAGTCAGGAACAGTGGGGAGATTCAGGAATGCATGGGACAGACATAAGGCAGTCGTAGTGGGGGGTAGGAGGAAGTAAGCTGTTGGTTAACTAGGATCTGCAGCTTATCTGTTAGGTAGGAAAATGGGCAGACTAGGTGGGCCAAGCGGTCCTCATCTGCTGTCAAATTCTATGTTCCTATGTAATATGCAAAGCATTTTATACAGGACATGTGACTTATAAAGAGTGGTGTTGGGGGCGGTGACGTGTGATACACATCATCTCCAGAATCACGAAGGGAAAGCAGGAAACCAGCTGCTATACAGAAAATACAACCTTTATAGAATGGTGTTAGGGTTTCTATGGTATACAATGTCTCTAGAATTATGAAGGAAAAGCGGTGGGAAACAAGCTGTTATGCAGGAAATGCAACCTACAGTATACAGCGAGGTGTTTCGGGCTGTGTGGTATACAGCATCTCTGGAATTACGAAGGGAAAGCAGTGGGAAACTAGCCATTATACAGGAAATGCAACCTATATAGAGAGGTTTTATGGGTTGTGTGGTATACAGAGTCTCTGTAATCATGAAGGGAAAGCAGTGGGAAACTAGCCGTCATACAGGAAATGCAACCTATATAGAGTGGTGTTAGGGGCTGTGTGGTATACAGCATTTCCAGAATCATGAAAGGAAAGCAGGAAACCAGCTGTTACACAGGAGTTCAACCTTTACAGTGTGGTGTTGGAGGCTGTGTGGTATACAACATCTGCAGAATCATGAAGGGAAAGCGGGAAAGCAGTAGGATTTGTCAGGTCAAATGAAAATTCACAATCCAGCTGAACATACGGTTCCCGAAGGTTGGAACAAATGAAAGTTTTTTGGGACAGTATCAGGTTTTCAATCAAATATACAAAAACAGAACTATTACGGTTTAATTTTTCCCCATTTAACTCCTTAAAGCAGCAGTACTGCCAAATCAGGAAGTGATCTGTCAAAATTCTGCTTTTTGGCTGTAAACATGCGGCCAAAGTTCCAGTTTCCATACCTGTAAATATGTTTTTCCAGTCATCTTTAGTTTTTTAGATATTTGCAATTTATTTGAATTTTTATAGTGCCACAATAAATATGGCGGCTGACTAATTTTCAGCTGCACTTTTTTCTTCAGATTGCATCACGCCTTTTGACTACAGCAGTGGGATCCTCTGCTGACCATTCCCGATGTCCCTGCAAGTCATACACCTGTGCAGTTGGCAGAAGAGAGGGTTCCAGTGCAACATGCTTGGTGGCAGAAATGTAAAAAAAAAGCCGAGGATAACTGAGCAAGTTACTTGGTGATAGTACAGTGCTGGCAGGAAAGAGTACCGGGTATATGATCAGCAGAGCACAGAGTGAATAAACTGTCAAAAAAAGCACACATTTTTATTTTCGTAGTACTGCTGCTTTAAAACAACGTTCCCTTTTTAAGTGGACTAGAACCATGATAAAATACCTGGGGGTACATATCCCCCAATGTCTTGATAACAGAGCTTCTAAATTTTGAACCCCTCTCACAACACTTAACCACAGACCGCGCAAGATGGCGGTCCCAACCTCTCTCCTTTTTTCGTAGAGTAGAGGCAGTTTGGACGGTTATGCTTCCTAAGCTCCTATACCTTTTTCACACCCTCCCAGGGTTTCCCTCTGCTGGTTATTTTAGGGCGTGGGACAGGATGGTTTCACAGTTTATTTGGGGCGGTGGGCATCCATGGATTAGAATGTCCATCTTGCAACTTCCAAGAGATCAAGATAGGTTAAATCTGCCTCGTTTTCATACACGTGCTCTAGTAGCACAATTACGAATTATCTGCCACTGGATTTCTCAAGCGTCTGAGTCACCCTGGAAAACGGTTGAATTTTATTTAAATGACCGGTTTGACATCGCCCACTACCGCTTTGCTTTCCCTCCTGCTTGGCTGCACCTCATGGATTTTACAACATACACGGCTGTTACCCTTACGCAGCAGATTAAATCCATTCAGAAGCTGCTCTACTCTCAGACGTTTTGGTATTGTAGATTACTGGCAGAAGAGAGCGAATTTAAGCATTTACAGAGAGATATAACTTTTAAGAGATGGCAGCAGTTAGGATCCCACTTTATCTTTCAGTTTCAAAATGAAGAGGGAGCGCTACCTTTTGAACACATAAAATGTCTGTGGTCTGACAGGGCGAGAACATTTCAGATATTTACAAATCCATACCTATCTTGTACATAGACCAGGATGTGCCCCTAGAATCCCTTCCCCTTGCCCACTTCTCTTAAATATCTTTATAGGTCTACCCTGTGGAGACCATTGGTCTCACCTAATAGGTAATTTTATTTAGGGGTATGGAGGCACTTTGGCCTGAGTTCCAGATCCATACTGGAGAAATGGAATCAAGAATTAAATACTTCTTACACCTATGAACAATGGGTAAGATATGCTTTGATACCATTACGGGTTACTGCCTCGTTGGGGAGCCAGGAATATGCCTGGAAGTGGCACCAAAGATATTCTATCACACCTAGGATTCAGGCACAGTACATGGGGCGGCGGGCCGCACTCACATTTTTTGGTCCTGCCCAGTACTGCAGGACATTTGGTAACAACTACAAATCCATTTAGCTCTTCTTTCTGTTGACCCACGGATGCTAAATCCTACTCCCTTTCTTTTGGCCATCCCCCAACAGGGCCAGAGATGTAGAGCATGGTCATTATTGCACATTTGGTTTTTGGCAACAAAGAAGGCCATTGCCAAACTTTGGTTGAAACCAACCCCACTGGCTATTTCACACTGGCAGCAGATTGTAGCTCAGATCTACAGTATGGAGAAGTTTGCTTCTTACTTGAGTGGGAACTTACTGTACAGTGGTTTAAGGATCTCTGGTAACTATGGGTAATACATTGTATGTCACAAAATTCTCACTTTGTCCCTTAAGAGTACTGAAAGCGGAAGATAGGTGAGATAGAATCTGGGCCTATTTATTACTTAATTCGTCTTGTGCTAATTTTGCTGTGGAAGGTCTACATAGCAATATTTGAATTATGCATTTTCCTGTGCTGGCAACAACAGTTTAAGCTTCTGTATTGTGAGATTTGACAGAAAGATGAATGGATGCTATTTTGAAATGTATCCAATATGTAACGTTGTACTGTTAGTAAACTTTATAGTAATAAAAAAAAAAAGTCACAATCCAGGTGAAAGTTTTTTCAGAATACATTCTGAATTTTCCCCAACTACGTTACAGCACTGTCAGTTTAGTTTTTGAAAATCCCAGTCTGAGTGACGGCAGGACCGGTATAGCTTCTGTAACTATTCTTAATGATAATATTGTCTGTGCAGATAATGAAATTCACTGCCCCGATGGCCCTATAAAATCCTAATGCAGGCAGTATTCCTTCCAGTCCATTTGTTTGGTGGACTGGCCATTAACTGACCTGCTAGGCTTCCCTTTTCTGGCAAGTGTTTCATAGCCCGGTGTCTGTCAGCTGTCATGGAGAAGAGGACTGTGATCACTGTTGTCCCACGTGAATTGCTGTTGGTTCGTTCTTAATTTTATTTACTGAAAACGTAATAGCATTGCTGTTTCACATACAAGCTTATGAATATTTGAACATTTGTTTTTATCAGATCGGATTCATCCTGTCTAAATCTCAGATGGACGGAGTGATGTCCTACTCGGTAAGTCATTAGCAAGTTATTTTTCTATGTCTCCAAGAGAATCTCTCAATTTTAGAACACAAGCCAGCCAATTTGTTAATTTATTTAGGAGAGCTGATCAGGGACTGTACAGTCTTACTTAAAGCTGAGCCTGGCTAAATTTCATCATGGGGCTTTGAATATACTGTACTATCTATGATGCCACGTATTATGGGGTTATTGTAACTATCCACGATGCCCCACATTACAGGGTTATTGTAACTATCTATGATGCCATGTATTACGGGGGTTATTGTAACTATCCACGATGCCCCGCATTACAGACATTATTGTAACTATCTACACTGCCACGTATTACAGGGGTTATTTTAATATGGATTTGGGGCTTTGCATATACTGTACTATCCACAATGCCCCGCATTACAGGGGTTATTGTAACTATCTACGATGCCACAAATTACAGGGGTTATTGTAACTATCCACAGTGCCACGTATTACAGGGGTTATTGTAATTATGGATTTGGGGCTTTGTATAAACTGTACTATCCATGATGCCATGTATTATAGGCATTATTGTAACTATCCACAATGCCCCGCATTACAGGCATTATTGTAACTATCTACGATGCCACGTATTACAGGGGTTAATGTAATTATGGATTTGGGGATTTGCATATACTGTACTATCCACAATGCCCCCCATTACAGGGGTTATTGTAACTATCTACGATGCCACATATTACAGGGGTTATTGTTGATGGATTTGTTGCTTTGCATATACTGTACTATCTATGCAGCCACGTACTACATGTGTTATTGTAACTATCTATGATGCCATGTATTACAGAGGTTATTGTAATTATCTACGAAGCTACATATTACAGGGGTTATTGTAATTATGGATTTGGGGCTTTACATATACTGTACTATCCACGGTGCCACGTATTACAGGGGTCATTGTAATTATGGATTTGGGGCTTTGCATATACTGTACCATACACAATGTCCTGCATTACAGGGGTTATTGTAACTGTCTACAATGCCACATATTACAGGGGTTATTGTAATTATGGATTTGGGGCTTTGCATATACTGTACTATCCACGGTGCCACATATTACAGGGGTTATTGTAATTATGGATTTTGGGCGTTGCATATACTGTACTATCCATGGTGCCACGTATTACAGGGGTCATTGTAATTATGGATTTGGGGCTTTGTATATACTGTACTATCCACAATGTCCCGCATTACAGGGGTTATTATAACTATCTACGATGCCACGTATTACAGGGGTTATTGTTAATGATGGATTTAGAGTTTTGCATCTACTGTACTATCCATGGTGCCACGTATTACAGGGGTTATTGTAACTAACTATGATGCCATGTATTACTGGGGTTATTGATATTATGGATTTGGGGCTTTGCATATACGGTACTATCCACTGTGTTCAAATTATAAAAATTGTTCCCTTTTCGTGAGCTGTCAAAACCCCTTTTCGTCAGCTGATTCCCTTTTCGTGAGGTGTCAAAATCCTTTTTCATATCACGAAAAGGAATAGGAGTTGTGGAACCAGATGACCCTACCCTTAATCACCAGATCGCGAAAAAGGATTTTGATACTTCATGAAAAATGAAATTTAAAGTTTACTGTTTCTTTCTCACTTCACTGCGAAGAAACGGTTAGAACGTCCGTGCTAAAATTTGCAGGGTACAAAGGGGTTCATTTTATTTGTTTATTGAAGAGAATCAAAATTACAATCCTTTGAGTCATAGACTCCTTTGCAAAGGCTCCATGTCAGTACAGGATAGGACAAACATTATATTTACTAGTATTATACATGGGCACAATATATACATTGCGCTGCCCCACAGATGTGACTTCTGGTTTGGTGATAACATTTACATCCGTTCCATATTTATAACATTCCAAAGTTTAGTCCTTACCCCAGGAGTCCTTTAGTATCAGTAACTTTTGCACTTAGCTGGCTAGGTGCAACTGCCCTGGAGGTGTGCCTTTAAGATATATTTAAATGAGCTTAGGGCCAAACCAGTCAGAAGACAAGAAAGGGGGGGTGAGCTGAGAGAGAGAGCTGTGGAAGGCATCAGAATTTTTTCTCTGCTGGACTGAGCAACATTGCCCCTGAGGGGTGTCTCAACTTTCCTTGTTGACAGCCTCCTAGTGCTTATCTGGGTAAAGCTTTCCTCATATTTTGTTTCCAGTAGTGTGCTGAGTGAAACTTTTACTTTTTCATTAGTCAGTGCCACGCTAATTTTTAATTTTTAGCGTGACAGTGTTATTTTGACTTTATTTTTACTGTGACTATTCATTTTAAACCGTAATTTTATGTGGGTGCTAATTTTCGATGGTTCCCTTCATTTTTGGACAAATTCTTGTGGGAACAGTTGAATTAGGGACAGTTGCCTTATTTTTTTTATCTCGGACCTTGTGGGGTTTACCGCGAGGCACCTGCAGTGGATTTCAATTTTAAACAGTGCCTGGGGGGTTTCTCTCTAGATTGGCAATTACGAGGAAACCTTTTTTGTTATATTACTGGACCTTGGTATCAGCTGTGTGTTCTGACTGTCCGCAAGGGTCCGGCAGCCACCTGTGCGCAGTTGAGTATTACTGGGTTTCTGTTAAGATTGGCACTGCTATAGATCCCAGTTCTACAACCAAAAAAAAAAAAAAAGCACTAGTAATAGACAGAGTTTATTAACTGGGGCAGGACTGGCCGGTGGCATTTTCACAGAAACCTGCCCTCACTTCGTAGGTCCAGGACTAGTTTGTTTTGTTTAAATTGGCAAACATAGCAGACAGACCTTTGATTATTATGGCTGAGGATAAATCAAAGGCTTCCGACGAGGGGCCATTCAAAAGTACTAATACCAAAAGCAGAGGTGCTGAGGAACCCGCCAGATCCCAGCCAAAAAGTAAAGCTTCCAAAGATGAAGTTCCTCTCAAATTAAAAAAAATAATAAAAATGACTTAAAAAGGAAGCTCGATCAAGTCTCTGAAGTGGCTAAAAAGAAACTCTGTCAGACAAAAATGCTCCCGTTGCTTTTAGAAAAGCCAATAGCGAGACAACAGGCAGCTTAAAGCATACAGAAAAAAACAAAACACTTACAAACCAAGTCTGTGCAGGTTCTTCCGTCAGTGCAAGGTATGGAAAAAGCATGGAACTGTTTGACCCTTCAAAAGATGGGTCCTCTCATTACTGGGGCTGGCAAGCACTCTTCCACAGTTCTCTTTTTCTGTAGACTGTGAGGGTGACACAGATGATCAATTTTATGATGCCCCTGACATGAATTTTGAGGGCCTTGAGCCCCCGGACCCTCATCTTGAGGATCCCCCAGGTGACCACGAGGATCCTTCCTCTATATTTACATTTATACAAAATGTGCTGGACACCCTGGACTTCCCTTTGCAGGAGCCCAACCAGGATATTGATGAAGCCGAAGATTATAGGGAGATGAGAGGTCTGTCATCCCTATCTATAACGAATGTAGAAAAAATATCTTGAAGGTGCTTTAGTACCCCACTTCAGTATCAGGGGTTGATAAGCGGCTTGAGGGAAAATATATAAATTGTCTAAAAAATGGTACCGAGTTCCTGTCTGCACACCCTAGCCACGAGAGTATAGTACAGCAGGCAGCTTGTGAGAAAACTGGTGTCTCCTTGTTCCCCTCTCCCCCAGACAAGGATTCAAAGAGAATTGACTTTATAGCAAAGAAAACGTATGCCACAGCTTCCCAACTTCTCAGACTGTCTTCTTACATGGCGCTCACAGCTAAATATCAGAAAGCCCTTTGGAAATCTGTTCAGACGATTGCCCACGACGGATCAGATTCTATGGTGCAGGATCTGGTGGATACATCAAAAACTGCCCTGGAAGCTACTATGTACCAGTTCACATGGCAGATGACAACAATGATGCAGCCTCTAGGGTGATGGCCCATGCCATCTCTCTGAGATGCTTCACCTGGCTCAGAACAATCAGTCTGATCACAGACACTCAGAACAAGGCCATGGCTTTTCCCTGTGATCAAAATATTTTGTTTGATTACAGAACCACTGACTACATGAAAAAAGTCTTGGCACAGGATTTGACTGACAGCATGAACTTCCTGTTTGGGAGTAGGAAGTGAGTGATCACAGAGTCACCTAAGACTCATCATCTTAGAAGGGCAAGAGTAGCTCTCGGCCCCCGCCCCAGCTGTTGGAGGTCTTCCTCTGAGAAAGTAAGGGGTCTACTGAGAAATATAGGATCTTCTTGTCTCAGAACAGGACGATCACGAGTTTAAAGGGCACAGAGGCAGTAAGTAAGTAGGGAGAGCAGAAAAAAAACAAAAAAACAGAGGAAAGAGTAAGGATTCCAAACAACAGTGAAGGGGCCGGAAGTAAGAAATTATGGGAGTGGTGCAGTGCAGTGGCTGTGGAGCAGCAGTCTCCCGGGAGACGTTCTGGAGGATGCGGTGTTGTCCCATCTGCAGCACCTCTCTGGGCTGAGGGAGGAGGTTGCTCATCTCCAGGCTGATTTGGCCAGGATTTGTGGGACCTCCTCTGCCATCCAGGGACCACCAGGGTCACTGCCACTGCCACTGCCTCAGAGGTAGCCAAGAAAGAGGAGCGGTCGTACCACAGTGGGCTCAAGGAAGGTGAGGGTGGTGGAACAGAGGCACATCCCTCCAGTTATACCTCTTCACAATTCCAATGCCATTCTGGCAAAGTGTGGTTCCTCTATGGAGGCACCTGCAGTGGAGACCAAGGAGGATGCTGGGAACCTCCACAAGGGAGACCCACAGGAAGGTGGCATGGGACCCCACAGGGGAAGGAAACAACTCCTTTTGGGGGACTCCATTGTTAGGAATGTAGAACTGGGGGAGGAAGGGGAGAGGGAGGTAAGGTGCCTGCCTGGCGCCATGGCTTGGAGGGACAGGGAGCGAATCCTCAGGATCGCCAGAGCAGCGGCACAGGGGAGGGAGCTGGATGTCATTGTCCACTTAGGGACACATGACCTGGCTAAGGAAGGGATCAGAGCAGTGCAGGAAGAGTTTGTGGAGTTGGGGAGGGGCCTTAGACAAGTAGCATGCACGGTACCTGTCTATGGCATAGGTGAGGCTAATGTGCTCCACACCATAGGATTCAATCAGTGGTTGAAAAACTGGTGCAGAGCTCAGGGATTTGGCTTCACTGGGGACTGGGGGGTCCACCTGGAGTGATGCAGGCCTATACTGGCATGATGGGCTGCATCTGTCCAGGAGGGGAACCAGGATCCTGGATGATAGGTTTAAATGTTTCATTGGCAAGCATTTAAACCAGCCAAGGGGGGAGGCACTGGAAAGGAACAGGGAAATCCTAGCCCCCCCCAAAAAAGTCAGGGTAGTAAGTGAGCTAAACACCAAGATAGAGATGTCGATAGGGAGAAGGGCAGGGATAAATGGAGACAGTGACAAAGGCAATAAGGACATGGATGGGGCAAAAAGGAGTAAGGCCATCAGGAAATGGAGGGTAATGAGTACCAATGCCCATAGTCTGGGCAACAAGCTCCCTGTACTGGTGGCCTTGATGGAATAGGGATGCCTGGATATCGTAGCAGTCACAGAAACATGGTACACAGAGAACCATGACTGGGATGTTAACATACCAGGGTACATAACCTACAGGAAAGACAGGAAGGGGAGAAGAGGGGGAGGAGTAGCTCTCTATGTAAAGGAAGAGATAAAAGAAACTTAACAAAAAAGAGTAAACAGGGAAGAGAGGAGGCACTGTGGGTCACCTTGGAGACTGGAAAGGGCACCACAATCTGCACAGGGTTGTGTACAGACCCCCATGTCAGGAGGAATGGACAAGGATATGATAGAAGGCATTCTTAGAATGGCAGAGAAAGGGAGATACTGTTGATGGGAGACTGAATATGCCAGATGTTAACTGGAGCACATTTGCTGCAGCCACATCCAAGAGCAGGGCCATTCTCGATGCCCTACAGGTGGCAGGCCTCAGGCAGCTAGTTTCGGAACCCACTCGTGAGGGAGCAATCTTAGACCTCATACTCTCAAACGGGGGCAGTGAGAGGATCTCAGATCTAGAAGTGGGTTGCCATCTGGGAATAAGTGACCATCAAAAAGTGTGTTTCACGATAAACTCAGCTACAGAGTCAAGCCATTCAAAAGTGAGGGTACTGGACTTCAGGAGGGCTGACTTTGGCAAGATGGGAGAGTGCCTTAGAAAAGCACTAGCAAACAGGCTAGAAGGAGGGGTGGAGCAACAATGGAGAAACATCAAAACTGCCATCACAGAAGCAACAAGCCTTTGCGTGAAGCAAATAAATAAATCAAAATGAAAGAAAAAGCCACTATGGTTCTCAAAAGAGGTGGCGGGGAAAGTCAGGGAGAAAAAGATAGCATTCAGGAAGTATAAGGAAATATAGAAGGAGCAGGACAGACAGCTGTACCAGTTAAGGCAGAAGGAAGCAGGGAGGGAAGTCAGAATAGCAAAGGCCCAAACTGAGGAAAAGATGGCCAACTCAGTTAGGAAGGGGGATAAAACCATTTATAGGTACATAAGGGAACGTAGAAAGACAAAGGGAGGGATAGTGAGGCTGAATAGAATGGACAGTGGGTGGACAGAGAGGGACAGTGAAAAAGCAGGGATACTGAATGAATATTTCTGCTCGGTATTCATAAAAGAGGAGGAGGGGAGGTGCCTAATCCAATTAACAGAAGCACTCTGGATTGCGGGGGAGGTTGATCCCAGTCCTTCCACAGAACAAAGGGTTCTGACAGAACTCCTAAAACTGAAGGTGGACAAAGCAATGGGGCCTGATGGAATTCACCCTAGAATTCTATGAGAATTAAGGGGAAAACTAGTGAAATCACTGACTACCCTTTTTAACAAATCATGGGAGGATGGTGTGGTACTTGAGGACTGGAGGAAGGTGGATGTGGTTTCCCTTCACAAAAGTGGGACCAAGACAGAGGCAGGAGACTACAGATCTGTCAGTTTGACCTCTGTGGTAGGGAAAGTCATGGAATCACTTCTGAAGGAAAGAATTGTTGAGTACCTAGAGGCCAGTGGGGCACAGGACCCAAGGCAGCATGGGTTCTTAGGGGGAAGGTTATGTCAGATGAATCTAATTGATTTCTTTGACTGGGTGACCAAAGTAGTAGACCAGGGAGGGGCTGTGGACATGGCCTACCTAGACTTTAGCAAGGTATTTGACACAGTCCCACACAAAAAATTAATTGTCAAATTAACCAGCCTGGGAGTGGGTCCCAGGGTGGTAGCCTGGGTAAAACATTGGCTGGACAACAGGACACAGAAGGTAATTGTAAATGGAGTCCACTCTGAAGAAAGAGGGGTTACTAGTGGGACACCGCAGGGTTCAGTACTGGGTCCAGTCTTTTTTAATGTCTTCATAAGTGACATTGCAGAGGGACTGGAAGGAAAAGTATGTCTCTTTGCAGATGACACAAAGATCTGTAACAGGGTTGATGCACAAGGAGGCGTGGAAAGGATGAGAAGGGACTTGGCAAGGTTGTAGAAATGGTCAGCAGTATGGCAGCTTGGATTCAATGCAAAGAAGTGCAAAATAATGCACCTGGGAAACAAAAACCCAGGGGAAGATTACATAATGGGGGGAAGGGTAGTAACAACAACAAAAATGGAGAGGGACCTGGGGGTAATCATATCAGATGACCTTAAGGTTAGCAAGCAATGTGAGAAGGCAGTAGGGAGGGCTGGGGGGTATACTGGGATGTATAGGGAGAGGTATCACCAGCAGAAAACAGGAAATTGTTATCCCGCTGTACAGACAGTTGGTGAGACCCTATCTGGAGTACTGTGTCCAGTTCTGGAGACCCCATCTCCGCAAGGACATAGACAGGATGGCTGCAGTCCAGAGGAGGGCAACTAAAATGGTGCAGGGTCTGCAAGAGAAGCCATACGAGGAGAGACTAAAGGAGCTTAATATGTATACCCTTGAGTAAAGGAGGGAGAGGGGGGAAATGATAGAAACTTTTAAGTACCTCAGTGGAATCAGCAAAGTCCAAGAGGGTAGCATCTTTCAGAAAAAGAGATGTGCAAGTACAAGGGGACACAGGGGCAATGTGAGGAAGTATTTTTTCACAGAGAGGGTGGTGGACGCATGGAACAGCCTTCCTGAGGAAGGTGTGGGGTCTAAAACTGGGAGAATTCAAGAATACATGGGACAGACATAAGGCAGTTCTTGTGGGGGGGTAAGAAGAAATAGGCTGTTGGTTAACTAGGATCTGCAGCTTATTGTGTAGGTAGGGAATTGGGCAGACTGAGTGGGCCAAGTGGTCCTTATCTGCCGTCAAAGTCTATGTTTCTATAGGCCGATGAGTACAAGGCCTCCTGGCAGAGCCACTCATCCAAACCTAAGCCCACCACTCCTCAGAGCTCTCATCCCAGGTGCAGTAGGGGCAGACATTTTGTTCCCAGGCCTTATAGTCCCTTCCCCCAGTCTGACTTTGTCCAGTACAGGGGATCTTACAGAGGCAGGGGCTGAAGGGGCCAGAGAAAAGCCACCTCTACCCAGCCATCTGCCTCTCAGTCTAAGTCCTGATGTGACTGTCCAGGTCGCCTCCCTGCTTCCGGTGGGAGGCAGACTCTCCCACTATCTTCAGCACTGGTCCCTCACCATGTCGGACAAGTGAGTGCTGGAGATAGTGGAGAAAGGTCTGTCATTATAGTTCAAGCCGATGCCAGACCTCAGGCATACCCAGCTTTCAAGACCTGTATCCCAAACACAGATACCACTGTTGGAAATTGAGATACAAAACCTTCTGGCTTTACGAGCAGTGGAAAGGGTACCCACCCATGAGAAGGGCAATGGTCTCTACTCCAGGTATTTTCTGACACAGAAGAAAACTGGTGTGTGGTGACCTATCTTAGATCTCAGATATTTAAACAAACATCTGAAGAAACCCAATTATACAATGGCAAGAAAGAATCCTGGACTATGATTGGTCAGTTTGGGGCTGGACCCATGGTGTTATCCCAGCACGATGCCACATGTCTAGTCTTATCATTATGGAGCTTGATCCTTTTTTTTTGCATCTCCTCTTAAGAAACAAAAATATTTTTCCACACTTATAAAAACATTCTTTAAAATTATTTTTTTTAATGTTATATATAATAACAAGCCATTGTATAATAGGAATAATGCACTCCAGGGTGTGTGTCGTTTAGGATAGCGCCACGCCTGGGGCATTGGACGCACTCTGCCTGTGGCCTCATGCCCAACCCCGCCAGGCGTGGCGTTATTCCAGCATGACACACACCCTGTCATGCATTATTCCTTTAATTCAAAATGGTCACTCTGTCACTGGTCATACAGTCCTTACAGCAGGGAGACTGGTTAGCCTCCCTAGATTTAAAGGATACCTACTTCCACATACTCATAAGGAGAGCTCACAGGAAGTTTCTGAGGTTCACACTTCCTTCGGGTCACTGTCAATTTGCCACAATGCCCTTTGGTCTGTGCTCAGCCCCAAGAGTCTTCACCAGGTGTCTCTCAGTGGTAGCAGCACATCTCAGGAGACTGGGTGTTGCTGTCTACCCCTATCTGGACGACTGGCTCATAGTAGCAAAGTGTCCTTGCCAGGTCAAGGAGTCTTTTTCTCTCACAGAACACACTCTGGAGTCTCTGGGTTTCCTGGTAGATCTAAAGAAATCTCACCCGGAACCCACCCAGCTGCTCACCTTCATAGGGGCCCAGCTGGACAGTCAGAAGTGATATGCTTTCCTCGTGCAGGAAATAAGACCTTAGGTATATTCTTACCTTTTTCCACTTTAGTAACAACATCAAGCCCTTCAAACAGCTGTCAGACTTAAACACGTATACATCACATGCAAAAAGAACTGGAAGACACACCCAGGCAGTATCTTAATAAAATGTACTTTACTAAAAGATGATAAAAATATAAAAAATGTAAACACAGAACAATATATAAAAGGGCTCACAATCACATAAAAGAACAAGGGAAAATTACAAAGTAAAACTCCTGCCACAATATAGTTAGATGTTTGCTATCTAAGGTATTACCTCTGGAAGTGCATTTAAGTTGGATCAGAGAGCTGTGTCTCACTAGAGTCCCAAGATGATATGACTACATTTCAGACACAAGTATCATTTTAAACTCTGTGTTTCCACACCCCTTTTGTGAGTCATCTAGCTCCTCTTTTTAGAATATAACATTACAAAAAATGATTTCCTGTTGGGAGGTATTTTAAATAAGGTGCCATCAGAAGAAAAAAGACATTTCCTGTATAAAACTCCTTAATTACATATGTTTCATTTGAACTTAGCAATCCCACACTGGCACCAGTGTGTTAAAAAGCTAACAGGAATCAGCCTAATGATGTCCTGTTTCTGAAGTCATAAAGTCACATTTGGCTTGCACTTCAAAAAGCCTAGGCATGTCATAAAAAGGTAATAAAATGCAATTCTGAAGGAAGTCAGTTAATTAAATGGTTCCTGGTCAGTTTACATATCCTGTAGCTTCACTGAAACCCTGGGGGGCACCCATGGAAGCACAGGCTATCTTATGTGAAACAATCACATACTAGATTTTTATATTACAAATATCATACAATAATCATAATCAGCTGGCCAAGCGTCACAATATATTCTATAGAATAAATGATGGTAAAGTGTGGTATATGAGGAAATAATACCATCTCGGGGTTGAACAAGCCATAAAGCCACGAGCCCAAAGAGCTTTATAAGCTTGTTCAACCCCGAGATGGTATTATTTTCTCATATACCACACTTTGCCATCATTTATTTTATATAATGCATAAGGCTGGACACGTTTTGCTGTGTAATGTATAGGCAGCTAGTTAGGGTCATAATATCCTACTTGGCTACCATCATATAGGGGGAAATACATGATTGCTTTTTCAGTGGGGGAAAGGACACTCACACACATGTGTAGTAGATAATCCACTACAGGGCAAATGGTCATGCTCTGATCTACACACAGTTTGGGTGCATTCAGCCACCCAAAGGTGTATATATTGGAGCACGACCGCACACCCTATAGGAGATTATCTGTCTTATAAAATGTCCTGAATGTTCTAAGGGATGAAAGAAAGTGCAGGCATGCGGTTGTTGTGGAATAATGCACAGTCATGTAGTATGTTTCATTCAGTCAGGAGACTAGATTTTCACGATTTTTCGTACCCATGAAATATATACACACACACACACACACACACACACACACACAGGTCAGGTGACTTTTTGTTGGTTACCTTTTATTATGTTACTGTGTATAGAGGAAGCTTGTTCTGTATGGATTTCCATCCTTACCAGAACACTTCTTGTACCACAGTGTAAAGTTCATGGAACGTGGTTGTACCCTTCTAGGGTACAGCAGTGTTGCATGAGCTGTTAGCGTTCATGAGCCCACCTGGTGCTTCACTATGGCTAAGAGCAGCCATGCGATATCACAGTTGAATCGGCTGAATTAATGAGATGGCCATGGTGTTTTGTTTTTTATTTCTTCAAAGGACAGTGGTGAACATGAAAAATTAATAGAGGAAACAAAAACAGTGTGCCTTTTAAAATGATTGGCAAAAAGTTTTTATGTTTCATGTATTCTGTTTGAGTTAGGAGTAAAAAAGAAGAAATAGACGTGCCGGCCCGCTGGCACAGCATTTGGATTTCTGCTTGCGACACGGACGACACGGATTTAGGAACAGACCCAGGTGTCAAAGGGCCGGCTGGGGATGAGGGATGGTTTGAGCACCCCATGATGGCGCACCATCTCCTGGAGGGAGGGAGGGAGGGTCGGTGGCTTGTTGTTTACTGACCTCTGGCGGAGGCCAGGGGTATGGCAGCACATCAGGTCCCACTGTGTAGGGAGCACAATGGATGTCGGCCCTTGCCTTGATGTCCTGGACATCGCACTCCTGGGTTGTAAACCATGAAATGGCTCTCTAGCCAACCTGATGACGGTTGCTAGTCCCCCGTCGTCATGAAGCCCCGGACTAGCCTGGCCCACCCCAGCAGCACCTGGGCCAAACAAGTTGCGCTGGCTGGCCCCTCCAGCACCTCCCCCTCTGAGTGGGGGGACCCATCCAGTGAATGGTTACGTTGGGTTACCCGGGGCTAACGTGGGGTGGTGGCTGAGGCGGGTATAGAGTGCCGCCGGTGGTCCTAGGTGACCTGAAGGAGTGGCCAGCCAGGGGGCAAGGGAGGAGCAAAAAAAAAAAAATAGACAGTTACGCTGTGTGAGAACATGTTAGAACATCTGTGAACAGGATAAGAGTTTAACTGTTAAAATGAATTTGAACAGTGAAGAAAACAATTATTTTCTTTGTTTTTGAATTTATCTAAACCAGTATGTTTCTTGCTCTGTACACTATAAAAAGATGCTGGTTGGGCAAATCCATGCCCAACCAGCCGGCTGCCACCTCAAGTTTCAGTTTCTTGCTGGCCTCTTCAGCTTTGCTCTCAAGGTCGGTTGGAATCTGAACCTCTTGATGGCAGCACAAGCTGGTTGTGCATGATTGCCCAACCGATGTTCTGTATTTGTATCTAATTGTTTTGGGCTTGAACATTGCATTTGTTTGGGCTCAGTGTGAGTTCTCAAACTCATCACAGTGGTTTCCATCAGAAATTGGGTTGGATTTTCATTATAGATACTATGGCCCTCATATTGAGACTTGGAGGGTCTTAATGGAGTGAGCGCAGTATTGAAAGGTACCGCCTGCACCATGCACAGCGGAAAGCAAAATCACAATCAGCAGTCCAGTGCAGCCATGCAGATGAGGGAGCTGTCTTGCATACAGGGCATAGTGGTGTATTCCGAGGGCTCTGGAAGGCTGCCGAGGCACCACTGTGTAACACCTCCAGAGTCCTGCTTTGATCAACGCGTAGTGCTGCACAGCCCCCTCACCCCCCAGCAGCACTGTGCAACACCTCCAGAATCCTGCTTTGATCAACGTGTAGTGCTTTCCAGCCCCCTCACTCCCCGGCAACACTGGTGCTGGCGACACAAGTCCCCTCCCATCCAATCCCAAAATGAAGAATTTACTGGTAGTCCGTGGTATCTCCTGCCTGATCCCTGTTATATTTGTAACCCCTCACCCCAGACCACTCAGTCGGCACCCACCCAACCCCTATCCGCCCACAACTTACCCATGATGAGCCATATCAGGTTCTCCAGCTGATGAGCAGACGGTGACCAACACAGACCTTCTACTCACCATCTTGGCTAGCCACTGTCTGACTGCCAGGAAGCATGCGTACTTGTTCAATAGAAACTGCTATATCTATAGTACATACCTGCTTCATTCATTCAGATGGGCTGGGCTGGGTGAGGTGATGTGCTGAGTATCTGTTCCAGTCACTGTTTGCATATCTGTCAGCAGATCTGATGTGGCTTATCATGGGTGATTTGGGGGGAGAACAGTGATGGATGCTGAGCGGATGAGCTGGGGTGGGGATTATTAACATTATAACAGGATTTGGGTGGGAGGGGTGTACCACTAGATGACTAGATATAATCTTCATTTACTTGAGGTTCGAGCAGAAGGAGGTATCCATAGACTGCCACTGACAGCCTAGAGCAGAATCCTTGGGTGAAGATGGGAGGAAAGGTCGAAGTTCTGTCCAGTGTCTCTGAGCATTTGTGTGTGAAGGCATTTTACAGAGCTGATTATGGCCACATAATGACATGTAAATGGCGTCTTAGCACCGTGCATACCATAAGTAGTCATTATTAGCATGTGGACCGCTAAATATGGTTATCGGGAGCAAAGGTGCCTGTCCCACTTGGGATGCGCATATCCCTCTTTGCTCCTGGGTGCCTGCTACCAGTAAGGGTCAGTGTAATCACCTGGCATATGCACTTTGTGTGGCGCTAACACAACTCGACATGCATACAGAGAGCATGCGCCAGACAGGGTGTGCTGCTCATAGCAATATGGGTTCCCTGACAGCTGTGCGCTTTAGTTTGCATGGCAGAAACGGCTATGGTTCAGTATGGGACTCTGAGTGTTATGAGTTGGAGAATTGCCAGCGGAGAAGCTCCTCCTAGTTTTCTACAGATGTTCCCAAATGCCAGTTGCTCACACTGTACTCAAGCTTTGTATTGCCGCTCAAAAGAACTACTTTGGCCCAGCATCCTTTTATACTTACTGCAATAAAACACTAGCGCTTGCTGCCTCCGAACTTACTAAAATGCAGAGCTCAGTTTCTAGTAAGACATTGCTTGAACATGTCTTTGTGTCCACTGCAGAGTTGTAATTAATTGTCTGTTAATGTGCATCGCGAACACCTTGCTTGATTGCATCTACAAACCAGTAATCCTATATCTAATTATTTCTCTCTGCAGGGACAGCAGTCTGAAACTTGTCCTCTGCAATCAAATAAACAGTCCAAAGACGATGTCCTTTCATTTCAAATTGATCTAGAAAAAAAACAGTTAAGTATGAGAATGGAAAATACAGTACTAGCTGGATTGACTGATGTGGAGTAAAAGCGTTACACAGTATTAGGAAGACAAAAACATCTTTGGTCTCTGCTTGGTGATGTAACATTTTACAGTAGGGTTAAAAACTTGTTTACTGGGTTACTTGGGCTGATCCATTAGGCAAGATCAGAGCAGTTGGGTTCATTTTTACATTGGAGAACAAAGGGTGAATGTGGCATGGTAGAAGAATTAAAAAAAAAAAAAAAAAGTAGTTTGATAGGGTGAACCAGGGGAAGACAGACCATACAACTTGTATAAGATATTAGAACAAGGAGTCACGAGCTAGGGTGGGGGGTGGGGATGAGGTGGAAATGTCCAGTAAACATTTTTTCACCCAACTGGTGGCATCTGTCCAGTAAGCAGGAAGAGCAGGCTGTAGAAGTGGGGAATATGATACTTTAGCATTTTATTTATCCGCTGACACTGGCGCTACCTTTCTCCGCTCAGCCATCTCCCAGTCCCATCCTCCCCTTCTCTTGTGCTTATTCCTGCCTTCAAGTGGGTTACAGCCCTTTCTCCATGGTGGACTCCATCCTTCCCTTCACTGGTACTTACCTTTGTGCCATCCCTGGAGCAGCCCATTCTCCATGGTGGACTCCATTCTCCTGCTTACCCTGCCTTACCCTTTTAACAGTGTCAGTGGCTCAACAGATAGCACACTTACCTCTGAGGCTGGGAGATCAGAAAGCTGTGGGTTCTAGCCCCACACCAGGCACTTGGGTTAAATCCCACAGCTGACACCGTAGTGCAGCATGAAGGAGGTGCTACATTCTTGAGGTACCATCTTCCAGATGAGATGTTAAACTGAGGTCCCATCTGCCTGTTCTAGTGGTAGTTCAGGTGGATGTTAATGATCCCATGGCATTTCTCGAAAAAAAAGAGCAGGGGAATTTCCCCGGTGTCCTAGCCAGATTTCTACCATTCACTAAAAATGCCACTAACAGCTTTGTCTGGTTCAATGTCAGTTGGCATCCATCTGTATCCCCTTCCCCCAGGACAAGGCTGAAAATAGGCAGAATTGTCTAGTCCTTTCCCGGTCAACAAAAAATAAATAAATAAAAAATTGTGTGGGTCCATGGAGCAGCCCCTTCTCAATGGTGGATTTCATTCTCACCTTCTCTGCTGCTTACCCTGCTTTTATGCGGACTCCATTTTCCCCTTCTCTGCTGCTTGCCCTGCTTCTGTGTGGACTCCTTTCTCCCCTTCTCTGCTGCTTGCCCTGCTTTTGTGCGGGTCCCTGAAGCAGCCCCTTCTTCATGGTGGATTCCATTTTCCAGTTTTCTGCTGCATACCCTACCTTTGTGTGGACTCCATTCTCCCCTTCTCTGCTGCTTGCCCTGCTTTTGTATGGACTACATTCTCCCCTTCTCTGCTGCTTACCCAACCTTTGCGTGGACTCCATACTCCCCTTCTCTGTTGCTTACCCTGCCTTTGTGCAGGTTTCTGGAGCAGCCCTTTCTCCATGGTGGATTCCATTTTGCCCTTCTCTGGTGCTTACCCTGCCTTTGTGTGAACTCCATCCTCCCCTTCTGTGGTACTTACCTTGCCTTTGTGCCATCCCTGGAGCAGTCCCTTCTCCATGGTTGATTCCATCCTCGCCTTCTCTGGTGCTTATCTTGCCTTTGTGGGTCCCTGGAGTAGCCCTTTCTCCATGGTGGATTCCATCTTGCCCTTCTGTTGTGCTTACCTTGCCTTCAGTTGTGACCACGGAACAGCCCCTACTCCATGGGGGATTCCTTCCTTCCTTCCCTCTCAAGGCACTAACCCTGTCTTGGAGTGAATCCCAGGAACAGACCCTTCTCCATGGTGGATTCCATCCTCCCCTTCTCTGGTGCTTACTCTGTCTTTGTACAGGTCCTTGGGGCAGCCCCTTCTCCATGGTGGATTCGATCCTCCTCTTCTGTGGTACTTACCCTGCCTTTGTGCCATCTCTGCAGCTGCCCCTTCTCCATGGTTAGTTCCATCTTCCCCTTCTCTGATGCTCACCCTGCCTTTGTGTAGGTCCCTGGAGCAGTCCCTTTTCCGTGGTAGAATCTGTCCTCTCTTTCTCTGGTACTTACCCTGCCTTTGAGTGAGCCTCAGGAACACACCCTTTTCTGTGGTGGAGTCTGTCTTCTCCTTTTCTGGTACTTACCCTACCTTTGAGCAGGTTAATGGAGTAGTGCCTTTCACATAGGGAATGCCTTTCCTTCTCTTTTGCTTTTCACACTTTCTGTTGGGTCTGTGGAGCAGCCCCTTCTCTGTGGAGCAAACCCTTTGGGGTTGGAGGCAGCTGTTCTCCGCAATTCCAATTTATTCATGGGAAGGGGGTGGCCAGTGTGCTCAACAGAGCTCGAGAGCACCAGGTTCATGCTCTCTGCTGTGGGTTTTTTCTCCTTGTTACCTCCTCCACTGGATGCTGTCTGCTAAGTGAGCCATGGAGCTTGCCCAGAAGTGAGGTGTAGCTGCCCTGGGATTTTCCTCCTTGCAGTTACTCCCCTTCCCTGCATTGTTGACTAGTTTGCCGTAGAACATGCGCACAAATGATGTGTACCTGCTCTGGGAATTTTCCTCCACGCAATTACTCCCCATCCCAGGTATTGTTCACTAGTGTGTCATGGAACATGCCCACAAGTGATGTGTACCTGCTCTGGGGATTTTCCTATCCCCCCCACATGGAACATGCCCACAAGTGAGGTGTACCTGCTCTGGGGATTTTCCTATTCCCCCCCCAACATGGAACATGCCCACAAGTGAGGTGTACCTGCTCTGGGGATTTTCCTATCCCCCTCACATGGAACATGCCCACAAGTGAGGTGTACCTGCTCTGGGGATTTTCCTATCCCCCCCACATGGAACATGCCCACAAGTGAGGTGTACCTGCTCTGGGGATTTTCCTATTCCCCCCACATGGAACATGCCCACAAGTGAGGTGTACCTGCTCTGGGGATTTTCCTGTCTCCCCCCTCCCGCATGGAACATACACAGGTGGTGTTAACTGCTCTGGGGATTTCCTGTTCTCCCAGGCGGCATGGAACATGCACACAGGTGAGGTGTACCAGCTCTGGGGATTTTCCTGCCCCCCGCATGAAACATGCACACAGGTGAGTGTGCCTGCTCTGGGGATTTTGCTGTTGTCCCCTTCCCCCAGGCATTGTTTACTAGCGTACAGTCGAACATGCATGTAAGTGAGGTGTACCTGCCCTGAAGCTTGTCCTCTTGTCCTCCTTGCAGTTCCTCCCTCCCGCCCCAGCATTGTTTACTGGTGCGCCATGGAACAGTGAGGTGTTCCTGCTCTGGGGATTTTCTTCCTTGCAGTTACTTCCCCTCACAGGCATTGTTTGGTAGTGTGTCATGGAACATGCGCACAGGTGGAGTGTACCTACTTTGCAGTTACCCCCCATTCTTTACTAGTGTGCCATGAAACATGCACAGAAGTGAGGTGTACATGCTCTGGGGAGTTTCTATTTCCTACTCCCCCCCGGTACTGTTTACTAGTGTGCCTTGGAACATAAGCAAAAGTGAGGTGTTCCAGATCTGGGGACTTTCCTCTTTGCAGTTACTTCCCATCTGCATCGTTGACTAGTGTGCCACGGAACATGTGCACAAATGAGGTGTATTTGTTCTGGGGATTTTCCTCCTTGTGGTTACCCCCGCATCGTTGACTAGTGTGCCATGGAACATGTGCAGAAGTGAGGTGTAGCTGCTCTGGGGACTTTCCTCTTTGCAGTTACCCCTCCTGCATTGTTTATTGATGTGCCTCGGAACATGCACAAAAGTGAGGTATACCTTCTTTGGGGATTTTCCTCTTTGCAGTAATCCCTGCCCGGACATTGTTTACTAGTGTACCATGGAACGTGCTGACAGATGAGGTATACCTGCTCTGGGGACTTTCCTCCTTGCAGTTATTCCTCTCCCCCAGCACTGTTTACTAGTGTACCATGGAACGTGCTGACAGATGAGGTATACCTGCTCTGGGGACTTTCCTCCTTGCAGTTATTCCTCCCCCCCAGCACTTACTAGTGTACCATGGAACATGCACATAAGTGAGGTTTTCCTCTTTGCAGTTACACCCCCCCCCCAAGCATTGTTTACTAGAATGCCCTGGAACATGCGCAGAAATATGGTGTACCTGTTCTGTGGATTTTCCTCCTTGCAGTCTCCTCCCCCCACTATTGTTTAGTAATGTGGCATGGAAAATACACAAATGTGACGTGCATCGGCCCTGGGGCTTTTCCTCCTTGCAGTTACCCCCCCCCCACGGCTTTACATTACTCAGATAGCTGGCATCCAGCAGTACACTTCATCCTCTTCCCCCAGCCAGCTGCCAACATTGCGGGCTTGCTCCCAAACTCTGATCACCAGCATCCTGCAATACACTAACCCCCCCCCTTCAGCCCACGACATAACAAACTTGTTCCTAATCCCAGATTGGCAGCATCCTGCAATACATTTGATCATCCTCCCGCCAGTCGGTCCCCAAAATTTTGGGCTTGTTTCTGATCCCAGATCGCCAGCATCCTGTGGTACTCTCGATACTCTGCCCCCCATTACCCCCAACATCCTGGGCTTATTCCTAAACCCAAATTGGTGGTTCTTGCGATATGCTCAATTTCCTCCCCATGTCAGCTCCTGACATCCTGAGCTTGTTGCTGATCCCAGATTGGCAGCATCCTGCGATATGTTTGATCCTCTCCCACTCCCCAGTCCGCCCCCGATATCCCAAACTCGAAGCTGATTCTTGATTGCCTGTAGATGCTTTTTTTTATTTGTAGTTTATCCTCTTGGGTCTCCAACTTGCCTCCCCCTGGGGCCCCCACTCAGGTCACTGCTCTTACCTCAACACTGTCACCCCTCCTTCTCCCAGGGCTTCTGACCTTTCAGTAGTGGCCAGTGGTATTCCTTTCCCATGGTGGAGGGTGGTGGGGGTGAACTAGTCCCGCCACAAAGTTCTGTCCCACTTGGGCACTGGGAAGCTGCCTGGGCCAGTGGATGTGGGGTCTGTGGGCAGAGCGGCTGCCATCATACCATTGTTGCTAAGGTTTTTCCACCTTTTCAACCTACCACCACCTGAGAGACACCAGCTGACCACTGCGACACAGAGCGTCTGTGGCCTCCCCAGCCAGTGCCGATCTCTCTCCTGCCCTGGACTTGATCCAGCCTACATTACCACCCCGGTGGAAGCCGCACAGTGGAGTAGATACCCCTCCTCTCCATGGCTGACCCTGGATGATCTGGGTTCGTTCCCAAACCTGGGTTGCTGGTGTGGTGGCAGGTCAGGCACATACCACCTCAGCCTTCAGGTAAGGCACATACCACCTCAGCCTTCAGGTAAAGCGCATACCACCTCTGCCTTCAGGTAAGGCAGGTACCACCTCTGCCTTCAGGTAAGGTGCGTACCACCTCCGCCTTCAGGTAAGGCGCATACCACCTCAGCCTTCGGGTAAGGCAGGTACCACCTCTGCCTTCAGGTAAGGCAGGTGCCACCTCCACCTTCAGGTAAGGCAGGTACCATCTCTGCCTTCCATGCCGCTGGGCTGGCTTGGTGGATACCTTTTAAAATCTACATAAGTAGGTTTCTATTGGAGAATAATTGGATATAAGATTGGATCAAGGGTGGCACAGTTAGCACTAGAAACTTGAAAATGTTTGGTTGCGACTGCCATGAGGGGTGGATCTACTCCATGGACAGCTGATCTGAGTTTTCCTTGTAGATCTTATATTCTTCCAGCATTGCTGCAGATTTAATGCAAAATGTGTTTCTGAGTGTCCCAGTTGCAGGATGTGCACTGCAGAGTGTGCATCTGTAGAACAGATGGGAATCTGTAGCCATTCAGTGTTCCTGTGCTGTAGTCAGTGTAGGTGCAGTATAAGGGTCTGTATTTACTGCACCACACAGTAAACTGAGATTTACAGGGAAAGAAACATGTCCGAGGTCTGTGTGGTACCAGAACATTAGTTGTATTCAGTGACCTTTTCACGCTGAAAGTATGAACATACATTGGAATATTGTATTATCTTAGTTGAATGCTTGTCTGCAGTTTAGGCACTGTAACTATACTGGACAGTTGAGTGACCCAGGACTGCAACCCCCCTCCAAGTCTATGTGGCTTGCAATTAATACAGCACAAGAAGGTGTCATAGAAAGCACAGTTTGATCAATATTGGTGTAAACTCCGTAAATGCGTGTCTGTATTTTATGTCCTGGGATTTTAGCATACTTATGGGACACGCTTGGACTATAAAATGGAGCTGTCTACTCAGTGAACTGTAGCACAGAGGGACCTCATTGTTGAAAAAGGATTTGAATTTTTGTGGACAGTCTGACATTAGATGGACTGATCTTAAATGCTACACCTAATTTATTTTTCCCTACATATGCTAGCTTTAGATAGCATTGTTTTCTTCTGCTGTGTTGTTCTGTTTTTTCATTTGACCAGCTCCCCTCTTTCTTACTTTGTGAACATGTGTTTGTTCCCCTACAGGGTCACGGTGGTGAGAAGTAGTAGTACACAGAAGAACCTCATAGTAACAGAATGGCTGCAGAGAGAATCTGTGCAAAAAGAACATGAAAAAACTGCTGAGGACTCTTTGAAGAAAGAAGGTGGGGGACCCGTGGGGGGGGGAATTAAATGTACAAGACTGCTTCCTGCTCTGGGGGTCTGTCCTCCATAACTGTACTGTAGGCTCTCCTGAGCAGCGTGTCTCAGGAGCATGTCCCTCCCCTTGCAGCAGTCTTTGGAATACCTTGTCTACCTAAATTATTTGTTGCATTGGAAGGGTATGGCTGCCACCTGACACTTTTTTTTTTTAACCCTCTGGCTAACATGGCCATGTGTGTGTGTGTGTGTATGGTCTCACTGTGCTGCTGTTCCATACTTATTATCACTGTTTACTGTTTTAGGGTATTTATAGCAGTAAGTCATGAGCCTGCCAGTGTAAGCAGTTTCTCTTGGTCTATAGTCCTCAAACACCACAGCAGATAGAGTTCTGTTACAGAGGACATAGCAGGATACCTGGTACATGTCTAGTCTGGGAACACATTGGGAGAACCTGGTACATGTCCTATCTGGGAACACATTGGGAGAACCTGGTACATGTCCTGTCTGGGAACCCATTGGGAGAGCCTGGTACATGTCTAGTCTGGGAACCCATTGGGAGAACCTGGTACATGTCTAGTCTGGGTACACATTGGGAGAGCCTGGTACATGTCTAGTCTGGGAACACATTGGGAGAGCCTGGTACATGTCTAGTCTGGGAACACATTGGGAGAGCCTGGCACATGTCTAGTCTGGGAACACATTGGGAGAACCTGGCACATGTCTAGTCTGGGAACACATTGGGAGAACCTGGCACATGTCTAGTCTGGGAACACATTGGGAGAACCTGGCACATGTCCTGTCTGGGAACACATTGGGAGAACCTGGCACATGTCCTGTCTGGGAACACATTGGGAGAACCTGGCACATGTCCTGTCTGGGAACACATTGGGAGAACCTGGTACATGTCCTGTCTCGGAACACATTGGGAGAACCTGGTACATGTCTAGTCTGGGAACACATTGGGAGAACCTGGTACATGTCTAGTCTGGGAACACATTGGGAGAACCTGGTACATGTCCTGTCTGGGAACACGTTGGGAGAACCTGGTACATGTCCTGTCTGGGAACACGTTGGGAGAACCTGGTACATGTCCTGTCTGGGAACACATTGGGAGAACCTGGTACATGCCCTGTCTGGGAACACATTGGGAGAACCTGGGTACATGTACAGTCTGATAACACAGTGGGAGAACCTGGTACATGTCTGGTCTGAGAATACATTAGGATACCTGGGTACATACTGGGTCAGAAAACACATTGGGAAACCCAGTACATGTCTGGTCTGAGAACGCATTTGGACACTGAGTACATGTCTGGTCTGGGAACACATTGGGAGACCTGGGTACATGTCCGGTCTGAGAACACGTTGGGATACCTTGGTACGTATTAGGTCTGAGAGCACATTGGGAGACCCAGTACATGTCTGGTCTGAGAACACTTTGGAATACCTGGGTACGTATTGGGTCTGAGAACACATTAGGAGACCCAGTACATGTCTGGTCTGGGAACACATTGGGAGACCTTGGTACATGTGCAGTGTGAGAACACATTGGGATACCTGGGTGCTTATTAGGTCTTAGAACATATTAGGAGACCCGGTACGTATCTGATCTGAGAACACATTGGGATACCTGTGTATGTATTGGGTCTGGGAACACATTGGGAGACCTGAGTACGTGTCCCGTCTGAGAACATATTGGGAGAACCTGGCACATAGCAAAGAACAAAGTTTCCTGCACACACTAACCTGAAAAGGGACACTGCACTATATCTGAGTGCAAAAAATTCACATTTATTATTTCAAATAAATTGCACACCTGCTCCACACCTCAGCTTGACATGTTTCAGACTGAGTCCTTCCTCAAAAACTGATTTCTCAATGTTACAACTCTTCTTATAAATGGTAAAGACAAACCTGTTATCATTACACCTCACAGTTAAACACCATATGATCAGTTAGAGTGTATCTCACAGTATTTTAAATAACTTATTTAAAAGAACATTAGTTCACACCACAGTGTTTCTAAAACATATGAACTTCATATTAAAGTGCAGAAACTGCATTACAAAGTCAAATTGCCTAAAAAAGGGGTAAAAATCACATGTAATGCATGGGCATGAAAAGAAGGAAAAAGCAAGGGCAGAATGTAGTGTAACATAAAAGGAAGGAGTTGGGGGGGAGGTAGGGAACTGAGAAAATGCATATATAAGACAATTTTATCAAATCTATAGCCACTAGAGGTTATAAATATATCAATTAAGTTAAAGAATTTATTTATTTCCGTACAAAAGAGCTACAACATCAAGGATATATTTATTCTGGGCTAAAGTTCAACAGTCCTGATTGCCATAAGGTAAAAAATATATACTGCTATCAAATAATGGAGGTGTTACTAGTACATTAAAAATATGATGACCAAAAACAGAAAACTCCCACACTTATTTACTTCTTTTGTTTTTTATTAAGGTTCATTTTCTTTTAGTATGGGTGTATATCAAGGTGTGCATTCAAACCAGATTTTTTTGTGGCGTTCAAGGTAACAGTCCAGAAATTCTCCCTAATCAGCATCAGGTTCTCCAAGTCTCCTCCTCTGGGGTTTCTGCATACTTTATCAATAGCTGTGAGGTTAAACTGATGTTGCTCTGGATCAAGAGAGTTTACAACATGTTGGGTTGTAGCATATGTGATATATCCTGCTTTTCTGTAGCCCCAACATGCTCTCCAACTCTGGTTTTGAAACACCTCTTAGTGTTCGACCAACACAAAAGCCAAATAAAGTTCATGGATTTTATTTCCAGCTACGCTACATGTAACTACATAAACTGCTGGCCTTGACAACTTTCCTTCCTCAGGGACCCCTAAAGGGAAGCTTTACACATTCCAGGCCCATAAATTTCAAGCCCCTTGGATATGAATCATGCATCAAAGCATAGTGCCTTCCTATAGGGGTGTCTGTTCTTTGATTTACAATAGAACGTATATGTTCTTGGATTCCCCTTTTTTCCTCTCCTTCCCCTTCCCCCCTCACTCTCCATTCCTCTTTTCCTTGATTTCATCCCTCTTTTCTCTTCTCTTTTTTCTTTTTCTTCTTCCCCCTCTTCTCTCCTCCTTTTAGCATTATGAAACTAATAACTATAAGCCTTATACATTGTTTTGTTGGGGTCAGTGACATACGATATTGATAGGTTTTATGTATAGTTAACCTTTTCCATGGACTATCCTGGAGTATGTAAACAGTTCATAGTAAAACGAAAATATGAAATGGTGATCTATACTATATATTTTTTCATTTTATCTTAAGTTTAAAAAATCTTTTTATACAAGAATTTCTTTTGTAATAATCTGTTTGATAGTATGATTTGTTTAATCAAGAATGTTTTGTAGTGATGTAGATATGGAAAAGTTTGTGAGTATTTACATATCATCATGACAACAGAATTAGACACACCTGTTAAAATGTAGTGGTGATGTCATGATGTTAAACATATATAAAAGACTAGTGTGTATCCTTTGGCCACGCCCCCCTGAGGAAGGTAAGTTGCCGAAGTGCTGGGGCAGTGTGACGTGTGCTGTTGTACGCAGTTGGAAATAAAATCCTTGAACTTTACTTGACTTTTGTGTTGGTCTTTTGGAGCGCTGGTCCCTTTTTGAAATGATGCTGTGTTGGTGCGCCTGACACAGGAGCACACTATCTCCCGGTCCTGCACCCCAGCCCTGAATCAGCTCCAACTGGAGTTGATGATCCTAAAGATGGGTGCATTGGGGGTTCGGGGGAGTCGAAGCCCCCTGATGTAAAAAGTGGATCGGGAGACAAATGGGAATTATGTTAACTGCAACTTGCAATCGACATAATTCCTGTAGATGAAATGCTGGTTGACAAAAGTGTTGTCGAACCGGCATCGCAGAGCCCACTTCAGGCCTCCATATATTTTTTTGTTCCTTCTTTCTGTAACTGTTTATGATCATTGCACAGTAAGAACCGTTCCTTACAGGAATATTATCAACCACTTGTATTACCTTTTAGCTAAAAAATCGAAGCGTGCCTTGAATTCAGGAAACGAAGGGGACAGCCATCAGAGTTCTGCAGGAGGAATGTCGAAGCAGGTAAATGAATGGATATGTGTGCGAATGTCTTCGAAAAGGGGCTTCACCAACAGGCCAATAGCCACACCTGGTTATAGATTTTGGGGAGGGGCTTCACCAACAGACCAACATCCACCCTGTTGATTTCAGAGCTTTTGGTAACTACTTCACATGCAGATTTTCAAGGGCCTCACACAAATAAGCGGGTGTCTCACGATGACGCAGTACTGAAGAGCACTGTCAACCCTTTCTGCATTCTATTATTTCTAGCTGAAAACCTACATTTTATGATTGCTTAACTTCTCCAAAATTCACTGGTGTTGCTGGCTGCTTTTTCTAGTTCCTTTCATAGTAGAACTGAAATGCCAACCTTATTTTATTTCACATCCTTGATCTGCTCTTATTGCATACTTCCTGAACATTAGGAACACCTCCAAACAATGCAGCCACTCATGATGTAATAGTCTCATGTCCTTCCACTGCATCATAAACAGACTGTGTTGTGGATGTTCCCAAGTCCAGGAAAGGTGCAGTGGGAGTCAGTCAAAGACATTAAACAAACAAGTTTTTGTGTGGTAACACTAGTATAGTGGGCTGTGTGTTTTGCACTTAAAAATGGAATCAGAATCAAATTACGAGCTACATCGTCTGTCTCTGCAGAGTGTGACCAATCATAATTTTTTTTCTTTTTTTGTTAACTAGAGAAACTTTGAGGCCCAAGAAAGTTGGCAGTGTCCCTTTAAAGTGCCCACAAGACCAGTGGTACAACGTTGAAAAAAAACAGAATATTCAGACGAGATTGACCTTATATTGCATTTTTTCTGTAATTTTTGTACTTAGTACTTTATTAATGAGGACAGTTGCAAAAACAGGATATCTGTCTGTCTTGGCTGCTTATCTACACCTGACATCACAGTTCTGTATATGGCATCACAGTCTGTTGCTGTGGAGATCATTATGATGGCATAAATAGTTGCTTGTGATATCAGATGTAGACAGGCAGCCAAAGCAGATAACATCTAGGGTACAGTTGCCTTGTGTTCATGTGGCTGTCCTCAGTAATAAAGACAAATTCTGGTCAGAGTCAATACAGCTGCAAAATAGTCCTAAACTGAGGGGGAGAGTTTGACTTGAAATGCAGCTCTGAAGTATAAAAGCTTCTAGAAAAGAAAATGGGAGGGAAAAGAGTAAATATCACCACACAGAATAAAAAAGTGGAAAAGAAGGGCACTGACTTGGGAAACTGATTGACAGCATTTGTCTATCTGTGTGAAGTTCTTTGTCCTTTGATTGTGTACAGCTTATGAGTTGCAACTGATAAGGGAAAAAAACCTGAATGTGAGTGAGGAAGCAAGATGAATTTCGGAGAGGTAAAAAATCTGTTTTGCTTCCTTCTACAGACAAACCAGTTGTGGACATCCTGTACCTGCAATTAACCTGCATGTTATGCAGTCGGATAAAAGTGACAAATCACACGTCATTAAGTGGCGGTGACACCAACGAGGGCTGTAATGGCACACTTACCCAACTGTTTTTTATTTTTTTTACAGTCCCCATGTGCCAGTTGTTTGTTTAATATCAGTAATATACAGTAGAAGTAGGAGGTGCATTCTCATTCTCTGCTGCGGTTTTCTCCTTTTCCACCCCGCATATATCTTCACTAGTTCCCCAGCAGGGACCTTCACCGAGCTACGTAGGAGGGTCTCAACTTGGTAACTTTTCTCCGAGCAACCAGGATTGTCGTTTCCGAATCAAATGCCTTAAGAATGACAATGTCCCTTTACAGGTTACAAGGCAACAAAAATGTTCCAGCAGTTAATTAACATGCACATTAAATCAAAACATAGTGGTTTATTTTTTTGGGGGGGGGGGTTAATGTAATCGAAGCTTATTAAAAAGCTTTAACAGTCTTTTTTTTATCTGTGCATGAGTCATAACAGAACAGTTTCATTGTCCGGAGCTCAGAGGGAGCAGCATGCAACTAACAGCACACATAACACCAAAACCCGAAGCTTTGCAGCCCTTCAGCGGTGACCTCCCAAAATAATGTGAAGAGTGCAATTATAAAAAAGTGCACATTTCTGGCAACCCTCTCTGTGCATCACTGAGCTACTCTCCGTCAGGAGCAAGAAAATAGTGTGGTGGGGGAAGGTAGCAACCGTACTGTATTGAATGGAGAGGACACAGAGAAATGTGATTCAGGTCCACTCAGTGGAAGCAGACAGGCCGTGCTATATTAGGAAACGTTCCAGACATACCAGAGCCTCCTTTTGCTACTACATCATAGCAGTATGTCAGCATAGCTTTCACTGTGCAGCCGTAAAAAAGTGGGAAAGTAGTACAGAAAATATATGAAATAGAAATGGTACTGTTTCTAAATCATACACGAGTCAATGTTCTGGTGTCGGGAGCTCCTTAAGCGTATTATAGTGAGGAAAGCCGTTCTGAAATGCTTGTCGAAAACAGTTGTGGATCTTTGGACTTCTGGTTTCTTTGATCAGGAGTCTTGAATACGTTTAAGGGGTCTTGGGACTCTTTTTCTATAGGGTTAAGAAAAGCCTGGGAAAGCCTTTATGGAGGGATTTGACCAGTAGTAAACAGCCACACCTTATAGTGCCTATGGGGAGGTAGTTAACTGATAGACAGGCAACCACACCTCGTAGTCAGTTGCGGCTCTAGCCACAAATGGTTACAAGGGCATATCTGAGGTACAATAGATGGCAGCCAGGGCACTGATATATTGTTACTAATGGAAGCTCTGCACCATATGGGTCACCAATATGGAGGAAGCTCTGCACCATATAGGGCACAGCATTTTTTTTTACCAGGGCACGTGCCCTGGCGGGCCTTGGTGTAGAGCCGCCACTGCTCGTAGTGCCTGTGGGGAGTGGTGAACAGCCACAGCTTGTATTGTCTATGGGGAGGTATTAGTCCAATAGGTAAACAGCCATGCCTCGTATTGCTTATGGAGAGGGATTTCACTAATCATAAACAGTCACACCTGAGTGCCTTTTGGGAGGGATTTGGCTCATAGGTAAATACTAAAAAAAAAAAAAAAATACAGGCATTATGACTCCTTTGTGTGAGGTTTCAGAGGCCCTGGGCCTACAAAATATGAGAGCCGATAGACAAATAAGCACACTTCACAATCTGTTGGGGAAGAGCATGTCTGGTAGTAGAGTTGCACTTTGTCATTTCTTTGGGAGCATTTCATAACCTCTGAACCAATAGGAAGGCATAAATAACAGACAAATTGCCGTTCTTGTTAACTCTGTAGGGGGTGCTCAGGAGTCTGTCCATTTATACAGCTGTCAAAGTAACCCTAGTCTTTGGGAATATTGAGAAATTCAAAAAGGATTGCAACGCCCAGCCTGTGAGGGAAGCTTTTATTTTTTAACCCTTATGTTATCTGTAACTGAAAGTACATGATGCCTCTCTGGAGGTGTGTGATATTTACAGGAAAAACAGTTCAGTGGTTAGGTATGACATGAAATCTCCACCGCCTGGGACAGAGAAGCAACTGGAATCCCCTGGTAACCCCCCCCCGATTTGCTCCATATTGCCTGGGGGGGGGTGGTAGTGGGGAGATGCATAGTCTGTGGTATAAATAAGAAAATTGGGCAATAGGAGGTAGAGCAGCCAGTGGGCAGTAAAACCAGTATGGTCTCCATTGAGACAGCCATTCCGGATTAAGGCTAAGCAATGGAATCTTCGGACTCCTACAAGTGTTATTGGAGTGGGACGGGCAGTAATGTGGTGCTCTGAGTTTACATCGCTCCGGTTACGTCCCAACGTACATAAAACTGGAGACTAGTGTGTGAGGACTGGAGGGCTGTTGACATGCTGCACACTGTAACAAGGTGTAAAAAGTGAATAAAACTGCCAGCTTAGGAGGGGTCAACACTACCTAATGCCACTGTCTGTTGCAGCTACTTTCTTCACAACTTCACGTATGAAAATTAGGAATTTAATTGTTTTTTATGTTCAGAATTTGTTTTAGCATCAGGTGTTCGCCTGAACCCTAAATGTTTAAAATCAGTTGTGCTTTCAGTAAACTAACAAAAGGCATCTTGTCATAGGAGCCGAACAAGGAAAATGAAGTACTGACTCTGAGACAGGTGAACAACTCCTACAGCTTCAGTGTAAGTAGAGTGGGGCATCTGCAGTGAATGAGGGAAGCGGGCTGTTCACAGAATGATGGTGGTGCCACCTTTAAATGTGTGGATTGGAAATACATTTTTAGAGACCTTTAATCCAATCAGTTTTTGTTTAAATAAGTTGATGTTTGTAACAGTACTCCTGTTTTTGGTTTTTTTTGTGTCATAAATTGCACATCAATAGCTCCACAGGCTACGATGTTAAATAGCAAATTATTTCAGAAAACCGATGAGAGAAACATGATGTGGAGTGCTTCAGAGATTAATAAGTGGCGTGATGACACTGTATAACTGGTCTTGTGGTGCTGTGACACTGTGTAACTGGCCTTGTGGTGAGGTGGCATTGTATGGCTTGCCTTGTAGCAGGGTGGCACAGTATGACTGGCCTTGTGGCATGGTAGTACTGTATAGATGGCCTTCTGGTGCTGTGGCACTGTATGGCTGGCCTTTTGGCACAGTGGCAGCGTACGGTTGGCCTTGTGGTTTGCTGGCACAGTATGACTGGCCTTATGTCACGTTGACATTGTATAGCTGGCCTTGTGCTGTGGCACTGTAGACCTGGCCTTATGGCATGGTGGCAGTGTAGAGCTGGCTTTGTGACATGCTGGCAGTGCATTTCTTCCCTTGTGGCTTGGTGGCACAGTATGACTGGCCTTGTACCACAGTGACACTGTATAGCTGGCCTTGTGCTGTGGCACTGTACAGAACTGGCTTTGTGGCATGCTGGCACATGTATTTTTTTTCCATTTGGCATGGTGGTACAGTATGACTGGCCTTGTGGCATAGTGATACTGTATAGCTGACCTTGTGCTGTGGCACTGTACAGAGCTGGCTTTGTGACATGCTGGCAGTGTATTTCTTGTGGCTTGGTGGCACAGTATGACTAGCCTTGTGGCACAGTGACACTGTATAGCTGGCCTTGTGCTGTGGCACTGTACAGAGCTGGCTTTGTGGCATGCTTGCAGATGTATTTTTTTCCTTGTTGTTTGTTGGCACAATATGACTGGCCTTGTGGCATAGTGACACTGTATAGCTGGCCTTGTGCTGTGGCACTGTAGGGCTGGCTTTGTGCCATGCTGGCAGTGCATTTCTTTCCATTTGGCATGGTGGTACAGTATGACAGGCCTTGTGGCATAGTAACACTATATAGCTGGCCTTGTGGTTCTTTGGTACTGCATGGCTGGCCTTATGATGCGGTGGCACTGTATGGCTGGCTTTCTAGCATGGTGGCACTTTACGGCTGGTGTGGTGCTGTGGCACTGTACGACTGACTTATATCATGGTGGCACTGTACAGCTGACCTTGTGACATGGTGGCAGTGTGCAGCTGACCTTGTGACATGGTGGCAGTGTGTGGCTGGCCTTGTGACGTGGTAGTGTATTGCTGACCTTGTGACACGGTGGCAGTGTGTCGCTGACCTTGTGACATGGTGGTGGTGTGTGGCTGGCCTTATGACACGGTGGCACTGTACAGCTGATCTTGTAACATGGCGGTGTGTGGCTGACTTTGTGACACTGTGGTGGTGTGTGGCTGACCTTGTGACACGGTGGCGGTGTGTGGCTGACCTTGTGACACGGTGGCGGTGTGTGGCTGACCTTGTGACACAGTGGCAGTGTATGGCTGACCTTGTGACACATTGGCAGTGCGTGGCTGACCTTGTGACATGGTGGCAGTGCGTGGCTGGCCTTGTGACACAGTGGTAGTGTACAGCTGGCCTTGTCACACAGTGGCAGTGTACGACTGACCTTGTGACATGGTAGCAGTGTACGGCTGACTTTGTGGCATGGTGGCAGTGTACGGCTGGCCTTGTGACATGGTGGCAGTGTACAGCTGACCTTGTGACATGGTGGCAGTGTGTGGCTGGCTTTGTGACATGGTTGCAGGGTACAGCCGGCATTGTGATATGGTGGCAGTGTATGGCTGGCCTTGTGACATGGTGGCAGTGTACAGCCTACCTTGTGACACGGTGGCAGTGTACAGCTGACCTTGTGACATGGCAATGTGTGGCTGGCCTTGTGACACAGTGGCACTGTACAGCTGACCTTGTGACACAATGGCAGTGTACAGCTGACCTTGTGACCCGGTGGTAGTGTGTGGCTGGCTTTGTGACATGGTAGCAGTGTGTGTCTGGTCTTGTGACACCGTGGCAATGTGAGGCTGGCTTTGTGACAGTGGCACTGTACAGCTGACCTTGTGACACGGTGGCAGTGTACAGCTGACATTGTGACACGGTGGTAGTGTGTGGCTGCTTTGTGACACAGTAGCAGTGTGTGGCTGGCCTTGTGACACAGTGGCACTGTACAACTGGCCTTGTGACACGTTGACACTGTACAGCTGACTTTCTGACACGGCAGTAAGTGGCTGGCCTTATGACATGATGGCACTGTACAGTTGAACTTGTGACACAGTGGCAGTGTGCAGCTGACCGTGTGTCACGGTGGCAGTGTGTGGCTGGCCTTGTGACATGGTGGAAATGTATTCTTGACCTTGTGATATGGTGGCAATGTGTGGCTGACCTTGTGACACGGTGGCAGTGTGTGGCTGGCCTTGTGACATGGTGGCAGTGTGTGGCTGACCTTGTAATACGGTGGCAGTGTGTGGCTGACCTTGTGACACGGTGGCAGTGTGTGGCTGACTTTGTGACACAGTGGCAGTGTACCACTGACCTTGTGACATGGTGGCAGTGTACCACTGACCTTGTGACATGGTGGCAGTGTACAACTGACTTTGTGACATGGTGGCAGTGTGTGGCTGGCCTTGTGACATGGTTGCAGTGTATGGCTGGCCTTGTGACATGGTTGCAGTGTATGGCTGACCTTGTGACATGGTGGCAGTGTACGGCTGGCCTTGTGACATGGTGGCAGTGTATGGCTTGTCTTGTGGGTCAGTGGCACTGTGTTTAACAGTGTAGCAGGAGATGCAAGTTTTGGAGGAACCTTTGGTGTGTTGCCTACTGTGTGGTGACAGAGGGTGGGCATGTTGCAGAGATGTGCTTGCTCTCTGGGAAGGGGGTTGTTGTGCAAGGTGCTGTGTAGCAGCCTGTAACTTGGTGGGTCTCAGAGCAGACTACCACCTGCTCCTCTTGCATTTTTATTGGATGCCAAATTCTTTCTAGGAGTGTATGGCAGAGGGTGGGTCACTGAGGAGAAAGGCTGGGAAAACCAGATGTCGGCCCCAAAAATAAAATAGAATTTTAATTAAAAAAAAAACAAACTGTATTGTCTGTCTCTCGTTGACCTGTTAATAACTAGAGTGTGTTAGTGGGGGATGTGGAATGTCTGCAGTACATGTCCCCTTGCTGACCTGTGAACAACCAGAGGGTCTTATTGTGGGAAGGGAATAGGAGTGCTAGCACTACAGTCTTTACTCACCAGTGAATAACTAGAGGGACTCAAGTGGGGTAGGCCAGCACTACATGCACCATCACGGACCTGTGAATAGACAGAGGAGTTTAGCCTGGGGAAGGGGGAGCCATTACTGTATGTAACCTCACTGACCTGTGAATAACCCAGAGCGTCTCGGGGGGTTGGGGTGGGGGAAGAATACCAGCACTACACTAACCTCTGAATAACCAGAAGGGCTTAGTGGGGGTGGGCGAGTAGGAGGGAAACCCCGCACTACATGTACCTAAGAATTGCATTTACCAGAGAGTTTTACCGTGGGGGTGTGGAGCACTGCATGTATATCACTGACATGTGAATAACCAGAGGGTTTTATTGGGGGGGGGGCAGTACAGCATGTACTGTCACAGACCTGTGAATAACCACAGTCTCGGTGTGGGATGGGGAGGGGTGCCAGCATGACACTGACCTGAGAATAACCACAGTCTCTGTGTGGGATGGGAGGGGTGCCAGCACTACACTGACCTGTGAATAACCACAGTCTCGGTGTGGGACAGGGGAGGGGTCCCAGCACTACACTGACCTGTGAATAACCACAGTCTCAGTGTGGGACAGGGAAGGGGTGCCGGCACTACACTGACCTGTGAATAACCACAGTCTCTGTGTGGGACAGGGGAGGGGTGCCGGCACTACACTGAACTGTGAATAACCACAGTCTCGGTGTGGGACAGGGGAGGGGTGCCGGCACTACACTGAACTGTGAATAACCACAGTCTCGGTGTGGGACAGGGGAGGGGTGCCAGCAGTACACTGACCTGCGAATATCTACAGTCTCGGTGTGGTACAAGGGAGGCATGCCAGCACGACACTGACCTGTGAATAACCACAGTCTTTGTGTGGGATGGGAGGGGTGCCAGCACTACACTGATGTGTGAATAACCACAGTCTCGGTGTGGGACAGGGGAGGGGTGCCAGCACTACACTGACCTGTGAATATCTACAGTCTCTGTGTGGGACAGGGGAGGGGTCCTGGCACTACACTGACCTGTGAATAACTGCAGTCTCGGTGTGGGACAGGGGAGGGGTGCCGGCACTACAATGATCTGTGAATAACCACAGTCTCAGTGTGGGACAGGGAAGGGGGTGCCAGCACTACACTGACCTGTGAATAACCACAGGCTCGGTGTGGGACAGGGGAGGGGTGCCGGCACTAGAATGATCTGTGAATAACCACAGTCTCAGTGTGGGACAGGGGAGGGGGTGCCAGCACTACACTGACCTGTGAATAACCACAGGCTTGGTGTGGGACAGGGAAGGGGTGCCAGCACGACCCTGACCTGTGAATAACCACAGTCTCTGTGTGGGATGGGAGGGGTGCCGGCACGACACTGACCTGTGAATAACCACAGTCTCTGTGTGGGATGGGAGGAGTGCCAGCACTACACTGACCTGTGAATAACCACAGTCTCTGTGTGGGACGGGAGGGGTGCCAGCACTACACTGACCTGTGAATAACCACAGTCTCTGTGTGGGATGGGAGGGGTGCCAGCACTACACTGACCTGTGAATAACCACAGTCTTGGTGTGGGACAGGGGAGGGGTGCCAGCACTACACTGACCTGCGAATATCTGCAGTCTCTGTGTGGGACGGGAGGGGTGCCAGCACTACGCTGACCTGTGAATAACCACAGTCTTGGTGTGGGACAGGGGAGGGGTCCTGGCACTACACTGACCTGTGAATATCTACAGTCTCTGTGTGGGACAGGGGAGGGGTGCTGGCACTACACTAACCTGCGAATATCTACAGTCTCTGTGTGGGACATGGGAGGGGTCCTGGCACTACACTGACCTGTGAATAACTACAGTCTTGGTGTGGGACAGGGGAGGGGTGCCAGCACTACAATGATCTGTGAATAACCACAGTCTCAGTGTGGGACAGGGAAGGGGGTGCCAGCACTACACTGACCTGTGAATAACCACAGTCTCGGTGTGGGACAGGGGAAGGGTGCTGGCACTACACTGACCTGCGAATATCTACAGTCTGTGTGTGGGACGGGAGGGGTCCTGGCACTACACTGACCTGTGAATAACTACAGTCTCGGTGTGGGACAGGGGAGGGGTGCCAGCACTACACTGATTTCTGAAAAATCAGAAGGGCTCAGTGGAGTAGCAGAGATAGATAGAGCCCAGTACTACATGTACAGTAGATGTGAATTTAGCAGAGGGTTTTACGGTGGGAGGAGGCAACACTGCAATTCTATCACTCTGTGAAGAACCAGAGGGTTTTATGGGGGTGGGGGGTGGCCAGCAGTACATGTACCCTTAATGATCTGAATCTACCAGAGGGTTTCGTGGAAAGGGGGGTAGCACTACCTGTACCCTTAATGATGTGAATTTACCAGAAGGTTTTGTGGGAAGGGGGTTCTGCACTACATGTACCTTTAATGATATGAATCTACTAGAGGTTTTATGGGGAGGGTCTGCACTACATGTACCTTTTAATGATGTGAGGTTTTATGGGAGGGGCCTGCACTACATGTACCCTTAATGATGTGAATTTACCAGAGAGTTTTATGGGGAGGGTGGCCAGCACTACATGTACCCTTAATGATGTGAATTTACCAGAGGGTTTATGGGGGGGCAGCACTACCGTACCCTTAATGATGTGAATTTACAGAGGGTTTTATGGGAGGGGTGGCCAGCACTACATGTACCCTTAATGATGTGAATTTACCAGAGGGTTTATGGGAGGGTGGCCAGCACTACATGTACCACAATGATGTGAATTTACCAGAGGGTTTTATGGGGAGGGTCTGCTACCTGTACCCTTAATGATGTGGAACTTACCAGAGGGTTTTTATGGGGGGGCAGCACTACCTGTACCCTTAATGATGTGAATTACCAGAGGGTTTTATGGGGGCAGCACTACATGTACCTTTAATGCTATGAATCTACTAGAGGGTTTTATGGGGGTCTGCACTACATGTACCTTTAATGATGTGACTCTATCAGAGGGTTTTGGGGGCCTGCACTACATGTACCCTTAATGATGTGAATTTACCAGAGGGTTTTATGGGAGGGTCTGCACTACCTGTATCCTTAATGATGTGAATTTACCAGAGGGTTTTATGGGGAGGGGGTGGCCAGCACTACATGTACCCTTAATGATGTGAATTTACCAGAGGGTTTTATGGGAAGGGGGGCCAGCACTACATGTACCCTTAATGATGTGAATTTACCAGAGGGTTTTATGGGAAGGGGGTCTGCACTACCTGTACCCTTAATGATGTGAATTTACCAGAGGGTTTTATGGGGAGGGTGGGGCCAGCACTACATGTACCCTTAATGATGTGAATTTACCAGAGGGTTTTATGGGGAGGGGGTCTGCACTACCTGTACCCTTAATGATGTGAATTTGCCAGAGGGTTTTATGGGGAGGGGGTCTGCACTACATGTACCTTTAATGATGTGACTCTATCAGAGGGTTTCATGAGGAGGGGGTGGCCAGCACTACCTGTATCCTTAATGATGTGACTTTATCAGAGGGTTTTATGGGGTGGGGCTGCACTACATGTACCCTTAATAACATGAATAGTTTACCAGAGGGTTTCATGAAAGGGGGTAACGCTACATATACTGTCACTGACTTGCGAATGACCAGAGGGCCTCGGGAGGGTAGTCACTGCACATCTCCTCGCTGACCTGTGAATACCGAAAATACAGGCTGTGAAATTGGGTGTATGATGAGCAGCCCAAGCCAGTGAAGTTGAGGAACAGACAGGCTGTTTGGTTTAGTAAGAAAAAGGTGGGGCTCAATTCATAAAATACATGATTTAAAAACTGAATATTGTCCAAAGCTGTATTTTTCAAGAGTCCCTGAGATACTTTGTGCTCTTTCAAGGGTTTGACTGTCCGGAGATGTTGCTGTGTTAGTTTATGCATGTGCCCGCTGCTGTGATAGTGAAATCTCCTGTCCTTCCTGTTCTTTCAGTTCAAAATAACCATTGGATCCCAAGCAGAGGAAGGCGTGTACAGCCTAAACTTCCACAACTGCTACAACAAAAACTCGTTCAATATCGAAGTGAGTGCTGTTGTAACCTTCACTTTCTTTTTAAAGGTTACGTAAGTCATAGAAATGTCTCCATTTATTTATTTTTTGCGGGGAAAACAATTAAAGTCAGGAAAATAATAAGCCATTTGAATGCATTACTTTTTTTTATACAGGAGAAATAAATCAATTGCTTCTCTAATTTTTTTTTTTTCATTTGTGCATTTTCCTGGAGCAATGAGAGAATTGAGCATCATTATACTACAAGGTTGTGTGTCGTGCTGGGATAATGTCACTCCTGAGGTGGGTGAAGCATGAGCCCACAGGCTGAGTATGTTCAGCATCCCAGAAGTGACGTTATTCCAGCACAACACACACCCCTGGAGTGCATTAATGCTATTATATAATGGCTCGTTAATGAAAATACAAAGGAAAAATGTGGAAAATACATTTTTTAACATTTTTTTTTTTACTGGATTTTGTATGTGGAGGTGTATGTGTTTAAAAAATAAAAGTCCACAATTTCTGTTGTGTGCAGTAGGTGGCGCTGCTGCTTATTTGTTGTTTCCATATCCCTACTCTGTGCTTGTTTCTTTTGTGCGTGTGTGATACTGCTGCACCTGCTCCCCCTCCCCATGCCGTTGCTCTGTTGTACTTTCCCCCCAAATGCCGGTATTGTTATTTATCTAATGAATGGAGCACTTTAGTTTGAAAGCAGCAGGGCTGAAAGGATGAATACGATAAAATGCCCTGTTCTCTGCTATTTTTAATATGTGCATGGGAATCTTTGCTTGCAGCCATGGCCTTAAATTGGAGTGCTCCTTGACTGCAGTTCCCCGATGTGGCAACTTTAGTGATTGTTTTACTAAGGTATTTTTTTTCCCTTCTGTCCCTCAGCATCCCCATCCTGTCGCCCTGCTATTTCTAGGACTTACCCAGCTTGGTCCAGTGCCCGTGGCATGCCCCCGGTGAGATCACTGAGGCAAATCTGAGCCTGGTGATGACTGACTTTATAGTGCTCCCTTGTTCATCTGCCTCCTTCGCTTACTGCTAGCCTGATTCCTCTGCACAACGTGGGCTGCAGTGTTACTTCCCCGTTTATCTGCCACCCTCACCGTCCTTCATCTGCCAGGTATTGCTCGTGTACAGATTGTATTGGGAGCAGTGTTATGCTCCCTCACTTATCCACCAGGTGGTGCTAGTGCACTGTAATTGTCTCTTGTTTATTTTACAATAAGCAGTGAAAAAGAAAAAGAAACCTGGGCACATGAAGGGCAGACAACCCTTCTGCCTTGTAAACTCATGAACCACTCTGAAATCACCCAGTGCTATGCCTGTTTACTCTACTTCTTTTCACTCCAAGGGGCAGAGGAGCATGGATTAGTACTGCACAGTTTTCGGTAGGGTATGGTGCTCCTTCCTGTGCTCCTAAACCTGTGGCTGCTGTGAAGTCCTGTGCTTTACTGTGCATCTGTCCTGAAACCCCTCTGCCATGTAAACTTACGAACCACCCTTCAGTCACTGTTGGCATCTCTCTTCAAACCCATGGCTTCTGCCCTGTAAACCCTAACCACCATTTCACCCCAAGGGGCAGAGGAACATGGCTCTGTACTACACAGCTTTCAATAAGTTACTGTGCTCCCTCCTGTGCTGCTAAACCCATGGTTGCTGTGAAGTCCTGTATTGTACTCAGCATCTCTCCTCAAACCTTCTGCCCTGTAAACTCACAAACTACCCTCCAGTCACTGTCTTGAGTTTTACTTTTTAACTGACACTCGGGGGGGGGGGGGTGAAGTGCTTTAAGGTTAGTTTTGTTTTGCAGTTCCCTCTCCCCATCAGGCAGCGGAGATGCAGGCTGAGCTCAAGTTAACCTTCTTTGCTGCAGAGACCAACAGCATTGAAAGTGAGTTTCAGACTCGCTGCACAGACGCACGGTTAGAAACTGAGATTGTTGCTGCCTACTGCTTTAGCTGGGAGTCTGGACGCAGCATGAAAGGTCTTTGTGTGGAGGACTTTACAAGAACGGCACTTTCTCCTCAAACCACGACTGCTGTTCTCCTTGCTGCCATGCTCTCCTCGCTTCTCTTCCATGTTCTCCTCGCTTCTCTTCCATGCTCTCCTCACTTCTCTTCCATGCTCTTCTTGCTTCCAAGTTGCAAGTGCAGTAAGCTGCTGAAACTAGAAGTACTAAACTCTGTAAACTACTGTACATTATGAGCTGTAGACTAATGTATAAACCATGAATAAAGAGTATGCTATGTAAGAGTTCTTAAAATTTTGTTGGGAAACCACCACCCTCTTTTATCCGCCAAATTTTAAGATGTACCAAGGTTGGCAGAGAAGTGGGATCATTGTTTCTGCATGTCCAGAGAAGTGCCTTGTCAGCGGATGTGCGGCTTAAGGTATGTCAAGCTCATCCTGCCCCCAGCCCTGGATTTTCCTAGTTTCTATGTTGCAGGGCATCCCCACGTCACAATGTAATGACAGGCTAACCCACTAATGTCGGGGACGTCCCCTTCCAATGTCTGCTGTTCTCTGCTGCAGCTCTCCCTGTGGTCACCCAGGGGACTGTGTGGTAGCAGGGAACTTGAACTCTCCCCCCCCCCGGGAGGAAGTGAGCATCTCCTTGGACACTCGACCTTTCTCCCCCTGGCCGATCCTGCAGCGCCCGATTTCAGTGCCCAACTTGGGTCATCGGTGCTGCATGCAGTCTCGCTACCACTCTGCCACTGGGCTGGCCAGTTGTTTTACTGATTAATTTGGGGATTTGATTTGTTAATCAGCTGTGGACAGTGTGTCTTGGGAGTGAGGTTAACGGCTTGCAATTGAAGTGGGGGGCTATGAAGCTGATCACGCTAACAGCTTTGGTTTCAGTTTGGTATTTGCTCCTAAATCAAGGAGTTTGTGGTAAGATTAGGTGGAATTCTAGCTTGGTGAATGGAGTTATTTTGTTGCTTTGGTGCAGTAGGAGGGAAGGATTTATTTGTTTTAAAAATTGTGAACCATTACCAGAGTTCTTTGGCAGTCACATCAGGTGCGGGCAGCTTGAACATGTACTGGCGGAGTGATTGTTTAAATATGTCATGTGGTAGCTGGGCCTTGATACAGTAACATCATTATTCAAGGTGGCCACTGACCAATCAGATTGCAAGAAATGTTTTTGATGTTATAGAATGTTTGTTGCTCCCCCCACTGGTTTATATTTCATAGTTACAATAAGGAAACCATGTCTCTCTGTGCTGGGAACAGTGGTGGGGGGCCAAAATAACTGCGGACCTCATGTGAGACAGTAATCTGGTAACTTTCCATGCATAATACAGTCTGAGTTCTGAGGAGCAACCCATTTTTGTCACAGCCTTTATTTACCTAGGTAAGTGCATCTCATTTTATGTGAGGTTCTGCTGTTACCCTTGTTAAATTTGGGTGAACTGAAGCACAGGTAGGTCAAGTGGTCTTCTTGAGGTCACACAGGGGAGTCAGGAGCTGCGTTGGGGTTTGAACCTGGTCTCCAGGGTTGTTTCTCTGGATCACACAGGGGAGTCGGTCGCTGCTTTGGGATTTGAACCTTGGTCTCCAGCGATGTAAGACTGTGTTCTAGCTTCTAAACCATGCTGGCTTCTCAGCGTACATAGTCACACTCAGAGAAATCGGCATTGGCAGTCTGGAATGTGACATTCTGAGGTGGGTGAAACTGGGGCCGTCCGTTCACTGTCTTGAGATGATGCCCGCAGACACTGGTTTCTGACTGGTTGAAAGTAGTCATTTAATTTCTAGCCCACAACACTGTATTGGGACCCTGGCAGTAGTGCCAGAGTGTTACTTGTAATAAATCCTGAACACCAGACAGCCTTACTGCACCAATGTGCATCTAAACTAGCTACGTGATCTCATGGACTAAACTTAGGCTGGGAAGTTTATGGCTGTGTCAAACCTGTGCTCCACTGTGCCACCTGCTGGCCACTGAAGCAATAAAAAGTTGCATCATTCAGTGCTGCCCCCAGTGCTTTTGACTTGTAGTGTGACCTTCCCAAATCCTGTTCCATGCTGCAGGATAACACTTTGTCACAAACATACGAAGAAGCCAGCAGAATCAGGCCACTGGGTCTATCTAGTCTGCTTGTATTACAGGGTCCACAGCTTGAGCTACTGACCCTGCCCTCCCATCCTCTCCATCTGCCTTTCCCATGACCCTTACTTTCCCCTTAAGTCTGTCTCGGCTTCTCTTGAAGCTACCCACCATCTTCATTGAGGCCACCTCTTCTGTCTGCACTGCCCAACTGTCCACCATCCTCTCCATGAGGAAATGCTTCCTAGCCTCCCTCCTAAACCTCCTCCCCCCTCCAACTTAAAACTGTGTCCCTCGTGTTCCGGTTGCCACTTAGCTTAAAGAGACCCTTCTTATCCACCCTGTTTATCCCTTTCAGGTACTTGAAGGTCTCAGTCATGTCTTCTGTCTCTCTCTCTCCTCTCTCTCTCCCCTCTCCTCCAGGGAGTACATGTTCAGGGCCCCCAACCTCTCCTTGTAAGCTCTATCCTGCTGGCCCTTGATCATCTTAGTTACCCTCCTGGACAGTCTCCAGCAGGTTGATGTCCTTTTTAAGGTGTGGGCACCAGTACTATACTCAATACTCAGATGTGGCCTCACCAGTGACATGTACAGGAGCAGTATAATTCCCTCTCACCTACTGCTGATCCCCCTGGCTATGCAGCCCAACATTTTAGTTTACCTTGCTGCTGCTTTCCTCAATGCGTGGAGTGCTTCAGGTCGCTAGTGATCATCACTTCCAGATCCTTCTCTTCCTCTGTCACAGATATCCAGACCCCTCCTAGGTTGTACTTTGTCCTGGGATTCTTGGTTCCAGTAATGGACAACTTGGCATTGAAGCCAAGCTGCCAAATCCCGGATGACCTCTCAAGCTTTTCCAGATTGTCCTCTAGCTCCTGTATCCCTTTGGCTGTGTCCGCCCTCCTACAGAGCTTAGTGTTGTCCATGTATAGGCTCATTTTGCCCTTTATGCCATCCTCAGTATCATTGATGAAGACTATGAACAGCAGCGGTCCAAGCACTGAGCCCCGTGGGACCCCACTGGTGAACTCACTGGTGCTAGATAACTCTCCCCGCCACCACCACCCTCTAGGTCCTGTTCCTCAACCTAGTCAAAGAAGTCAGTCAGTTTAGTTTGACATGTCTTCTCTCGTATAAACCTGTGCTGCCTTGCATCCTGGAGACCATACTACTCTAGATACTCTACCAACCTTTCCTTAAGTATGGTCTTCATGAGCTTGCATACGATTGAGGTCAGACTGACTGGTTTGTAATTCCCTTCGTCATCCTTGGGACCTCTTTTATGGAGGGGCACCACAGGTGCCATTCTCCAGTCCTGCAGTACCATGTCTGACTCCAGTGAACTACTGAACAGGCCCACCAGTGGCCCTGCAAGCTCCTCTTCCAGTTTCTCAGCACCCCCGGGGTGTATGGATGTATGCCATTTGGGCCTGGTGATTTGTCCACGTTCAATGCTAGCAGCCCTTCCCTCACTCTTGTTATCTTGTAACATGGAATTCCATTTACACAGCCTTCTGAAGCCTAGGAAATAAACAAGCCCCTTGTATTGGGACACCCTGCTTGTGACGCTGATGTAGGGAAGCATATCAGAGCTTTGGGGTACTTGTGCTTCTTATAATAGAAGAATAGTTTCAATTTTCTAACAGCATTGATGTTTTCATTTCCTACCATCTAAGCAGATAACCCACCCATGTGCTTTGCCCCAGAATGCTAAGGTAGGTTTAAATCTGAACTGTGTCTTGACCTTGCAGTCCCACAACTGCCACATCTTTTCAGGGGCAGGAATAAGCGGACACATCCCAGACGGCACTCTTCTTGTTGTTTGTGAAAAATATTTTAAAGTTGATACCTTTTTAGGTATTTTGTAATTAAACTATGCACTATGTTGTACAGTAGTTGCTTAATTTAGTTTGTGTTTTTTGGGTTCCTAGGAAATACAATTTACCATTTAAAAGCTTGTTTTCTTTGTTCTCGTTTCTGTTCCGGAACTGAAATGGCAGCAGTTGTATTTTGTATTTCTAAATATAACTGCTTTCAGATTTTGCTTCTCTTATTTCTTAAGTCTGTGTATATTTACATTTTGCTTTTTTTATTTCTTAATTCTGGATATATTATCAATTTGTTTTCTCAGAAGTGACACTTCCTGCTTCACCAAAATTCTTGTCAAAAAACAGAACAGGAACTGCAGCAGCATTTTAAGAAATATGTTGTTGTCTGTAAGGAAAGTGTTTCTAGGGATGTCTTTTGGGTAGTATCCCTGCTCTGTATTCTCAGGAGTGATCACATCTTAAAAACAAACAAACAACAAAAAAACACTTTTTAAATATATGAAGTAGGAAATGTTTTTCTATTTATTTATACTTTATATTCTTCTTTAATCTTTCGGTCAGGTGGACCTCGTCGCCATTTAGTGATTTTTATTTTACTTTTTTTCTTACTGGGTTTTAATTTTTCGATAGTCCACTTATTTTGTTGCTTCTGGTGCAGAAAGTACTGAGGTAATTGGGTCAGTTGATGCTGTTTCTGGTTCTGGCACATGCATGGGTGGTAGAACATAGGTGCTGCTCACGGTATCACCTGCCACAACAGTTCTTATTCCCTTGGGGTCCGGTGCCTCTGGCCTTTACCAAAGAGTGTGGGTCTATGGAAAAAATACCCAAGAAGATCACGACTTACGACAGTTAACACCTTTTCACTGGTTAGTTTTCTGTATCTCTTAGTATTTCAGAGCTTATTTCCAAAGTAGATCCCTAGTACTTACCTCCATGGGCTCTACTAGGAAACTTTTTAAGTTGGAAGAGATAGAAACACTGATGGTGTTAGAACAGAAAGTTACTTACCTTGTAACTAAAGTTCATCTAATTGATGCTTTCATGTGATTACCACTACCCTTTCCGCTTCCCTTCCTAGGATAGGTACAGATGTCTCAGTAAAGAAACTTTGCTCCCATTGTTTCACCATTCAGAGAGAGAGTACCTCTTTAGAAATTTAGGGATATGTTTTTCATTCTAAATCATTTTAAATATATCATAGAAAATCCTTTTCAGATTGCTTTTGTTAATATGTTATAGTGACTTGGTAGTATTTCTTTCTCTACATCTGACAGAGTGTTGGGGTCACAAGATTAGTACAGAAGGTGCAGTGTAGGGTTACACTTATTGTGCTGCAGCATTTCGTGTGGGTGTGTACGTGTGCATGCTTTATGTACTAGTGGTAATACAATGGAAACCTTGATTATATGAACTATAGTTACAAGGTAACTTTTTTTCATCAGCACCTGCTATACCCCTATTCCATGTGGAAACTAATGTATATCAGTCCATCCATCCATCGGTAAATCAGTCAGTATTATAAAGGCGTGGTCACACCCTTATAGTTAGGCTCGGGAAGGCACTTTAATGTTAAACCTGACATTTTGCACTTTAATAACTATGCAACCATTCAGCGGATATGCACGAAATTTGGTATGCACTGTCCCATGGGGTAGATCTCTTGAAGTACTGTACCAAGTTTTGTTTTTGGTCGGATTGGCAGATTTTTGCGCTGTGCACAGTGGAAAAAAAATGCTAAAATTCACCCTTTTTGTGCCTGTTTTTCCTCATTGCACTGCGGCCAAACCATTTGGAATTGTGGTCTGAAATTTGCAGGGTAGAAAGAGCTGGCCCCAAAGAACAAGTCAGTATTGGTCTGGTGAAACAATTGTAATCAGTTGCAAAGTTATTACATTTTGAAATTCCAGGTTCTGAACATGCTCATTTCAGTCTTTTGGATAGCTGCATGGAACGAAAAAGGATTTTGCTCTGACAAAAAAGGATCCCCCATGAAAAAGGATGCTTAAGATCCTTTTTGGACAGAAAAAATTCCTTTTTCGTCGGCTGCCATCTTGTGTTTTTTGTTTTTTTTGTTATTTTAGCCGAAAAAAACTGTTATAACTGTGTCCAGGGATGTCTTCTGCAGACATCCACGTATGTATCTTGTTCATCAGGATGTCCTTTGCTCTTGTGTGCCTTTTGTTTAATTTTATGTAGCCTCAGAGTGTTTATTTTTATAGAATTTAACCCTTTTTCTTGATTCACTTCCGTTCTCTTTTCGTCGTGACAAAAAAGGATTATGACATCTAACGAAAAAGGAATTTGTCTGACGAAAAAAGATTAGGGATTTCTTTGACCAGATGTCCCTGCTCATAATCCTTTTTCATCAGACGCATTCCTTTTTTGTGAGACATCCAGATCCCTTTTCATCATAATGAAAAAGGAATTCATATGATGAAAAATAATTATCCATATGACGAAAAAGGATTATGACGTCTATGTAAAAAGGAATTCACTGACAAAAAAGGATTAGGTCGTGCCACGAAAAAGGATTTAAGAGTCATCCTTTTTTGCCAGAGTCTCTGCTCATTTTTCATCAGTGAATTCCTTTTTTGTCAGATGCCATAATCCTTTTTCATCATGACGAAAAAGGAATAATCCTTTTTCGTCAAGTTCATTTTTCGTCATGACAGCAAAGGATTATGACATCTCATTAAAAAATGATTTGTCTGATGAAAAAGGATTACTGGCAGAGCCATCTGGTCAAAGAAGTCCCTAATCCTTTTTTGTCAGATGAATTCCTTTTACGTGAGGTATCCTAATCCTTTTTCGTCATGATGAAAAAGGAATTTGTCTGATGAAAAAGGATTATAAAGAGGGCCACTGGTTGCAGAGTCCCTAATCCTTTTTCATCAGACGAATTCCTTTTTTACAAGACGTCATAACCCTTTTTCGTCATGATGAAAAAGGATTAGGTACAGGCTGTTTTAAATCCTTTTTTTGTCAGATGAGTTCCTTTTTCATCAAAGGTCGTCATCTTTGTCTTTTTTTTTTTTTTACCTCCTCCTCCTCTCCCCAAGCTCCACTTCTTCAGGAGTCCCCAATGGAGTTCTGCCCCCACTTCTGCCACCTACCTGTGTCGTCCGTGAACCCCCATGTAGCCTCGGTTTACCGCCCCGGGTGGGGACGAGGTGGGGCCCTTACACCCCAAATTTAACCTGTTTCGTTGGGCTCTGGGATTGGCCAGGCAGGAGCCATGAGGGGTCTGCTCTGGGGCTCCATCTACCCGGAGCCTGGAGAGTGTTTTCCTCCTCGGTGTTTCTGTGGACATCACGTGAGCGCTAACATTCTCCCCTTGCTGCATCTCGGCACATGCTGTGCCTCAGACCTCCGCCTCAGGCCAGTCTTGCACCGGGATATTGACCCCCTTCCCTCCCTGGAGAAAGTGAGCTGTCCTGAGGATGCTCAAGCCTTCTCCCCCGGCTGGCTCTCCAGCTCCCTGGGCTCGTTCCTGAACCCGGGTCACTGGCGTCGCAAGTGGAAATCCAACCGCTGCACCGGCAGGGCGGCTGTCCTTATCTTTTTCATCATGACAAATAAGGAATTAATCTCATGAAAAAGTATTGAACCTGAGATACTGTGGGTGTGCAGGGTCCAAAGGACACTGTGCTCCTACCCCAAAAGACATTGTAGCGTAGTGTCTGTGGGGCAGTGTGCTGCTGCGGGAGCTCCTACACCTAAAAACATTGTAGCGCAGGGTCTATGGGGCACTGTGCTGGTGCCTGAGAAACTGTGGTAGTGCAGGGTCCAAAGGACCCTGCATTGCCACCTCTAAACACATAGTAGTGTAGGGTCTGTGGGGGACTGTGCTGGTGCCCGTCATACTGTGGGTGCGCAGGGTTCAAAGGACCCTGCGCTTCCATAGTAAAATAAGGATACAATTATACTATCTCAGAAAGTAAGGAAATAAATTGCAAAAAACTTCATTAATGCATCAGTTGGGAAATGTGGTGTTGGGGTTTCCAACCCTAACACCCCATTCTCCTCCCTGCACAAGGCCACAGGCCGGGGTGGGCTGTCTTGGGGCTGTGAACCTAATGCTCACCCCATTCCATTCAAAATTAAGTAACATGGCTACGGCATAGGTGAATGGGTGAGTGCTAGTTCACGCCCCCAAGATAGCCTCCCCCACCCCTCCTACCAGACCTCAGCAGGGTGGGAATGGGTGTTAGGTTGAAAACCCAATGCCACATTTCCCTACTTTTGTTGCTTTAATCCTAACTGATGCATTAACAACATTTTTTGCAATTTATTTACATAACCATGTGAAACTATAAAGAACAAGTTTTCATAGACAATGGTGATCTTTCCTCAAAAAGATGCGTCGAGATATAACAAACACAAAATACAACTTTTAGACATGTAACTTGATGTGAATACAATATAAAATAAGCAAGAACAGTATATATAGAAAATATTGTATAAAGACAAATGTAATACAGTATCTGTACTTGTACAAGGAACAATATATACAGCAGCTATGGCATCAAGACAGGGCAAACTTGTAATATGATATCTGTACTTATACATAGAACAATATACAGTATGCAGCAACTATTGCATCGAGACAGGACGAACGTAATACAACATCCATAACTGTAAAAGGAACTGATATTCCAGTGTGCTTGCCTGATTAACCAATACAAACAGACCAGCATTCAGACCTGTTCCACCCTGTTCTATTGGACAAGCTGAGCTGTGCTGGCCTTTCAGCTCTGGATGTTGATTGGTTCTGTTCATACCTCATGGGTCATCAACAGTCAGTACAGGTGGGAAGTGTCCTGTCCACTCCCTTCCCCATCCTAGCAGGGGTCCTAGAGGGCTCCATCCTGGGTCCTATCCTGTTCTCAGTTTCCCTAAATGACCTGCCTTCTGCTTGTGTCTCTTCACATATCCATATGTATGTAGATGACATGGTCATTTACTCCTCTGGCCTTTCGGCTTCGGCTATGCAAGGTCTGCTCCAGCAAGACTTCCACAACATACTACATTTGTCCATGCCAGCCAGTTTAGGGTCAACACCAAGAAGACGGTGTCCATGACCTTTGGTACCAGCCAAAAACTGGCCAGGCTCTCACCCTTATCTGTCTTCTCCACGTTGGATGGCACACCTGTGGAGGTTGTCCCTGCCTTCAAGTACCTTGGTGTGTGGCTTGATAGTAAGCTTGATTTCTCAGCCCACATTGACACCATCCATGCCTGACTTCATCCACAACTTGGTGCCCTGTTTAATAATAAGAACTGCCTCTCCCTCCAGGTCCACCAGGAGCTGGTCACCAAAATGGTTCTCCCGGTCTTTGACTATGTGGATGTGGTTTATTGCCTCACCCCTTCCTCTTCCCTTGCCAGACTGGATATACTCTGCAGTGCCTTCTGTCATTTCTATACCAGCTCTCCCCTCTGTACTCATTACTGCTCTGTCTATTCCTCCCTTTCCATCCTCCCTCTACCTTCACATCACCAGTCCCACTGTACCTCCCTTATTGCTAAATACTGGTTTGGATCCCTTCCCTCCTACCTCTCCTTCCTTCTATCCCCCATCTCCTACTCCTCTTACTCTCTCCACTTCATGGATTCCAGTACTTTCTGCACTCCTCACCCTCATTCATCTGCAGAGCAAGCTGCCTTCTCCTGCCACCTCCCTTCCCTCTGGAACCTGCTCTCTTCACCTCTCCACCTCCCTTCCCTCTGGAACCTGCTCCCTTCATCTCTCCACCTCTCTTCTTCTCTCCTGACCCTTAGATGCTAGCTAAGGCACCTTCCTGTTCCTTCTTGTTCCTGTCCACACCCCCCTTGACTCTTCTCCTCCTCTCCTTTGACACACCTCCTGCTTAGGAGTCCCTTCATTTTAGGCTAAACATGAATTTGCCCCCTGCCTTAAGTCTGTATCCCATATCACTTTTGCCTTCCATAACTGGAACTGTGCACTTTACTGTATTATTGAATGCTTGTCCTCATATCAGTTTGATGAACCATGTTGCTGTTCATGTACTTGCTCATAATATTGCTCCTGCACTTGTTATATTGTCTATGTTAACCACACTCTAATGTTTTGCAGTGTTATTCTTTTTGTACTCCCCTTCCGCATCCTGTGGGTTGCACCTGGAAACAGGTCTAGGCTTAGTGTGCCTTTCCTTGTCACCAGTTTTTAAATACATACATACATGCATGTATAAAATACATATGTACACGTGTACATAAATAAAATGTAATGGGATCTGAATACAATACAGAATAAGCAGCAACTATATATATACAGCAAATGTTGCATATCATAGGAATGAGACAAACATGAAATGCAACTGTCAGGCAACATCACAGTCTAAATACAATACAGAATAAGCAGTAACAATATATACAGCTTGTATTGCATATTATTGAGATATCACAGACATAAAATACAATGTTCAGACACTTAACTTGGTCCAAAACAACACAGGATCAGCAATAATATACACACCAAATATTTGCTTATAGAATAACATACACAGTAATAATTTGTTCTATTTAGGACACAGTTGTTTAATAGGTAGCAAATGTATTTATTTAAAACAACATTCAGGTTCTAATTTTGCTAATGAAAAATAATAATACAAGGATGCTCCCTTTCGCATTTTCTAGTTGTGTCATTGGCTGTAAGTCAGCAGTTGCTTTTTCTGTCTGTAGATGCAGATAATAGAACGAAACCCAGGAGGGTACCTGTCTGCTGCTGAGATTCCACTGCCTCTTCTTTATATCGTCATGTCTGGCATCTTCTTCGCTGCTGCCGTGTTCTGGGTTTACACTCTCTTCAAACACAGGTACATCTGCAGATAGCTGCCCCTCCAGCAGGGCAAATTGGGAACAGGTTTCCCCCAAAACTAAGGCTCATATGAGAACAGATCCCCCCCCCCAAACAAGGGTAGATCTGAAAAGAGGTTCTCCTCCAAATGAAGGCAGATCTGAGAACAAGTTCTGCCCACAAACGAGGGCAGATCTGAGAAAACAGGTTCTACCCACAGACAAGGGCAGATCTGGGAACAGCTTCTCCCACAAATGAGGGCAGATCTTAGAACAAGTTCCCCCGTAAACAAAGGCAGATCTGACAACAGGTACCCCCAGAAATGGGGCCAGATCTGAGAACAGGTTCCCCAATAAATGAAGACCGATCTAACAGCAGGTTTCTCCACAAACAAGGGCAGATCTGAGAACAAGTTCCCACATAAACGAAGACAGCTCTGAGAACAGGTTTCCCCACCAAGGAAGGCAGCCATGAGAACAGGTTCCCCTACCAAATGAGGAGAAATCTGAGAACAGGTTCCCCCACCAAGCAAGGTAGAAATGAAAATAAGGTTCTTCTACCAACAAGGACAGATTTGAGAACAGGCTTCCTCACCAAGGATGGCAGCTCTGAGAACAGGTTCTTCTACCATGGAAGACGGATCTGAGAACTGATTTCCCCGCTAAGAAAGAAAGATCTGAGAACAGGTTTCCCCACTGAGGAAGATAGGTCTAAGAACAGGTCTCCCCACCAAGAAAGTAAGTTCTGTGAAAAGGTTTCCCCACCAAGAAAGTAAAATCTGAGAACAAGTTTCCCCACTGTGAAAGGTAGCTCTTAGAACAGGTTCCCCTACCAATGAAGACACATCTCAGAACAGGTTCCTGCATAAATGATAGTTGATTTGGATGTAAGTACCCCACATGAGGGTGGTTGTAGGTTATGAGTTGTATCCTCACCTTTTTTTTCAGAATGGAACATTGTGACATCAGTCCCTTCACAGCAGGATGGGGTGATATGAGGGTTGTAATTTTACATGTCTATTGTAGCAGAATGTTACTTCAGTAATATCATTTAACAGCTGAAGTACTGCTTCGTTGTGGTAACACAATGCTGTAAAGTGTTTTGCGTATGACGCAAGTAGTTTAGTTCTAAAAAGTCTTGGCATGATAAAACTCGTTTGTAATGTATGCCTCAAAATGATAGTCCCCTTGCTAATGTCTGTTAATGTTTTCTTTTCACATCAGCACTATGCATGTAGGTTTGCAATTTATATTGTAAGTTTGCTCCAACGCCTACTGACATTGTATTCTTTTACATGTTATAATGATCTCTGGTGTACTATGATATGTTGTATCACTAAAATTGTATATGTCCTATGTGTCCAAGACTATCTTGAAAATGAGCTTGCTCAATGATGTAACTATCTAGTTAAAGTTTGATTGACTGATTGATTGAAACAAAACACAGAATTCTTATATATTGAGCTTTATCCCTTGCGAATTTGCTGCCACTTTTTCAGGCATTAGCAGGATGGTCAGGTCAAAGAGATCAGACATTTTCCTGATTTTTTTTTTTCCCAAGGCATCTGTCATAAGGGCTTTTCTAACCAAAGAGGAAGGGGCCTGGGAAGGTCCTTCCCTCCCATTTATATTCCTTTGTGGTACATGACCATGAAATCAACATTATTATATGATTGCCATAAAGAGGGCTATCTCTCCCCATCTCATTCCCTTTTGGCATGTGGTTATGAATATAGTTTTGTTCATTACAAAGTAATTCTTTCCCTCTCCAATCATCCTGAGTTATGTGACCATGAATATAGCATAGTTCAGGTTGCTGCCATGAGAATAACCTTCTCTCCACATTCCATTCCCTGTGTTCTGTGAGCAAGAAGGCAGCATTCTCTCAGTCATCTTGATGAGAAATTCCTCTCCATGTCCAGTGTCCTCTATGGTATGTGTCCCTGAAGGCAGTATTGTTCATGTAGCTGTGATGAGAAGGTCCTTCTTGTTCAATCTGATTTCCGCCATGGTATGTGACCATGAAGGCAGCATTGCCCACATTGCGGCTATGAGGTCCTTCTCTCCCCAACCCATTTCTCCATGGTTTGTGACCACAAAGGCAGCATTATCCATGCTGCTGCCATGAAACCCAGCCTTCTCTCCCCAACCCATTTCTCCATGGTTTATGACCATGAAGGTAGCATTATCCATGTTACTGCCATGAAGAGGTGCTTTTCTCCCCATTCCAGTCTCCCATGGTTTGTAATCATGAGGGCTGCATTGTCCATGTCATTGCCATGAGAAGGTCCTTCTCCCCATCCCGTCAGACTTGGCATGTAGCCATGCTGACATAATTGTTCTTGTTGTTGCCAAGAAAAGGTCCTTCTTTCCTTATCCCATTCCTCAGTAGTATGTGACCATGAATGCAGAATTGTCCACATCGCTGCCACGAGAAGGTTCTTCTTCCCATTCCATTCTCCTGTGTTACGTAAACATGAAGGTGGCATTGTCTGTATTGCTGCCATGATCAGGTCCCTCTTTTCCAGTCCCATGCCCCTGTGGCATGAATGTTGAATTGTCTATGTCACTGCTGTCTCTTTGCTCTGTCTCTCTCACTACAGTTCCTTTCTGTGTTTGACGATGTTTCATTCTCTCTGCAGGTTCAGCATTTTTAAAATCCACTGGCTGATGGCAGCTCTAGCATTTACCAAATCCCTCTCTCTGCTCTTTCACAGTGTAAGTAACACATTGCACAAGGAACAAGGCCTCGCTTAATTAGTAATAATCTACATCAGATCCCTGCAGACAAACTTGTCAGCCAAGTCCTTCTCAGTGAAGAAACAAGTGTCCCGTGTGTTAGGGAAAGTTAAGTCTGAAGCGTTTATCAGGTTCCTCTCTGAATATAATTTTTTGGACAAGTTTCTTCCCCTTCCCCACATTCCCCTTGCAGATTTTCAGTGTTTTCACACAAATTTATATGAGTCCTGATACTGGCAAACCTTATTTCTGGGGCCCAGACTAACCCCTGCAAGCACTAGCTAGCAGGTTTTATTTTATTTAGTTTTTATTGATAGGTAGAGGAGGACTAGGCAATTCGGTCTATTTTCAGCCACGTCTCCGGGAATACAGATGGAAATAAACTGAAATTGAACCAGATTTTTAGTAAATTATGGAAATGTGGCCAGGAAACTGTGGAAATTCCCTTACTCTTTTTGAGAAAAGCCATGGGGTCTTTAATGTCCACCTGAACAATCACCAGAATGGGAAGATGGGACCTCAGCGTATTGTCTCATCCAAATGATGGAGCGTCTGCTAACCCCACATTAAGGGTCACATGACCATGGTTAGTGGCATGGGAAAACGCACTGCTTCAACTTGTGTGTTTTTTAAAATCTTACCACCTCTAATCTAGCTGACTTTTAAAGCCCTACGCGGACTAGGCCCGGACTACCTGAAAGAGCTCCTGATTCCCTACCAGCCTGGTCGATCACTCCGCTCGTCTGGCGAGGGATTGCTAGAGGTTCCAAGGGTATGTTTAAAATCTTTTGGTGGAAGAGCGTTTGAGTTCGCTATGCCTACCCTTTGGAACTCTACCCTGTTGGATTCGGGAGTGCGCAACTGTGGAGTCATTCAAACAGGCTTTAAAGACTTATTTATGGTCTCAGGCTTTTAACAATTGAGTTTGTTGGTTATATTGTGATATGTGTATGATTTTATTTATGAATGACTGTTTATATATTTGAATTGCTGATTTTATTATGTACGACACCTTGGTTTTTTGAAAGGCACCTAAAAATAAAAATATATTATTATTATTATTATCTATGCCCTCTGAGCTAGTCAAAGGAGACTTTTACTAGTGTGATGCAAAATCTTCCAGCATTTGGCTGGTGGACTGGTACTGATTTCAGCCCATCATTTGTATGGCAGTGATAGGGAAGTCAGTTTTAAAATTTGTGGTGGAAAAAAAAATGGTCAGTCTGTGGACCACTAATCCTCATCACATCAAAGATTTTCAAGCAATTGTCAGGGATCTTGTGACCCTTAATGTGGGATTAACAGAAACTCTGAGTAAGGATGTCAGAATTGGTACTTCCAGGTAAGAGGTCCTGTGAGCCTTCTTGTGAGGTCAATGGAAACTCTGTATAAGGAAGCCAGAGGTGGTACCACCAAGAGGTAATGGTTCCTGTGACCCTTAGTGTGGGGTTAACAGAAGCTCTAAGTAAGGATGTCAGGCGTCCTGTGACCCTTAGTGAGGGGTTAATAGAAGCTCTGAATAAAGACATCAGGGAGCTCCTGTGACCCTTAGTGTGGGGTCAGTAGAAGCTCTGAGTGAGGATATTAGGGGGTTCTACAACTCTTAGTGTGGGGTTAACAGAAGCTGTTAGTAAGAATTTCAGAATCGGTACCACCAGGTCAGAGGTCCTGTGACCCTTGTTGTGGAGGTTAATAGAAGCTCTGTGTAGGGATGTCAGAGGTAGTATTACCAGGAGGTAAGGGGTCCTGTGACCTTAGTCTGAAGATAACAGAATCTCTGACAAAAAATGTCAGAGGCAGTACTACCAGGAAATAAAGGGTCCTATGACTCTTAGTTTGTGATTGATAGAAGCTCTGAGTAATGATGTCAGAGGTGGTGCTACCAGGAGTTGAGGGGTTCTGTGGCTGTTAATAAAAGGTCTAAGTAAAGAAGTTGGGGAGGGGTTTTGTGACCCTTAGTGTGGTGGTAACAGAAGCTCTGAATAAGGAAGTCGTGGGATTCCTGTGATTGGTAGTATGGGATTAACAGAATCTCTGAGTAAGGACATCAGAGGCAGTGCTACCAGGAGTTGAGGGGTTCTATGGCCCTTAGTGTAAGGTTAATAGAAGCGCTGAGTAAAGAAGTCTGGATCCTGTGACTGTAAGTGTGGGATGAACAGAATCTCTGAGTATGTTAGAGGTGGCGCTACCATGTGGTAAGGGTTCTGTGGCCCTTACTAAATTAGGGAGTCGGGGTGGTAAGTCTAGGAGGTCAGAGGTCCTGTGACCCTTATTGTGGGGCCACTAGAAGCACTGAGTTAGGAAGTCTGGGGTTCTTTGACCCCTTAGTTTAAGGCTAACAGAAGCATTGTTTAAGGCAGATGGAGGCGGTGCTTCCAGGAAGTCAGGGGTTCTGTGACCCTTAGTTTGGGGTTAACAGAAGCTAAGTTGGGAAGTCTGAGGCAGTACTTTCAAGAGATGTTGAAAGGGTTAATTTCTGTAGAACAGGTTAACTTCCCCAGAAGTCCAGTGAACTTAAGTACCCCCATCCTGTAGTCCCAATTTAGGCAGTGCCAATATTGACAGATGACCCTGTGGAGGGAAAGTGAACTTTGTCGATTCCCAGAATGTCTAAACCATATTCCATAGAGTGTTTCTGGACAATATGTTAAAATCCCATGTTTCTCCCTTTAAATAACCCATAGGAGTAAGGTGACAGCTTTAGAGCAAAAAATGAACTCTGCATTGTGTTCGAACCGTGCTTGTATGAACTCTGCACTATGTTCGAACCGTGCTTGTATGAACTCTGCACCGTGTTCAAACTGTGCTGGTATGAACTCTGCAGTGTGTTCGAACTTTGCTGGTATGAACTCTGCATTGTGTTCGAACCATGTTGATAGGAATTCTGTATTGTATTTGAACCATGCTGGAATGAACTCTGCATTGTGTTTGAACTGTGCTTGTATGAACTCTGCACTGTGTTCGTACCATGCTTGTATGAACTCTGCACCGTGTTCAAACTGTGCTGGTATGAACTCTGCATTGTGTTGGAATTGTGCTGGTATGAACTCTGCATTGTGTTTGAACCGTTCTGATATGAATTCTGCATTGTGTTTGAACCGTGCTGGAATGAACTCTGCATTGTGTTCGAACCGTGCTGGTATGAACTCTGCACTGTGTTCGAACCATGCTGCTATGAACTCTGCACTGTGTTCGAACCGTGCTGCTATGAACTCTGCACTGTGTTCGAACCGTGCTGCTATGAACTCTGCACTGTGTTCGAACCGTGCTGGTATGAACTCTGCGCTGTGTTCGAACCGTGCTGGTATGAACTCTGAGCTGTGTTCGAACCGTGCTGGTATGAACTCTGCACTGTGTTCGAACCGTGCTGGTATGAACTCTGCATTGTGTTCGAACTGTGCTGGTTTGGATAGAGAGCAGTTTTTGTCTTTTATTATCTTTATCTGTGGCACCTGTTGAAAGAGATTTCTCAGGCACAGCCTTGTCACAGAAATCCTACTTGGATCTGCATTATTTATTTATTTTATTTAGTTTTTGGTAACTGGGTAGGTGCACCAGATACAGAAGTGACTAATCTTATCTGTGTCAGTCTTCACCATTCATCACCTTTGGGTATATGGCGGAGGTCATGACCCTGCAGGAGCTTTTTTTTGGTGGCAGGTCCTTTCGTGGCGCCATCTCGAGGTGACGATACTGCATAATGCTGGTTGGCTGTTAGGTGCTCTCAACTCCGCCCTCCCGCCAGTTCTTTGTCTCCCGCCGTCAAGGTCACCTCATGGGAAGCTTCTCAGCTGAATTTGAGGCCTACTTCTATGCAGTTTCATTTCTACCCTACCGTTCGACTCCATGTCGACTCCGAGCTGCAGTTCGTCGGCCCCTTTGTTCCTTTATTTATTTTAATTTTGCGACGTCGAGTCTTGTTTTGGTGTTTCTTTTTCGTAGGTCATGTCTTGTTCGGAGGCCAAGAAATCGTCTAAGATGGGACAGCTGCTAATGCTATGGTACCCTTGCGGCTGTAAGTTCTCCGTCACCGACCAGCACAACCATTGCCTCGCGTGTCTTGGCCCGTTTCATGACATGGATTTGTGCTATGCCTGCTTCTGAATGGACCGTTGTGTCATTGAATAACAGGCATGGAAAGTGGAACGAGCTCCACTGACTTTCGAGGGTGGGGCGCGCACTCGTCGGGCCAAGCTGTGTTCTCTCGGCCTTTCTTCCGGGTCCCCTCCTGGTTTTATATGGACCGAGGAGGAGGGAGCATCGGCCTCTCGTAGCCTAGCTTTGGCCGAGGCTCCTCCCGCTGTGCAGGAGGCCCAGTCTGTTCCCTCCGGGGGGCGGGTGGGAGGCACTGTATTGACAGTCGCCCCTTCAGGGGTGAAGGCTCCCCCAGTGTCGGACCCGCGGCTCAGAAGGCCTGGGTTGGCGCCGTCCTTGACGCCATCTGTCGGCGCCATTTTGGGCCTCGGCGTGGTTTGTGGCACCGTGGCCCTGATGCTGCCGTCATCAGCGCCGGTCCATCGCTCAGCGCCGTAGCTGCTGTCAGCGCTGCTCGCTGCACCAGTAGTGCTAGTGGCACCATGAGAGGTTCTACGTTGCCATCTCTGACTTTTTCTCGCCTCGACACTGTTCGCGGCCCTGAGGTTGAACTCGTCACCATGTCCAGCTCTGGAGCCATTCATGGTTCACCTGGCGTCATAGAGGATCCGTATCTCTCGCCGTTCGTCTTGCCGAGGCGCTGTCGGAGTCATCATCAGCGCCGTCTCTGTCCTCTGCGCCATGGGGACGGACAGCACCATGGAGATCTCTCTCCTTGGCACCAAGAGCACTGTCGATGACATCATCAGCACTGTCTCTGTCCTCTGCGCCGCTCGTGGCGCTGTAGGGCGGGACGGCGCCGTGTCAGGCTCTGGCACTGAGACTGCTGCCCTTGTTGGATCCATGTCCTCTTCTGCCACTGTTCGCGGTGCTGTGGGGGGCACTGGTACCGACTCTGGTGCAATCTCTGCTTCAGGTGTCCTATTTGGTCGGGATGGCAATAAGCGTCTGCGCACTGTCTGGCACAGGACTTCCATCTCCACCTCTTCGGAGGAGGAGTCGGACTCTGAGACGGACAGGCAGTCTGGCTCTCTGGAGTTAGCTGCCCACATGGACACTCGGATAGTGTCGACAGGCTGCAGCCAGTCCCCTTCTGAGGAGTGGACAGGTACTACCGAGGTCAGGGTCAGGGGTGCTGACCAGCAGGCAGTGGTGCAGGCCACCATTGCTCTGTAGCCTGGCCTTGGAGGGTTCTCTGATCCTTCAGTGGTGGTACCCCCTCAGGTGGTGTGCCTGAATCGCCCAACTTTGGGGCCGATCGGGGCACCCATGGGAGGGAAGGGTGCTGCTCCCTGGATAGCCCCTTCAGAGGTCAACCAGGGTTGCCAGCTGCCTAGGCTGGCTCTCTTGAGGAGGGCACTCTTGGATTCTGAGGGGTTGAGGGGTTTGGGTTCTGACCGGCGCCCTTTTTCCGGAACCCACCCGGGCTCTGGGAGGAGCTGTACTGCAAATCTCCACTCTTCCCCTTCGGTTTCCTCAAGAGGGCTCTGTTCTTTATTTATTTATTTTATTTAGTTTTTGTTGACCGGGTAAGTACACTAGACAAATCCTGCCTATTTTCAGGCATGACCAAGGGGAGGGGGATACAGATGAATGCTAACTGACCTTAAACCAGAATAAGCTGTTGGTGGTATTTTTTTTAGTTTTTGAGTGAATGAGGGAAATTTGGCCAGGACACCAGGGAAGTTCCCCTACTCTTTTCGATAAGTGCCATGGGATCTTTAACATCCACCTGAACTACCACCCATCCAGGCAGATGGGACCTCGGTTTAACATCTCATCCAAAAGATGTCACCTCAGAAGTGCAGTACCCCTCTCATGCTGCATTACAGTGTCAGTACTGGGATATTAACCCAAGTGCCAGATGTGGGAACTGAACCCACAGCCCTCTGATCTCCTGGCCTCAGAGGTGAGTGTGCTACTTACTGAGCCACTGACAGGGGACCATCCTTCAGGACCTACACGGCCCCGGTCACCTCAAGGGGATACACAAGGTGGGGTGGAAAGAATGAAAAGGGACTTGGCAAGGTTGGAGGAATGGTCAAATACGTGGTAGCTCAGATTCAGTGCAAAGAAGTGCAAGGTAATGCATCTGGGAAACAAAAACCCAGGGGAAGAGTACACAATGGGGGGGGTGAGTTAATAACAACAACAAAAACCAAAATAGACCTAGGAGTAATTATATCAGATGACCTAAAGGTGGGCAAGCAATGTGAGAAGGCAGTAAAGAGGGCTGGGGGGATACTGGGATGCATAAGGAGAGGCATCAACAGTAGAAAACAGGAAGTTGTTATCCCACTCTACAGACAGTTAGTGAGACCCCATCTGGAGTACTGTGTCCAGTTCTGGAGACCCCATCTCCACAAAGACATAGACAGAGTGGAGGCTGTTCAGAGGAGGGCAACCAAAATGGTGCAAGGTCTGCACCAGAAGACATACGAGGAGAGACTAAAGCAGCGTAATATGTATCCCTTTGAGGAAGGGGGGGGCATGATAGAAACTTTCAAGTATCTCAAGAATTAACAAGGTACAAGAAGGTAGTATCTTTCAGAAGAAGAGATGTGCAAGAACAAGGGGGCACAATTTGGAGATAGAGGGGGACGACTCAGGAGTAATGTTAGAAAATATTTTTTCACAGAGAGAGTTGTGGGTGCATGGAACAGCCTTCCTGAGGAGGTTGTAGAGTCAGGAACAGTGGGAGAATTCAAGAATGCATGGTACAGGCATAAGGCAATTCTAGTGGGGGGCAAGAGGAAGTAAGCTGTTGATTAACTAGAATCTTCAGCTTATCCATCAGGTAGGGAAATGGGCAGACTGGGTGCGCCAAGCGGTCCTTATCTGCCATCAAATTCTATGTTTCTATTTTTTCTGGTTCCTCACGGTTTGGAATAACCGTGAGGGAACCAGGTTAGTTGTTTACTTTATCAGGGTTCTCTGATTAAAGAACCTTGTTTTTTAGTTTGAGTGTATTTAATTGTTTTTGTAACCGCTTTCTATCGGTTACAGAACCACTGAACTGGTTCGGTTCCTATTGGTTCTGGAACCGACCGCAAAAAAAAAAAAAAAAGTAACCACGTTTACTCTTTTATTAGTGGTTAGTGTTTTTTTTCTGTTGACATTACCGTGTCAGAGAACTCGGTTTTAAGAATTGTTTAAAATGTGGAGATGTGTTTGCTAAGGCAGACAAATGCACCTTATGTGTGGCTTGTCTGGGGTTCGATCATCTGGACCAGGACTGTGAAATATGTAAAACTTTCCAGGAAAAAAACATGGAAAAACACCTTGAAAGGCTAAATAAAAGATTTCCTAGGGGTTCCTCTGGCTGTGACCAGGTGACACCCCAATCTGCTGTGGCTGAACCCACAAGTCTGCTTACCCCTGCCCCTGAGACGGGTGAAAAAGGGTCAAACAAGGTAAAGAACCGACTGACTCCCCGGTTCTCTCAAAGAAACTGAAGAAAACTAAACATGCAGAATCTTCTTCTGCTAAACCAGGGACTTCTGCAAAAGTGCCTGTTCTGCCCTCGGCACAAGAGATAGCCCAGGCTTTTAAAATGATCCAGGCACTGCAAAATATCGTCCCCCAGCAGCCTGCCCCTACCCAGGGTCCCCAGGCTAGCAGTGGTGTGTTGCCCTCTTTACAAGAGGAGCAATATTTGGAGGAGGAGGAGTAGGATGATCCTTTTGAAGAGGATGAACCAATTCCCCCAGAGGTGTTCCCTGAGCAGGATTTTGGTTCTCCCCCCAGGGTGTCAGAGGATTACTCCTCACATTTCACATTTGTAAGGAGAATGGCAGATGCTCTGGATATTGCTACCACAGAGCAGATTGAGGATGAGGAGGAAATTGAATATTTAAATATGATGGGTCTAACACCCACAAAAGCTCTCCTCTTGCCATCTATAAATTCTTTAAAAAAGACACCCTAAAACTTCTACAGACCTCTAATTCTGTCCCTCCTATTGATAGGAGAATAGATAAAAAGTATCAGTTGGACAGGACAGGAGCTGATTTCCTTTTCTCCCATCCAGACCTTCAAGGGGTCATACATCAGACAGCCTGCGACAAAGCCAGAGTCCCCCTGTCCTCCCACCCTCCAAACAAGGACTCCAGAAAAATTGATAGCATGGCCAAAAAAAGCTATTTATCAGCTTCTTTAGCCAAGAGGCAGGCTACCTTTCAAGTTTATGCTGCCCAGTATCAAAAATCCCTATGGCAGTCGGTACTGAACATGTCCATGAAAGCCCCCTCACCCTTGTCTGAAGACCTGGCTGAAACTGCCAGGTTTGGGCTGGAGACGACTAAGTACCAGTTACAGATGGCTGCTGATTCAAATGACATTGCAGCCAGATGGATGGCTAACACTGTGGCACAGAGAAGGTTTGCTTGGCTCAGGGCCACTAACCTTACTCAGGATACTCAGTCCAAGGCCCTGGATTTTCCTTTGGAAGGAAACTCTCTTTTTGGAGAATCCACGGTTGCATACATGAAAAAAGTGGATGAGTATAAGGCAACCTATAGAAGCAACTCTGCTAAGGAGTGTGCTTCTCCATCCACTAGGCCCTATGGAAGTGGGGTGCAGAGGAAGGTATTTTATGACCAGACCCTTTTTCCATCCAGTAGCTGTGCCCCAGTACCAGCAGTATCCACAACAGGGATACTCTAGGGGTAGGGGTAGAAGGGGCTCCAGGAGGGGCTGTCAGACCCAGCTTCAGCCACAATCAAAACAAAACCCCTGGGGCTCAGGCTGCCTCTTCCCTCCCTGTCGGAGGCAGACTCTCCCATTTTCTCCGGGCTTGGCTAAGCATCACCACAGACAAGTGGGTTCTGGAGGTAGTGGGTCAGGATCTGTCCCTGGACTTCAAATCTTTTCCTCCACAGAAAACCAGGGTTTACTGCTTACCTCCTCTAGCAGAAAGGACACTACTAGAAGCAGAGGTTCAGAAATTGTTCCGGCTCAGAGCAGTGGAATCAGTTCCTACCACCCTGAAAGGAAGGTTTTTTACTCCAGATACTTCCTAACAACAAAGAAAAGTGGGAAGTGGCAGCCAATATTGGATCTCAGAGCTTTGAAAAAGCATCTGAAAAAAAAACAAAGTTCAAAATGGTAACTTTGGCTCAGATATTGCCAACAGTCCAAAAAGGGGACTGGATGGCATCACTGGACTTGAAAGATGCCCATTTCCACATCCCAATAAAGGAATCGTACAGAAAATATCCGGTTCAGGCTCCCTTCAGGTCACTATCAGTTTTCAACTCCCCCTTTCAGTCTCTCCTCAGCACCAAGGGTATTCACAAAGTACCTAGTTGCTGTAGTGGCATATCTCCGAAGACAGGGAGTGCCTGTCTTCCCATACCTAGACGACTGGTTGATGGAGGAAAGTCACCAGACCAAGTAAGGGATTCCCTAAGAATCACTCAATACCTCCTAGTGTCCTTGGGTTTTATAATAAACCAAAATAAATCAGTTCTAACTCCTGCTCAGACTTTGCAGTTCATAGGGGCAGAAATCAACACACTTCAGGGCAGAGGCTTTTTACCCTTAGACAGGGTGCAAAGTCTTCAGTCAATAGCAAATTCCTTCACTCTGAACAAGCCAAAAACTGCAAGGCAGTTTCTGCAGTTACTAGGCCATATGGCTGCATCCACAGGCACAGTGCAAGGATCCAGGCTTCATATGCGAGACATCCAGTTTCACCTCAGGGCTCACTGGAGTCAGAAAAGAGACCTCTTTTCAAAGCTTATACCAGTGACAAGGGAACTATTAAAGTCCCTCGTGTGGTGGAAAGAGAAATCCAATTTAAGGCAGGGAGTTCCTTTTCAGAGAGCAAACCCCTCTCTGGTACTCGCAACTGGTGCATCTCTATTGGGCTGGAGTGCCCATTTAGGAAAACACATGACTCGGGGCACCTGGTCAGCAGCAGAGTCCTTTCAGCACATAAACTTACTGGAGCTCAGAGCAGTGCTCCTAGCTGTAAAGGCTTTTTCTTCATTGATATTGGGCAGGGTGGTACAGATCAGAACAGACAATACCACCACGATGTATTACATAAACAAGTAGGGAGGCACCAGGTCTGGCCTCCTTTGCACAGAGGCCATGAAAATTTGGACTCTGACATACTCTCTGAAGGTGTCCTTGCAGGCAGTCCATTTGCCAGGAAAGGACAATACCTTGGCAGATGCATTAAGCCGCATCAACCAGGCCCATCACGAATGGTCTCTAAATAAGCAGGTGGTACAAGTTATTTTTAGAAGGTGGGGCACTCCAGAGATAGACTTGCTTGCATCCCATAAGATCTACCAGCTACCTCAGTATTGCTGCAGACCACCAGCACAGGGCACAGTTCCCCTGGATGCCCTGGCTTTGATTTGGACAGGCAGGCACCTGTATGCCTTTCCCCCTTTCCCTTTGGTTTTCAGGGTGTTACTGAAGCTAAAATTCCTTTCGACATCTCTGATCTTGATAGCTCCAGATTGGCCCAGGCAGCCATGGTACTGTCTTCTGCTCTCCATGTCTGTCAGCAAACCAATACAATTGCACCTCAGACACAATCTCCTGACCTCCAATCAGGAAACATTGTTGTACCTAAATCTCAAGTCCTTTCATCTCAAGGCATGGCTCTTGAGGAATTAGAATATGCAGATTTGAATCTTTCAGAAGCTGTCTTAAGTGTTTTAAAGGGTTATAGAAAACCCTCTACACAGAAAACGTATTCTTCCAAATGGAAGAGATTTTCTCTCTCCGGTGTTCCAGTATAAACCTTATACCACATGAGGCTGGAGTTTCGGTTGTCTTAGACTATCTCATTCATTTGCATTCACAAGGTTTGCAACCCAGTTCCCTTAAGGTTCATTTAGCAGCAGTATCTGCCTACCTTTCTGCAGGGACAAAGGTGTCAGTAGCATCAGACAAACTTTTTAAAAGATGTTTTAAGGGATTGATGCATTTGCACCCACCTCTCAGGGCACCAGTATCTGCTTGGGATCTGAATGTGTGTATAGCCAAGCTCATGGGCCCTCCTTTTGAGCTCATGGCTACAGCCCATTTGAAATACCTTACTTGGAAAACAGTCTTTCTAGTAGCTATTACTTCTCTAAAGAGAATTAGCGAGCTCCAGGCTCTCTGCATTGACCCAAGACTGTCTCATTTCACAGAGATAAGGTAGTTCTCAGAACAGACAGACAGTTTCTGCCTAAAGTAGTTTCAGATTTTCATCTGAACCAATCACTCACTCTACCTGTCTTTTTCACAGACCATACCAGTTCTGGTGAAAGAAGACTACACAGTCTGGATGTGAAAAGGGCCATCAGCTATTACATGACAGCCACTAAAGACCATAAGATGAATAGAAAACAACTTTTCCTTACATATGGGGATGCCCGGAAAGGGTAAACCAGCCTCAAAAAGATCCATTTCTCGGTGGATAGTCCAGTGTATTCAGTTCTGCTACACTAAAGCAGGTAAAGAGCCCCCAGTTGGATTGAGGGCGCATTCTACAAGAGGAACTGCTGCTACCCTTGCAGCTGTCAGGGAGGTTCCCTTGGTGGACATTTGCAAAGCAGCTACCTGGAAAACAGTACACACCTTTACAAAGCATTACAACTTGGACATTCTATCCAGGAGTGATGCTAGGTTCGGCACAGCAGTTCTGCAGAGTCTGTTTCCCAAAATAAGTTCTGTGCCCACCTCCAGTGGTACTGTTTGATAGTCTGCATAAAGTTATGAATATCCTGAACATTACTGGGGTTAGAAGAAAAAAATACTTACCATAGTAATCTTGTTTCTTCCCAGGGATGCTCAGATATTCATAACTTCAGCCTCTGCACTCCGCATGCTGGTGCCACCAAGCCATGTTGTTTTTGTTTCGTGTTTTCTGTTTTTAATAATTTTTAAACAGGTTTTTCAATGGTTCTCCTTTTGGAGTTTGCTTTGATGAGGGTTTGTCAAATGTTATTATCCTCCCTTTGGAGTGTTTTTCTAAAAATTCTATGCTTTAATTAGGGGAAACCCCTCTTTTATAAAATGTTAGTTACATTAGTTTCCTAATACCTGACTTCCAGGCTTCTCACAAATCTGAAGAGGTTAGAACCTCAGTTGGTAGAGGCAGTATTTGAAAGATGCTCACGTGCAAAGAATTCTACTCATTTGCATGTGTTCCATCTCTCAGGGCAGTCCAACCCTCCAGGCTTGCTGCATAAAGTTATGAATAGCTGAGCATCAGTGGGAAGAAACAAGATTACTATGGTAAGTAATTTTTTCTTGAAGTAGATTGCCACACCACCAGCACACTTTGGGGGTGGCCTGTCACGTCTGAGGATGTTGTAGTTTGGTATCAGGCAGCAGGAGTCTGGGATTGTGTGCTTCAGCCAGGTCTTCGATACACAGATAACATCAGGGCGATAGTTCATCACCCATGCTTTGAGTTCGGCATGGTTGTGGAGTAGACGCCTGACACTGAGGTAGACAATGTGCAGACCCTTCATGTCATAACCAGCGCAGTTTGTGACTACTTGATTAGTCATAGGACCCGGGTTTGGCTCAATATCACCAGAAAGTATGCGCGCTAAGAGTATTAGATACCATATTATAGTTCTGACCAAGCTGTTTCATAACTTTGCAGATCAATTATTACTTTATTAACGAGGAGGGACACCCGATTGAAGGCTGGGCCGTGATGTACTACATCACCCATGTGTAAGTAAACACAACTTATTTCTGTTTCTGCTATAGTGTTATCTGTTACTGCAAGGCACTAGTCAGAAGCCAGTCACGAGACTCCCGTGTCCCATTTACCCAGCAATACAAATTCAGAAGTCAGCTTGGGAGTCCCTGGTCCTCTACATGCAATATGTATTCACAGTGATACTCATCGTCACATCAAAGCAACTGCGGTAGTGAAGTCTTGATCTGTCGTTATTCTGAAAAACTACATTAGTAATCAGGACATGATCTTGCTCTAGTTGCACTCCACAGTGGGTTTTGATTTGAATTCACAACCCCCGGCCCCCACCCCGAGTAAGAGTTTGGACTGGTGTTCCCCAATACTGAGGTTTTGCCGGCTGAGTGTTGGGGCAAAGGTTTCTTTCCCTAGTAATGAGATACTGCCCATGAGTGTTGGGGCCATGCTCCCAGTACTGAGGTTCAGCCCTGTGACTGTTGGGGCCACTCCCACAATAATAAGGTACAGCTCCCTGAGTGTTGGGGCCACTCCCTCAGTACTGAGGTACAACCCTGTGAGTGATGGGGCCACTCCCTCAGTACTGAGGTACAGCCCTGTGAGTGTTGCGGCCACTCCCTTAGTACTGTGTTACAGCTCTGTGAATGCTGCGGCCACTCGCTCAGTACTGAGATACAGCCCTGTGAGTGTTAGGGCCACTTTCTCAGTACTGAGGATCAGCCCTGTGAGTGTTTGGGCCACTCCCTCAGTACTGTGGTTCATCCCTGTGAGTGTTGAAGCCACTCCCTCAGTACTGAGGAACAACCCTGTGAGTGTTGGGGCACTCCCTCAGTACTGAGGAACAACCCTGTGAGTGTTGGGGCCACTCCCTCAGTACTGAGGTACATCCGTGTGAGTGGTTGAGCCACACCCTCAGTACTGAGGTACAGCTCTGTGGGTGTTGGGGCCACTCCCTCAGTACTGAGGTACAGCCCAGTGAGTGCTGGGACCACTCTTTTTCAGTACTGAGGTACAGCCCAGTGAGTATTGGGGCCACTCCCTCAGTACTCTGAGGAACAGCCCTGTGAGTATTAGGGCCCATGATAACAGATATGTCACCACAGCTGCAGTATCCTATGGAGTACAGGGCTGGCCTCTGACTGCTGAGCTACTGCCATGGGTGTGCAGATAGTCCCTGGAGAGAATTTGCAGACGGAATGGCAGCCTGCCTGCCCAGAATGCCAACTTTGTGAAGTGTGCCCTGGGCACAGAAATGGCCTACTCAGAGGGTTAATGGTCCATACATGGTCACCTGTGTGGAGTGCCATGTAGTCTGAGCTTTGCTGGCCTTTGGTGGACTGTGTTGAACTGGCTTTTGTAGTTAGTGCTGGGTTAGAATGTGCCTGCCAAATGTGGCAATTGGAGCAGTGCCAACCTGCCATTAGCGCAAGCACTATGCCTCCAGAACAGCATTGCACTTGTATTAGTGCTGTGAGAACTCGGTGAAGTTCTGACCCTTATTAAATAAGAACCAGAGCACAGTGAAGTTCTGATTTATTCTAATTACTTCTGATTAGTTCTGATTTATTGACAAATATTTGAAAAAATGCAAAAAAAGTGCATGAACATGGCTGAAGTCGGTCATGTTTAACACGGAGGCCCAAAGGAAACAGTTTAATGCATGATTTGTATAAAAATTACAGTAAAATCGTTAAATGAAAGCAATAACTGCTGCCGGCCCACCAGTGCAGCAGTTGGATTTACACTTGCGACGCCAGCGACCCGGGTTCGAGAATGAGCCCCGGGATGCTGGAGAGCCGGCCGGGGGAGAAGGCTTGAGCATCCCAAGGACAGCTTGTCTTCTCCGGGGGGGGGGGGGGTTGACATCCTGATGCAAGACTCGCCCTAGATGGAGGTCTGGGGCACAGCATGCGCTGAGATGCAGCAAGGGAAGGACATCACGGGCATCGGCGCTGTGTGCCCTGATGTCAGGGATCACGTGATGGCCACAGAAAAACAGAGAAAATGGCTGCGGCATCTCTGGTAGACAGAGCGCTAACCCCGATCTCCAGTGCCTCCTACCAGCCACCGAACCGGCATCCCGACGAGACAAGGAAAGACGGGGTAAGGGCCCCACCTCGACCCCACCTGGGGGGTAAACCAAGGCTCCGTGGGGGATGAGACCGCTCGGATGGTCAGGTAGGAGAGCGGGGACGTACAAGGCATAAGCAACTCCCGAAGAGAGGAGTGCCGATGGCCAGGGGGAGTATAAAGAGAAAGAAAAAAAAAAAAGCAATAACTTCTAGCTGTTTCATGTCTGGGCTCTACTGGTGGCATATCCAACTCAGGCCCATGATGTTGAGTGTGCCGAGAGAGACGGAGACAGACAAACAGATGCAAGCACTATTTTGTCTGTCTGCCCTGTACTGTGTACACACTGCACAGCCACACTGAGGCCAAGTTTAATTTCTTTATTTGTAATTTCTAGGACTAAAAATTATCTTTGGCCCCTAGTAGTCTAGTCTCTCTCTCCCCCCCCCCCCAATCTCCTCTTCTGGATGGCACAAGTCAACATTTATTTTGCCAGCATGCCATTGCTCTAGGCCTATACACAGATAGCCACAGTGAAACCAAGAATACACTTTATTTGTGATTTCTGTGACTATATCGTTACTCTTTGGCTCCCAGTAGTCTAGTCTCTCTCTCTCTCACTTTTTTTCTCTCCGTCTCCTCTTCTGGATGGCACAAGTCAACATTTACTTTGCCAGCATGCCATTGCCTTGGGCCTATACACAGACAGCCACAGTGAATCCAAGGATACACTTTAAAGTACATAAAAGAATCCCAGTACTTTACCACACAGTTGCTTTTTTCTTCGTGGCTCAATTGCTTAGTTCCACATTCTCAGAACAACAGACCAGCGCTGCCGACCAGAGAAAGAGTCACCGACCGACCACAGCAGCTGCAGCCTGCACTCAGATCTTCCCACCCTGTGACTGTGGTCCTCCCGGCTCCTGGGCTTGACTCCACCCTCCTCTCCTCACTCTTTGTTCCGCCTGGCGCCTGCAGCTACAACTGCATGCAACTTAGGCATGCAGAAAAATGCTCTGCTTTCCATGGACCCGAAACCAGACTTCTGCGGTGAAGTCTGTATTTATCCTGATTCGTGGATTCAGGATTTGATCCGGGGAGGGGGGTCTGGATTTCAGACGGAACAGTCTGCCCAGCCCTAACTCGTATGCAGTGCACACCCTTCTCAGTTGCACAGACACAATTCCTACATTTATCTTAACATGCTAGTGACTTAGCACCTTGCTAGCTGTTGTTTCAAAAATGGCAACACTGTCGGGGATGGTCTTTTGCAGGTACAGACCACAAGCTGCACAGCACTAAGCCAATTTGCATAGCATAAAAAGCTTTGAAATTGTCAGCTTGTGTCTGCTTTTGGTAAATCCTTATCAGTCTGCCTTACATAAGGATTCATGTACCCATTATAATGTACTCGAGGACTGAGGCTTGAGAATATGTATGTGGTCAGGATGCGTAACCCTACCGATTATAATGTACTCGAGGACTGAGGCTTGAGAATATGTATGTGGTCAGGATGCGTACCCCTACCCATTATAATGTACTCGAGGACTGAGGCTTGAGAATATGTATGTAGTCAGGGTGCGTACCCCTACCCATTATAATGTACTCGAGGACTGAGGCTTGAGAATATGTATGTGGTCAGGATGCGTACCCCTACCGATTATAATGTACTCGAGGACTGAGGCTTGAGAATATGTATGTGGTCAGGATGTGTACCCCTACCCATTATAATGTACTCGAGGACTGAGGCTTGAGAATATGTATGTAGTCAGGTGCCACTCCCTACCCATTATAAAACATACCCCGAGGACTGAGGCTGGAGAGTATGTATGTGGTCAGGATGCGTACCCCTACCCATTATAATGTACTCGAGGACTGAGGCTTGAGAGTATGTATGTGGTCAGGCTGCGTACCCCTACCCATTATAATGTACTCGAGGACTGAGGCTTGAGAATATGTATGTGGTCAGGATGCGTACCCCTACCCATTATAATGTACTCAAGGACTGAGGCTTGAGAGCATGTATAGCATGTGGTCAGAAGTGGTGCACAACAGACAGTTTGGATCTGTCTTACAGAGCGCGAGTGTCTGGTTTGGAGAGATGCTGGAAACTAAACACCATGGAGATTCTTCTCTTGTAACATTTTAAAGAATCCCATTAAGTGCTCTTCCTGCAAACTGCCTCTTCACACTTCACATTGGTAGCCTCAAAAATCAGTAGCATAGTGAGGTTTTAAGTCACCCACTGCTGCGTGTCTCCAGCCCCTGGAGGGCTTTCACTTTTAACAGTGGCCTTCCATGCTGGGAGTCCAGTCCCCAAAGTGCTTTTTCTGTTAACCACCTGCCACAGTGGGACTCCAGACCTAGAAGAATTTGACTCTTTTAATGTCCTCATTTAACTCTTACCCACCTGCCACAGTGCAGTGGGACTTAGCCCCCAAAAGGCATTCATTCTTGACGCCCATGGTGGCAGGTCTCTTTTCTCTGAAAGGCTTTCCCCCCACTGCCTGCTGTGACAGCACCAGTCCCAACTGCAGTAGGTCTTCAGCTATGGAAGACTTCAATGTGTTTTCTACCCTGAAGGACTATTTTGGTAACCCACACCTGCCATGGTAGGTCTACAGCCCTGGAGGACTTATTTTTTCACCAGTGCCCACTGTGGTGGGTCTCCGACCTTAGAGGGCTTTTCTTTAGCAAGCGCCCATTTTGAAAGGTGTCTAGCACTTTTAGTCACTTCCACCTGCATGTCCACTGATTCCTCTGCAATTACCAATAGTGCTAATGTTCAACGAAACTGTTTGATGGCACTTTCACAAAGTTTCCACCCACCCTTTCACAATTACCAACAGTGCTGGTGAGCATCGCCAGCACCTCTACTGGGCTTCACAGTCCCCCAGACTGGGACACTCAGCTGCCTGACCCCCAGACTGTTCATAAGTGACCACTGGGGGGGGGGGGGCACTCCAGTCCCCGTTGCAGCAGGAGTTCTTTTTCTGGCAGAGCATGCTATGCCTATTGGGACAGTGGCCTGGGATCCATCTTAAGAAAGTAAATGGCTCTTTCTAATATTCTGTTTATTTTGGCCTGTGCAGATCAGACAGGGCCTTGCCATGCTGGTCAAGCTTCCCACCAGCGCTCACACGTTAAAAAGAAATCGGGTCGAGAGTCCTGAGGGGACTCTTACCCACTCAGTGACACTGGCAGCACTAGGCATGCTCAGTGCTGCTGTGCGGCTCTTTCTGTTTGTTGCCCTCAACTGTGTGTCTGTTTCTGTTTGTTGTCCTCCACTGTGTGGCTCTTTCTGTTTGTTGCCCTCCACTGTGTGGCTCTTTCTGTTTGTTGCCCTATTTCCACCCTCCCTATCATACCACCACTATGGGACATTCACAGTTGTGTACTGACTGCAGCTGTTCCTGTTTCTTGCCCCACTACTTCTCCCTAACACCATGATTCTGGCAGCGCCAGTTAATCTGAGTTCTGCTGTGTGACTCTTTTCTGTTCAAACCCCAGAAATCCCTCACTTATGCACAACAAATGTAACCATTCCCTTGGAGCCTCAGAACAGACACTAGAGATGGTGCCTGCAAGGAAAAAACAAACAGAAAAACATTGCTGTCCCTCCTTCTGAAGAAGTAAAGGAGATTCCAGTGGACACAAATAAGATGCCCTCACTAGGCTGTGGGGAATTTCATGACTATGGCTGTCCCTCTTCCCAGGCTCCAGTTCCATTTCCAGTGCCTGTTGAGGAGGAGGTTAAAATGTACTATGAAGAGCAGGAGAAGGAAGGAGAACCCATAGACTTCTCCTCCTAGACCTTTGGATGGTTCTACTTCTCGCTGTACCAGGAAACTGAGGAGGGCGAGGTCGAATTAATGGATATGATGGGCTTACCTTCCCAAAAGAGGTTGATGCTGCCCATTCATAAATCCCTTAAGAAAGCCACTTATAAAATCACGTGAGCATTCACCTCAGCTGCTGGCAGAGATAAAAAAGTTGGGAAAAAATATCAGGTGGACAAACATTGCTCTGAGTACCTGTATTCCCACTGTGACCTTGAGGGGGGTGGTCCAGACTGCCATCCGTGACAAGGCCAAAGTGCCCCTCTTCTCCCAGTCTCCTGAGAAAGATTCCAGGAAACTGGATAGCATGGGCAAACAAGTTTGTCGGTTTCCCTGCTCCTAAGGCAGGCAGCTTATCTGGCCAACACAGCACAGTACCAGAAAGCGCTATGCAATTCTGTTCTGGCACTGAGCGAAAAGGCTACTGGAGACTTGGCACAGGATGTGGCTGAGACAGCAAGACCAGCCATAGATGCTACAAAGTATTTATTTGTTTAGTTTTTGTTGACCGGGTAAGTGCACTAGACAAATTCTGCCTATTTTCAGGCACGACCTGGGGAAGGGGGATACAGATGAATGCCAACTGACTTTGAACCAGATTAAGCTGTTGATGGTATTTTTAGTGAATGGGTGAAATTTGGCCAGGACTCTGGGGAACTTCCCCTACTCTTTTCGAGAAGTGCCATGGGATCTTTAACATCCACCTGAACTACCACCAGACCAGGCAGATGGGACCTCGGTTTAATGTCTCATCCGAAAGATGGCACCTCAGGAGTGCAGCACCCCTCTTATGCTGCACTACAGTGTAAGTACTGGGATATTAACCCATGTGCCTTGTGTGGGGATAGAAACCACAGCCTTCTGATCTCCTGGCCTCAGAGGCAAGTGTGCTACCTGCTGAGCCACTGACACTGTAAGTACCAGTTCCACATGGCAGTGGACATAAATGACACTGCATCTAAGGTCATGGGCCATGCAGTGTCCTTAAGGAGGGTTGCCTGGCTTAGGACTACCAGTCTATCCCAGGATACTCGAACAAAAGTGATGGATTTCCCCTGCAAGGGAAATTCACTGTTTGGTGCCAACACAGAGGCTTACATGAAACCAGTAGTTCAATATAAAATCCACCTACAAGAGCAACACCAAGAAAGAAGAGGCCTCCTCTTCCTACAGGTCTCATGAAAGGGGAGGTGGGGTTGGGGTACTTTCCACGTGCTTTATTCTATGACTACCCTCCACAGAGGGGCTACTATAGAGGTAGGGGTAGAAGGGGCACCAGGCATGCAGCTGCAATGCCAACTCCCAAAACCCAAGCAAAACAAAACCTCTGACAGTCTGCACAGGTCACCCATCCATTGCCAGAGGGAGGAAGGCTGACCCACTATTTCCAGGAATGGACAAGAATAACCACAAACAGTTGGGTCCTGGAAGTAATGAATCAATGTTTGTCCCTGTGGTTCAGAAAATTCCCAAAGCTGCAGACCCACAAGGTTTTCTACCCTCACACCAAGACAGAAAGAATCCTGTTGGAAATAGAAACGGAGAGACAGAAAGTGATGGCAGGAGACCAAGGCTCTATCGAACATACGAACATACGAACATCCGAAATTTGCCAGCAGATAAAGGCCTAGAGGTCTATCAAGTCTGCTCGAATGTGCAGCTAAGCACCCTTATTCTGCAGCTGCCCTCCCTTCCACCCTTCCCTTCATTAACCCTCCCCTTGTCCTGTCCCATCCTCGTTTGAAGCAGTCCACTGTTCTACTGCATACCACTTCTGCAGGTAACGATTCCACCCAGCCACCACCCTCTCTGTAAAAAGTGTCTCCTCATCTCCTCCTGAACCTTCCTCGCTCCAGTCTCATATCATGGCCCCTGGTGGCCTCCCTCCTTACTTTGAACAGCCCCTCTGTACCTGTCTTGTTTATTCCTTTCATGTATTTAAAGGTTTCAATCATGTCCCCCCTGTCTCTCCTCTCCTCCAGTGAGTACATGTTCAACTCCTTCAACCTCCTCTCATATGATAAGTCCCCCAGACCCTTGATCATCTTTGTCGCCCTGCGCTGCACTCCCTCCAGTAACTTAATGTCCCTTTTCAGATACGGACGCCAGAACTGCACGCAGTACTCCAGGTGTGGTCTAACTAATGACCTATACAGTGGCAGAATCACCTCCTCCCTCCTTGAGGATATACCCTTGCAATACAACCCAGCATTTGTTGGCCTTTGCAGCTGCCTTCCTACACTGTGCCGAGTTGTTCATTGACCCTGTGATGAGCACACCCAGATCCTTCTCCTCCTCTGTCTGGGCTAGCTGCACTCCCCTAGCTGGTAAGTCCTCCTTGGGTTCTTCATCCCAAAATGCATCACCTTGCACTTTTGGCATTAAAGCCCAGTTGCCAGGTGTCTGACCAGGTTTCAAGCTTTGCCAGATCATCCTGCAACCCCTGCCATCCCCTAGGTCATCCACCACCGCGCCAACCTTGGTATCATCAAGCAAACAGACTGATCTTGCTCTTGATGTCCCATGATATGTCTGCAATGAATATCCCAAACAACACTGGTCCCAACACCGAGCCCTGTGGGACACCACTCGTCACTGCCCTTGGGTGGAGCTCCCCACCCACCACCACCCTCTGTTGCCTTCCCTGCAGCCAGTTTCCTACCCATCTCACCAGCATTGCACCTGCCCTGTGCCTACTAACTTCCTTCCCAGCCTTCATGTGGCACTGAGTCGAATGCCTTACTGAAGTCCAGATACAGGACATCCACTGCATGTCCCCCGTCCAGTTGCCTAGTTACCCAGTCATAGAACCCGACCAGGTTGGTTTGGCAGGATCGGCCACGTGTGAAGCCATGCTGTCTGCTGTCCTGTAGTCCTTTGGCCTCTAAGAGGGCCACCAGCCTCTCCTTCAGGATAGTCTCCATTAGCTTACCCACGATGGATGTGAGGCTCACTGGTCTGTAGTTCCCGGTTCATCCTTGGGGCCACTCTTGTGGAGGGGCACCAATGAGCCATCCTCCAGTCCTGAGGTACACACCCAGATGTAGTGAGGCATTAAATAGGTCTGCCAAGGTCCTGCAAGGACCTCTGCCAGCTCCTTCAGTACCCTGGGTGGATGCCATCTGGGCCTGGTGCCTTGTCCACCCTCAGTGCCTTCAAACCCTCTCGAACTCTGTCCTCCATGATTTCCTCATCTGTCACCACTTCCCCCTCGTCTGCCATTTCACCCATCTTGGATGTCACCCCTCTTCTCTTTAGTAAATACTGAGCAGAGTACTCATTTAGTGCTTCCGCCTTATCATACCCTGCTTCCACCCAACCCCTCCTTCCTAATCCTTACTATGTGGTCCTTACAGCTCCTTTTCTCCCTGATGTACTTAAAAAGTCCTTCTCCCCTTCTTAATGCCTTGTGCCAGCCTGAGTTCCGTAGATGCTTTGGCTCCCTTACTGCCCTTGTCACCTCCTTCGATTCTGTCAAGTACTCCTCTCTGTCCTCCCCCCTCCCTGTTTTCTTGTATTTCCTAAAGGCAGCTCTTTTCCTCCTTACCTTTTCCATGACCTCCTTGCTCAACCAGCTCGGTTTCTTAGCTCTAGCCTTCTTGCTCTGGGCTTTGCAGCAGGTTTTGGTTGCCTCCACTATCCCCAACTTTATGAGCTCCCATCTCTGGTTAGTATCCATACTAGATTGAATTCTGGCCAGGTACCCTTTTACCACTTCCCCATCCTCCCAAAGTCAGCCCTCCTGAAGTCCAGCACTCTTGTGCCAGATTCCACTCCTTCCTTGCCCATATCCAATGTGAGCCATACTGAGTGGTGGTCACTCCCTGACAGCGGTTCCTCCACTGTAAGTTCTCTCACAAAGTCCCCATTTGCCAGCACAAGGTCAAGGGTATTCCCTAACCTGGTTGGTTCACTGACCATTTGCAGCAGGAAGCTGTCCTGGAAGGCATCCAGCAGTACCTGCTCCCTTCTGTTCCTGGTTGTTCCTATCAAGTCTACCCATGAGTTACCCAGGACCTATTGCTGATCCTGGGTCCTAACCCCTTATAGTTTTTGTTCTTCTCTGTTCTGATTTTTTTTTCTTTGAGCCCTTGCTTTTCCACACCCATGCTTGAATGCTGCTATGGTCTTTGTTCCCACCAACTCGGCAGGCAGGCAGGAGAGGAGTGTGTTCCACCACTCTTTCGGTAAGGTAGCACTTCCTTAGTTCTCTCCTGAAGTTCCCTCCCCCTACTTCCATTTGTGCCCTCTAGTGGTTGATCTGGTGACTCCATTGAATAGTTCTGTGTAGGGCCCTTTATTTATACCTCTCAGGAACTTGAAAGTTTCAGTCCTGTTCTCTCTCTCTCTCCCTCCTTGTCTCAAGCAAGTACATATTCAGTGACAGCAGGCGCTTCTCATAAGAGAGTTCATGGAGGCCCCAGATTATCTTGAGATGGAGGAGAAGAAATTATTGCAAGCAAATGCAATGGAAAGAGTACATCCCTCATAGTGGGGCAAGGGACTTTATTCCAGGTACTTCCTGACTCACATGAAAAATGAGGAGTGGTGACCCATTTTAGACCCGAACTATCTGAACACTTACAGAAGGAAAAATTCAAGATGGTAACACTGGGCTCAGTGATTCCATCTCTGCAAAAGGGAGACTGGCTAGAGTCACTGGATCTGAAGGTTGCCTACTTTTTTTTTTTTTTAACCAGGAGACACACACTAAGCTGAAAGCTTGTTTACAGGTGCGACCTGGGAGCACAAGGAAGTTAAGTGACTTGCTCAGGGTCACACAGTATGCAGGTGGGGGCCATGGGATTCAAACCCAGGTCTCCACGTTTGCAGCTCAGAGCCTTAAACCACTGCACCGTACTGCCACGTATTTTCATATACCAGTCTGGCCCAGCCACAGAAAGTACCTCAGGTTCAGGATAGGGAACTGACAGTACCAGTTCACAGCCCTTCCCTTTGGCCTCAACTCAGCTCCAAGAGTGTTACAAAGTGTCTAGCTGTGGTAGCACATTTGAGAAGGCAAAGGGTGGTGGTTTTTCCTTATCTGGATGACTGGTTGGTCTCAGGAAAAACAAAGCGGGAAGCAAAGTCCTCCCTGTTGCTGACACAAGGTACGTTGGAGAACCTAGGCTTCCTCATAAATCTTTAAAAGTTCGAGACAGAACCAGTTTAAGTTCTGGGCTTTATAGGTGAAGTGCTGCCCACTCTACAAGGGAAGGCATTCCTCCGTCAAGTTAGGGTAGCAGATCTGCAGAATCCTTCAAAGCAGGTCAGCAAAGGCCTGCAAGGGATGTTCTGCATTTACTGGGGCACATGGTCTCCTCCATTGGTCCAGGTTCCAAATGAGAGATGTTCAGGATCCCTGATCTCAGAGGTGGGTTCACTGTCCAAACTGATGCCAATCACAGTCTTTCCTAAGGGCACTGAAATGGTGGAAGGAAGAGTGCAACCTCAGAGAGGGGATTACCTTCCTTCAGCATCACCTACAGCTATACTTAAAAACAGGTGCCTCTCTCTTAGGCTGGGGTGCCCACCTGGAGGACCTCTTTGTAATGGTACTTGGAGTACAGAGGAGATTCAGGAGTACATAAATCTTCTGAAGCTCAGGGCAGCGTATCTGGCAATGCAGTTTTTTTCCTCCCACATCAGGGGTCAGTCTGTCCAGATCTGAACAGACAATATCACAACAGTGTTGTTGTGATGTTTTTTTCTCTTTTAGATATTTCCTGAAGAAGACCTAAGGTCGAAACATGGATTTTTAACTCTGTTTTCAGCGTGCATTTAATATAACCATTTTGTTCTGCTTTTAGACCACATGCTGACGTGGCGCCTTGTTTTTGTTTTTCACATCACAACAATGTATTACATAAACAAGCGAGCAGGAACAAGATCTTCAAAGCTATGCACAGAAGCAGTGAAGAACCTAGCATTCAAACAACATGAAGTCTTGCTGTATTCAGACATAATGCAGTTAGCCCCTGCACTTGAACTGCCCCGGAGAGGAAAGAGTTAACTCTGTGCAGTAGAATAGAACGTTGAGCTCCAGCTCGGTTTTCAAAACTCTGTCTGTGGTACTTCCCAGTGTAACCGTCAGATTCTTTACTCCGCCTAACAGTGAAGTCGCTCCGGAGTTTTCCTCTGCTCAGTTCAGTAAAAGTAAAGTGTTCGGTTGAAACTGCATGTTTTTTTGTTATTTTCGGATTTCCGGCCTCTGTCTATGGTACAGGTAGTGTGTAGATAGGTAGTGATTGTGTTTTATTTTTGTGAAAAAGTGGAAATTGTTCTTTTCCTTGGTTTCTTTCCGGTCGGTCCGGTTTGGAACCGACCTTGTCACATTCTGTTTAATTTTATTTCTGGGATTAGAGTGGTGTTCCGGTACCGATCGGTTTCAGAAGAACCGAACCTTTGGCCGGTTCTTTTAAAAAGCCCGTGACACGGTTTGTAACCGATCGGTTTTTGTATTACCTGGCTTGAAATCTGCAATACGGTAATTTGTTAGGTTGGCCATGCCTGAGAAACCCAAGAAGAAAACCAGTCCCACTGTGTTTCAACACTGTACTGAGTGTGGGGAGGCCTTTGCTAAGGCTGACCCCCACCTCATCTGTGTTTATTGTCTGAGGTTTGACCACCTCAAGTCAGACTGCCAAATCTGTAAAAACTTTCCTAAATCAACTCTAGACAAAAGACTGAGTAGGCTGAAGGAAAGGAGGGAGTCCGAGAAGTCCATAGATCCAGATGGCCAGCCCAGTTCAGGTGCGGCCGAACCTGAGGAGGTACCTACTGACCTAGACGATACCTCCTCGGGCAAAAGGAGAGCTGACCCCGAGGGGTCAGTTCCATCAAAAAAGAAGTGTAAGTCTGCCTGTTCGGATCCGGTATCGCACTCTCCAACCGCGGACGAAATAGCCAAAGCGATTAGCTTTGCTCAGTTGCTTAGACCGGTTCCGTCTGAACCAGTACCGCCAGTTAGGCAGTCGGTTCGGTTCAATCAGTCTCCTCTGGATCATGATCCAGACGCTTATTATGAGGAATGTGAGGGAGACTAAGACTATCCCGGTGATGATGATGATAACGATGACCGGGGGGTCTGGACATGCCCATTGAACCAGACATCTCCCCAGACAGGCCCTCAGGTGCCTCTCCTCCCAGGCTCTCTCAGTCCCGTTCACATTTTTTGTTCTACAAAAAGGTGACAGAAACCCTGCAGCTTCCTTTGGTTGAAGCTGCAGAGGAGGATGAAGAGCCTAATTTTGTAGAAATGATGGACATCCCAGAGTCCAAAAGGCTGTCTGTCCCTTTTCATAAATCCTTGGGGGGAAACAGACACACACAATTTTACAAACTCATAATTCAGTACCGCCTGTGGATAAGAGAATGGACAGGAGGTATTTGTTATCAGGCTCAGCAGAGGAGTTCCTTTATAGTCATTGTAGTCATGTTGGGGTAGTGTAGGCTGCAGCCTGTGACAAGGCTAACAGTCCTTTGGCTTCACCCGGATAAGGACTCCAGGAAAGTGGATACCATGGCCAAAAAACAGTATTTGGCATCCTCTTTGGGACTCAGGCAGGCTACTTGTATGGCCTACACAGCCAGGTACCAGAAATCCAGATGGGATATGGTTCTGGAACTAGCTAAACAGGCCTCTCCCCAGCTAGCCAAGGAGCTGGAGGAGGTGGCTGCTGATGGAACTGAGGCATCCAAGATGCAATTTCATGCTGCTGTGGACTCCAGTGATGTGGCATCTAGAGTCATGGCTACATCTGTGTCTCTCAGAAGACATGCTTGGCTCAGATGTACTAGCCTTTCACAGGATACCCAGACTAAGGCTATGGATTTTCCTGTAGTAGCTAACTCTCTGTTTGGGGAGCAGACAGAGGCTTACATGAAGAAAATGGATGAATACAGGACCACGTACAGGAGTGCACAGGCCAAGGAAAGGCAAGCCACTCCGCACAAGCAGCAGTCTAGGGGCAGGGGCAAGCCCTTTCAAAGGCCTTTTTACCAAGCCCAGGCCTCCTCTGCCCCTCCCACAGAGCTGCTCCCTCCTCCTCTCAGTCTAAGGCTGCTGCCAAGCAGACACCCTGATGTGTCAGCCTGGGTCGACTTCCCATTTCCAGTAAGAGCAGGCTGGCTTACTACTTCCAGGCCTGGAAGTCTGTGACCTCAGACAAGTGGGTCCTGAAAGTAGTAAGCCAGGGACTGGCCATCAGCTTCAAAAAATTTCCAAAAAAGAAGGTCAAGTCTATTCCACCTGCATCACTCTCAGAAACCCTTGCCCTAGAGGCAGAGGTTTCCTGTCTTCTAGCTCTCAGAGCTATAGAGAAGGTTCCTACTCAGCACAAGGGAAAAGGACTGTACTCCAGGTACTTCCTTGCCCCAAAGAAAACAGGGGAGTGGCAACCCATCCTAGACCTAAGGTATTTGAACAAAAACATTACAAAGCCCAAATTCAAAATGGTAACTCTGGGAATAATCCTTCCCTCTCCAAGGCCAGGGGATTGGCTAGCATCTGTGGACCTCAAGGATGCCTACTTCCATATTCCTATCAGGTGCTCCCACAAAAAATACCTCAGGTTCGAGTTGCCTTAAGGCCATTACCAGTTCAGAGCCATGCCATTTGGCCTAACATCAGCTCCAAGGGTGTTCACAAAGTGCCTTGCAGTGGTGGTGGCTTACCTCAGAAGACAGGGTATCACCATCTTCCCATACCTGGACGACTGGCTCTTAGTGGGTCAGTCACCTTTACAGGTCAAGTCAGCTCTTCAAACTACCCAGGACCTACTCAGCTCCCTGGGGTTTCTTCTCAGTCTTCCAAAGTCTGTCCTCGAACCAGTTCAACTTCTCATCTTTCTAGGCATAGAGTTGGACACTGTACAAGCAAAAGCCTTCCTTCCTTCCCCTGGCAAGGGTGAAGGGCCTAGTGGATCTCTCTTCCTCCTTTTGACCTCAGGTCTCCCGCCCAGTAAGACAGTTCCTCCACCTCTTGCGCCACATGGTAGCTTCCATGGCAGTGGTGCAGGGAGCAAGGTTCCAGATGAGGGACATTCAGTCTCATCTAAGGTCTTTTTGGTCTCAAAAGAAGGATTCACTTACCAAACTGATTCCAGTGACTCAGACTCTGGTCCAGGCTCTCCAGTGGTGGCTGGACCAGGACAACCTGAGACAAGGGGTTCCATTTCTCCCTCAAGTCCCATCAGTAGTTCTAACTACGGATGCTTCTCTCTTAGGGTGGGGAGCCCACCTGGGAGTCCTGACAGCTCAAGGGGACTGGTCTCCACAAGAGTCTCTCCTTCATATCAATCTCCTGGAACTCAGGGCAGTTTTCCTAGCCCTGCAGAGCTTCTTGGATTCAGTCAAGGGCAAGGTGGTCCAAGTCAGAACGGACAACCACAATGTGGTACATCAACAAGCAGGTAGGCACTCAGTCCTTGGCCTTGTGCACAGAGGCCATGAAGCTGTGGTCTCTGGCCTATTCTCTTCAGAATTCTCTGGTAGCAGTTCACCTTCCAGGGAAGGACAACGTACTAGCAGATGCTCTGAGCAAAATTTAACAGGGACATCACCAATGGTCCCTGGATCCTCACATCCTGAAGGTCATCTTCTCCAGGTGGGGCACTCCAGTGATAGCTCTCTTTGCAGCACCAGACAGTCATCAACTTCCTCTGTTTTGTTGCAGACCTCCAGACCTGGGGATGGTTCTCCAGGATGCTGTCATTTTGGACTGGAAGGGCAGGTTTCTCTGTGCCTTCCCTCCCTTCTCTCTGCTGTTCAGAGTTCTGATCAAGATCAGGACTCAACCCTGCACAGTGATACTGGTGGCTCCAGATTGGGCCAGACAGCCTTGGTATCCTCTACTGCTGTCCTTGTCAGTGTCACGTCCCCTGTCTCTGCCCAGGACATACAATCTCCTGTCCTCCTCCCAGGGGTGGATCTGGTACCCCAATCTCCAGTCTCTCAATCTCAAGGCCTGGCTCTTGAAGAGTTAGAATATGCAGCACTGCATCTCTCTCAGGGAGTTCAGGATATTCTGAAGGTCTCCAGGAAACCTTCTACTAGAAAAACTTACAACTCAAAATGGAAAAGGTTCATTATTTGGTGCTCTCAGAAAGGCATCCTGCCTGATTCTGCAGACATTTCCACAACCTTAGACTATGTAGTTCATCTGAATGGTCTAGGCCTTAGGCCTGCCACTCTGAAGGTTAATCTAGCAGCAGTCTCTCCATTTCTCTCAGCAGGGAAGGGCTCTTCCCTGGCATCTCATCCTGTTTTCAGGAAGTTTTTCAAGGGCCTGGTTCATATTAACCCTCCCTTTAGGGAGCCCACTTCGCCTTGGGATCTTAATATCTGCATAGCTCAGCTTATGCAGCCACCCTTTGAACCTCTGGCTTCGGCCGAATTGAAGTACTTGACCTGGAAAACTGTGTTCCTGGTAGCCATTACTTCTGTCAGGCGGATTAGTGAGTTACAGACTCTGTCAGTGGAACCTGACTTCATCTCCTTCCATAGGGACAAAGTAGTCCTCAGAACCAATAGGAGGTTCTTGCCCAAAGTGGTTTCAGATTTTCATCGGAACCAGTCTATATCTCTCCCTGTGTTTTTCACTGACCATTCTTTTTCAGGTGAAAGAAGGTTACACAGTCTAGATATTAAGAGGGCCCTTAGCTACTACATTGAGCATAGTAAGGCACATAGAAATGATTGTCTTCAATTGTTTCTCACTTATGGTGAAGTGGGGAAAGGTAAGCCTGCCACTAAAAGAACTATTGTCAGGTGGATTGTTTCTTGTATACAATTCTGTTATGACAAGTTGGGTAGAATACCCCCTTCAGGCCTAAGGGCTCACTCGACTAGGGGTACAGCTGCTTCTCTAGCTGCGTCCAGAGATATACCTTTGTTAGAGATCTGTAAAGCAGCCACCTGGAAAACAGTACATACTTTCACCAAGCATTACTCCCTGGACATGCAGGCTAGACGTGATGCTAGGTTTGGCATAGCAGTACTGCAGAGCCTCTTCCCAAAGTAGGTTCTGCATTCCCTCCTCCATAGGGAACTGCTTGGTAGTCTGCATTATGTCTGAATACAGCAAGACTTCATGTTGTTTGGAGAAAATATTACTCACCATTGTTTCTTCTAATGGAGTCTTGCTGTATTCAGACCTCCCCCCCGCCACCCCTCTCAGAACCTGTTTTTTGGGAAGTGGGCTGGCAGGTACAGTGTTGCACCTCAGGGGTGTACCTTGTACCCTTCGTCTTGGGTGAGGTGGATGTTGTTGTTTTATTTGTGCACCGTATTCTGTTGCTGTTTGTATCTCGCACATCCCTGTCATGCCGACAGTGCCAGTAATGCTCAGTACGGCAGTGTATCCCGCACATCCCTGTCATGCCAGTAGTGCCAGTCATGCTCAGTACGGCAGCATATCCCGTACATCCCTGTGATGCCAGCAGTGCCAGTCATGCTCAGTACGGCAGCGTATCCCGCACATCCCTGTGATGCCGGCAGTGCTAATCATGCTCAGTACTGCAGCGTATCCCGCACATCCCTGTGATGCCGGCAGTGCCAGTCATGCTCAGTACCGCAGCGTATCCGGCACATCCCTGTGATGCCGGCAGTGCCAGTCATGCTCAGTACGGCAGCATATCCCGTACATCCCTGTGATGCCAGCAGTGCCAGTCATGCTCAGTACGGCAGCGTATCCCGTACATCCCTGTGATGCCGGCAGTGCCAGTCATGCTCAGTACGGCAGCGTATCCCGTACATCCCTGTGATGCCGGCAGTGCTAATCATGCTCAGTACTGCAGCGTATCCTGCACATCCCTGTCATGCCGGCAGTGCCAGTCATGCTCAGTACCGCAGCGTATCCCGCACATCCCTGTCATGCCGGCAGTGCCAGTCATGCTCAGTACTGCAGCGTATCCCACACATCCCTGTCATGCCGGCAGTGCCAGTCATGCTCAGTACCGCAGCATATCCAGCACATCCCTGTCATGCCGGCAGTGCCAGTCATGCTCAGTACCGCAGCGTATCCGCACATCCCTGTCATGCCGGCAGTGCCAGTCATGCTCAGTACCGCAGCGTATCCAGCACATCCCTGTCATGCCGGCAGTGCCAGTCATGCTGAGTACCGCAGCGTATCCCGCACATCCCTGTCATGCCGGCAGTGCCAGTCATGCTCAGTACCGCAGCGTATCCCGCACATCCCTGTCATGCCGGCAGTGCCAATCATGCTCAGTACCACAGTGTATCCCGCACATCCCTGTCATGCTGGCAGTGCCAGTCATGCTCAGTACCACATCATTCCTTTTTTTCTTGTCTCATGATAGAGACAGCACTGCTTATAGTCCGTGCCATCGCGCCTCTTGATCACATCATGTTGCCAGATGGATGGCTGCAGAATTTACTCCTTGATGATTATACCGCTAAACATACCACCAAATTTAGGTGGGATTGTCCAGTGCTGGTTACCTTGCTGCTGTCAGGATACGGCCTTTTTCTTCTAATGGTTTTAAGTAACTTATTACAGTACATATAGAATAAGCCCAAATCTACCTCTCTGGATCTCTAGTTATTGTCTATGGGCGTGCATGTAAAATTTATTTATTTATTTAGTTTTTGTTGACTGGGTAAGTGCACTAGACAAATCCTGCCTATTTTCAGGCACGACCCGGGGGAAGGGGATACAGATGAATGCCAACTGACCTTGAACCAGATTAAGCTGTTGGTGGTATTTTTAGTGAAATAATATGGTAAACCTTGTTGAACTGTTCTTTGATGTCCTTTGGAATATTTAGCAGCTCAATAAGCAGGGCAGTAACCAACCTTTGTAAACAGACGCTTTCCATTGCAGCTGGCAGATTCAGTAGCCACACATTTTGTGGGTTTCTTCACCTCTCTCCCTCAGCTACTTTCAAAAGACCAGGCAAAGCTCAGTAACATCTTTTCTGTCCCACATAATCCCTCAGACGGGACAGCTGTAAAGACCCTGTAAGCATCTTAGATGTGAGCCTGTTAACACTAAGGTTCAAGTCCATCATATCCTCTTCCAGTTAATTTAACAACTTTCAGGCTACAAAAATGTCAAAAAGGCAAATAGGGGTGGGTGGATTAAGATGTTTTTCAGTTTTTTTACTTGATCTTTCATGTTGAATATTCCAGTCCTGGAACTGTCACTGTTCCAATGCAGGCAGATTTTGAGTAAGGTACAGTACATTGTTAGTTTGGATTCTCAGGCCTTTATCATGTTTTTCAGGCTGAAGGGAGCCCTGCTGTTCATCACTATAGCCTTGATAGGGACAGGATGGGCCTTCATCAAATACATTCTGTCCGACAAAGAGAAAAAGATTTTCATGATAGTCATTCCACTACAGGTAAAGAACAGCCATGTTCCTGTGGAGTTTCTTTATGTCATTATGTACAGTATTTAGCAAATGAATTTCTAAAAAGCTTTGAAAGTCAGTAAATGGAGACTCACTGCTCATGGATTTGTTATACATCCTGGATTGGGGTTGGTGAGTGGGTGATGGTTGCTCAGTGCTCATGGATTTCTTATAGAGCCTGGGTTGGGGTTGGTGAGTGGGTGATGGTTGCTCACTGCTCATGGATTTGTTAGAGCCTGGGTTGGGGTTGATGAGTGGGTGATGGTTACTCACTGCTCATGGATTTGTTAGAGCCTGGGTTGGGGTTGATGAGTGGGTGATGGTTGCTCACTGTTCATGGATTTGTTATAGAGCCAGGGTTGGGGTTGGTGAATGGGTGATGGTTGCTCACTGCTCATGGATTTGTTATAGAGCCTGGGGTGGGGTTGGTGAGTGGGTGATGCATTGCTCACTGCTCATGGATTTGCTATAGAGCCTGGGTTCTGGGTGGTGAGTGGACGATGCATTGCTCACTGCTCATGAATTTGTTATGGAGCCTGGGTTGGGGTTGGTGAGTGGGTGATGGTTGCTCACTGCTCATGGGTTTTTTATAGAGCCTGGGTTGGGGTTGGTGAGTGGGTAATGGTTGCTCACTACTCATGGATTTGTTATAGAGCCTGGTTTGGGGTTGGTGAGTGTGTGATGGTTGCTCACTGCTCATGGATTTGTTATAGAGCCTGGGCTGGGGTTGGTGAGTGGGTGATGCATTGTTCACTGTTCGTGGATTTGTAATAGAGCCTGGGGTGGGGTTGGTGAGTGGGTGGTGCATTGCTCACTGCTCATGGATTTGCTATAGAGCCTGGGTTCTGGGTGGTGAGTGGACGATGCATAGCTCACTACTCATGAATTTGTTATGGAGCCTGGGTTCCGGATGGCAAGTGGGCGATGCATTGCTCACTGCTCATGGATTTGTTATAGAGCCTGGGTTGGAGTTGGTGAGTGGGTGATGGTTGCTCACTGCTCATGGGTTTGTTATAGAGCTTGGGTTGGGGTTGGTGAGTGGGTAATGGTTGCTCACTGCTCATGGATTTGTTATAGAGCCTGGGTTGGGGTTGGTGAATGGGTGATGGTTGCTCACTGCTCATGGATTTGTTATAGAGCCTGGGGTGGGGTTGGTGAGTGGGTGATGCATTGCTCACTGCTCATGGATTTGCTATAGAGCCTGGGTTCTGGGTGGTGAGTGGACAATGCATTGCTCACTGCTCATGAATTTGTTATGGAGCCTGGGTTGGGGTTGGTGAGTGGGTGATGGTTGCTCACTGCTCATGGGTTTTTTATAGAGCCTGGGTTGGGGTTGGTGAGTGGGTAATGGTTGCTCACTGCTCATGGATTTGTTATAGAGCCTGGTTTGGGGTTGGTGAGTGTGTGATGGTTGCTCACTGCTCATGGATTTGTTATAGAGCCTGGGGTGGGGTTGGTGAGTGGGTGATGCATTGTTCACTGTTTGTGGATTTGTAATAGAGCCTGGGTTGGGGTTGGTGAGTGGGTGATAGTTGCTCACTGCTCATGGGTTTGTTATAGAGCTTGGGTTGGGGTTGGTGAGTGGGTAATGGTTGCTCACTGCTCATGGATTTGTTATAGAGCCTGGGTTCCAGGTGGTGAGTGGGCGATGCATTGCTCATGGATTTCTTATAGAGCCTGGGTTGGGGTTGGTGAGTGGGTGATAGTTGCTCACTGCTCATGGATTTGTTAGAGCCTGGGTTTGGGTTGATGAGTGGGCAATGCATTGCTCACGGCTCATGGATTTGTTGTAGAGCCTGGGTTGGGGTTGATGTGTGGGTGATGGTTGCTCACCGTTCATGGATTTGTTATAGAGCCTGGGTTGGGGTTGGTGAGTGGGTGATGGTTGCTCACTGCTCATGGGTGTGTTATAGAGCCTGGGTTGGGGTTAGTGAGTGGGTAATGGTTGCTCACTGCTCATGGATTTGTTATAGAGCCTGGGGTGGGGTTGGTGAGTGGGTGATGCATTGCTCATTGCTCATGGATTTGCTATAGAGCCTGGGTTCTGGGTGGTGAGTGGACGATGCATTGCTCACTGCTCATGAATTTGTTATGGAGCCTGGGTTCCGGGTGGTGAGTGGGCGATGCATTGCCCACTGCTCATGGATTTGTTATAGAGCCTGGGTTGGGGTTGGTGAGTGGGTGATGGTTGCTCACTGCTCATGGGTTTTTTATAGAGCCTGGGTTGGGGTTGGTGAGTGGGTAATGGTTGCTCACTGCTCATGGATTTGTTATAGAGCCTGGTTTGGGGTTGGTGAGTGTGTGATGGTTGCTCACTGCTCATGGATTTGTTATAGAGCCTGGGCTGGGGTTGGTGAGTGGGTGATGCATTGTTCACTGTTTGTGGATTTGTAATAGAGCCTGGGTTGGGTTTGGTGAGTGGGTGATGGTTGCTTACTGCTCATGGATTTGTTATTGAGCCTGGGCTGTGGTTGGTGAGTAGGTGATGCATTGTTCACTGTTCATGGATTTGTTATAGAGCGTGGGGTGGGTTAGGTGAATTGGTGATAGTTGCTCACTGCTCGTGGATTTGTTATAGATCCTGGGTTGGGGTTGGTGAGTGGGTGATTGTTGCTCACTGCTCGTGGATTTGTTATAGAGCCTGGGTTGGGATAGGTGAGTGGGTGATGAATTGCTCACTGTTCATGGATTTATTATAGAGCCTGGATTGGAGTTGGTGAGTGGGTGATGCATTGTTCACTGTTCGTGGATTTGTTATAGAGCCTGGGTTGGGGTTGGTGAATCAGTGATAGTTGCTCATTGTTCATGGATTTGTTATAGACCATGGGCTGAGGTTGGTCAGTGGGCGCTACATTGCTCACTGTTCATGGATTTGTTATGGAGCCTGAGTTGGGGTTGGTGAGTGGGAGATGCGATGCTCACTGCTCGTGGATTTGTTATAGAGCCTGGGTTTGGGTTCGTGAGTGGGCAATGCATTGCTCACTGCTCATGGATTTGTTTTAGAGGTTGGGGTTGGTGAGTGGGTGATGTGTTGCTCGCTGCTCCTGTATTTGTTATAGAGCCTGGGTTGGGGTTGGTGAATCGGTGCTAGTTGCTCACTGTTCATGGATTTGTAATAGAGCTTGGGTTGGGTTAGGTGAGTGGGTAATGGTTGTTCACTGCTCATGGATTTGTTATAGAGCTTGGGTTGGGGTTGGTGAGTGGGCGATGGTTGCTCACTGCTAATGGATTTGTTATGGAGCCTGGGTTGGGGTTGGTGAGTGGGCGATGCCTTGCTCACTGCTAATGGATTTGTTATGGAGCCTGGGTTGGGGTTGGTGAGTAGGGTATGTGTTGCTCACTGCTCATGGATTTGTTATGGAGCCTGGGTTATGGCTTGGTGAGTAGGTGAAGTACTGCTCACTTCTCATGGATTTGTTATAGAGCCTGGGGTATGTTTGGTGAGTGGGTGATGTGTTGCTCACAGTGCCAACTTATGCCTGCAATAATTGTATTGTTCATGTTTTCCATCTCTAGGTGCTTGCCAATGTTGCATACATCATTATTGAGTCCACGGAAGAGGGGACAAGTGAATACCCACTCTGGAAAGAGATTCTCTTCCTGGTAGATCTTGTATGCTGTGGTGCCATCCTCTTTCCCGTGATTTGGTAAGGGAGGTTAATGAAACAGTAACCTGTTAGATAGTCAACACAATGTAAAGGAATAGCAAGCCTACTCTGAATCAGTGCCAAGTCTGTAGCCCAAGGTGGGTAGGGCTGGAATACTGTTTTTGTGGAGTATACATGGCACATATGTACGTATGGATATTATTTAAAACAAAAACGGTGTTCTTACCCCAGGAGTTCTTTAGCATCAGTAACTTTTTTGCACTTAGTTGGCTAGGTGCAACTGCCCTGGTGGTGTACCTTTAAGAGATATATAAATGAGCTTAGGGCCAAGCCAATCAAAAGACAGGAAGGGGTGTGAGCTGAGTGAGAGTTGTTGAAGACTTCAGAATTTTTTCTCCGCTGGATCATAAGGGGATCACCTCTAGGAGCAGGGAAGTGATACTGCCGTTGTACAATGGACTGGTTAGACCACACCTTGAGTACTGTGTACAGTACTGGAGACCACACTTGAAGAGGGACATACAGCTCCTGGAGAGAGTACGGAGGAGGGCTACCAAGATGATACGAGGACTGGGGGATTTGACATATGAGGACAGACTTGAGAAGCTCAGCCTGTTTTCATTGGATGAGAGGAGAGACGGGGGGACATGATTGAGGTCTTCAGGGACCTCAAGGGAATAAATTGGGTAAACACAGAGGGAACTTTTAGGCTAAAGTAGGGCGATATCACCAGAGGACATGGTTCGAAGTTGGAAGGTGGAAGGATGAGGGGGGGAAAGAGTAGGAGGTTTTACACTGAGAGGGGGGTGGATCCTTGGAATGCGCTGCCTGGAGAGCTGGTTCAAATTTCCACGGTGGAGGGCTTCAAAAGAGGGTGGGGCAGATACAGAAAGGGGATGTATCAGATGAGGGCCTGGCCCAGAGGGTTGGGGAGGGATGATGGGGGTTTCTGGTACACAAGGGGGGGAGGAGTGCCCCGGTTCTCAACAAGGGATCTGAAGTTCGAGCAGACTCGATAGATCATAAGGCCTGATCTGCTGTCAATTAGTATGTTAGACTTAGCAACATTGCCCCTGAAGTGTCTCTCAATTTTCCTTTTTGACAGCCTCCTAGTGATTATCTGGGTAAAATTTTCATCATAAATTAATTCTGTTAGTGTGCTGAGTGAAAGTTTTACTGTTCGTATTAGCGCCGCGCTAATTTTTTATTTTTAGCGTGGCAGTGTTATTTTGACTTTATTTTTACCTCGATTTTCATTTTAAAACCTAATTTTATCATGGGTGCTTATTTTCGACGGTTCCCTTCATTTCTGGGCAAATTCTGGAGGGAACCGTCAAATTAAGGACAGTTGCCTTGTTTTTTTTTTACCTCAGACCTCGTGGGGTTTACCGCAAGGCACCTGCAGTGGATTTCAAATTAAACAGTGCCTGGTGGTTTTCTCTCTAGATTGGCAATTACGAGGAAACCTTTTTTGTTATATTACTGGACCTTGGTGTCATCTGTGTCAGGACTGTCCGTAAGGGTCCAGCAGCCACCTGTGCGCAGTTGACCAGTATTACTGAGTTTCTGTTAAGATTGGCACTGGTATAGATCCCAGTTGTACAACCAAAAAAAAAAAGGCACTAGTAATAGACAGAGTTTATTAACTGGGGCAGGACTGGCCATGGCATTTTCACAGAAACCTGCATTCAGTTCATAGGTCCAGGACTGGTTTGATTTGCTTAAATTGGCGAACACAGCAGACAAAGTTTTGATTATTATGGCTGAGGAGGAATCAAAGGCTTCTGAAGAGGGGCCATCCAAAAGTACTAATGCCAAAAGTAGAGGTGCTGAGGAACCCTCCAGATTTTAGCCAAAAAATAAAGCTTCCAAAGATGAAGTTCCTCACAAATTAAAAAATAATAAGAGTGACGAAAAAAGGAAGCTTGATCAAGCCTCTGATGAAGTGGCTATAAAGAAACTCTGTCAAGACAAAAATGCTCCCCTTCCTCCTAGGAAAAAAGAAAGCCTGTAGCGAAATAACATGCAGCTTGAAGCATACAGAAAAAACAGAACACTTACAAACCAAGTCTGCACAGGTTTTTGCACCAGTGAAAGAAATAGAAAAAGCAGGGCAACTGTTTCAGACCCTTCAAAAGATGGGTCCTCTATTTACTGGGGCTGGCAAGCACTCTTCCACAGTTCTCTCTTCTGTAGACTGTGAGAGTGATGCAGATGATGATCAATTTTATGATGCCCCTGACATGAGCCCCAGGAGTCCCCGGACCCTCACCTTGGGGATCCCCCGGGTGACCACGAGGATCCTTCCTCTGTTTACATTTATACAAAATATGCTGGATACCTTGGACCTCCCTATGCAGGAGCCCAACCAGGATGTAGATGAAGATTATAGGGAGATGAAGAGTCTTTTATCCTCAAAGACCCTGGTCGTCCCTGTCTATAATGCATTTAGAAAAAGTACCATGAAGGTGCTTCAACACCCCACTTCAGTATCAGGGGTTGATAAGCGGCTTGAGAGAAAATATAAATTGTCTAAAAATGGTACCGAGTTCCTGTCTGCACACCCTAGCCACGAGAGTATAGTGCAGCAGGCAGCTTGTGAGAAAGCTGGAGTCTCCTTGTTCCCCTCTCCCTCTAAAAAGGATTCCAAGAGAATTGATTTTTTAGCAAAGAAAATGTATGTCACAGCTTCTCTGCTTCTCAGACTTTCTTCTTACATGGCATTCACAGCCAAATATCACAAAGCCCTTTGGAAATCTGTCTAGGCTATTGCCAGCAATGGATCAGATTCTATGGTGCAAGAGCTGGTGGATATGTCAAAAACTGCCCTGGAAGCTACTATGTACCAATTCCACATGGTAGACGACAACAGTGATGCAGCCTCTAGGGCAATGGCCCATGCCATCTCTCTGAGACGCTTCGCCTGGCTAAGAACAACCAGTCTGACCACAAACACTCAGAAGAAAGCCATAGATTTTCCCTATGATCAGAATATATTGTTTGATTACAGAACCACTGACTACATGAAAAAAGTTGACGAGTACAAGGTCTCCTGGCAGAGCCACTCATCCAAGTCTAAGCCCACCACCCCTCAGAGATCCCGTCCCTGGGGCAGTAGGGGCAGAAGTTTAATTCCTAGGCCTTACAATCTGACTTCTGCCAGTACAGGGCGTCTTTCTGCGGCAGGGGCAGAAGGGGCCAAAGAAGAGCCACCTCTAACCAGACATCTGCCTCTCGGTCTTAAGTCCTGATGTGAGTATCGAGGTCGCCTCCCCACTTCCAGTTGGAGGCAGACTCTCCCACTGTCCTCAGCACTGGTCCCTCATCATGTTGGACAAGTGGGTGCTGGAGATAGTGGAGAAGGGTCTGCCATTACAGTTCAAGCAGAGGCCAGACTTCAAGCATACCCAGGTGTCAAGACCTCCGTCCCCAACACAGATACCGCTGTTGGAATTGGAAGTACAAAACCTTCTGGCTTTATGAACAGTGGATAGGTCCCCACCCATGAGAAGGGCAAGGGCCTCTACTTCAGGTATTTTCTGACACAAAAGAAAACTGGAGAGTGGCGACTTATCTTAGATCTCAGATATTTAAACAAACATCTGAAAAAACTCAAATTAAGAATGGTCACTCTGTCACTGGTCATACAGTCCTTACAGCAGGGAGACTAGCTAGCCTCCCTAGACTTAAAGGACGCCTACTTCCACATATCCATAAGGAGATCTCACAGTTTCTCAGGTTCAAGCTTCCTTCAGGTCACTATCAGTTTGCTGCAATGCCCTTCGGTCTGTCCTCAGGCCCAAAAGTCTTAACCAGGTGTCTCACAGTGGTAGCAGCACCTGTCAGGAGACTGGGTGTCACTCTCTACCCCTATCTGGATGACTGTCTCATAGTAGCAAAGTCTCCTTGCCAGGTCAAGGAATCTCTTTCCCTCACAGAGCACACTCTGGAGTCTCTGGGTTTCCTGGTAAATCTAAAGAAATCTCACCCGGAACCCACCCAGCTGGACACTCAGAAGGGATATGCTTTCCTCCCGGAGGAAATAATTCAGTTTCCTTTCAGTGGCAGATTCTTTCGCCCGGGTACAGCCAAGACCAGCCAAACATTTCCTCAAACTTCTGGGACACATGGCCTCTATGACTGCAGTAGTCCCGGGGTGAGGTACAGGATGAGGCTCCTGCAAGCCTACCTCAGAACTCGCTGGTCTCAGAGAAGCAACACACTTTCAAAGTTGATACCTGTGTCCGAGCAGTTCCTCCAAAACTTGCTGTGGTGGAAGAACCCTGCAAATTTGCAGGCATGGGTTCCCTTTCAAGCTCCTCTTCCCACAAAGGTAATCACCACAGATGCCTTCCTTTAGGACTGGGGAGCTCATTTGGACAGTGCCTCAGCAAGCAGCAACTGGACTCCCGAAGAGTCACAGTTGCACATTAATCTTTTGGAACTCAGAGCAGTCTTCCTAGATCTCAAAGCTTTTGTCCCCAGCATAGAAGTGCAGGCAGTTCAAATTTGAACAGATAATACCACTGCAGTGTTCTACATAAACAAGCAGGGTGGTACCAGATCAGGAATACTCTGTTTGGAAGCTCGGAAGCTCTGGTCTCTAGCATTCTCCCTGGGAGTCAGCCTCTCAGCTATTCACCTCCCAGGCAAACTCAGCACTCTGGCGGATGCTCTAAGCCGCATCAGTCAAGGCCAGAGTGAATGGACACTGAAGAAGCAAGTGCTAGCCACAGTGTTCAGGTGGTGGGGCACACCAGATGTGGATCTGTTTGCCTCTCCTCTCAATTTTCAGCTTCCTCAGTACTGTAGCAGGCACCCAGTTCCAGGAACACTTCCTTTGGATTCCCTGATCCCGGACTGGTCTGGGAGGTTCCTATACGCATTTTCTCCCTTTCCCCTGATATTCTGGGTTTTGCTGAAACTTAGACAGCAGCCTGCATCGATGATCCTAGTGGCTCCGGACTGGCCCAGGCAAGCCTGTTACCCTCTTCTTCTCTGTATCATGCAGCAGGCCCATTCGCCTGCCTCCAACTCACTCCCTGCTGACCCTTCCTCAGACGGGCGTGCAGTATCCAGACATACACTCTCTTCACCTCAAGGCCTTGTTCTTGAGGAGTTAGAATTTCCATCCTCACAGTACTCTGAACAGGTCCTTAAGATACTGAGGATGACTAAAAAAACGAACACTAAAAAGATTGATGCAGCCAAATGGAAAAGGTTTTCCCTCTGGTGAAAGAGCGAAAAGGTTGAATCCCTGTCAGCTTCAGACCCTCAGCTGCTAGACTACCTGGTACACCTATAGGCGTTGGGCTTGAAACCATCTTCCTTCAAGCTACACCTGGTGGCAGTTTCGGCCTACCTTTCGGTGGGAAAGAAAAAATCGTTTTTTTCCCACAACATTTTTAAACAGTTTTTCAAAGGCCTCTTGCACCTCCAGCCTCCAACCAGGGAGCCCGTTCCTTCTTGGAGCCTGAACCTTTGCATAGATGGGCTCATGAATCCACCCTTCGAGCCTATGTCCACGGCCCACATCAAGTTTGTAACTTGGAAGACAGTCTTCCTGGTAGCCATTACGTCTGCCAGGAGGATTTCAGAGCTACAGGCCCTGTGCACTGAACCGAATTACATCATCCCTCACAACGATAAAGTTGAGCTCAGGAGAAATAGGAAATTTCTGCCAAAGGTGGTTTCAGAGTTTCACTTGAACTAGTCCATTACTCTGCCTGTCTTCTTTACTGAGCCATCCACTCCTGGCGAGCAAAAGCTCCACAGCTTGGATGTCAAAAGAGCCATCTTTCACTACCTAGAGCATGCTAGACAGTCCAGAGGCTCTTCCACTCAGTTGATCCTCACCTATGGGGAAATAGGCAGAGGAAGACCAGCTACCAAGAGAACTGTTTCTTGTTGGTTGGTCTGTTGTGTTAGATTCTGCTATGAGAAAGCTGGTCACCAACCTCCAGTGGGGCTCAGGGCCCACTCCACCGGGGGCACTGCAGCCTTGCTTGCAGCAGCAAGGGATATTCCCCTACTTCTATTGCTGTTGGTTAACTAGGATCTGCAGCTTATCCATTAAGTAGGGAAATGGACACACTAGGTGGGCCAAGTGGTCCTTATCTGCCATCAAATTCTATGTTTCTATGGATGTCTGCAAAGCAGCTACCTGGAAATCTGTGCACACCTTTGAGAAACATTGCAGTTTGGATGTGCATACCAGATCTGATCCCAAATTTGGCAGGGTGGTTCTGCAGAGCCTCTTTCCTAAGCGGGTTCTCTGCCCACCTCCCACTTGGTACTGCTCGGTAGTTTGCAAAAAAGTTACTGATGCTACAGGACTCCTGGGGTAAGAAGAAAAAATTACTCACCGCAGTAATCTTCTTTCTTCAATAGGACCCTTTAGCATCAGTAAGCTCCCACCCTTCCTCCCCAGTTCACCTGTCGGATAAGGGCTCTTTATGTCATCTTTTACCAAATTTGTAGTTTCTTATTAATGAGTTTTTAGCTCGTGTTGCTGTTGTTTCTATTTCCACTTTTGTGGACATTTGCATGTTTTTTGAATCCTGTTGATTCTTTTTCAGGACATTTGCCCTCGTTTTTCCTCGAAAACATTCTGAAGCTTTCAACAGCTCTCACTCACCTCGCACCTCTTCTTGTCTTTTGATTGGCTTGGCCCTAAGCTCATTTAAATATCTCTTAAAGGCACACCTCCAGGGCAGTTGCACCTAGCCAGCTACGTGCAAAAACATTACTGATGCTAAAGGACCCCTTGGAAGAAAGAACATTACTGCAGTGAGTAATTTTTTCTTTATTCATTTATTAGGGTTGAAGGACAAAGTGCTCAAAGTAGGGAAATGAAAACATTAGGGTAAAATGTCCCTGGGAAGATAGCTCATCTGTGGTGTGCTGCTCCTGAGAACTTGAACTGTTGTGCAATCCAGTGTTGGCATTGCCGTAATATCAGCACCCTGTAGGCAACCTCTGCATTGTCACTATTTTACTTTGCCTGACAAGACAATGTATTTTTAGGATAACACCGACACAGGGTAACATCACCTTGTGTCACATAATTGTTCAAACTCAAAGGACACCATACCACAGATGTGCCAAGGGTCCACTGACTGTTTACCTTCATTTTTAACTTACCTACTGTCTGTACTTTGTGCCAACCCTAGTAGGTGCATTACAGAGCTCCTTTCAGGCTGCATTGCAGTATTTGTACAATACCAACAGGAAGCTCCCTTACTAGTATGGGAGTACTTCCTTGTGACTGCTACAACTTTTAAAGAGCAACTATTTAGGTGCTGACCCCCAGAAGCATGAAAAACCCTTACCAGGCTCTGAATACAATGGTGACAGAAGTTTATTTTATATGTGCCCCCAATTAGGAAGGGAAGGGATCGTAATTTGGCTCAGTGGAGCCGAGCTGTGCTGATCCCTTCCACTTCCTGGTTCCTCTTGTGGCAGTGATCTGCCACCGCGCTGTCATGTTTTGTGATGTCATTATATGGACAGCACAGGAGGCGCGACGCATAGACACAAATGGGGCTGTTTTTGAAAGTAACATTTTTGTAGTTTAGATGGTTGTTCAGAACAAATCATGGCCACCACTTAACTAACAAGCCTAGCCGGGGTTGGGGGGGGGTGGACTTGATGCACCTAGTGCCATTTCTGACCTTAAAATACTGTGTTATTGTGTCGCTACGGATATTGGCATGTAAACAGGACTTGTGTCCCTTAGACAATTGCTGTGGCTGCGTATTGCGCATCGGAAAAATCCTCTGCTTTTGACGTGCCAGTTGGTTCCCTGGCAGCAGGTTGCAGTGTCACAAACAGAGGATTATGACTCCAAGTTAAGAATGAATGTCAAGAATAGAAGAATTAAGGCTTAAGGACCCCATTTTTATGCCAATAACCATAGAAAGAAACAATGGGAAGGCTAATACTGACATTATTTTAATTTTGTTGGTTTATCTGGATATTATGTTACTCCAGAGTTCTAGAGGCATCAGCTGCTCTTTCAAGAACCTGGCATGCCAGAGCTGCTTTCAGCAAGATGGATTTTGTCAACTGCGAGCCAAACGACTAGAGGGCACACAATAGCTGTTCTCTGTATAAGGCTCCCTCTTTCTACCAAAAGAAACAAGAATAATAATCTCGTTAACAGGCTTTTACTTGCATGAAAGAAAAAAGTGTTTGCACAAAGCTGGAGGTCTGTGGGTATAAGGGCGATTTGCTGCTCAAAGTCCTTGGATATGCCTGTGTACGACTGTGTGGACACTGCAAGTTAACTCTCTTCATTCTGCTCACTTTAGGTCAATTAGACACTTGCAGGAAGCCTCCAGTACAGATGGGAAAGGTAAGGCTAGCGCAACATGTTCTCTTCAAAAATAGCAACATAGATCTATAGTACCTGAAGTTGCCAGAACATTCGGAGTTTGTTAGCAATCTCAGCTGCCACGGTGGACTCCAAAGGCCATTTACATGCAACATTTCTGAACCATTTTGGAAGGTTTGGGGGCCCGAACCATATGTCAGTAGTAGGTGTGAACTTCCCAGGCTGCAGATCACTTTGGCTCCACTTGCTGACTGATGAACTAAAACTGTTTTGCAGTTTTAAATGGTAGTGTAATTGAACATCTATATTCTGCCATGTGTGGGTTAAGATAAGCCCCCTAATACACCACAGCATTACTTTGTGTAGAGGGAACATTTCTAAACGATACATTCTGCCATGGCTTATTTAAGGTAGGCGTAAACATGGCAAAATGGATCCCAGTCCTTTAGAATTCCCTAATTAAACTGTAATGATTCTCAGCAGGTTTTTGATGAGTAGGTATGTTGCCACTTGGTGCCCTTTAGGAATAGTTTTCTCATCTCTGTTTTCTTATTTCACAGCTGCTATGAACCTGGCTAAGCTGAAGCTCTTCAGACATTACTATGTGATGGTAGGTGTAACCATTGCTGCATTTAAAGTAGTTTGGGGCAGAGCAGAGTGCAGGAAAGTTTTAACCGTGAATAACCATGATGACTTTACTGACACAGGAATGGTATAATAATGTGAATAACTGCAACAGCAAGGACAATAAACAGCTGTAACTGTGCATAACTGCTGGAACGGTGACACAGGAGTGTTGTGATAATGTAAATAACAGCGAGCACAGTGACACAGGAGCGTCATAATGTTTATTATACAATGGCAAGAAAGAATCCTGGCTCCTGATTGGTCAGTTGTCCATCACAGCAGGGATGTTATCCTGGCATAACATCCCTGCTGATTGTTTGTTGCTGCTTGCAGCATTATCCTTGGCCATCTTCTCTTAAGAAACAAAAATATTTTTCTAGACTAACAAATCATTCTTTAATTCTTTTTTAATTCTGTATTTAACAACAAGCCATTGTATAATATGAATAATGCCCTCCAGGGTGGGTGTTATGCTGGGATAACATCCCTCTCGGGTGTTGGACGCCCTCGGCCGGTGGCCTCGGGCCCAACCACCCAAGATGGGATGTTATCCCAGCATGACACCCACCCTGTCAGGCATTATTTCTTTATTATTAATCTATTTATTTATTGAATTTTGTGAACTGGTTGGATACACTGAAACAGGAAGTACCTTTTTGGGGGGGGCGACCCAGAATTAGTTACACAGATTCATTACAGGAATATACAGAAGCACATGGTGAGATGGGACAGATATATATACAATAGTCACAGGGGTGCAAGTGATTAGCAACAAGCACATTTACAGCACTACAACATAGGCATAACAGTACAAATCAAGTCAGTACAATTTGAGGCTAAACAGATTGCCAACATAAATTGACATGTGATGCAAATAATACAGGAGGTTCAAGTACAGTTCATAGGCACAAGCAGCATATGTCAGGAATATACTGGGGTCAGTGCAGATGGTGAAACAGCAACTAGAGGTCAGTGATTGCAGGAACATTGACTTTGTTCAATTACGTACACCCTGAAAGCTTTTTAAAGCCTCCAAGCGAGGAATGGTTTTGGAGGTGCACAGGGAGGACATTCCAGAGGGAAGGAGCTGATCTGGCAAACTACGTCTTCAAACATCATGAAATCTTGCTGTATTCTGACATATTGCAGTTAGCCCCAGCACTTGAACTGCTCTGGAGAGGAAAGAGTTAAATTCTATGCAGAGCATAGAACGTTGAGCTCGAGCTCGGTTCAGACCTCTGTCTGCTGCACTTTGAAGTGCAACTGTCCGATTCTTTACTCCGCCTAACTGAACAGTCGCTCTGAAGATTTCTCCTTTGCTCACGGTTCATCGGTCGGTTAAAGTCGTCGGTTTACCGATATTTTTCGTTTAAAATTTGGTTCAGATCTCTGTTTGTGGTACAGTAAATACTTAGGTAGTGGACTAGTTGTAGAAATCCTGTGGAAATTGTAAATTTGAACTTTTAACTGGTTCGGCTGAACCAGTTATCTTGCGTGTTCATTCTTTTACATGGTGGATGCTGGAGGACAGCCTCCTCCAGGGTATCCCCTTCTCTCAGCCAGAGCCTCAGGTAACTCTCACCGCAGATTCATCTCTGCTGGGATGGCAAGCCCATTGTCTCAAGGAGTTTGGAGCCCTGTAGAGTCCCATGTCCATATAAATGTGTTGGAAATGAGAGCCATTCTCTATGCCCTGCAAGCTCATGTGGACCTCATCAGCCACAAAGTAGCACTGCTTCAGATGAACAACAAGGCTGTCATGTACTACATCAACAAGCAAGGAGGAGCACACTCTTACTCTCTTTGCAGGAAAGTGATGAATATGGGGGAGTGGTGTCTGGAGCAGGATGTTCTGATCCAGGTAGTCTACTTGCCAGGAGCTCAGAACGCTGTGATGGATGAACTCAGTTGAACAGAGGCCAATCCTCATGAATGGTCACTAGCGCCAGATGTCATGCAGTCACTGTTTGATTAGTGGGGAATCCCAGATGTGGACCTTTTTGCGTCCCCATTCAATGCCAGACTGCCTTGAGTCCACCCCAAAAATCCAGGACATTGTGTTTTCTGTTGTGATGCATTCAGGCTGCAGTGGACACATCTTTTTCTATACACATTTCTGTCAATCCCTCTGGTTCAGAGAGTACTACTTAAGCTAGAGGCACGTGGGGCAAGATGATTCTGGTCGCTCCATGTTGGCCCCAACAAATATGGTTTCCTCTGCTCAACAGACTGTCAGTCAGTACTCTTGAGGGCCCTTCCTCTCAGGATGGGCCTTCTGACACTGGAGACTCTGGTCCTTTCTAGCATGCACTCCCTTCACATCCAGGCCTGGCTTCTGAAGAGGTAGAGGTGAACAGGTATATGCTATTTCAGAGGCTCTCTGAGATTCTTTTGGCTGCTCATAAACCTTCTACCAGGAAGACCTACACAGCTAAGTGGAAATGTTTTTCCATGTGGTGTTCCAGAACTTGAATGGACCCTTTCTGATGTCCACCGGATGAGGTTTTGGTGTATTTATTGGCCCTCTCTGATGCAGGCTTGCAGTACTCTACAGTTAAGATCCACCACCTCTAAATTTTCCACACCTCCCTCCTTTCTCTACCTCCCCCTCTACTACATCTCTGCCCACTAACACTCCCTGACAAAGTCAACATCTGACTGCCCAGTCAAGTTCTATGCACTTATAAAGATGTAATCCAACTGTGCAGTATTCTTTGTCATGAAGTCTTCTCTACATGCAACTATGTACCCTTCGTTGTATCTTTAATATATGGTCTTTGTTTACACTGATGTTCAAATGTACCATTTACGCATTCCTAGATATTCTATGTGATATGTTCTTTGTTTTCACTGATGTCCTAATGTACACATAAAAAATGTGTTTGTCAAGATGTGGAAGCTTTGTAAGCGAGCTCTCAGCTCAAAGGTTGTAACTCTGAGATGATAAATAAATAAGATCCACTTGTGCACTCTTTCAGCATACCACAAGCCTGTAGAGAATCTCTCTCTAACCCAGCTGCCTCTTTTCAAGACGTTCTTGAAGGGCATTTTGCACACAAGGCCTCCAGTCAGGAAACCTGTAGCCACCTGGGATATTAACCTTGTGTTGGACATGTTCACTTGTAAGCCCTTTGAGCCCATGGCTACATGTGACCTGAAGTTCCTAACTTGGAAAATGGCTTTGTAGTGGCCATCATCTCTGCTTGAAGAGTTTTGGAGATTAATGCTTTTGTCACAGATCTTCCATATACTGTTTCCCACAGAGACAAAGCAGTCCTTTGCGTACACGCCAAGTTTTACCCAAGGCAGTGTCGGTTTCACTCAATTAGCCTCTTGTGCTGCCTGCATACTTTCCTAACTTCCAAAATGAAAGGGAGCGCATTCTCCATTCTCTGGATGTTAGAGCCCTGAAGTTCTACCTAGACAGAACTAAGGACTTCCAGCAGTCTAAACAGCTCGTTGTCTCCTTTGATCCTAATTGGATGGGACAACCTGTTACAGTTGAATGGATTTCTGCTTGGATTGTCAGTTGCCTTCATCACTGCTATGCTATGGCGCAGGTAAAGCTGGAAGGCCAGGTAGGTGCCCACTCCACCAGAGCGGTTGCTGCATCCCTGGCAGAGATTCACTCTGTGCCTGTCGGTGATATTTGCAGAGCTACCACCTGGAGCACGGTGCACACCTTTGATAAGCACTGTGCCCTGGATGTCCATGCCAGGCAGCATGCCTCATTTGGCATGTCCATCCTTAATGGATGGTGTTGGGAGGCAGTGTAGCGCAGTGGTCCAAGACTCTGAGCTGCATACCTGGAGACCAGGATTGGAATCCCTCAGCCCCCACTTGCATACTGTGTGACCCTGAGCAAGTCACTTAACTTCCTTGTGCTCCCAGGTCACACGTGGAAACAAGCTTTGACTTAATGTGCCTTTCCTGGTTAAACAATTTCCCCCTTTTCCCCTAATGGACTTCTGTCCTGAGTGAGCTTTGGCTCCTACCACCCTGCTCTGGGGGACTTTTGTCTGAGCTTTGTACTCTGACCCATTGAAGTGAATCAATGAAGACTGATTCCTGGAAGATGCAAAATTCCATACTCACCGTAATTCTTGGTTGTCTAGGAATATCTTCACCATTGATTCACCCCCCCCCTATCCCCATAGCTTGTCTCTACCTGTTTATTGGTCTTCACCCCTTGTTCTTGGTTTGGGCTGTGAAGACACTGTGTTTCTCATTTGTTGACCCTTTTTACGTGGATCATTAGGGCTATCTCATGCTCTTAGATTAGTTTATAGATTAGTTAGACAATGCTGCACCTCCTCGGTTAAAAAAAAAAAAAAAAGTACTGAGGTGGTTGAGGGCTGGTGATGAGGTAAGCCTGTGCAGCCAGCTCCCCCTCTCAGCGCTGCACATGCACACAATTTACCTTGGTGCCAGCCCTCCTGAAAAGTTCTGTCTCCCGTAGGGTTCTTGCTCCTCCGGCTCAGAACCCATTGGTGTGAATGAATGGTGACAATATTCCTAGACGATAAAGAATTATGTTGAGTATGTAATATTTATTTTTTGGGTAGGTTTAAAATAGTGTAAGCAGCATAGGATGGTCTGTTTCGCTGAATTACTGTGATCTCACGTTTGATGTCTCTTTGTTGGATTTCCTTTTCAGATTGTCTGCTATATCTACTTCACAAGGATTATTGCTATACTGCTGAAACTTACTGTTCCCTTCCAGTGGCAGTGGTTTTACCAGGTAAGAGACCAGTCATTTTCACAAACTACCTCTAGGAAAAATCCTAGTGGTTCTACCAGGTGAGAGATTGATTATTCCTGCAAAGTACCTCTGGGACAAAGCCTAGAAGTTCTGCCAGGTGATATACTAATTATTCCCTCAAACTACCTCTTGGAAAAAAGCCTAGTGGTTCTACCAGGTGAGAGATCAGTCATTCCCACCAACTACCTCTGGGACAAAGCCTAGTTGTTCCACCAGGTGAGATTAACAAACTACCTCTAGGGGGGAAAAGTCTAGTAGTTTTAAGACCGATCAAGTCAAAAAATTACGTCTGAGACAAAGTCCACTGGAATTTATCACACCTTAACAACTGTTCACCACAGCATTGTCAGTGGTCAGGTAATCACTGCATTGACTGACTTTTAAATGACATGATCAGTGGTGCAGTTTTAAGTTATAAGGAGGCGTAGCTGTCCTGTGGTTAGCATACTGGCAGTCTTAAAGAACAGCTGACACCTTCAAGGGAACTTTTACAAAACATAATAGACACAGTTCAACTTGTGTTCACATTAGTTTTGTATTTTTCCTCTTCAATATTTATTACTATGGATCATTTGCATAAAAACAGGCTCTTTGTCCCAGAAGAGTTTAACTATTCCTGAGGTCATAATGCACTGCTTGTGACATCACAGTTACTCCTGAAACAACAGACTATGATGTCATAACAGAAAATTATGACTTGAAGTAGGGAAGAAGCTATAGAGGCATATGAACTCGAAGGGATAAAGATCAGATAGTCATGCAAATGTATTCAGTAGTAAATAATGTAGAGGAGAAATCTGTAGAATATATATGGAATGCAGGCTGACGTTCACCTAAATATTATGTTTTTCAAAGTTTTCTCTAAGGCGTCCACTGCTGTTTAAGGTTTCACTTACAAAATACACATGGTAGATTAGGTGCTGTGCAGCCAGTGTAGCACTAGAGAACTTGGAATGACCCAAAGTAGGGTAGATTGTATAGGCAGTGCGGTACTGTGCATAACTTGAAGTGACACACAGGTGACCCAAGGTAGGGTACATTGGTGTACAAGGTGTGATACTAGACTTAAATTAAAACAACACAGGGGTAACCCAAGGTGTAGGGTAGGCTTTGTAGGAAGTACGGTACTAGTTACAACTCAAAACAATCCTGGTGTGACCCAAGGTGTAATGTAGGCTGTGTAGGCAGTGTGGTACTAGACAGACACAACTCCCAGGATCAATGAAGGTAGGGTTTGACTATGCAAGCAGTGCGTTAGTATGCTAGGTTATGCAAGCGGTGTGGTACTAGGCACAACTTGAAATGACCCAGGGTCGGGGTGTACAGTAGACTGAGCAGGTAGTGCAGTACTATTCACAACTTGAAATGATCTAGAAGTAACTTATGGTGTGGTAGGCTGTGAAGGCAGAGCTCAGCTCTCCTAAACAGAACTCGAAATTACCCAGGTATGACCCAAGGTAGGCTAGGCTGTACAGCCAGTGCAGTACTAGACACAACAACTTTCAACACAGCAAATGTTGGCACTGTAAATGGCTCTTTAATTCTGCTGCTGGTAACCCATGCCGGTTTTGCGAGGTGTATAAAACAAGCCCTGAGTCAGGCTGGTTACTCCACGCCTGTGGACCTAGACATCAATGGAGTCAACTGTAGTAATCCTACAGCACTAGCAAATGCATTCAATCAATGCTTTGCTGATCTCTGGGTCTCCCTCCACTCCAACAATTTCAACTTCCACCTCCACCTTTGTCGATGGTCAGCTGCAGCACCCCCTTTCAAACAACATGAAGTCTTGCTGTATTCTGACAGATGCAGTGATTCCCAACCTTTGAACTGCCCCTGAGAACAGAGAGTTAACTTTCTATGCAGAGCATAGAATGCTGAGCTCGAGCTCGGTTGGAGTCTCTGTCTGGAGTGTTTCAAACTCATATCATCAGATTCTTTACTCCGCCTCACTGAATGGTCACTCTGGGGATTTCTCCTTCTGCTCGCTTCGAAAGTCTGTTAAAGTTTCAGTTTTCTTCAGTTTTTAAACTGAAAAAGTTATCCGCATAGTCAGTTCAGTCTCTGTCTGTGGTGCTGTGAGTACTAGATAGGAATTGTTCTGTTTTTCTGTGTGGAACTTGTAAAAGTTCAGTCGGTTCGGATGAACCAGCCATTTGATAATGAAATCTTGTGTTTTGTGTTTTTACTTAGTGTGTGGTTACCGGTCTCTATCGGTTCTAAAAAAAAAAATGTGTGTTAGAACGTTTTTTTCCAATACCTGTGACACGGTTAGGAACTGATAAGAGAGTCTTGCCTGGCGGTTGCCATAAAAAGGGTAAGTTGGTTAGGTTGGCCATGTCTGAGAAACCCAAGAAGAAAACTGGGCCCACTGGGTTTCAACACTGCAGTGAGTGTGGGGAGGTCTTTGCTAAGGCCGATCCCCACACCATCTGTGTTTATTGTCTGGGGTTTGACCACCTCAATTCAGACTGCCAAATATGTAAAAATTTTCCCAGATCTACCCTTGAGAAGAGATTAGGTAGACTGAGGGAAATGGAGGAAGAGAAGTCCGTTGACCTGGATGGCCAGCCTGGTTTGGTTCCGACCGAACCAGAAGGAGTGCCCTCTGACCAGGGAGATACTTCTTTGGGCAAAAGGAGAGCCAATTCCGAGGGATTGGTTCCGACAAAAAAAAAACGCAAAGATAAATCGTCCAGTTCGGATCCAGAGGTGCATGTTCTGACCGCTGAAGAGATAGCCAGAGTGATTCAGATAGTGGAATTGCTTCGCCTGGTGCCTTCCGATCCGGCACCTTCTAGCAGGGGTTCGGTTCGGTTGGTTCCCCCGGTTCAAAATCATACCCTCGAAGATTTGTATGAACCGGAGTTTGAAGAGGAATAGGGATTTGAGGATGATGATGGTGAAAGTGAGAGTCTGGATGTGCCTGTGGAACCGGACATCTCCCCAGACAGACCTTCAGGTGTTTCCCCTCCTAGGCTTTCCGAGTCCCCTACTCACTTTATGTTCTACAGAAAGGTGACTGAAATCCTCCAGCTTCCTATGGAGGAGGCTGTGGAGGATCAAGAGGAGCCTGATTATGTAGAAATGACTGACATCCCAGAGTCCAGGAGACTGTCTGTTCCCCTCCACAAGTCCTTTGGGAAACAGACACAAAAAATCCTAAAGTCTCCTAACACTATACCTCCTGTGGATAGAAGAATGGACAAGAGGTATACACTTTCAGGCTCAGACACGGAGTTCTTATACCAGCAATGCAGCCATGTTGGGGTAGTGCAAGCTGCTGCCTGTGACAAGGCAAATATTCCCTTGGCTTCACACCCCCAAGACAAGGACTCCAGGAAGATTGATGCCATGGCAAAGAAACAGTACATGGCGTCTTCCTTGAGACTCAGGCAGGCAAATTATATGGCCTATACATCCAGGTACCAGAAATCCAGGTGGGACACTGTACTGGCACTGGCTAAACAGGCCTCCCTCCAGCTAGCCAAGGAGCTGGAGGCGGTGGCTGCAAATGGGATTGAAGCATCTAAAGTTCAGTTTCATGCTGCTGTGGACTCTAATGATGCTTCATCAAGAGTCATGGCTAAATCTGTGGCTCTTCGGAGAATGGCTTGGCTCATCATCATCATCATCATCAAATCTTTATTTATTCAGGTGAGCATCATTGAGCAAGGCTCATTTACAAGATGGACCTGATAAGGTCAAGGTTCAACAATTGATACACAACAGATACATCATACACTTATATAAAACAGTTATACATACAGGGAAAAAAAAACATTTATAAACACAGTGATGTACAGTAAAATTCACATGATAAAGTGGGTTATGGAAAGTTGAGCTAATATTTACGGTATATACAGTGTATCATATTCTAGTGGAGGCCATAGCAAACACACAGCATAATGTAATACTAGGATGGTGGAAGGTATTACTGGTGCCATATGATGGGTGTCTGCCTGGGAGGAGAACTGAAGAACAAAGATTATGCCATATATGGTGAATTTTTGGGAGGGAGATTGTGAGATGACAAAGCTAGCTCTAGCGATAGCAACTGCATTTCTCTGTGAAGAAAACTGTACAACGCTGTTTAAAGGATGCAATTGGATTAATATTGGACAGTTTTAGGGATTTTTCTAGAGTGTTCCATGCTATAGCTAGAGAATAGCTGATCGCTGCCTTCCCTAGCCGGGTGTTGAATTTGGGCAATTTGAACAGGATGGTGTTGTTGCTTCTTAGGGCATAGGAGCTAGGAATGGTCTGAGTGAAGCAGTCCAGAATATTGTTTGGAAGTTTTTTTGATAACGCTCTGTTCCTTCTGAGGTGTAGGGAAACCCATCCAACTGCAGCATAAAGTGAGCAATGATGGGTATTAGATGGCAGATCTGTTATGAATCTTATTTCTCTATGGTATAAGGTATCCAACTTGTGTAGGTAGGAGATGGGGCAGTGACTATAAAGGAAGTCTGCATAGTCAACAACTGAGAGAAAAATGGCCTGGACTAACCTCATCTTTGAATTTCTGTTTAGGAAGGGATTTAATCTATTCAAAAGGCCAAGCCTTTGGCGAAGCTTTTTTAGCAGTTCTTCTAAATGATGAGTGAAGTAGAGTCTGCTGTCAATCCACACACCTAAATATTTGAATTTTTCTACATACTCCAGATTTTCTCCAAGTATAGTGCATAGCTGGGGGAGAATGATTGAAGAGGAGGTGCTGGTGGAGCTTTGATTTGTGAACATCATTGCTTTAGTTTTCTTTGCATTTAACAGAAGAGATGTACTAGCTTCTCGCAGGATACCCAGGCCAAGGCCATGGATTTTCCTGTAGTGGGTAATTCTCTGTTTGGGGAGCAGACAGAGAATTACATGAAGAAAATGGATGAGTACAGGACCACTTACAGGAGTGCTCAGGCCAAGGAAAGGCAGGCAGCTCCTCAAAGGCAGCAGTCTAGGGGCAGGCCTTTTCAAAGGCCTTTTTACCAAGCACAGGCCTCTTCTTCCTTTTTGCAGAGGGGGTTCTTCAGAGGGAGAGGCAGAAGTGGGATGAGCAGGGCTGCATCCACTCCTCAGCCTAAAGCCCCTGCCAAGCAGACACCCTGATGGGCCTGCCTGGGTCAACTCTCCTATTCCAGTAGAGGACAGGCTGGCTTACTTTGTCCAGGACTGGATGTCTGTTACACCAGACAAGTGGGTCCTGGAAGTAGTAAGCCAGGGACTGGTTCTCAGCTTCAGAAAATTCCCAAAGATGAGAGCCAGATCTTTTCCACCTGCAAATCTCTCGGAAACCCTTGCCCTAGAGGCAGAGGTTTCTTCTCTTCTAGCCTTAAGAGCTATAGAGAGAGTACCTACCCTACACTGGGGCAAAGGACTGTACTCCAGGTACTTCCTGACTCCAAAAAAGACAGGAGAGTGGCGAACCATCCTAGACCTCAGATATCTAAACAAACATCTTTTAAAACCAAAGTTCAAGATGGTAACTCTGGGAATAATCATTCCCTCTCTAAGGCCAGGGGACTGGTTAGCCTCCATGGACCTCAAAGATGCCTACTTTCACATTCCCATCAGGTGCTCCCACAGAAAGTACCTCGGGTTCGAGTTGCCCTCAGGCCACTATCAGTTCAGAGCAATGCCCTTTGGCCTAACCTCAGCCCCAAGGGTTTTCAGAAAGTGCCTGGCAGTAGTAGTTGCCTTTCTAAGAAGGCAAACTATTTCCATTTTTCCATATCTGGATGATTGGTTAATAGTGGGCCAGTCTCCAGACCAAGTCAAATCTCACCTGCAAGTGACCCAACAAGTGCTCACTTCTCTAGGTTTCTTCTCAACCTTCCCAAGTCAGTTCTGAACCAGTCCAGCTTCTTACCTTTATAAGGGCAGAACTGGACACACTCAAACAAGCCTTTCTTCCTCTAGAAAGGGCAAGGGTTCTGATGGAACTAGCCTCTTCCTTCAGCCTTCGGGTATCTCGACCAGCAAGGCTTTTCCTTCAGCTCTTGGGCCACATGGCAGATTCAACAGCAGTGGTCCAAGGGGCAAGATTCCAGATGAGGGATATTCAGTTCCACCTGAGAGCTTTGTGGTCTGAGGAAAGATTCCCTTACCAAACTGATCCCAGTGACTCTAACCTTGATCCAAGCCCTCCAATCGTGGCAGGATCAGGAAAATTTAAGACAAGGTGTTCCTTTTGCTACTCAGCCTTGTTCAGTGGTCCTTACCATGGATTCTTCTCTTCTGGGCTGGGGAGCCTATCTGGGGTCCCCTCACTGCCCAGGGGCTGTGTTCCCCCCCAAGAATCCCTTCTCCATATCAATCTCCTAGAGATCAGGGCAGTTTTTCTGGCCCTAAAAGCTTTCTCTCAGTCAGTACAGAACAATGTGGTTCAGGTCAGAACAGACAACACCACCACCATGTGGTACATCAACAAGCAGGGAGGCACTTGGTCCACGGCCTTGTGCACGGAAGCCATGAAGTTGTGGTCCCTGGCTTATTCCCTGCAAACCCCTCTGGTAGCAGTTCACCTTCCAGGGAAGGACAATGTTCTAGCAGATGCACTGAGCAGGATCTCTCAGGGCCATCACGAATAGTCCTTGGACCCTCAGGTGTTGAAAGTGATTTTTTCAAGGTGGGGCACTCCAGAGATAGATCTCCTTGCAGCCCCAGACAGTCACCAACTCCCTCTCTTTTGTTGCAGACCTCCAGTCTTGGGCTCAGTCCCCCTGGACGCCCTGATTCTGAATTGGGAAGGGAAGTTTCTGTATGCCATCCCCCCTTCCCACTCCTGTTCAAAGTTTTAGTCAAAATAAGGTCTCAGCCTTGCAAAGTGATTCTGATTGCTCCAGATTGGGCCAGACAGCCCTGGTAACCCCTGTTGCTGTCCCTAGCAGTCCATCTTCCCCTGTCTCTTCCCAGGAATTACAACCTGTTAACATCCTCTCAGGGGAGGATTTGGTACCCCAATCTTCAGTCTCTCAATCTCAAGGCATGGCTCTTGAAGAGTTGGAGTTTGCAGATCTGCATCTTTCCCAAGGGGTTCTGGATATTCTCAAAGCTTCTTGAAAGCCCTCCACTAGAAAGACTTACAACTCCAAATGGAAGAGATTCAGTATTTGGTGTTCTAAGAAGCATATTTCTCCAGATACTGCTGGATTGCCTATGGTTCTGGATTATATGGTCCATCTTAATGGCCTAGGCCTCAGACCAGCTACTCCCAAGGTACACTTGTCAGCTGTCTCTGCATTTTTGTCTGTGGGGAACTTTTCCTCACTATCTTCTCATCCTGTGTTCTGTAAATTTTTTAAAGGATTGCTTCACACCAATCCTCCTTTTAGAGACCCTGCCCCTGCCTGGGATTTGAATGTTTGCATTGCTCAACTTATGCAACCCCCTTTTGAGCCTATGTCGGTCACAGTGACACAGCTGATGTGGGATGCCATCCAGTGGTGGCTTGTCCCAGAACATCCACAGGAGGGAATCCCATTCGTCCACCCCGAGCCGATGGTGACTGTCGTGCCCGATGTGTCTCAGGTGGGCTATGGAGTCCTTCTGGGGGACGGCAGGGTCCATGGGCTCTGGACCCAAAGGATTCCTGATGTCGCATCAGCCTGCTGGAACTCTATGCAGTGCATCATGCTCTGATGGCTTTCACTCTATCCATTTGGGGTCAAGTCATGCAGGTCCAGACAGACAACACCACCACCATGCACTACCTCAGTAAACAGGGAACAACACATTCTCTCCAGTTATGTCAGGAAGCCCTCCACACCTGGACTCTCATGCACCATCTGGATGCCGATCCAGAAGGACAAGGTTGTCCTCCGCCCAACCCCAACTTCCTCTCGTAGGTTGTTTTGGAGTTTCACCTTAACTAGGCGATTAATCTCCCAGTGTACTTCACCAATCTGACCTCAGAGGCCAAGCACAGGCTCCACACGTTGGACCTGAGGTGAGCGCTTGGCTTATTTTATTGAGCACATGGCTGGAGTTCGGGGAGAGGTTTGCCAGCTCTTTGTCACCAACACTGAAGCCACACCTGGCAGACCAGCAACTAAGCAGATGACTGGCAGGTAGATTGTCTCCTGCATCGACCTCTACTATAGGTTGGCTGGTAGGGAGCCTTCTGTAGGGTTTGAGGCTCATTCCACAGACATACTGCTGCCTCAGTAGATGCTTCCAGCAATGTTCTTGTCCAGATCATCTGCAGGGCTGCTATCTAGTCAACACACACACCCTCATCTCCCATTACCACAGCGACCTTGAGGCATGCTGGGATGCTGGTTTTGGGGCCTCAATTCTCGAATCCCTTTTTCCCCAAGTAGGGGTATGTGCCTTGTTCATCCTCCCAGAGAACTGCTAGGAATCTGCCTAAGGGTGAGACAGTGCACCATACCCACACCCTTAGAAAAGAGGGTTACTCACCTGTAACCGTACTTCTACGAGTGGTATATGATGCACAGCCACACGACCCACCCAACCTCCCTGGCAAGTGACACACAGATTCTTGGTTCTGGTGTGCAAGCTCGGACATCATGGGGCGGACCCACCCAACCTCTCTGGTAAGTGGTAAATGGATCCCTGCTTCCAATGTGCAAGATTGGATGTTGTGGGGCCGAGCTGAGGGATATACCACCCAGGCAGTGGGAGGAGCTTTGCTTAAAGATGTTCTGGTGAATCAGCTCTTAAAGAGACTCACCATAATGAGCCCCACACCATATATATATATATATATATATATATAGGTGCTTTGCTTCAAAGGAGCCCGATGATATGCATATCCCTGAAAAGTGTTTTGTGGATAAAATGTAATTTCCTTCATAAAATTCTGTATACTGGGTCCCAAGGACTTCCCAGTCATAAGTTCCACAAATGCTTCGCCCCCACTCTCACAGACGTGATGACGAGATGCCAGTGAGAGCGTGGGGACGCGTTCCATTATACTCAATGGGCGGTGACTTTTTGGTCTGTTTTTACTAATATAATGGCCACTTGGCAATGAAACGTGGGCTCCGGTCAACTAACAAGGCCCTGGGGGTGGAGAGTGGCCGGCAGAAGAAAAATGGAAATTCCTTGGGACCTGGTATGCAGTATTTTACAAAGGAAATTACATTTAATCTACTGAACAGTTTTTGGGGATTTGTACGATATAGGGATCCTCTGGCGATAAGGCACCTGTATATATATGGTGCAAGGGCTACTAGTTTTATCTTGGTGGATCTCTTTAAGGAAAAACTGCTGTTGTGTGGCTGTGAACCATATACCACTCCTTGAACTATGGTTACAGGTGGTGAGTAACCTATTTATACATAAGACACTTTTGGGCACCTCCAAAAAAGGCAGTAGACAAAGCTCTTGGCTGATTCCTCAGAAAGGGGAAGGAGGGTGGGTGAGCTGTGGTCCAATGGAGGAGATTCTCTCGAAGGTCTGCTGTTATGGTGAGTAACTGTTCTTTCTTCACTGAAGATATTTCCTCTATTGGGCCACACCGTTGGAACGTTTCCCAAGCAGTACACAAGGTACCTAGGGAGAATAGCAAAGTCTGATATGCAATCAGGACACAAGGCCTAGCAACACTGCAAGACCAAAGCCAGAATGCTATGAGAGATTATGTCCAGACTATAGTACATAGTGAAAGTAGGCACAGGTTCCATGTTACAGCAGCATACGTGTTGGCTGCAGAAATATTCTGAAAGCATGCAACTGAAGCCGCCATACCATGTGTACAGTGGCCAAGCACAGCACCAGGAAGTTCCTTACTGTACTTCCTTCCTGTAACAAAATGCAGTACAGTTAAGAAGCAATTTGGACAGGCACTATTTAGACACAGAGTGTCCTCTTTCCCAGGGGCAAATGAAACAAAAACTGAGAGGACTTTCTGCAGTCCTGTGTGCGATTAAGATAGAAATGTAGTGCTCTGTGTACATCAGGTGTATGGAGCAATGCCTACCCCCTATTAGCATGCTCTGGATAATAAGCAGGAAGGTGTATGGTTTGATTTAGCATCAAATAAGGCACTACCTTGGGTACAAAACAAGGATTAGTCCACAAAGATGACCTGTACTTATGGGAAATCAAATACAGTGGCTCATGCATCAGAGCCTGGAGCTTGGAAATCTTGCAAGCAGAAGCCATGGCAGCCAAAAACGACTTTTCCATTAAAGTAAATGCGTCTTATGGGTCACAGCAGGTTCAGATGGAACCAGAGTCAATTTCGTAAATATGAAATTCGGGTCCCAAGGAGGAACCGATTTTCGAATTGGGGAACGCATGTGCAGAATACTCTTCAAAACATATGGGACACCACTAGTGCTGCTGTACACCCATCAATAAGAGGATGGAAGGCTGAAATGGCAGTCAGATGCACATTAATGGACGAGTAGTGGAGACCGGAGTCAGAGAGTGACAGATAGTAGTCCAGTACCATATTTTTTGAAATTCTTCATTTATTTCACTTTTTTCTGTTTTACAGAAAGGGGAAAAGGTAATGGGTACAGAGCACCAAATATTCAGTAATGGCAATATTTTCTACATTGATAAATAGTTCTGCATAGATGCATAGAATTAAGTTCACCAAGCTGAGCAGTTAGTTAATGACATCGATTGAATAAATCAAAAAAAAAAAATCATTTCTGCAGTTCAGAAGGGGAGAATGACCCTGCCTTCAGTCAATGTATCAGGTTTCAGCACTAAAACTCCTCTTCGGAGGGCTACTTGAAGGAGAAGGGGGGATGAGGACCCCCAGAAAGGAGGAGCCCCCCTGCTGACATCTACAAAGATACAGAAATATGGGCATTCAGGTCATTATTGCTAAAAAAGATCTGGTCCACTGACCGGGGAGATTGGATGAGTCTAGAGTGCGCCCTCTGAGACTCCACACTTTCCACAGCTGAGAATATAACTTTCCTTAAGGGAGTTGGTCCAGTCTGGATTGAGCTATGAAGAGGGAACCATTTAGTCCATTTATTGAATAGCTCAGGGAGTTTATTTTGGAGGTGAGCTGTCATATGCTCCAGCTTGTAAATGTCACATACAACATCTTCCCGAGAAGTTATACTGGGAGGTTCTGGACGCAGCCCAAGCCGGGCGATGCACTTTCTAGCTGCACTTAGAAGAGCATTGGGGAGATATTTTTGTTGTGTGGTCTTGAGTTGTCTGGGGTAGTGTAACGGAAGGGCAAGCTCGGGGTATAGAAGGCCTATGTCCGGAAAAAGAGCAGCAAACCTGTCTCTTATCTCGGACCAGAATGGTACCAGTATTGGGCATGACCAGAATATGTGCGTATGAGTAGCTACCTCATGTCCACAGTGTCTCCAGCATTCTGATGTCTCCTTTTTCTTAAACTTGGTGACTATCTGGGGGTTTGGAAATAATGAGAGGCTGTCTTCCAAGAAAACTCTCTCCAGGAATAAGAGCAGTTCACCTTGTGCTGTCTCCTCCATATGAGAATCCAGTCTCTCTGAGTTAGTTCTACTGTATTTGTAGTTCAGCTATCCAGTTTGTCTGTGTGGATTCCGTGCTCTGAGGGAAAGAGCTTTGTAGCGCTTTATAAAGTTTCGACACCCGATGTTGCTGGTTGTTACTATTCTTTAATTGTATCATAAGAGTATGGAGAGTGGGTATTGGCTGAGACGTGACATCTAAACCTATTTTAGCACAAATATAATGACGGATTTGAAGGTAGCGGTAGAAGTCACTATGCTGTAAGGGGTATTCTTGTCTTAACTGAGTAAATGATTTAAATATTCCTTTATCAAAAAATTGATGGGTCTGTTTTAAACCAAATTTGGCCCATTTTTGGAATGTGGCATCCTCTTGGGCGGGGTGCCAGCAGGGATCTCTGGCTGGGATACCCATCCACGTTACCAGAAATCCATTTGTCGATAGCGAAAGAAAGTCGGACTAGCCTTTCGAATGGGGTCTCTGTCTGTTTGCTAAACCAAATGGTGATGTGAGCTAGTAATGCTGCTAAACTATAACCGTGTATACTTGGAAGAGCTGATCCTCCACATTCCTTCGGGAGCTGGAGTTTACTCAGAGCTATATGTGGGTGGGCGCCACGCCAAACAAATTTCCTGATGAGTTGGTCCCAGGTCCATATGTCCTGTGTTTTCAAAGGGATAGGAATGTTTTGCATTAAATATAATATTTTTGGAAGGGAGTTCATCTGGACAGCCTGAACCCTAGAAAGAAGCGATAAGGGAAGGGGACCCCATCTCCAGATCTCCTTTAATTTGTGAGAGTACTGCACTAAAATTTAGCCCATATGTATCATCTATTTTTTGTGGTATCTTAATACTAAGATATGTTATAAATGGCTTATTCCATTTAAAGGGGAGCTTGGTAATTAGATCTGGAGGTATTGGAGGTTGTACGATTAGAGCTTCTGATTTATTCTGATTAATGGTATAACCAGATAGTGTTTCCACTTCTGTCAGGAGAGAGAGTAGGAAGGGGAGGGATTCTTCTGGCTTGGTAATATACAAGAAAAGGTCATCTGCATAGTACGCAATTTTATGCTGCCTCTCCTGAACACTATCCATGGATATGGACCTCCTGTCTGAGAAATTGTGCGATCGGCTCTACAAAAATCGCAGATAAGTAAGGTGACAGGGGGCAGCCCTGTCTTGTGCCTCGGTGCAGACTGAAATTGTCAGAATGAGAACCATTTACCTTAGCAGTTGCCTCTGGATCTGTATATATGCCTGTGATTATATTTTTGAAAAGTGTAGGGAAATTAAATTTGGCTAGCGCTGCCTGGAGAAAATTCCAGGAGACCATGTCAGATGCTTTCTGCGCATCTAGACTAAGAATAAGTAGTGAGGATTTAGATGTTTGGACATGACCTATAAGGTACAAGGTCCACGTGATGTTGTCCGTAGTGTGTCGCCCTTTAATAAAACCGGATTGATCCGGGTGAGTAAGGGTGGGGAGAATATCATCCAATCTGTGTGCTAAGATACTGGTGTATGGATTATAGTCTTGGTTGAGAACAGAAATAGGGCGGTAAGAGTTGCACAATTGTGAGGGTTTCTGGGGTTTAAGTATTACTGAGATGGCTGCCTGTCGCCAAGATATGGGGAAAGTATTGGTGATGTGGCCCTTCTGTAATGCCTGTAGTAGTGGGAGATGAATTAAGTCCCAGGTTCCTTTATAAAATTCCGGGCCATAGCCATCAAGACCTGGGCTCTTCCCATTTTTTGAGGTTTTTAATGGCAGTGTGTAGTTCTGATTCAGTTATTGGGGCTACTAATTTGGTCTGTTGGGTTTCAGACAGTGAGGGCAGTGTAAGTTTCGAGAGGAAAGCTGAAGCTGAGCGGGAGGAGGATCTGACTGACCTGTGTATAATGTCTGATAATACTTTTTAAAGGCTCTCAGTATACTTTGTGTCATGTAACACAGGTTACCTGAGTTGGATCCTTTATTTTAAGGATGTTTGATTGTTGAAGTTGTCATCCAAGGTGATACGCCAAGAGTTTTGATGCTGTAACGCCTCCCTCATAATATCGGTGTCTTATCCATGCAAAGGCTTGTTCTGTTTTGGCAGTTAGTAAGTTTTGAATTTCTGCTTGGGTCTGAGACAACTGGGTTAGAACATCCTCATTCCCTTGCATATGCTCCTCCTGAAGAGTTCGCAATTGTGCATGTAGGGCTGTGAGGCGGGAGGAGAGTTACCTTTTTTTCTACAAGGCGGCGTAGGAGATTATGTAACCTCGGAGAACTACCTTAATCGTGTCCCACATCAGTTGCAGGGAAACTTGAGGAGATGAATTGTCCTTTATAATTTCTGGGCTGCATTTCTCTAGTAACTCTCGGAACTCTGGGTCTCTAAGCAAGGAAGGATTAAACCTCCACTGTGTTTTTTTAATTTCATTCTTCAAGGCTAGTTCCAGCAACGTGGGAGCATGGTCAGAGAGGCCGATATTCAAGATATTAGCCCTTCTAACTAATTCCATACTCTCTATCCCAATACATATGTAATCAAGTCTAGAGTAATGTTTGTGGGCATTAGAGTAGTATGTGAATTTTCTCTGAGTGGGATGTAACTGCCGCCACGTATCCGTCAGACCGGTCTCTCTTATGGTTCATCTAAGATGTTTCTGACCCGAGGACTGAGGAGAGGGTCTTACAGAAGAGGAGTCCATAGAGGGATTTAATTGGCAATTTAAGTCACCCCCCCACTATCAAAATGCCTCGCTGTCTAGTCAAAATGGCGTCCATCAGGTGTTGGATTGAGGCGTCTGAGCCAGGGGAGCATAAATACTGCAGAGGGTTAGGATTTGGCCGTTCATTTCAATTATCATTAGGGCCAGTCTTCCGGCCCTATCAGAGTACTGATCGATAAGTTGTGCCCTGGAATGTTTTGGGAGGAGGATCGCCGTCCCCCTCCTTCTACCACGAAGATAGGAGGATTCTACCATATGAGAAAACCCAAACTTAAGCAGCTTGTGGTGTTCAGAGGAAGACAGATGCGTCTCCTGTAAGAGAAGGACATCTGGGTGAAGTTTTTTAAGATCTTGTAGCGTGCGGTATCTCTTTATGGGGCCAGCCATACCATTCACATTATGAGAAATAATTTTAAAGTCAGCCATTTATATCTATTCGTTGTGTGGTGGGGTCTCCTCCTTCCAGGGCCCCCCCTGCCACAGCGCACCCAGTGGGCATCTGTATTGTAGGTATATAACTTTTTGATGTATACTAATGCAGTTTGGGTTCCATATCCCGGGGGAAAGAAAGAGAGAGAGATCGGAAGGTGTTAAAGAAAGAGTGAAACCAGTAGACACTGACATAAGCCAGCTGGGCTGTACTAAATGTCCATTAACTATGTATGAAACTCTATACCGAGTATTTTGGATGACTTCCATAGTCACGGGTACAATGTGTAGCTGTGACTGAGACCAGTCTACTGACCATCTGATTATGAGATTCCTTTTCCACGTGTGAGAGGAAGCCCTGGGGAAACTCCTGCCCCTAAGTGGGAGGGGGTATAGGGTTAGTAGGAGGAAACCCCCCCCAAAAAACTAAGAATGGTGCAGATGAGTAAGGGTTAGGGATATAGTGGGGGGAAGATGCAGCCTCCTTTAGGTCTTGAGTTAATGGTGGTAATCCTTTCCCTCCCTCCGTGAACAACTTTGATGGGGTGGCTCTTCAAATAGGCCCAGGCCTCAAGACACCCATGCCCAACCCCCCAAGGCGCACCATCAGATCCTAGGCCTCTCTGCTTCTTCCTTCGACATCTTTTATACGATAAAGAAGGAAAACTTGTGTCCTCTAGGGGTGCAGAGCTGATGTGGCCAAAGGAGCATTCTGTGGGGGATAAGCCTGCGCCACGGGCCTCCGTGGCTTAATACCAAGATAACAGTAGATTCATATTCCTATTTGTCCATATCCAGGACAGTATAAGCACACTGGGGGGGAAGAGAACCAGTACTACAGAAAAGAAAAAAAAATGGGTACGGAATATCTATGAAAAGCCTATCCTCTTCACTACGGCTCATTATCATTGCAAGTCCTGTGTCTTCTGGTATTGGTATTGGCTAGGTGGGCAAGCACAGGAGTGCGACCTCAGGGAAGCATCCAGGGACAGGCAAGACATCCCTCCAGCTGACCAAGAGGAGGGGGCTCAGGGGGTATTGGGTCAGGCCAAGGAGACTCCCCCGGGCAGAGACATCCCCCCAGCCCCAAGGGAGGTGAAGAAGCCAGTGGAGGCCCCCACCGGGGAGACATATTGCCCACGAGGAGAAGCAGCAGAAACCAGCAGATCCAGTACCATATTCACAGGACATATAAATGGGTCCTCTGTACAGGGAGCACACCATACAGAGAAGGGCTTCCATTTCAAGGAACAGATGTGTCTTGAAGAAGAAGTTCTAACCACAAGTAAGACATCAGCCATCTGGGGAGAAACCCGAAAATGGGCAATGGCAGTGTATTCAGGAGCCAAGCATGCAGATGCAGATACTTCAGGTCTGGTTGGGCCAGGGACCCCTGAGCCTGGGGCAGAAGGCCCTGACAAAGGGGAGCTGAACAGGAGTCCCAGTTTTATGTGATGTGGGTGACCGTGGGACGGCGACCCACAGAAGAGCAACGTCAGGGCAGCAAAAACAATTTTGCCACCCTGACAACCTTGGCGCGCGGAAAAATGGTGCCAGGGACTAAACATACTTGCTTTCTGTGGGGGGGCTGCACCCCCCACCCTCCCACATGGAGTCTTAGCCCACTGCACCACCCTACTTAAGGATTCTCAACTCCAGGGGGTGCATGTCGGGGGGGGGGAGAGAGTGCAAAAGTAAAAAAAATAAGATTTTGGGCGCGGCGCAAGAAAAGCACAGTAGCGCCTGGAACCGAACCCAGAACCCCAGCACCGCAAGCGGAGGCCAACGCCCGATGCCATGGTGCAGCTTGGAAGCCGACCAAAGCGCCACCCCACACATCCCCTCCACCGCCTCCCAGGCCACGCTCGCCGTGCCGCCCCGCCGCGCATGTGTACACGTGAAGACGCCCTGTCACTAGGGTCACCCACCCCACCATCCGGGTCACCTCCCTGCCCCCGCCTTTGGCTCCATCCACACGGCTGGCGCCGGGATGGCGCCATGATTCAGGCGCCCACCTCACGTGCTACCGGAGGCTCCACCGCCAGATGCTGCAGAAGTGGAAACCACATCTGGCAAAGCCAGAAGAAAACTAACAGTATTAGGCTGGAATGCTTCACCCGCAGTTTGAGCAGGACCCTCTGAATGAGAGGCATTGGAGGGAAGGTGTAAAGGAATCTCCCTTTCCAGGAGAGAGACCACACGTGTCGCCAAAAAACTCCATGCCCTGAAGTGAGCGAGCAGAAATGCAGTGACTTAATGGCAGCCATTTAGTGGAAACCTCCATTAAATGTTTCTCACTGGAGTCCTCCTCCTCAGCTTCAAATCCCATAGCATTTTGGATTTGTTTGAGTAAAGCTTGAAAAGAGGTATCTTCAGGAGAAGATGTGGGGGTATACACTGCAGGGTCCTCTCTGCACAAGGAGAGGGTAGAGCTGGAAGGCAAATCCCTCTCATAGGGATCATTAGCCCTTTCTTCATCTTCCAAATCCAATTCCACGTTAAGGGGTCAGATTATATTACACCGTGTCATCTGGAGTGATTACAGGAGCAATTGATGGAGCCGGTGACAGAGGAATGAAAGGTGTGCTTTTAAATGCCATCGATGATGACTGTTCCTATGGGGGAGGCCCAGTCAATGGGATAACCATTACCTTTGGCGGCAGCAATGGCAGCAGGAACTAAATAGTTCAGAGAACGATGTCATCACAACTTGAGTGTCTGCAGTACCCTATGAAGGGCTTGAGATAATAAACATCAAGGGGATAGAACTCAACAACTGGGGCTACATACCTTCTGTAGTAGGTATGGCAGCTCCAGAACCAGACCCTTACCTTGGTGTCTCACTTACACCCCGGGGCGGGGGCTCTAGTCGTCACTGTTGGACAGGACGCTGACAAGGACTTACCCTCTTTTAATGGAGACCTCAACCTTGCTGGTGGAGCAGGAGCTTTATCCTTAAGTTTGTGGTGATGGTCAGAAGAGGAAGACATCAACATTTCCTTGTCTTTGTCCTTAGTCCTCAATGACTGCGGCAGTGACAGTGTCGCCGAACACTGGGGAGTTCCCTTCCTGAAGGTAGTTAAGTGCGAGGGAGAAGCCAGCTTGGAGCCTGCGGTCTTGGCTGCAGCTTCCATGGCCTTGCTAGTGATGAAGGTTTCTAGAGCCTTCTTTCAGTGACGTCATTGAATCCCTGGCAGATCTTGCTGGCCCTTACAACATGGGATATGCCCAAACAACAAACAGAAATCATGGGAGCATCATTGTAGACCTCGTGGCCACAGGTAGAAAACCATAAATAGTTTTTTTCAATGGTGTCCATAAAGAGACTGTCAGTAAATTAAAGTAGTAAAAAATAATTGTATTTATTTTTATTTATTTAGTTTTTGTTGACCAGGTAAGTACACTAGACAAATTCTATCTATTTTCAGGCACGACCCAAAGGAGGGGGATACAGATGAATGCCAACTGACCTTGAACCGGATTAAGCTGTTGGTGTTATTTTTTGTGAGTGGGGGGAAATTCCCCTACTCTTTCCTGCAGAGGGCACTGAAGTGCTGCAGGAAGGACTGCAATCCTCATTTTGGTTCAGATCATGGAAGGGGAAGGTGCTGGTGTTACAGCTCCTGAGCAGAGCATGAGTAACTCGAATGCTTTGGATATTGCTGTATTACACCCGAATTTGCATCCTGTTTTGGACATGCCTCCAGGTCTCCCCCATATCTCTGAGGAGGTAGAGATTGCAGATGAGGAAGCTCAGTTAGAAAAGGAACTAGATGAAAAGAAACAACAGTTACTTACTTTAATTTCGGAAACAGAATGGGCTTTTCAGGAACAACAGGCCAAGTTGAAAGAGGAGAGAAAGAAAAGAAAACGTTCGCTTGCAAGTCCTTAGCTGGAAGCCGGTAAGTGATTGCCGGTAAGAATAAGCCCTGATCCTGAATCACGGCCTTCTATTTCTGTTGACTCAAATGCTTTGGTTTTCCCACTGGAGGATAGTCTGATCGAAAGTGACACAGCGGCAGACTGGATGCCAGGGGAAGCTTTATATAGAGCGGGATGGTTATTTCAAGCGGGCAGATGGATCCCAGACCCTGCAGTCTCCTTACCGGGTTCACCAGAATCCCAGGAGATAAAACATTCCATGCTTGATGAAAAACGAGCTGAAGAGTTGGTTACTGGGCCCCCTGAAGTTCAACTGTTGCCTTCTTCGGTGGTTGATTTAATTGCTGGGGACGAGGCTCTTCCGTGTGTCAAAATACAAGACGCAAACATGGATTTAGCCCCGAAGTTACAAACGGATTCCGTTTTGTCGGTTCCTTTGTTGGAGCCTGAAGAATCTTTGGAGTGAACACCAGAGGTGCAGACCGCGGAGGGTCTTTTCCCCAAGCCAGGTACTGTAAATGGGGGTATTGATCCGGAGCCTGCCAATAGAGATTGGGGGAAGGGGCGCAAGATAAGATGCCTCAGAAACCCAGATCGTATGCAGGCTTGTTTCATAAACCTGCTGTAGCTGCTAAAAGATGGTTTGTGGTCCGTCTACATTATAAGGGTCTGGCTCCGATCTCCCCCAACTGATTATGGGTGGGCAAGCATTTAATTAAAGATTCCTTGGGGTTTACATCGGGAGATGTGTATTCTTTCATTCATACACCAGGGGATCACTGTTATTTTTTTTTTTTTTTAAACTTAAATTTTTACTGATAATCCACAGGAAGTTCAACTACATTGACTTAATCCATCAGTACAATAAAAACGTGTTGTTACAGTATGTTGTATATTCATTTCATACAAAATGTGCATAGCTCAGTTTAAGCTGATAGGACCTTCAAGCCCATTCCCAGTTTCAGAGAGGCTAAATAAAGCCATGAGGAGAAGGAAGAGGATTTCTTGGGCCCACTTCCCCCTCTATGTCTCCTCTTCTGCTCGCTTCCATACCTCCCGTCTCGACCACCTCTGGATATAAAGTGAGGTCCTATGATTTATTTTAAATGTGAGCTCTTCAAGCTCAGCTAGACTCTGTACAATTGATATCCATTCCTGCTTCCTAGGGGGAGCGGGGTTGAGCCATAGCCTAGTTATGGCTTTATGTGCCACCGTGATTAAAATTGCCCATAGATAAATGGAGTCAGGTCCCCTAATACCAGCAGAAGGGGTGCCCAAAATCACTTCAGTCCAATCGAGGGTTGATCTAGTGTGAGAATTTCCCCTATGACTGATGTGACCTCTGCCCAAAACCTTTGCAAAGTCGGGCATGCCCAAAATATGTGGAGGTAGTCCGCCTCCTCCTCCCCACATCCTCTCCAGCAACTAGCTGGGTATTTTATGTTTCTTTTGTTTAAGGTCATTGGGGTAAGGAAGTAGTGGACCCTTACCTTCCAGGCAAACTCTTGCCAAAGGGGGGACCTGGTCGTTTTTCTAACTACTTTAAAAATGATTCCCCAGTCAAGGTTCGGGCGGTCAGGGTTGGTTTCTCCCTGCCATTTAGTTTTAATCCTAGTTAACGGATCAACTTTCACTGATCTAGGGGATCTGTAAAGATGTGAGATCAGTCCCTTCTGAGCAGTGGTGGATTGTATCTTCTGAATGGCTGTTATTGGGGGGCAGCCCTGGCAGGGTCCGCCTCTTTCTTTTGAAGAGATGTTATGTATGCTCTGACTTGAAGGAACCTAAAGTGGTCTGAGCTTTTAAGTCCAAACCTGTTCTTAAGAGAAGCAAAATCATGGATCAATTCTCCATGGACAAACTGACCCAGATATTCCAGACCTGATTTACCCCATTGTTTATATGTAAGGTCTAGGCGATTTGGAGAAAAGTCTTTCACCCAGGCCAAGCTTTTTAGTGGCCATAAGGAGGATTGTAGTCTATATTTTTGCCATTGCCTATGGACTGAACAAATAGTGTCCCCCACAGAGTGTAGTCTAGATAAAGGGTGACAGTTGGACGGGGGATCACCATACGGTCTCCCAAGGGTATCCGGCCTCCCCTTCTTCCTCGCCCCTCTCCAGCCCCCTCCAATCGGAGGTGGAACTGGGACCAACCCATTGTAGCACATTTTTTAATTAGACCACCAAGAAGTAGTCCTCCAGTTCTAATATAGAGATCTACCTCCTCCGTCTTGGTGGGCCTGCATGATTTTTAAATTTATTCGGGGCCTTTTGTTATTCCATATAAATCTGGAAATCATTTTATGCCATATCATAAAATCTGACTTATGTATGTGTAATGGTAGGCACTGAAACAAGTACAGGAATTTGGGCAGTATGTTCATTGTTATGGCCTGGATTCTGGACTGCATGGGCATGTTGGTTAAAGCCCACCTTTCCATATCTTTTTTTAGTGAAGCCGTCAGAGGAGAGTAATTTGTTTTGAATAATTTAGAAAAGTGTTTAGTGATATTTACTCCTAAGTATTTCATTTTATCAGCGGACCAGTTCAGGGGAAGAAGTTGGCGCATGTCCTCAGGTGGGCTAAAGAAGAGGCTCAAGACTTCCGTTTTAGTTTTATTTAGTGAGTATCCTGAGTGTTTTCCAAACTCTTCAAGTATGGACCTGTGTGGCTGGGATTGACACAGCAGGACATCATCGACGTACAGCAGGATTTTTTTCTGGACACTTCCCACCTCTATCCCTGATACCCCCTCCTCTCTCCTCACCGCCTCCGCCAGAGGTTCAATATAGAGGGCGAACAGAAGAGGGGGCACCCCTGTCAAGTGCCCCTACCAAGCCTGAATCTGTCCGAGAGCCCACCATTCACCCTAACATATGCTTGGGGGCCTGTATACAGTGACCTTATAGTGTCTATAAATGCTTTGGAAAACCCCCTCTGTTCCAGCACTATAAATAAAAAGTCCTATGAGACCTTATCAAAAGCCTTTTTGGCATCTAGGCTCATTAGGCATGCTGGGGTGTGTGAACGTTGAATTTTATCTATCATATTCAGGGCAACGCACTCCGTCTGACGCCTGCTGGCCCAGGGGATCATTGTCATGACATCAGCTTTTGCTCTGTCTTTGTTGGATAAGTTTTGGCGCATTTATTATGATGTAAAAGATTCTGAACTCTGGAAGGAATTCTTGGCTATTCCCATTACAAAACCCACAGTTAAAACAGTAACTTTGCTATTTCGAAATGAAGGTGTAGATGTGAAAGACATTATTTTCTGGATTGAAAAAAGATGTACATTGATTGGGCATCCACAGCCCATTATGGATGATAATGGTTTTTGGAATGGGGGTTGGACGTTTAGGGTTCAGTTGCAACAAAATGACCAAGGTATTCGCCATCTTCCCAGCTCTTTCTTTTTGGGCAGGGACTGTGTAATTTTGTTTTACGCTGGACAGCCTAAGATCTGTTATCGTTGTGGATCTCTTACTCGCTTAAATGTAGACTGTGAGATGGTTAAATGTCTTCACTGTGGGGTGCTGGGCCATACGGCAGCTCATTGCCCTTCCCCCCGTGTAATCTGTACGGGGACAATGAACATGGGTTTGCTGATTGTCCCTGGGCTGCCCATAATTCAGATGACCCCTCAGAGCACGATTTATCATTATCCCAGGCCAAACGGCCATATAGACAAACCTATGATGCAGAAGATCATTTTACTCCTCCATCTTCCAGAGGCTGTAGAGGAAGAGGACAGGAGATGGGGAACAGAGGAGGCATACGACACACTGGACAGACCCCCCTCCCCAACTAAAGTTTCAGAGGAGGCATGTTCTTCCCAGGCCGCCCCAGTACAGTTAAGCCCAGTGTTAGTGGGATCTGTAGTTACTGATTGGATCCCTTCAAGTCCTAAGGCTTCTCCCTTTGAGAAGGCCCCGCTTTGCCCATGTTAAGTATCTTCTGTTTTGCCTCCACTATCTCAAGAGAATCCTGATGAATTAGGTTTGGCACAGGGAAAGGGACCACTGGACGATTTTTACACTGATTCAATGGATTTTGATAAATTGGATGTGGGAGAGATGACTGTGGAAATATTTTCCACTTCTGGACAGGAGAGGGGCCAGCCTCTCTCCCCACTTTCTCTTTCTAACAGATTTGTTGCTTTTTCCTCTTGGGGAGATCGTATGGAGCAAGATCAACCTCTGCTTCTAGGAGATGGGACAGCCCCTTCTGAAACAAATGTTCTTATGGAACCGCAAACAACAAAACCTATTTCTAAACATGTGACGAGATCTAGTACAAAGCTTAAAAAGCCTCCTCCGTGAAGCAACCCATGTGAGGCTGGCAAGCTTAAATGTTAACAGTCTTAAGTCTCATTATAAGCGAGCTACTACCTTTGCTGTTTTGCATAGTTTAGATTTTGAAGTGTTTTTTTTTTTATTTTTTTTTTTTACAAGATGCCAGATTGTATTCTGATATTGAGGTACATCATGCTTCATGGGAATGGAGCTGGGGTTCATCATATTGGTCAGTAGGCCCTGATCTTTGTTGTGGTATTGGTATCTGTTTTTCTACTCCTCATGTAAAAATTTTTCGAAAAGTGGATATTGATCCAGGACGAGCAGTTATGTTAGATGTGGAAATAAATCAGATTCAGTGTTGGTTACTTAACATATATGGTCCCCAAACAAAGGCCTTGCGTATTGAATTGCTAATTAAAATCCAATCCTGTCTCCATACTAGTAGACAGATTTTTTTAGGAGGTGATTTTAATATTAATTTTCAATTACGGAATTTGGATGGTAAACAGTACTGTGACAAGACCTTTTTAAAAAATGTTTTGTCACAGGCAGACTTAAAAGATGCACATACAGAGGGGCAGTTAAAACCGCAGCCGACTTTTTATAAAGGGGCCCTCTCTTCCCGCATTGATTTTATTGTTCTAAAACATTCTTTGCCTCTGTTTAAAGTGACGAATATTCCAATTGAAACCTCGGATCATTCCTTGGTAGGGGTGCAGATTGCATAGTTTCGCCTCGGGGCTACTAGGGTTTTGGAGACTGAACACTTCTTTATTATTAGATCCTGATATTAGAACAGAACTGGCTACTGTTGTGCAGGACAGGTGTTCTGCTGTATGTTTATACGATGGGGAACTGAGCAAATGGTGGCAGGATTTTAAATCATGTCTTACTAGTTTTTTTCAATTGAGGGCAAAGTCTCGTGCTAAGGCCTCATATGGGAATTATATGCAATAGAACTGTCTTAATTTATTCTTTCCCAACAGAATACCATGGGGGTAGATTATAGTGAAGAAGTTAGGATGGTAAAAGAGGAAATGTCCCATTTTCAATATTCCAGGTTACGTTCACTTCAAAGAGAACAAACCTTTGGCACACAAGGGAAAATGGAAAGGACTAATCCTTATTTGGATAGCCAGAAAAGGAGAGAAAAGAAGGGGTTTACAGATTTAGTTTCCTCAGAGGGAGAGACAGTGACTGATAATGAGGGAATTATGGCGGTACTGGTAGACCATATTAAAAAGACTTTTGGAAGTGAGGGGGCGTATTCTACTTTATTCCACAAATATTGCAGGCGGCACAACTTCCACAAGTAACTTTGGAGCAGGCTGTTTCTATGGTGGTTCCTTTTACACAGTTAGAACTACAGGTACTGATTCAAGGCCTTCACAAGGATATATCTTCAGGATCAGATGGTTTCCCTGGAGAGATGTATAAGGTTCTTTGGGAAATGATGCCTTCTGAGTTAGTAGCTGTGTATAATTCCTTTTTATCAGAACATTTTCTCCCAACACCTGTGTGTGAAGCATTATTATTTTTTCTGTTTCAAAGAGGTTTTCATTCGGATATAAAAAAAAATTGGAGACCAATTACTTTGCTCAATATGGATTTTAAAATCCTGGCCAAATTATTAAGTAATAGATTAGCATCAGTGATGAATGACGTTTTGAGTCCTGCTCAGTTTTGCTCAGTTCAAGGGAGAAGGATTACTGATGCTTTGCCTTTGTTAAGGGAATTGACACTCTGGGAGGAGGAAAAGAAAGCAGCTTTAGTAGATGAGGGATTTGTAGTGAGCCTGGATCGGACTAAAGCTTTTGACAGGGTTTTGCATGGTTTCTTATGGCAGTGTTTGGCAGCCTATGGGATCCCACGATTATTTATTTCATGGTTACAATTATGTTATGCTTTAGCTTTTGTCTGACCATTTGAGAATGGTAGAATGAGTATAAGGTGCCGGATCTGCAAAGGTGTAAGGCAAGGTTGTCCCTTAAGCCCGCTCCTGCATGTGTTCACGATGGATCCAGTGTTGCGGATTTTACAGGCCTCCCCATGGGTGGTAGGTCTGGGGGTAGGGGCAGCCCAGGAATTGAAAATTGTCGCTTATGCAGATGATGTGTGTTTACTACTACGGGATGAAAAGGTTCAATTATTATTGCTTGTCATCTGATAGAAATAATCGGTGAGATAACCGGAGCATGTCTAAACCATGATAAAATGAAATGTTTAAGTGTGCAAGGTTTTCCGACATCCACAACCACAGTTGCCAGTCTTTCAGTGGCTCAGGAACCTTATCGGATTTTAGGGATTTTTTTTTTTGGTGGAAAAGATCCAGGATGTTTTAACTGGGAAAATGCCATACAGCATGGTCTAGATAAAGTAAAAAGATGGAATGTTTGGAAAGCTTCAAAAATGAAATGAGTATATAATATTAGAACTTTACTTATTCCAGTATTTTTGTTTCTAAGTGCCATCTATCCAGTTCTGAAACGTCTTGAAATAAAACTTATGGGTTATTTTTTCTTATGTTTTTGGAGGAGTCGGCTTAACCCAATTAAGAGGAATATCTTATATAAAGATATTAAAGAAGGGGGATTAGGTATGGTAAATCCTGTACTGTTCTTTTTTCTGTATTTATATATAATAATTTGGTTCCTCTGATGAAAGGAACTGACCAACTGAGGTTTTCTGGGTTTTGCCAGAAGTGGCAGGAGTAATGAAGGAGTGGGAAGAGGGCTGTTTTTTGCACAAAAATAAAAGAACTCCCAGGTTACTGAGTTTATGGACAGAGGTTTTCGATAAAATCAAACAATGGAATATTTCCTTTCAAACAGTGTTGAAATTTCTGATAAAGTAGTTGTATGTAGATGTAGTATCAGATGGTTTTCAGGCGTTTCCTTTTTCTAGATTTTTAAGGGTTCAGCAAACTGACATTAGGGAATATCTTACTGATTCTAGAATACCTGAGCAGATGTGGGACACAGTATGGTTGGGTGTCCACGGTAAAATTAATGTAAAAGGAAATCAGAAGCATAAATCTTTGGAAGAAAGGTATTGTCCCAGAGACCACTGTCATATGAAAATTGAGACAATGGATCATTTATATTTTTCTTGTCCTTTTATAGTACAGTTTTGGGATTTGGTGAAAATAAAATGGAAGGGCAGATTTCCAGTTCCCCCAGACCCTGATCTGTTGTTCTCTGGGATAATACCTCCAGCCTGGAAAAACTTTCACCGTAGTACTCTGTGGATTGTTTTAATCCATTTTTTATATTGGATTTGGCTCAGGCGGTGTCGGCTTATCCTTCAACACCAGTTGTTATCTGGCTTGGAATTATTTTATATCATTAGAAATGACCTATATAACCTTAAATTATCCGAATTCAAACTTCAGGATAAGAGTATGGGAGGACCGCTGGTTGTCTTTCGAATTTGTCTGAGGATAAAAATGTTTGAATACTTTGGATCATCTGCTTTTCGTTCTGATGTGCATGATGAACTGTTTAGTCTTGACACTTATTATTTCAAGCAAGATCAAAGTATGGTTTAATTTGTTTTACGTTTAGAATTTATTTATGGGATAAGTGTGATTTAACACATTTTGTTTTTCCTTTCTTATATTTTTAATTCAAAAGTATTTGATATTTGGGTTCTTTTACAAAGCTCTGTCTTGAATTTTGTTAAGTGTGCCTTAACACTGTGATGTATGTGATTTTCTTTCCAGTTTATAATAAAAATTCCCCCTACTCTTTTCGAGAAGTGCCATGGGATGTTTATCATCCACCTGAACTACCACCAGAACTGGCAGATGGGACCTCGGTTTAATGTCTCATCTGCCAGACAGCACCTCAGGAGTGAACCCCCCTCATGCTGCACTGCAGTGTCAGTATTGGTATATTAACCCAAGTGCCTAGTGCGGGGATAGAATCCATAGCCTTCTGATCTCCCAGCCTCAGAGGCGAGTGTGGTACCTGCTGAGCCGCTGACACTGAACTGCATTGTTTCTCTGCAGGTTCTATGAGCAGTCTACAGCAGGGGAAAGAACTGAGGAGTAGTGGGGCTGCCCACGATTATATAGGCATGGACATTGCATGTCACTGTGGGCAACCCGGAGCGAGGAAAAGTTTCTGAGTGGTCCTGACACTGACAGCTTACAGTTCGGAAGGTGTGGCTCAATAAAGTAGATACCTTCGATGAAAATCTATTGTTACTCGTGAGTAAATTTTCTCTAGTCCCTTTATATTGAGTGGAGATGTGACTGCATTCTCAACACAGTTGGTTCTCACAAAGTAGAATATTTGTTGAGGAACCTTGTCTAATGTGTGTTCTCTCCCCTACAGCTCTTAGTGGAGGTCTCCACATTGGTGTTTTTTGTCCTGACAGGGTACAAGTTTCGCCCAGCCTCCAACAACCCATATCTTCAGTTGCCCCAGGATGAAGAGGATGTGGACACAGATGAAGTGTAAGTTATGTTGTGCAGGAAACAGTGAGCTAGTGAAGATTCTCATGTATATATGCTCACTGTTGTAACTGAACTGTCACTACTCATTAATCAACTGCCACTCATACTTGTGTCTCTGTACAACACTCCTGTATTGTACCAGCACCTACTCGCTGATCAAGGTAGGCTACTAAATACTGTCTCAAATGACACAGGGTACCCAAGGTAGGCTACTAAACACTGTCTGAAATGACAGAGGGTACCCAAGGTAGGCTACTAAATACAGTCTAAAATGACAGAGGGTACCCAAGGTAGGCTACTAAACACAGTCTAAAGTGACACAGGGTACCCAAGGTAGGCTACTAAACACTGTCTCAAATGACACAGGGTACCCAAGGTAGGCTACTAAACACTGTCTCAAATGACACAGGGTACCCAAGGTAGGCTACTAAATGCAGTCTAAAATGACACAGGGTACCCAAGGTAGGCTACTAATTGCAGTCTAAAATGACACAGGGTACCCAAGGTAGGCTACTAAACACTGTTCATATGACACAGGGTATCCAATGTAGGCTACTAAACACAGTCTAAAATGACACAGGGTACCCAAGGTAGGCTACTAAATGCAGTCTAAAATGACACAGGGTATCCAATGTAGGCTACTAAACACAGTCTAAAATGACACAGGGTACCCAAGGTAGGCTACTAAATTCAGTCTAAAATGACACAGGGTACCCAAGATAGGCTACTAAACACTGTTCAAATGACACAGGGTATCCAAGGTTGGCTACTAAACACAGTCTCAAATGACTCAGAGTGACCCAAGGTAGACTACTAAACACAATCTAAAATGACATGGGGTGACACAAGGTAGAGTACTAAACTCAATCTATAGTGACCTGCGGTGAAGCAAGGTAGACTGCAAAAAACAATCTAAAATGAACTAGGGTACCCCAAGGTAAGGTACTAAACACAGTCTATAATGACTGGGGTGACCAAAGGTTGGGTACTAAACACAATCTATAATGACCCAGAGTAACTCAAGATAGGATACTAAACACTATCTACTCTAGGTAGGGTACTAAGCACAATCTATAATGACCCGGCATGACCCGAGGTGGGGTACTAAACACAATCTATAATGACTCAGGTTGACCCATGGTAGGGTACTTAACACAATCTATAATGACCCGTGGTGTCCCAAGGTATGATACTAAATGCAGTCTGTAATGACCCGGGGTGTCCCAAGTTAGGGTACTAAATGCAGTCTATAATGACCCAGGGGTAACCCAAGGTTGGGTACTAAACACAATAGTGACCTGGGGTGAACCAAGGTAGAGTACGAAACGCAATCTATAGTGACCCAAGATAGAGTACTAAACACAATCTGTAGTGACCCAGGGTGACCCAAGGTTGGGTACTAAACACAATCTATAACAACCCATGGTTACCCAAGGTAGAGTACTAAACACAATCTAAAATATCCTGGGAACACCCATGGCAGGGTATCTATAATGACCAGGGGTGCCCCAAGGTAGGGTACTAAACATACTCTATGATGACCTGGCATGACCCATGATTGGGTGCTAAACACAATCTATAACAACCCGCGGTGATCCAAGGTAGACTGCTAAACACAATCTAAAATGGCCTGGGAGTAGCATGAGTGAGAGTACTAAACTCAGTCTATAGTGACCGGGGGTGGGGGAGTTGTGGGAACTCGCAAGGTAGACTATGAAAAACAATCTAAAATGAACTGGGGTACACCAAGGAAGGGTACTAAACACAGTGTATAATAACGAGGGGTGACCCAAGGTAGAATACTAAACACAATCTGTTGTGACCCAGTGTAAGGTACTAAACACAATCTGTGGTGACCTGGGGTGGCCCAAGGTGGGGTACTAAACACAATCCAAAATGATCCGGGGTAATGCAAGGTAAGATACTAAACACAATCCAAAAATGACCCAGGGTGACCCAAGGTAGGGTGCTAAACACAATCTAAAATGACCCGGTTTGACCCAAAGTTGGGTGCTAAATACAATCTGTGATGACCCGGGGTAACCCAAGGTAGAGTACTAAACACAATCTATAATAACCCGGGGTGTCCCAAGGTAGGGTACTAAATGCAGTCTTAACATGACCTGGGGTGGCCTAAGGTAAGTACTAAACACAATCTATAATGACTTAGAGTGACCCCAGATAGGGTACTAAACACAATCTAAAATGACCCGGTGTGACCCATGGTAGGTTACTAAACACAATCTATAGTGATGTGGAGTGAACCAAGGTAAATTACCAAACACAATCTAAAATGACCTGGGGTGACCCATGGTAGGCTACTAAATGCATCCTAAAATGACCCGATGTAATGCAAGGTAAAATAATAAACATAGCATAAAATGATCTAGGGGTAATCCAAGGTTGGGTACTAAACATGACCTAAAATGAATGTTTATAGTCATAAATAGTATCCGGCACTTGGTGTTTAATCCCTTTGATGTAAAATCTAGCAGTGTAACCAAATGTTGTCATTAAAACTATTCACCATATCCAGCGGGTGTAAGATGGGTAACCAAGGTATCTGTTATGTCTGTATGGCCATGCATGCTGTATTTGTATAGATATGATCTGAATCAAAGTTTAAGGACAATAAGATGACCTTGGGGTGACCTAAGGTTCGATACTAAACACAGCCTAAAATGACCTTGAGTGTTTGCCAGCCAGATGACCTGGGTTTGTGTCCCGAGCACAGGATTTCTAGTGTCCCATATCTTCAGTTCTTATGTATTGTCCCCCCTCCCTCCTATCCCCTCTCCCAACCTTCTATTCTGATTCTGACCTTCGGTTGTCAGAGCTCCCTTTTCTTCAGCCCTCGTACTGTCCCCTAATGCAATATTCTGAACACTAGTGTCCTATCCTAATGTACCTATTACTGCTGTATGTTGTCAGATGTACTTTGTTAGGTGTACTCAATGTATAACAGGTATTGCCATCCAATTGTAAAGTGCTTTCCCGTGTTTTGTAATTGTGTTGTTTGCATTATTCTTTGCTTGTGTCCTCTCAGGACCATTTTGAAAATGAGTCTTCTCAGAGGTGTCCTTTCTGGTAAAATAAAAATTGAATTGACTGGCAAGGCAGTGCTCAGGCTTCTGCCTTGGAGGCCTCCTGCCTTGGGAAAGCACCTTCTTCTGTTTCAGGAGTTTTCTCTGGTGTCCTAGTTGAGGGGTGTTGTGCAGCAAGAAATGAAGTGGTCCCTTTGGCACACTATAATGGCATGCAGCCGTTCACCTGATGAGTGACATGGAGGCCTTTACATGGACAGTGTGGGGCCCGCAGGTGAGTGTCTAAAGAAGGCAGGGAGGTTCACCTGCCCTTCTGACAGCCTGATATGCTGTTAGCCAAGTTATTCCTCAGGATCTCCCCTAGGGTGTGGGATAAAAGAAGGGACTTTTATTTGAATCACTCTTACCAAAAAGTTTTTAAAGTTTAAGTGAAGTTATACAAGGCACCATGAGCCTTCGGAATAGGATAGTGATAAATAAATGTGCCTCGTCTTGCCTACAGTACATGCACACACTGCTGTCAGTTTGTAGCAGTCCTGCTTAGAAGTACAAAATCACGGATGCACTCAAACGTCTAATTTTAGTCTCACTCCCCTGCATTAATAATGTGTAGATCAATTCTTATGCTGTGATTGTTTTGCTTTTTTGGGGGGGAGGGGGAGAGTCTCATTACATGTAAAGTATTACCTATTACACTGACACATAGCTCATTTTCCATGGCTTTTCAGCAAAGTGTATAATTCTGTGGCTTATGACCTGTTCCATCCTGCTGTTAAACAACAACAAAAAACCTGCTGCACTGTACTATACCTGTCAAATCTGATGCCATTCTGCTCTTTTCTGCTTTGGCACCACGTGTCTCTACCAGCTCTTGTGCCATATGGCCCCTGCCATCTTGAATTCTCTACTGTTCTTGTCAGCTCCAGTGTGGTACCACACCTGCTGGCACAGATGAAGAGTATCTGCTGACACGCCCATGGTACCCTCCCTGCCAGCTTGGGCACCGTGCTGTCGCCCTCAGCTCAGCTGTCAGCCCATTCCTGTTAGCTTAGATGCTTTGCAGCCCCCATCAACTCAAGCGCTATACTGTCACTGTTGACACACTCCTCATCCTCATTCTCTTGTTCATTACAGAAATACTTCTATCCCAGTGAGACTGTGATTGTCCTTCTCTGTAACTCTGGAATTTAAAAAGAAAACCTATTTCTTTCCCTAGGGTAACGGAATCAGGAGTTCTAGAAGGTGTGTCCAAGGTGAAGAAAACATCCAATGGCAGAGAGCGAATCAGAGACTCCGCAGTATAGGAGTGGTCTTTTAATGAGCCTCTTATTGCCCAGGGAATGCAGGCCAATACAGGGTCTGCTGCATCAGACTATGCACTGCAAAGCTGGGCCCAGACTGTCCGGCAACAACCAGCAATTTCTGTCTCAGCTGATGGCACAACTGTACATTTTCTTTTCTCCAGGACCCAGATTTTACATTCCTTTATATATAAGAATGCACCAACACTGCATGCTGAACTGTGGTGTCTGCAGCACCCTTGAGGTGGTCACTTTGTACAGCTGGACAGAATGCTGACTTTTCACTCTGCTTTGCCTTTTGGGATATGCAAACAGCTTTGGGAAGAAAACCTGAATTTATTTATTTTGGACTGAAAACCCAGAGCTTAACTGTTGAAAACAGGGAAGTAGTGTAGCAGCAGACGAACAATCATGCTTGTCAGAATCACTAACTAGTGACTAATGGGTACTGCCGTAGAAAGTCTTCACTGATCTATTAGTCCTTGCCTGGCAAATAAACTTGTAAGCCCTAAATTCTCTAGCCTATCAGTGATTCGTAAATGGGCCAGCCCCTTGATCAAGCCTTAAACCCTTCCACCAGCCCCTCAGTCAGTGACTGATAAACAGTCGTAAACCCTAATCTCCTATACTGCCCCTCTGAGTCGGTGACTGACAAAGCACTGTAAGCCCTAATCTCCTATACTGCCTCTCCGAGTCGGTGACTGACAAAGTACTGTAAGCTCCAAATCTCCTGTACAGCCCCTAAGTCAGTTACTGAGAACAGGTTGCAAGCCTCAAACCTGTACACAGTCCATCAGTCAGTGACCGACAAAGGGCTGTGAGCCCCAAATCTCCTGTACATCCCTTCAGTCAGTGACTTAAAAACAGGTTGTAAGCCCTAAATCTGCAGTACATCCCTTCAGTCGGTGACTGACAAATGGTTGTAAGCCTCAAATCTCCTGTACAGTCCATCTGTGACTAATAAAGGATTGTAAGCCCCAGATTTCCTGTACAGCCCGAGTCAGTAACTGACAACTGATTGCAAGCGCTCATCTCCTCTCCAGGCTAGTGTTCCAGAAAAGCCTACCTCAAGCCGTGTTTGGCAACAATCTTCCCTTAATATTTCCGAACCCTTCCTCAAGTGTGTGTGTGTGTGTGTGTTTGTTCACAGTACAGTATATTCATAGTGTGTTTGGGTGTTGTACTGTTGATGGTGAGCCAACTTCTGTAATAAAGAAACTTGCCAGTATGTTCTGCACCTCTGAAGCTTTCAACATTTGAGGTTCCACATAGACCCAGTTGGTAGGGACAGAAAGGGTTGCAGAGGATTAGTCTTGGAATGCAGTGCACAGAAATGTTTTGATAACGTGTTGAAACTCTTGTACACCATGTTCATTAATCAGGTAAAAGAAGTAGTACTGAGAGTCCTTGCGGTACTGTGGACCTGTCAAACCTCGGGTTCTGTAAGTTTTTTTATCGCTGGTTAGATGTTTGCAGTTTTATTTATTTGTAATTGTCTAACGGAAGGTACACTAAGTTAATGTAGCTTGTTTCCAGATGTGTCCTTGGAGGTGGATTGCATGGACCTGTTTTACTGACTGGGGGAATGTTGGCCATGACACCAGGGAAACTCCCCTGCTCTTTGTCAGTACGTGCCATGAGATCTTTTACTTCCACCGGGGCAGTGACCAGAGATGTGCAGAGGAGACCTCAGTTTACCGTCTCATCCAAAGGTGAGTTGTCTGTGAGTTAGATCTGCAATGCAACACAACCCTACACTTCCAGTACCAAGCGCAAAAGCCTGCCGTTATTGTTACCAACCCCATCACACACACACACACACACACTCTTTCAGCTGCATGCCCCCAGTTTATTTGGTAACTTTTGAATGAGGTATGCAGAATTAAGCCACATGCTAGGTTCCACTTATCGTATGCCTGGACATTTTTGCTTCTGATGGCAGTGTGGTGGTGTGACAATTTATTGAAAGTGTTGATCATCTAAGTGAATACTTGATGACTGCACACCTTCTAAATGAATAATTGCACATTACATAGATATTTGTAAGTGAATAATTGTACTATAATTGATATATGTAAATGAATAATTGTACATTACACAGATGCCTTTAAGTGAATAACTGTACTATGGTTATCTGCAAATGAATAATTGTACATTGCATAGATATTTGTAAGTGAATAATTGTAGTATACGTGGCTATCTGTAAATGAATAATTGTACAGTTCATAGATACCTGTAAGTGAATAACTGTATTATGGGTATCCGTACATGAATAATTGTACAGTACATGAACATGTGTAGATGTACAGTACATGGTTATCTGTTATTCAACTGAACTGTACACAGCTGTAATTGTACTATAATTAATGGCTTCCCCTTTTTCCCATAGGGAAACCGTGGTGTAATTTCCCGTTATACACGAGTGTGTATAACGGCAAACCACGCAAAGCCGCGCAGTCGCGCTAAGTCACGCAAAGCTGTGCAAACCACCATTAATTATAAAAAATAAAATATGGGGTGTTGTGTGTAAACTCGAAGTTTACACACCCCCTTGGGGACAGGTGCTTGCACAAACCCCTTGAGCTTCGCTCGCTGGTTTTATGTAGCATCTTACCCCTTGGTTGTGTGTAAACTTCTCATTACACACACCACCCCATACATTATTCTATATGTAGCGTACATGGATATCTATAATTGTACAGTACTTAGATATCTGTAATTGTAGTGTACATGGATATCTATAATTGTACAGTATATGGATATATGTAATTGTACAGTACTTGGATATCTGTAATTGCAAAGTATGTGGATAGCTGTAATTGTAGTGTACATGGATTTTGGTTATTGTACAGTATCTGGGTATATAGCTCATGCATCAGCCTCACTGTACATTCTAGCATATCTGGAGTTTTGTCCAATTTTGTTAGGAAACAAGCTACTGTAACTGCGCTTTTGTTTTGGGGAGTGGGGTTGCGTTTAAATTCTGCTGGTCAGAGAATTATTTGGAATGACAGCTAGCATTTTAACTGCATCAGTCGTAGAGATGCACTGTCTGTCCTGTCCTGGGGAGGGGAAAAGAACCTCATTCAGCACTGAAGAGAAACAAGCATTTAAAGGTCAAGTGAATAGCTAAGTTGCAGTTTGCCAACGTTGTGTTCCATCTGCTGTAATTTGAGTTTTAGGTTGCTGTATCCTGAATGAAAGGAGTTGCATTTGCAGAAATCAATATATTTATGCCGATTTTGCTTCTCTTTTTATTTTTTTGATGCATCTGTTTATCTCTGGGGAGCACCAGCTAGTGGACGGGCTTCTCTTGTAGTTTACCATGTGTTTTTTTCCCCAAATCCATATAAGTCACCCCATCTGATTGCTTTTATTTCCACAAAGATTTTTAAATTTGAAATGAGCATACTATTTTATAGATATGGTGTGAAGAGCTCCGTCTGGGTTACAGGCTTAGGACTGTTACCCACGAGTCTGGGTTCTCTACTCTTGAAGTGCAGCCTTTCACAGCAATGATATTACATGGACATCTGTTTGAAAAAAAAAAAATAGTGTTTGTCATTCTGAAACATTTCAATAAAATGATTCCAGTGGTCTATAACAAAGGTGTTACTTCTGGTGTTATTGTTGAGACCCTGTAACTTTAAAGGAGGCAGTATCATCGTGCATGAATCTGCAGCCTTTCTATGGAAGCTTGGGGAGAGATGTCTTTGAATCACATGGATTCTTTATAGTTATTGAGGTACCTGACTGTATTTTTCTGGTTAAATATGTTTTCTACATATCTCAGTCCAGTCCCTGCACTACTAAATCTAGCTTGTTGCTTTGTAAAGTACTTTTGAGAGACATTTTATATGAAATGTGCTATATAAGGCCAACCAAACATCCTTGCCTGCCTGTTAACATAAGTTTGGTCACCTAGAATCCTGTGTCCTGTAATAGTAGCATATTGAATGTGCAAATTAATTCTGTGACAGGTACAGAGGTTGAGTGAGAATACAATAATTGATGATTGATTAATCCACGAACAGCAAACACAGAAACATAGAACGTGACAGCAGATGGGGGCCGCTTGATCCATCTAGCCTGCCCATGCCCTACAGCAGTCACTGTACAGTGTAGTTCAGTACAAGGATGGGTGTGGAACTGAGCCGTACAGGGCTGATGGTCTTGGATTTCAGGAGGGCAGATTGAACGATGATCATTGTACAGTGAGGTTCAATATGAGGCCGGCTGTTGAACTGAACTACACAAGGGTGAAGGTCCTGTACTTCAGGAGGGCAGATTTTAAAAAGATGAGTGAATGCCTCTGGGATGACCTGGGTGAGGTGGAGGAACAGTGGGCAAAGCTAAAAAGAGCTACAGGGAAGACAGCAAACCTCTTCGTCAAGCAAGTATGCAAAAGCAAGAAGAAAAAGAGACTGCTATGGTTCTCGAAAGAGGTGGCGGAAAAGGTAAAGGCTAAAGGGGTAGCATTCACAAAGTGTAATGAGATGCAAAGGCAGGTGCATTGGGGAAATGGAGGGAAACGGAAAGCAATAAGGAGCGTAAAGGCACAAACTGAAGAAAGAATAGACCAGGTAGTGCCGAAGGGGGACAAGACATTTTTTAGGCATGCAAGCGAAAGGAGGAAGACCAGGGGTGGTATTCTAAGATTACTTTGGTGCATTGCACACCTTTGTGATCTTCCTGGACATAAAGTCTCCACCACTCATTCACACTAATGGGAGTACGCCGGAGGCGCTAGGACCCAGCGGGAGCAAACTTTTTGCAGGAGGGCTGGCACCAGAGATGGAGCTGCGAGGCGGCCGTGAGCCTGCTCGTGTGGCAGTGACTATCTCGGCGTCGACCCTCCAACTGCCTCAGTTCCTTTTCCTGATGAGTGTAGCTTCCCGGTAATGACGTCGGCTCACTCCGCCCTCGAGTCAAACTTCAAACTAGTTTTCAGTTTATTATTTTGTAGTATTTTGAATAAAGTACGATAATTTATTCTTATTAAAGAAAGACGTCTCAGCCTACATTGACGGAGTTGACCATGAGCGCATCAGGTGATGGTAGGGAGACTTCGTATGAAAGCTGTTCAGTCAGCCGGGCTGGGTCTGGTCCGCCGCCTTCTCCGGAGGGGGTGGGGTCTGACAACAGATGGTCCAATGCCCAAGGGGGAAGGCGGTCCCCCCAGAAGCATAAAAGAAAACGGTCAGATTCTCGGCACCGTTCGGCCTCGAGCTCTTCTTCTGCCTATGGGTCAAGAAAGAGAAGGCATCACTCGAGGTCGCCTTCTGATATGTCTGCGCGTTGACGGTCGGTCATTGGGGCCAGTTGCTGGTCTCCTCATTCGGGATCACCGGTTTCTGTTTCTGGTCACCAACCTCTTTGACATCGGAGCCCTTCAGCGCCTTCTGGTAGGGCTTCCGATGAGCAGTTTCATCAGTGGGCCGCTCTTATGGAGCAGTGGGCTCAGAGGTTGGTCCAGCTTTCTGGCCCGGTCTCTCAGGGGCCTTCGGGTTCTTCAGGAGATTGGACAGGGCGATTGGGCCTTCCTGGTCGTGCAACACCCTCTCCGGTGCCGTCGACTCCGCACTCGGGTGTTTTCCCCCCTCACATGGCTGCGGTGCAGGGGGCCACACCGATGCCTTTATCTCCTGTTATTCTTTCTTCTTTACCCTCAAATCCAAATTTTCGAGGCCCTGGGGTGGTGTCGTCAGCATCGATGGGTCGCTCTGCGCCGGTTTCGGCATTGATGCGCCTGTCGGCGCCGTCCTCGGCACCGTTGAGTGTCTCGGCACCATGTGGCCTTTTGGCACCATTGAGTGTCTCAGCGCCATGTTCTTCTTCGGCGCCGTCTGCTTTGTCGGCACCGTGCGGCCTTTCGGCGCTGAGGCCGGGATTTTCTTCAGCCAATCTTCAGGGCTTCTCCTCTCCAAATTCTTTTCCTTCCTCTTTTCCTACTGATTTTCATTTCTTTCCTGTCCATACAGTCCCTCCTGGACTGTCAGGAGATGATATTGAGCCTGACCTAGATCTTAGACTGGGTGATGATGTGGCAGGAGCAGGACCTAATCCTGTTACAGAGCCTGTGGTCGAGGAGCTGTCTTTTAAGTCTCTGTTGAGAAATTTGAATTCCACTCTTTCTTTCCAGACTATGGACTTCGATTCTGGGAAGCTTTTAAGACTCTAGTACCTTCATGTTCCGGACATCCCTATGGATTTAACTCCCTGGTACAACCCTCCTTTGAGACGTCTCAAATGGTATGGAATAATCCTGCTCTCATTCCTTCTGTGTCTAAGTCCATAGACAGGAAGTATGCTACTCCCAAGGATCGACCTATTTTGTCCTCTCAAGTCTTGGCGGATACTATCGTAGTCTTGGCAGAGAGTGATAAGGTCGTCCTTCCTCAGACTACTACAGCTCAACCTATAAACAAAGAATCTCGTCAGATAGATACTTTAGGTAGATACTTTAGGTAAGAGAGTCAGTGCTGCATCCACCCTGGATATGCGTATCACCAGTTACCAGGGCTATTTCTCTCAATATGAGTATATCCTTTGGCATTCACTCAACCAAATGGTTGAAGCTCTACCAGACTCTGATGCTAATTCAGAGCTTCTTCAAGCCATAACCAGGGGTATCGAATCCAACAGCCAGCAGGTTAAAGCAGCTATGGACGCCTTCGATACTGCCTCTCGAGCAGCGGCAGCGGGCATTTGTACCCGCCGCCATTCCTGGCTGCGCACCTCAGGTTTCACGAAGGATGCCCAGCAACAGGTTATGGCGTTGTCCTTCGATGGTGTATATCTCTTCGGCCCTCAAGTACAATAGGCTCTAGAGGCCACACAAAAGACTAGGTCAGCCATTAAACTGGCTTGACCTCCTCCCGCCCCCTCTTGAGGGGGTGTTAACAAATGCCAGTTTCTTAACCGTCAGTCCTTTCGAGTCAAAGGCAGGGGAGGTTTTGATAAAAATCAAGCCCCTCAGCCTCAAAAGAAAACGCAACAGAAGGCGCAAGGACCCAAAGCGCCCAGTGCTGCCTTCCGAGTTTCTGGCCCAAGTCCCACCTCAGCTGCTCAAGGGGGACTCTTTAGCAGTGGAAGGTCATCTGACTCAATTCTACAACCAGTGGAAGTTCATAACTTCGGACAAATGGGTCCTTCGGATAATCCGGGAGGGATATTCCCTCAGTTTTTCGGAGAACCCTCCGGATTGTCTCCCAAGTGGCAGCCAAAGCTGTCAATTCTTCAGTCAGAGCGTCTCACCTCCGAAATACAAGGCTTTCTGAACAACAGAGCAGTGGAAGTACTTTCGCTGGATCGACGGAACACAGGGTTCTACTCCCATTACTTTCTGGTTCCAAAGAAGACCGGGGGCATGCTCCCCATCTTGGACCTCAGAAAATTAAACAAGTTTCTTCCCAAAGAGAAATTCAAGATGATATCGCTAGGGACCCTGTTACAATTGCTTCGTCTGGTTAGCCTCCTTGGACATGCAGGATGCTTACCAACATATTCCTATTCATCCAAAGCATCACAAATACCTAAGGTTTGTGGCTTTGGGACGGCATTATCAGTTCAGAGTCCTGCTCTTTGGGCTATCCTCGGCGCTGCAAGTTTTTACAAAGTGTTGAGCAGTTCTCACAGCGCATCTCAGAAAAGTCAGAATTCAAGTGTTCCCATATCTGAACAACTGGCTTCTGGCAAGCCCTTCCAGGCAAGGAACTCTCGATGCCGTTGCCATGGCTTCAGACTTTCTCACGTCCATGGGAGCCTGCTAAATCTCAAGAAATCGCAGTTGCAGCCCTCCCAAAGGCTCCTTTTCATAGGAAGTCTTCTGGACACCTGTGCGAAAGCTTTTCTACCAGAGGACAGAAGGAGCGATATCCTACAGATGACCTGATACATCGGAGAGAACAGTTCAGTTCGAGCTATCTCGATGCAATGGATGCTAGGTCTCATGGCATCCTCTGTGTTCACTGTACCCCTAGGATGCCTTCACATGAGAACCTATCAATGGATACTCAGTACTCAGTGGTCCCCAATTACTCACCCTCCGTCCTTTCTCATCAAGGTGACAGAACCTTTGAAGAAGTCACTCACCTGGTGGTCGCAAGAGGACAATCTTCTGGAAGGGTATCCCTTTGCTCCCGTGGATCATCAGATTTCCATTACCACAGACACGTCTCTGATGGGGGGGGGGGGAGCTCACAGTCAGACTCTCCACACTCAAGGTACGTGGACCCAGTACGAGTCCCAGCTTCACATAAATGTCTTAGAAATGAGAGCCGTCCTTTATGCAGTCCAGGCTTTGAAGGACGTTCTCTGTCACAAGAACATTCTCCTTCAAATGGACAACAAACCAGTGATGTATTACATCAACAAGCAGGGCGGTGCTCACTCTTACCCCTTATGCAGGGAAGTGATGAGAGTGTGGGAATGGTGCTTAGAGCACAAGGCTCTCATTCCCTGCCGGGAGTGCAGAACGAACTGGCAGACCATCTCAGCAGAACAGAGACAGATCCTCACCAATGGTCTCTCGACTCAACCGTAGTTCAGTCACTATTCGTAGAGTGGGGAACTCCAGACCTGGACCTTTTTGCATCCCCATTCAACACAAAACTGCCTCTCTTCTGCTCCAGAAATCCAGGGCCTGGCATTTTCTGTCTGGATGCGTTTAGGCTGCAGTGGACAAAATGCTTTCTGTACACCTTTCCGCCTCTGCCTCCAATTCAGATGGTACTTATCAAGTTTGAGTCCCAGGGGGACAAAATGATCCTCATTGCTCCCTTCTGGCCTCGACAAATATGGTTTCCGTTACTCAACAGTATGTCGGAAACCCCTCCAAAAGCACTTCCCCTTCAGACAAACCTTCTGACTCGGGGCCTGTGGTCCATCCCAATCTGAGATCGCTTCACCTTCATTCTTGGCTCCTGAAGAGATAGAAGTGAACAGGTTCAATGTCTCTTGCAGAGTTTCAGATATTCTTCTGGCTGCGTGCAAGCCAGCCACTAGGAAAACTTACACAGCCAAATGGAAGCGTTTTTCGCTCTGGTGTGCAAAATCTTCTTTGAATCCTTTTTCCTGTCCACCCAATAAAGTTCTAGAGTACCTTTTAGACCTCTCAAATTCAGGTCTTCAGTACTCTATAGTTAAAGTTCACCTTTGTGCCATTTCAGCTTATCATGAGCCAGTACTTTCCTTGTCACTGGCTCAGTTACCTGTGGTTAAGAGGTTTCTTAAGGGAATTCTGCATACCAGACCCCTTATCAGACGTCCAGTCGCAGCCTGGGACATTAATCTGGTGCTAGACATGCTCACTCGAACGCCTTTTGAGCCTCTAGCTACCTGTGAGTTGAAATTTCTCACTTGAAAATGGCCGTCCTGGTGGCCATTACCTCGGCCCGCAGGGTCTCTGAGATACATGCCTTGGTCACAGACTCTCCGTATACTGTGTTTCATAAAGACAAAGTAGTTCTTAGGACCCATCCTAAGTTTCTCCCTAAGGTTGTTTCAGAATTCCATCTAAACCAACTTTTGGTCCTCCATACTTACTTTGCAAACTTCCAGAATGAAGGGGAGCGTTCCCTTCATTCTTTGGACATCAAAAGAGCTTTGCGTTTCTATTTAGATAGAACGAAAGAATTTCGCAAAGCTCAACAACCTTTTTTTTTTCCCTTCAGCGAGACCTGGCTGGGTCAACTGGTCGCTATCGGATGCATTTCAGCATGGCTGGAGGCATGCCTTCGCCACTGTTATTCCATGGCACAAGTTAAGCTGGAGGGCAGAGTGTACGCTCACTCTACTAGAGTGGTCACGGCATCTCTGGCAGAAATCCGCAACGTGCCCATTGCAGATGTTTGCAGTGTGGCTACCTGGAGCTCAGTGCATACTTTCGTCAAACACTATGCCCTGGATGTCCATGCCAGACGACATACTTTGTTTGGCAGAACCATCCTTAATGGACTTCTATCCTAAATTTGTGAGCTCTTGGTCTTTCCCGCTGCCCTCTAGGTGGATTATTAGCTCGGTACTCTCCCATTAGTGTGAATGAGTGGTGGAGACTTTATGTCCAGGAAGATATGGAAATTACATACCTACCTTAATTCTTGATCTTCTTGGACGAAGTCTCCACCACTCATTCACACGCCCACCCACCATCCCCCGAGCTCACCTCTGTTGGTCTTCACTCCCTCAATCTTTAGGCTGTGAAGACTTCTTCTTGACCCTTCTTATACGGGTCTTCCAGACTATCTTATGCCCAGTTTTTGTTAGACTATCCTTCTAGGTTAGTTACACTGCACCTCCTCAGAAAAAAAGGTACTGAGGCAACTGGAGGGTCGACGCCGAGATAGTCATTGCTGCACGAGCACAGGCTCGCAGCGCTGCTCCTCGCGGCTCCATCTCTGGTGCCGGCCCTCCTCAAAAAGTTTGCTCCCACTGGGTCCTAGCACCTCCGGCGTACTCCCATTAGTGTGAATGAGTGGTGGAGACTTTATCCAAGAAGATAAAGAATTACGGTAGGTACGTAATTTCCATTTGTCGAGGCTTGACTGCTGCAATGTGCTCTACCTCGGGGTCTTGGGAGATACCATCCGCTGGCTGCAGCTGGTGCAGAACACAGCTGCAAGGCTGCTGATGGAGCAGTCTAAGTATTGTCACATCACCCTGGTGCTGCGTGAACTGCAATGGCTGCCAATCAGGTGGAGGGTCCTCGTTAAGATGGGCTTGCTCACCTTTAAGGCCCTACACGGCCTGGCGGACCTACTTACACCTGCTGCCACAGTCAGCTCCCACCACTCCTCCTCTAGGGGCCTCATTGCGATTCCCAGGACGAGGTTAAAAATGGCCGGCGACAGAGCTTTTTGTGTCACTGGCCCCATCTTGTGGAATTCGCTACCTCCAGCTGTAAGGGAGGCCTCTTCTGTAGAGGTGTTCAAGACCCACCTCAAGGCCTTCTTATTTAATCAAGCTTTCCCTGACCCAGTCTTTTAAATACTGCCTGGATACTTTTATTTTGATGAAACTGCTTTTGTCCCAGGCTTGTATTTTTATTTATTTAGGCAGCTTCTATCTTACTCTATCTTAGCAGTATATTTAATACTATTTTATGTATTAGTATGTTATTTATTTTTTCTGTTTGTTTTTGTATACAGGCGCCCAGAGCCCCAAGGATTGGGCGGCTTTTAAATAAAATTTGCCTTGCCTAGCCTAAAAAGGAAGGGGGGGGAGCTGTACAGTGAGGAACCAGGAAAAGGCAGACATCCTGAACAAGTACTTTTATTCAGTGTTCACAGAGGAAGCAGATGGGGAAGAGCCACAAAAAGGAACAGGAACATTGGAGAGAGGGAAGTAGGCACTAGTCTGTTTTCAGAGAAGTGTGTCCTGAAGGGACTTGCTAATCTGAAAGAGGACAAAGCAATGGGGCTAGATGAGGTGCATCCAAGGGTATTGAGGAAGCTCAGGGAGATACTGAGCACCTCTGAGAGTTCTGTTTAATAGTTCATTGGAAACAGAAGTGGTTCCAGGGGACTGGAGGAGGGCAGATGTACTCGCACTTCATAAAAGTCATAGCAGGGAAGAAGTTGGCAATTATAGGCCAGTCAGCCCGACATCAGTGGTGGGAAAGTTAATGGAGTCACTGCTGTAGAAAAGGATTGTGGGATATCTTGAATCCAGTGGGTTACAAGACCTGAGGCAGCATAGATGTATAGGTAGCAGGTTATATTAATGAATCTGATAGATTTATGTGACCAGGTGATCAAAGAATTGGATCAGGGTGGAGTGGTGTACGTGGCCTACCTAGGTTTTAGTAAGGTTTTCGACACTGTTCCACATAGGAAGCTAGTAAGCAAGCTAGGTAGCTTAGGAGTAGGTTCAAAAGTTGGTAAACTGTGTAAGAAATTGGTTAGGGGATAGGTGGCAGAGGGTGGTGGTAACTGGAGTTCACTCTAAGGAAAGGAGGGGTGACCAGTAGGGTGCCTTAGGGATCAGTGCCGGGACCGGTCCTGTCTAATATCTTTATAGGTAACATTGTAGAGGAGCTGGAAGGAAGGAAGGTCTACCTTTTGCAGGTGACTCCAAAATCTGCAGTAAGGTGGACACTCCGGGGGTGGGGATGGAAAGCATGGGCAGAGACCTGAGAAAACTTGAATGGTCAAGGGTATGGCAGCTGTGTTTCAATGCCAAAAAGTGCAAATTAGTGCATTTGGGGCACCAAAACCCAGTGGCATAGTACAAAACAGGAGGAGTGGTACTAATGACCACCAAGCAGAAAGAGACCTGGGAGGTAATCATACTAGGTGACCTAAAGATGGCCAGGAAGTGCAACAAGGCAGTTGGGAGGGCTGGTGGGATACTAGGGTGCATAGGGAGGGGTATCACTATTAGAGGGAGGTGGTATTACTTCTGTATAGATCGCTAGTATGACCTCACCTAGCTCACTCCCTTTCCAGACGCTCTCTTGAGAGTGCCACTAACTAGATTCACACTAATTGGTTTTGAGCCAAAGGTGCTAGGACCCTGCAGGAGTCAAAACTTTTCATGAGGGCTGTTGCCGAGGTAAGCTGCACCCATGCATGGCATCATGAGACTGGCTTGTGCTGTACAGATGACCTCGGCGCCAGCCCTCAACTGCCCAAGTTCCTTTTTTCCTACCATTGAGTGCACTTCAGGGATGATGTCACTCACCCACTGGGAGTCAGAGCTTCATGTCTGTAAGACAGCAGCATTCAGTTTCTTCTCAGTTTTTAGTGTTTAGTGTTTTTTTTATTTTTGTGTCGTTTTAGTTAATTTGCAAAAATATTTCTCTCAGTCTCTCATAGCCCTGCCAAGTTAATGGTCAACAGCCATGGTTGATGACAGTAGGGTTCCTCCTTAGGCAATCTGCTCTGGCAGCAGGTCTGTGTCCTGTCCATTTCCCCCTTTGGGGGACATTTCTGACAATGGGTGGTCCTGTGCTCAGGAAGAAGGGCAGTCCTTTCAGAAGAACAATAAAGAAGTGGGCCCATTCCCAATCCTGGTTGGGGTCATGGTGCTGCTCAGCCTTGATTTTTTTCTCTTCCCGTAGGAATGGGAGAAAATGGTACTGCTTGAGGGCACTCTCTGTGAGGTCTGCTGCAAGGTCCTAAATGTCCCAAAGCAGAAGGCCCTCCTTGGCACTGGTGTCATCGCTAGGGGCTTCTGTTCATGGAAGGTTGTGGTATCAGGCCTGGAGTCCCTCCCTATTATTGGAGACCCTGGTGGGCAGTTCCACCACTGGGCAGCTCTTATGGAGAAGTGGTGCAGCTCTTATGGAGCAGTGGGTGCACTGTCTGGCTAGTTTGCCTCTGCCTGTGGAGCGCACACGCGCACGCGCACGCACACACACACACACACACACACACTCACTCTCTCTCCAATCCAAATGCCTAGATGTGACTAACCCACATCATCTTTGACAGGCCTGCCTTCAAGATGCTTTATAATGAACATTTTGTAATGCAACCCATTTGTCTTCCAAATGTGAGTTATCTATGTGAGCACATCGAATTATCTCTGTGCAAATGTTGTTTGCATCACAAATGCACAAAGAGCAAGTACTCAATGGCCAGTTTAAAAAGGGGACACTAACTAGTCATCTGCCAAATACACACGCCATTGTTTGCCTTTCTGAAGTGAAATGTTTCCAAATTGTAAAACATCTCTGATGCTGGATGGTTATTAAACAAATGAAACACTTAACAATTTTTAACCAATACAAGATTTATTTCTACAAGATATGGTAATTATAAACCAAGGGTAAAGATCATCCCAGTCCCTTGTAGAAGAGACTGCACTTGAGTGTGTTAACCCCTTCGCTGTTTACCTGTAGCAAATAGTGATCAGCTAAGAACACAAATAGTGAGCTTCGTGTCTTTCCTTCTGCATGCAGGGCAGGTCCCACAGAATAAGAGAGGCTACCTGCTGCTCATCACATCTAACCTCATGCCTGTGTTGCCTTACGGTCCTTGGCTGTCACTGATGGGGGTGTGCATCTGAATTCTGATGCCCTAAGTAAAAGGTTAATGAAAGCAGACAACAGAACCATTTCTCAACCCCGTATGAAGTAGATTAGTTTTTAGGCTGAGAAGAAAGTGAAAAAGAGTACACAGAACTGTCTACTAATCTATTCAGTCGCCAAATAATCCTTCCCATGGACATTAAGATGAGAGCACATTGTCTCTTGAGCTGCTGTGTCAGTTCTAAATTCATACTGTGCTAATCTGAATTATGCCTATCCAGACTGTGCAATCTGTTCTGCTGTCAACAGTCCCTGTTCTAACAATGGAAGATGGCTGATTGCCTGGAAGCTAAACACCTGATTATCCTTCAGTGGAGACAAGATACTGCCTCCCTCCACACCAGGAGTGGCTGGAGACCTTGTCACAACTAATCAGCATGGCATGCCCCAGCCATCTGGCCATGGATTAAACAAAGGAATTTGCTAACAAATGGGCTCTATACTCTTCACAGCTGTATCTGTTCACCCCATCCCCCTCCATGCCTTAAAATCTGCCCCAACCTTGCACCCCTTGCCCTTCCCTTTCTCAGTGGGAGAACCTGCCGATTTGATTTGCCTATATCATAGACGCACATTGCCCTCTGTGTTCTAGCTGCACCTTCTGATGTTGCTCCTCGTCAGTATAACCCAAGTTAGTAATACGCTTTCAGTTATGGATAACAACTTTTATAAGTGCACTGCTTGAGTTTTCCATTAATACCACCATCTATAATTCTTTGCTGGCTTATGAATGAGCTTGTTTTTCAATTTCATTTGCATTTTATTGTTGGTATTTAATACACTTGGCAACACTTCCCATGTATGCTTATTTGTTCCAATTCCATGTAAATTGTATTCTTGTGCTTATTCAATAAACAGTGTTGTCCCAGTCCAAGTGATATACATGATATAATCCTTTCTGCTATTAAGCTATCCCAGTGTAACTTGTACAGTCTGTTCTGCAACCAACTAATCTACCCCAATCCAACCCATACACTCTGTTCTGTAAATAATATATCTCAGTCCAAAATGTTCCAGCCGTTCTGTAGTCAAGCTATCCCAATCCAAACTGAACTATCTGTTCTGTAATGTCATTTCTGTCCAAATTGTACAAACTGTTTAGTAATAAAATTATACCAACCCAACCTGTACAATCTCTTCTGTAACCAGTCTATCCCAGTACAACCGTACAATCTTGTAATCAATTTATCCCTGTCCAAATTGCTTATCTTTTCTTCAATAAAGTTAATCCCAGTGCAACCTCTACATCTATTCTGCAACCAGGGGTCAATTTTAATGTTGTTTTACTAGCCCAGGACCTACTGCAAATTGACCTGGACTAGTACAACTAACCCTCTACTTGTCTCTCTTGACTAGTGCAGGTTTTCCATGGCTGTCAGGGTAGTAAAAACATCCCTACTTTAGCAGGCTCTAGTTCTCATACTAATCTCCCTCAGTATTCCAGATGGCCTGGCATGATTAACAGCTTTTTAAGGGCTACAATTATTTGGCAGGGCAAGAGGGGCTCCCACTAAAGACTCATTGTGTGTCATTATCATTCCATTGTTAGAGCTTGCAGCTAGTGTCCAGGCTATGATCAAGGGTAGAGTGCTGTTGTGCTAAGTCACTAGCTTTCAGTGTTCTGAACTTGTCTTTGTGTCTGATGTTTTTCCACATTTTTTAAGACAAATACACCCTAATTTCCCTACATAAGTGTCTGCATCCAACATTTCAGTGGCAAAATGGTAAGAGGTATAGAGATATAAGGGGTCTGCCCTGTAGATTGTGGGTTTTATCCCAGCCTTATCGTAGTTGCTCCCTCTCCCCTCCCAATCTCCCAACTCTGTACTTTCCCTGGATACCACTGCAGACCAGACTATGCAATGACCATCCATACGCCCATAGCTGCCACTATAAGCAGGTGTCGGTGGTCCCCAACTCTTCCCGATGGACCAAGCAAGTCAATGCCATCCATGCAGTCCTACCCTTATTTTTTAGTTTACAATTTTTGGCCAGGAAAGACACTAAGCTGAGTCTTGTTTCCAGGTGCATCCTAGGAGCACAGGGAAGTTAACTGACTTGCTCACGGTCACACAGTATGCAAGTGGTGGCTGTGGGTTTCAAACCCAGTCCTCCAGGTTTGCAGCTCAGTGTTCTTAACCACTACTCAGACTGCATCAAATAATCATGTGGAGTCTGCAGACTATCCCACCCAGCATGTCCTTTCATCCTAAAAACAAAGCTTTGGAGCATGTATGGTGCAAAAATAAACCTTATTAAAATATATTACTTTAAAGGTTAAACTAGGCATACCTGGAGTGCATAGATCCTCCTAAATAGAAATACAGGTAATAGGGATTCATGCATGTGTGCTGTTTCCATTGGGCTGATGAAATGATGAGTGTTTTATTTGTTTTTTATTTTATTCTATGGCAGCCAGGTAAGGCCTGCAAGGCACAGGTGCCTGTTTTCAGGAGCAACCCAGGAGCACTGGGGAGGATAAGTGACTTGCTCAGTGTCACACAGTATGCAAGTGGAGGTTGTGGGAATCAGACCCATGTCTGTCTGCTGGATGTACCAAGCTCATTCACCACTCATTACTCTAACCTCTAGGCTATACTGCCCTGGAATCTGCTCAGGAGACAGCCGACAGCCAGGTACCCTGTCCCTCAGACCCCAGGTAAGGACTATATTGCTACGGGTAACAGTGAAAGGGGTGAGGGGACTTCCTTGAAAGAGTTGTTGAGGAAGGGGGAGTGTGGGAGACTTGTTAAATAGACATTTCAGGTAACAGGTGGGTGGCCAGCTGGAAACTGTTTGGTGTGGTTTGGAGTAAGGGGAAACAGAAACCTAAGGATAGATGAAACTCCCTATGTAACTCCCTCTATAGGGTTGGGGAACAGGTAGGGAAGAGATATGGTACCTTATACAGGGCTAAAACTACACTGGAGATTGATAGACGTGAAAACCTAGGGGTCTTTGAAAAACCCTATGTTGGGTAGGGTAATGAAAGGACTTTGAAAGAATGAATCAACATTGGAAGCAGATAAGGTAGACTGAGGGGAGTGGTGCAGTGCAGTGGTTGTGGTTGCTGCCCTATCTGTGTGCACCTCACTGGGCTGAGGGTGGAGGTGGCCAGCCTCAAGGCCGAGTTGGCTTGGGTTCTGATGACCTTTTCCCCCACTCAGGACCACACAGGAGGTTGCAAAGTGATGTTGGCGGCTGCAGTGGCTGAAGAGCTAGGCTGTGATGGAAACATTTGCTGCTCGGGATCCTCTTGTTCGCTTAGGGGGGCGTAGAAATAGGAAGAGAGGGAGTCATGGAATGAAACAATATTGGTGGGGGGTCGACTGTGTGTGATAGTATGGCCGTTTTCTGGAGCACAAAAATCAGAGTACTTCTTGGCTTGAATTGTTTCCTGTATAAGTGATCAAAATCCACCATTATAAGTGTGGACTAGTGCAACCATCTGCAGGCTAGTGCAATGCTGGATCAGCTCTCCTCCTGTTTAGTGCAAAAAAAGGTTAAGGTTGACTGCTGTCTGTAACTGATCTATCCCAGTTCAAATTGTACAATCTGTTCCATAATCAAACTGTCTCAGTCAGAACCTGCACGATCTGTTCTGCAATCAAACTATCCCAGTCCTACTGTACGACCCATCAGCAGACCCTGCCCCAGTCCAAACTGTGTAATCCATTCTGCATTTGCACTGTCCTAATCTGAACTGCACCCTCCATTCTGCATTCGCACTGCCCCAACCCAAGATGTGCAATCCAGTCTGCATTCCAGCTTTCTCAGTCCAAACTGTGTAATCCATTCTGCATTTGCAATGTCCTAATCTGAACTGCACACTCCATTCTGCATTCGCACTGCATCAACCCAAGATGTGCAATCCAATCTGCATTCCAGCTTTCTCAGTCCAAACTGTGTAAATCATTCTGCATTTCATCTACCCCAATCAAAACCAAGGAATCCATTCATTCTGCATTCCACCTACCCCAATCAAAACCCAAGGAATCCATTAATTCTGCATTTCACCTACCCCAATCAAAACCAAGGAATCCATTCATTCTAGTCTACCTACCCAATCAAATCCAGATATTCATTCTACATTCCACCTACCCCAATCAAAACCCAAGGAATCCATTCATTCTACATTCCACCTACCCCAATCAAAACCCAAGGAATCCATTCATTCTGCACTCCACCTACCCCAATCAAACCAAGGAATCCATTAATTCTGCATTCCACCTACCCCAATCAAATACTAAGGAATCCATTAATTCTGCATTCCACCTACCCCAATCAAAACCCAAGGAATCCATTCATTCTGCACTCCACCTACCCCAATCAAACCAAGGAATCCATTCATTCTACATTCCACCTACCCCAATCAAAACCCAAGAATCCATTCATTCTGCATTCCACCTACCCCAATCAAAACCCAAGGAATCCATTCATTCTGCATTCCACCTACCCCAATCAAACCAAGGAATCCATTCATTCTACATTCCACCTACCCCAATCAAAACCCAGGAATCCATTCATTCTGCATTCCACCTACCCCAATCAAAAACCAAGGACTCCATTCATTCTGCATTCCACCTACCCCAATCAAAAACCAAGGAATCCATTCATTCTGCATTCACTGTCCCAATCCAAGCTCTGCAGTCCATTCTGTTACGACTGTGCAGTCTCTACTCTATCTGAACTGGGCCATCCTATACCAGGTGAAATCCACTTGCATGGTTTTCTGCCTCTCCATGGTAAACTAGTTTTATTCTGTTTGAACAAACAAAGTGAGACTAGCATCCTGGGCATCAGACAGCCGAACCAGTCTGTAATTGCTTCAAACATTTCCAAAACTGTTTGGCAGCTCCAGCGTTCTGCTAGCTTATTGACTAACAGTGTTCCAGAAAAGCCTGCTGCTATGCTACATTATCCAAATGTGTGTCTAGCATGGGGTCATGGTGTCTTGTCAGATTCCAGCTTTCTCCTGCTCCGCCACTGCAAGAGTCTGAGGAACTTCAGGCTGGCACTGAAGATCTTGTCATGCTGAAATATCATTTTGTAGAAGGCATCCAAACCCAGGTTACCACTGGAGTCAGCATACTTCAAGGCTGTGACAGGCATGTACAGGCGGTTAGTCTGGTAGCGGAAAGGGGGTGAGTCCGATGTTATCACCTTCATTGTGTGCTGTTGATGACATGAACAGCAGTGTTAGTCTGAAGCAGTAAATTAAACAGTTGCATAATCAAGCAGCCAGAAAGAAACCAGAAAGCTGTAACTACTAGTAACTAACATGCATCCTGTTATCCTCCCAGTGGGGAAGCTGAAAAAATACATTACAGGGAATGTGGTGGATGATCAGTGACATTCACCCCAACCCCCAGATAAAGGAACGGGGTAGGTGGACATTAGGCCCCCTTTCCCAATACTGCTCGCAAGGAAGAATCCCAAAAAGGTGAATTATTTGTCTGTCTATAGCTAAAACCTCCCGGACACGCTGGGCTTCATTTGTAAATGTGTACCACAGGCCGAAAAATGAGCAAAGGTCTTCAGAGACCTGGCCCCTGCGAAGGAAGGCTTCTGTCAGTGAAGGATTATTACCTCAGCCACATCTTCTGGTGTCTGTCCCAGTGTAGAGAAGATTTCCCTGGAATAGGGAAGGTAGAATTCCTGGAAGATAGTTGCCGTTTCTTTATCTATATTTGAGAGATCCATGCACACAGCCTCCTCATTCACCTTTCGCTCAAAGCTCGTCACTACTGGTCCGGGTTCGATAAGGCTAAGTCTGAAAGTGTTGGAATGAAGCATTAATCACACACAAAAAAGACTTCTATAACATCTGCACTACACAGAGACTGACCTTTATCTTTTTAACTTGTTGTTTATAGGTGACTTTTTAATTTAAATTATATACTAAGATGAAGCTTAAATACTTCTTTTTATCTATTTCATTAACTAGTCCCCCTCACCATCTCCTCTTGTCTTCTCTTTCCCCTATAACCCTGCCCTAGCCCCCCTCCCGCTAACCCCAACCCACTTGCCTATTGTTTAGCTTCATCCACCGCTGCCTGTATAGTGCTGTGTTGCACTTAATGTGTATTCTCTGCTTTATACAGGCCCAATGTAATATATATGTTGAAGTTGCATTTGTTGATTGTTACTTGATGCACATTTTGTCTCGCTTCTGTTTTGCAAATATTGTAAATACTGTTTTGATCTGTTATGCTTTGCCTCCCATTGCCCCTTCCCCCGAGGATGCATCAGGAAATGAGCTGCTACTCAGCTCAGTATGCCTTTCCTGGAGAAACTTTTTGAAGTAACAAAAAAATGAAATAAAATAACTACAAGCATGAAAAGGAAAAAAATGCACATGAAAACAGTTCTCATATAATGCAGCATTGTATGATAGTGGGGAACATTTTGGCCTATCCTATTTCATTTTAGATTACAGACAGCTCCTGACTTGCATGATACCCCTTTTTCCCCACATTTTGAGTCTGCTTTGCCGCATTTTTTACAGTGAACATAACTAAAGGAACGCTTTTACGGTTTTGCACCAGGTTTTTATCAGCACTGGCCAGTTGTTTTGAACACACAGGGCCTGATATTCAAACGGTAGCACTGGGTAACGTGGTCTGCCCCCATCCTACCTGGGTTTACAGCTTGCTGTCTGGAGAGCAGTGTATTCAGGAGGCCACTTAGCACGCCTAAACCTGTTTGTGCCGCGTACTAAAATAACCTGTGCCATGTAAATGGGGGGTCTCTCTTGCAGACAGTCGTGGCGGCATTTTCAAAGGTTTGAGACAGCAGTAGACAGACCAAAGGTGGAGCTATTTCCTGCCACTGAAAACTACAACTTAATGGAGTGCTAACCCCCCCCACCCCACCGATCACAGGATGGATGTACTGCAGCTGTCCACTCCTGATCACCTGTCACATCTGCCATAATGCAGTTCCTGGTGTCTAGTGGCACCCCCATTCCCCTGATCCCCCGAACACCTGTGCGCAGTACATAGTCATATTCCTGGTGTCTAGTGGCACTCACCACCCCCCCTCCCTTGAACACCCATGCTTTCGACATTGTCATATCCCTGGTGTCTAGCAGCACTCCCCAACCCCAAACACCAGTGCAGTGTATACTGTCATATCCATGGTGTCTAGAGGCACCCTCACCCCGAACACCAGTGCCCTGTATATTATTATATCCATGGTGTCTAGCAGCCCCCCACTGCTGAACACCAGTGCTTTGTACATTGTCATAGCCATGGTGTCTAGCAGCCCCCCACCACTGAACACCAGTGCTTTGTATATTGCCATATCCCTGGTGTCTAGCAGCACCCCCCCACCGCTGAACACCAGTGCTTTGTATATTGTTATATCCCTGGTGTCTAACAGCACCCCTCTCCCCACTGCTGAACACCAGTGCCATGTATATTGTTAAATCCATTTTGTCTAGTGGCACCCTCACCCCGAACACCGGTGCCCTGTATATTGTCATATCCCTGGTGTCTTGCAGCACCCCCCACACCTGAACACCAGTGCCCTGTACATTGTCATATCTATGGTGTCTAGCAGCACCCCCACTGCTGAACACCAGTGCCCTGTATATTGTCATATCCATGGTGTCTAGCAGTACCCCTCACCCCTGAACACCAGTGTCCTGTATAGTGTCATATCCATGGTATCTAGCAGTACCCCTCACCCCGAACACCAGTGCCCTGTACATTGTCATAGCCATTGTGTCTAGTGGCATCCCCACCCCTGAACACCCCATGCCTGACACATTGTCATTTCCATTGTGTCTAGTGGTACCCAACCCCCCAAACACCTGTGCTCTGTACATTGTCTTATCCCTGGTGTCTAGTGGCACCCCATCCCCCAAACACATGTGCCGTGCACATTGTAATACCCCTCATATCTAGCAGCACCCCCACTCCGAACATGCCAGTGCCCCATACATTGTCATATCCCTAATGGCTAGTGGCACCCCCACCTCTGAACACCTGTGCCTTAGGTGTCATATCCATGATGTCTAACGGCACCTTCCACCAACCAAACACCCCCATACCCCATATATTGTCATATCCTTGGTGTCTAGTGGCACCCCAACCCCGAGCACCCATCAAACACCCATTATGTGAAAGGTGTCATATCCCTGGTGTCTAGTGGCACCTCCACCCCCAACACCCCATCGAACTGTTACTATCATTGCTTAGAGATCATGTTTCTTGTTACTATAATAAACTAGCAGGCAGCAGACATTGATAACTGACCTCACAGGACAACTGCACAAAACAGCAGAGAATACTGAGAATAACCCAGATCTTGTCTGTGTTAATCTTCACGATTCATTACCTTTGGGTAATGTGGCGGAGGATTACAATCCCATTAGGAGCTTTTTTGATGGGCAGAGTCGATGCACCGCAGGCGGCGCCGCCTTCAGAGCCGACACACTGTGGCGCTCATGGGTTGGCTGTTAGATGTCATCGACCCCGCCCTCCCTCCAGTTCTTTGTCTCCCGCCATAGAGGTCGCACCTTGTGTGGAGCTGCTGCGCAAAAGGCCTACTCTTATTGTGTCAATGTTGAAAGCCCTTTGACGCTGCCTGAATCTTCCTGCTGGTTCCGTTTTCGCCACTACTCGACGTTGCTGTGGTAAGACTGTTCCTTTCTTTATTTTTTAAGGACGTTGAGTCATGTTTAGTTTGTTTTGCCGTGGATCATGTCTCAGTCGGGGGGGCAAGAAATCATTGAAGATGGGGCAGCCCCCTATGCGTCGGTGCCCGTGTGGCCGCAAGTACTCCATCACTGACCAGCATGACCGTTGCCTCGCATGTCTTGGCCCGCTTCATGACATGGATTCGTGTGATGCCTGTTTCTCCATGGACCGTTGTGTCTTCGAGCAACGAGCGTGGAAAGTTGACCAAGCTCCGCCGACTTTTGGGGACAGGAGTGCACTTGTTGGGCTAAGCCGCAGTCTGTTGGTCTTTCCTCCGGGTCCCTTCCCAGTTCTGTATGGACCGTGGAGGAGAGGGCTTCTGCTCCTAGTAGCCTCACCAATGCAGAAGCTCCTTCAACGGTGCAGGAGGCCCAGTCCGTCCCCCCTGGGAGGCGGGCGGGAGGCACCGCACTGGCAGTCGCCCCCTCAGGGGCAAAGGCTCCTGGGTGTCGTTTCCTCAGGCTGGGACGCCTGGGTAAGCACCATCCTTGATGCCATCTGTAGGTGCCATCTTGGGCCTCAGCACCATTTGTGGTGCCGAGGGTCCTGATGGCACTGTGGTCGGCGCCAGTCTGCTGCTCACTGCCGTCTCTGCTGTCGGCACTGTTCACAGTGCCGATGGTGCTGACGGCACTGTGGCAGGTTCTATGGTGTTGTCTTCAACTGATTGTCGCCTCGGCACCATTCGTGGTGCCAAGGCTGTGAATGGTGCCATGTCTAGCTCTGGTGCCACTTGCGGCACCGAGTGAGGGCATGGTGCTGTGGGAGCTGTCAGGGCCATCATCATTGCCGTCCCCAATTTCGATGCCATTCACAGCACCGTGGGTTGGGACAGTGCCGTGGCAGACATCGACTCTGCTTCTGCTACCGCCCTCAGCACCGTGTCTAGCTCTGGTGCCGGTTGTGATGCAGAGCAAGGACACGGCACCATAGGAGCTGTTGGCGCTGTCGTCATCACCATCCCTGACTTTGGTGCAGCTCGTGGCACCGTGGGTCGGGACAGCACTGTGGCTGACATCAAGCCCACTTCTGCTACCACCCTCGGCGCCATGTCTTCCTCGGGCACTGTTCATGGTGCAGCTGGAGAGCACTCGGCCTCACAATGCACCCAGGGCATGGATTAAATCCCCATAACCCAACACCCTGTCATGTATAACCCCATACCCTGTTGTGGATCACCCCATTCCCTGTCATGGATAACTCAGTACCCTGTCATGGATAACTCAGTACCCTGTTGTGGATAACCCCATACCTTGTCATAGATAATCTTATACCCTGTCGTTGATAACCCCATACCCTGTCGTGGATAAACCCATACCCTGTCGTGGATAACCCCCATACCCTGTTGTGGATAACCCCATACCCTGTTGTAGATAACCCATACCCTGTTGTGGATAACCCCATACCCTGTTGTGGATAACTGCTTACTCAGTCATCCAATGGAGGCATGTCCATGTCTTCTTTCACTTCTTTGTTTGCTATTTTGGGGTATTCATCCTTGTCTTTATTTTCTTACAGTTCATTTCTTTTTTAGCTCCCACAAAGTCTTTGAATTGATCACAATAAAACAAAGACTGTACTTTATGAATATTATGTGGGGCTGCATTTAAGTTCCATGTCTGATGGTTAACTTGAGCTGTCATTAATTGTCATTATTGAAAGCTTGGAGTTTTCCCATTCAGTCTTTATGGACACCTACAGAGAGTCTGACAGCAGGTAAGTACTCATGTGTCTATCCAGGCAACTCATTTGCTGGTGTTGCAATAGTTTCTACCCCTTCAGCATCCAACTTCTTTACAAATACAGTTATTTCAATCAGAGTTTTAAATTCTGCCTCAATGCCTGGGTGAGGTTCAAGGCCAGTTTAACTTTTGATGTCACACTGTTTCAGCATGTCTCTCTTCTCAAGTTTTGGATACTCACTTCACATTAAACTTTAAAGCTGTACAGCAAGACTCTCACAGAAGCCTTCCACAGCAAACTTGGATGCACAATAAATGTCATTAAACAGGAGGCCTGGCAAAAACAGAAACATAAATTCACTCCGTGGTTCTTTCTTTGAAACAATGCTTTCTTTCTGCAGTTAATTGTTAACCTTGTTATTGGTGTATCCTCTTTGGAAGGTGAGAGGAGTTAGAATAGACTAAAGTCCATAATATTCCACATTCACTTATGTTAAATAAATACACACCTCTTATTGACTGAATAATGTTTACAGGAATATATATATATTGTTTTTCCAATTGTTTAACCAGGAGAGACACTAAGCTGAAAGCTTTTTTACAGGTGCAACCTGGGAGCACAGGGAAGTTAAGTGACTTGCTCAGGGTCACACAGTATATGCAAGTGGGGGCTGTGGGATTCAAACCCAGGTCTCCAGATTTGCAGCTCAGAGCCTTAAACCACTGCGCTATACTGCCTCCCTAGCAGCTGAGCGTAAGTGAGGTGCTCTGTTTGGGGCTCAGATGCAGGAGTTCAGCTGAATGCTGGTTGACAGCTCCCTTGGATACAGTTTGGAACAGTAAACACTCCAGCCAGTGTATTGCTAGTTAACCAATGTCCACGGCTGCTGTTTTATCTCATTCTGAACTAAAGTTTCAAATGTATTGAGGAAGACTTGAGAGTAGAACTATCTTTTACAACTGTGTCTTGAAAATAATAAAAATTAGGATAAAGGTTACTTGTAAAACAGCAGCACAGCGTACATATGAAGATATGAAGATGCCAGCAGAAACAGGCCATAACAGCCTATCAAATCTGTTTGAGTGTGGAGCTCACAGCAAATTGTACTGGAGCTGCTCCATCCCCTTTCCTCCACAGAGTAATCTTCTCCCAGCCATGTTACCCCCTCCTACCACCAGTTCTGACTCTCTATTTTTCCTTGTCCCACCCTCTCTTAAAACTATCCGCCAATCTCAATGAGACCACCTCCTCTGGCAGTTCGTTCCACATGTACACCACTCTTTGGGTGAAAAAGTGCCTCCTCAGCTCTTTTTTTAAATCTCCTCCCCAAGTAGTTTCAGACAATGCCCCCTCGTAGCCCTTTCCCTTTGCAGCTTGAATAAACCCTTGGTTCCAACTTTGTTTATACCTTTTAAGTTACTTGAAGTTTTCTATCATATCCCCCGCTCTCCCTTCTGTCCTCCAGGGAATACATATTGAGCTCCCGCAGTCTCTTCTCATAGGATTTATCCCCCTGGCCCTGGATCACATTGGTTGCCCTACGCTATACCCCTTCTAGTAGTCTGATGTCTTTTTTCAAATAAGGGAACCAGAACTGCAGTACTCCAAGTGTGGTCTCACCAATGACTTGTACAAGGATAGAATGATTTCCTTTTTCCTGGAGGTGATTCCTCTGATGATGCAGCCCAGCCTTTTGTTCACCTTGACTGCTGCTTTAGGGCACTGTGCTGAGTGTTTCATGTCCCCCCTAACTAAAGGCAGTTTTACACGGCACCCTTCTCCACTGCAATGATTTTGTTTCACACTCTCTCACTGTGCACTACTTTTGTAGGGTGTGCTTTTATACACCAGAGTTGGAATTGATTCCCAGAGGAAGTCTCATGCGATTCCGGGATCTTCATTGCTTGGCAATGCCACACTTCCCTATGGTGAGTCCCGAGGCTTGTGGGAGCAGTATTGTGCATGAGTTCAGCTACATGTGTTTTCTGATACTAGAAAGAAAGGTGAACTCTGGCAGTAAGCAGTTTTTAGAAGCAGGGGCTAAAAAATCCTTTAAAAGCTCTCGGAAAGTAGGGCATGCCCTTGTGTATATTCATATTCCTTGGGATATGAATATGCATAAGTGCATGCCCAGTATTAAGGAACCACTTTCCAAGCAATTCGAAAGCATTTTTAGCCCCTGTTTCTAAAAACTACCTACTAGCTTGAGTTCAGCTTCCTTTCTAGTTTCTGAAAATACACATAGCTGAACTCGGGCACAGAACTGCACTCATGAGTATCGGGACCCAGTATAAGGAAGTGCAGTACCGGTAATCAACAGGGCATCCCAGAGGGTCTTGCAAGACACTCTGGGATCGATGTGAACCCAACACTGCTTATACATGGCAGCATTCAGCAGTGAAACAAAATGAAAAGAAACGGCGAACCCAGGAAAACAGGGAATGCCAGGCAAGCGAACACTCATTTGTGTTGCGTTGCTGCTTGCCTCTCCATGACAAAAATTTAATGTTTTGGTTGCTCTGTACCACTCACTGCAGTACAGAGTCAGTCATGTTAAGAGCCCTTATAACCCCTAGATCTGTTTCCTCCTCTGAACTAGATATCTGTACCCCCCAGCCAGTAGCTCTCCCCGGGGTCCCTAGCTCCCAGGTGCATGACCTCACACTTCTTGGCATTGAACCCCAGCTGCCAGATGCATGACAAGGTACCGAGACCAGCCAGATCCTCCCTGAGCTCCTGCTTCCCCTCCTCTATGTCCACTCTTTCGCATACATTACAGGAAGAATATCAAATATTGTATACTACAAAATATATTTGGCAAAAATAATCAGAAATTACCTCAGTTAATTGATGACTAGTTGATCACTCTAGCTAAATACTATGCATCGTTCCCATACAACAGTGCTGCTTATTACAATGCATAGCCATCATTCCCATACAACAGTGCTGCTTATCACAACGGCATAGCCATTGTTCCCATACAACAGTGCTGCTTATCACAACGGCATAGCCATCGTTCCCATACAACAGTGCTGCTGATCACAACGGCATAGCCATCATTCTCATACAACAGTGCTGCTTATCACAACGGCATAGCCATCGTTCCCATACAACAGTGCTGCTCATCACAATGGCATAGCCATCATTCCCATACAACAGTGCTGCTCATCACAACAGCATAGCCATAATTCCCATACAACAGTGCTGCTTATCACAGTGGCACAGCTAATGTTCCCATACAACAGTGCTGCTCATCATACAATGGCATGACGACATGCATTCCCATACAACAGTGCTGCTCATCACGGTGGCACAGCTGATCGTTCCCATACAACAGTGCTGCTCATCACAATGGCAGCACTTCCTACAACAGTGCTGCTCCCGACTTCAACATCCCATACGCATCTCATCACAATGGCACAGCTAATGTTCCCATACAACAGTGCTGCTCATCACAATGGCACAGCTAACGTCCCCATACAACAGTGCTGCTCATCACAATGGCACAGCTAACGTCCCCATACAACAGTGCTGCTCATCACAATGGCACAGCTAACCTTCCCATACAACAGTGCTGCTTATGACAATGGCACAGCTCACTTTCCCATACAACAGTGCTGCTCATCACAATGGCACAGCTAGCGTTCCCACACAACAGTGCTGCTCATCACAATGGCGCAGCTAACGTCCCATACAACAGTGCTGCTCATCACAATGGCGCGCGACGTCCCCATGCAACAGTGCTGCTCATCACAATGGCACAGCTAACGTTCCCATACAACAGTGCTGCTCATCACAATGGCACAGCTAACGTTCCCATACAACAGTGCTGCTCATCACAGTGGCACAGCTAACGTTCCCATACAACAGTGCTGCTCATCGCAATGGCACAGCTAACGTTCCCATACAACAGTGCAGCTCATCACAATGGCACAGCTAATGTTCCCATAATGTTACCATACAAGAGTGCTGCTCATCAAAATGGCACAGCTAACGTTCCCATACAACAGTGCTGCTCATCACAGTGGCACAGCTAACGTTCCCATACAACAGTGCTGCTCATCGCAATGGCACAGCTAATCTTCCCATACAACAGTGCTGCTCATCACAATGGCACAGCTAACGTTCCCATACAACACTGCTGCTCATCACAATGGCACAGCTAACGTTCCCATACAACAGTGCTGCTCATCACAATGGCACAGCTAACATTCCCATACAACAGTGCTGCTCATCTCAATGGCACAGCTAATCTTCCCATACAACAGTGCTGCTCATCGCAATAGCACAGCTAACGTTCCCATACAACAGTACTGCTCATCAGAATGGCACAGCTAACGTTCCCATACAACAGTGCTGCTCATCGCAATGGCACAGGCAACATCCCCATTCAACAGTGCTGCTCATTGCAATGGCGCAGCTAATGTCCCCATACAACAGTGCTGCTCATCACAATGGCACAGCGCAATGTCCCCATCAACAGTGCTGCTCATCACAATGGCACAGCCACGTTCCCATACAACAGTGCTGCTCATCACAATGGCACAGCTAGCGTTCCCACACAACAGTGCTGCTCATCACAATGGCGCTGCCGACGTCCCCATGCAACAGTGCTGCTCATCACAATGGCACTCGTAACGTTCCCCTACAACACTGCTGCTCATCACAATGGCACAGCTAACGTTCCCATACAACAGTGCTGCTCATCACAGTGGCACAGCTTATGTTCCCATACAACAGTGCTGCTCATCGCAATGGCACAGCTAACGTTCCCATACAACAGTGCAGCTCATCACAATGGCACAGCTAATGTTCCCATAATGTTACCATACAAGTGTGCTGCTCATCAAAATGGCACAGCTAACGTTCCCATACAACAGTGCTGCTCATCACAGTGGCACAGCTAACATTCCCATACAACAGTGCTGCTCATCGCAATGGCACACCTAACCTTCCCATTCAACAGTGCTACTCACCGCAATGCCACAGCTCACGTTACCATACAACAGTGCTGCTTATGACAATGGCACAGCTAACGTTCCCATACAACAGTGCTGCTCATCACAATGGCATGGATAATGCTCCCATACAACAGTGCTGCTCATCACAGTGGCACAGGTGACGTTCCCACACAACAGTGCTGCTCATCACAATGGCACAGGTGACATTCCCACACAACAGTGCTGCTCATCACAATGGCACAGGTGACGTTCACACGCAACAGTGCTGCTCATCACAATTGCACAGGTGACGTTCCCATGCAACAGTGCTGTTGATCACAATGGCGCAGCTGACGTCCCTACGCAACAGTGCTGTTCATCACAATGGCGCAGCCGGCGTCCCCACATAACAGTGCTGCTTATCACAATGGTGCAGCCGACATCCCCATTCAACAGTGCTGCTTATCACAGTGGTACAGCCTACGTCCCCATGCAACAGTGCTGCTCATCACAATGGCGCAGCCGATGTCCCTATGCAACAGTGCTGCTCATCACAATGGCGCAGCCGACGTCCCCATGCAACAGTGGTGCTCATCACAGTGGTGCAGCCGACGTCCCCATACAACAGTGCTGCTCATCACAGTGGCACAGCTAATGTTCTCATAATGTTCCCATACAAGAGTGCTGCTCATCACAATGGCACAGCTATCGTTCTCATACAAGAGTGCTGCTCATCACAATGGCACAGCTATCGTTCTCATACAACAGTGCTGCTCATCGCAATTGCTCAGCTGACGTTCCCATACAACAGTGCTGCTCATCACAATGGCACAGCTAACGTTCCCATACAACAGTGCTGCTCATCACAATGGCACAGCTAACGTTCCCATACAACAGTGCTGCTCATCACAATGGCACAGCTAACGTTCCCATACAACAGTGCTGCTCATCACAATGGCACAGCTAATCTTCCCATACAACAGTGCTGCTCATCACAATGGCACAGCCGACGTCCCCACGCAACAGTGCTGCTCATCACAGTGGCGCAGCCGACGTCCCCACGCAACAGTGCTGCTCATCACAGTGGCACAGCCGACGTCCCCAAACAACAGTGCTGCTCATCACAGTGGCGCAGCCGACGTCCCCATGCAACAGTGCTGCTCATCACAGTGGCGCAGCCGACGTCCCCACACAACAGTGCTGCTCATCACAGTGGCGCAGCCGACGTCCCCACACAACAGTGCTGCTCATCACAGTGGCACAGCCAACGTCCCCACGCAACAGTGCTGCTCATCACAGTGGCACAGCCAACGTCCCCACACAACAGTGCTGCTCATCACAATGGCACAGCCAACGTCCCCACACAACAGTGCTGCTCATCACAATGGCACAGCTAACCTTCCCAGATAACAGTACTGCTCATCACAATGGCACAGCTAATGTTCCCATAATGTTCCCATACAAGAGTGCTGCTCATCACAATGGCACAGCTATCATTCCCATACAACAGTGCGGCTCATCACAATTTCACAGCTGACGTTCCCATACAACAGTGCTGCTCACCACAGTGGCACGGCTGACGTTCCCATAGAACAGTGCTGCTCATCACAATGGCACAGCTAACCTTCCCATGCAACAGTGCTGCTCATCAGAATGGCACAGCTATCATTCCCATACAACAGTGCTGCTCATCGCAAAGGCACAGCTAACGTTCCCATACAACAGTGCTGCTCATCACAATGGCACAGCTAACGTTCCCATACAACAGTGCTGCTCATCACAATGGCATGGATAACGCTCCCATACAACAGTGCTGCTCATCACGTGGCACAGGTGACGTTCCCACACAACAGTGCTGCTCATCACAATGGCACAGGTGACATTCCCACACAACAGTGCTGCTCATCACAATGGCACAGGTGACGTTCACACGCAACAGTGCTGCTCATCACAATTGCACAGGTGACGTTCCCATGCAACAGTGCTGTTGATCACAATGGCGCAGCTGACGTCCCTACGCAACAGTGCTGTTCATCACAATGGCGCAGCCGGCGTCCCCACATAACAGTGCTGCTTATCACAATGGTGCAGCCGACGTCCCCATTCAACAGTGCTGCTCATCACAGTGGTACAGCCTACGTCCCCATGCAACAGTGCTGCTCATCACAATGGCGCAGCTGATGTCCCTATGCAACAGTGCTGCTCATCGCAATGGCGCAGCCGACGTCCCCATGCAACAGTGGTGCTCATCTCAGTGGCGCAGCCGACGTCCCCATACAACAGTGGTGCTCATCACAGTGGCACAGCCGAAGTCCCCATACAACCGTGCTGCTCTTCACAGTGGCACAGCCGACGTCCCCATACAACGGTGCTGCTCATCACAATGGCACAGCTAACGTTCCCATACAACGGTGGTGCTCATCACAATGGCACAGCTAACGTTCCCATACAACGGTGCTGCTCATCACAATGGCACAGCTAACGTCCCCATACAACAGTGCTGCTCATCACAATGGCACTGCTAACCTTTCCATACAACAGTGCTGCTCATCACAATGGCACAGCTAATGTTCTCATACAACTGTGCTGCTCATCATAATGGCACAGCTAACGTTTCCATGCAACAGTGCTGCTCATCACAGTGGCACAGCTAATGTTCTTATACAACAGTGCTGCTCATCACAATGGCACAGCTAACGTTCCCATACTACAGTGCTGCTCATCATAATGGCACAGCTAACATTCCCATACAACAGTGCTGCTCACCACAGTGGCACGGCTGACGTTCCCATTCAACAGTGCTGCTCATCACAATGGCACAGCTAACGTTCCCATACAACAGTGCTGCTCATCACAATGGCACAGCTAACGTTCCCATACAACAGTGCTGCTCATCACAATGGCACAGCTAATCTTCCCATTCAACAGTGCTACTCATCACAACGGCACAGCTAGTGTTCCCATACAACAGTGCTGCTCATCGCAACGGCACAACTAACATTCCCATACAACAGTGCATCTCATCACAATGACACAGCTAATGTTCCCATACTTTTCCCATACAAGAGTGCTGCTCATCACAATGGCACAGCTAACATTCCCATACAACAGTGCTGCTCATCGCAATGGCACAGCTAACGTTCCCATACAACAGTGCTGCTCATCGCAATGGCACAGCTCACCTTCCCATACAACAGTGCTGCTCATCGCAATGGCACAGCTCACCTTCCCATACAGCAGTGCTGCTCATCACAGTGGCACAGCCGACGTCCCCATACAACAGTGCTGCTCATCACAGTGGCACAGCCGACGTCCCCATACAACAGTGCTGCTCATCACAGTGGCAGAGCCGACGTCTCCATACAACAGTGCTGCTCATCACAGTGGCACAGCCGACGTCCCCATACAACAGTGCTGCTCATTATAGTGGCACAGCCGATGTCCCCATACTACAGTGCTGCTCATCACAGTGGCACAGCCGACGTGCTGCTCATCACAGTGGCACTGCCGACGTCCCCATACAACAGTGCTGCTCATCACAGTGGCACAGCCGACGTCCCCATACAACAGTGCTGCTCATCACAGTGGCATAGGTGACGTCCGCATACTACTGTGCTGCTCATCGCACTGGCACAGCTGACATTCCCATACAACAGTGCTGCTCATCGCAATGGCACAGCTGACGTTCCCATACAACAGTGCTGCTCATCACAATGGCACAGCTGACGTTCCCATACAACAGTGCTGCTCATTGCAATGGCATAGCCTTTTAACATCACTGTGACAGCAGCCTTATAGAAGCCTCTTTGTTTTCTGAATTCTTTGGCCTCTTCTTTGCAGTGATTCAATACTTGGCAGCAAGGCTGCACTAGCATTGTCAGTGCTGCATGCCCTCTGTGACTTCAGACTCTTCTGCCTTCTCTAGAATTACTCTGGTAACAGTAATCTCCCAGTGTGTTTACAGGTACAGTTTATTAAAAAAATGATAAAAAAAAACCCTGAAAAAATAAAAAGTTGCGTGAAACCCATTGAAAGCACACAATAATGTAAGTTGTGCTCGTGTTTGTGATAAATCCAGTAAAAGTCTATCATTTTTTATGGTATAACACAAGTATAATATTCCCTAGATTAACCAGTACACCTAACAGTTTCACAGTTGGAAGACCCCATGCCCTCTGATTACGTGCTCCTTGCCATGGCGGGGGCACTATGGATGTTTCCAGAGTCTCTAATGAAACAGGGTCAGGCAGCTACAGTATGCACCATATACTAGAGACCCCTACCTACCTTGAATACCCAGGATACTTTTAGACACCTGGAACAGCCAGGATACTGTTACATACCCTGAATAGCCAGGGTACTGCTACATACCCTGAATACCCAGCATAATGCTACAAACCCTGAATGCCCAGGGTGCTGCTACATACCCTGAATACCCAGCATAATGCTACCAACCCTGAATGCCCGGGGTACTGCTACATACCCTGAATACCCAGCATAATGCTACAAACCCTGAATGCCCAGGGTACTGCTACATACCCTGAATACCCAGCATAATGCTACAAACCCTGAATGCCCAGGGTACTGCTACATACCCTGAATACCCAGCATAATGCTACAAACCCTGAATGCCCGGGGTACTGCTACATACCCTGAATACCCAGCATAATACTACAAACCCTGAATGCCCGGGGTACTGCTATATACCCTGAATACCCAGCATAATGCTACCAACCCTGAATGCCCGGGGTACTGCTACATACCCTGAATGCCCAGCATAATGCTACAAACCCTGTATGCCCAGGGTACTGCTACATATCCTGATTACCCAGTATAATGCTACAAACCCTGAATGCCCAGGGTACTGCTACATACCCTGAATACCCAGCATAATGCTACAAACCCTGAATGCCCAGGGTACTGCTACATAACCTGAATGCCCAGCATAATACTACAAACCCTGAATGCCCAGGGTACTGCTACATACCCTGAATACCCAGCATAATGCTACAAACCCTGAATGCCCAGGGTACTGCTACATACCCTGAATGCCCATGGTACTGCTACATACCCTGAATGCCCAGCATAATGCTACAAACCCTGAATGCCCAGGGTACTGCTACATACCCTGAATACCCAGCATAATACTACACACCCTGTATGCCCAGGGTACTGCTACATACCCTGAATGCCCAGGGTACTGCTACATACCCTGAATGCCCAGCATAATGCTACAAACCCTGAATGCCCAGGATACTGCTACATACCCTGAATGCCCAGGATAATGCTACAAACCCGGAATGCCCAGGGTACTGCTACATACCCTGAATGCCCAGCATAATGCTACACACCCTGAATGTCCGGGGTACTGCTACACACCCTGAATGACCAGGGTACTGCTACATACCCTGAATGCCTAGCATAATGCTACAAACCCTGAATGCCCAGGGTACTGCTACATACCCTGATTGCCCAGCATAATGCTACAAACCCTGAATGTCCAGGGTGCTGCTACATACCCTCAATACCCAGCATAATGCTACAAACCCTGAATGCCCAGGGTACTGCTACATACCCTGAATACCTAGCATAATGCTACATTCCCTGAATGCCCAGGGTACTGCTTCACACCCTGAATGCCCAGGATACTGCTACATACACTGAATGACCAGGGTACTGCTACATACCCTGAATACCCATCATAATGCTACACACCCTGAATGCCCAGGGTACTACTACAAACCCTGAATGCCCAGGGTACTGCTTCACACCCTGAATGCCCAGGGCACTGCTACATACCCTGAATGCCAAGGATACTGCTGTATTCCCTGAATGCCCAGGATACTGCTACATACCATGAATGTCCAGGGAATTATTTAATACCCTGAATGCCCAGGGTACTGCTACATACACTGAATGCCCAGGATATTGCTACATACCCTGAATGTTCAGGGTACTGCTACATTCCCTAGATGCCCAGGATACTGCTACATTCCCTAGATAACCAATACCCATTATGCTAATATATACCCAAAATGCTCAGGATGGTGCTGTGTACCATAATTTACCCAGATACTGCCATGTACCACAAATACCCAAGATATTGCTGTATTTGCCAAATACCCAAGATTCTGCCATGTACCCCAACTAGCCAAGATACTGCTATGTGCCCCAAATACCCAACATATTGATAAGCACCCAAATACTGCTATGCATCCCAAATACTCAAAGTACTCCTATTTACCTCAAAGACCCCAGATGCTGCTATGAAACCTAGATACTCGAAATAATGCTAGGTCCCCCTTTGGTGTACTGTGCATATTTCTGGAGTCCCACCTGAGAAAATACAGGACTAGATTGGAGTTGGTACAGGGAAGGAACACCAGAATGATTCTGGGCTAACAGAGCAGTTTCTGTGAGGAACAGCTAGAGGCCCTGAACGTGTACTCATTGAAGGCCTGAAGGAAGAGGGGTGTTATGACTGAGACTTTCACATTCCTAAGGGGAATAAACAAGGTGAGCTGTGAAGCCTTGTTCAATAGAAATCATGAATCTGTAACAAGGGGGCATGAATGGAAACTGGCAGGAGGGAGATTCAGCATGGCAGTGAGGAGAGTTATTTCACAGAGAGTGTGGCTGAGCTGTGAAACAAGCTACTGGTGGAGGTGAAAGGGGCAAAGACCATTACTGGGCTTGAGCAGCGCTGGGACAGTGTAAGGGGTCTCATAGCTTGGGGAACTAGTACAATGGAGGATGCAGAATGGGGAGGGATGGGTAAAGAACTCTACAAGGACAGTAGATCCCATGGTGAGGTAGGGAAGATTAAAAACAATGGGGTATACTGATGGACCGGTGGTCTTTTTCTGCAGACAGTGTCTAAGTTTCTATCATTCTATTTACCTTGAAGGCCCAGGACACTGCTTATCACAACCAAGTGCCCCTGCCTGCGTTGCTTCATATCTGGAAGGATCTCCTTAACCATCCTCACCAGACCAAAGAAGTTGGTGTCCATCACAGATTGCATGCTCTCAATGCTTTGAGATTCCACAGGACCAATCAGCCCAAACCCAGCATTATTCACTGTTCAAAATAAACACAAAACAATCAATCAAGCAATAGACCAGACAATGAGGTACCCCCTACTGAGTGAGGGGTCAGTATTCAAGAAAATATGTTTCCAAGTCTAGAGTCCCAAACAGCAGAACTACAATGGGTGCAACTCCCTTGAATGAATGCTGATAGATGCCCTTAAGCAGGTCCAGTTATCCTCCCTGGGGTACTGCTTATACACTGTCTTACCATGTACACCAACCCCCACTGTAGGATACTGTTTACACACCCTCTTACCATGTTTATCACCCCCCCGGGATACTGCTTACACACCCTCTTACAACATACACCAACCCCCCAAGATACTCTTTATACACCATCTTACCATGTACACCAACCCCCCTCTCTGGGACACTGTTTACACACCCTCTTACCATGAACACCAACCCCTCCGGGATACTGTTTACATACCCTCTTACCAAGTACACCCCCCCCTTGGGATACTGTTTACACAACCTCGTACCACGTACACCAACACCCCTCTCTGGGATACCGTTTACACACCCTCTTACCACGTACATAGAAATATAGAATTTGATGGCAGATATGGACCGCTTGGCCCACCCAGTCTGCCCATTTCCCTACCTGATGGATAAGCTGCAGATTCTAGTTAATTATCAGCTTACTTCCTCCTACCCCCCACTAGAATTGCCTTATGTCTGTCCCATGCATTCTTGAATTCTCCCACTGTTCCTGACCACAACCTCCTCATGAAGGCTGTTCCATGCATCCACAACCCTGTGTGAAAAAATACTTCCTAACATTACCTCTGAGACGTCCCCCCTCTGTCTTCAAATTGTGCCCCCTTGTTCTTGCACATCTTTTTCTCTGAAAGATGCTACCCTCTTGTACTTTGTTAATTTCCTTGAGAAACTTGAAAGTTTCTATCATGTCCCTCCTCTCTCCCTCCTTTTCTCAAGAGTATACATATTAAGCTGCTTTAGTCTCTCCTCGTATGTCTTCTGGTGCAGACCCTGTTTCATTTTGGTTGCCCTCCTCTGAACAGCCTCCACTCTATGTCTTTGCGGAGATGGGGATCTCCAGAACTGCACGCATTACTCCAGACGGGGTCTCACCAACTGTCTGTACAGAGGGATAACAACTTCCTGTTTTCTACTGTTGATGCCTCTCCCTATGCATCCCAGTATCCCCCAGCCTTCCTTACTGCCTTCTCACATTGCTTGCCCACCTTTAGGTCATCTGATATAATTACTCCTAGGTCTCTTTCAATTTTTGTTGTTATTATCTCACCCCCCTATTGTGTACCCTTCCCCTGGGTTTTTGTTTCCCAGATGCATTACCTTGCACTTCTTGGCATTGAATCTGAGCTGCCATATAGTTGACCACACCTCCAACCTTGCCAAGTCCCTTTTCATCCTTTCCACTCCACCTTGTTTATCAACCCTGTTGCAGATCTTTGTGTCGTCTGCAAAGAGACATACCTTTCCTTCCAGGTGCTCTCCAATGTCACTTATAAAGACATTAAAGAGGACCGGTACACAACCCCACCTCTCTGGGACACTGTTTACACACCCTCTTACCATGTACACCACCCCCCTTTGGGATACTGTTTATACACCTTCTTACCATGTACATCAACCCAACCTCTGGGATATTGTCTATACACCCTCTTACCATGTACACAAACCCCCCTCTCTGGGATACTGTTTACACACCCTCTTACCACGTACACCCCCCCTTTGGGATACTGTTTATACACCCTCTTACCATGTACACCAACCCCCCTTTGGGATACTGTTTATACACCCTCTTACCATGTACACCAACCCCCCTCTGGGATACTGTTTATACACCCTCTTACCATGTACACCAACCCCCCTCTGGGATACTGTTTATACACCCTCTTACCATGTACACCAACCCCCCTCTGGGATACTGTTTACACACCCTCTTACCATGTACACCAACCTCCCTCTTTGGGATACTGTTTACACACCCTCTTATCATATACCCCCCCCCTCTTGGGATACTGTTTATACACTGTCCTTACCATGTACACCAACCCTCTCTCTGGGATACTGTTTATACACCCTCTTACCATGTCACCCCCTCTGGGATACTGTTTATACAGCTCTCACCATGTACACTGACCCCCCTCTGGGATACTGTTTATACACTGTCTTACCATGTACACAACCCCTCCGAGATACTGTTTATACATGCTCTCACCATGTACACAACCCCTCTCTGGGATACTGTTTATACACTCTTTCACCACGTACACTGACACACCTTTCTGGGATGCTGTTTATACACTCTCTCACCACTTATACTGACCCACCTTTCTGAGATACTGTTTATACATGCTCTCACCATATACAGTGACCCACCTTTCTGGGATGCTGTTTATACACTCTCTCATCATGTACACTGACCCCCCCCCAGGATACTGCTTATACATGCTCTCACCATGTACACAGCCCCACCTCTATGGGATAATGCTTATACATGCTCTCACCATGTACACTGACCCACCTGTCTGGGATACTGTTTATACACTCTCTCACCATGTACACTGACCCACCTGTCTGGGGTATTGTTTATACACTTTCTCACCATGTACACTGACCCACCTGTCTGGGATATTGTTTGTACACTTTCTCACCATGTACACTGACCCACCTCTCTAGGATACTGTTTATACATGCTCTTACCATGCACACTGACCCACCTCTCTAGGATACTGTTTATACATGCGCTCACCATGTACACAGACCCCCCCTCTCTAGGATACTGTTTATACATGCTCTCACCATGTACACTGACCCACCTCTCTGGGATACTGTTTATACATGCTCTCACCATGTACACTGACCCCCCTCTCTAGGATACTGTTTATACATGCTCTCACCATGTACACTGACACCCCTCTCTGGGATACTGTTTATACATGCTCTCACCATGTACACTGACCCACCTCTCTAGGATACTGTTTATACACGCTCTCACCATGTACACTGACCCTCCTCTCTAGGATACTGTTTATACATGCTCTCACCATGTACACTGACCCACCTCTATGGGATACTGTTTATACATGTGCTCACCATGTACACAGACCCACCTCTATGGGATAATGCTTATACGTGCTCCTACCATGTACACTGACCCACCTCTCTGGGATACTGTTTATACATGCTCTCACCATGTACACTGACCCACCTCTCTAGGATACTGTTTATACATGCTCTCACCATGTACACTGACCCACCTCTCTGGGATACTGTTTATACATGCTCTCACCATGTACACTGACCCACCTCTCTAGGATACTGTTTATACACTCTCTCATCATGTACACTGACCCCCCTCTCTAGGATACTGTTTATACATGCTCTCACCATGTACACTGACCCCCCTCTCTAGGATACTGTTTATACATGCTCTCACCATGTACACTGACCCACCTCTATGGGATACTGTTTATACATGCGCTCACCATGTACACAGACCCACCTCTCTAGGATACTGTTTATACATGTGCTCACCATGTACACAGACCCACCTCTATGGGATAATGCTTATACGTGCTCCTACCATGTACACTGACCCACCTCTCTGGGATACTGTTTATACATGTGCTCACCATGTGCACTGACCCACCTCTCTGGGATACTGTTTATACATGCTCTCACCATGAACACAGACCCACCTCTCTAGGATACTGTTTATACACTCTCTCATCATGTGCACTGACCCACCTGTCTGGGATACTGTTTATACATGCTCTCACCATGTACACTGACCCACCTCTCTGGGATACTGTTTATACATGCTCTCATCATGCACACTGACCCCCCTCTCTAGGATACTGTTTATACACTCTCTCATCATGTACACTGACCCTCCTCTCTAGGATACTGTTTATACATGCTCTCACCATGTACACTGACCCACCTGTCTGGGATACTGTTTGCGTTCTCATTACATCATCACAGAGCAAAGCCTGTTTTCACCAAGTACAGTATGTCAACTTTTGGTCCTGGAATACTGTTACATAATAGCACCAAAACCCCATAGAGTGAGCCCAGTTCTTGCCAAGGTCATCAACATTGTTTCTGTGATACTGTAACACACTTGCGTCAGGTCACCACAGAATGGGCCCAGTTCTCTCCAAGTGTTATTGACTTTTGGTTCTGGGATACTGTTACACATTGGCATCAAATTACCACAGAATGAGCTCGGTTCTCACCAAGTATATCAACCTTCCTCTCCGGGATGCTGTTTACACACTGTTGTATTGAATCACTGCAGCACACATCCAGCTTTTTGATCTCCAGAGTGTCATTTATGAAGTTTCCAGCCTCCTGCTCCAGTTGGGTCTTCTTTGCCAGATCTCTCATGGTGGCAATAACTGTGAGAAAGAGATCACTTTGAGTCAAGAAGACAGAGCTATTCGAAAGAGTTTGGGATAGACAGAACCCTCCTAGAACCAGGCCAATGCATAGTGCTTCCATGCTGGATATCCAGATGGAACCCTCCTAGAACCAGGCCAGTGCATAGTGCTTCCATGCTGGATATCCAGACGGAACCCTCCTAGAACCAGGCCAGTGCATAGTGCTTCCATGCTGGATATCCAGACAGAACCCTCCTAGAACCAGGCCAGTGCATAGCGCTTCCATTCTGGATATCCAGACAGAACCCTCCTAGAACCAGGCCAGTGCATAGTGCTTCCATGCTGGATATCCAGACGGAACCCTCCTAGAACTAGGCCAGTGCATTGTTCTGTCATGCTGGAGATCCAGCTTTTCACCACATGCACATTCTCTATTCAGGGGACAGAGGAATCTTGGAGTATCACAGAGCACAATGTCTACCCCAGGGTCAGAGGAGTCTGGGAGCATTACAGAGTACGATGCCTACCCCAGGGTAGGAGGAGTCTTGGAGTATTACAAAGTACAATGTCTATCCCAGGGTCAGAGGAGTCTGGGAGCATTACAGAGCACAATGTCTATCCCAGGGTAGGAGGAGTCTGGAAGCATTACAGAGTACGGTGCCTACCCCAGGGTAGGAGGAGTCTGGGAGTATTACAGAGCACAATGCCTACCCCAGGGTAGGAGGAGTCTGGGAGTATTACAGAGCACAATGCCTAACCAAGGGTAGGAGGAATCTAGGAAGTTACAGAACACAATTCCTGCCCAAGGGTAGGAGGAGTCTGGGAATATTACATAGCATAATTCATGCCCCAGGGTAGGAGGAGTCTGGGAGTATTGCAGAGCTCAATTCCTTCCCCAGGGTCAGAGGAGTCTGGGAGTATTACAGAGTACAATGCCTACCCTAGGCTAGGAGGAGTCTGGGAATATTACAGAGCAGAATGCCTATCCAAGGGTTGCAGTCTGGGAATATTATAGAGTACAATGCTTATCACAGGGTTGGATGAGTCTGGGAGTATTACAGAGCACAATGCTTATCCCCAGGGTTGTAGGAGTCTTGGAGTATTACAGAGCACAATGTTTACCCCAAGGTCAGAGTAGTCTGGGTGTATTGCAGAACAATCTCACACCCCAGTGTTAGAGAAGTCTGGGAGTACTGCAGAGCACAACTACCCCAGGACAAAAGGAGTCCTAGCGTACTCCAAAGCATAACGTGTACCCCTAGTTTGCAGAAGTCTGGGAGTATTACAGACCACAACACCAATCCCTGGGTCTGAAGAGTGTGGTTTACTGCAGAGCACAACTACACCAGGTTCAGAGGAATCTGGGGAAATTACAGAGCACAGCTTCTACCCCAGGGTCGATGGAGAACAGGAAAATTACAGAGCACAGCTTCTACCCCAGGGTCGATGGAATTTGGGAGTACTGCAGAGTGCAAATGCTACCCTAGGGCCAGAGAAGTCTGGGAGTATTACAGAACCAACTCTTACAGGAGGAGCAGATGAGTCTGGAAGTACTACTAAACACAACTACTAACCCAGTGTCAAAGAACTCTGGGAGTACTACAGAATACAACTACTACCCCAAGGTAAGAGAAGTCTTGGAATACTACAGAGGGCAACTCCTACCCCACAATCAAAGGGATCTAGGACTATAATAGAAAAAAACTCCTAACCCTGAGTTGGATGAGTCTTGGGGAATTACAGAGAAAAAATTCCTACCACAGAGTTGGATGAGTCTTGGACTATTACAAAGCATAACTTCAACCCTAGGGTCAGTGGAGTAGTGGATTATTACAGAGCATAACCTCTGCCCCAGGTCAGAGGAGTCTGGGCGTATTACACGTGCAACTCCCACCCCAGGCTAAGAGGAGTGTTGAAGTAGTACACAGCACAGTGACTAATGTAGGGGCAGAGGAGTCTGGGAGTACTACAGAGCACAACTCCTATCCCAGGGGCAGAGAAGACCAGGGGTATTGCACAGCATAATGCCTACCCTATGGTAGAGCAGTCTGGGAGGCATATGATATATGTCAGAGTACAATTTCCACCCCAAGGGTTGGAAGGGTCTGGGAGCACTGCAGAGTACAATCTCTGCCCCAGGGCTGGAGGAGTCATGGAGTACAGCAGAGCACAATACTTACCCCATGATCAAGGGAATCTGGGGCTATTACAAAGCAAAATGCCCCAGGAGCACAGAGTGTGGGGAAACTGCAGCGCACAATGATTGCCTGAGGGCCAAAGGAGACTGGGGATATTGTAGAACACAAAGCCTACCACAGGGGCAGACAGTGCTGGAGAAAGGCAGAGCACAATGCCTGCCCCAGGGCCAGAAGAGACTGGACAATATTGCAGAGCATAAAGGCTAGCACAGGGCCAGAGGATGTGGGAGTACATTACACAGGAACATTATTCTTACTTCTGCTTGCCACCTTACACACAAAGGGCCAACAATCATGAGGTGCAGAGCAGCCTCATCCCATGTTGAGCTGTCCGCATCGCCTGCCCTAGAGGTTAGAGTAACGAGCTGCAAATGAACTTGGTACATCCAGCAGACCTGGGTTTGATTCCCACAATGTCCACCTGCTTACTGTGTGACTGAGCAAGTCACTTAACCTCCCCAGTGATCCCAGGTTGCCCCTGAAAACAGGCACTTGTGCCTAGTGGGCCTTACCCAGTTACTTAAGACTAAATAAATAAAATGAATATTCGTCAGTGCTTTTTGTGATTTCCTGCTGGAGCTGCTGGCCCCTTGCAGCAGTGTGTTTGTGTTTCTGTTGAATTCAAATAGGCACTCTTTTGTTGCCTGGATGCCACTTCCTCCAGGGACTACAGCAGTAGCTTGCTCTAACTTCGAGTGATAATTGGGATTGCTTTGCTGGCTGAACATGTCCTTCAACTCCTACCGCAGGGTTGATGGAGTCTAACCTCCTACCCCAGGGTGGGAGGAGTCTGGACTCCTACCCCAAGGATGGAGGAGTTGGGGCTACCATCCCAGGGTTGGAGGAATACGGGAGACATACAGAAGTAGCTTGCTCTGACTTGAGGGGAGTGTTAGCACAGCTCTGCTTCTAGGCACCTCCTACAAACGGATCTGAGGCATAACTGAATGATGTGGGTGATCATACTGTATGTCAACATGCCACCCACCACTGTAGCTCTGGTGCTGCTGTTGGTGCGGGTGAACATATGTTATTCTGTCCCCACCACTGTGGGCCTGGTGCTGATGTTGGTTTGGGTGAACATATGTTATTCTGTCCCCACCACTGTAGGCCTGGTGACGATGTAGGAATGGGTGAAGAACATATGAAAATGCCAGAAGATACATGCCATAGTCTATCTAGTCTGCTTGAGTGTGCAGCTAGCAGTTCACAATACTGCATCTGCCCCCCCCTCGCCCCCTGTCAGTATGTCTGGTTTAGTGCCCTTGTCTGCTGACTCTGAGCCCCCCCCTTAACTTCTCTGCTATGATCTTCCCCTGACTTTGTCCCACCCCCTCTTAAAACTGCCCACCAGCTTTGATGATACCACTCCCTCTGGCAGAGCATTCCACCCTTTTACCACCCTTTCTGTGAAATAGTTCCTCCTCATTTTCCTCTTTAACCCACCACCCTCCAATTTCAGACTGTGCCCCCTAGTATCCCACCCCCCTTTAATTTAAAAATGTAATCTGTGCCAACCTTGTTTATGCCATTTAAATACTTGAAGGTTTCAATCATATCCCCTCTTTCTCTCCTATCCTCAAGGGAGTACATGTTTAGCTGCCTCAGTCTCTCCTCATAGAGTTTGTGCTCCATCCTGAGGATCATCCTCGTTGCTCTGCCCTGGACCCCCTCTGATAGTCTGACATCTCTCCTTAAAGGAAAGCTGTCATAATCATAGGCTCCCCACTCATCACAGAGGGACACTCAATAGAGTTGACCCTGGGGATTTTTCCCCACCATCTCCGGGTGATGCTGAGGTTCCTGCTATGCCCCCATCAGGCCTCACTCCCACTGGGATGGATGATCTGACATCGGTTCTCTGGACACCAGCTCTGACGTCTGACTTATCAGCGGGGTCCGGGCAGACGGAGGAGCCGGCATCCGACCTAGCGGACCCATTGCCTGAGGCAGTTCACAAAGGAGGGGAGGCCTGGTTGGGCTGGAAAGTGGCCGTGTGCTGCCCCGAAGGGTCAAGTGACTTATCAACCATCTCTGTGCGGCCATCAGAAGAACTGACGTCCGGCTTACTGGAGCCGCTCGAACCAGTAGGCCGCTCGAACCAGTTTTCGCACTTCCAGCGCAGTATAGTGCGGTCGCTGTGGGAAATCAGTGTTCGGGACACATTAAGAAAAGTGCAGTGACACTGTTCATGAGCAGAAGTCCTAAAATGGCTATGTTGAAAATTCTGAGATGAAAGTCCATAAAATGACTGTGTTACGAGTGTGCGTTGTGCAGTTTCCCCACACCCTTGTAACTTCGCAAATCAGTAATATTTTCATGCCACATTTTCAACACTGGCATTTTTTCACACTAGCATATGAACAGTACAGCTGTCATTTTTCACATTCTGGCTGAAATGTGTTTTTGCACTTGCAGAGCAGAATAGCGTGGTTGCTGTGGGAAATCAATGTTTGGGACAGATTAAGAAAATGACAGTGGCACTGTTCATGAGCAGAGGTCCTAAAATCCCTATGTTGAAAATTTGGTGATGAAAGTCCATAAAACGACTGTGTTACAAGCGTGCATTGAACTGTTTCCATGCACCCTTGTAACTTTGCAAATTTGTAATATTTTCACGCCACATTTTTAACCCTGGCATTTTTTCCCACCTCCTTATGAACAGTAAAGCTGTAATTTTTCACATACTGGCCTAAATATGTTTTTGCACTCCTGCCGCAGAATAGCACAGTCGCTGTGGGAAATCAGTGTTTGGGACAGATTAAGATCGAGCGAGTTGGGGGGGGGAGTGACCAAGCTCAACTGACCTGTCGGTCCTGCTGCGGATTTCTTTGTGGGCAGAAAAAGGCCCCAACGCAGGAGCCCAGTACAAAAGAGCAGCCTGCAGCAGCGGGAGAAACAGAACGAGCGGTGGGGGGTGGGAGTGAGTGACCTCAACAGAGCTCTGTTGGGACTGCTGTGGAATTCTTTGTGGGCAGAAAAAGGCAGCAATGCATGCAGAGGCCCAGTACAAAGGGGCAGCCTGTGTGGGAGAAACAGAGCGCGGCGACTGGGGGGTGAATGAGCTCAACTGAGCTCTATCGTGACTACTACGTATTTCTTTGTTGGCAGAAAAAGGCAGCAATGTAGGCAGGAGCCCAGTACAAAAGGGCAGCCTGCAGCACCAGCAGAAGTGGGACGAGTGAGTGAGAGAGGGGAGTGAGTGAGCTCAATGGAACTCTGTTGGGACTGCTGCAGATTTTTTTGTGGGAAGACAAAGACACCAACAGAGGCAGGAGCCCGGTACAAAAGGGCATCCTGCAGTATCAGGAGAAACAGAATGAGCGGGTGAGAGAGGGAGACTGATCGACCTAAACGGAGCTCTGTCAGGACAGCTGTGAATTTCTTTGTGGGCAGACAAAGTTGCCAACACAGACAGGAGCCCAGTACAGAAGCGCAGCCTGCAGCGCCAACAGAAACAGAATGAGTGACTGACAGAAGGGGGGTGAACGAGCTCAACGGAGCAAAGCAATCAACATTTGGCAATGATAAATGCTTGTTTCTGGTGTATTTACTTACTTTATTGTAATGTTGAAAAGTTTGTGATTCCTCAAAATGGCACATGCTGTGCAGTTCCATTTCAAGTGAAAGTGTGGCGCCATACCGCTCGCTTCAACATACTTGCATCAAAGAAAGTGATGTGGCGCCGCACTTCCACTCAAAATGGAACCGCACAGATTGTGCCATTTTGCGAAATTACAGGCCTTTAAATAATAACATAAAGTACTTTTAAAACACCAGAAAAAGGTGCTTTCATTGCAAAACTCCTAAATCGGGGGTGGGGTAAGGCTTTGGGGGGGGGTGGGGAGCCTATGATTATGACAGCTTTCCTTTAAATAGGGGCACCAATTCTGCACACAGTACTCCAGGTGTAGTCTCACCAGTGACATGTACAGTGGCAGGATTATCTTCCTCCTGGAGGTGATCCGTCTGGCAGTACATTGTGGCATCTTATTAGCTTTAGTTGCTGCCCTCCTACACTGTGCTGAATAATTAATTTGATCTGTGATCAGCACCCCAGGATCCTTCTCCTCCTCAGTAGTGGATAACTGCACCCCCCCAAAACTGGTAACAATTCCTAGTGTTCCTGGCCCCCAAGTGTACCTTGCACTCCTTTGCATTGAAACCCAGCTGCCATTTGTCTGACCAGCTCTTAAACTTTGCCAGATCCTCTTGTAGTCCTTGCCACCCCCCTTTGTCCTCCACCACCGCCCCGATCTTTGTGTCATCTGCAAAAATGCTGATCTTATTCCTAATCCCAACTGAGATGACAGCAATGAAGATGCCAAACAACACTGGCCCCAGTACTGAGCCCTACGGTACCCCGCTGGTTACAGCTCTGGGCATCAAGATCTCACCTCCTACTGTCACTTTCTGCTGCCTGTCCTGCAACCAGTTCTTAACCCACCTCACAAGCTTCTCCCCTACACCCAGGTGTGCCAGTTTGCTAATCAGCCTTCCACGTGGCACCAAATTGAAGGCCTTGCTGAAATCCAGATACAGGATCTCTACTGCACGGCCCCTGTCGAGTGCCCTAGTCACCCAGTCATAGAAGTTAACCTGGGATCAGCAGGGGAAGGGCTGGGGTGCTCTATAATGCCTTGCCCTATGCCATGCCGGTGACTCAGGTTCCGGAACAAGCTTGAGTCACCGGGGATCAGCAGGGGGGAGGGCTGGGGTGCTGTATAATGCCGTACCCCTGCCATGCCGGTGACTCAGGTTCCAGAACAAGCTTGGGTCACCGGGGATCAGCAGGGGGGGGGCTGGGGTGCTGTATAATGCCATACCTCATGCCATGCTGGTGATTTGGGTTCAGGAACAAACTTGAGTCACCATGAGTCAGTGGGGGAGGGCTGGGGTGCTGTATATACCATACCTCATGCCATGCTGGTGATTTGGGTTCAGGAACAAACTTGAGTCACCATGAGTCAGTGGGGGAGGGCTGGGGTGCTGTATAATACCATACCTCATGCCATGCTGGTGATTTGGGTTCAGGAACAAACTTGAGTCACCATGAGTCAGTGGGGGAGGGCTGGGGTGCTGTATAATACCATACCTCATGCCATGCTGGTGATTTGGGTTCAGGAACAAACTTGAGTCACCATGAGTCAGTGGGGGGGGCTTGGGTGCTGTATACCATACCTCATGCCATGCTGGTGATTTGGGTTCAGGAACAAACTTGAGGCACCATGAGTCAGTGGGGGAGGGCTGGGGTGCTGTATAATGCCTTGCCCTATGCCATGCCGGTGACTCAGGTTCCAGAACAAGCTTGCGTCACTGGGGATCAGCAGGGGGAGGGCTGGGGTGCTCTATAATACCGTACCCCTTGCTATGCCGGTGACTTAGGTTCTGGAACAAGCTTGGGTCACTGGGGATCAGCAGGGGGAGGGCTGGGGTGCTGTATAATGCCATACCCCTTGCCATGCCGGTGATTCAGGTTCCAGAACAAGCTTGGGTCAAGGGATCAGCAGGGGAGGGCTGGGGTGCTGTATAATACCATACCTCATGCCATGCTGGTGATTTGGGTTCAGGAACAAACTTGAGTCACCATGAGTCAGTGGGGGGGGCTGGGGTGCTGTATAATGCCTTGCCCTATGCCATGCCGGTGACTCAGGTTCCAGAACAAGCTTGGGTCACGGGGATCAGCGGGGGGGGGAGGGCTGGGGTGCTGTATAATGCCATTCCTCATGCCATGCCAGTGACTCAGGTTCAGGAATAAGCTTGGGTCCCCGGGGTTCAGCATGAGGGAGGGGTTGCAGAGGACTGAGCAGATGCCAGGCAGCTCTCTTCTTCAGGACTGGGTGGTGTGCCTTCCTGGCTCTTGACTGCCACCATGTGGAGGCCTGGAGGCAGAGCAGATGTCTGGGAGGCTGACAGATTGTCTGGAGGGTGGAAGGAGCTTTGGTTCGTGAGTACAAATGTGCCTGCATGCTCATGCATCCTATGTGCTGCCACAGCTCTGGAAACATGGGGAGAAAAAATGAAGGAAAATGGTGGACCGGGGTGCCATGAACCCTCACCCAAGGTGCTGTGGCCTGCCCTGCCATTTTGGTGTCCTGTGGGTGAATTCTGGAAACGAGGTACTGTGGGGGATGATGGCCCTCACCCAGCCCTGCCATGGAGGGTAATCTGCTGGGGAGCTCGGCCCTAGACCATGAAAGGAGGAAAGCAATGGCTGATGATGTCCAGGGATGAGGCTGACTAGCCGCCTGGTCTGTGCAAAGGAGGATAAAATACCTTTATTTAAAAAATGTGAACATTGATTGTGTTCCCTGTGAGGCATCCCATCACATGCCATTGCTCTGAATATCATAAGTAGCTTGTACACAAGCACACATAATACAGCAAGTGTATAGCTGTATACAAACACACATAATACAGTGAGTGCATAGCTTGTACACAAGCACACATCATTCAGCGAGTGTATAGCTGTACACAAGCACACATAATGCAGTGAGTGTATAGCCTGTACATAAGCAGGCATAATATAGCGAGTGTATAGCTGTAGACAAGCACACATAATACAGTGAGTGTATAGCTGTAGACAAGCGCATATAATACAGTGAGTGTATAGCTGTAGACAAGCGCACATAATACAGTGAGTGTATAGCTGTAGACAAGTGCACATAATACAGTGAGTGTATAGCTGTACACAAGCACACAAAATACAGCGAGTGTATAGCTGTACATAAGCACAGATAATACAGTGAGTGAACAGCTGTACACAAGCACATAGCAAGTATATAGCTGTACACAAGCACACATACTACAGTGAGTGTATAGTTGTACACAAGCACACATAATACAGTGAGTGTATAGTTGTACACAAGCACACATAATACAGTGAGTGTGTAGCTGTACGCAAGCACACTTAATACAGTATGTGTATAGCTGTGCACAAGCACATGTAATACAGAGAGTGTATAGCTGTACACAAGCAGACATAATACAGTGCGTGTATAGCTGTACACAAGCACAGCAAGTATATAGCTGTACACAAGCACACATACTACAGTGAGTGTATAGCTGTACACAAGCACACAATACAGTGAGTGTATAGCTGTACACAAGCACTCATAATACAGCGAGTGTATAGCTGTACACAAGCACACTTAATACAGTGCATGTATAGCTGTACACAAGCACATATAATACAGCAAGTATATAGAAGTACAAGCACACATACTACAGTGAGTGTATAGCTGTACACAAGCACTCATAATACAGCGAGTGTATAGCTGTAGACAAGCACACTTAATACAGTGCATGTATAGCTGTACACAAGCACACATAATACAGCGAGTGTATAGCTGTACACAAGCACACATAATACAGTGTGTGTATAGCTGTACACAAGCACACATAATACATCGTGTGTATAGCTTGTACTCAAGGAAACATAATACAGTGAGTATACAGCTTGTACAAAAGCACACAGCTTGAACACAAGCACACAGCTTGAACACAAGCACACATAATACAGCGCGTACAAAGGCATACATAATACAATGAGTGTATAGGTTGTACACAAGCACACATAATACTGTTGAGTATATAATGTGTACAAAAGCACACATAATACAGTGAGTGTATAGCTTGTAAACAAGCACACAATACTGTGAGTGTATAGCTGTACACAAGCACACGTAATACAGTGAGTGTATAGCTGTACACAAGCACATGTAATACAGTGAGTGTGTGGCTATATACAAGCACACTTAATACAGTATGTGTATAGCCGTGCACAAGCACATATAATACAGCGAGTGTATAGCTGTACACAAGCAGACATAATACAGTGCGTGCATAGCTGTACACAAGCACAGCAAGTATATAGCTGTACACAAGCACACATACTACAGTGAGTGTATAGCTGTACACTAGCACACATAACATGGCGAGTGTATAGCTGTACACAAGCACACATAATACAGTGAGTGTATAGCTGTACACAAGCACACATAACATGGCGAGTGTATAGCTGTACACAAGCACACATAACATGGCGAGTGTATAGCTGTACACAAGCACACATAATACAGTGAGTGTAGCTGTACACAAGCACACATAACATGGGCAGTGTGTGCTGCACAAGCTTACACATAACATGGCGAGTGTATAGCTGTACACAAGCACACAATACAGTGTGTGTAGCTGTACATAAGCACACATAATGCAGTTAGTGTACAGCTTGTACACAAGCACATATAATACAGCGAGTGTACAGCTGTACACAAGAACACATAATACAGCGAGTGTATATCTGTACACAAGCACACATACTACATTGAGTGTATAGCTGTGCACAAGCACACATAATACGAGTGTATAGCATGTAGACAAGCATACATAACATGGCAAGTGTATAGCTGTACACAAGCACACATAAAACAGTGTGTATAGCTGTAAACAAACATACATAACATGGTAAATGTATAGCTGTACACAAGCACACATGAAACAGTGAGTGTATAGCTGTACACAAGCACATATAATACAGTGAGTGTACAGCTGTACACAGAACACAATTCAGCGAGTGTATAGCAGTACACAAGCACACATAATACAGTGAGTGCAGAGCTGTACATTATGGTGTGCAAAGGGAAATGAGTTATCATGGGCTCATCTTAGCCTTTGGAGTAAACTACACAATTCAGTTCAACTTGCTCCCAAGCCTTTAAAGCACTCCAGATTATGCCTGATGGCTTACCATACTTCCATTTTGCTCACTTTTTGCTGATGTGCAGTAGTTTAATGTAGTGTGACTGGATGTCTTACCTTTAAATCGTTTCAGCTCATCCTTGGCCAGTCTAGCAGCAAGTGCCAGGCCAATGCCTGAGGAGCAGCCAGTCACCAGGACGTTCTTGTAGGGCATGGCTGTGTTGCTGGTTCTGTAGAGTAGAAGTGCACACATGGAGGTGAGAGTGTTTGACAGAGTCCAACAACTGTATCACATCATGACTGCATGCCCTCTGCAAGTACAAACAAGTTTGGCAGAGGCTTCTTTCTGTCGTCACCCGTTACATTAGCTGTGTCTCCTATTAAAGGGGAACTAAAGTCAACATTTACAAAACATGTTCTGCAGTGTTTTGATTTATTGAGGTACTCCTAATGTGTTCTTCCCTTTGTTTGCTGTAAGGAGTTTTTTTTAATTTGCCTGCTCGTTTTATGGCCCCTGGGGATCTCCATGTTTGCAGTTTTTACAGCTCTTCTTGTTCTTACAGTGCCTCCTGTCCATGTGACAGTAATGTGTGCAGGACCATTAATTTAACAAGAGCCATTTTTTTTCTTTTGTCAAGCTGTGATATTAAGTAACTCTCTTTGTTAAGGGAGCTCTAATGAATGCTACATTTACAGATGACAAACTTCTGAGAGATAACTGAGTGTCCTTTTCTGTAAGGAAACAGCTAGGGCCCGATAGTCAAAAGTTTGCTGATCATGCAAAGTGATTGCAGCCCAAGTGCACAGCAATTGTGTCAAAGTGCAACAGTCAAAGGGGTCCATAGTGTGCGCTAACAGGGTTAGTGCACACACACAATAAGATAATGTACATGGTACACAAAGGGAGGGGTGGGTTAGGGCTAACATATGCACACTAAGATAATGCATGTGGTGTGCAAAGGGAGAGATGGGTTAGGGTTAGGGTTATCGCACGCAAGCTACAGTAATATATGTGGTGCACAAAGGGAGGGATGAGTTAAGGTTAGGGTTAGCACATGCAGACTACCATAATGTATGTGGTGCACAGAGGGAGGGGTGGGTTAGGGTTAGGGTTAGTGCACACAGACTAAGATAATGCACATGGTGCAAAAAGGGAAGGGTGGGTTAGGGTTAGGGCATGCAGACTAAGATAATGTATGTGGTGCACAAAGGGAGGGATGGGTTAGGGTTATTGCGTACACACTAAGATAATGCATGTGGTGCGGAAAGGGAGGGGTGGGTTAGGATTAGGGCATGCAGACTGAGATAATGTATGTGGTGCTCAAAGGGAGGGATAGGTTAGGGTTAGGGTCAGGGTTAGGGTTAGGGTTGGGATTAGCACATGCACACTAAGATAATGTATGTAGTGTGCAAAGGGAGGGATGGGTTAGGGTTAGTTCTCACACACTAAGATAATGTATGTGGTGCACAAAGGGAAGGATGGGTTAGGGTAGGGTTAGGGTTAGCACACGCACACTAAGATAATGTATGTAGTGTGCAAAGGAAGGGATGGGTTAGGGTTAGCACATGCACACTAAGATACTGTATGTGATGCACAAAGGGAGGGATGAGTTAGGGTTAGCACACGCACATTAAGAGAATGTATGTGGTGCACAAAGGGAGGGATGGATTAGGGTTAGCACATGCACACTAAGATAATGTATGTGGTGCACAAAGGGAGGGATGGGTTAGGGTTAGCACACGCACATTAAGAGAATGTATGTGGTGCACAAAGGAAGGGATGGGTTAGGATTAGGGTTGGCACATGCACACTAAGATAATGTATGTGGTGTACAAAGGAAGGGGTGAGCCATGCATACTGGTGCAGTGCCATATTTAGTGCTCCTGCATTGCACAACATAGTTAGCACAGGTCATTTAGTGCTGTGTAATCACCACCTATAGGAAGGTTGACTTAAAGCCAGGCAAACCCCAGAGGTGGGTGGAGATACTGCAGCCACAACGCAAGATGGCGGTTGGGGGAGTACACCTGCTGCATATGCTGTGGGGGGCTGTAGAATAGGAGGAAAGGCAGATGCCCACCCTGGGCCCATGTGTAGGCCACTAAGGAGTTGCGCTGCACACAGACATTACCAGTCATGAGTCACATGCAAGATCCTCAGTGACGACCAGCTCATTGGTTGGTACAGGCTCAACAGGGCCATGCATGATCAGCTTCCCAGGGACACCCATCACAGCTATGTCATGTCCATGAAAGTGAAGGTGTCAGCTGCAATGTGTTTCCTAAGCACAAGGACATTCCAGACACTGGAGAGGGACACCATAGGTGTCTTGCAGTCTGCCACCTCGTGCCTGTTGGGTCAGCTCCTTGACATGCTGCTGCAACATGCTGACAAGTTCATCATATTCTGCGGTATCCCAGCAGAGTGCAGAGCAACAATGTGGCATATCCATTGGGTTGTGCACCTACCTGCAGTACTTGGTGCCACTGACTGCACCTGTGTTGCCATCTGGGCACCCACTGGTGGTGGGGCCGATGCTTGCCTGAATAGGAAAGGGTGCCACTCCATCAATTTCCAGGTGTTGTGCCATGCAATAGGGCACATCACCAATGTCCTGGCATGGTAGCCTAGCACCCCCCATGACACCTTCATATGGTACAGTTTCATCCCGTGCCAGAGATTTGAAGGCGGGGACATCCCTGATGGACACCCTGTCAGTGAATACATGCAGCAGGGCCCCCTCTGCAAATTCAGCATTGGGGTTTAAAGGTGTAGAACTGCATAAACACACCTGAACAAAGAGAGTTACTTAATATCATAGTTTGACAAAAGAAAAAAGACAATGACTCTTGTTAAATTAATGGTCCGGCATGCATCACTGTCACATGGACAGGAGGTACTGTAGTCTGTAGCATTGATGCCACAGCCTCCTCCGTTGGATCCAGGGACTGGGCGACCTCCAATGCCCATGAGCCCCTGCCCACGGCATGTAGCTCATGGTGTATGGTCGTCAGTGTCTCCTTTGTGCACCACCGCAAATCACAGAAGCACTTCTGCACTGCACCCACAGACCACCCTCATCTACCAGTGGCATTGACCTCATCTGTGATCTCCTCCCAGGCCCTCTGGACACAGGTATCAGTGCTTTGGCTGTGGGACAGTGTCTCCTCCCAGGCCCTCTGGACACAGGTATCAGTGCTTTGGCTGTGGGACAGTATATCCTTTGAGGCCCTCTGGACATAGTTATCAGTGCTTTGGCTGTGGGACAGTGTCTCCTCCCTGGCTTTGTAGGCTGCACCAGTGTATGGTGCTCCTCTGCCCTGAAGTGGTGGGCACACCATCTGTCACTGTCATCTATAATACCTGCCAGACAAAGTGTTATAATGTGGGTGTATAGGGGGTATGACAGTGCCATGCAGGTGGGCATGCCCAAGTCTCCTTCCCCACCTGGCATACACAATGGAGGAAGCTCCACCTACCTATCCCACTGCAGCAGGGGGGCACCTGATCCCACCACGGCCACCCCTGCAGGGGTATGGGGAACTGTGTGCACACTCTAAGGCCTTGGCTGATGTAGGCCTCATGCCACTGGCCATGGCAACCCATGCATACGCAGCACAGCATAGCAGTCTGGGTAGCTGATGGACCCCACAGGTGCTTTACCTGAAGGGATGGCCAATGATATGTATCCCTCACAACTATACCTAGAGGAGTGGCTGTACAATGAGGCCAGTGACCTGTCCCTAATTTGGGCTGTTGTGGCCCGGCTCCAGGTGGATTTGGTGCCATGCTGCTGATCCAATGTGTGGACCCAATCTCAGGGCTCCCAGTCATGAGCATCACCCTGTGCAGGGGGTGGCAGGCCCACAGTGCCCTCAGCCCATATCACGGTGTGTACCATCCGCATAGTTCACATGTGTGCCACTGTCATGCATCCCCCTGTGTCTGTACCCTACCATGTTGTGGCCCCCATCATGGTGGTATGTGGCATGGTCAGTGCCAGTTATCAGCCACAGGGAATGGTGGCAGAGCACACTGACCCAGGGGCGGTCCTGCACCATCGACTGTGGTACTCCAACCAGCTCTCAAGTCTGTGTCTGGTGGATGCCAATGTGGGACTGGCATCTGCCTGTCTGGAGTCCCCATGCCACTGATACCCACTGTGGATGGCCATCTGGCTGCTGCCTTTGCCTGTGTTATCGGTGCTGTATGGCATGCTGTAGCACAACACCAGGGGCCTGCACTGCAGGCACACTGGGTTAGCTGGTTGGGCCACAGATGCAGGGGGGTGAGGAGCCCTGTAAGAGTGTGGTTTGGGCCATGGCCATGGTGCAGTATACCCAACAGCATGCATTTATGGGGCTGGGAACCCCAGTGTATCTGACAGACTGGTCGTACAGGTGGCCATCATGGGGCCATGCACCCTGCGACCTGCAGGGCATGGTTGCTGAGCACATTCCCCTTTCCCACACAGGGGCTGTGGCCACACCAGCCTGCTGGCTATGGTGGCCTGCTGGAGTATGCCTTTGGGGTGGGCCCAGGCTGCTGCACACGTCTGCATGGGTAGCGTCACTATGCAGTCATTGTGCCCATGTGGGACCATTCTGGGATGGGTGGTGGCCCAGCATCTCAGGCAGGAGAGAATGGGTCTGGGTGATTGTCTCACAACCTGTTGTTAAACCAAGAACATTGTCAGATATCCTGGTGGCCCCACATGCCCCCAGCCAGAGTCTGCATTGGGTACTGTGGCAACCATGGGATTATCAGCTCATCCTAGCCATGTCATAGTGTCCACCACTGCAGTGTTGGTGGTGCAATGTGTATGCAGCACCCTGTAACATACAGCACCACTACAGTGGTGTGCACTGTGGCCAGCCCACACTGTGTTACCTTCTGGTCCCTGCCCTGTGCATTGCTGTTGTGTGTGCCATGTCTGTGCTTGTGCAGCCACAGGTTGTCCATGGAGCCCACTCTACCACTCAACACATGCCACTGTATGGCAGCCTACATCATGGTGCTATTGTGTCTGCATGTGCTGCAGACATGCCACCACCATGCCCGCTACTGGAGTGAGTCTGTGACATAGTTGGGCAGCCATACTGTTGCATGTGGCCATCCATGCATGTGAGTCTCAGTAGTGCTTGGGTCTCTGGTTCTGTTCCTGGTCTGACACATCCACCATGGTACAGAGTTGGATATGGGGGGCACCTGGGCTACTGCTACTCAGGCCTCCTGGACCCATGACTCTGTACAGTCCCAGGGTGGCACGATGTTCAACATATGCCACTGATGTTTGTGTCGGATGCAACAATGTGCATCTTCACTGTCTTGCAGTGCCCACAGGCCACATGCCCTGCAGACCTTCATGGCACCTATACATCCACCCCATGCTAAGATGGTAGCACGGTCCCTTCATGGGTTGCACCTGCTGGCACAGGCCATCTCCACTCCACAGGTAGCAGCTCTGTTCCCTTTGTGGCATGTTGGTGCCTGTGCTGAATGGGTTACCCATGGCTGCGTGTGGTAGACAAATGCATGCTCCACCCTCTGTGCACTGTTGGCTATGGGCATAGTTTTCCATCTGTAGGTCACTGGAGGAGTGCAGCAGAGGCCCAGCAACTGGAAACAATGGAGGGCAGAGACGACATGCTCTGTGGGAGGGCAGAGATGACCTGCTCTTCTGGAGGGCAGAGACGACCTGCCCTGATGGAGGGCAGAGACGACCTGCTCTACTGGAGGGCAGAGACGACCTGCTCTACTGGAGGGCAGAGGCAACCTGCTCTGCTGGAGGGCAGAGATGACCTGCCCTGATGGAGGGCAGAGATGACCCACCCTGATGGAGGGCAGAGATGACCTGCTCTACTGGAGGGCTGAGGCAGTCTGCTCTGATGGAGGGCAGAGGCAACCTGCTCTGCTGGAGGGCAGAGATGACCTGCTCTACTGGAGGGCAGAGGCAACCTGCTCTGCTGGAGGGCAGAGATGACCTGCTCTGCTGGAGGGCAGAGGCAACCTGCTCTGCTGGAGGGCAGAGATGACCCACTTTGCTGGAGGCAGAGATGACCTGCACTGCTGGAGGGCAGAGGCAACCTGCTCTGCTGACTGGTGCTCCAGCAGAAGGATATGATGAGGCAGCTAGAGGGCATTGAAGAAGCCATAATCCAAATGGTGTCCTTCCTTCAGCAGCTGGTGCAGAATGTGCTACAACCTCCTCCACCTGCACCATAGACCTTCCCCTGTGTCCCCAGCTGTTGCATCCTGCACTTGCTTTCACTTCCCTTTCGTATTTCACGGCCTGTTGTCTTTTGCCTTAACTAAAGTTTATTTCTGTTAGTATTACTCCTGTGTCCTGTATCTGTTCTTGTACTGTTGCAACTGTGTACTGAGTGTGTTCACAGTGCCCTCACTGCCCGCCCACTATGAAGCTTCTTTTCTGGTGCCAAGCCCAGGGCTGCACCACTGTGCCCCACCTTAGTGGTCTGCACTATTTCTAATGCTGTATTCAGTCCTGTACAAATGTACTGCACTGCGCTCCTGCCTGTAGCTTGTGCATCACCTATTGCACCCTGTATTCGAAGGCCTTAGCAGTGGTGCTGTGCCACTGAATATAGCAGGCTGCAGGCCTTGTGTAAATACAATCTGGGGCTTATGGGCAATCCTTTGTCTATCTGGCCCCTACAGTCTTCACTAATTATAGCAGTGGTGGCCTGGGGTGATTTGTTTGCTGTTTTTGTTGTTGTTTGTTTTTACCTTTGTTTTACCAGGAGAGACACACTAAGCAGAAAGTGTGTTTACAGGTGCAACCTGGGACCACAAGGAAGTTAAGTGACTTGCTCAGGGTCACAGAGTATGCAAGTCAGGGCTGTGGGATCCAAACCCAGGTCTCCAGGTTTATAGCTCAGAGCCTTGTACTACTGCGCTATACTGCTATACTGTTATGGCTGTGTGTAGTTTGATGAAGTGAAAAGCTCTAAAAATGAAGCATTCACTCCTGCTGGCTAAACCTAGATGCATACCAAAGAAACAGAAAGTTGGATTAGAAAAAGTTATTCTCTTGGCATGCAAATGTATATTAAATACATGGGTTTTCCATGCTCTGCACACTAGGGACATGTTGCAGGAATTTCTGAGGAGGGTTCTCCCCCTGGAGCACCTCATGTTTGAACTAAAAGGATGGAGTGACAGATCTGAGGGGCAAATGGGACCCATGCTTGAACACGCTCTCCCCAGTGGAAGCTGCTATGATCAAGCTAACAGGTTAAGCAGCAGGGTATCTTGGAGTGAGCTCGAGGTGAATTGTGGGTCGCCCTTTTGGGTTTGGCAGGGTGAACTTTCAATCTTTGGTGCTAGTGACTCTAATTATTCTAAATGAAATATTGTCTAGGGGATAGAATAGATAAGTTTCCTATTTCTTCTATATGTAAACTACTAATAAGTGGCCTTTAATGTACATTTGTGTCTGGTGTGTGGTACACAGTTCCATATTTCTTCTGTACGTTTCTATATTTCTGCTCATGCAATGTAAAACTTCTTGTTCTGTTATTGTACCCCTCTATGTTGTTGTAACATGAATTATGTGTGCACTGTAACAGTTTTTTTTAAGGATGTAAATATTTGTATGTACTCCTGACTCCCGCTTCCCCTGGGTCACACATGAAAACGAGTCTTGTCTCAGTTTGCCTTTCCCAGTTACCAACTTTAGAGAAAGTAAATAAATAAATATTATGAATTGCTAACTGGATGTATATAACACTGTCTGACTTTATAGATACTGCTGGAGATGAAATAATGTTACGGACAGTATAACTAGGATCATAAGATAACTTCGTTACGATGTTCTTTGTGTGTCTGTGTTGTATTGTTATAGATTTGAACATTTCTAACAAACAGACATTTTTTTTTCAAAGAAAAGGTTATTTAGTTGAAGCCAGAATATGTGGGTCCTAACAACACATTGCTGCTGTACAAGCTGTTACTCTCTTAAAGGAGAAGTCCACCCAAAACTTGAAAAAATATGTGTTGTGCAGAGTGTTTTAATTTGTATGTGAAGTTATAGTGTTTCCTTTCCTCTGACTGGTATTAGGAGTTTTTCCTAAATTAGCCTGCTAGCTTTAGGGTACTTTTATGACCCCTGGAGCTCTCCATATCAAACAGCTAAATTGTATTCCTTTGTCCTACAATGCACCTTGTTTCATGTGATGGTGATGTAGCAGAGACCATAAATCCAGCAGAAATTGTTGCTTTACAATCAGTTCACAACAGTAGAAATGGCTATATTTTAAAATCTGTAGAATTCAGCTTGGTGACTACCCTCATCGTAAAGGTCTTACTGTTCTGGAAAACTTTGCTGCTGGTAATTTTTGTGCAGCTTGTAAAGCTTCCAATATATTTTGTTTGGCATGTGTGTGCTGAATGTTGGGTCTCTCTTACATCACAGTCACGTGAGACAAGATGCACTGTGGGAGCAAGAAATACAATTAAGCTGTCAGGGATGAAGATCCCCAGGGGTCGTAAAACTAGCATAAAACTAGCAGGCTAATTTAGGGAAAAACTAATACCAGTCAGAGGGAAGGAAACACTAGAACTTCACATACAAATTAAAACACTGCAGGACATATATTTTTTCAAGTTTTGGGAGGACTTCTCCTTTAATTAATATTCCTGGACACAGCACTGTCACATGGGACAGGAGGCACTGCAGGAATAAGAAAAGACATAAAAATGTGAACATGGCGATCCCCAGGAGCCACAGAATTAGCAGGACAATAAAAAAAAACAAACACCCCTTACAGCAAACCAGTTGAAGGACACACTAGAACTGCACCTACAGATCAAAACACTCTTCACAACATTTTTTTTTGTAAATGTTGACTTTAGTTCTCCTTTGATTCATCAGGTCTGTTGTGTCCCCTCTTTAAACTAGTTCTGTCTTACCTTTATGTTTGTTCTGTACTTTAACCCTTTCATGCATATGTTCTGTCACTGGGAGATACATTAATTCTGTAAACCATAATATGGAGAATACTACTTGGGCATCCATACACAACCAGCCTGTGCTGGCACCTCGGGCTCCTGATTATATCAGACTTTGACAGCGAAGCTTCAGAGGGCCAATGTAATCAGACGCCTGAGGTGGCAGCACAGGCTACTTGGTCATGTGGTTGACCAATAAGTATTTTTTACGTGTATTGTTGTAAAAAATTTTTTTTGGGAAACAAAGGTGTTTTCACAGCACTGCGGCAGCATCAAACGTGCTGGCGGTTACAGTTCAGAACTTAAACTGATTGCTGTGTGGGTGGCTGCATTGTGTAAAACACCAGCTGCTATGAGGATTTCTGATTAGCTGGAATGTTGTTGTACTACAGAAGGGTATAACTGCATTCCATTACCTTTGAATTGTGGTACAACAACATTTCAGCTGGCATGGAAATCCATGCAGAACAATTTATTTATTTATTTATTAAATTTTAGTGACCGGGTAGGCCCACCGAGCCCCGAAGGTCCCTTTTTCAGGGGCGACCCGGGATAACAATACAAGATAAAATACAGTGGAGAAAAACTTATGCTACTTTTGTCATCTGTTACTTCGATTCTGTTACCCACTTAGTACAGTCCTTTAGTTTTATAACCTTGGTCTCTCATGTGTTCATTCATTCATTAATACATTAGTTCTGTCACCCAATAATACACAAGCTCCTTTCTGTTACCCGTCGGAGGTTTGTTCTGTTTGGTCACCCATTTCTCTTCCCTTCGGATACCACTGCTTCAATTATTGCCATCTGGAATCCTGATACTACATCTATTGTAGAGCATTTCAAGATCCAGGAACTGTCTTCTAATTTAGGATCAAAATCATGTTTGGAGGGAATACTCCCCGGTTACAGTACAATGAAGGCAGTGAATATGTCGATGCTGTTATTCCTAATTCAAAAGGAACTGGGTCGCTGGCTTTCTTAGTATGATCTGTATCATCCACCTGCACAACAGGCTTTGTGTCCTAATGCCTCATGTCTCTTTCCTGTATCATGTATTCAGTAAGGAGTTCTGTATTTACCAGTAGGAAAGGAATTGCAGGCTTTCCCCTTCTGGATTACAGTCTCTCTCCTGTCTCACCCCTTCTCTTGCTTTCTGTCCTCCAATGTAACAGTAGGACCTGCAGCCTCTGCATCTCCAGAGATGTCTTCTGTAGCAGAAAGTATTCAGTCTGTTTATCTAGCAGCAGGATCAGCAGCTTTACAGCCCCCTCCCCAGGATCCAATCTCTCTCTCTCTCCTTCCCTCTCTCGCCCTCTTGCTGTCTCTCTCTCTCTCTCTCTCTCTCTCTCTCTCTCTCTCTCTCCATCCTGCATTAGACATTCAACAATGAGGTATTCTGTTTACCGGCAGTAGCTCTCACTAATCTGTCTGGACTCTAGCAGTTACAGTGTATTAACTAACCAAGGATTATGGGGTCATATTGGGGTGTATCCGGGAGCTACAGTCCTCTTCCTCTTTAAAGGATTAGCACACATAGAATTTGCAATAAATACATTTTGTGCAGAGTGTTTGATTTGTGTGTAGTCCTAGCATGCCTTTCCCGTTTGCCTGCTATTAGGAGTTTTTTCTAGATTAGCCTGCTAGTTTTGTGATAGTTTTATGGCCCCTGGGATCTCCATTGCTGCATGGTTTATTGCTCCTCTTGTTCCAACAACGCCTCCTGTCTCATGACATGTAAGTGACAGTGATGTAGCTGGGATCATGGATTCAGCAAGCACTGCTTTAGAGTCAGTTTACAACAGCAGAGCAGTTTAACTTTCCTTATCAAGTCAGCACTAATGGCTACATTTGCAGTTTAGCAAATACTTGAGGGCTAACTGAATGGGTTATTCTGTAAGAAGACAGAGGCTCCCATATTCAGAGCTGGCTGGATGCGCACACAAAACCGTGCACCACCCAAAAAAATGGGCTGGCCGATTCTGGCACCATATTCAAACAGATTGCACAATCCGAACAGAACACACAATCTGTTTGAATATCACACCCTGGATGCACGGCACACAGCAGGAGGTTGCCATGTCTCACATAGTGCAACCAGGGTATGGGGCTGACAACCACCCATGGGGTAGTGAGTGGCACACACTGTTACAGTATGTGCTGCAGCCCCCATGGGCGATATTCAGCCCAATCATGCAGATGAACTCATTAGGCAATGGGTCCATTTTCATGCCTGTTACGGGATCATCTGCATGTCTGTGTTGCCGTGAAGTGCTCTGGTCCAGTCCCCCCCAGCCCTGATCCATAGTTTAAAACTACAGTCCTCACTCCCATGTTCCTAGTGGGCTAGTGGTGCCCCCCTCCCCAGCCCTGATCTCAGAAATAGTAACAAATTACATAATTCCCCATTGATCCTTGCAGTCTAGTGGTGCCCCCTCCAACCCCGATCTCAGTAATAATAAACAATCACCCACTCCCATATTCCCTGGTAGTCTAGTGGTGCCCCCCTCCCCAACCCCGATCTCAGTAATAATAAAGAGTTGCCCAACACCGTATCCCTGGTAGTCTAGTGGTTCCCTCCTCCCCAGACCCAATCTCAGAAATAATAAACAGTTGCCCAACCCCGTATCCCTGGTAGTCCAGTGGTTCCCCCCTCCCCAGCCCCAATTTCAGAAATAATAAACAATTACCCAACCCCATATCCCTGGTAGTCCAGTGCCCCCCCCAGCCCTGTTCTCAGAAATAATAAAAAAAAAATCTCCAGATTCCTATTGTCCCTGGTTGTCTAGCCCCCCCCACCTTGTTAGGCAGAGATCCACCACCCTGTTCCCCCCATCCTGACCGGAACTGGCAACTGGCACAGCCCACCCACATCACTATGGCCGGTCACCTACAGAACTGCACAGGAGTGAGTACAGTATACAGTACACGCCCATTGGTTGACCAGCCTTGGTGGTGTGGGTAAGCTTTGCCAGTCGCCAGCTCTGGTCAGGTTGGAGTGGGTGCAGGGTGGTGGATCTCTGCCTAACAAGGTGGGGGGGGGGACTAGACTACCAGAGACAATGAGTATTGGGTGATTGTTTATTATTTCTGAGATCAGGGCTTATGGGATCAGGCGATGTTTTTATTATTATTGAGAGCGAGGCTGCGGAGGGGGGAACCAGTATATTACCAGGGATACAGGAGCAGGTGATGTTTTTATTATTACTGAGATTGGGGCTGGGGAGGGGGGGAACCAGTATATTACCAGGGATATGGGAGCAGGTGATGTTTTATTATTACTGAGATTGGGGCTGGGGAGGGGGGAACCAGTTTATTACCAGGGATGCGGGAGCAGGTGATGTTTTTATTATTTCTGAGATTGGGGCTGGGATGGGGGGGAACCATTTTATTACCAGGGATATGGGAGCGGGTGATGTTTTTATTATTACCGAGATCAGGGCTGGGGTGAGGGTACCACTAGACTACTAGGGATATAGGATTGGGTGATGCTTTGATTATTATTGAGATCGAGGCTGGGGAGGAGGGAACCACTAGACTACCATTGACAATGGGGAGTGGGGGGGGTTACCACTAACACAGTGCTCAGGGCTAGGGAGGGACCACTGTACTACCAGGGTTTCTTGCATTTACAAGTGTGCAGCTGTGTCTGTTCAATAGTTAGGGTAGGGTTTCAGAAGCATAAATCTACACCTATGCCGGGGGCTAATTTGCACTTCTGAAACATTTTAATATTGTGCACTGCTGCATATGCATGGAGACCCCTCATTTCCATAGGCGCAGCACAATATTGTGCAAGTCCGTGCTGTTGGGATGCACCGCACATCTGTTCCCTTTGAATATGGGCACACCCCTGACAGCTGGTGCATTTCCAGGTTTGGACAGCCCATCCCGGGATGCACCATCCAAATGTTTTGAAAATGGGGCCCAGAGTCTTTACTAATCATAGCATTGATGATCTGGGGTGATGTGTGTACTTTTTATGGCGGAGTGTAGTTTGATAAAATGTAACTTTTTAACAACAAGACACTTACTCCTGCTGGCTAGACCTCACACACACATAGAAAATAAAAATATTGAATTGGAGCATTTAATGGCGGCCAGAACAGCAGGCTCCTATCTCTAGTACTTGCAGAATCAGTGGTCCTGGATGTATCCCTGTCACATGAGACAGGATGCATTGTAGGAAAAAAGAAGAGCAATAAACCGAGCTAAGATGGGGATCCCCAGGAGCCATACATCTACCATGTAACTAGCAGGCTAATTTAGAAAAAAACTCCTAATAGCAAACAAAGGGAAGGACACAGCAGGACTACACACACAAATCAAAACACTGCACAACATATGTTTTTGCAGATTTTGACTGTACTACTCCTTTAATATTAGTTTCAAAGAGGGCAGGGTAAGTTGTTGAATACCTAGATCTCGTATCTCATTTATTTGTCAATTGTATAAAGTATCATTTTGTCTCTTTTATATAATGTCCCAGTTATGTATCCAGTCATGCCTGTAAACTGGCCAATTGGCCCAGTGTACCTACCCAATAATCAAATCAAATCAAATAAATAAACAAACACAGAGCTAGTCTGTCAGGGGTTTACACTGTACAAATGTGTAAATGCAGGAGACCACTGAAAATGAGATATTACATCTCAGCTGGGTGACCCTGGGTAAATTGTAAAATAATATTAGTTTTGTAAGCAGTAAGACATGACAGGCTGTGGGTTTTGTTTTATAAACCATATGCCCAGGTGCATTGTGAGCCATAAGTGGCCTTGCGTCGAATGCCTTCAACCACCTGAAAGTATGGTTTACAAAAAGGAAACCCTAGCCCTGAAGTGTCTCACTGTGCTTATAAAATAGGTAAGCAATAAAAAATAAAGACGTTCTCTTTGAATACTCTTAAATGTATTAAAATATATTCCATAACATAAAAACATAGGAAATTACACAAGAAGGGGGAAAAGTTTAGGAGGGAGGCTAGGAGGCGCTTCTTCATGGAGAGAAGTGGTAGCAGGTTGGAATGGGCTTCATGAGGAGGTAGTGTCATTGAAAATGGTAGGAACTTCAACAGAGGCTGGGATAGAGTTAAGGAGAAAATAAGAGTCACGAGGGGGTGGATGAAAAGGGGCTTATAGGGAAAGGGGTGGCAGGGTCAATAGCTAACTCTGAGGACTCTGCAATATGAGCAGACTCGATAGATTTATTGGCCTTAGTCTGCTGCCTTCATTGTATGTCGGTATGTATGTTTACAAGTAATCCATATTGAGACAGTTAATGTGAATGTTAAGTGTTGTTTTGAGTTAAGCCACCAGAGGGAGCGCTCTGCTTTACAGCTGCCCCCTCCCAAAATAAAAAAGGTTTCTCATGAACTTCTTTTAGACTGTTTATAAAGAGACAAATAAGGACTGTGTTAGTATAACCAACAGTACATTCTTACATGGCTGGGGCATCATTTCGCTTCTGAAACTACAGTGTATAGCACAGTAGGTTAAGGCTTTGAGCTGCAAACGTGGAGACCTGGGTTTGAATCCCACAGCCCTCACTTGCATACTGTGTGACCCTCAGCAAGTCATTAAACTTCCTTGTGTTCCCAGGCTGCACCTGTAACATGCTTTCAGCTTAGTATGTCTCTCCTGGTTAAATTAAAAAAAAAATTCTTATGCCTTAATAAAGTATCCAAGCACTAAGCTTTAATGTTTATTTTTGTTTTAATTCTATGTGAGTTTAGGACATATTAAAGGCGGATTACTACATGGATAACATAATTGCTATTAAAATCACAGAACTGCTGCGTTGATATTTTAGCTGGCAGTGATCGGCATTATTTTTAACAGCTGTTCTAATTATTTGCTTTTCATTTTTTGTATGAAATGTAAGCCTGAGAGTATTCTGCTTTCAGCAACCTCATTTGTAACATATTCCACCAAAATGAAGCAGTAACCTCAGTTCGGACCAGACAAATAGCAGTTTGAGTTGGAAATTGAAAATCTGCTGTGTTTCTTATCTATAGGATCCTTTAGCATATTCCTATTTGGTAGAGTGTGATTTGAGAACCAACAGGCGGCACATTGTTCATGTTTGTGGCCAAAGCTGGACAAGCTGGAAAAAGAAACGCTAACATGGCCAGTTTGTGTTTAAAACTGTTAGCACATTGTTTGCTGTCTGTTGCAAGATCATCATTTCTCTGCTCGGTGTTAATTTTTGAGCTACAGCGAGTGTGTATGGCTAGGGGTATGGGTGGATGGGCAGGGACTGAGTGCTGTGTCACCATAGGGACTGGAAAAGCAATCAGTAGCACTAGGAGATTGGATGAGTTTGGCAGTGGCATGAAAAATGCCTTTGGCAGGAAAGTAAAAAATTGGGTAAACAAAGACTGGAGGGAATTATGTTAACATATACTTTCATTACCAGCTGTGAGTGAGAAACAGGAGGGGTGCAAAATGTGTTATATGATATTTGTAAAGTAAAGGCTAGTATTGCTTTTACTTTACAAACATGGCTGCCACCAATGTACTGGCACCATTTATATTGAAATGCACTGCTTCCTGGTTATAGAAGTTCACAGCCATGGGTTTGTTTCCTAAACTACATAGCTTCAGGACCTACATCCAATCCTCGTCCAGTTAGGATACAGGAAATTTCCTACCCATTTTATAAGAGATATAAAAGTCCATCGTGTTTGCATAAATAGATGGGGGCTATTGGCAGCTCCCCGGCGTCTTATTTGCTATAGTATTTTCCTATAAATGCACAGGTATTTGAAGCATTAAAAGCACAAATAGATCTTATATTTCCCATGAAACAGTTTACAACAGCAGCGTTTGGTGTCTATTGTAACTGACCTTTACTGTAAAACTCCCCGTCCTCAGCATGATACAAATAAATAAAGAATAATCTCTGTCTACCCAAACATGCACATAGACAATTCCCTCTGTGATCATCTGCCACTCAATTTATATTTGACTCACAGCTTTGCATGTATGTTTTAACTTGTATGGGTCTGAAGCTGTGAGTATGGAAGAATTCCAATGGTTTGGGGAGTGAATATGTCACTTTACTGATCCCTTCCTGAATGGAATAGTCTCATTTTTTTAAACATCTCCAACGGGTATTAAATTCAATCAACTAGCACCACCATATATGGATGGAAAATAGTTTTAAAGAATAACTGATACCCCTATTGCAAACTGCAGGTGCTGTTCTTTCACCATATGTTAGTCTGGGTTGCTCTGTGCCACCTGTCACAAAAGCAGATTAAAGGAAATTACCGATATAAGGCATTGGGCTTCATAACCCAATACCTTATATCACCTGGAGCTGACAGGCGCAATCATTTGAGTTTAAAAGTGCTTACTTTTTGCTGTGGAAGGGATCGTAACTAGCACCGAAACCTTGACCAGCCGATCCCTTCTAGCTTCCGGTGCCCCCACTACACACATCCTCCCTCAAGGCTTCAGAATGTGTGACAAGTGGCTAGGAAAGCGAGGGTGAGCAATCATACAAGTCTATGGGGCTATTTTTAAAGATGGTGTTTAGTCATTTTTAACAGTCCTAGAAGAAAACTAAAGCAGTCGCACCAGAGCACTGCCCAACCGCGGCAATGTGAGCTTGCTGATGCTGACACTGCCCGAAACAAATCCAGGACTCCCTCATACATAATGGTGCAGCAGTATATTCAAATGGGTTTGGCTCTGCTAAACAGCCACCAGATCGGCGCTGTTCACCACTGCTGCAAAAAATGTCTCAACACAGTGCCAAAGCTGCTTTTCCATTCCCTGAAGGCAAGGCAACTGTGCTACAGCCCACTGCCCTTGTATCCAGTGCACCCCCTTGATCATCCATGTCATACTTTTAATCCCAATTCCCTGGTAGTCTAGTGGCCCCCTCACCCTGATAACCCCCATCATGTGTTTAATCCCAATTCCCTGGTAGTCTAGCAGATCCCACCCCTATAGCCCCCATCATACATTGAATTTCAATGACTTGGTAGTCTGGTGAACCTCCACAACTGCCCCTGTTATGTTTGATCCCAATTCCATGGTAGTCTAGCAGATCCCACCCCTATAGCCCCCTTCATACATTTATTTTCAATGACTTGGTACGCTGGTGAACCTCCACAACTGCCCCTGTTATGTTTAATCCCAATTCCGTGGTAGTTTAGTGGACCCACTCCCCTTGATCGCCCTTGGTATCAATGTAATTCTGTATCTGTGGTATCAAGTGGATCCCCTCCCTCAATTGTCCAGGTACCCATGTATGCTAAATCATCATTTCCTGGTGGGCTTGCACAGCCACTCACACCTCATGCCACAACTCCCTCCCAGTTGACACCTCCTATCCACCCACACTCTGTGGACTTCCCACCCTGCACCTCCCACCCCAGTCAACACTCACCACAAAATCCATTATCAGATAAGCATCTGGCACAGTCCTCCGCTCACCTTCTTGATCACCACTGTCCGAGAGTCAGAGTACGGCTGTGAGCGAGTACACGACTACGCTCTGTGACTGTTAGACAGCAGCTGGCTGAGGATGTGAGAGGAGGGTCTGTGCCATCCACTGATCTGTCCAAGTATTTTGTGGGGGGTGTTGACTGAGATGAGGGTGTGCAGGATGGGTGGTCCTCAGTGGGTGGAGGATGTAGATCTGGATGGAGGTCAGTGACATCCGATATGGGGGGGGGGCACTATCCTACAATGGTCAGCATGGGCTATTAGACCTCAGAGCAGAGGGCACTCTGGGAAGACTATCTGGGACAAGAAACAATAAAAGAAAGGTAAATGGCAGCCTCCAAGGGCCATAAAATAACAAGAGAAAGTTAGAAAAAACACCTTGCACAACCTGAGCTGAAAAATAACACTGGGGTGAACTAAGAACACACAATGGATGGTAAAAAAATATATTTTCCTGATTTTAACATGCAGTTTTCCTTTAATTCATTGCATATTTTTAAGAAATCCTTGAAACAGCTTTGTCATACTCATTTGACATGTTCTTATAATACATAATCTATTTGTTAATTGCATTGTTGTTGTTTGTGTCTGAGTCATCCATGAAAATGGGCATTTGATGTCCTTGGGTTTTACCTAGTGATCAAGCATTAAATAAATTAATTAATTGCGACAAGCACCATGAATGTATCAGTTATGGGTCAAGCACGAAACCTAAACTGTAAGCCAATGTGATACACAGATATTGTTGGCAGTTAAGGGCCTTTGGCCCACCCAGTCTGCCCACTATGCCAGAATCTTTGCTTCTTCAAGCTTTTCTGAACCAGGTTGTATCCCTCCCCCAACAACCAATATCCCCCTATGCCCATCCCATGCATTCTTAAATCCTGTTATTGTTACTGCCACCACCACTTCCTCCAGTAGGCTGTTCCAGTTGTCCACCACCCTCTCTGTGAAGAAATGCTTCCTCATGTTTCCCCTGAACCTACCTACCTCCCTCCAGTTTCATCCTATCTCCTCTCATCCTTGAGCACCTCTTTCTTTGAAAAATTATATTTTCCTGCACCTTATTTTTCCTCTGTGAGGTACTTATATGTCTCAATCATACCCCTCTTATCTCCGTCCTCTCCTTCAGGGAGTACATATTTAAATCCTTAAGCCTGTCCTTGTAGGGTCTGTGATATATTCCCTGCACCATCCTGGTTGCCCTCCTCTGGACTGCCTCCACCCCATCTATGTCCTTGCATATGTAAGGCCTCCAGGACTGGACACTATACTTGAGGTGTGGCCTCACTAATGTCCTGTATAGAGGCATTATAGCCCCCCTTTTCCTGCTGGTGGTTCCCCTTCCTATGCATCCCAGCATTCTGTTTGCTTTGTCTGCTGCCTTGTCACACTGCCTATCTAAGGTCATCAGAGATGATAACCCCTAGGTCCCCTTCCTGCTTGGAGCATTCTATCCCCCCCCCCAGTTGATATGATGTTCCCAGGTTTTTGTGCCCCATATGCATTATCTTACACTTTTTAGTGTTAAATTCCAACAGCCAATCTCTTGACCAGTCTTTCGTTTCTGCAGATCACTCCTCATTCTATCCACACCCTTCTGGTGTGTCCATCCTGTTGCAGATCTTTATGTCATCTGCAAACAGGCAGATTTTCCCTTCTAGAGATAAAGGGCCCCCATAGCCGTGCTGAAACTGGTGCGGTGCTTCTCAGGGTGTGAATGACTGTGCACTGCAGCATTGTCATTGTCCTCGCATCGGCACTGTCTGTCTAGGCACAGAAAAATACTTATAAACAATGCTTGGAGGGAGAATGTCATAGATAACCCTTTCCTAGCACAGGCCCCTTAATGTGCGTGCACTACAGGGTGCAAAATGTGTCCCATTTCCTGGCAGATAAAACTGCAGCTGAGAACTGGAACACCCCAGTTCCCCAAAATAACGAAATCTTGTTGGTTTAACCTGTACCTATCCAACTGTTTTCTAAAACAACAAATTCTTGTTCGCTTAGCCAGGTTCCATCTGACTGTTTACTCAAATAACTAAAGTGTGTTGGTTTACCCTGTACTCATCCTTTTTTTTTTAACCAGGAGAGAGACACTAAGCTGAAGCTTGTTTACTGGTGCAACCTGGGAGCACAAGGAAGTTAAATGACTTGCTCAGGGTCACACATTATGCAAGTGGGGGCTGTGGGATTCAAACCCAGGTTTGCAGCTCAGAGCCTTAAACCACTGCACTACACTGTCCCCTGACTCATCTTACTGTTTACAAATAGCCGAATCTTGTTATTTTACACAATGCACATCTGGCTATTTTCCTTAAAAAAGGCAATTATTGTGGGTCACAGCCATCTTCCAGAGTGGAAGTAACTCGCCAGAGCTCTCTGTACTCCGACAACATTTACAGAAAAAAAATATCAAATTAAAGAGGATATTTGTTTTTTGGGATGATCACAGTTGCTGTAGGATATCATGCTGAACATTTTGATGTCCGATGAAATATGGGTCGCCCAAAATCGCAGCAACCAAGCTCTGCAAAAGGACAGTTGCCTGCAGCAAACCAGGCTGGAGAATCCTCAGGAGGCATAGGTCCCATTAGTGGTTCTGGATCCTCGAAGGCCCCATGGAAAGTGATGCTCAAGTCCAAGTGGGCCATGGACTTAGAAATAGAAAAGATCCTACAAAAGTTTGAGTCTCATGATTCCACAATTAAGGCACTAACAGGGTCCCTAGCAGACACTGAAACAGACCACTACAGTCTCACAGCCATAGCCACATTAACAAAAGAAAATGAACATCTCCAAGGTCAGCTGGAGGCACTTGAGAATGAATCACACTCTGGCAATGTTCATTTAGTTGGTATCCTGGAGTGCACTGGAGGATGTGACCTGCTATTATTTTCTCACTTTCTTTTTTTCCCCTCCTGCCCCCGGGACCCACTCCTTCCTTCCTCTCCCCCTCCTGTACCACCTTCAGTGGGATCTGCCCCTAGAGTGCCTCCTTCCTACTCCTGCACATTGGGGTCTGTCCCTCTCTGGTGGCCCAGATGGTACCTGAGAGGCTATCATCTAGGGCCACCGGGGGGGATTTTCTCATTTTTCTCCCCCGGTCCCTGCCCTCTGGGATGTCCAGCACTAGGACGTACATCCCGAGAGGAGGTGTGCTGACGCACGCCAGATCTCTCATGCACCACCGACGTCCCCCTTCCCCGGCTCCGAGTGGGGCCGCCTCCATCCCCTTCAGTTGTAGGTGTTCCCACTGGCTGCGAAGGGGGATGCAGAATGCAAATGCGTTCTTGGTTCCCACCCCTGAGAGAGGAGAGCATCTGTTGGGAAGCTCGATCCTCTCTCTCCCCTGCCCACCCCCGGCCACCCGACTGACCTGCTATTATATAGCACAGACTGGTTGTCACAAAATCTTACAGTGCCTTAGGTTTTTGAATGGTCATACTTCAAAAAAGCATATTGTGTTGACCCTAGAATCAGATTGCAGTCTCTTTCCTAGCCCCATACTATCTTGCTGAGACCTGCAGGCATGGAGTTCAGGGTTCTCCTCCATCTTGCTGTGGCACGGGCATCTTACCCACTAGATATCAATGGTTCTGACATTGAAATGTACCCTGACCTCTCATTTCAGACCTGGGCCTGGTGCAGGTGCTTCGATGCCACCCACCACCATCTCTGGAGCCTCGGGATTGTTCACTCCTTCATTCCTGCTCCTGGCCAGGTTGCATATTGTGTACAGAGGACACACCTGCCAATTTCCTGATCCACAAGAAGCAGGTCACTGTTTTGGAAGACTGAGGCTGAATTTGCAGCCCAATCAATAGGACGAGATGGTGCAAAGTCCATTCCAAATGAAGACTGAAGTGAAAGGGCCATTTATAACTTTTCAGACGGACTATAGCCCAAATTGTAGCCATTGGTTTGAAATGATGCATTCGTCTTCCCTTTACACGGCACGTTGATCGATATAAAATACCATGGTGGTAGGGCTGTTCCAGAGGTGCAGAATGCGCTACCTATATTTGGGTCTTACTTCATTAATGCCAGAGGCATGATAATGGCTGCTTGTTGGCCATTTTGGGACCCCCATAAGCTTCTTTCAGCACGTATCACCTCTTTTCGTCGACACCCTGATGGCGAAACAAGGAAAAGGACCATTACGGCGACATTTGTGGTAATGGTCCACTTTCCTTGTTTCGCCTTCCCCCAGTGTTCCACCCCCTCCCCGGACCAAGTCTGACCTGGAGTTGGAATCTTAGAGTCCAGGGGGTGTGGGGAGCAGAGCCCCCCACATGGGGTGTGTCGGGGGTGTAGCCCCCCACAGAAAACAAGGAGTCAAGAGGCGGCACAATACCTGCATCAGTATTGTGCTATCGCTGTGGGGGAGGTCGGAATTTTCACTGACGGGAAAATGTGGTGCTTCCATTTCAGCACTATGCAGTAAGTAAAGGAAGACTGGGTGATTCATGTCTGGCAGGAAATGTTCCATTTTACCCACAGTATTGCTGCCAGTTTACTGTTTGCAAGTTTCCTGTTAACTTGCTACTGGGAAAATTTTATGGTTCCACTTTAATGCCTGCCTAATTTAACGTTTGTTCAGGGGGGTATAGTGAGTTCAACAGTGGGTTCACAATTTCTTAAGTTTTCTACTTAGTTGTAACCAGGTTTAAACAGCAATCTTTGGTTTCTGTGTGTTCCCATTACCTGTATGTTCTCCCTGTGTAAACACTTATGACCACTGAAGGTGGTTAGCATTTCTGTATGATTTTTGGGGTGAGTCATATTTTAGGGTTACCCCCTGTTCATGATTATACAGCGGCTCTCAACTGTATATCAAATGTAGCTAGTTTGTGCCAAATATTGTTGGCTTGTTGTTATTGCCATATATGAGGAAATTAATGCCTCTGTACGATACATGCAAACTAATAAATATAAAATTAAAAAAAGGAATTATGACTGGTTTGTCCTGTGCCTATCTGACCATTTAATTATTTATTTGTTTCTGATTATCAGGTAAGATACACTAAGCAATGCCCACAGAGGTCTATTTTTCAGGCAAAACATTCAGACACATTACAGTATCAATAAATGGTACCAGTACATGGTATTAAAAATAACAGAAAGAACATAATTAGAAATAAACAAAGACAAAAGATACATAAACTGGACCTAGCAGCTGATGACAACTACTTCCAGAAAATAGTAAAACATAGATACATTGAATTTGTTGTCAGAAAAGGACTGCATGGCCCATCTAGTCTGCCCATTTTTTCTACCTATACTGCATACTGTGGTTGATCTGCAGCCACTCCCCGATCTCATACTATGGCATTCATTACAGAGCTGATTAGACTGATAATTAAGGATGGGACAAAGCCTCACCTTGAAAACTGGTTGCCCCTTCCAGTGTGACACCCCGACAGTGATTCCCGAAAACAGACCGTGACAGTGACTGTTGCTGTAATGCTCTGTTTTCAGGTGAAGCATTTCTCCAGGTGCTTTGCCCCTTTTCTGGAATGTCTCCGATCTAGAGTTGATTATATTGAAATCTGGGTGGTACGGGGGAGGGCAAAGCCCACTGCATGGAGGGTGCAGGGGGGCTACAAAACCCTTCGTTTTGCAGATGGCACAATACCGGTGTCGGTATTGTGTCATCACTGTGCGGAAGGTCGGAAAATTCACTGTCAGCCTCCAGTGGTGCTTCCAAAACAGTGGTACTTCCCTTGAAAACTGAGTCACAAGCAAACTTAGGTGGCTTGTACTCAAACAAACCTGCAGCAAGCAACCTTGGTTTGATCGGATATTTAGCCTTCTGTTTAAAAGCTTAGGTCCCTTTCCTTAAATTGCAGTGGCTCACAGGCATGTACTGCCTGCCCACATCAGCCGAACTGTCATTCCCCCTGCGTCCCTCCCTCCGAGTCCTCGCACCTCCTTGACTGCACCACCTTTTACATGTACATGTGCAGCACTATCTATGGTAGGGAGCAAGTAGGCAGCATCGCAGTCGTGTCGCCTTTTGCCATTCTCATTGCAACTGCCAGTTATCTCAGGGTGCAATGATGAGAGGAGTAAGGTGCACGGAGGGCGGGCTGTCCTCAGAAAGATGTGTGAGGAGGGGGTTGTGGACTGGTGTCTAGTGGTATGGAGTGAACAGAGGGAGCAAGCTGACACAGGTGGAGATGAGGCGGGAGTGGCAAGGGGAGAACACGTTGAGACAGGTGGAGATGAGGCGGGAGTGGCAAGGGGAGAACACGTTGAGACAGGTGGAGATGAGGCGGGAGTGGCAAAGGGAGAACACGTTGAGACAGGTGGAGATGAGGCGGGAGTGGCAAAGGGAGAACACGTTGAGACAGGTGGAGATGAGGCAGGAGTGGCAAAGGGAGAACACGTTGAGACAGGTGGAGGTGAGGTGGGAGTGGCAAAGGGAGAACAAGTTGAGACAGGTGGAGATGAGGTGGGAGTGGCAAAGGGAGAACACGTTGAGACAGCTGGAGATGAGGCGGGAGTGGCAAGAGGAGAACACGTTGAGACAGGTGGAGATGAGGCGGGAGTGGCAAAGGGAGAACACGTTGAGACAGGTGGAGATGAGGTGGGAGTGGCAAAGGGAGAACACGTTGAGACAGGTGGAGATAAGGCGGGAGTGGCAAAGGGAGAACATGTTGAGACAGGTGGAGATGAGGCGGAGTGGCAAGGGAGAACAAGTTGGAGACAGGTGGAGATGAGGCGGAGTGGCAAAGGGAGAACAAGTTGAGACAGGTGGAGATGAGGCGGGAGTGGCAAAGGGAGAACAAGTTGAGACAGGTGGAGATGAGGCGGGAGTGGCAAAGGGAGAACAAGTTGAGACAGGTGGAGATGAGGCGGGAGTGGCAAGGGGAGAACAAGCTGAGACAGGTGGAGATAAGGTGGGAGTGGCAAAGGGAGAACAAGTTGAGACAGGTGGAGATGAGGCGGGAGTGGCAAGGGGAGAACAAGTTGAGACAGGTGGAGATGAGGCGGGAGTGGCAAAGGGAGACAAGTTGAGACAGGTGGAGATGAGGCGGGAGTGGCAAGGGGAGAACAAGTTGAGACAGGTGGAGATGAGGCGGCATTGGCGTGGGGAGAACAAGTTGAGACAGGTGGAGATGAGGCGGGAGTGGCAAAGGGAGAACAAGTTGAGACAGGTGGAGATGAGGCGGGAGTGGCAAGGGGAGAACAAGCTGAGACAGGTGGAGATGAGGTGGGAGTGGCAAAGGGAGAACAAGTTGAGACAGGTGGAGATGAGGTGGGAGTGGCAAAGGGAGAACAAGTTGAGACAGGTGGAGATGAGGCGGGAGTGGCAAGGGGAGAACAAGTTGAGACAGGTGGAGATGAGGCGGGTGTGAGGAGACAAGTTGAGACAGGTGGAGATGAGGCGGGGTGGCAAGGGGAGAACAAGTTGAGACAGGTGGAGATGAGGCGGCATTGGCGTGGGGAGAACAAGTTGAGACAGGTGGAGATGAGGCGGGAGTGACTACTTGAGAGTGGGCATCACTGCAGATCATTCAGCAGCATCCCGAAGGAGGTATTTAAAGAGCCCCTGGCACCATTCCAAAAACTTGGAAAAAATGTGAGATTTAGACAGTTCAGTTTATATTTCATGTATTTTCTGCAATTATTTACCTTTTTTCTTTATTACCAAGGACAGCTGTATGAAAGAGGCTTACTGTCCCTTAGACTTTATCTGCTCTTTCTGCTATCCTACATATGACATCATAATCCAGGTTGCAGCTGGAAACAAGCTTCTGGTCATGGTGCTTTTCCCGGTTACCAACTTTTAAATAAATAAATAATTCCCCATTTATGGCGTCGTAATTATCCCCACAACAACAGACAGTGATGTTATAAACAGAACTGTGATGTCATATGTAGGCAAGCAGCCAGAACAGATGAGGCAGTGATCTTGTTTACATGCAAATGTCCTTAGTAATAAAGAAGAATGAGAAATATAGAAACAATATTAAAATATAAGCTCACTTGTGCTAAACATTACATTTCCTCAAAGTTGTTACAACTGTGTCAGGGGCTCTTTAATTATTGCTTTTAATTATTTAAAATGATGGTGCTGATCTGATTGTGAATGAAACTGATCAGGTTTTGTTTAATGGAGACCAGGCAGTCAGGGGCCCAGTGAGAATCTCTGGGTCGTGGGGGTGTTATTACATCCATCTGGAACATAAAAATGAAATTTAATGCGTGGCTAAAAAAGTAAAATGAATCAGAGGCACAAAACTGGCATGCAGTCATTGGAATTTGGCAATGTGTTTTTTGTTTTTTTGTAGTGTTTTATACCATCTGATAACTGCTGCCTGTTACGTAGTTCAATATGGTATTTCATCTTATGGTAGGTGTGGAAGTGCAGTTGATTTAACTGAAGCAATTGTATTATGCAGCTCTTGTTTCATGTGCTTGTATGTGACTTTTTTTAAAGTGTACTGATTGGATGCTGCATTATGTCTATCCACTGATGTGTGCATCCTGTAGGCTGGATATATCATGTAACCACTGTTGTACGCGTCCTGTAGGCTGGATATATTGTTCATCCACTGCTGTGCTCATCCTGTAGGCTGGCTACATCATGTAACCACTGAAGTGTGCATCCTGTAGGCTGGATATATCATGTAACCACTGATGTGTGCATCCTGTAGGCTGGATACATCATATATCCACTGATGTGCGCATCCTGTGGGCTGGATATATTGTGTATCCACTGATGTCCTCGTCCTGTAGGCTGGATATATTGTTCATCCACTGCTGTGCTCATTCTGTAGGCTGGATATATCATGTATCCGCTGATGTGCACATCCTGTAGGCTGTATATATCATGTAGCCACTGATGTGCTCATCCTGCAGGCTGGATATATCATCTATCCACTAATGTGCACATCCTGTGGGCTGGATATATTGTGTATCCACTGATGTTCTCGTCCTGTAGGCAAGATATATTGTCTATCCACTGATGTGCGCATCTTGTAGGCTGGATATATTGTGTAGCCACTGATGTGCATATCCTGTAGGCTGGATATATTGTGTAGCCACTGATGTGCACATCCTGTAGGCTGGATATATTGTGCAGCCATGATGTGCGCATCCTGTAGGCTGGATATATTGTGTAGCCACTGATGTACGCATCCTGTAGGCTGGATATATTGTGTAGCCACTGATGTGCGCATCCTGTAGGCTGGATATATTGTGTATCCACTGATGTGCAAATCCTGTAGGCTGGATTTATTGTCTATCCACTGATGTGCGCATCCTGTAGGCTGGATATGTTGTGTAGCCACTGATGTGCGCATCCTGTAGGCTGGATATATTGTGTAGCCACTGATGTGCGCATCCTGTAGGCTAGATTTATTGTCTATCCACTGATGTGTGCATCCTGTAGGCTGGATATATCATGTATCACTGATGTGTGCATCCTGTAGGCTGGATATATCATGTATACACTGATATGCGCATCCTGTGGGCTGGATATATTGTGTATCCACTGATGTCCTCGTCCTGTAGGCTGGATATATTGTTCATCTACTGCTGTGCTCATCCTGTAGGCTGGATATATCATGTATCCGCTGATGTGCACATCCTGTAGGCTGGATATATAATGTAGCCACTGATGTGCTCATCCTGCAGGCTAGATATATCATCTATCCACTAATGTGCGCATCCTGTGGGCTGGATATATTGTGTATCCACTGATGTCCTCGTCCTGTAGGCAAGATATATTGTCTATCCACTGATGTGCGCATCCTGTAGGCTGGATATATTGTGTAGCCACTGATGTGCACATCCTGTAGGCTAGATATATTGTGTAGCCACTGATGTGCGCATCCTGTAGGCTGGATATATTGTGTAGCCACTGATGTGCGCATCCTGTAGGCTAGATTTATTGTCTATCCATTGATGTGTACATCCTGTAGGCTGGATATATCATGTATCACTGATGTGTGCATCCTGTAGGCTGGATATATTGTGTAGCCACTGATGTGTGCATCCTGTAGGCTGGATATATTGTGTAGCCACTGATGTGCACATCCTGTAGGCTGGATTTATTGTGTATCCACTGATGTTCTTGTCCTGTAGGCAGGATATATTGTCTATCCACTGATGTGCACATCCTGTAGGCTGGATTTATTGTCTATCCACTGATGTGCATCCTGTAGGCTGGATATATCATGTATCCACTGATCTGCACATCCTGTAGACTGGCTATATGTATATCGTGTAGCCACTGATGTGCACATCCTGTAGGCTGGCCGTATCATGTAACCAGTGATGTGTGCATCCTTTAGGCTGGATACAGCATGTATCCACTGATGTGCGCATCCTGTAGGCTGGCTATATTATGTAGCCACTGATATGTGCATCCTGTAGGCTGGCTATATATATCATGTATCTGCTGATGTGCACATCCTGTAGGCTGGCTATAACGTGTAACCACTGATGTGCTCATCCTGTAGGATGGCTATTCTGTATCCATTCATGTGCGCATCCTGTAGGCTGGATATATCATGTATCCACTGATGTGCACATCCTGTAGGTCGGCCATATCGTGTAACCACTGATGTGCGCATTCTTTATGTTGGATATATCATATATCCACTGATGTGCATATCCTGTAGGCTGGCTATATTATGTACCCACTGATGTGTGCATCCTGTAGGCTGGATATATCATGTAACCACTAATGTGCGCATCCTGTAGGCTGGATATATCATGTATCCACTGATGTGCACATCCTGTAGGCTGGATATAACGTGTATCCACTGATGTGCGCATCCTATAGGCTGGATATATCGTGTATCCACTGATGTGCTCATCCTGTAGGCTGGATATATTGTCTATCCAGTGATGTGCACATCCTGCAGGCTGGATATATTGTATAGCCACTGATGTGTGTATATTTTAGGCTGGTTATATTGTGTAACCACTGATGTGTGCTTCCTGTATCCTGATATATCATGTAACCACTGATGTGCGCATCCTGTAGGATGGATATATTGTGTAACCACTGAGGTGTGCATCCTGTAGGCTAGATATATCATGTAACCACGGATGTGTGCATCCTGTAGGCTAGATATATCATGTAACCACTGATGTGTGCATCCTGTAGGCTAGATATATCATGTAACCACTGATGTGCACATCCTGTAGGCTGGCTATATCTTGTATCCACTGATGTGTGTATCTTGTAGGCTAGATATATCATGTAACCACTGATGTGTGCATCCTGTAGGATGGATCTATCGTGTAACCACTGATGTGCACATCCTGTAGGCTAGATATATCATGTAACCACTGATGTGCACATCCTGTAGGATGGATATATCATGTAGCCACTGATGTGCACATCCTGTAGGCTGGCTATATCATGTAACCACTGATGTGTGCATCCTGTAGGCTAGATATATATTATGTAACCACTGATGTGCGCATCCTGTAGGCTGGATGTATCATGTAACCACTGATGTGCACATCCTGTAGGCTGGTTATATCTTGTATCCACTGATGTGCACATCCTGTAGGCTAGTTATATCATGTAACCACTGATGTGCACATCCTGTAGGATGGATATATCGTGTAACCACTGATGTGCACATCCTGTAGGCTGGCTACATCATGTAACCACTGATGTGTGCATCCTGTAGGCTGTATATATTGTGTATCCACTGATGTGCACATCCTGTAGGCTGTGATATATTGTCTATCCACTGATATGCGCATCCTGTAGGCTGGCTATATCATGTATCCACTGATGTGCTCATCCTGTAGGCTGGATATATCGTGTATCCACTGATGTGCACATCCTATAGGCTGGATATATCATGTATCCACTGATATGCACATCCTGTAGGCTGGATATATTGTCTATCCACTGATGTGCGCATCCTGTAGGCTGGATATATCGTGTATCCACTGATGTGCTCATCCTGTAGGCTGGATATATTGTCTATCCACTGATGTGCACATCCTGCAGGCTGGATATATTGTATAGCCCCTGATGTGTGTATATTTTAGGCTGGTTATATCATGTAACCACTGATGTGCGCATCCTGTAGGATGGATATATTGTGTAACCACTGATGTGTGCATCCTGTAGGCTAGACATATCATGTAACCACTGATGTGCACATCCTGTAGGCTGGCTATATCTTGTATCCACTGATGTGTGTATCCTGTAGGCTGGAGATATCATGTAACCACTGATGTGTGCATCCTGTAGGATGGATCTATCATGTAACCCCTGATGTGCACATCCTGTAGGCTAGATATATCATGTAACCACTGATGTGTGCATCCTGTAGGATGGATATATCATGTAACCACTGATGTGCACATCCTGTAGGCTGGCTATATCATGTAACCACTGATGTGTGCATCCTGTAGGCTAGATATATCATGTAACCACTGATGTGTGCGTCCTGTAGGCTGGATGTATCATGTAACCACTGATGTGCGCATCCTGTAGGCTGGCTATATCTTGTATCCACTGATGTGCACATCCTGTAGGCTAGATATATCATGTAATCACTGATGTGCGCATCCTGTAGGATGGATATATCGTGTAACCACTGATGTGCTCATCCTGTAGGCTGGCTACATCATGTAACCACTGATGTGTGCATCCTGTAGGCTGGATATATCATGTAACCACTGAAGTGCGCATCCTGTAGGCTGGATGTATCATGTAATCACTGATGTGTGCATCCTGTAGGCTGGATATATCATGTAACCACTGATGTGCACATCCTGTAGGCTGACTATATCTTGTATCCACTGATGTGTGCATCCTGTAGGCTAGATATATCATGTAACCACTGATGTGCGCATCCTGTAGACTGGATGTATCATGTAACCACTGATGTGTGCATCCTGTAGGATGGATATATCGTGTAGCCACTGATGTGCACATCCTGTAGGCTGGCTATATCTTGTATCCACTGATGTGTGCATCCTGTAGGCTGGATGTATCATGTAACCACTGATGTGTGCATCCTGTAGGCTGGATGTATCATGTAACCACTGATGTGCACATCCTGTAGGCTAGATATATCATGTAACCACTGATGTGTGCATCCTGTAGGCTGGATGTATCATGTAACCACTGATGTGCACATCCTGTAGGCTAGATATATCATGTAACCACTGATGTGCGCATCCTGTAGGCTGGCTATGTCTTGTATCCACTGATGTGTGCATCCTGTAGGCTAGATATATCATGTAACCACTGATGTGCACATCCTGTAGGCTGGCTATATCTTGTATCCACTGATGTGTGCATCCTGTAGGCTAGATATATCATGTAACCACTGATGTGTGCATCCTGTAGGCTGGATATATCATGTAACCACTGATGTGCGCATCCTGTAGGCTGGATATATCATGTAACCACTGATGTGCACATCCTGTAGGCTGGATATATCGTGTAACCACTGATGTGCACATAGTGTAGGCTGGATATATCATGTAACCACTGATGTGTGCATCCTGTAGGATGGATATATCATGTAACCACTGATGTGCGCATCCTGTAGACTGGATGTATCATGTAACCACTGATGTGTGCATCCTGTAGGATGGATATATCGTGTAGCCACTGATGTGCGCATCCTGTAGGCTGGATATATCATGTAACCACTGATGTGCGCATCCTGTAGGCTGGATGTATCATGTAACCACTGATGTACACATCCTGTAGGCTAGATATATCATGTAACCACTGATGTGCGCATCCTGTAGGCTGGCTATGTCTTGTATCCACTGATGTGTGCATCCTGTAGGCTAGATATATCATGTAACCACTGATGTGTGCATCCTGTAGGCTGGCTATATCTTGTATCCACTGATGTGTGCATCCTGTAGGCTAGCTATATCATGTAACCACTGATGCGTGCATCCTGTAGGCTGGATATATCATGTAACCACTGATGTGCGCATCCTGTAGGCTGGATATATCATGTAACCACTGATGTGCGCATCCTGTAGGCTGGATATATCGTGTAACCACTGATGTGCACATAGTGTAGGCTGGATATATCATGTAACCACTGATGTGTGCATCCTGTAGGATGGATATATCATGTAACCACTGATGTGCGCATCCTGTAGGATGGATATATCATGTAACCACTGATGTGCGCATCCTGTAGGCTGGATATATCATGTATGCTGCTGTTGCTGCCCATTGCCCAAAGCTCCAATGAGAATTTAAACAAGATATGATTCTTGTGACCGTTTAAAAACAGGACCTCCAGATCTGGACTGGGTAACAATAGTAAATATAGACTGGCCTGTGCAGCTGGACAAGCCAGACCAGGCATAAGTTCTAAGAATATTGCTGGTCTAGCCACTTTCTTCGGACAGACCACTGTGACTTTTAGCTGTTTGGTCTAAGCTGGTCCTGGTGGTCTGGATTTCATCCCAGCTTAGACAGTGATGAAAACGAGACTACCAGAATGTGACTGGATGAGAGAGGTATAAGTCTGTCTAGCTTGTACATCCAGAGTGGCCAAAGTAGCAATATACACACACAACAAGTACCCATCCCGGATGGACCAGCTTTTTGCTCTGCAGGTTGGTTGAAAAAAACAAAGACTTTAACAGCAGAATGAGATGTATCTCTGACAATATACTCTTCACTGCCTGAAAATATCTTATTTTCACCATTGGACCAGGGAGATCCAAATCTGAACCCTTTGTGAAACCAAATCCCAAACTCAGCATGGATATGGCAAATTCAAAACCAAATCCAAATCCCATCTCATCCTGGAGTTGGTAAATTCAATGCCCATCCCTGCTGATAATCTCAAACTAAATTCAGAATAAACAGCCCTTGGTATTATACAGACAGTGTCTTAGAAGGAACAATAAAGACACAGTGATGGATAAAAATGTTTAAATTAACTTTATTTGACAAACATAGTAAATCGCTAATCAAATACTGAATGTGGTCAGATACTGACTCCAGTTGTGTTTAAATTGTTTAATAGGCAGTATCCTAAACAAACATTGTTTGCTTTGTAGAATGCAGTTGCAGTTACAGTAAAATAGATGTACTACAAGACTCTCAGTGAGATATGAGACCTACCACTGATGAAGCATTAAATTGGGACAACCAACTAGTATAGCTAACACTGATGATGTAGTTAGTCTGGACAGCTGAAAGTTTGGACAGCTGAAAGATCATGCCCAATCGTATTAGACAGTCAATGATCAGGGTTAACACTGAAAAAAGGGGTTAATTTGGAAAACTAAACATCATGGCTAACACTGATGAAGAGGCTTGTTTGGACAGCTAAAAAGTATGCTCAGCACTGATGAAGCAGTTAATTTAGACAGCCAAACACCATGGCTACTGAAGCAGTTAGTTTAGACTGTCAAACACTGTGGCTAAGACTGATGAAGCAGTTAGTTTAGACAGCCAAATGCCATAACTAACACTGATGAAGCAGTTAGTTTAAACAGCCAAACACCATGGCTACTGAAGCAGTTTAGGCAGCTAAACAGCATGGCTAACACTGATGAAGCAGTTAGTTTAGACAGCCAAATACTGTGGCTAACACTGATGAAGCAGCTAGTTTAGACAGCCAAATACCGAGGCTAACACTGATGAAGCACTTAGTTTAGACAGCCAAATACCGTAGCTAACACTGATGAAGCAGTTAGTTTGGACAACTGAAAAACATGCCCAGCACTGATGAAGTGGAGAGACTGGGCAGCCAAAGACCAATAAAGTGATTAGTTTGGACAGCCGAAGATCATGATGTTTTCAGCAAACTCTCTGAAATCTGTACATCGCTGCTCATGTTCTGCATCTTGGCACTCAACTTCTGATGGCCACCACTCAATCCATGTACCTTTTCCAATAAGGTAGGTCATCCTGAAACAGAAAAAAATGTTTTATAGGCAAAACTACAAACAGTTCTAAAAGCTCAACACAGGCATTATATTTTTGATGAGACCGGGATCTGTTACCACAGGTCATTACTACATTCTTGGTCTTTGTATGGATGACCAGAGACAACTCGTTGTATGTACTCTGTGTGCTCCTGCTTGGCCTCTTTGTCCCTTTTCAGCGTGACTGCCAGTCCCATCTCCTGCGTTACTTGAGTCTTTACAAACACAAGTTTGGGCACAACACCAGCCTTTTAGGAAAAACTCCGTCAGCAACTGTATCAAAACTATTACATTTTATTGTATAAAAAGATAAAACTAACACTCTGACAGTAACATTACTCCAGCAGAGTGTCAGTTTTATCTTTTTATACAATAAAATGTAAAGTTTTGATACAATTGCTGGGTGGAGTTTTTCCTGAAAAGGCTGGAGTTGTGCCCGAATTAGTGTTTCTATGGTCTGGATTTTTTTTGGTGAGCACCACCATCCGTGTGTGCACTCTGGTGAGCAGAATTACCTGGGTCTTATCTCGCCTTTGAGAGAGCTCCACTGGCTCACCCTTCCTAAGCAAGTCCTTTGTGGTAGATCCAAGCCTCCCAGATGTCCACACTGAAGTTATGATTTATGGAGGAGAGATGGTTCCATGTCATAATGGCGATCACGGAATAGCGATCACTGTTTAGGCGAGAGTACATCGCCCCCCCCGCACCCCTCTACTAAAGGATTCTCAGCTTCAGCGGGATGCATGTCAGGGTGGGGGGGTGCAAAACTAAAAAAGAAAACCCTACCCAGTAAAAACATGAGTGCACCAAGAGCTAAACCTGGCACCCTCCCAACCCAGCCTGCCACCAACCCACCACACCACACAACCAGCTTGTCAGCCCACTGCCGCACTACACCTCAGAAACCCTCCTTCCCCTTCCGCCCATCAAATGATGTGCCCCCCCACGTGTGTGTATACATAGTGACATCCTGTCATTATATTCACCTACCCCCCCAATCTGGTCTCCCCCCTGCCAGGTAGCCCTGTGCACAGATGCCATGACTGAATCGACCTTTTTGAAAGTGCCCAGTCGTGGTCACCATTATCACAGGCTACCAGTGAGACCAGTCAGAACTGTGGGGTCTGCTGCTGTCAGCCTTTATTCCAATAGCAGTTGTTTTCCACCTTAGTGTTCTGCCCCTTGATGGTAAAGTAATGTTTCTCCAATGTGTGCACATACCAGCCATGTGTTGTGGCATACCAATTGCTGCTCCCTCACTCACTGCTCATGTTGTGCCCCCCCGGAACACTAAAGGGTGCTTACAGCACAGACACCCTGGAGGAGGTGAGCATCCACTAGAAAGCTCAGCCCCTTCCCAACAGGCCCTCTAGATCCCCCCAAGCTTGTGTCTGAATCTGGGTTGGCAGATTTGTACATTGCACTGCTGTTGCATTGCCTTTGACTGGCCAGCAGATATACAGCACTGCTGGACTGTCATTAGCTGGCTAGCCAAGACACAGCACTGCTGCATTGCTATTGTCTGGCTTGCAGAGAAACAGCACTGCTGCACTGCCATTGATTGGCCCGCAGAGACACAGCAGTGTTTTTTTTTTTTTTTTATTTAGTTGTTTAACCAGGTATAGCACACTAAGCTGGAAGCTTTTTTACAGGAGCGACCTGGGAGCACAAGGAGGTTAAGTGACTTGCTCAGGGTCACACAGTATGCAAGTGGAAGCTGTGGGATTAAAACCCAGGTCTAGTCTGCTGGATGTCACCAGATTTGCAGCTCAGAGCCTTAGACCACTGCGCTATACTGCCTATACTGCAGTGTTGCATTGCCATTGGCTGGCCAGCAGAGACCTAGCACTACTGCAATGCCATTGACAGGCTAGCAGAGACACAGCACTGCTGTGGTACCACTGGCTTACCATCAGAGATACAGCAGTGCTGCATTGTCATTGGCTGGCCAGTAGAGACACAGCACTGATTCATTGCAAAGCAACAACAAAAACACTAACACCTCATTGGAATGTGTCACACTCCCCTACCAAGGTAGTGATGAATGATATATGTTCCATATGAAAAGGAAACACACTGTGTCACAGCTTGAAGGAGTACTTACCCCTACTTCTGGTTGTGCACACAACTGTTTGTGAAATACTGATAACACAGCAAACATTAGTTTCTATATTTGTTTAAACCACAGAAGATGCTGTATGACTTACTCTGTTTTTAAATCCCAGAGGTCGGAGCTGTGTCCCATGATTAGATACTCCTTGTTAACCTGGAGGTTAAGCGATTCCCTGCAGAGCTTGTGGGTGATGAACCTCCTCTTTGACTTCTGTGGGGCTTCATCACTCCCTGCAAGAGATTGTCTGGTCAGAAAATGATGGCAAAAGCAACACCATATGACATGCTAAACACATAGCTAACTATTTATTGATTAATTGATTATAATTACTGGTGACCATAAATATCAACCGGATTACTGTTTTGTTAAAAATGCATATCAACCAGATTTTGGGTTATTATAGAATCTGTCGGCAGATAAGGACCATACAGCCCACTCAGTCTACCCATTATGCTCCAAAGGCAATAAAAACCTGAAATCTGGTTGATTTGACACTTTATAATAACCCAAAATCCGACTGATATGACATTCCCCAAAGAAACTGTTGCATTCCTTTGTTTCACAAAAAGTATTTCAACTGCAGTATTTTCAACTGTGTTTTATTCATGTACATTTCAATTTCTTCAAAAATAAGACGGCATGGTATCTAAAAATGTCTTTCTTTCAAGCTGCTAGAAATACAGTCTAAACCTCCACACTAGCAATTATAAAAAATAAAGGATAGGTGAGTTTGATGTTATGGATTTTTTCACACACCCGAGATGTGTGATGACCACATAAACCTCTCGAGGCTTAGCCCTCAAGGTTTATGGGTCACCACACACCTCGGATGTGTGAAAAAAATTCATAACACACACTTCTCTATCCTTTATTCTCTATGTAATAATCGGATAACACCTTTTGAGTCCAATGGGCTCATTTACAAAGGTTCCACGTCAGATGGAGAATACAGAACTTTACAGTAGAGGATTTATACCAAATACATAATAACAAGCATTAGTATATCAAAGTAGAGGATTTAAGCCAAAATAATAACAACAAGCCTTCAGAGTCAATAATTAGTACATCAGAGCAATACTCAGGAGACAGAGATTCAGGATTCCATGTCAGGTAGAGAGTATGGAGTTTTATATGTATTGTTATGTAATTTTCTTTATGTATTGTATACTTGTCTGTATACCTGTCCCAGGACCTCCTTGTGAATGAGCTTGCTCAACGGAGATTTCCTGCAATAAACTTGACCTTAGAGAGGATTTAAACAAAAATCATAATTGACAGACTTTAGAGTGAATACATAGTACAACAGAGCAATAATCAGGAAACCAGAGAATTGGGGAAGAGAGAGGGGAAGGGCTGAAATAAGGGGGGTAGGGTAGAGGATGGGGTAAAGGGAAGGGTTTGGATAGGAGACCCGAGAGTAGAAAGGGTCGGTTGGTCGGGGAAGGGGGCAGTGAAGCAGCTTAAATAGCCTTGTCAAAAGGGGGGAGTGGGGGGGATGAGGCAGAATCAAGGACTTAGTCAAACTGATAGCCAAGACACCCATGGAAATGTGACAAATGTGTTTTATGTGACCCTTTTCAAACACAACACCCTTCATCCTTCATGAGGCTGCAGGCACAGAGATACATGGCAGAGTCTCTCGGCCAAGAGCAACTTGAACTTGAAATAAGTAAGTGTACAGTATATGCACTGATGAAAGTCACAAAAAGGTTGCACAAAAAATAGCTTTCAGTGTGCGCTGATCACTTTATTCCCACTGTTTGCAGAGCACAACTGCATTTGTAATTACACTAAATAATAAGCAGAGTATGTATAAGTGCTTTCTTTTTGCTTACAGGTATGTGTGCTTAACAAATCGGTGGGTTCTTATTGTGAAAAATAAAATAAAAAACAACATTCTAAACAATTTTTTGTTCTTGGGCAGGATTCACAAAGCTTTGCCTGGGCTCAAGCCCAGTTTGCCCAATGCAAACTGAGTTTAGCCTGGAGCTGGTATTCATTGGTCAGCCAATGAGCTTGTAGTGTAAACTGTAAGCTGTCACTGACAGTTCACTTGGCAGGCAGCTGTGGAGGTCTGTGGAGGGCTGTGCTGCTCGCTGACCGTCGGCCATCCTGAGGCGGAGGGAGTGGGGTGGGATGTTACCAGAGTGAGTAGGGGGTTGGGGGAACCACTACACTATGGAAATTGCATACATTGCATGTAGGGATAGGAAAAGGAAAGGGAAATTGTTTAACCAGGAAAGGCACACTAAGCCAAAGCTTGTTTCCAGGTGTGACCTGGGAGCACAAGGAAGTTAAGTGATTTGCTCAGATCACACAATATGCAAGTGGGGGCTGTGGGATTCAAACCCCGGTCTCCAGGTTTGCAACTCAGAGCTTTAAATTATATAGGGTAGGGTGATTGGGCAACAGATTGGTGAGGGGGGGCTCTAGTACAGTTTGGCTGTGCATTTTATTTCTAATTGAGTGGGCGATCTGGCACTGGTGAGGGGCTCTACGCATTGGATATACATTTTCTATATTCTGTTGGGTGATCAGGCACTGGTGAGGGGCTCTATGCTTTGGATATACATTTTTCTATATTCTGTTGGGTGATCAGGTACTGGTGGTGGGCTCTATACTTTAGATATACATTTTCTATATTCTGTTGGGTGATCAGGCACTGGTGAGGGGCTCTACGCTTTGGATATACATTTTTCTATATTCTGTTGGGTGATCAGGCACTGGTGGGGGGCTCTACGCTTTAGATATACATTTTCTATATTCCGTTGGGTGATCAGGCACTGGTGAAGGGTTCTACGCTTTGGATATACATTTTTCTATATTCTGTTGGGTGATCAGGCAATGGAGGGGGCTCTACACTTTGGATATACATTTTTCTATATTCCGTTGGGTGATCAGGCACTGGTGGGGGGCTCTATGCTTTGGATATACATTTTTCTATATTCCGTTGGGTGATCAGGCACTGGTGGGGGCTCTATGCTTTGGATATACATTTTTCTATATTCCGTTGGGTGATCAGGCACTGGTGGGGGGCTCTATGCTTTGGATATACATTTTTCCATATTCCGTTGGGTGATCAAGCACTGGTGGGGGACTCTATGCTTTGGATATACATTTTTCTATATTCCGTTGGGTGATCAGGCACTGGTGGGGGACTCTACGCTTTGGATATACATTTTTCTATATTCCGTTGGGTGATCAGATGCTGGTGGGGGATCTACGCTTTGGATATACATTTTTCTATATTCTGTTGGGTGCTCAGGCAATGGAGGGGGCTCTACACTTTGGATATGCATTTTTCTATATTCCGTTGGGTGATCAGGCACTGGTGGGGGGGGCTCTATGCTTTGGATATGCATTTTTCTATATTCCGTTGGGTGATCAGGCACTGGTGGGGGGCTCTGTGCTTTGGATATACATTTTTCTATATTCCGTTGGGTGATCAGGCACTGGTGGGGGACTCTACGCTTTGGATATACATTTTTCTATATTCCATTGGGTGATCAGATGCTGGTGGGGGATCTACGCTTTGGATATACATTTTTCTATATTCTGTTGGGTGATCAGGCACTGGTGGGGGGCTCTACACTTTGGATATACATTTTTCTATATTCCGTTGGATGATCAGGCACTGGTGGGGGGCTCTACGCTTTGGATATACATTTTTCTATATTCCGTTGGGTGATCAGGCACTGGTGGGGGGCTCTACGCTTTGGATATACATTTCTCTATGTTCCATTGGGTGACTGGACACCAGGATGGGACAGTGCTCTGTGGGATGATTGTTTTTACCCTCGCATCCACAGTCAGGGTGGGAGGGGGGCACAGCTTGACTGTGGGGGACTGTGGCTGTGTGAGGCTTAGGCTGTTGAGGGGAGTGCCCATACTGTCGCACTAATGGTATGCACATGAGCCCATTATGGGCATGCTAATGGCCACTAGCACCTTGCCTGCCCAATGGGCTCATTTGCATGCCTCTCTTTGTGAATAGCTCATTGGCGCCTGAGCACTATTGCTGGCAGCCCATTCACCTGACTGGCTGTTGGGGGCAGCACTACTGAGGTTGCCAGTGTTTTCCCTGGGCTAGTGCTGCCCCCACCTGTAGCTAGTCACAGTGGGATGATGTGGTGGGCTATCCCATTGTGACTAGCACTTTGTGCTCTGCACTTTGCCCTTTTTTGGTGAATCCTAGCCCTGGTCGCTTAATTGTTTTCAAAGCAAAACCTAAATGTGCCCTGTGGAGCCATTTGGAAGCCATGTAAGGTACAGTAGATTGCTACACTTCCTTCACTTTCAGGGTTCAGACTTTAATATATGAAAAATAATAAAATCAATATCGCTTACTAACTGTTGATGTCTTTGAGCAAAAACAAGATTAGTAATGAGGTAAAAAGAGATCTCATAACACTCTGTAAGAAACATGCATCTCAACTATTGATTTATGAAAGGACAGATGATTGGCAGGTAAGGAGGGTCTACACTTTACACGGTATCTTTAACAAAATTGTTTTTAATATAGAAATAGATTTTGTTTTAATTTTCTTAAATTGTTCTCAGTTTATGCATTTCATAAGTGTGATAAGACAGCATGGGGTCAGAATGCCAAACATTAACAGCACGGTCAAAAACCACAAAGCTAAAATGCTGACAGCAAAGATGGCACTCAGCAAAAACAGCAAGCGCTACTTTGCTGAAGTCACCAACCAACAAATGCACTTTGTGCTTGAGGGTGACACTGCCCCTCCATTATTGAGGGCTGCCCCCCCCCACTTTATTATAACTAACTCTGGGGGGGGACAACTTAGGGACAGGGAGAAATCTTGAGGGGGGGTGGTATTGTTGAAGAGGGGAATGGGAAACAGAAGATGTCCCGGGGAGATGCAAAAAACAAGCCCCAGGACATCACCGCTCTCCCTCCCTATAGCCCTACCCTCTGAGTCATGGAAGCTGCTCAGCAGTACACCACCAAGCAGAGGCTTTGACCTGTTTGCCTGAAAGTGATATAGCCACAGGGATATCTTTTAGTTGTTTTGACTGTTTGCCATATAATCCCTGTAGCTATTTTGCTTTCAGCTGTTTTCACCGTGCGGTTTTTCCTGTGCTATTGCCTTCGACATTTTGACTCAGTACCCAATAAGACACCAGCTCGCTGGTTGTCTCAGGTTAATGCATTTCTAAATGCCAAAGCACTTGGCCCTAGCACTTCAGTACTTATCACACATCTGGGCAAGCATTTTGCACCCGACCAGGATAGTGCATACTCAGTCTTTAATAACTGCCTCACAGAAATCCAGGACTAGATCAAATCCAGCTGGTTGAAGTTGAACTCTGGAAAGACTGAGGTGTTGGTGGTGTATCTGGGTCACCGGACAGAGGGGTCAGTGGCTGGACAACCTTCTGGACTTTATCTCTGGGGCTTCCAGCTTCCTTCCTCTGAACGAGTGCAGAACCTGGGGGTGGTTTTTGACGATGGGCTGACACTGCGTCTGCAGGTGTCTGCAGTCTTCAAGTCTTCATTTTACCATCTCAGGAACATTGCCAGGATTAAGCAACTTCTTCCATATGGCGACCTTCCAATGTTGATCCACGCCTTTGTGACCTCATACCTTGACTAATGCAACTCCCTGTACCTAGGGCTACTGGGGGTTGATATCCACTGCTTGCAGCTAGTGCAGAACGCTGCGGCATGGTTGTTGACGGGGACTCCCCATTTGAGTCACATCACACCGGTGCTGCACGAACTGCACTGGCTGACGATTCAGTGGTGGATCACCTTCATGGTCGGGCTTCTGACCTTTAAGGTCCGGCACAGACTGGGCCCAGACTATGTGCAAGAGCTCCTGTTGCCTTACTGCCCCGGACAACCACTCCGCTCAGCTGACGAGGGGTTGTTAGAGATTCCCAGGGTATGTCTTAAAACATCTGGGGCCTATGCTTTTATGTATGCGGCCCTGACCCTGTGGAATTCTCTACCTCGTCAGTTATGTGAGTGCATGAATGTGGAGAGCTTTAAGAGGGCCCTGAAGACCCATTTGTGGCACATTGCCTACCCAGACTGATTATTTTTAGATATTTATCTACTTGGCTAACATGCTGTATGGAATTTTATCTTTTATCAGATTTTATATGTTGTATGTTGTACAGCACCTTGGTTACAGAAAGGCACTTGAAAAATAAAGTTTATTATTAACCCCTAAACAAGCAGTGCTCTGATCGGGTCACGAGGGCTACCAGAGTAAAACAGCACTCCCTAGCCAGCTGCTGCATCAAGGAAGCCCCCCCGAAGCTGATCCTCAGTCAGGATCGCGTGGCGAGGGCTACCAGAGTGAAACAGCTCTCCCCAGCCAGCTGCTGCATCAGGAAGGCCCCGGAAGCTGATCCTCAATCAGGATCGCTGCAAGGGCTACCAGAGTGAAACAGCCCTCCTCAGCCAGCAGCCGCATCAAGGAAGCCCCTGAAGCTGATCCTCAGTTGGGATCGGGTTGCGAGGGCTACCAGAGTTGAAAGAGCGCTTCCCCAGCCAGCAGTCGATCAAGGAAGCCCCTCGGCTGATCCTCAGTCAGGATCGGGTCACGAGGGCTACCGGAGTGAAACAGCCCTCCCTAGCCATCAGCATTGTAAAATCCATGCTCTAATATGCTGAGCATTTCTTTGTGATGTACCCAGCTTTGATAGAGAGGCAGACACACTAACAGACAGATACGTTCTGTAGACAGACAGACAGAAACTGCCAGTAGACAGACAGACCGACAGATACGGCCATTAGACAGACAGACACTGCTTGTAGACAGACAGACATGTGAGCATACAGACAGATACATGACTAGATGAGAAAGCTTGCGAGAGAGAGAGAGAGAGTGCGCAAGAGGGCGGGAGAGATACAGAGTATTGTTTTTGTTCTTGGATGAATGAGTCTCTGGTGTCACTGATGCGAAAGTAAGGAATACGGGGATTGTATTAACTGGCCATCTTGTACTGCGCAGTAATTTCTAAACTCTAACCAACAGCGAGATCACTCTGCAGATCTTCTGCACTGTATCAGAGGCTGAGATGGGGAACTGGGCATTTGTTTCACACTGTACCAGAGGCTAAGATGGAGAACTGGGCCTTTGTTTATGTATATGTGCAGAATGAGGATAATTGAAAACAATTCATATGCAGTTTCTATTGTGGCAGCTACATTATTGCTGTATCCAAAAGGTTTATCAGTTTAGGACATTTATTTTGCTCCTACCTGCTTTGATGACTTCCACAATCTCTACTGTGTAGTAGTCATAAGCCGCAGAATTCTCCATCGTGAGAAGTTTGGCTTTATAAACTGGAAGAAAGGAGAACACACCAGTTGTAATGAACCCAGTACTAAACACTAATTATGCCCACTGTTGAGCTGGGCTGAGCCAATTCCCTGAACTCTGGTTTACATAATTATCAATTACAGTACGTGAGACAGAAATTGTAATGTTTCAATACATGTTACTCAGTCATTCCCTGAACTAGTCATTAGTTCTCACGCTGGTACTAGTCTGGGGACGTTTTCTCAGTAACCTCACTGACATCAAAAGGGTCAAAGAGCTGTGTGCACTGCATAACTATTGCTCAATTAGTTTGTTCTGATTGGGTAAGATCCTCTGTCTCCATTAGTGCAAATTCCACACTCGGATCAAGGACCGACAGTTTAATCACCTTGCAGCTAATAGGTGCTGCGGATCAAGCGGCGCTCACCTGATCTACTTTTGCTTCATGTTCAGCTGGTTTTATCTGTTTGTCTGTTTGCTTTCATTAATTTTTTTCAAATAGAATGTCAAACTAGTGCACCCCCAACCTTGGGTTTCAATTAGTTCTGGGATATTTACCATAATCAACTCCAGGTGCGCAGGCCTCATCAATGCGGTTTAAGACAGTAATGGGTTTGTCGTAGGTCTTTAGTAAACCACAGTTTTCTGCAAAAGAGGCAAAAATAAATTAGAAACAGAAATACAGAATTTGACAGGAAACAAGGACTGCTTGGCCTATCCAGTCTGCCCATTTTCCTACCAAAATTATTACCGCAGACCATTCCTGAGTCACAGCCCTTTCTCCCTCCCGCTTCCTTTCCACCATGATTCCCTTGTGCCGATCCCATGCATTCTTGAACCCCACCACTGTTTTCACCCCCACCACCTTTGCTAGAAGGCTGTTCCAGGAATCCACCACTCTTTCTGTGAAGAAGTACTTCCTCACATCTCTCCTAAATCTACCCTCTTCCAGCTTCAAAGCATGTCCCCTTATTCTTAAGCACCTTTTTACAGAAAAATAGTTCCCTCCAGTACCTTATTTACCCCTATGAAGTATTAAAGGCCTCTGTCATATCCCCCCTCCCTCCTCTCTTCCAGGGTGTACATACTGAGGTCCTTTAGTCTCGTCTTATAGGGCTTTTGATGCAGACCCTGCACCCATTTAGTTGCCCTCCTTTGGCCTGCCTCCACTCTGTCTATGTCCTTCCAGAGATGTGGTTTCCAGAACTGGACACAGTACTCATGGGGGCTTACCAGTGATCTACACAGAGGCAACACCATTTCTCTTTTCTGTTGGTTATACCCCACCCTATGCACCCCAGCATCCCCCTAGCCCTCCCTATTTCCTTATTGCCCTGCCTGGCCACCTTTAGGTCATCAGATATAATTATCTCCAGGTCTCTTTCCTGCTTGGTAGTTATGAGTACCACTTCATTCATTTTGTACTCCACCTTTGGGATTCTGTGCCCTAAGTGCATTATTTTGCACTTTTTTGCATTGGAACCCAGTTGCCATACTCTTGACCACGCCTCAAGTTTTTCTCAGGTCTCTGTCCATCCTTTCCACCATGTGGAAAAGATGGGTTGGGGCAGTACATCCACATGCTGAGGTTACAGTATGAAAGGGGGCCTTTCACTGTGCTCATTCTATTAACACATTTCAACTTTATGATGCAAACACACTATATTAACTCTTCAATTTCAAAGGTGCTTGATTGTTATGAATAAACATCTCACCAAGTACAGGATATAAACTGTTAGAGAATACTGATATTCTAGTTACGTGTCATGTAAAACATTTATGTGTCATGTAAAATGTTTAGTGGGAAAGATTTCCATCTCCCTTGTACTCATCTCTGTACACAAGTAACAATTTAAAAACATACAGTATGCCACTTTCAGGAAGAACATCTGCGTGTGTGCGTGTGTGTGTGTGTGTGTGTGTGTGTGTGTGTGTGTATAGGTATGCATCTGAGGGTACTTGTATAAGAGTGTGTATATGTGTGTTTGTGTATGAGTGTCTGTCTGTGAGGATGCCTGTGTATGAGTGTGTATGTGTGTCTATTTTGGGGTGTGTTGGCATGTGTGTGTGTTGGCGCACGTGCACGTGTGTGTGTATATAATCATGTGTGTATGTGTGTGGGCATGTATCTCTACACTTGTGAGGACTTGTTATCTTTCTCTGGTCCTTGATAGTTTAACTTACTTTGACTTAAAACATTTCTTTTCAAGAAACATTTTAATGGCAATTATAAAAGAAGTAGGGAAATGCTAATTCCTGATTAATGGAGAGGGTTCCAAAGTAGTGTGGTTTAGGAATAGTAATTGCACTGCTAAACTTTTCTTAATTTTTTTGTAGTGCACCCATTTTATAAGCTTAATAAGACACTTCACTGTGTGAATTACTATCCCTAAACTGCACTTCCAGGTGGTTGAAGGCACTCAGTGCAAGTACCCCATGAATCACAACTCACCTAGGCATGTGGTTCAGGAATAGCAAGCCACACCCTGCCCTCTCTTATTAGTTATGTATTCAGCTTCACCACAACTTTTAGAATTGTGGAGCCATAGCCATATGGATATTGATGCATACTGAATGAGTGACTGTGTGTGTGTGTGTGTGTGTGTGTGTGTGTGTGTGTGTGTGTGTGTGTGTGCTCGTATGATATGTACTTAGTAACATCTGTGTTCAAGGCTGGTGCTACTGCACCTAAGCCCGTCTAATTAGAAACATGGAAGTTGGCAGAAAAGGACTGCTAGGCCCATCCAGTCTGCCCATTTTACCAATTAGTTCTAATTTGATATAGCAAAGGTCTATCTCCCTGTGACGTTATTACCTTCAGCACATCTGCATGTATCGTTCTGACAGATTTTACTCAGGAGTCCACTTTCTCTAGACGGATGGTAGAACTTTGTACAGCGATTTTCTGAAATTGAAATAAATACGCTGTTAAATGCTGATGTAATGCTTCAGCCAAACTATTAAAGTGGCCCTATGTAACATATTGTGATATAAGCATCCCTATGTGACATATCATGATGGAAGCAACCCTATGCAACATGCTGGTATCATGATATAAGCAGCCTTATGCAACATATTGTGATATAAGCAGCTCTATGCAACACAGTGTAATGTAAGCAGCCCTATGCAACATACTGTGATTTAAGCAGCTCTATGCAACACAGTGTAATGTAAGCAGCCCTATGCAACATACTGTGATTTAAGCAGCTCTATGCAACACAGTGTAATGTAAGCAGCCCTATGCAACATACTGTGATATAAGCAGTCCTATGCAACACAGTGTGATGTAACCAGCCCTATGCAACATACTGTGATATAAGCAGCCCTATGCAACATACTGTGATATAAGCAGCCCTATGCAAAGTAAAGCAAGACAACTACAAACAGCTGATCTTTCTAACATTAATTTCTTTAATGCTGTCTCAAAACCACTTGTTACAAAGTTAGCTATGTCAAGGTGTTGGGCACAATGCCAGGAAAAACACCATGGAAAAGAAGAGAAAGGTGGTGCCCGTGCCGGCCCCTGCATGGAAAAGGAAGGGGGGTAGTCACGAGGGGCTGACAAGATGGCGAAGGCACCAAGAGGGCACCGCTCTCATTCAGATCCAATTGACCCGGCTCTGGTCCAATGGCTCCGAGGCCCGGAGGCCCAGAAACCAGGAACACAACCAGGAAAAAAGGAGTCAAACCCCCTGCTCCACAGGAGCGGCCCAGAGGTGAAACTGCTCACCAGAACTCCAACGAGGACAGAGATGGAGTCCGGAGTCGAGAAAGCAGCCATTAGGAGCGGGGCCAAGGGGGAACCCACGAAAGTTGGTTCAGGCCTATCGCCCCTACCAACGAACAATCCTCATGCAGACATACCAACGGGCAACCTCGAGCGGCACCGATTCTCCTTCTCCAAACGAAGAAGAAGAGCTCGAGGCTAAGCGGAGCCGGATCCTCGGCACCACCAGATTTGTGCTTCGGTGGACTGTCCTCCCCCCCGAGCACAGGACTGTCCGTAGTCAGATCCCTCCCCCCGTTACTTAAGGGTGGCGGACCGGGCACAGCCCCTCTGCCATAACGACTTTCAAACGAAGTCTTCCTACCATCACCGCTACCATCTAAGGACGACTCCATGGATGGCAGGAAAGAATTTCTTCATAATCTTCTTATTCGTAAAATAAAAAATTACTACTAAATAGTTAAATTAAAACTTTTAAATTAAACACTAAAAGCTGCTGTCGTATAGACGAAAACTTTGACTCCGGCAGATGACGACGTCGACATCCAAGCGCACTCGACGGCAGAAGAAAAAGAACTGAGGCGGTTGGAGGGTCGGCGCTGAGATAGCCTATACAGGCGTGAGTCAGTCTCAGAGGGTGTCAAGGTGGTCCTACCTCGTCGCCCTTCTGAAAATTTTTGCCCTGCTGGTCTCAGCGCCCCCGGCGGTATCCCACTAGTGTGAATGAGTGATGGAGACTTAGTCCAGGAAGATCAAAATCTACTTGTGATTTGTGTAATAAATGAGGTAAAAATGTCTCTAGGCGTATGGCTAAAATGTTAGCTAACATTTTAGCATTGGCATTTATTAGAGAGATTGGTTGGTAGTATGTACATTTTAAACTACCTTTACCCCTTTTTAGTAATACAATAATTAGAGCCTCTCAGAGTGGGGGGGGGTTATTGGCATGTGATTTGTTACATATTACAGAGATGCAGTGTTATAATGGACATATAAAATGCTGGGGGGAATTCATCTTTCCTGGTAATTTTTTTAGAGCTGTCTGTATTTCAGTAGCCAAAATTGGTGTGTCTAGAGCCTTAGCTTGTTCTGAAGTTAATTGGGGTAATTATTCAAAAAAATGTCCAAATTGTTTTCCTTAAATATTATGGTTGAGATATATAGATTTTTGTAATAAACCTGCATAATATCATTGATGGTTTTTGTGACGGTATGTTTCTGCCATCGTTATCTTGTAGTGTAGATATATAGGACTCGACTTTTTGCTTCCTCAACCTATGCGCTAACAATTTCCCCCATTTATCTCCTGATTCCCAATAGAGATGCTTAGTTTTATACATAAGCCATTCAGACTTTCTGTATAATAATTTCACTCATATTTCTTTCCCCATATTTTTGCTCTAAGTTCTTCTGTCCTATTTATTCTGGTTTTGTAATCTTTTTTCATAGTTTTTATTTCTTTTTCCAGTTGAATTTGAGGTTTCTCTCTTTCTGTTGTGCAGTGACATAATCTATTATCTGTCCTCTTAGAAAGGCTTTCAAAGCTTCCCAAACAGTGGAAGCGGAGACCTCATGAGTGACATTAAGGGAAAAGTACTGTTTTGTTTCTTGCTGAACCAACTCTTGAAATTTAACACTAGCTGCTAATACTGGATCTAGTCTCCATCTAGGAGATTTGTGATGTTCCTCAAAATTTGTGAAAAAGGCAGGAAATAGGAGCATGGTAGAAAATAGTCATGGTCCCTCTACGACTACACTTGGAAATAGCCATGGTCCCTATGCGATTACACTCAGAAATAGCTATGGTTCCTATATTATTACACTCAGAACTAGCCATGGCCCCTATATGATTACACTCGGAAATAGCCATGGTCCCTATATGATTACACTCAGAAATAGCCATGGTCCCTATATGATTACACTCGGAAATAGCCATGGTCCCTATATGATTACACTCAGAAATAGCCATGGTCCCTATATGATTACACTCAGAAAAAGCCATGGTTCCAATATGATTACACTCGGAAAAAGCCATGGTCCTTATACGATTACACCTGGAAATAGCCATGGTCCCTATGCGATTACACTCAATTCCTTGAAGTGTTTGTGTGTTAGTGAAAAAGTAATCAATACAACTGTATGAGTCGTTTGGGTGAGTAAAAAGTAAAATCCTTTTCTGGGGGGATGTCTACTCTACTAAATTTCATTCTTGCCTTACAAATTGCATTCCTCTTCTGGTCCTTTTATGATGTTCCACATTAGGGTTGCTTCTATCTAGAAAATCATCTAGTGCTAAACTAAAATCTCCACCCAGCAGTATGGAGGTTTCTTCCTCAATATTATCATGCATACATTAGTTAATATCTTGAAAAAAACCTGCATCATCTTGGTTAGGAGCATATATATTCTGGATCCAAAAGGTTTTAGAATTAATGTCTACCTGCACAAATACCCAAATACAGGCTGGATATTCAAAACTTTGCCCTGGGGCAAAATTAGCACTAGACGGCAGGCAAAGGTTTAGCCTGGAACCATTTGCAAGCCATATTCAAAGGAATAGCCCCAGGGCTAAATGAGTTGAATATAGCATGCAGACCATACCATATTACACATTCCAGATATGTCACGTGTCTGGACTGTGTAGTACGGTACGGTCTGCACGCCCATTGGCCCATGCTGTGGACCAATGGGTGTACAGCTGTACTGTACACAGTCAGTCAGCGGTCGGCTGGGCGGCTTGCAGGTGAGGATCTGCTGCCTGCTGCTGACCGGGGGGGGGAGTTGGGTGGTGAGGCTCAATGGGCAGGTGGGGAGGGGTACTGCTGGACCATCAGGGATGGTTTGGACTTACATTTTAATACCTATGCCCATGATCGGTCTGGAAGCAGTCCACTGGACCACCAGGGATATTGGACGTCTTTAATTTAATACTTATGCCCGTGATCGGGCATGGGGGGTGCTACCATGACAGACGGTGCCGCCGGAGCTCGGGCGGCCACCCGCAGCTGTCAGCTGCTGTGTTGCACCCTGGAATACGGCAGCTCACCTGTGGGTGGCCAGCTGTTGCTCCTGTTTTTTTGGTCTCAACTGTGTGCAGCGCAGGTAGGGGTTGCGCCTGCATCTGCTCAGCACATCCTGTCATGAATATCGGGATGTGCAGGTATGCCATGGAACACGCTTCCACTTGCAATGCATATTACTGCTGCTGTGCCCCGCGCATCGATTTAGTTACTTCACTTTCCCTTTGAATATCGTATCAGGCACATCAGTGGGCTGTGCATGGCACAACTGTGTTGCACCATGCACAACCCTTCTGAATATCCCACCCCTAGGTACAGGAACCCAGTAGCAGAGTATAGGATGGGGAGGTACTGACAGTCAAAGCAGGGAAGGGACCTTGGAGTTATTATAATTAATGACCTCAAAGTGGCAGGGCAGTGTGACAAAGTTGGGGGGTAGGGTTAGTGGGATGTTGGGGTGCATAGGGAGGGATATCTCCAGTAGGAGGAGGGTGGAGGTGTTACCACTGTATCACCCACTGGTGAGACTCCACCTGGGTACTGTGTCCAGTTTTGGATGCCGCACCTCATAAAGGACATAGACATCATGAAGATAGTCTTGAGCAGGGCACCTAAAATAGTACGAGTGTTGCACGAGAAGTCCTATGAGGAGAGAGAGAGTGAGGGATCTTAACATGTACACCTTGGAAGAGAGGAGGGCAAGATGTGACATGATAGAGACCTTTAAGTGCCTTACAAGGGTGAACAGGATGCAGGAGGGGAGCCTCTTTCAAATGAGAAAGAGCACCAGCACCAGGTGACATGCAATGAACCTGGGGGAGAGGTTAAGTGGAATGTGAAGAAGTATTACTTCATTGAAAGGGTGGTAGATGCCTGGAACAGATTACCAGCAGAAGTGGTGGTTGTGAGAACATTGGGGGCTTCAAACATGTGTAGGATAGACATAGATGAATATTAGTAAATAGGCAGGGAGGAGGGAGGGTCATCAGAGACCAGTTTGGGTCTGTAGAGAAAGATGAGGCAGGGACAATATGGGTAAACTTGGTAGGGCAAGCGGTCCTTTTCTGCTGACAAAATCTATGTTTCTTTGAGCCTCTTAGTAATAACATTCTACATCTTGTACTTTAATTATTGTAAGGCTCAGCCAGGGTAAATACCCTTGGTTTACATTTATTATTGTAAGGCTCAGCCAGGTTAAATACCCTGGGTTTACATTTATTATTGTAAGGATTAGCCAGGGTAAATACCCTGGGTTTACATTTATTATTGTAAGGATTAGCCAGGGTAAATACCCTGGGTTTACATTTATTATTGTAAGGATCAGTCAGGGTTAATACCCTTGGTTTACTTTTATTATTGTAAGGATCAGCTAGGGTAAATACCCTTGGTTTACTTTTATTAGTGTAAGGATCAGCCAGGGTAAATACTCTTTGTTTACATTTATTAGTGTAAGGATCAACTAGGGTAAATACCCTTGGTTTACATTTATTAGTATAAGGATCAGCCAGGGTAAATACCCTTGGTTTACATTTATTATTGTAAGGATCAGCCAGGGTAAATATCCTTGGTTTACTTTTATTAGTGTAAGGATCAGCCAGGGTAAACACCTTTGGTTTGCATTTGTTAGTGTAAGGATCAGCCAGGGTAAATACCCTTGGTTTACATTTATTATTGTAAGGATCAGCCAGGGGTAAATATCCTTGGTTTCACTATTTCCCTCCCCGTGTCTGGTTCTTATTTGAGTGACAAAGGCCCATGATATAAGGTCTTATGGTATGCATTTGCTGCCTCTTTCTCTGGATAGAATTTAAATCGCTTAGACTCTACAAACTAACAAGATGTCTTGGAGAAAAGTTCTTACCAAGAGTGTAGTACTCATATATGGTGACGGCTGCTGGCTGTATCATCCCAACTTTAAAGAACTGATTTGCTTTAATTTTCAAACATTCATCTTCTTTGTGAGATACCTGAAGAAATGACAGGAAAATCACTAGTTCAGCCTATTTCTGGTCTAAAAATCAAAGGAAGTTTAGATGTTAATTTTTTTGTGAAAAACCAAATGTCACACAACAGGCACACAGAATACTGTGATGAGCAGTGTAAGGGTCAATTGCATTCAAACTTCAGACACACAGACTACATATTGATCCAGGATGGGCTTTGTTACTGGATTTGATGCAAAATATCGTAACTGACAGAACAGATTCATACACTATTAACAGTGTAATGTGAGCTTTGCTGATGAAAGATAAATATGTAAACAGTGACAGCACACACACACACACACACACACACACACACACACACACACATACACACAGACACGCAGGCAGACATATACAATACAGACACAGAAAGACAGACACACACACATACATGCACCATACACACAGACATACACCATATACACAGGGATGCAGACAGACACACATACACACACCATACACAGATGCATAGGACATACACACACACACACACACATCATACACACACAGACACGAAGAGGCACACACACACACACTTTCCATGTATGTATTACCTTATCCAGGTAGATAATGAGTGAACCTTTCTCAGATAGGGCTTTGTCGAGTTCATAGTTTGAAATATACTTGTCAACTCCGTCTTTGAGCTAAATGCAAAACATTCTCAGTTATTATATTTATAAGTTGTTCCATGCTAAATAAAAAAATAACAGACACATGAAATAAACGCACAGGGGGTAATTAGTTTGAAAGAATGCTGATGCTATGTTTTGTAAGCCCTAGGAGTGCTTATTATTCCGATCCAGTCTGTAGTTAGCTTTATTTATTTATGTAAAAACCTTTACCAGGAAAGACATTCTGAGTTGGCAACAGCTCATTTCCAGATGCGTCCTGGGGGAAGGGGAAGTGGAAACATCATATATAGAGAGAATACAGCGAAATGATGTAAAGAAGGCGTAGTACAACTATAAATACAAATCCGTGTAACGTGTGCACAGGTATGTGAAAACAGAAGTCATGAAGGAGAGATTGTAAGGAGAAAACTGAAGAAGCAGAGCGAATAGACAAGGGAAGGGAGGACCAAAGTTTAGGAAAGTGGTAAGAGAAAGACGATCGACCAGCTGTAGATTTCCTGGAAGGAATAGTGAGGGAATTTTTTTTTCGACTCTCTTTGTCGCCCCCAGAGCTGGAACTCTCTCAGACCTCTCCACTGGCCAGTGTTGCTCTACCGCCCACTGTGAGCCCTGCCAGCCTCGACATTACTTTCTCCCCAAACCCCTGGAGGAACATAGGGCCTGAGAAGATGGAAGAGGTGGTGGAAGGGCTCCAGTGTTGGGCGTGTCGTGGCACGGCTCTGGGAGAGCCATCGCCTATTGGACAAGAGAAGTTTTTCCATGTTTACACCCCTGATGTGGGACGTGCAATGCCACCCAGCCCGAGATGTGGGTGCTCCCACCCACGTCCAGAAGGCAGCCACCCAACGCCTACCCCTTGCTCGTGAGCCCATGTGCACAGCAGTGCTGCCGGTCTCCACCAGGGGCTGCTGCTGCACTGGGCTACCCCTGGATCCCTCCCCAAGAGAGGACAGCAGTCCTGTGGATGCTCGATCCTCTCTCAACCCAGCTGACCCACGGTGGTCCGGGGCTCATTCCTGAACCCGGGTCACTGGCATCGGGCGAGGTGTGGCATCCAGCGCCTCAACCTTCAGTGCCACTGGGTCAGCTTGGAATAGTGAGGGAATGAGAAGCAATATTACATAAAGGAATGCAGGCAGCTGAGGGAGAGGATAAGAGGGAAGTAAGGTAGGAAGGAAGGGAACCTAATCAGAATTTAGATATAAAGGAGGCACAGTGGGAAAGGCGCTTGGCATCAAGAGATGGGAGTGAAAGAGCAGAGCAGAGTGAACAGCGGTGAGTATGTATTTATATATTATTGTATTATTAATATATTTATATTTATTCTGTATTTTTTCCAGGAAAGATGCATTAAGTGGAGGCTTGTTTTCAGATGCTTTCTGGGAGCACAGGGAGGTTAAATTATTGGCTCATGGTCACATGGTATGCAAGTTGACACTAAATATGGAGGTGTGTATTCCTTTGGCGCTCCATGGTGACAAAGATGACGGTTTATGGATTTTTTATGGCTTGGCATCTTGGTGGTGAGGTTTAGGAACGTGATCATGAATCAGAACTACTGCATATCAGTAATGTCAGCCTGTGCTAGGCAGCATCCTCTAGTAAAGAGAGCCATAAATGAGGAAGTTCGCTAGTGCCGAAGGGAGAAGCATATGGAATTACTTAGAAGAGAGTAAACAGTAACAAAGGGGAGGATTGACAGAAGAGCCAGTGCAGATTAATTAGGTAGGGCAGACTGGATGGGTTGATGTTTTTTTTCCTGCCATCATAGTCTGTATGTATGTATGTATATATGTATATATATGTATGTATGCATGCATGTATGTACAGTATGTATGTACATATGTACGTACGTACGTACGTGAGGAGGTTCAGGTACCTGGCTCTGTTGGGGGGGACTCTGAGTCACTTGGGGGAAGGGCCAGGACAACTTGGTGGCACCTGGGGGGGTTGTAATTGAGGACTCAGTGATTAGGGAAGAACAGAGGATGGTGGGCTGGGGAGGTAAGGGGCGTGAAATGGTCAGATGCCTTCCTTGTGCATTAACCATCTGGGATGTAGATATGATAAGGAGGATGGTAGAGAAAGGGGGGAGGGAGCTGGGGGTGCTGGTACACTTGGGTACCAACAATTTGATGAACCAACCTGTGGCGGCACTGAAGCAAGACCTTTAAGAGTCTGGGGACAGACTGAAGGCACACTTGGCTCTCCTGACCATTTCTAAAATCCTCCCTGTGTGGAATAGGGAGAATGGGAATGACCGAGTAAGGGAGGAAGAAACTGAGTTGTTTAATGGGTGATTGAAGGGATGATGTCAAGAGGAAGAGGACCACTTTGTGGGAGACTGGGGGGCTTCTGGGACAGGAGGCTCTTCAAGGGTGATGGATTTGCCTGATGAAAGAAGAGGCTAGTGCTCTGGGGCAGACCTTTGGCATCTAATTGAGGGTTAAACTGACTGCAGTGGAGACTGAGGCTAGAGGAAGCATGAAGAAGGATGAGAGGGTGGGGAACCTAGCTAGGGCATTAGTAGCAGCAAGGTGGGTAACAGTAATGTTGAAGTTTAAATTACAGTAGGTTAGGGGAAGAGGCCAATGAGGGAAGGCTGATAAAGCCTGCATTCAACATGAACAATACAAAAATTAAGGAGGCTATGGAAGAATGAGGGAGAAGGAATAGGAAAAAGCAAGAGGGGATCAGGAGAAAGATGGAAAGAGGTCTGTGTTAAAAACGGAAGTCTGGGAAATAAAATTAATGAGCTCCAGGCAATGGTGGCAGACACTGAAATGGATCTAATAGCCATCACAGAACATTGGGCCACAGAGAATAATGACTGGGACCTGATAGTCTCAGGCTACACCGTGTTTAGAGGGGACGGAGGAAAAGGTAAAGGAGGAGATGTGGCTCTATATGTCAGAGCATAGAGGCAGTGGAGGATGGAAACCTAGGGGAGGTAATGGGTTAACAGAATCATTGTGTGTTCAGCTTATGGCATCCTCCGGGAAGAAACTATGGATGGGCGTGATCTTTAGACCTCCAGGGCAGGGGAAGGAGAGAGAGAAAGAGATAAGGAGGTGGCTGCAGAACTAGAAAAGGGAGTGGCAATGAGTAGGGGTGATGTGAAGGATCTAAATCTGACAGATATTGAGTCAGTTATTCCAGTGGCCAGGGGCTCTAGAAGTCAGGCCCTGTAGGATACAGTGCAGGACTGCTTGCTGGTGCAGCTGGTTAAGGAACCCACCAGGCAGGCTGCCATTCTCGATGTGGTGCTCACCAACTCAGAAGTGGTAGGAGGATAGAGGCTAGGAGAGCCACTGGGATTCAGTGACCATAACTGTATACAGCTTGAACTGACCCTTGGGACAAGTAAGCCCTCCTCAAAGGCTGACATCCTAGATTTCAGAAGGGAAGACTTCAACTGGATAAGGGAGCTGGTCTGGGACAAGTTAGTCAGAGTGAACAGCATCAGGGATATGGAAGAAAGATGGGGGATTTAAGGAGGCCGTTCTCGAGACAACAAAGTCTTGCATGAGAATCGTAATCAAAAGCAACAGGTACAAACGACCAATATGGTTCTCTGGAAAGGTCAGGGAAGCTGTGAGAGCCAAAAAGAAGGCCTTCACCAGGTACAAGGAAAGAGAAGGGAAGGAAGAATGGATAGAGTACCAAGTGAGAACAAGGGAAACTAAAAGGGCGGTCAGAGAGCGAAGGCAGGCACAGAGCTGCATATAGTGGAGGGCTCAAGTCGGGGAAAACAGTTATTCAAATATATTGGGTAAAAAAGAAAAAAGGGGAGGAGGAGGAATTATAAGGCTAAGAGAGGGAGGCAGTGTAATTGAGGAGGATGGGCAGAAAGCAGCCTTTCTTAACGACTACCTCTGATCTGTATTCACAAGGGAAGACAAAGGGGCTCTGCCAGCGAGTGGCATTAAGGTGGCTGTAAGGGGGAATCCCTGAGGTAAGGCAGCAAGTATTTACCAGTGAAAGGGTTTGGAAAAGGCTAGCAGCCCTAAAGGTAGATGAGGCCCTGGGGCCAGATGGCATGCATCTGAAGGTGCCCAAGGAATTGGCAATAGAATTAACTGAACCTCTGGAAGGGCTGTTCAACAATTCAATTCAGACAGGGTAGTTCCAAAAGACTGGAGGGTAACATAGTCCTGCTCCATAATGGGGGGGTGGGGGATCAAGGAGAAACCAGGTAACTACAGACCTGTCAGTCTTACCTGTATCGTGGGTAAACAGATGGAGACACTGGTCAAAGAAGACCTTGTGAACTACCTGGAGAGCAATGGACTCCAGGATAGTAAACAGCATTAGTTCATGGCAGGGAGGTCAGTCAACCTGATAGTACCTTTGACTAGGTAATGAGGGTAGTGGATAAGGGCCATGCTGTGGGTTTACTCTACTTCGATATCAGCAAAGCTTTTGACTCAGTGCTTCACAAAAGGTTGATGAAGAAGCTACAGGATCTGGGTGCAGCAAGGGACACCGAGGGTGTGAATCTGGTTGGAAGGGACGCAGCAGAGGGCTTTGGTTAATGGAGTCAGATCAGACAAGAGGGAGATCACCTGTGGGGTGCCACAAGGATCGGTCCTGGGTTCAGTACTTTTCAGGATGTTCATCGGCGACATGAGAGAAGGAATTCAGGGCAAGATGTGTTTCTTCATAGATGACACTGAGCTCTGTGGCAGGGTAGACAAATAAGAGGGGTAAGGGAGGGAGAGAGAGAGAGAGAGAGAGAGAGAGAGAGAGAGAGAGAGAGAGAGAGAGAGAGGCAGAGACTTTCAAAAGCTAGGGAAGTGGGCAAAGGTTTTGCAGTTGAAATTCAATGCCAAAAAGTGAAAGGTGATGAACATGGAGAGCAAGAACCCGAGGACAGAGTACGGGGAGGCTGGATGACCTCTGAGGAAAGGAACCTAGGGGTCATCATCAGTGACTCCCTAAAACAATCAAACCAGTGTGACAAAGCCTATAGTGAGGCAAACAGCATGCTGGGGTGTATAGGAAGGGCTACGGACAGCAGAAGGCAGGAGATATTACTACTTCTCTACAGATCACTGATGAGACCCCACCTGTACTACTGTGCCCAGTTCTGGAATCCTCACCTAAGGAAAGATAAGGACAGGCTGGAGACAGTGCAGTGTAGGGAGGGTGACCAAAATGATTCAGGGATAGCATGGCAGATCTTACAAGGATCCGCTCAAGGCACTGCACGTGTACTCGCTGGAGGCCAAACGAGAGAGGGGAGATATGATACAGACCTTCAAGTTTCTGAAAGGAATGAACAATGTAAACTACAAGGAACTATTTAGCATAAGTAACTGACATGGAACACTGGGGCATGAGTGGAAACTGGCAGGGAGAGGTTGAAGAGGAAATTGAGAACGTTTTATTTTACAAAGACGGTGGCGGAACCATGAAACAATCTGCCAGCTGATGAGGCGGGCACCAGAACTATCAATGATTTCAGACACGGCTGTGAGAGTGAAGGTTTAGTGGGTGCTCATGGTGGCAGCACTAGGGTGGGGAACGTGGGGTGGATAGTGTGGTTAGAATCCCGTAGGGGACAGTAGGTCCTGGGCTCGTTAGTGTTTATGGGCAGACTGGATGGATCACTGGTCTTTTTCTGCCATCATTGTCTGTTTCTACGTATCTCTAAGCTGTATATAAATGAAAGGAGACAGCCACACAAGAAACGGACATTCAGACAATCAGCACATGAGTTTCCATGCCATTTTTTTGGTCCTATAATCAAGCAGTAACTGATTACTGGCTTTTCTCAGTTTCAATTTATTGTAAAACTTGAAATAGAACTGTACCCTGTTAAGGTATTCCAGATCTGCTGAGAACCCAGTCAGCATGGAGACATCCAAAATAGCCATGGTCGAGTCAGTGTCACCAAGATACCTTTTTAGGAACAGATGCAGATGACAGTTTTTTTTAAAAGAAGCCTTTGATTAAATGCATTTATTACAACTACTGCTGAAGTGTAACCTGAAGCCCTTCCAAAATAAAGGTAACAACATGTAGAGAAATAATTGTTTCCTAGTGACCTGAAAACATAAATTGTTGTTATCTCTCCCTTTCTCTCTGCTACATTCAGACACACGTGCATGCACACACACACACACACGCATGTACGCATGCACACACACGGAACACATCATTGTTTGACAAGTGACATGCAGTTTAGTATATAATAAAGGAAAGTACCATTTTATAATAATTTGAAACCATTATGAAATGGTTTTATAGTGTATAGTAGAGCATTGTTCTATTTAGAATTCCATTCCTTTCAAAATGCTGTTTTACAACAGTTCAACGGTCATGGAGAATGATTATACCTTTCTGTGGTATAATAGCATCCTGAAGCTTATTGAGACTGCACGAGTCAGTTCCATTTTCAAAGCGAAAGAACTGCCATGTACACATTTCACACAATGGACAACAGCAGGTTCAGCAGCTTGATGGTGCGGCAGTTTGAACAGACACAGAGCAAAGCTGCAAGCATCAAAAATACAGGATGAGACACTTTATGCATAGCCAGTGTATTCTGCCACCTTGGGGTTCTAATTCCCATGGACCTCTCTAGCTTCACTCTCGAGGTCAGAGGGAATCAAAACCCCTCTGTGGCAGAACACACTGTTTGTGTATAGTTGCCCATCCAGTATTCCCTCTATCTGCCATTCATAAAAGCTACTGCATTTATTAAGAACAAATTTTCCATTAAACTTTGATTTCCATCTGGGATGGCTAATTAAAATGTTTCAGAAACATTTGGCTTCATAGCAAGCCATAATGACGTATCCCCTATTAAGATTTGCTGATTATGACTGGCTGCTGGCTGATGACTTACAATTGCCTATGACCTATGATTACTTACTTTCATACTGCTGGATCTATGGGCACAAGTATAAACTCTACTAAATGCACTGCATCTTGTGTTAAAAAGTAGCAGACAGCACAGAACCAAGTATGGAGTTTACCTTGCGTAATCTGCTACATATATGCACCATTGTGTATTCTGTGCACTAGTACTGTGTGGTTAGGCTGCACAGAACCAAGTATGGTGTATACCTTATGTAATCTGCTACATAAATGCACTATTGTGTACTTTGTGCACTAGTACTGTGGGGATAGGCTGCACAGAACCAAGTATGGTGTATACCTTATGTAATCTGCTACATAAATGCACCATTGTGTACTCTGTGCACTAGTACTGTGTGGTTGGGCTGCATAGACCCAAGTATGGTGTATACCTTATGTAATCTGCTACATAAATGCATTATTGTGTACTCTGTGCACTAGTACTGTGGGGATAGGCTGCACAGAACCAAGTATGGTGTATACCTTGTGTAATCTGCTACATAAATGCACCATTGTGTACTCTGTGCACTAGTACTGTGGGGTTGGGCTGCACAGAACCAAGTATGGTGTATACCTTGTGTAATCTGCTACATAAATGCACTGTTGTGTACTTTGTGCACTAGTACTGTGGGGATAGGCTGCACAGAACCAAGTATGGTGTATATCTTGTGTAATCTGCTACATAAATGCACTATTATGAACTCTGTGCACTAGTACTGTGGGGATAGACTGCACATGCTGCACAGAATAGAATATGGTGTATACCTTGTGTAATCTGTTACATAAGTGCACTATTGTGTACTCTGTGCACTAGTACTGTGGGGATAGGCTGCACAGACTAGAGTATGATGTTTAGCTTGTATGATCTGTTATATAAATGCACCATTGTGTATTCTGTGCACTAGTACTGTAGGGATAGGCTGTACTGAATGGAGTATGGTGTATACCTTGATGGTGCAGCGGTTTAAACAGACACAGAGCAAAGCTGCAAGCCTAAAAAATACTGTTTTATTTTGGGGTTGTAACCATTGAACAGCGCTCTTATGCAGTGGTGACCCATAGAAAACACAGAACAATATAAATACCAGTTTCAAGCATACATACATGAGCAATCACAATACATTTAGAAACAAGTACAACATAGTACACATTTAGTCTAAAACTGCATTGCAACGGCATCCTCCTGGTGCTGAAATTGATTTCAAAAACCTTTGCTTCAACACATTAACTGATGGAGGTTTTGAGTCCAATAGGTGAAATTTAGCCAGCAGCTGGTTCCATAAAGTGGGTACATACTGACTACAAAAATACGAAGACCTTTGTGCTTTGTTCTAGGAACAGCCAATTCCTGAAAATGTGAACTCTTCAAAAAGGGTTTACTTCCAGAAAGTCTAGACCCTAGATATTCTGGCACTTGCCCCAGTGGGATCTTGGAGGACACAACTACCTGATGCAACCTCCTTCTTTTCTTCTTTTTTTTAAACTCTTTATTAACTTTTGAATACAAATAATAGATCAAGCGGCACATCAAGGATGAAAGAGAACTACAATGATAACATAGTAAAGTTAAACTACAACAATTCCAAACCTCCCCTTCCCTAACCCCAAATTACACATATAAATTGAGTTATAAAGTATTGAGACGTCAATAAGTTACATGATTAAATAAGGTCTTACCATAAAGAAAGGTATAGCATAGGATTCATTTATACATAGATTTCAATAGAAAAACTAAAGAGAGCTAGCTCTAAAAGGAATTAAGAATCATATCCATAAAAGTACCCCATTTAGCGTGGAAAACTTCCAGGTCATGTCTCAGACTAGCTAACAGACATTAAGATCTTAAATGGAAGAGGACCTCATTTCTCCATTCCAGTAAGGACAGAGTTTGATGATCTTTCCAGTGGGTTAAAATTACTTTTTTTGCCGTTAAGGCTAGCATTGTTATATGATATTTATGAATAGGGTTTGATATGTTTGAGAGCTCCCCATCACGCAAATTAGATGCTGAGACAGAGAGAGAGAGAGAGAGAGAGAGAGAGAGAGAGAGAGAGAGAAAGCAGCCAGAGCTTCCTTAAATCAAGGAGGTTGTTTTCTAGACTACACTGAATTGAATTATTACTTTTTGGACCTGTGTAAGTAACTAGCATTGAGTCTGTTTTTGGGGTTGACTTTTCTTAGTTTAACTTTAATTTGCCAGGGACGAACTGTAGCTGGGAGATATTTGCAGTCATTTGTGACTAGGCTTGTTACTTAACCGCTGTCAAATAGGTGTCTAAAGGAAGAAAGACACTCCTCGGGGTGGATGGTCAGAGTCGTAGTCAATATTTTCTGGAGGGCATAGGTTAGCCTCGTCATTTCCCCTTCATCAGGGCACAGGCAGGGATGCCCTCTCACCATATTTGTTCAATCTATTTTTAGAGCCTGTACTCCATAAACTCAATTCCTCTTCTCCTATTTCTGGTATCTTGATTGGTGACATGGACTATAGATTATAAGTATATGCAGACAATATATACATGTCTCCTCTCCAGCTACATCCTGCCTGCGGCCCTTCAGATTGTCTCCCAATCTGGAGTTATCTCCAACTACAAACTAAACCTTAATAAAACCAAACTTATGCCCCGTAACAATGCCACCCTTAAAGCTGACATTGAATATTTTGGTTTACTATGGAAGAAGGATAAATTGAAATAATTGGGAATCGATCTCAGTACCTGTCCCTGCAAGATGAAACAGTTTAATCTTGACTCTATGGTATCCCATCTTAAAGTGGATCTGAACCGTTGGTCCCTGCTACCCCTTTCCCTGTGGGACTGATTGAACATCATTAAAATGAATGTTCTACCCCGATTATTATATCCCCTTCAGATCCATAACTGGGCCCTTCCCCAGTCATGGTTTGGTCAAATTCATAGAACTCTTACCTCTTTTTTATGGCAAGGCAAGAAAGTCTGACAGGCCTTTTCCAAATTAATGCATCGTAAACAAGATGGAGGGATTACACGACCCTAACTTTTTTCAGTACTATCTGGTGTTACATCTAACAAGGCTTTCCCACTGGTTGAAGCCATCTGGAGCCAATCCCTCTAGTCTATATACTCCCCTTTGGGTAGAAATTCAACGTTCCTTGTGCTGTATAAGTGGACTTGACAGCAGGTCACTCCATTACCTTTCCAAGAAGAAACTTCCCTGACAATTGTGTGATGCACCCCTGGGAGCATCCCTTCAGATTCACTCACAACTCAGTTCCTTACTTAAGATGTGTCCATACCAAGATATTTCTCAACCGCTATTTGGGAAGCCTAAACTCTTGATATCTGGATGGATACTCTCCCAAAGAAATTCTGGCCTGATATGGGAGTTGACATAGTTGGAGACCTTGTATCCCATCAGAAACTGATGTCCTTCCAGGAAGCAAGTACTGTGTATGTTTGGCCTGTTACCTCTGTCTTCTGATTTTTTCAAATTTCTAATATGCTGTTAAAATACTTTGGTAACAGACTATGGCATAGTCCCTTCAGTACTTCAGTTCTCCCCTTTTTCAGTTCAGCACCTGACACCCACTTAATCTCTTACTATTACTGATCCCTACAACCTTACTTGGTTGCCAAAGAGGGTCCACAGTATTATTGGTGGGACCAGGCTCTTCCAGCTTCTTCCCCTTCTAGAAACTGGTCAACTATCTGGAAACACTTACATGTGCAGAATAAATGGGATTGATACCATTTTATGCAATTTCAGATCATTCATAACCTTTATTATACTCCAGCCAAATTGCATAGAATGGGCCGACTACCCACAAATATATGTTCTGGATGTAGCAAAGAGCCTGGGACCTTGCTGCCCATCTTGTGATCATGTGAGAGTGCTCCCTTTTCAGGCTTCAATTCAAACCTGTCTTGACCCTTTGTTGGGTCTATCTGAGAAATTCACCCTGACATATGTATCATGGGAGACTACACAGACAGAGTGATTGGCAACCAAAGGTCACATATAGCCTTGATTTCAGCTTGTACGAAGAAGGTTATAATTCGGCATTGACTGGATCAGAGCAGTCTGTGCTACTTAGAATGGTATAAAGAAATAATGTTTACACTACAAGCTGAGCGCCTTATAGCAAGTATGTCCAATAAATTGTCTAAATATAACTGTATTTGAGAACCTTCGTATACTCTATGAAACAGTTAATTAGATAATTAATACTCCCCGTAACCCTATCGGATTGTTTAGTGTAAACTATGTTCAGTAATCAGAAGCATATTTTTTCTTTGGTTGCCTCTGGTGGCAGGGTTGGGGGGTGAGGGGGAGGAGGGCTTCTTTTTGGATAAACCTAAAATAATTGTTCTTTGCTTAAATGATTTCTCTTTTTTGGACCTCTGTATCACTGAATAAGGTCATACTTGGTTCTTATATTTGTATGTTGTATTGAGGTCTTTTGATTCAATAAAGTATATTCAATTTGAAAAAAAAAAGTTGGCCAGGGTCCATTGCCTTGTTGATATAGACCCTTGACATGGACACCACAGTACTGTGATGTCTATGAAAACCAGACTGAAAACTGTCAGACTGTACTTCTGTAGATGAACAGTTAGTTGTATAGTTGACAACCTTTCCAGCAATTCAGAAACCAGTTAATCAGGGAGATAGAATGATAGTTTGTCAGCTGGCCAGGGCTGCCCCCTTGAAAACTGGAAACACCCTGTTGAACTGTGATACAGATGCACTGTTATTTACTCTGTGCATTGAAATTTGCAGAGATAGGCAGCATAGAACAGAGTAGTACGGTGTTCACCCTGTGTAAACTGTGATGCAGCTGCACTATTACCTGCTCTGTGTGTGTTGTGTTTTGTTGGGAAAGGCAACACCAAATAAGCCTTGTGAAAACTGTGATATACAGTAGGTGCACTAGTAACTGCTCTGTGCACTGGAGGATGAGGGGTAGACAGCACCAAAGAGAGTGAGGAGTTTACCATGTGCAAACTGTGAGCTAGATGCACTATTCCATGTTCCCTATACAGTATTGAGCTTTGTGGGTATAGGTAGCACTGACTTGAGTATGGTGTTTACCTTGTGCAAACTGTGAGACAGATGCACTATTAAGTGTTCCCTGTATTGGGTTTTGTGGGTATAGGTAGCACTGAATCGAGTATGGTGTTTACCTTGTGCAAACTGTGAGATAGATGCACTATTACATGTTCCCTATACAGTATTGGGTTTTGTGAGTATAGGTAGCACTGACTCGAGTGTGGTGTTTACCTTGTGCAAACTATGAGATAGATGTACTATTAAGTGTTCCATGTATTCGGATTTGTGGGTATAGGTAGCACTGACTCGAGTATGGTGTTTATCTTATGCAAACTGTGAGATAGATGCACTATTACATGTTCCCTATGCAGTATTGAGCTTTGTGGGTATAGGTAGCACTGACTCGAGTATGGTGTTTACCTTGTGCAAACTGTGAGCTAGACGCACTATTACATGTTCCCTATACAGTATTGAGCTTTGTGGGTATAGGTAGCACTGACTCGAGTATGGTGTTTACCTTGTGCAAACTGTGAGACAGATGCACTATTACATGTTCCCTATACAGTATTGCGCTTTGTGAGTATAGGTAGCACTGACTCGAGTATGGTGTTTACCTTGTGCAAACTGTGAGATAGATGCACTATTACATGTTCCCTATACAGTATTGGGTTTTGTGAGTATAGGTAGCACTGACTCGAGTATGGTGTTTACTTTGTGCAAACTGTGAGACAGATGCACTATTAAGTGTTCCCTGTATTTAGTTTTGTGGGTATAGGTAGCACTGAATGGAGTATGGTGTTTACCTTGTGCAAACTGTGAGATAGAGGTACTATTAAGTGTTCTGTGTATTGGGATTTGTGGGTATAGGTAGCACTGACTCGAGTATGGTGTTTACCTTGTGCAAACTGTGAGACAGACGCACTATTACGTTCCCTATACAGTATTGGGTTTTGTGCGTATAGGTAGCACTGAATCGAGTATGGTGTTTACCTTGTGCAAACTATGAGATAGATGTACTATTAAGTGTTCCGTGTATTGGGTTTTATGGGGGTCAACCAGACAAAATAAAATATGTTGTTCACCTTCTGGAAACTTTGAGATAGAAGCACCTCAAGTGCTTTTTATACTGGGTTTTTGAAAAAGACCACACTGAATGAAGCATGATATTCCCTCCTTACAAATGTGAGCTACACACACTATTAACTGCTCTGTGTTTTGGGTTTTGTGTGGATGGACAGCACCAAGTAGAGTATGGGGGTTACCATGCACAAATTGTGAGAAGACACACTGTTAACTGCAATGTGTACTGGGTGTACTGAACGGAATGTTTCCTTGCACAAACTGTGAGATAGATGCACTATTAATTGCTCTATGTGCTGAGTTTTGTGTGGATGGACAGCACCAAGTGTAGTATGGGGGTTACCATGCACAAATTGTGAGAAGACACACTGTTAACTACAGTGTGTACTGAATGGAATGTTTCCTTGCACAAACTGTGAGATAGATGCACTATTTACTGTAGTGTGTACTGGGGTTCATTAGGCTTGACACTTCTCCACTTTTGGATGGGATCATCTTTTTTAGGGTCCTTATCCAGTCATCTGGTTTTGTTCAAAGGTAATCTGATTTTTGAGCCATTTGTAATGCTAATATACAGTAATTGTAAAGCAGATTCTGCCAATTTATTCACTGTTTTGCGTGCATTTCCAGGCTGCACACAAATTATGATGTGATACAGAACTTCGTAAACCAGTTAGTCTGGGAGGTGTAAAGTATGGCTATTAAGACCAATAGCAGTAAATTAACCACATTATTTCCACTCTGTTTTTTTAAAGAAGGTCTTCTACTACTGTGCTAGAAAACAATATTTACATTCTTATATACCCTCTTGTATGTTTAATAGCATAACATTATTTCTTTTCACTTTTAAAGGCTTTTCTGACACTATAAATGGCTTTGGAGAGGGACCAATGGGTGACTACATTCAGTGACTCACCTTTAAATGCAGACACGATTCAAAATGAAATCTCACATTCACCACCATTACTGTAGTAGTGACACAACGTGGGAATTTATATGTGCACACAAGGGGACAGAGACTGCTATACTCCCTCTCCATCCCCACTCAGCCACAACCCTTAGTATCCAGTTTTTGCTTCATCAGTTGGTGGCAAATATTGGGTTAATAAAGATGGACAGTAGCGAACATAAAACAATGCTTACCTTGTACAAATAGTGATAAAGACAGAGTCGATGGCTCCTTCTGGATTTTTAACTGCAGTTGTCATGAAGGAAAGAAGAAAAAGAAGTTTATGCAATCTTATTTCTGACTAGCTAACATTAGCGTGTGGATCAAGCAGACCATTTCATACACACTCCCCCATTTGTATTCTCTATGATCCCAAACTTCTGCAAAGTGCTGTCATGTGGTATAGAAACTCTGCTACAGCAGAGATTTCCACATGTGGTATAGATACTCCGCTATAGCAGAGCTTTCCACATGTGGTATAGATACTCTGTTACAGCAGAGCTTTCCACATGTGGTATAGATACTCTGTTACAGCAGAGCTTCCCACATGTGGTATAGATACTCTGTTACAGCAGAGCTTCCCACATGTGGTATAGATACTCTATTATAGCAGAGCTTTCCACATGTGGTATAGATACTCCGCTACAGCAGAGCTTCCCACTTGTGGTATAGATACTCTATTATAGCAGAGCTTTCCACATGTGGTATAGATACTCCGCTACAGCAGAGCTTCCCACATGTGAGTGATCATCAAGGAATCACTTTATTTGTGTTATGATCCACAAATGGTTAATAAGGGACTAAAGGGTGCAGATGGCAGCTGTAAATGACTCAGTACTTGTAAGGGTTGCATATACATGCAATATTTCAGTACTGTACTAATATAAACAATAGTTTGGAGCAGTTACATTTTGTGACATTATTGAAGTTTTGAAAATCCTGAACCCCAGTGTTTTATGCTGGTAAAGACACAGCTGATGTAGGCTGGCACAGCTGACATAAGATGACACAGCTGATGTAAGTGGACTCAGAAGCTAACACAGCTGATAGAACCTGACACAGCTGATGTAAGTGGACACAGAAGCTGACACAGCTGATAGAACCTGACACAGCTGATGTAAGTGGACACAGAAGCTGACACAGCTGATGTAAGCTGACATAGTGGACTTAAGCAGCTGCAGCTGCTGTAAAGTGACACAGCTGAGGTACACGTCTGCAGCTGACGTAAGCTGACACAGCTAATGTAAGCTGACACAGCTGACATAAGCTGACACAGCTGATGTAAGCTGACACAGCTGACGTAAGCTGACACAACTGACATAAGCTGACACAACTGATGTAACTTGACTGCAGTGGACTTAAGCAGATGCAACTGATGCAAAGTGACACTGCCGATGTATGCATGTGCAGCTGATGTAAACTGACACAGCAGATGTAAGCAGACACAGCTGATATAAAGTGACATAGCAGATGTAAGCTTTATTTACTGTACTTTTTGTCCCTCTGACATTGGCCACCTGCTTCAGCCCCTCTGCCCTGCCCAGCCCTGTCACCCACCTTCTCTTGGACTTACCTCTCTCCTGTGTCCCCCCCCATCGATGACCCCCCACAGGAAAGGCCACCCAGGGGTCACCCCTTACCTGCAAGTGGAGTTGAGGTGTCGGTTGAGGACAGAGAGGCTCAGTCAGTGGTGTAGGGCTTGTGGAAGAGCAGCGAGCAGCATCCTGCGTGGTTGGGGATCTTCCACTTTTTCTTCTCTTTCCCCTGAGTGCCGTGAGGACATGGCATCTGTCGCTGAGATGTCAGAATGCTGATGCTCCTCTTTCTGTGGTCACCCAGGTGGCAGTGCTGGGCAGAGACCAGAATCCCACCCACGAGCAGGCGAGCATTCACGGGATGTTCAACGATACTCCCCTGGCCAGCCCTCTAGCAGCCCAGGCTCATTCCTGAACCTGGGTCAGAGGCATTGCAGGCCGATGCACTACCACTGTGCCAGTGGGCAAGTCTACGGGTGATATAGGGGGACACACCTAATCCAAATGGACACAGCTGATGTAAGCTGACACACCTGATATTAACTGGCACAGCTGACAAGATGACACAGCTGACATAAATGGACACAGTCAATATAAATGGACACAGCTGACATAAGACGACACAGCTGACATAAGATGACACAGCTGACATAAGATGACACAGCTGAGATAAGACAACACAGCTGACATAATACGACACAACTGACATAAATGGCACAGCTCATGTAAGATGACATAGCTGATTACTCCACTGCCATTACTGTCGACCAAGCACTTTACTATTCTAAGGATAAATTCTTTGCCACTTGGAATGTCTTTGCTCCTTTCAGACGGACCAGAGTCCATGGGCTTAACCTCCCCTGGATCACTGCCGAACTACTGGCCTGCTTTAGGAAGCGTGATCGGCCTGGAGAAAACACAAATCTACTAAACATCCAAATGACTACGCCAAGTACAGGATGCTACGCAATTCATGTACTAAAGCTACTAGACTGGCTAAGTCTGATTATTTCAACTCTTCATTCCTGACTAACACCAACTCTCCATCTAAATTCTGAAGGGTAGCTCATACCCTATTCTCTCCCCCCTTCCCTTCCCCCTCCAGTTCTCAAAATAAATAACACCCTAGTTTCCAACCCTGGCTCCATGGCTAATTAATTTAATGCCTGTTACACCCCGTGCGCCACGTCTCTTCTAAATTCCCTCTCCCCATTGCCACCTACTAACTTCAGCCCTTCACCTCAGCCAGTGCCTACCCCTCCCCCATTTTCCTTTTCTACTATCTCCCCTGATGAAGCTCTTAGTGCTCTCCTATCCCTCAACCCCTCTAAAGGCTCCTCACCAGATGAGCTCAATCCTAAACTTCTCTACCTTTCTGCTCCTGCAATCGCTTATCCTATCTCCCTAATCCTCAACCTGTCCTTTATTTCTGCCCAAGTACCCTCACCCTGGAAACAAGCTGTAGTCTTTCCCCTTCCCAAGGGTGGTGACACATCCACTCCTGGCAACTATCACCCCATTTCCCTCCTTCCAACCCTTGAGAAACCTCAAGAACATTTAGTTCTCTCTCAACTATTACCCTTCCTCTCTGATTCCTCCTTCTTCACCCCCTTCCAGTCTTGTTTTCGGAAGAACCACTCAACCTCTCTCCTCAGGCTTACTGACTCCATCCTTTCAGGGATGGATGATGGCCTGATCACCTCGTCCATCTTTGTTGACCTAGCCAAAGCTTTCGACACTGTTTCACATCCCCTGCTTCTTGATTCACTCTTTTCAGCTAGCCTTGCTCCATCAGCCACCAACTAGTTTAAATCCTACCTCATTGGCAGGACCCAGTTGGTGAGAATCCTTGATTCCATCTCCCCTCCACTCCCCATCAACAATGGTGTCCCTCAGAGCTCAGTGCTTGGTCCCCTAACTCTTCTCCATTTTCCTTAATGATCTTCCCACAGCCTGCTCATCCTCTTCTATCCACATGTACTCTGATGATACTGTTTTGTACAGTTCCAGCAAAAACCTTGCTGCTGTGCAAACCAGCTTACAGCATGACTTCAACCAAGTTCAGCTCTGGTTCATTGGCAAACTTTTAAACTAGTCAAGGGGGGAGGCACTGATAAGCAACAGGAAAATCCCAGCCTCTCCCTACAAAACAGGGTACTAAATGGGAAAAAGACCGAGGTAGAAAGGTCAGTGGGGGATGCTGCAACAGAAAGTAAAGCCATCAAAAAATGGAAAGCAATGAGTACCAATGCACGTAGTCTGAGTAACAAGCTTCCTGAATTAGTGGCCTTGATGGAGGAGGAACATCTGGATATCATGGCAGTCACAGAAATATGGTTTGCACAAAACCATGACTGGGACGTAAACATGCCAGGATACACTATCTACAGGAGAGACAGAAAGGGTAAAAGAGGAGGAGGAGTAGCTCTTTACATAAGGGAAGGAATCAAAGTAACAAAACAAAAGAGAAAACAGGGAGGAGAAGAAGCACTATGGGTAAATTTGGAGACCGGTAATGGCACCACAATCCGACAGGGTTAGACAGACTTTCCTAGGGAGGGAATGGACAAGGAAATGATAGAAAATATGCTTAGTATGGCAAAAAAAGGGGAGATATTGCTGATGGGTGATCTGAATATGCCAGATGTTAACTGGAGTGCAGTTGCCGAAGAGTGGGGTTATTCTAGATGCCCTACAGGGGCATGCCTTAGACAACTAGTATTGGAGCCCACTCAAGAGGGAGCAATCTTAGACCTGGTTCTCTCAAATGGAGATGAAGAGAGGATCACAGATGTAGAAGTGGTAGCCATCTGGGAACTAGCGCATCATCGAACAGTATGGTTCACAAATACAGCAATAGAGTCAGCTATACAAAGGCAGAGGTACTGGAGTTTAGGAGGGCTGACTTTGCTAAAATGGGTAAGTGCCTAAGGAATGCACTAGCAAATGGGCAGGAAGGAGGGTGGAAGAACAATGGGAATAATAAACTGCCATCACAGAGGCAACAAGCCTTTGTGTGAAGCAAATAAACAAAACTAAACGATGTAAGAAACCACTATGGTTCTCAAAGGAAGTGGCAGTGAAGGTTCAAGAGAAAGAAAGCTTTAGGAAGTACAAGGAATCACAGAAGGAGCAGGACAGAGAACTGTATCAGTTAAAGCAAAGGAAGCTGGAAGGCAGTCAGAACAGCAAAGGCCCAAACCGAGGAAAAGATAGCCAACTCAGTTAAGAAGGGGATAAAACCTTTATAGGTACATCAGGGAGCAAAGGAAGACCAAGGGGAGGAGGTGAGGCTTAATGGGGGAAGGGGCAGAGGGAGACTGTGAAAAGGCAGAGATACTAAACAAATATTTTGCTCAGTATTTGCAAAGGAAGGGGGACTCTAGAACAAACAGTAGAAACACACTGGATACAGAAGTTGATACCAGCCCATTTACAGAAGAAAGGGTTCTGAAAGAACTCTTAAAACTGAAGGTGGACAAAGCAATGGGGCCTAATGGGATTCATCCCAGAATTCTAAAAGAACTAAGGTAGAATTAGTGACACCACTGACTACCCTGTTTAACAAATCATGGGAGGATGGGGTGGTACCCGAGGACTGGAGGAGGGCAGATGTGATTCCCCTTCACAAAAGTGGGAGCAAGGCAGAAGCAGGAAACTACAGACCTGTTAGTTTAACCTCAGTGGTAGGGAAATGATGGAATCACTTCTGAAGGAAAGAATTGTCAGTATCTAGAGGCCAGAGGGCACAGGACCCAAGGCAGCATGGAGTCACAGCAGGAAGGTCATGCCAGACAAATCTGATGGATTTCTTTGACTGGGTGACTAAAGTAGTAGATCAGGGAGGGCCTGTGTGGACATGACCTACCTAGACTTTAGCAAGGCATTTTATACAGTCCCACACAAAAGATTAATACACAAGTTAGCTAGCCTGGGAGTGGGTCCCAAGATGACAGCCTGGGTAAAAAATTGGGTGGAAAATAGGACACAGAGAGTAATAGTAAATGGAGTCCACTCTGATGAAAGTGGGGTTACTAGTGGGGTACCGCAGAGTTCAGTATTAGGACCAGTCCTCTTCAATGTCCTTATAAGCGACATTGCAGAGGGACTGGAAGGAAAAGTATGTCTCTTTGCAGATGACACAAAGATCTGCAATAGAGTTGATGCACAAGGTGGGGTGGAAAGGATGAAAGGGACTTGGCAAGGTTAGAGGAATGGTCAAATGTATGGCAGCTTAGATTCAATGCTAAAAGTGCAAGGTAATGCATCTGGGAAACAAAACCCAGGGAAGAGTACACAATGGGGTGAGATACTAACAACAACAAAAATGGAAAGGGACCTGGGGTAGTCATATTAGATGACCTAAAGGTGGGCAAGCAATATGAGAGGGCAGCAATGAGGGCTGGGGGATATTGGGATGCAAGGGAGAGGCATCACCAGTAGAAAACAGGAAGTTATTATCCTCTGTACAGACAGCTGGTCAGACCCATCTGGAGTACTGCGTGCAGTTCTGGAGACCCAGTCTTCGCAAAGACATAGACAGGATGGAAGTTGTCCAGAGGAGGGCACTAAATGGTGCAGGGTCTGCACCGGAAGACATATGAAGAGAGACTAAAGGAGCTTAATATGTATAGCCTTGAGGAAAGGAGGGAGAGGGGACATGATAGAAACTTTCAAGTACCTCAAGGGAATCAACAAAGTCCAAGAGGGTAGCATCTTTCAAATAAAGAGGTGTGCAAGAACAAGGGGCACAATTTGAAGATAGAGGGGGCAGCTCAGAGGTAATTTAAGGAAGTATTTTTCACAGAGAGGTTGTGGATGCATGGAACGGCCTCTGAGGGAGGTCGAGTCAAAAAGCAGTGGTGGAATTCAAGCATGCATGGGACAGTCATAAGGCAATTCTAGGGGATGGGGGTAGGAAGAAGTAGGCTGCTGGTTAACTAGGATCTGCAGCTTATCCAGTAGGCA